>JBBGZY010001336.1:0-1255000 GCA_037952925.1 Lithobates clamitans | reverse complement strand
TGCCCAGAGTTAAATACATGGATGCCGTTTAGTGTTTGAATAGCATCTGTGGTGGTATTTTTTCCTACTCATGAGAATTGTTGGGTTTAATCAATGTCTGCTTCACAACAAAAGTTTTTCTTTACTTTCTTAAAAAATCATGTTGATTGCACTTTTCTGCAAATGCTATATGTATTATATATTCTTCTGTATCATATCATTAACAGCTGTCAGAGATATTATACAATTAACCCAAACATGGGTAAAAATTGGGTACAAGTCACAGGCTAGTTTAAAATTAAAAGCCTATGAAATGCACAGCCTAATGTTCTTAGTACTCAGGTCTGAGACATTTGGTCTTCAAAGACATTCAGGATGATGACGTTGCAAGGGACATGTAGGCAGTATCTCTTGATATCGATTAATTCAGGTGTTGGTAACAATTTTGAGTAATGCCGCGTACACACGAGCGGACTTTGCCCGGCGGACTTTGCCCGGCGGACTTTTCGACGGACTTTACGACGGACTTTCTGAATGAACGGACTTGCCTACACACAATCAACCAAAGTCCGTCGAATTCGTACGTGATGACGTACGACCGGACTAAAACAAGGAAGTTCATAGCCAGTAGCCAATAGCTGCCCTAACGTGGCTTTTTGTCCGTCGAACTAGCATACAGACGAGCGGACTTTTCGACCGGACTCGATTTTGACGGATTGATTTAAAACATGTTTCAAATCTAAGTCCGTCCAACTTTTGAGAAAACAAAGTCCGCTGGAGCCCACACACGATCGAATTGTCTGACGAAATCCAGTCCGCCGGGCAAAGTCTGCTGTAAAGTCTGATCGTGTGTACGCGGCATTACTGTCTCAAACATCACCAGTTATTTACATTTTTTTTTCCCTCCAAAGTTTCCAGTTATTATTACCAGAAGTAGCAATGTCTATGGACCACACCAGTATCCAGAAAAAGTAAGTGTTCCTTAAGTCTACACCTAAAGACATTTTATGTCCGATTTATTTCAAGTCATTTTCTAGGCATCTCTAAATGTCTCTAAAAATGGTTGACATTTATTGTGTGTGTGTGTGTGTGTGTGTGTGTGTGTGTGTGTGTGGCACCAGCTCACAAAATACTATTTTTTTTTATTTTTTTTTATTGAATGTGGTATAGTAGACTTACTTGGCCCATTGCCCTAATTGTGACATTGTTTAAATGTCATGAGATCCTTTCCAGAGATGTCCTGTCTATGTTCTTTATTATTTAACCTTAGCTTACTGCATTGGAGTCATATGTTTCTGCCACTACACATCACTCTGACATCCCCATTGTGTGTTTCTGTGTAACCACCTTATTTCCATTGAGAAGACAGGGCCAGCTCTGGGTAGCAATGACTCATTAAAGGCAGTTTTTGACTTGTTATGCTCATTTATACACTCACGCTGCAAGTGGTGAGTACTGCAAGTGTGAAAGGTTGTCAACAGATATTACAGAGTAAATAAAACAACATTTTTTTTTCAGGAGGGAAGAGCATGGGAATATAGGACATATATCCTTGCCCTAGGCATATACTTGTAGTTGACAATTTTGAAATTGTGGAAGCACAATACTTACGGCTCTTACATATGAAAAGTTCTAACCTGTCTCATTATTGCTGCGAGTTATGAGTGTCATATATTATAGCTGGCAGGTTAGTGGTTAGTTTATTGCTTTGGCTGGCTCACTTCCTGCACATCTGTGTTATAATTTTTGACAGTCTTTTCTATATGTTGCTATAAAATATTCATATAATATGTTTGCAAATTAGTCTAGCGTTCAGTGTCTTCTGCTCCCTTGAAAAGGCAAAGGGTGGTAAGGTGTGTTTCTATATTGTAATTTAAGGGACTCTGTGGAAGCATTAAAATTTGAACAACATGATTAACATCTGTTTTCCTCTTCCGTAATTCTAGTTTTATTGCCTGCTCACCACGTCTTTACTTAAGTCAAACAATATGAAGCAGTGCCATTATGTGATGTTAATTGTGCTTTACTGTTTCTACAGTCACTGTTGCTGCTTTTATCTCCATGGGTCCTGAAATAACCCTGTAAAAATTACGATTCTGTCATGCCCAAGTGTGCACTAGGCTAATACATGCCTAATTGACAGGTTATGGTACTTTTTGTTTAGAGTTTAATTCTCTGAATTCTAAAGACACATTTCTTTTTAAGTTGATTTATTTATCATGTGACAGTGACATTTTCTTCTTTGTCGTTCATCAAATCCAGTAATTCACTAATGCTTTTGGAAAATATTCTTTATTTCCTAATGTTACTCAAACATAAATATTTGATGACTAAATATTTAATTTCTTAAGTCATTACCTACCAGAACATATAAAGCAGCCATACTCCTAGAGATTGTGCTGCCTGATTTTCTGTGGTCAGAGAGAAGCCTAATTGCAAAGCGGAACTGAAGACTGCTAATACTCCCCTTCCACTCCAGCACTGCAACATCTATGAGCTCCCCTGCCCACAGCAAGATGCCTAATCTTAAAGCGGAACTGGAGACCCCAAATTCTCGCCTTCCACTCCAGCGTTGCAACATCTCTGAGTTACCTTGCATCTTTCAGGAGTGGGGTCTTCGGCCGACCTAGGATGACGAGACTCTTGCTCGTGGGCATTTGTTCTTCCCGGCACCAAGGCGTTGAAGAGGCAGATATGTATTTTTGCAAAAGAGACATGATGTGAGCCTGCCTGCTCACAATGGGGAGGGGGGAGCACTCAGAATCTGGTGGAGCTGTGCATAGTAGACAACCATCTTCTAACGTCAGCTTGTTCAGTTAGGCTTTGGCAATAAATCCTGGAAGCTGATTGGTTTCTATGCAGAGCTGCAGCAGATTTAGCACTATAATATTAGTAAATCTCCTCCATTGTTTTACTCTGTAACTTTACTTCTGCTTTAAGACTTGTACACCTTAATGGACAAATCTTCTAAGCACAAGTTTGAACCTCAGGTTCAACAATGAATCTGATCATGCCAAGCACACAATCAGCCATTATACAACAAGACAATTCATCTTGTCTTATTGATCCCTTAAAAAGCAATAGTCATGAAAGAGTAGTCTAATCCTTCCCGTTCTTCCGAGTCTAAACTGACTTAATTTAGGTAATTGCCCCTTTTTTGTTTAACTTATCCAAGAGTATATAGGCCGATCTCCCCATTCTATTTCCTCACTGTCATAACCTAGACTAAACTTTTGCCATCTTATTTGTCAGTTGGAAAAAGAATGTCCAGTACCACCACTTTGAAAATATGGCTTTCAGGTGGCAGCCACAAATTCTGTTACTTCATAGATTAAACATTCGCTGTTCTGATTTTTGTAAATTTATGAAGTTTTTAAATAGCATAACAATTTTTCCCTTCAACGTGTACTGATGTAGCATTTGTTTTCTTTGTTCTCAGGTTATACCCAAGTTTATTTCTTTGCTGCAACGTGACAGGAAATGGTACGAGCCCGTGAACCAAATTTGTGACTTTTAATGAGCATCAATAGAAAAAACATTTTTATTTTTATTTTTTGTCTTGTTCTTTAAATGGATATTATTCCACCTGAGAGATTATTTAATTATTATTATTTGTATAATCATCTTCTTCTTTTTAAATGCTCCCTTCCCCAGTTTCCACCCCCTCATCACCAAGCTAATGTCATTTACCCCCCAAAAACTTTCTATTTTGATTACATAAGTTATCCAATGATGTCATCAGTAGGTCTCTGTGTTTCTCTGTGAAATGCAAGGCAGATCATAACTGGTAGGAGGGTCTGACAGGGTGCCTTGCATAACACCCTGCCCCAGTAAGTACTCCTTTTTTTTTTAGCCCACAGCCCTGATGCAAGCAATAGGCTGGCTCTTGGGAGAGGTTATGCAAATTACTCAAGGTATCACCTGTGTGTGTGTGTGTGTGTGTGTGTGTGTGTGTGTGTGACTAAACCCCTTGCTGCAGCTTCTAATGTACACTGGGGTTGATTTTACTAAAACTGGAGAGTACAAAATCTGGTGCAGTTGTGCATAGAAACCAATCAGCTTCCAATGTTTTTTTTTTTTTCTTTTTGTCAAAGTTTAATTGAACAAGCTGAAGTTAGAAGCTGATTGGATACTATGCACAGCTGCCCCAGATTTTGCACTCTCCAGTTTTAGTAAATCAACCCCTCTGTGAGATTTCCCTTACATCTTATCTCGGAGAATCAACTGGAGATGAGAGGAAATCTCAGTGCTTCTTAACTTTTTCCGAGTCAAGGACCCCATTTGAGAATCTTATGAAAGCTTTGGACCCCCGCCCCAAACACAAATTTTCATACAATGACTATATGTACTTTATTTTATTTGATTGCCTCATGCATAAATGACACTAAGTTTGACTAAAGTAAACAGTCTTAACAAAAAACTCACTCCTTTTTCATGCAAAAAGTTATATTCACTCATAAAAATGAGATACAATCATCTTGTGTAAATTAAACAAATTAATTCTGCTCAAATCTACCAGTCCTGCTATTTCTACTAGTTGTGCAAAGAATTATGATACAAATGTTAATGGTATATATGGTCCAGCAACAAGTCAAGAGATGCTTAGCAATCGGTGCTATAAGCAGTGGCAGAGTGCATTTTCTTTATTTTTTTTCAGTAGGAAACCATTGATTGGGACAAGGAGGAGGGCTTTATAGTAAATGTAAATATTTTTTAACGGACCCCCTAAAACCCATCCATGGACCACAGGTTAAGAGCCCCTGCTCTAAATTTCCCTATTAGAGAGTTGCCATAGGAATAGATGTCCCAGTTGGAAGGTTTTCACTCTCTTTATAATCTGTAGGGACCTTAACGTGGAGCTAAACCCAATGATTCATCAGTTTCCCAAAACAGTTCCTTTCAATGCATGCCTTAAATGATAAGTGTCACAGTTGCCGGTGTGCTTTTGTCAGCCCCCAAACTTTTAAGCCCCCCAAATGGCTGGTGTCATATTTGATCACATGTGTACCACCATGACAACTGAAGGTCAAATAGAGGCTTAGATTGTAGCTTCCTTGACTATAAAGGATAGGAGACTTTAGTTCTGCTTTACTCAGCTCTATATTAGATGTATTATAACCATGTATCCATTTGAAAGTTTCTAGAAACAATCTATTTTCCTCTTTTTGAAGCTGCATCCATGGAAGTGGGAGACAGACCAGGAGTTTTCTGTATGCCTCTGATGTTGTAGATGCATTGCTGACAATCCTAAAGGTTGGGAAGGCTGGAGAAATTTACAACATTGGTTCAAGTTTTGAAATATCTGTATCACAGCTTGCTAGAGAATTAATCCAAATGGTAAGTCAAAAGTCATTACTGTTTTTATTTTTTGTTATATATTTTATTCATATAACTGTTTTTGTGTTTTTTTTTTCCTTTTTTCTGCTTAATCGGATATATTTTTATAAACCTTAGACAGATGTTCTGGGATTCCTCTTTTCTCTTTATAACCCTGTTTGACCATATTCTTTGCCTTTCCTTTTCCAACTGTTCCAAACAAAGTGAATTTATAAATCTAAAAAAAAAGAACACAGTGACACTATAGTATTCCCCTTCTCTCCTCCCTTAGCAGCTACATAAAGGGTTGTGTAGGTGGAGGAGCTTGTTAACCACTGATGATTAGACACTCACAGGTAAGGAGAGGGCTGTAATGTACAAGAAAAGAAGGATGGGATTTCTTTAAAGAAAACCTGCCATGCCATCAGAGAAATATATAGGTTTGCTGGCTTGTCCTTGTGAAAACACCAGGGATTGTTATACTGTTTTCAATACTTTGATTTATTGACTTAGAACAATTATGGAGATGAGGAATTGTGATTTTTCCACATCATTGCTATATGCATGACACAGCTAGGCAACCAGCAGGTAATTGACTGTGTTCAAGTCCACTGTGTCCCTGTGAAGATTCCAGGCATAGGATGTTCACAGGACCTCGCAAATTGCCAAAATCTGCAAAAAATGATTCTGGAAAGTTTAAAGAGAATCATGAAAATTTTAAACTTTCGTATTCAAGTGAATCAAGTTAAAACTATATCTTATATTTTAACTGAAATGGCATAATGAAGTTATATGTTTTTACACAGGTTCTTCCCTAAAGCTGAAAAATGTTATAAATGTATTATTTTTGTGTGAGAGAGGTTATAAATCATATGCTTTCGCTCCTATAGGTTTTTTCATGCCCATGTATATTCTAGATTGAATTTTTTTATTTTTTTTCCTCTAGAAGGGGGTTTCTATAGAAATAAACAGCAAGTGCACTGTTCTTCTTCTTCTTTTTTTTTTTTTTTTTCTTTGAAATGCCTGGAACTGCATTTTTCTTTACTGGGAATATGTATTATGAGCTTTACCGAAGATCCATGAATTTCATTATGATCTCTTGTCATGTATGAGTAAACCACATTACAACACTTTTGAGTAGGTGATAGTTATATATTGCTAATGACCTGCTGACTGAAGCTGCTGACTAAAATATTCAATATTTCAAGGGCAGAAAACCTCTGTATGCGCAGGAATATTGCCTTGTGAGTGATGGTGGGGAAATCTAGTACTGAAGAAGAGGTTTACAGGGTACATTGGTCACATATGATCATCTGATATAGTGTTTTTTTCTTTTCTTTTTTTTGTTTTGTTTTTTGCCTTTTCAAGATTCAACATACATCTTCAGAAACAGAAACCGAATACTGGATGGATTATGTGAATGACAGGTAATGTGTTTTTAACTGCTATTGGTTAAAAAGAGAAGTATGGGAAGAACAAACCGTTATACTTCCCTAGATGGATGCAGTATCGCTCCTATGTTGCATCTGTCCCCCGCCGGCTCTGCAGTGAGAACTGAGCGACCATACACAACTGATCACTCAGTTCTCTCCCTCCACTCTAACCAGAGATCAGTGACTGTCAGTCAGCGGCTCTCTGCTCTGCCCCTCCAGGGCTCACTGGAGGGCTGGGATGTGGGAGGGGCTGGCTCAGGCTTTCAGTGTATTGCTGAGCCAGGTACCGGTCCAGGCATCTGGGTGGATCCTGACCCTATGGTCTAGATTAGCCTTTCTCAACCTTTCCAACATAGAGGAATCCCTGAAATAACTTTCTGGTCTCGGGGAACCCCTGCTGAAAATTGCTGTAGCTACAGCTCATGATACATTAGTGTGATGGTCAGTGGGAAGAATGCTCCTTACACTTGTGGTCATTGGGAAGAATTACCCCCTTACAGATAGCTAAAAAGATGAATGGTGTCAATGGGAACTTATCTGAGAGGCAGGATTTGCTCATTGCTCGAGGAACCCCTAGCAACATCTGGAGGAACCCTAGATTTCCATGGAACCCTGGTCTAGATCTTTTCAGAGCATGGACCGGGTAAGTAAGATCAAATGAGAGCAGGCTTTAGGCCACTGTCAGCTGGAAACGGGTGACAGAAGTGCGGAACGACCTGCACTCCTGTGAGCTACAGGAGAAGTATAGCCAAAAAAGCTTTGGCTATACTTCTCCTTTTTAATTGTGGACATTTTTCATTTCTTTCTATTCATATGCTAGTTTTAAATTTAGACATCAGGTAAATTTGATTCTTCTTTTTGCAGGCCGGTCAATGACCTTCGATATGCAATGAATTCAGAAAAAATGCACAGTTTAGGGTGGAGGCCTAAAGTACATTGGAAAGAAGGCATTGAGCGCACAGGTATGTTCTTTAGTTGTACTCTTTTTAAATAACCTGATTTTAGCTAGCCAGATTTGGGTAATGTCTAAATGATGTTTTAAAAGATTATCCCCATCAAGAACTTTTTTTACTTAAAGCGGAGTTCTGACTAAAAAAAAAAAAATGAATAAAAAAAAATTAAAAGTCAGCAGCTACAAATACTGCAGCGGCTGACTTTTAATAATCGGACACCTACCTGTCCCAGAGTCCAGCGATGCGGGGGAACGAAGCCCCACTCATCTCTTTCTCCCCCCCCCTCCTCTCTGCGGCTCTGGCATTGTTACTGTGGGCGCCCGGCTGTGGCTTCATAGCCGGGCATGAAGCCCGGCTATGATTGCCCGGCCGGGCATGAAGCCACAGCCGGGCAATCATCTGGGACCTGTGACGTGTCCCAGATGATTGCCGAGAGGGAGGGGGGAGCGGTGATCTTCTTTCCAGCACCGCAGTGCCCCAGGAGGAAGTGGGAGCTGGAACCCTCTAAAAAAGAGGGCTTCGCCCCCCCCCCTTTATAAAAATGACATGCCAAATGTGGCATGTCAGGGGGTCACCTTCCCTTTTAAAGCTGAAGTTCCATTTTTGGGTGGAACTCCGCTTTTAAACAACTCCCATCTAAAAAAATCACTCTTTCAGAGAAATTACAACCTTCCTACTGTTTTTATGGGCCATAAAAGTTGTTCGTTGGGTTTGATGCATGTTTAATGTGTATTAAAAGCCCTTTAAAAATGTTCTGTAAGTACCTTTATGTACATTTGATGCATGTAAAAGGCGCTGTTGTGAACAAGGCATAACATTCCACAAACCTGCTGTAAATATGTACTGACTCATGGTGCCTTACCATAGAACTGAGTAGAAGGCGTTGAGATGCTTCAACTTTTTCCAAATCCACAAGAAGCTTCATTTTTGAAACGCAGCAATACGACGCAAATGCTTCATGTTTTTGATAATGTGAACAGAACTGTGTGCTGTCCATATTAGTAATTGCAGGTCACTTTATTAGGAGTTTGAGGAGAGTTAAAAACGCACCACAAATTCCTGCTTTTAATGCCAGTATGAACAGGGCCTAACTGCCATGACTTTTTTTTTTATCCTATTCTTGTTTAATAAAAGTTTTAATTAAAAAAAAAAAAAAACAGAAATGGGATTGTATTTTCACACACTGATATTTTCAATATAAGTTTTTTTCAGTAACCCTTATATGAGAGCAATACAGGGGTTGCTGTTTCTAACCTCCTTCTGTAAATGCTAGTTGCCTGGCTGTATGCTGATCCAGTTAGGTCAGTCATTTCTAAGAATCTAATCCTGGAATAAATGTGTAGATCAGGAGTCACACTAAAGTCATAAAGTCCAATCTGGCTCAGCATCTCAAGGTATAAGGCTGCATTCACACCTGAGCGTTTCAAAGTTGCGCATTTTTGCCGCATTTTTTTTTTAATCGTGTTTTTACCGTGATTTTGTTCAGGTCACCAATGTAAAAGGCAGACAAACGCCTGTAATCTGCCCCAAAGAAGCTCATGTTCTTATTTGAGCTTAGGGCGTTTTTCAGGCGTTTTGCTTCAGGTGACAAAACGCTCAGATGTAAACGGATTCCATTGAAATGAATGGGATTTTGCTTGTTGGGCGTATTTCAGGCGTTTTTATGAGCTGAAAATGCTCAGGTGTGAATGCAGCCTAAAAGTGGCAGCCAGTCTACTAAATTCAGTAGGTGCAGAGCAATGGCAGCTTACATATTGATTTCAGGACAGGTTTCCCTTCATTTTGACCTGACAAATGTTCTGGTATAAAATGTGCTGAAAAGCTAATATAACCACAATAAAATTGGTATACTGTTTCCTTTTTTCTTTTTCACAGTTGCATGGTACAAAAATAATTTCCACAACTGGAAGAATGCTGAGCATGCATTGGAGGCATTTTGTTGACATACAAAGCGAAGACTTTTTGGAGAGAACGGCAGATTGTGGGAACAAAAAAAAATAGTGATATAATTCCTCTCCTGAACAAAACAAACCTTAACAAAGTATTAAATTCAAGAATTTTAATGTAAACGTAAATACATTTTTATTTTTTGTCACTTTTACACAGTGACCTCATCAGATGAGTTTGATACTCAGATGAAGAAATTCCCTAGAAGAAGCTAGAGTCAGCTGGCATTTACTGGTTACTCAAACCATCAGTGGGGTAAATTTACTAAAACTGGTGCAGTCAGAATCTGGTGCGGCTGCATACGGTAGCCAATCGGCTTCCAACTTCAGGTTGTTAAATTAAAGGGGTTGTAAACCCTCAAGGTTTTTCACCTTCGTGCATTCTATGCACGAAGGTGAAAAACCTTTTTGTGCTGCAGCTGCCCACCAGACCACCCATTTTTCTTACCTAAACCTGATCATTCCAGCGATGGGGATGAGCACAGCAGCTCCAGCCTCTGTCGCAAGTCCTCATTGGATAGATTGATAGCAGCGGGAGCCATTGTCTCCCGCTGCTGTCAATCAAATCCAGTGACAGGGGCGCCGCGGGGTGGGGCCGAGTCCTGCTGTATTTGTCAATGGGTGCAGCAGCAGGACTCAGGAGCACGCCCGTACGAGTGCCCCCCTGGAAAGCGGCTCTCCGTGGGGGCACTCGAGAAGAGGAGTGCCGCCAGGGCACCCCAGAAGAGGAGGATCAGGGCCACTCTGTGCAAAACCCTTGCACAGAGGAGGGAAGTATAAGATGTTTGTTATTTTAAAAAAAACAGAAAACAAAGCTTTACAATCACTTTAAGCTTTGACAATTAAAACCTGGAAGCGGATTGGTTTCTGTGCAGAGCTGCACCAGTTTTCGCACCATGCAGTTTTAGTAAATAACCCCCAGTGTGTGCACCAATATGTAGAGAAGTTCTAGGATGCCCTTTTTGTAGATGGAACAGCGGAATGGACACCATTCCATAAAGGCGCTTCTCTAGGATATGTTGGCTAAATAAATTTAGTTGATAAATACAGTATGTTTAAATTTAGGTTTCTAAATATCTGAATACAATTTTATTAAATCATGATAATGCTGTCATATTTATACATCATGCACTTTATTACTTCTGAAAAGTGAAGTATATAACATATGTAGATATGTTAATTTATAATGATTGCAATGTTACAATATATTCCTTGGTTGTAATTTATTGTGAGGCAAACAATTGAATGCCACATTGGCATGCCGGGGAGACACCGGTGTCTTTCTATTGCTTACACTAAAATAATGGAAGTGGTTTTCGATTCACAATGATAATTTCATTAAATGATTTGTGTAGTAGAATGGTTGTCCAACACCATTTCTCTTTACCCTGTTTATATGTGACTCCTCCATATAGGAGAGCTGCATTTACCACATGTGCTACTTCCTAGAATGGTAAAGCAAACCTGTCACTAATGGAAGTAAAATGAAACTAAGCCCAGCCTGTAATAGAAGATGTAAACTTTCCTTTCTGGCGGTCAGTGTCCTGTTATATTACATAGGTGATGACCATAAACACTGTGATCAACGGGAGCAGGTATCTGACATGCCCAGAAGTGTCCGAGACTGGCTGGAGATCTGCAACTACAAAATTTTAAGACGCAGGATGCTTAAAGTTTCCACTTTTCACAAAAGTTAAAAAGTTTCCACGTTTGCAGCCAAATTTGGATAACCCTACATAGTATAACTTTTAGAAAAATATATTTAAAAAATTATTTATTTTTTTTTCAAATAATAATAAAAAAAATTATATTAAATCTAGCTAGCTTTTCCCTTCTATGGAATGTTAAGAAGGAGGCTGGATAGGTACGGTTACCAAAAACAACCCTTTATGTGCTGGCAGATTTGGCTGCAAAGGTAGAATATCTATCTATCTCTCTATCTCTCTCTCTCTATCTCACATACACTATATATACTTTTTCTTTTACAGACTGTACGTAGTTTCATTTCCTCTTAGTAATTGGCCCTGGACACAATCTTTATCCAGGACCGATCATCTGTCCCTAACCCTAGGTAATCCGCTCAATGCTCAGTTGCCTGCGGACAGATGCGCCCGCTGTCAGGCTGTCCTTCATTTGTACAGGCTTCCTGGTCACAACTGGTCACATATACCTGTGATTCCTGTGGCAGGAGAGTGCTGTTCATTCGTAATCATTTGTATAAACAAAGCCTAATGCATAGCAAGCAACAGTGCCGGATATATCTGGCTGGAAAATTATATACTTATTACAGTCCTGAAGAAAATATGCTTTCTTTTTTACTTTTTATAAATGAATAACCTCTTTATTAAATTTTGAACAAAGGAAAAATGTTTAAACTGTCTGTTTTTATATTTGGGCAACGGTTATTTAGTGTGCCAGTTAAAAACATTTTATTGTGACATAATAAAAAAATATATATTTTTATACATGCCATATGGCTTATTTTTATTTTACTGCATTTATACTTTGTCAAAATCCTTCTCAGGCAAGTATCAAAGAAAATTAAAATGGCACTAAACAAATATGCTTATTTTCCAAAAATAACCCATACACATCCCCTACCTAATGGCACTGTGTTCTATTTTTCATTAACCTTCTTGTTGGCCGTACGCATGTATGCAGCCTCTTGGCGGGTGGGCTTTAACACTAAGAGGCCCTATGTAAACACATTGTTGTGCTAAGTGCACCCAGCACAGTAACCGGTGGGTACCGGAAAGCTACCGATGATTGCTTGTGATTGGGAGATTTCTGATCATGTGGCAGTCACAGCGGTCCATCACAGCAGTCACATGATCAGAATGTCCACCTCCCGGCATTTAGAACCTTTTTAAAGGTCCAGGAGGTGGCCGCTGGTGAAGGGGATAAATAGTTTCTAAGTCTAGGTTCACAGTTGTACAGGTCAGGAATGTTTGCAAAATCACGCACATTCCCAACCGATAGGCAAAGTGCACTGCTCTTTAGCAGACCTGCAGGAGTGCCATTATTTCTTACACACATTGGAAAATGCAGATCGTGTTCACACGGGCCAAATAGCACGGTGCTGATCAATTTGAGAAAAAGTGATGGGACTTTTTTTCCCTGCATTCCTGTGGGTAGGGCAGCCCATTGAAATTAATGTGTGAACCTAGCATTACTGTGTTTTTTTTTTTTTTTTCTGCCTCCTTGTAAGATCCTCTGTGAGCTCCCAAACATCTCCTACCCTACCCCCCACATCCATTTATTGGGAATGATCAATGCACGTTAGTTGTGGTCTCATGCACTGCTCAATGCACACTGCAAATTCTATAATCCAGAAGCATCATTTCTAGTTCATTTTGGGAGTAAGCAAAAGAGGGTGGCTTCTTCCTCACATACAGGGGGACCATGGAGAACACACATAGGCCCTCTAACAGAAAGTTGGATCGCAGCAGCTAAAAAAAAAAGAAAGTACCTTCTATTGCTCTTAGCCTCCTCTAAATTTCTAAATTCTTTCTTTTTTTTTTTTAATTCTTTTATTTATTTATTTTTTTAGTTGAAGCAGAGTTCCGCCCATTTCTGTGTTTATTAAAAGTCAGTTGCTACAAAAAGTGTAGCTGCTGACTTTTAATAAACACACACCTGTCCCATGGTCCAGCGATGCGGCCGCCCAAAGCCTTGCTTCTCTCCTTCCCTCGGCGCTAGCATTGCAAGTGTAGACACCCAGCTGTGACAGCTTGCGGCTTCACAGCCGGGTGCGCAAGACGCGCTGTGCGCTCTGCATAACCGGGCAATCTTCTGGGACCTGTGACGTGTCCCAGAAGATTGCAGGGAGGGAGGGGGGAGAGGAGAACTTCCGCTCTGTGCCATGAGCAAAAGTGTGAGCTGGGTACCTGTCAAAACTAGGTACCCACTCCCCCAAAAAAATGACGTGCCAAATGTGGCATGTCAAGGGGTCAGTAGTCCTTAAAGCGGAAGTTTTTGGGTGGAATTGCGCTTTAAGAATACATACTTTTTTGAATAGATTTTTTTTAAACCAAAATTTTGTGTCACTTTAAACATAATATAATGGATGCAACATCTTTTTTCAAAGTGGATTTCATTTGACTGATTTACAACTGAACTTTTTAAAATTAAAAATCAGGTTAATTCCTTCCAGGAGCATCAAAACAGTATATGTTACAAAACCTAGTCTGCTTAGTCTGTCCCCTGCCAGCATGCGGCAAAAAAGGACTTGCTCTTTGTGGAGAAGCAGTGGTCTTTCTGCAGAGCTTCAGTGCTCACAATCAGAATGTCGGACTCCACAATGCATGTGTTGGACCTCTGCAATGAGACCAGGGTTCTTACTGCAGCTTCTGGCAGTTAACAGCATATTCTTTTTAGGCCATGACTACTTTTAGAAAATTAAAGTCTAAAGACATTTTGTTTTTAGCTTTGGATAGCGTAGGAAGGGATTAGAGCACCTGTCAGTTTTTATTAAAGCCTTTAGCCAAGCCCTTGAGAAATCTGGTTCCGGCACAACGTATAAGGCGGGAATTACATCATCACGCGGGCAGTAGTGAGTTCGCGATATTGGAAGATTGGATCTGATGCTAATGTTTGTGATGCGGTTTTAAAGGTTGTAAATGTGAGTGCAATATTTGAAGCTTTATTAATAAAGAACACAGTGTTTAGCAGTGTACACTATTGTTGTTTTATGCTTTCTCTTGGGTGCCTGCTTCTGTGAGATTGATGAATATTGGGACAAGCAAGTCTGGAGAGGAGCAATTAGAGTGGATTTATCAAACAAGCTTGGCTGACCTCCTATTTTTGATAGAGGGGTCCTAGAGTTGGGGTGAGCAGACACCCATGAGATAGGATGAAGGGCACTCGGGTGGATTATTTCTAGATTAAAGCGGGGGTCCACCTATCTATCGTTTTTTTTTTTTTTTTTTTTTTTTTTAGTTCATTCACAAACTTTTCTTCTCAGCATTACATACTCACATATTGTGTGTAATAAGTCCGCCTGTGTCAGATTTCGTCGGAAAGAATAACTTATATTATTCACTGCAGGCGGTTTCCATCTTCATTGTGGGCATTTGAAGCCCACAAGCATTTATTTCTTGGATGTGGTGAATGCTGTGCTCCCAGCATTCACTGCTCATTCCTGCACATGCTCAGTGTCATCCTGGGAAGCCTGAGACTAGCTCCCAGGAGTCTGGGAGAGGCTAGAAACACACCTACTCACACGGGAGGAGAACCAGGAAGTGCAAAGAAGAATAGAAAAATAAAAGGTAATTACGGCGATTTAAATTTTTTTAAACGGCATGTCAGCATCTAGGCAAGGAAGAGAATACATACAGATATTGTTCAAAATTTGGGTGGAGCCCCGCTTTAAGTTTAATAAAAAAAAGTCTACGTGGATTTGGAGACTGCATGAAGACTGCACAGTGTATGGGACGTTTTGATTTATGAATTGTGTATAGGAGAGTTTTTCATTACACAGTGTTAGTATTATGCATTTATATATGAAATCCAGTGGTTTTTATTTATTACTTTGGTGGTATGAAAATGTATGAATTTGCTTTGTGATTTATTTTCACATTTGTACTTGTATTTGAGCACTTGTCACTTTAAAATAGCACTTCACTATTTATATGATATATTTATTTTGTTAGTTCTTATTGCTACCTGTGCCCCTGTTAGGCTCGATTCACACTAATGCATTTTTTGATGCATTTTTCAGAAATGCAAGGAATCTTTTTAACATGGGTTCCTATGAAAAACATTCACATCAATGCATTTTTGTGCCTCCGCGTTTTTGGAAAGGGTCGGGGACTTTTTTTCCCACAAAATGCAGCGTTTTGCATGTAATAGACTTCAATAGACCTGCATTCAAAGTACCGCATTTTTACCGCGATTTGCGTTTTTTTTTTTTTTGGTTCTTTTTTACACTGTATATAGCTGGTTGCTAAGGAGAGGGCTTCTTCTTCCTACGAGCTTCTCCTGCTTCTTCCTCTGGTCTTCTTCTTTCTCCTATCTTCTTTGTCCGGTGTTCTTCCTCCACCGCCGCTCCCGCCGACAACCCCCCTCTGATGCTGCGTCCTGTTGATTTGTTCGTGCCGATGTCAAGCATTTCTTAGATAACTATGGGGCGTGGCCATCAGGTGATGTCATTCGGAGGCCCCACCCCCTTGTGACTTCACCGCCCGAGGCATGATGGGTCGATTATGTCACAAGGGGGTGGGGCCTCCGGATACGTCATCCGATGGCCACGCCCCATAGTTATCTAAGAAATGCTTGACATCGGTGTGGACAGATCAGCGGGACGCAGCATCGGAAGGAGGGTCGTCGGCGGGAGCGGCAGCGGAGGAAGAAAAACACCTCACAAAGAATATAGGAAAAGACAGCAGGAAGAAGACCGGGAGAAGCCTGGAGGAGAAGACATTTTTAATAAAGGACTTGTCAAAAACTGTCTATTTTCTTTTGTCTCACTACACTTCTTTTTTTTTTTTTGGTGAATGGGTAAGTGATACAATGTACCCGATATCCATTCACATAGGGGGTGAGGCCGGGATCTGGGGGCCCCCTTGTTAAAGGGGGCTTCCAGATTCCAATAAACCCCCCCGCCAACCAATGGCCAGAGTTGTCGGGAAGAGGCCCCTCAACATGGGGGCAAGGTGCTTTGGGGTGGGGAGGCGCAGAGACCCCCTCATGTTGAGAGGGACTGGTATGGTTCAGGAGGGGGGCGCTCGCTCGTCCTCTCCCTTTCCTGACCTGCCAGGCTGCATGCTTGGATAAGGGCCCGGTATTAATTTTAGGGTGGACCACATGCCCTTATTATTATTTTTTCAATTTCGGCGTGTCCACCCAAATCCATACTAGACACAAGAGCCTGGTATGGACCCCACGCTGGGGTTTTTTTTTTTTTTTTCATTTAGCTGTCAGCAGGTTAGCGGACTCATCGGTCTGACAGCTGATGCGGCGGCCAGCTTTCCGGCCCCCTCTTTAGCGACCAGGGATT
Organism: Lithobates clamitans; assembly: GCA_037952925.1. Classification (NCBI taxonomy): domain Eukaryota; kingdom Metazoa; phylum Chordata; class Amphibia; order Anura; family Ranidae; genus Lithobates; species Lithobates clamitans. The sequence goes on along the minus strand of JBBGZY010001336.1, from coordinate 1,238,376 downwards.
CCCTCACTTCCTGTTGTGACTATAGGACAGGAAATGAAGGGAAATTTCCCCAGTGGGACACAGATGGCAAAAATAAATCCTACAAGGGTTATAACCCTCCCTTACTCTATCCAAAATGAAAAAAAAAAAAGTTTGCCCTTGGTTACACTTTAAATTAGCTGTAAGACATTGAACATTTTTTGTTATGATGTACCTGGATTGTATTTACCTGACTTAAACTGGAGCTTCAACTGAGCTTTACAGAGATGTCACAAGACAAATTATGGGACTCGCATATTCAACTTTGTATTTTGTTAATGGTGCGGCATAAAATGCCTACTATTATCTATCTTATAAATGCTCATTATTTTCTCAACAGCCCCAACCCAGGCAATTAATGCGGTGACTGCTACCTCAACTAGCTCCTCATTCTTTAACATCTTTTGTCTTGACTTTCTGTCTTCCTAGAGTTAAATCCAAAAATGACAGCACCGATATTTTCATTGGTCTTGAATCATCTCTGACATCTGCTCTGTGTGTCAGTGCTGACTAAAGGTTTCTGTAGACACCCAGAACAATGAGCAGTGACCAGTCAGAGGTCTACTTGTCCTCATTAGAACTGTGTGCAGAACATGTACCGTTTTAACCTGGAGAAAATAGAACGATCACTGACAGCATATGTGACTTGGAGAAATGTCTTCATATACAATAATGAGCACTTTTAATGTTTAGAAGTGTTCTTTTCCTCTGTAGGTGACCCTTACACTACATTCTTAAGTAATTAAGTCATTTAGGGCATATACAGCCCTACTAAAGCTGCCCATACACTTAGATTTTCTTTTTAGCTCAGTGCAGATGGACAAATCTTCCACTACTCCTATTATATTCTGACAGCTGACAAAATACCCAAACAGCTGCATCTCATTGGATGCAGCCACTGGTTGACCAAAATATTTCCATCCGCTCCTTCAAATTTTGAATCAAAGGATTATCGGGTTGTATGGTGGGTAAAGATCCACTGACAAAGCAATTTTTTTCTGGTTCCTCGGGAACTGGCCAAAGTTTATGGTCAGCTTTAAGAAGAACTCCAGCTTTTCCTCTCCCGAAATAACAGATGTATTGTGCATGTAAATGAATCACAACCCCAGTGTCTGATTGTGTGAAACTTGCCTCCTAGCTGTAAACAGCAAGTTTCTGTGTCTGGGATGTCATTCCTCCTGGTTGAATTTCAAAGTTCTCAGACTTCCTGTTTCCTTCTTTTTCCAGTCCTGATCCTACATATCCCATGATCCTTTGAGCCTCTGTAGCTTCAGGGTGGGCTATGGGAGCCACTTGTACCAGTTCTGGGAGTCTTGCATCATACCAAAGAATGTCTTACTGCAAGGCTACAGAGAAAGGGCTATGGGAGGTTATTATGAAGGTATTTCCTTAATCAGATCACAGAGAGCAGGGCTCTGGGAGAGTGGGATCTGAGAGGTGGGACTCTCTCTGTTCACACTTGTTGGCATATTTAACTGGGCAGGATTGAATTCTAATTGTGATCCATTGAATCCTGCCCAGCAGCAGCACAGCTAGCTTTCAGAACAGGCTATGTATGAAGGCGTTTCCTTCTTGAATAATGCTGTAATCTGTGAAATGGGACTTGGGATGTTTGGACTCTTTCTGTAGGTGGGACTGAATGCTATTTAGGATGTATTCAGTCCCGCCCACTACCAGAGTTGTGAAGGAAGTTACATCATTTACAGGGTCTGAAAGACTACATAGGAGAGTGTTATAGACTCTAGCTGCTGCAGGAAGTGGCTGTGGAAGGGACAGAGTCTATCAGCAGGATATACAGAGTGTCACATGATACAAAGCCACAACTAAACCCAGAATATCAGAGGATCTGTAGACAACAGAGCAACATGGTACAGAGCTATGATCGATGCTGGGATTGATAATTCCATTCAGTTCGTGTGAAAAGAAAGTTGGACTTCAGCTTTAAGTTGCATTCACCATTCCAAGATGAACTTGCCACAGTCTGCTTTCTTCTTTGTGCAAGAGAATCTATAATCTCCACACTATACACATACAAAATTGCTAAAATGTACATTAGACGCTGTAGATCATGAGGAAACTGCAAAAATCCAGCCTCCATGTGTAAATTCTAAAAAAGGTGTTCTTTAATTTTTTGACTATAAAGCTCAGTAAAAAAAAAAAAGCTGTACTGAGCTTTTTCAAGCTGCAGTGTGCAAGAGGCCTAAATTTGCAAGTCAGGATAATTAGTTTTGTTTTACACCTGTAGTTATCTATATTTTACTCCAAAGCACTTAGTGATCCTAAACACATACTGTTTAATTTACATTGTCCCTTCTATTTCTGTATGTGGATAATGGCACTGTAATTATTTTAATATGTTAAAAAAAAAACACCAAATAACTTTTACCTAATCAATATACAGCTGTTACATGACCCAGCTCTTTCCCAGCCTGGCTGCAGGGAAACATAAGCAGGAGGAGCTTTTAGTCCTCTGCTACTGGTCACATGTTCAAAATTAGAAAAATAGCCTTTGGGTTACAGAGTAAAAATAAATTATTAAGATCTATATTGTCAAAAGTATTGGCATCCTAGTCTTAGTCTGTAGGGTTCAATATTGAGTTGGCCCACCCTTTGCAGCTATACCAGCTTCAACTCTTCTGGAAAGGCTGTCCACAAGGTTTAGAAGAGTGTCTATAGGAATGTTTGACCATTCTTCCAGAAGTGCATTTGTAAGGTCAGGCACTGATGTTGGATGAGAAGGCCTGGCTCGCAGTCTCCGCTCTAATTCATCTTAAAGGTGTTCTATGAGGTTGAGGTCAGGACTCTGTGCTGGCCAGTCAAGTTCCTCCACCTCAAACTCACTCATGCATGTCTATCCCCAAACTGTTACCACAAAGTTGGGAGCATGAAATAGTCCAAAATGTCTTGGTAAGCCGAAACCTCAAGGCTACTTTCACACTTGGGCGGGGGGTCCAAATTATTTGGACCCGTGCACAAAGAAAGTTCCATAAAGACCTGGATGAGAAAGTTTGGGGTGGAGAAACATGACTGACCTTCACAGAGTCCTGACTTCAACCCGATGGAACACCTTTGGGATAAATTAGAGCGGAGACTGCGAACAGGCTTTCTCGTCCAACATCAGTACCTGACCTCACAAATGCGCTTCTGGAAGAATGGTCAAACATTCCCATAGGCACACTCTTAATGCTTGTGGACAGCCTTCCCAGAAGATTTGAAGCTGTTATAGCTGCAAAGGGTGGGCCAACTCAATACTGAACCTCATGTGTGTGTAAAGGCAGACGTCACAATACTTTTGACAATATAGTGTACATTTGAAATCAAATCTTTATTATTTTTTGGCAATAACATAGTGTGTGTGGATTTCTGCCCCTCCAGCCTGTGTCTTAGAACAACAGGGAGGCGAAGCCTCTATCAATCTACATGTAATATCCTGCCCCATTGTGTTTATCTGGTTAGTGGGCATGGAGGAAGAGGGAGGGAGTGGGCTGTCATGCACCACTGTGTATACGCCCGCATGTGTGACTCTATAGTCACATGGGCTGCTCAGATGTGATAGGGAGAAAATACTCAGCTTAGAAACTCACTGAAAACTGAGCATGTGCAGAGCTGGCAACGCTGCTCTGCAAAATCCCCAACTCCAGTGGGGGCATGTTTAAAAGAGGGACATAGAAAGCAGCAGAATCAACCAGGATTTTTGCAGAATACAGAAAATGAATCTCCTAGTGACTGAGTATGAACACAGAAAGGCTGTACTTACCCGATCCTCTGGAAAACAGAACTCCCCTTTGTCCAGCAGTGGACTGCTCCTGCCATCCTCACGTGCAGAGCCAGTGTATGGGCGTGATGATGTCCAGAACCGTCCATTCACAAGACAGCTAGAATGCTGGGGAGCAAGAGTGGTGGGGACCGGTCTTGCGCTCTGAGGATTGGCAGATTAGGTAAGTATATCTCTGGTCTCCTCACCCTTAGGCCTCTTTCACACGGGGCGGATCAGTGATGATCCGCCCCGTGAACATCCGCTTGCTCAGCGGGGATAGCTCCGCCGATCCCCGCTGAGCAGGAAGATGACAGGTCCATCGTTGCACACTGTGCAGCGGCGGACCTGTCAGAGCGCCGCTCTCCCCTATGGGGGGATCGGATGATGACGGTCCGTAGTGTCCGTCGTCATCCGATCCGATCCGAAAACGGAGGAAAAAGTAGGTTTTTCCTCCGTTACACTTTTCGGATCGGAGCGGGGCGGATGTCAGCGGACATGTCACCGCTGACATCCGACGCTCCATAGGGATGACTGTATGTCCGTTTTTCATCCGAAAACGGAAGGATGAAAAACGGACATACGGATGCCTCGTGTGAAAGAGGCCTTAGACAAAAACGATCAGTTAACCCATGCAGTGTGGAATTTAAACCTTGGGGGCCCGGGGCAAAGTCCGGGGGACCCTCAACATTGAAATTTTAATTATGACAAATAAAAAGTGAACTGAAATTAATGCTAAACAGCATTTGTTTTTTAAAAATAAAAGAAAATAGTTTGGTTCAGAAGAAGACATGTGTCTGCTTTTTTTTTTTTTTCTTTCTCAATGTTATTGACTGTAAGAATATACATTACACAGGTAATTGGAACTGGCAAGTTATACATCACAGAGCTAGAAGCCTTCATTGCTTTCTTTGCCTTTGAAGTCAGGCTTAATTGTTCCGTATCTCCTGACACCCACACCAACCTTGTATAATTTTTTATAGAGGGAGTGTGGAGCACTGAGAGCCTCCTCTGGCAAGGGGACCAGGGGTATTGACCCTTATGCCACCTTATAAATCTGGCATTAAGTGTGCACACAGCCTCACTGCATGGGGGCATTTTTTTTCTTAGACTTCTAAAGGCTGGGCTCCCCGGATCCAATTTGCAATAGCAGGAGATTTTGACCGGCTCTCTTTGGAGCCGGTTCACATATCTCCTCTGCGGCTTCGGTGTGAATTTCCACAGGAGCCCTGTGCATCTGTTGGTCCATTCAGGTCCAAATTCAGCCAAAAATTTGCGATCAAATCGGACCTGAAACGGTGAACAGGGACGCACAGGACCCCTGCTGGGAGCTGCATCGGTATTAGGTGTGAACCCAGCCTAAAGTGGAACTATACTTACTTTCACTCCAGCTCTGCCCTTTCCCAGAGCTCCTTGCCAGCTCCTGTCATCTTTGGCCAGGAGCCTTCCAGGTAGTGATCTCTGGCTACTTTAATTGGCTGGGCGGAGGTGCAAGAGTTCACTTGGCTTGGCACTGCTTAAATTGTGCAGGGGAGGTTCTGTTTTATGCTGCCCCTTCTATTTTTGGAACTTTTTTGGCAGGTACTCAATCCCACTTTTGGCTGGATCACCTAGGAGATTACACTGCTAGTTTTCCTCCCTGCCAGCAACCTTCTGGGACATGTTATAGGTCACAGAAGGCTGCAGGACGATTCACAAGGCGCAGCGGGAAGTCAGCTATGAAGCTACAAGGAATCACAGCAGCATTTTAGAAGCACATGATTAGAGCCTAAGGCTCTAATTTTACTTCAAAAAAGGGTGGGCGGTGCAAGTGGGGGGGGGGGTGTTTGACTCACCCCCCCCAAAAAAAAATATATTGAGCACCAGTCTTCACCGAATCACAGCCATTTTCCCATAGTTAAAGTGCAGTTCTGCCCACCCCAGCAAAAAATTAAGTCAGCAGCTACACATACTGTAATGTTAATATTAGGACACTTACCTGTCCTGGAATCCAGCGATGTCAGCACCTCAGCCGATGTTTTCATCGGCTCTCGGGTGCTGCTGCCGCCATTCATGGTAAGGGAAAAAAACAGCCGGTTCCCTCATGCACGAAGCGCGCTGCACTTTCTGAATGGCCCGGCGGCAGGGGGGAGGGGGAGGGTGCCTAACTTCCGAGCGATCTTGCGCGGTCGTGCGATGTTGCACCCAAACAAAATTGACGTCCTTCTTTTCCCACAAATAGAGCTTTCTTTTGGTGGTATTTGATCACCTCTGCGGTTTTTATTTTTTGTGCCATAAACAAAAAAAGCGACAATTTAAAAAAAAAAAGGCTTTCTTCTACATATTTTTTGTAAAAAAAAATCGCAATAAGCGCATATTGATTGGTTTGCGCAAAAGTTATAGCGTCTACAAAATAGGGGATAGATTTATAGCATTTTTATAATTAATTTTTTTTTTTTTTACTAGTAATGGTGGCGATCTGTGATTTTTTTTTTTTTTTTTTTTTTGTGACGTTCCGGCGGACACAGACAATTTTGACACATTTTTGGGACCATTGGCATTAATACAGCGATCAGTGCGATTAAAAATGCATTGATTACTGTAAAAATGTCACTGGCAGTGAAGGGGTTAAGTGTGTCCTATTGTGTGTTCTAATTGAAGGGGGATGGAGACTGTGTAGGGGAGATGACAGTTTATACTCTGCTTCCCTCAGAGAACTGGAAACTGTGTGTTTCAGCGGCAATCTAAACCGCCTGGCCCCTCGCATCGGCTCGGGGGCGAGCGGCGCGCATGTGCCCCTTAGTGGCCACAGGGTGAAGCGACGTTACACAACGTTGTTTTGCCCAGCCATGCCATTCTGCCGCAGTCCAACTTGCTGGTCGGCAAGTGGTTAAACTACTTAAGGACAGTTAAGCAGTTGTACGTCAGCTGTCTGAAGAGGAATACCGTTGTTATGGCAGCAGACAGCTGCCATAACCCCAGTATCCTCTTCAAGAGTGGGCGGTCCACTTTCAGATAAAATTTGTCTCAGTGGCAGATTTGCCGCAAATTCACTTTTATCAGTGGTGGGAGAGGCCCCCCCAGGCTGGAGCCAAGTGAGGGAGAGATGGCCCCCTGCTCGGCTCCACAGCACTAGATGGCGGAAGCGACATCAGATGGTCTTAAAGGGGAATTTTTTTTTTTAAATTGCATTTTCGTGTAAATATGAGATCTGGATCTTTTTGACCCCAGATCTCACACTTGAGAGGTCCTGTCATGCTTTTTTTCTATTACAAGGGATGTTTACATCCCTTGTAATAGAAATGAACGTGACCCAAAACATTTTTTTTTTTTAAAGGACAGTGTAAAAATAAAAAGTTTTTTTTTTTAAAGTGCCTCGTCCCACCGAATTTGCGTGCAAAAGCGAACGCATACGTAAGTCGTGGCCGCATATAAAAAAAAATGGTGTTCAAACCACACATGTGAGGTATCGCCACAATCGTTAGAGCGAGAGCAATAATTCTAGCCCTAGACCTCCTCTGTAACTCAAAACTGGTAACCTGTAGGAATTTTTAAACATCGCCTATGGAGATTTTTCAGGGTAAAAGTTTGTCGCCATTCCACGAGCGGGTGCAATTTTGAAGCGTGACATGTTGGGTATCAATTTACTCGGTGTAACATCATCTTTCACAATATAAAAATAAATTGGGCTAACTTTACTGTTGTTCTATTTTTTAATTCAAAAAAGTGTATTTTTTCAAAAACAATTGTACTTGTAAGACTGCTGTGCAAATACAGTGTGACATAAAGTATTGCATCGACCGCCATTTTATTCTCTAGGGTGTCTGAAAAAAAATATATAATGTTTGGGGGTTCTAAGTAATTTTCCAGCAAAAAAAAAAATTTTTTTTTAACTTGTAAACACAGAGTTTAAAAAAAATAGGCCTGGTCCTTAAAGCGGTGTTCCACTCACAATTTTTTTTTTTTGTTTTGAACAAAACAACACAATACAAACACTGTAGCTGTTGACTTTTAATAAGAACACTTACCTGTCCAGGGAGCCTGCGATGCTACCCCCCCCCCCCCACAGGCTGATCTGTCCATCGGATCGGGAGCAAGCGCCGCCATTCTAATTAAGGGAAACCAGCGGTGGAGCCTTGCGGCTTCACTGCCCGTTTCCTACTGCACATGCGGCACTTTGTGAATAGCCAGTTGTCTTCTGGGACACACACAGGTCCCAGAAGACAGCGGGGGGGGGGGGGGGGGGAGAGGATATGACGTCCTGTGCCGCAGACAGGATGGATCGGAAGTACAGGCTGTACTTCATAAAAAGGTTAGTTAGAAGAAAAAAAAATGTAACTAGCCAAAAACGAGGGGTTGAAGAGGTGGTATTTCATTTAAGACCACCTCTCAAAAGTGGGTGGAACTCCGCTTCAAGCACATATATCCAGTTTTCCTCTATATGTGCTGCTTTTATGCAATGGCAGGTAAATTATCATGTACAGTACATCTAAAAAGCTATAGTTTGCTATAAGTAAAACATGATCAACCTAATGTAAATATTTATATATTTTTTTGTACTTGTAGCTGAGAGCAGCCATGTAGGGTCAGCACATTATCAGGCAGTGTAGGGTGTGCTTCCTGTATCCTTATGGCACATGGTTTGTAGGGTTCCCCTCCTCCCAGTGTGCTGTCATTGGACAATGTTCAGGTGATCTGCAGGTGGATGGCTCCTTGGAAATCGCTGTAGTCTGTTATTGCAATGTCTAACATTGACCGCTAGGTGGGGCAGTTTCTGCAGGTTTTATCCATACGTTTGGCTCAGCAGATAGAGGTGTGCAGGAAGATTATCTGGATGATGTTAGCTGCAGACATAACACTCTGTGTCCGATCATTGGACACTCACCTCCAGATCAACAGAGCTCGGCTTACAGCTGCTTCTGCAAAAAGAAAGTAAGAATACAATGTGACAAGTCCCAGTGGGAGTGCTGTGATAAATCAGCCTGTACAGCTTAATGGAAGTCTCTATGAAATGAGATCACAGCTAATGAAGGTGTCATGTGTATAGGGATCAGTCAGCGCGATCCTCTATGAGAGATTCCAGGCAGAGAGCATGGATCGTGTCCCAAATGAATGAATAAACTTGTTATTCCGGCACCACAACATCCGTAGAATGTCTGTAAACAATCAGCAACTTTATTCCTACCTGCTATCAGTGTCACTGCGGCCCCCTAGCTTTCAGTGGCCGAAATAGCTCAGTTGGGAGAGCGTTAGACTGAAGATCTAAAGGTCCCTGGTTCGATCCCGGGTTTCGGCAAACTGACTTTTTCTTTTTTTTTTTTTTTGCAAGCACACATTTTTCTGAAGTAACATGGATTTTTATACACACTAATATTAACCACTTCAGCCCCGGAAGGATTTACCCCCTTCCTGACCAGAGTGTTTTTTGCGATTCAGCACTGCATCGCTTTAACTGACAATTAAAGCGGTCATGCGACGTTGTACCCAAACAAAATTAACCTCCTTTTTTTTCCCACAAATAGAGCTTTCTTTTGGTGGTATTTGCGGTTTTTATTTTTTGTGCTATAAAAAAAAAGAGCGACAATTTTGAAAAAAAAAAACACAATATTTTGTACTTTTTGCTATAATAAATATCGACATTTTTTTTAAAAAAGCTAATATTTTTTCTCATTTTAGGCCGATATGTATTCTACATACGGTATTTTTGGTAAAAAAAATCGCAATAAGAGTATATTGATTGGTTAACGCAAAAGTTATAGCGTCTACAAAATAGGGGATAGATTTATAACATTTTTATTATTTTTTTTACTAGTAATGGCGGGCGATCTGCGATTTTTATCGTGACTGCGACATTATGGCGGACACATCGGACAATTTTGACACCTTTTTGGAACCATTGGCATTAATACAGCGATCAATGCGATTAAAAATGCACTGATTACTGTAAAAATGTCACTGGCAGTGAAGGGGTTAACACTAGGGGGCGATGAAGTGGTTAACTTTGTTCCCTGGGAGGTGATTCTAACTGAAGGGGGAGGGACTAACTACAGGAAGTGACAGATCGTAATTCCTAGCACACGATCTGTCACTGCTGTCAGAACAGAACAGGGAAGTGTGTTTACACACACTGGTCCCTGTTCTGTGTCTCCTGCTCACGATCGCTCGTGGCCGGCAATCATTGTGACCGTCGGCCACGAGCATCGGCACCCCCCCAGTGCAGCGGCGCGCGCGCATCTGCTATCCGGACCCCTAGAGTCAATGTACAGCTACGTGGTTTCACGCAGGGGAGCCAACCTGCCGCAGTGTAACTGCGGCGGCTGGTCTGGAAGCCGTTAAAATATAACTAAAGGAAATCCTGTTTATTGTTAGCGTTGGATGGAGTGGTGAGGTATTAGAACCCCTGTCAGGTTTTTATTGCTGTCTGCGCCCCCTTTAGGGAGATTCATTCTCTTCAACTGCCAAATAATTTTTTTCTTCTTTCAGTTTTTAACCTTTTCACTACCAAACTATATTGTTCATTTGTTTCAACCCTTTACTGGTCAAACCAAGTAAACCCTCCCCTCCCCCTACACGCACACATTTGAACCCTTTCACTGCCAAATCATTTTTTTTTTCCATTTCTTCCTCATATGTTAAACTATAAATAAAGGAAAATATTTTTATTGTTGGTGTTGGTGGAGTGGAGAGGGATTAGAACCCCTGTCAGGTTTTTATTGCTGTCTGCGCCCCTTTTAGGAAGATTCATACTCTCTATTTACCATTACCAACAAAAGTGAAAGAAAATTCCAGATTTTGGGTTGTCATGGAACAGGAATTAGAGGGGAAATCTTCCAATGACACTAGTTCTGGTGACACCCAGGGATGTTGTCACTTTGGGAGGATTTCTCTCACTTCTTTTTTGGCTATGAGAAAGGAAGTGAAGGGAAATCCCCCCAATGGGGACACAGATGGCAAATGAAACCTGACAGGGGTTATAGTCCCCCCTTACTCTATTGTAAATGAAAAAAAAAGTTTGTCTTTATTTCTATTTTATCTGGTATGCGGGGGATGGTGGGGACTCAGTATAAAAGAGGGTGCAGCACATTATACATGGGGCTATGGGGTGGGGAAGGGTGAGCGCTCAGTCATTTGAACCCTTGCACTGCTGGAGATTTTTGCTGATTTCTGCTCTCCCAGCATTCCATAGTTTGTGAAATGATGAAGGTCCCCAGTCAATCCTCTGACATACACCTGGATGGCAAACACCCAACAAGCATAGTGTCCCCCCATTGATTTCAGTGCATTGCCCTATGCCCCACAAGCATGACAAAGTAGCTCATGACGCGTTCTGCTTTGTTTTATTTCCCTCGCAGACAGGGATGGATGGTGAGCTCACTCACCCCTTGGCAGTCAGCACCTCTCATTCAGATGTATCTGAGGCTGAGGCTGCTAGACTTCCAATATCTGTGCTCCCCTATGCCCCCACTATCCTTTTCTGGGGATTGGGGTGTGGGCAGACACAGAGGGGTAGAGGTGGGAGATAGGGTTGCCATGGGAAACAGGCGTCCCATCATTTTGTTTGCGCGATTTGTCAGGTGACAATATTGCCCTGTGATTAGGGTGTCATTGAAAGTAACGGGATAACGAGCGTGTCCTGTGTTTTCCAGCAATTCGGGAATTGCAGTAATTCCACCCACTATCCGGAAGGCCTAGGCGTGAGCACAGCCTAAGGGTCTTCTATCAGTTGCTGGGTTCACCTTCTATAGATTCTGGGGGAACATTTTCTTCCTCAAACATACCACACATTCACTTCATTCTTTATTCCACCGCTAATATATACTCAGCATTGACCTTGTATAGCGCTTTTCTCTCTGAAGATTCCAAGGATTGGAGATGGCATTGGTCACGAATCAAACCCAGGTCAGCTGCTGGGAAGGCAGCTATGTTCACCACTGCACCACCAACGCAAGGTAGCATGTCTTTGTAGTGTGGGAGGAAACCGGAGTACCCGGAGGAAAACCATGCAAGCACAGGGAGAACATGCAAACTCCATGCAGATAGTGTCCTGGTCAGAATCTGAAACAAGGACCCCAGTGCTGCAAGGCTAACCCCCTAAGCCTCTGTGCTGCCCATATGTGGCCTCTGTTCTCTAAAGCCCACCCCCACTGAGCAGGGTAAATCAGTTCTATCCACTTAAAGCGCTTCCAGAAGAAATCCAAACTTATCCTAAACTAACATAACTAATATATATATATATATATCACTCCAAAACACACCCAAAGAATAACGCACACATTCACAACATATACAAACTTACCCTAATCTACAATATATAACACTCCTATAATAAAACACACCCAAATAACAATAAAGAGGGGTACAATGGTCCCCAAATTAGCAACACAATGGAGCTAAATATTCAATTCACCCTTAGGCTTCATTCACACGGGGGGTATGAATCCGTACCCCATGGGAGGGCTGTGTTTACTGGAATGGGGATCCACAGCTGTTCCCAGCATTCCATGTAGGCAGTCATATTGCTGTCAACTGGGTTGCAGTGGCTGGCTGTACCCAATGTGACATCTGTCTGGGTGCCGGTGCACAGCCCAAACGCACCCAGGGTGCGTCCGTGCAACTGCACCCGCATGGATGATTAACTTAGCCCCCACACAGGGTACAGATTCATACACCCCGTATGAGTAAGGCCTTGGACTTCTCCATGAAGGAGAGCAGAGAAAGCCTAAAGAAAGCTGGAAAGACTCCTCCAGCCTCTGAAGACAAAAAGAGTTCCAACCTCCCCTCATAGCCGGTCCAACGCACGCCTCAAAAACATACCGGCCTCCAACCCTCCCTCATAGCCGGTCCAATACACGCCTCAAAAACATACCGGCCTTCAACCTCCCCTCATAGCCAGTCCAACACATGCCTCAAAAACATACAGGCCTCCAACCTCTTCTTATAGCTGGTCCAACACACGCCTCAAAAGCCTACTGGCCTTCAAACTTCAGAACATAATCAATTACTTAATGTAGATCGACAATACGTCAATCAAACATAATCACCTCTAAAAAAAGTGCCTGAGATGTTGGTGGTAAACAGCCTGCTAGGCTGTGTGGAACCGAACCAAGCCTTCCAGAAGCTGCCTCATATCCAAGAGTTGCCAAATGTAGACATTAAGCTTTAAGGTTAATCAAAAATATTCTAAAGGGAAAGGTAGCACAGGGGTAGGGGGAGTATGGAAGAGGGAGAAATGGAGGAAAGGAGAGCAGGGAAGGGAGGTGAAGAAAAGAAGGGTGGGAACCCTCATACCCCTTTATTTCCCCCAACCCCCCCCCTTTCTTTTCCTCTATCGCTCCCTCTTCCATACTCCCCCTCCCCCTAGTTCTACCTTTCCCTTTAGAATGTGATATTTTTCATTAACCTTAAAGCTTCTGCAGAAGCTGCAGAAAGGGAAATAGAGGGCTGATGGGGGAGGATCCTCCGATTACTGGAGTGGCAGCCGCCACCAGTGTAGCAACCTGTGTAAGTACAGCCGTACCTGGTCCCTGGGAGGTTTCCTCAGACTTTTTGTTGAGCCTTCTTCTAGGAACAGCCAATTGTCTTGTTTGTCCAAAGGTAGACATTAAGCTTTAAGGTTAATCAAAAATATCACATTCTAAAGGGAAAGGTAGACAGGGGGGGAGTATGGAAGAGGGAGAAAGGGAGGAAAGGAGGGGGGGAAGGGAGGTTGGAGTAAAGAAGGGGGATGAGGGTTGGGGGGAACCCCCACACCCCTTCCTTTCCCACACACCCCCTCTCTTTTCCTCCCTCTCTTCCTCTTCCATACTCCCCCTCACCTTGTTCTACCTTTCCCTTTAGAATGTGATATATTTGATTAACCTTAAAGCTTAACCTTAAAGCTTCTACAGAAGCTGCAGAAAGGGAAATCAAGTGCTGATGGGAAGTCCCTCCAGTTACTGGAGTGGCAACCACCACCAGTTTATGGACCTGTGTTGTTACAGCTGTACCTGGTCCCTGGGAGGGTTCCTCAGACTTTTTGTTGAGTCCTCTTCTAGGAACAGCCAATTGTCTTGTTTGTCCAACTACATTGATAGTTGGTGATTCAGAAGCTCCAAAAATGAAAATGGAGGGCTGATGGAAGGACCCTCCGGTTACTGGAGTGGCAGCCGCCACCAGTTTAGGAACTTATGTTGGTACAGCCGTGTACCAACACGGGGGAAGGCACGAGGAAGGCACGAAACCCCTGTGCCGAATACGCGTCGGGGAGGGGTAGGACGGAGCTGTCAGCAGAGGAGGAGGATTGCACATGCCATACCGCACGCCATACGATCAGCTGCTTATTATTTTACCTGTACAGTCTGGTGCACTCTAGCACCCATCCAATGTGAGTACCCTCTTGGAGAGCTTATTCTTTAATAAATGTCCTGGCTATATTGCACTATGGAGTCCCTCTGTTTGTTTTTTCTATGATTTTGGATCTTGGTTTTACCTGAGAGGAGTGTTTTTGCACCATTGTAACCTGAGTGAGCCTAGCAGTTTCACCTGGGAGGAGTGTCTTTGCATCATTGTATCCTGAGTGAGCCTAGGAGTGGCCCCAATGCTTATTTTGACACCGTTTAATTACTGTGTCACAGGACTGAAGGTGAGCGCAAGCACATGTGGGGTGTCACGGGAGAGCACAGTTTTCACGTCTTGTGATTTATACACCCATCAGAAGAAGCATGATGTTTATTCATTTTATGGACACTATTTATTCACGTTTTTTGTGATTTGTATTTATTAATTGGGATATACACTCATTTGTCACTGGAAAGTGTTTTGATGTTTATATTTTAGCACGTTGCACTTTTATTAGTTACTACCACGATTGCACCTTTATATGCACTTGGTGGTTTATCATTTATAGTTATTTGCATTATATTTTACCTGTATGGTTTTATTTATCACATTACATGTGTTTTATATGTGAAAATATTTTTTATATATTTTATATGTGACACTATACTAGCGCGGGCACATTTACTACTATTCTTCTAGGAACAGCTAATTTTCCTGCGTGTCCAACTATATTGATAGTGATTCAGAAGCTGCAGAAAGGGAAATCGAGTGCTGATGGGAAGTCCCTCCAGTGACTGGAGTGGAGTCCCTCCAGTGACTGGAGTGGCAGCCACCACCAGTGTAAGGACTTGTGTTGGTACAGCCGTACCTGGTTCCTGGGAGGGTTCCTCAGACTTTTTGTTGAGTCTTCTTCTAGGAACAGCCAATTGTCTTGCTTGTCCAAATGTAGATATTAAGCTTTAAGGTAATCAAAAATATCACATTCTAAAGGGAAAGGTAGAACAAGGGGGGGGTATGGAAGAGTGAGAGGATTCTAATATGTACCATGACAGCTGGGTCCTCCCCAGCCCCATCCAACAATCCATCCGATCTGCAATGTCCCGAACTTGTGCGGCCAGGAAACAATATACTGTTCGTCGATCGTTGTCATTCTGACAGATTGCCCTCTCTGTACCTCTAATAACAGAATCCCCTGCCACCAGGATCTGCCTATCCTTTTCTTTAAGCTTGCCCTCATCTTCATGGGAGGAGATATGCAAATGGCTGCCCTGGTATTTTGATGGGTTCTCAACATGAACATCACATTGAGCTGCAGTCTCAACATGAATGTGACATTTAGGTGGTGTCTCAATGTGAACATCACATGTTGGTCGAGTCTCCGTGTGAACATCACATGTTGGTGGATTATCCGTGTGAACGTCACATGCTGGTGGAGTCTCCACATGAACTACACATGCTGGTGGAGTCTCCGCGTGAACTACACATGCTGATGGAGTATCCTTGTGAACGTCACATGCTGATGGAGTCACCATGTGAACTACACATGCTTGTGGTGTCTCCGTGTGAACGTCACATGCTGGTGGTGTCTCCGTGTGAACGTCACATGCTGGTGGTATCTCCATGTAAATATCACATGCTGGTGGAGACTCCTCGTGAACGTCACATGCTGGTGGAGTCTCAATATAACGTTCATTTTCTGTCTCGCTCACTGGGGTAATTCTGCCTTGTGAGCTGTGTCTGCAGTAAGTACTGCATATATCTGCAATAAAGAATCGGATTTAGCACCTTCACCTACATTATATATATATATATATATATATATATATATATATATATATATATATATATATATATATATATATTTGTATACAACATCAAATTATGGAGAGAAAAGTTCAAAGTTCCAGTGCAAGGGACAATAAATAATCCCAACATGACAGGGATGACTAATGTTGGCCTTCATATAAAAAATTTGGTTGCCTGGCAGTTATGCCAACCCACTAAAATTAATTGAGTAAAAAAGGGGACTGATTCTTCACTTTCGGGTGAGGTGGAGTAATCTGCAGTGCTTCTGTTTCTTATACATTAAACACCCGGCCTCTTTTATTGTAATCCCTTCAGTTGTTACAGTGGATTGATATAGAAAAAGCCGGGACCAGGAACCGCTGCATTGCAGATTACTCTATCGCACCCCAAAGTGAAGAAATAGTGGTGACCCCTCATTGTTCATGGAAATCCCTATACATGTGTACATATGGGGGGGTGGCCCCTCACCAATGGTCTTGGCATTCCCTATACATGTGTACATATGTGGGGGTGACCCCTGATCAATGGGAAAGAAGGATCCAATGAAAGGGTTTCAGTTATCTTGTATCTATCAATAGTTTTCAAAGAATTTTAGAACAGATATGTTCAATGAATATCCATGAGGGTCTAAGCACTATACAGAGGGGCACAAAACATGAACATAAAACTCACCATGTATATAGAATGTAATCAAGCTAACGCACACTACTAAAGGGTCCAAAACTGATGTAAGAGGTGCCAACACCAGCGGTGGCAATCGATGGCAGGAAGAGCACAATGGGGCTGTCAGAGAGCTCACCTTGCTGGTCATGGTATTGGCCGCCTTGGGGCGCGCCTGTGAGCAAGCCGGCCTATTTAGGTTTGTCAGGCACTCTGTTCAGTGCTGCCTGATCATCAGCTTCCTGTGCCATAGTTCCTGTTTCCTGTCTTGTCTTCCTGTTTACCTGATCTCCTGACGACCCGGATTGCCCTTGGATTCTCCTGTTTGCTGCCTGTACCTGACCTTGGCCTGTTTGACTCCGCTTCTGCCTGCTCCTATTGTACCTTGCTGCCAGTCTGTTGCCGAACCCTGCTTGTGTCCCGATCTGCCTGTCTTGCTCCTGCTCAGCACCTGTTACCAGTGTTACGGACTACTGACCTGTTGTCTGAAGATCATCTCTCATCCTGTACCTGGATCTCTTCAGCAGGCTCTCATACCATTCCGCACTCTCGTGCCTCCTGTCTGCTCTACCAGGGGCCATGAGTCGGATAAGTAAGGGAGTCTACCCTCTGCCCAAGCGGACTCATCAGTCTGGTAAGTAAAAGTCTGACAGGGGCCGGTGGAAATACTAGAAATGTCAAAATAAAAGGAGATATATTATATATATATATGTACAGAGGATAGAAATATAACAAGGATACATAAAGGCCTCAATCAATTAGATATACAGGTTAGGTTTACCTTAAATGTCATTTAAATGCTCCTTCCACAGAAAGTAGAGGGTAGCAACAGACCATTCCGGAACTATTTCTTCCAAAGTGATGAAGGAACAATATCATGAAGCCATGATGAATGCGGACACATTAAATCAATAGCTACCCCCAGGCCACCTACAGAGTCCCATCTGATAACAAATAGAGATCATGCACCCATCAGCAAGACCAACATGCACATAAGTAGGGCCAGAAGATCAAACCTACCAAGCGTATCCTCAAAACTCACCGCATCGGCCACCTCCCGCTCCATGGCCGGCTCTGTGTCTTTGTCTATGTCTTTGCTGTTTTGATAGCTGAGATGTACTCCCCTCGTGTCACTGCCTTAAAGGCATCCCAAACAATATGAGGGTCCACAGTATCAGCATTGGAGGACCAATATAACTGTATGCTTCTGTTAGCTGAGCCAAAACTGATTCATTTTGTAGCCATCCGGATGAGAGTCGTCAACTTCCCCCCCTCATGCCCGAGACAAAAGTCAACGTAACAGCATGGAGGTTATGGTCAGTCAGGCCTCCAGCCAAATATGCCACATTTTTCATGTAAGGGAGCAAGAGAGAATTCTCGAAGGCCAAATCGATTCTTGCAGAGGACCTGAGGGCCGTTGACACATGCGAAAAGCATCTGTCAAATGGGTGCTTCCAGCGCCACAGTTCCTTAAGATCTGCAACCGACTTCCATCCATTCAGATCAGTGGAGCCCCCCCTGGCTGGATTGGAGGTGTCCAACGCTGCATCAAGAACAGCATTGAAATCCCCCAATAGAACCATAGGAAGTTGGGCAAAAGGGGCCAATTTGGCCATGAGATCATATAACATTTTGTCCTGAAAGAGAGGAGGCATATAAATATTCACCATCACGATAGTTTTATGACATATGTCTATGACAACCGCCACATATCTGCCTCCTGGGTCAGAAAACACCTGGTGGATTGTACATGGTATGGTTCTACTAATGAGAATCGAGACTCCTCTCGCAAAAGTGGAGTATGTGGAATGAACAGCTTTTTGGATCCATGGTTTTCGTAAGAAAAGGATCCTGCTGCCATCCAGGTGTGTCACATGCAAGAAAATATGTGGTCGGGTCTGTTTGAGATATTGGAATATCGAGGCCCTCTTGAGTTTGTGATTGAGGCCACGAACATTCCAAGAAACAATCTTAATATCATCCGCCATTATACTTAGTACTGTTAGACATTAACCAAATTATTATCTGTGACGGGGAGTGAATCCCTGAAATAATGCATATCAGGTCCATTATGAAGACATATTGGAAACACAAAACCCCAAGTCGAGCTGTGGTTCTAGAGCAACCCACCCTTGCTTTTATGCCAAAAACTAACAAACCCAGTCCGGCATATAGCTTTATCCGTAAACAAAAAAACAAAAAAATTGCGGTGAATTCCCGCCGCAGCAATCGAAAGTTTGGCAGATCTTTTAGTAATCCCATGATTCCTCCATATGCTCCAATGGAGGGTGTTGGAGCGGGATATGGCTATAGAAAGTAGTTGCATATATGTCATCCTCATAAGGGGTGCAAACAGAGAAATGAGATGTAAATAAGAAAAAATGACCCTGCAATATAGGAGGAAAGGGCCTTCAGCTCATATGGTTAAGAGCCTGTACTTTCAAAACCAGTTCTGTGGAGGTCAATCAGGACTGTAAACACTCACAGTAAGGATATCAGGTCATAAGTGGCATCCAAACTCTCAGACACCCCACCATCCTTCAATCTCCCCCAAGGAACAAAATTTGGCAGGAGGAGAGATCATCCCTCTAATTTTAACCCTTCAGGGGTAGGAGGAACAAACTCCCCATATCATTCTTGACCACAGGACTGATAAAGTCATAACCTTGAAACTCGATGATTATAAGCAGAACAGGAGAGAGCCATACAATAAACATTCCAGCTTCGATCGCAGGGCAGAACGTTGAAAGTAGGGCATTAGAATTCTTTATCCAGCCAGTCACAGGTGTCTTCCGGGTGCTCAAAGAATTTCACTGATCCTTTGTGCTGAATTCTGAGTTTGCTGGGATACATCATACTATATTTCACCTCCTTCTCCCTCAGGGGCCTTCAGACCTCATTGAACGACCTTCGTTTTTGTTGCGTAGCAGCCGAGAAATCTGGAAACAGCATTATCCTTGTATTTTCATGCCATAGCTCTTGCTGTTTCCTGGCCTAGGTCAGGATCATGTCTCGGTCGCGAAGGTTCAAAAATCGGACTAGAAACGACCGAGGGAAAGCACCCGGAGGTCTACTGCCAGTAGGGTCCCTGTGAGCCCGCTCGACCACATAGGTCGGAGGCATATCATGTATGGACAGCAACTGCTTGGAAAACTGATTAGAAAACTGAGCTGGCCTATCTCCTTCAGCCCCCTCCGGGAGCCCAACCACCCGGATGTTGTTTCTCCTCTGGCGGTCTTCTGCATCTATAGCTTTGTGTTGCAGGGACCTAACTTGATCCCTGAGTTCAGCTAGCTGGGCTCCATGTTCATGAGAGGTGTCCTCTATATCAGATACCCGTGTTTCCACTGTAGTCAGGCGACCCCTGATCTTATCTAAATCGTGCCTGATTAGGTTACATTCAGATGAGAGATGATCTATGCGGCCCATAAGTTCTGCTTTGCTGGCACTGATGGCTTCCAGGATCGGCCGTGTTATTGCCGCAGTATCCACTGCAGGAGCCTGATCTGGAACTGCATTAGCCCCCTCCACCTTCTTAGTTTGTGCCATCTTAGCGACCCCTGTCCTGGCACACTGTTCCTTCGGTGAGGAAGACAAGATGGCGGGGGCGGGGCCAGGAGCCGTGTCCTTGATGGCGCGGGTCTGTCGCTGTTCCGAGAGAGCCTTAGCTGACTTCTTGGATGCTGATGAAGGCATCGCCGGATTCCATACACCCTCCTCTGTCCTGTAGTAAAATTTGAGACCGGGATATCCACTCCAAAGTCACGGATATTGATCAGGAGTAACGGAGCTGTGTAGGGAGGAATGCTGCCTCGATCACATCCGACCGGAAGTCTCTTGGCATATCTTTTTAAACTCACTGTTATAATGAAGATTGAAATCTTCAGTTTCTCCTCTCGGCCGCGGCCAAGCACTTCATTTCCTGGTCTGCAATGCCTCCTGGGAGATGTTTGTCATCAATCCCAGGAGGCAATAGGCATAGCTGGGCTGTAGCATCGTGTTATTTCAAAACTGCAAATGACCCGATGCAAGGCGGCGGCCAGCGCCATTTTTAAATAGGGTAACCAGGCTTTTGTTGCCATGGTTACCAAAGCTTCTTATACACAGTGATGGGCGGTGGGGGAGGCGGCTGGAACATTTTAGCTCTGATTACATACAGAGCCCGGGGGACAGCACAGCCTTTACTAATCATTTACAAAAGAGTACTATGATGGGGGCAATTTTTATGGGGGCAATTTTGATAGGGGCAGTTTTGATGGGGTAGTTTGATGGGGCAGTTTTGATGGGGGCAATTTTGATGGGGCATTTTTGATGGGGGCAGTCTTGATGGGGCAATTTTGATGGTGGCAGTATGATGGAGCAATTTTAATGGGATGGTTTTGATGGGGAAATTTTGATGGGAGCAGTATGAAGGGGCAATTTTGATGGGGGCAGTATGATGGGGGCAATTTTAATGGAGGCAGTATGATGGTAGCAGTTTTGATGGGGCAGTGTGATGTGGCAATTTGATGGGGCAAATTTGATGGGGGCAGTATGATGGGGCAATTTTGATGGGGGCAGTATGATGGGGCAATTTGATGGGGCAATTTTTATGGGGGCAATTTGATGGGGCAGTTTTGATGGGGGCAATTTTGATGGGGCAGTTTTGACGAGGCAGCATGATGGGCAATCTTGATGGGTGCAATTTTGATGGGGCAGTTTTGATTGGGGCAATATTGATGGGGGCAATATTGATGGGGCAGTATGATGGGGCAGTTTTGATGGGGGCAGTATGATGGGGCAATTTTGATGGGGGCAGTTTTGATAGGGCAATTTTGATGGGGGCAGTATGATGGGGCAATTTTGATTGGGGCAGTTTTGATGGGGCAATTTTGATGGTGGCAGTATGATGGGGCAATTTTGATTGGAGCAATTTTGATGGGGCAGTATAATGGGGGCAATTTGATGGGGCCGTTTTGATGGAGGCAGTTTTAATGGGGCACTTATGATGGGGCAATTATGATGGGGCAATTTGATGGGGCAGTTTTGATGGTGGCAGTATGATGGGGCAATTTTGATGGGGGAATTTTGATGGGGCCATATGATGGGGTAATTTTGATGGTGCAGTATGATGGGGCATTTTTGATGGGGCCGTACGATGGGGCAATTTTGATGGGGCAGTTTTGATGGGGAAATTTTGATGGGGACAGTATTATGGGGCAATTTTGATAGGGGCAATTTTGATGGGGGCAATTTGATGGGGCAATTTTGATGGGGCCATACGATGGGGCAATATAGATGGGGCAGTTTGATGGGGCAATTTTGATGGGGACAGTATTATGGGACAATTTTGATAGGGGCAATTTTGATGGGGGCAGTTTTGATGGGGGCAGTATGATGGGGCAATTTTGAAGGGGGCAGTTTTGATGGGGGCAGTATGATGGGGCAATTTTGATGCTGGTAATTTTGATGGGGCAATTTTGATGGGGGTAGTTTTGATGTGGCAGTATGATGGGGCAATTTGATGGGGGCAATTTGATGGAGGCAGTATGATTGTGCAGTTTTGATGGGTCAATTTTGATGGGGCAATTTTGATGGGGGCAATATGGGGCAGCTCCTGCAAAAGGTAATTACTTTTTTAAAAGATGCTAATTGTAAATGATATCCCTTGATTCTGTGCATATATAGATATATATAGATATATATACATATATATCTATATATATATCTATATATATAGATATATATATCTATATATATATATATATATATCTATATATATAAAATCTGCACAGAAACTAGGAATATCATTTACAATTAGCATCTTTTAAAAAGTAATTACCTTTTGCAGGAGCTTTTTATATTTCTTGATGTATAATCTTCTTGGTTCCTGGAGGGGGAGGAGAGGTTTCCATAGCTAAGGGGCAGCAACTTCCTCTGACACTGCTGTTGCTATGAAAACCCGACCTACAACCTATTACACTGCTCGTGCTGCTCTGAGCATGTGTGAGATCTGGAGGTGCATGCTGGATAACCAGCATGCATGGAATACAGGAAGAGATACAGTCTGGCTTCAGATGCACACACGAGATGACCGGGGCCTGCTGGGACTGACAAAAGTAAGAAATCAATGGTGCAAAAGTACAAAACAGACCTTAGTTTACAGCATACCTTTACTAAAATACATTAAGCATGAGGATTATAGGGGTATTTTTATCTAAAAAGTAAAATTTCAGCCAGGACACCGCTTTAAAACTGTTTTTTGGTTAGGCCCCTTTCACACTGGGGCGGGAGGTGCGTCGGCGGTAAAGCGCCACTATTTTTAGCGGTGCTTTACCGTCGTTTTAGCGGCGGTATTACCCCCTGCTAGCGGCCGAGAAAGGGTTAAAAACCACCGCAAAGCGCCTCTGTGGAGGCGCTTTGCCGGCGGTGTAGCCGCGGTGCCCCATTGAATTCAATGGGCAGGAGCGGTGAAGGAGCGGTGTATACAAAGATGCAGCTAGCAGGGCTTTCACATTGAAGACAAAGCAGTGGCTCTTTCAGGGCGCTTTGCAGTCGCTATTTTTAGCAAAGTGCAAAGTGCCCCAGTGTGAAAGGGGTCTTAGTCAAACATGTGACCTTATATTTTCGCCCTTCAGAATACTAGTAAATTTGGGATCAGCAGTTACAATTCAATAGGTTTTATTGAATTTACAACAGCAATACACAAAATGTGTGCAGCCATAGGGGGAAGGTTCCCTGTCAAAGAGAACATCAGGACTTCAGAGGTACAGTAAGTGCCATACAAGGTGAATTTATCAAAACTGGAGAAGATGGAATATGGAACAGCCTATCTTTGGCTTGTTCAGTTATGCTTTGAAAAATATTCACCCCCTTGGCATTTTGCATGTTTTATTGCCTCACAACCTGGAATTAACATGGATTGTTTCAGGATTTGCATCATTTAATTTACAGAACACGCCCACAACTTTGAAGAAATTTTTATTTTTTTATTGTGAAGCAAACAACAAATAGGACAAAATAACAGAAAAAGTCAATGTGCATAACTATTCACCCCCCCTAAAGTCAATACTTTGTAGAGCCACCTTTTGCGGCTATCACAGCTCCAAGTCATTTTGGATAAGTCTCTATAAGCTTGCCACATCTTACCACTGGGATTTTTGCTCATTCCT
Organism: Lithobates clamitans; assembly: GCA_037952925.1. Classification (NCBI taxonomy): domain Eukaryota; kingdom Metazoa; phylum Chordata; class Amphibia; order Anura; family Ranidae; genus Lithobates; species Lithobates clamitans. Next base: position 1,214,691 of record JBBGZY010001336.1, on the reverse strand, counting down.
CCTTATAAAAACTGCTCCAGCTCCTTCAAGTTGGATGGTTTGCGCTTGTGAACAGCAATCTTTAAGTCTGACCACAGATTTTCTATTGCAGGTCTGGGCTTTGACTAGGCCATTCCAACACATTTACATGTTTCCCCTTAAACCACTCAAGTGTTGTTTTAGCAGTGTGTTTGGGGTCATTGTCCTGCTGGAAGGTGAACCTCCGTTCTAGCCTCAAATCACACACAGAGTGGTACAGGTTTTGCTCAAGAATATCCCTGTATTTAGCACCATCCATCTTTCCCTCAACCCTGACCAGTTTCCCATTCCCAACTGCTTAAAATCATCCCCACAATGATGCCACCACCATGTATCATTGTGGGGATGGTGTTCTTTGGGTGATGTGATGTGTTGGGTTTGCGCCAGACATAGCGTTTTCTTTGATGGCCAAAAAGTTCAATTTTAGTCTCATCAGACCAGAGCACCTTCCTCCATACATTTTGGGAGTCTCCCACATGCCTTTTCACAAACTCAAAACGTGCCATTTTGTTTTTTGCTGAAAGTAATGAATTTCTTCTGGTCACTCTGCCATAAAGCCCAACTCTATGGAGTGTACGGCTTATTGTCGTCCTATGTACAGATACTCCAGTCTCTGTTGTGCAACTCTGCAGCTCCTCCAGGGTTACCTTAGATTTCTGTGCTGCCTCGCTGATTAATGCCCTCCTTGCCCAGTCCGTGAGTTTTGGTGTGCGGCCGTCTCTTGGCAGGTTTGCTGTTGTGCCATGTTCTTTCCATTTGGTTTATGATAGATTTGATACTGCTCCTAGGGATCATCAAAGATTTGGATATTTTTTTTATAACCTAACCCTGACTTGTACTTTTTAACAACATTGTCCCTTACTTGTTTGGAGAGTTCCTTGGTCTTCATGGCAGTGTTTGGTTAGTGGTACCTCTTGCTTAGGTGTTGCAGCCTCTGGGGCCTTTCAAAAAGGTGTGTATATGTAATGACAGATCATGTGACACTTAGATTGCACACAGGTGGACATCATCACACTAATTATGTGACTTCTGAAGGTAATTGGTTGCACCAGAGCTTTTTATGGGCTTCATAACAAAGGAGGTGAATACATACACACATGCCAATTATCCGTTTTTTATTTCTGAAAAATCGTTTTATGTATATATCTTTCTAATTTTACTTCACCAACTTAGACTATTGTGTTCTAATCCATCACATATAATTCAGATTAAAAAAAAAACATTGAACTAAAGGCTGTAATGTAACAAAATAGGTAAAAACCCAAGGGGGGTGAATACTTTTGCAAGGCACTGTAGAAGTTGATTGGTTGCCTTGCACAGCTGCTCCAGTTTTATTTTTGGTTATTATAATCCAGTGATAATCACAGTATCATATACATTGGGGTCACCTGTCCCTCACACCTAGATAATCACAGTATCATATACATTGGGGACACCTGTCCCTGACACCCAGATAATCACAGTATCATATACATTGGGGACACCTGTCCCTGACACCCAGATAATCACAGTATCATATACATCGGGGGCACCTGTCCCTCACACCCAGATAATCACAGTATCATATACATTGGGGACACCTGTCCCTGACACCCAGATAATCACAGTATCATATACATCGGGGGCACCTGTCCCCAGTACCCAGATAATCACAGTATCATATATATTGGGGGGGTGGGGGGGTCCATTTGTCTCTGACAGCTAAATAACCACAGTATATACACAGGGGGCACCTGTCCCTGACACCCAAATAATCACAGTATCAAATACATTGTGGGGCACCTGTCCACAACACCCAGATATTTACAGTATCACATACATTGGGGGGGCACCTGTCCCCAACACCGATAACCACAGTACTGTATCACATACATTGAGGGGGCACCTGTTTCCAACACCCAGATAACCACACTATCACATACATTGGGGTGCACTTGTCCCCAACACCCAGATAATCACAGTGTCACATACATCGGGGGGCACCTTCTCTCCAGCTCCCAAATTAATACAGCATCACATACATCGGGGGGCACCTGTCCCCCACCCGGATTATCGCAGTAGCACATACAAGTAATATTAAACTAGCGTATACACTGTACAAACCATGATAAAACTGAAAAGCAGTTGTTCACTACTAAATACTGAAATACGAGGACACCTAAAAGAACAGCACTCTAATGTCATAAAATAACTTGATACAAGTGTATATTATAAATCATATTATTAAAAAAAAAAAAAGTCCCAGTCCATATGTATGTTTAAAAAGTGAACTGTACTGGTCACCCCGCAATCCGTAGTTAGAACCGCACTCCCCAACAGATGTGACCTCCAAATTATAGGCAGGTCAGGTCAAATGGGCATGAAGTTGTTAAATCCGTACCCCATATGATATCTCCTCAACATCTCACAATCATCACAAAAGTATCAAGAATTAAGAGAACATCATATAGTGTAATATCATTTATTTGTATAAAAAAAGTACTAAAACAGGCAGTCATGCAGTCACAATATAACAATGTATAAAGCATGTCTCATTGATGGGCATCACAATATACATCACAATCACAATATACCCACTGCACATCAATGGAATCCCTGTCCCTCTCCCCCTTAAGGCCCGTACACACGATCAGAAATTCAGAAGTAAAATTTCATCTGATGAACGATCTGCCTATTTTTGGATCGTTAGTACGGTGCTTTCAACAGCCGATTCCGAATTTTCGGATGAAAAAAAATGGATGTGCAAGCTTTAAAAAAATTGTCGTATGTGAACGCAACATCCAATTTTCGTTTCATTTGTACAGTTTTCGTCCGAAAAAAATCATAAGAGCAAGACTACACATGCTCAGAAACTAAAGAACACATACAAAACAATTTTGGTTGTATGCGAATTTTCGTATGGTGAGTAACCTCTTCGCTTTCGATATGAAACGGGCATGCAACAAAAAACTGACAAAAATTTGTCGGATAATCTGATCGTGTATACCAGGCTTTACTGTTGGTTGCAGAGCACCAGCGGGAGCTGCAGGGGAATGCCACATGTAGCATGCGTGGTGACGTCACTTACGCTTTATGCAGTTTGACAATCTGTGTTCATCAGGAGCATCTAACATCATGCACAACACCATAAATACCGGGCTATTAACCTTCCATATTCCAAGCTTTGTACTACATATCTATGAGCTTTTGTTTCAGAGTGCAGTATTTTGAGGGTTTTACTTTTTCTTTCTTTTTGCGAGTATATTGGTTGTTTTTTTATGTTGACAGGTCCTTTTTTATATAGAATAACTCATAAATAAAATTTTCAGAGCATTTCACAGAATTTGTGGAACTATTTATGTAGGTTTCGGCCCAGACTCTAAAGCCTTGTACACTCGATCAGATTATTGGATGAATTTTCAACAGTTTTTTGTTTGATGCTAGTCTCAAATCGAAAGTGAAGAGGGTACTCACCATCAGAAAATTTTCTGACGACAGAATTCAACGTCAGAAGTGACGTAATGTGTTGAATTGTTTTGTATGTGTTCTTTCATTTCTGAGCATGCCTAGTCTTGCTCTTTAGATTTTTTTTCAGAAAAAATTAGAAAATCGTACTAATGAAACGAAAAATCTAATGTTGTGGTCACATCAGACAAAAATATTCAAGCCTGCACATTCAGTTTTTCATACCAAAAATAAAGATTAATTAAATCCACAAGGTTTTTTTTTTTACCACTACTATTCCGCTATATTGGTTTTTAAAATTTACAAATGCTGCAATTTAGAATTTGGAGGAAAAGTTTAGCTCATCTTTCATTAGTCATGAAAGAGTGACAGAAGGACATTGCTCCAAATCAGGGACAGTCCCTTGAAATCAGAGACAGTTGGGAGCTATGAGTTTTTGTCTGCCGAAAATTCGTAATCGGCTGTCAAAAGCAGCATACTAACGATCAGAAAATCGTCATATCGTTCATCGGACGAAGTTTATCTTCAGATTTTCTGACCGTGCGTACAGGTTTTTACATTATTATTATTATACATTTCAATATCTCTCCAACTTATTCTGCATTATTGTACAGTGAACATGAATCTATTCAGATCAACCTTTGGCCCACAGGAGCTTACGTACTAATGTCCCTGCCATGATGTAGGATTATTATTGTCATATACTGTATGTATAGGGCTCTGACATATTGCACAGTGCCGTACAGAGATCAGTCTCTGTTCCAGAGGAGTTTACATGCTAATGTCCTTCATAGCCATTTTATTATTCATTCCTATGGTGCGACAGCTGACATATTTTAGAGAAACTAGAGGCATTTATATTGGCCATTTATCCACGGGAGCTCCATGGGAGTTTATGGTGTAATGTTCCTCGCACAACCTCTCTAGTGACAATGTACTCAGACGCCAGTTACTTAGAAGAGTGTTTTAGGTTCTGGGGAGAAAGCCAGGACACCTGCAGTATACTCACAAACACACAATCATTTTTATTTGAATAGCTGTACTCAAACATAAGGGCTCCTAAAAGCCACACAGTTCTTGAAGTGACACTAAAAAAAATATACACTGTATTCAAGTACGTTTTCTTAATTAAAAAAAAAACAACAACCATTGATTGCTCTCAGCCTCCTCCAAATCTCCAAATTTCTTTTTTTTTTTGCTATGATCTGACTTCCTGTTAGAGAATGGCTACATTCATTCTCCATGGTCTCACTGTATATGTAGCCACCTTGCTTGCTCCCGAGATGGACTATGGACTGTGCGACGTGTATATGACCACACATAACCAGTTAGCGACCGCCCACTGTAGATATACTGCGGCAGGGTGGCCACTCTGTGCCAGATCATGTACCTAGTACGTGATCTGACACTTCCGGGTCTGGGGCGCGCGTTCGTGCCACCGGCGACCTGCTCCCGCTATGGTTGCAAAGGAGATATTTGCCAGCACACCATGGATCAACGAAATAGCGTTTCAAAAGCATTGTTTATTGCATGATCACATCACAAGTACAGTGGTTGGACACAGCAGGAGGCAATCAGGGGACAGCACAAAGGACTAAAAGATATATATAAATAAAAAAATAAACACAAAACAACTTCATGTTGGTAATAATGGCCACGGCATTTATTAAGGGGTTACCCAATGAACAATAATCATTTATAACCAAATCTTTAACTTAAATTCCATACCATAAAATATTTAATTTATTAATGATATCACGTAGTCCATCCAGAACTGAACTGGATGACAAACCCCATTAAAAAATGCCATGACGGATTCAAAATATTATTATATTTAGGGAGGGAGGGTGGGAGCAGCGCGGTTCTGTCTTCAGCAACGTCCTCTCATGCGGTGACCGGAGCGGGAAAGCCGCCAGCTATATATAGACACAGCCTGGCTCAATCCCGCCCGATCCAGCCAATCCGGGGACCGTTGCTACCCGCTCCATTTTCTGCCATCTCCTGGGGCAACCTAATACAAAACAGAGAGGGGAGGGACCTTGGAAGATACCACCGCCCTCTGTACTGTCCCATGGAGCTCAGACAGGGGGTCCGGCGGACACTTAATCGATCGTTCGTGAGACATGCCGAACGGTGGTCTGCCTATGTAAACAAGGCAGACCCCCATTCTGTGAGAGTGGAATGTGCTGATCCTGTGTTCCTGCTAAGCAGGAACACGAATCTTTACCTTCCCCCAGTCAAAGCACCTCCCCCCACAGTTAGTAATCATTCCCAGGGAACACATTTAAAAACCGGCACATTGCTTAGTGAAAACATCATACAGTACACACAGTAAACATTGTTAGTCACACCGTTAACCCTTTGATTGCCCCTGATGTTAACCCCTTCCCAGCCAGTGTAATTAGTACAGTGACAGTGTATATTTTTAGCACTGATCACTGTATTAGTGTCACTGGTCCCCAAAAAGTGTCAAAAGTCTCATTTAGTGTCCGGTTTGTCCACCGCAATATCGCAGTCCCGCTATAAGTCACTGATCACCGCCATTACTAGTAAAAAAAATAAATAAATAAAAATATCTCATAGATTGTAGACGCTTTAACTTTTGCGCAAAACAATAAATATACACGTATTGTTGTTTTTGTTTTTTTTTACCAAAAATATGTAGCAGAATACATATTGGCCTAAATTGATGAAGAAATTCAATTTTTTAAATTTTTTTTATTGGGAATGTTTTATAGCAGAAAGCAGGGGCGGCCGTCCATTAGCGCGCCCAGGCGCCGCCCCCCCCCCTTTCCATCGCTGCTGCAAACCCCTATTCATGCGACTGGCCCCTTTCAGGACGCTGGGTGCATGAATTATAGAGGCAGATTTTTTTTTAAGCACCTGATTAGAACCATAGCCTCTAATAGGCTTCAAAATAGGGTGGGCTCCGGACGCAGAGCATTGCGCTAAGAGCCCACCCAGGTGTGTTAGAATAGCGAATGAATATTCGCTATTCTAACACTGAATTGGCTCTCCGCCAATCAGGAAGCACGGGTCTGATACCCATTTCCCGATTGGCTGAAAGGACAGGCGATCCTATTGGATGCCTAGGAGGAGGAGGGAGATACACAGCAGAAGTCGCAATGATCCACAGGAGGAGGGAGGAAGAAAGCTGCTGCTCGCCGGACACGCTGCCCGACCACTTCCTAGATGGGGGGCTTTGATGTCCCGACCGTCCTCCAGCCGGGGGGTTCCACCGACCTACTGACCCACCAGGGGGGAGGGGGGGGGTTGTTGTTTGCCGCCCCCCCCCAAAAGAAACCACCAGCCACCACTGGCAGAAAGTAACAAATATTGTTTTTTTTTTTTTCAAAATTGTCGGTCGTATAAAGCGCAAAATATAAAAACCACAGAGGCGATCAAACACCGCCAAAAGAAAGCTCTATTTGTGGGGTTAAAAAAAGGACATACATTTTATCTGGGTACAGCATCGCACGACCACGCAATTGTCAGTTAAAATAACGCAGTGCTGTATCGCAAAAAATGGCCTGGTCATGAAGGGGATTAAACCTACTGGAGCTGAAGTGGTTATTGTGCATTGTTTGTTCCAAATAATCAAAAGTGAAGGGGAAAAGGATAAGTTTGGGAGCTCATTAAGGATGGTACAAGGAGGTGGGAAAAACACAGCAAGAAACAATTTCATGAAAAATAAGTTACAGGACCATTAAAGCAGTAGTAAAACAGAAAAAAATTGCAAACAGGCAGGCTATTTATTGCAGAAGAAAGGTGCAATGTCTCTTCTGCAATAAAATACACTTATCTGCCTGTTTGCAATCCCCTGAGGAATGCACATTGAACTGTGCATGCACAGTTCAGTTTACATCCCGCCATACTGCCTGTGTGCCTGCATGAAGCTAAGGGTCAATGAACTGAGCCACAGAATCTCTAATGATTGCAGCAGCTGTCTCTATAGTGAGTGAACTGTAGCTGCTGACTTTTAATATTAGGACACTCACCTGTCCAGGGATGTAGTGCTGTCCTCACCTGAATTGGCTTTAGGTCCAGGTGTCGGCATCATAACTAAGAGAAACCGGCAATGATACCTTTTGGCTTCCCACTGCACATGTGCAAGCCGTGCTTTGTGAATGGTCCTGCAGTCTTCTGGGACCTGTAATGTGTCCCAGAAGGCTGTGGGGAAGGAGGGGGGGGGGAACTTCTTCTCAGATTGCCTTAAAGTGGTGAAGATCTACCTGAACAACATGGGAGAAGTCAAAGATCACCAGGCACAGTGTCGCCTCCTCACACCCGATTTAAACATCTAATTGCCGTACTACCATGTCGCAATTGCATGAATTGCATGGCAATCATGGGTTTGAATCAGGTGGTGGAGGTGGCAACATATTGCCTCCTCACCACCTGTCAAACACACTCAGATTACTTTTCAGAGGAGCAGCAGTGCCTGCTGTACTTGTGAATGAGCCTGCAGCACCCTTAGGGCTCGTTCACATGCAAAGTTGGGGGGGGGGGGGTGGTAAATACAACTGTTCTGTGAAGCCCTCAGAGGTTTGTTAGAGAGCCTTAGTGAACAAACAGCATCATGAATGCCAAGCAACACACCAGACAGGTCAGGGATAAAGTTGTGGAGAAGTTTAAAGCAGGGTTAGGTTATAAAAAAATATCCTAAGCTTTGAACATCTCACGGAGCACTGTTCAATTCATCATCTGCAAATGGAAAGCGTATGACAAAACTGCAATCCAACCAAGACATGGCCCTCCACCTAAACTGACAAGCGGGGCAAGGAGAGCATTAATCAGAGAAGCAGCCAAGAGGCCCATGGAAACTCTGGAGGGGCTGCAGAGATCCACAGCTCAGGTGGGAGAATCTGTCCACAGGACAACTATTGGTCGTGCACTTCACAAATCTGTCCTTTATGGAAGAGTGGCAAGAAGAAAGTCATTTGTTGAAAGAAAGCCATAAGATGTCTGTTTGCAGTTTGCGAGAAGCCATGTGGGGGACACAGCAAACATGTAGAAGAAGGTGCTCTGGTCAGATGAGACCAAAATGTAACTTTTTGGCCTAAAAGCAAAACACTGTGTGGTGGAAAACTAACACTGCACATCACTCTGAACACACCATCCCCACCATGAAACATGGTGGTGGCAGCATCATGTTGTGGGGATGCTTTTCTTTAGCAGGGACAGGGAAGCTGGTCAGAGTTGATAGGAAGATGGATGGAGCCAAATACAGGGCAATCTTAGAAGAAAACCTTTTAGAGTCTGCAAAAGACTTGAGACAGGGGCAGAGGTTCGCCTTCTAGCAGGGTAACGACGCTAACATACAGCCAGAGCTACAATGGAGTGGTTTAGATCAAAGCATATTCATGTGTTAGAATGGCCAAGTCAAATTCCAGACCTAAATCCCATTGAAAATCTGTGGCAAGACTTGCTACAAATTGCTATTCACAGATGCTCTCCATCCAATCTGACAGAGCTTGAGCTATTTTGCAAAGAAGAATGGGCAAATATTTCCCTCACTAGATGTGCAAAGCTGGAACAGACATACCCAAAAAGCCTTGCAGCTGTAATTGCAGTGAAAAGGTGGTTCTACAAAGTATTGACTCAGGGGGGCTGAATACAAATGAACGACACACTTTTCACAGATTTATTTGTAAAGAATTTTGAAAACCATTTATCATTTTCCTTCCACTTCACAATTATGTGCCACTTTGTGTTGGTCTATCACATAAAATACATTTATGTTTTTGGTTGTAACATGACAAAATGTGGAAAATTTCAAGGGATATGAATACTTTTTCAAGGCACTGTATATGGTTTTATACAATTATCCCTGTTGGTGGCATGGTGTACCTCATTAAAAGTCCCATGGACATTGAAGCATTTATGTTTGAAATTCTATGTGGTCTGGAAGTGTACATCAGACCAGAGGAGCTACTCACCAAAAAAATAATTCTAGCTGTAGAAGATCATCTAATCGAAATGGATTAGAGCATTTCATACTGACGTGCATGCTGAGATCAGGTAGTATTCATCATTATAATTTCTGGAATTCTCAATAAAAAGGATTGCTGTCATGAAAGCATTCATCTGCCCTTTATATGTGTATCATGGCCAAATAAAAAACAAACAAACAAAAAACATATGCTGTATATCTCTACAATACATATACCCCATTTTTGATCCCTTTAACCGCTTGAGCTATGGGAGATTTTGCCACTTTCATGACCAGACCTTTTTTTGCTATTTGGCAATGCGCTACAATAACTGGTAATTGCGTGGTAATGCAAAACTGTACCCAAACCAATTTTATATCACTTTTTTTCTCACAAAAAAGTGAGAAAATCTAATTAGTGACGCGCATGAATGGATGAACGAGATTCCCACTGTCCCTACCTACTATCTAGCGAAACCACAGCCTAGAGCTTTCTTTAGGTGGTATTTGATCACCACTGGGTTTTTTATCTTTTGCCATATAAATGAAAAAAGGCTGACAATTTTGAAAAAAAAAAAACAAAAAACATGTTTTTTACTTTTTGCTACAAAACATATCTAATTAAAAAAAATCTATTTTTTTCCAGAAATTTAGGCCAAAATATAATCTGTTCCAAAACAGAAAAAAAAGTTCCAAAAAGTGTATATTGATTTGTTTGCGTGAAAGTTATAGCGTCTACAAACTATTGTATAGATATTGGAATTTTTATCTATTTAATTTTTTTTTATACTACCATAAGCGGGGATCAGCGGCTTATAGTGGGACTGTGATAGTGTGGTGGCCATCTGATACTGACATTTTGGGGAACTGCCTAACTGCCACTGACATTTCCAGTGACGCTAATACAGTGACCAATGCTCATAATATACACTGTCACTGTACTAATGACCCTGGCTGGGAAGGGTTTAACATCTAGGGCGATCAAAGGGTTAATGGTGTGCCTAACAATGTTTACTGTGTGTACTGTATGCTGTTTTTACTAAGCAATGTGCCGGTTTTTACTACCTGCTTTGCAGAGAGAGAGAGAGAGAAAAAAAACGGCACATCTCTGTTGTCTGTAGAGGGCCCTGTGTTGTTTACCAACACAGGGCTCTCTTCTGTCATGCGCTCAGCTGTTCAGCGGGTGCCTGCCATAAATCCCGGACCCGCGGATTGCCTTGTGCTGCAGCGAATGGCAGCTCAAGCTTCTGGGTGCACGCACTCATGTGCAGGAGGATCCTGAAGAAAGCTGCGATGTACAGGTATGTGATTGTGCCTGTACGAGTCAACCTGCTGCAATCTACAGTACTGTGGTGAGTCAGCAAGCGGTTAAAGACCCTTACAGTACAGCAAAATACATGATGATCCGCCAGAAATGCACTCAGCTTTTAAAGCCTAATTCCTGGAATACTGTGACTACATAGTTCATTTGGACCAAGCTGGCAAATTATTTCCTTCACTAATTGATGCAGCATCTGCCAGCCTTTTATAGATTGTATTTAGCATCAGCTACATCCTGTATACAGCACTGTGTTCTGGCATCAGGATGGAGACTTCCCACTCCTGTTCCCAGAACAAAATCAAGTTGGGTTGAATGTTGCTCAGCCATTCACAGGAAGCTTTGCGTTCTATGAATATAAACAAGGCTTTGGTTGAGGTAGAGAGGACTATGAATGGTGTCACAATCTCCACCTTAGCCAATCAGAGGAGGCCCTCTATTAACACAGCACTGTATAGTGGATGTAGCTGATGTTAAATATTATTTATACAGCACTGACAGCTGCCGATTAGTGAAGAAAGGAGTCTGTTTGGTCCAAATGAACCATTTGGAGTTAGGCTTTAACTGAAAGCAAAGTGTTCTGTGATTAAACAAGGTGGAGAAAATGGTGAAGTCAGTGGAGATCACTACAGTGATTTTCAGCTTCCATGGGCATCCCATCGGTATGGCACATACAGTACATACTTACATTGGTCTAGGGCTGTACCAATGTACCTATGTAAATATTGCCACAGCTAAACTTCAGCTTTAACTCTTAGATGCCCATTTAAACCTGATAATGAAACAGTATCACAGTGCAGCCTTTTAGATGAAAGAATGCTTTAACCCTTTTGCTGTCAGAGTCGTTTTTGCATTTTTTTTGCATACGTTCTAAAAATCCTTTTAGGCCTGAAGATTGCATAAAACCCCCAACACATTATATATTTTCTGAAAACAAACACCCTAGAGAATAAAATAGTGGTAGTTCCAATATTTTATGTTACACAATATTACCACAGAGGTCTAGGAAACGCAAAATATTTATTATTTTTGTTATTTATTTATTAAAAAATACACTAAAGTTAATTTTAAGGCACACAAAGGTAATAAATTACCCACGTTTTGGTAAAATATAAAATATGGGGCCTTCAAGGCCACGATGAGGGTGGTGTTTTTAGCAGAAGTACATAGGTTCAAGAAATAGTTAGCTTCCACAGTACAGCTTAAGGAGACAGAGGTGACGTTAGTGAAGGTAGAATATGTTAGGGACCCCACTAGTGAGAGGTTGCTGACTCTGCGGGTGAGAACCAGGGAGCACAAGACAGTGCTAACAGACCGTACCACGAAACTTAGCCTTGCTCAACGCAGGCGCATATTTGATTTTGGAGACAAGAATGGCAGACTCCTGGCATACTTGGCACGGCTGGAATATGTTCCGGTGTATATTAAGTCAGTCTATGACAACCACAGAGTGGAAGTTTGTGACTCGGCCGATATCTTGAAAACTTTTACTTAATTTTATGAAGAACTATATAGGTCTTGTGCATTACGGCATTACGGTGGAGGAGGTGGAGGAGGTGATTGCCTCCTTTCCTCCTGGGAAGTCTCCCGGTTTAAATGGCCTCCCCTCGGAAAGGTATTGTACTCTTCGGTATGGTCTGGCCCCTCGTTTGCTTAAAGTGTTCAATGCAGCTAGGTCGGATGGTAGATTATCTCCCTCTATGAGGGAAGCCTTGGTCGTTTTGATCCCCAAGGGGGGGCAGGACCCCCGAGAGTGTGACTCCTATCGTCTGATCTCGCTGATGAACGTTAATGCAAAAATCCTGGCCAAAATACTTGCAGGTAGATTACAAACAGTTATCCCAAAATTGGTAGATGTGGATCAAACGGGATTTATCCAGGGAAGGTGTGCACAGTGAATCTCCAGACTGCCCACGACAACTCCGGGACTAGAATAGTAGCTTCATTAGATACAAAGAAGGCCTTTGACTCCGTGGAGTGGTCATATTTGTTCCACCTACTGGAGTTTTACGGCTTTGGCCCTGTTTTCATCTCCTAGGGTGCGGCTCTTGTACACAGATCCGCTGGTCAGATTACGCATTAATGGCATTATTTCAGACCCCTTCCCTATATTTCGGGGCACCAGGCAGGGGTGCCCACTCTCACCCTTCCCGTTTGCCCTGGCCATAGAGCCCTTGGCAGTCAAACTAAGATCTACTCCAAACTTGACTGGTCTAAGACTTGGGCAGTTCGAGGAGCGAGTGTCACTCTATGCAGATGACATGTTGTTAAATCTGCAGGACCCGGGACCCTCGCTCTCAGAGGCTCTCACAGGAATTTGGAGACTACTCCGGATTTCGCTTAAATTGGAAAAAATCCTCCCTCTTCCCTATTGATGATGCGGTGGTAATTCCGTCAGATTCCCCCATTCCTTTGTCCACCTCTTTTAGGTATTTGGGGATTAAGGTTCAGCTTCCTATCTTCCTATCTTGGTCCTGGAGACCAATTTGTCGCCGATTGTTGGGAATTTTCGAGAGAGAGTGCAGAAATGGCAGAATTTACCGATAACCTTGGTGGGACGGATAAATCTGTTCAAAATGATCTTTCTTCCCAAGTTTCTTTATATCCTCTCAAATTCCCCGATTTTTGTGACACTACAGGTCTTCAGGCACATTGACTCCATTATTGTGGGATTTTTGTGGGGTTCCAAAGCCCCCAGGGTATCTTTAGCGGTATTAAAGTTGCTAGTTACAATGGGAGTGATTTCCCTGCCCGATTTGCATTCCTATTTTATGGCCTCGCAGCCATCCTTTTTGCACTGGCGACTTTTCTCACAGACGCCCAATGCCACCTTGTTGGAGGCAGCAGTTGCCACCTCAAAATAAACCCTGCAGAATATGTTGTACAGGAAGGGGATTCTGGGGTGGAAGGTGGGATCAGTCATGGCACTTCCTGGGAAAGTATTTCACCTGTGCTCCCAATGGCAGAAAGATGAACCCTTGTGGCTATCTCCAAATAGCCCCTTATGGTGTAACAGATCTTTGGGGGAGTTTTTGAATTTATCTGACGGGCAGAAGACCTGGGCAAAATATGGCATAAAGTACTTACACCACATTTGTCATGATGACCGTCTCTGTACTTTTACCCAAAAGAGAACAATTTGGAGTGCCTAAGACCTGGCTTTTTTGCTATGCGCAGCTGCGGGATGCAGAGATCGCGCAGTTTGGGGGAGGTGAATTTCGGGTACATGATCCGGATCCATCTGAGAGAGTCTCTAGATACTATGGGGCAGTTTGTCCGGGAGTAAGGGGCTCAACCTCTAAGGCCAGGGCTTGGTGGGTGACGATTGTCCTGGAGTTGTCGGAAGAACTGTGGCAGGAGGTACTGGACACATATTTGATGTCTGTTATCTCCTCTATGGATAAAGTGATTCAGTTTTGTTACCTTCACCAGCAGTATTATACAACAGCTAGACTTTACCGAATGCACAGGAGGGAATCTGCTATCTGCCATAAATGTATGGGGGCGGAAGGCACTTTTCTACATATGGTGTGGGAGTGCAAAAAGTTGAGACCATTATGGTCGCAGGTGACTGAATTGATCTCAGATAAGTTTGATTTGCCTAACATTTTCTCTCCCCTACGTTGCCTCCTCTGGGTTTTTGATCAAGAGGAGATGAATGCATACACTAAACTGTTCCTTAGGATCCTATTTTTTGGAGTGAGGAAACTCATTGCCAGACGTTGGATTCATGAGGAGCAGCTGACTCTGGGGATGTGGATAAAAATAGTAAATGCGGACGTGATGATGTACAGGATGACCTACGAAGCTAGAGGGGCTCCCAAGAAGTTTAGGAAGGTATGGTTCAGGTGGGTGGACTCAGAGAACACGTTGGAGGAGGAGAGGTCTTAGACCACTAGACTGTTAAGAGTGTTTTTTACCTTTTTACCTAAGAGGGAAGATAGTAAGCATACTTTCTACAATGCGGACAGGTTCAGTTTCTCTTGTCTTATTAATCACAACACTGAATGCTGACATCCCCGGGGGGCAGGGGTTTTGTTCGTTTGTATAGGAAGGAGCTTGTCCCCTTGGAATAGAGAGGCACAGTTTGTTCTCTCCCCGGGGGGCAAAGGGTGGTGGGTGGTATTATCCTTTCTCTACTGGTTCTTGTTTTATTACCTGGTTGTTTAATTTTAAAAAAAGCAAAAAAAAAAAAAAAAAGCAAATATACTCCATTGTAGGATAGAGTCGGAGATCTGAATGGCTCAGTTAGGGAAGGTTGATGTTGATATTTGCAATGTTATTGACACTGATGTGTGATTGCTGCTTAATAATGTTGCTGTAACACCTATCTGAATTTACTGTTCAGTATCCTTCATGTGCACAATAAAAATTAAAAATAAATAAATAAATAAATAAAATATGAGGTTGCATTAAATAAATAGATACCAAACATGTCAAACCTTCAATTTGCTTGCACCCGTGAAATGGCAACAAACCTCAGTACCCTACATTTTTTATAGGAGATGCATTAAAAGCCCCTTACAGGCCAATCTGTTTAGCGTTACAGAGGAGGTCTGGTGCTAGACATATTGCTCTTATTCTGGCATGCGCGGTGATATGTAACTTGTGTATCCCAATTGGCTTTTTCATGCATAGGCCCCCCTACGCATGCTTTAACTTTTGTACATGCATATATGTAGGGAGAGGTTTTTATGTACTTGGGTGTGACTTTTTCATTTTTAATTTTTTTTTACAATTTAAACATTTGTTTTTACTTAACTTTTTTTTCATCACATAGGGGACAAAAAGTCCCCTACGTGATGATTTTTTGGCAACAGGTTCTCTTTAATGAGACATTGGGGGTCTAAAAGACACCAAGTCTCCATCCCCTGTGCTTCTCTGATTACATTGCATTACATTTTTTCCTAGCCATGATGTCAAACACATCGCTTCCAGTTCACCAACAAGAAGTGGAGGAAAGTGGGCGTGTGCTCAGCTCCCTCCCCTCTATATGGCGGCACCCACTATACCGGTCTTGGGCCCACAGATGGGCAAGCGGAGCCCAGGATACATGGCAGGGGGTGCACATGTGCATGGGGGAGGAGGGGGCACGTTACCGGGGGTGTGTGCAAGCAATTGAACAGCAGTACAGCTGCCAGACTGTTTCCATCTTTCCTAAGCGTTCCATTGCATTTTCTTTGAGGTTTTTATGTGCTCGTGCATTTGTGTGTCTGTGCGGTACGAAAAAATGCAGCTTGTACTTTTTTGCACTTCACTGCACTCGACTCTAATGGTGTGAACTATGCCCATAGGCAAATCTGGATTTTGGATGCGTCCCACTACATCTGGGGTGAATGGGCCCTAAGAAGTTTCATGTGTGAATGGTTGGACTTGTGCGCTCTTGAGGCAGACTATAAGATTTGTATGTGCACACAGCAGTGCGCATGACTACAACTAACTTCCACTGCTCTTTCTAAACAAATGGAAGTGAAGGGGAAAAGGAAAGGTTTAGGAACTCATGAGGAACATTACAAGGAGGCAGAAAAACATAGTCCATAGTAAGAGATGATTTCATGAAAAATAGAGTAGCATTAAGTGGTGGATGTGCATGGAATATTTTTGGAGAATAAGGATATTGTTGAGTGTCACTTTAATATACCATATATTATCTCTCCCTGCATTTCTGTCTTCTTAACAAAGCTTTTCCATAGCATTACCTTTTCTATAACAACTGATAATTTTTGGAAAGAGCTAAGAGGTAACATTCACTGCAGATCGTCTCCAATTGTTAGTTATAGAAAAGGTTGAATGCCTTTGTATATGACTATACTATTATTCAGATTAATAATGGATATTCCCATGGCTGTCTTCTCTGACGTGCTCATTCTTCCATGTTTAATGAAACAAATATTTTGGTCAGGAACTGCACATTCCAGTCTTATTATGGAGCTATTGATGTGAAGCACTCATTAACACTAATCCCTGTTTTATAACCTAGATGACTTGAGTTACAGCTATGTTCTCTCCCCAGTCCTCATGACTGTACGAAAGCATACCAGGAAACTCACATCTTCATATAGATTCATGATAGTGGTGGACTTTCCCATCATTTTGCACCCAGGGCTGCTTATAAAATAAGGACAAAACTGTTGGTTCCTGTACACCCCCAGGCTAGGAGGACCAACTGATGCTACAATGGTTAATACCTTTTTTTGTTCCCCTGGCCATTCTATCATCAGTATAAAACCATACTTGCTTATTATACTAGAGGGCTGTAAGACACCTCTTAGGGCTCCAGGGAACAGCGATATGATTTACAAAGGTGCTTAGCCCTGCAATGGCACTTTTAAAATGAATCTGTGTAAAAGAAAAAAAAAAACAATGAAGAACATGTGACCTGTCAAGACCATGTGATTGGCCTTTCCTCCAAAGCAGTTGCTGCTCTCTGGCCCTTGGCACTTGTCTAACAAATAAAATAGGTACATTTCCCCCAATACGTATAGCCAGATATCGCCCCTCTCACTCTCCCACCTGCTCCAGATGCTCAGATTCCCGGGGGGACATTCTTTCACATTTTATGGGAATGTCCGGTAATACATGATTACTGGCTGCAAGTGGTTCAATACCTCCATGATAAAATGGGCTCACCCTTGACAGCTGACCCCAGACCATGCCTGTTAGGCCTCCTACCTAACCCTGAGGAAGATAGGTTTGAGACTTTTTCTATAGGAAGTGTTATTTATCGCTAGGAAGCTTATTGCACGCCAGTGGATGCAGGCACTCCCTCCCACTCTACAGAACTGGTGTCATGAAGTCAATGCTGTATTTCCCTAAAAATATCATCTATACACACAGAGGGTTCCCAACCAAGTGGATCAAAACATAGCGATGCTGGTTGGCTGTCCCAGATATGTGCCCGTAAATACATGTTGACACTGAATGTCGTTAATTTATCCATTAATTCGAGATACGGGTCCTATGACACATGAATCAAGCCCACTGTTGGGTTTTTCTTTACATATTATCTATATGGCCGATTGCCACTTTTTATTGTGCTCTTTTTGTTGTTTCCCTGTATTTGGGTTTTCCCTTGTTTCACAGTTTTACGAAGCAGTTGTGGATGGCAGTCCTTACTTAATTATATTGTTCATATGTCTTTTGTGTTGTATGCATACCAGATGTAATCCTTTTTTTTCTTATTTCAATAAAACACATTTGAAATTTAAAATAGGTACAGTCCATGATACTTCCCAAACTTAAACTTAAAAAAAAATAACAAAAAATTACCAAATACACTTTTTTTTATTATTAAACATTAAAATCTACCTTCTCACGGATCATTGGAGTCTACGCTACCTCTTATGCAGTGTACACACGAGCGGACTTTTCGACCGGACTGGTCTGACGGACCGAGTCCAACGGACATACCGATCGTGTTTGGGCTTCATCGGACCTTCAGCGGACTTTTCCAGTCGAAAATCTGACGGACTTTAGATTTAAAATATGCTTCAAATCTTCCTGACGGACTCGAGTCCGGTCAAAAAATCTGCTCGTCTATATGCTAGTCCGACAGATGAAAACCCACGCTAGGGCAGCTATTGGCTACTGGCTATCAACTTCCTTGATTTAGTCCGGTCGTACGTCATCACGTACAAATCTGTCGGACTTTGGTGTGATCACGTGTAGGTAAGACCGTTCGTTCGTTCAAAAGTCCGTCAGAAGTCTGTCAAAAGTCTGACGAAAGTCCGCCGGAATGGCCGTCGGACTTTTGTTGCCGAAAAGTCCGCTCGTGTGTACGCGGCCTAAGAATATAAATGCTGATGCTCATTAGCACTCAAGAAGTGACTTGGACAAGCTACGAAACATCTTCAACATTCCAGAAGAAGTCCAGTTGAATGTCACTACTACTCCACCACCAGAACTACTACTACTGTTCCACCCGAACATACCCTTTTAAACCCTATAGCAGTCCTTCTCAACCTTTTCAGCACAGAGGAACCCTTGAAATAACTTTCCGGTCTCAGGGAACCTTTGCAAAAGCTTTCTATATCTACAACTCATGATACATTAGTGTGATGGTCAGTGGGATAAATGCTCCTTACACTTGTGGTCATTGGGAAGAATTACCCCCTTACAGATGAAAGGCAGAAATTGCTCATTGCTCAAGAAACCCCTAGCAACCCCTGGAGGAACCCTAGTTGAGTAACCCTGCCTTATATACTGTCAACTATTCTCCAGCAATTGATCTCTACTACAATATATGAGTAGCCGTGTACACAAAGAAATATCCAATTTGCAAAATTTACAGTGCCTCGTTCCCAAAACAAATGGGATTTCAATTGTCGATGTAGAAAAGTATGAATCAGAAGGAACTTGATGTGTGGATGAAATTATTGAAATAAAATTATGCAAGAGATCTTCCTATATAATGACTTTTATCATTTATAATAAAACATGTTAAATGAGAATTGTCTGTGTTGCCCATTTTAGCTGCTGGATAAACATAGTCTATAGTACTATGTATGTACTGTCTAGTGTATGTGTAGTATTTCTATAGGGACATGATTAGTATAGTACAGGGCTCCACTTATCTCTTTGTAAATCTATGGATGGTGTCATTATGTTTTTCACTAAAACCAGATGGTTTATTTTGTCATTTATTTCTGCCAGCAGTTATACAGCGAGGATAGTGATTGTACTGACTAACATAAAGGTCACATACAAAAATATGCTTTCATCAAAATGTTTTTCAGCAAGTAACTGAAAACACAAAAAATGCACCACCAAAATATTGGTTTTTTTTTTCAACATTTTCGCAAAAAATAAAAACCCAGTGGTGAATAAATACCACCAAAATAAAGCTCTATTTGTGTGAACAAAATGATAAAAATTTAATTTGGCTACAGTGCAGCATGACCGCGCAATTGTCATTCAAAGAGCGAGAGCACTGAAAGCTGAAAATTGGTCTGGGAAGGAAGGTGGTGAAAGTGCCCGGTATTGAGGTGGTTAATGAAGGTACATCATTTAGGAACTCACATGGTTGATGATTAAAGAAGGCACATCTAAGTATGCAGGCATCCGGGGTAAAGCTGTTCACACAGTCTTCCGCACCGCCGGCTCTTACCGCTGTCAGTCTGCAATCGTGACCCGGAAGACTACCCTGCAGTAAAGCGATCTGAAAGCGAGGCTTAAGGCTGGGTTCACACCTATGCGAATTGGATGCAGGTTTTGGTTGGAATTCAGGCAAAAATCTGGCCCTGAAATGGAGAACAGGTACGCACAAGACCCCTGCCGTGAGGCGCATCCATCGGAGGTGTGAACCTAGCCTGAACCGCTTGTGGAACACAGTGTGGAAGGGATGACATCCATGGCAGTGTGGAGGATGGTCTATGTGGACAGCTTTACCCCCGATGCCTGTATACTCAGATGTACCTGTTTTAATAATCAACCATGTGAGTTACTAAGATCCCTTTCACACTGGGGCAGGCGGGCTTTGGCGGTAAAGCGTGCTATTTTTAGCGCCGCTTTACTGTCATTTTAGCTGCGCTATTCTGCCGTTTGCGGGGCAGTTTTAACCCCCGCTAGCGCCCGAAAAAGGGTTAAAACCGCCCGCAATGCACCGCTGCAGCGACGGTTTGGCGGTGCTGCCCCATTGTTTTCAATGGCAGGGGCGCTTTAGAAGCAGTGTATACACCGCTCCTACAGCGCTGCAAAGATGTGGCTTGCGGGACTATTTTTAGCGTCCTGTAAGTGCACCGCTCCAGTGTTAAAGCCCTTGGGCTTTCACACTGGAGAGACAGGAGAGGCTCTTTATAGGTGCTATGCAGGTGCTATTTTTAGTGCTGTAGTGCCTCAGTATGAAAGGGGTCTTAACCCCTTCCCGCCGAGCATACACAGATGTGCGTACTCGGCTTTCGGGGGTTATACCGGGATGATGCCCGCAGCTGCAGGCATCATCCCGGTACTATTTTTTAGAGCCGGCGATCGGCTTTCCAGGTATAACAAACGATGTGGCTAAAAGCCTCTCGGCTGTTATACCGGAGGAGCGGGAGGGGACGTCCCCCCCTCCCGCCGCTCTTACCCGATCACCAATCCGCCGCCTCCGACGGCTAGGGACAGACTGGAAGGAAGCCGTAAGCGGCTTTGTTCCAGTCTCCTAATTGTAAACACGGAAGCGACGTCATGATGTCACTTCCCGTTTATTTGGCTGCCAATGGTGCTGGTTTTAAAAAAATATACAGTATTCAGAATTGCCGAAAACGGGGATCTGAATACTTTGAAGTGCAAAGGAGGGATCGGGGGTCTAAAAGAGTACCTGTCACCACCTATTACTGTCACAAGGAATGTTTACAGCAATAAAAGTGATCACATTTTTTTTTTTTTAACACAATTTATTAATATAAAAATAAATAAAATAAATAAGAAAAATATATATTTTTAAAGCGCCCCCGTCCCCACAAGCTCGTGCAGCAAAGAAAACGCATACGGAAGTCGCGCCCACATATGTATACGATGTTCAAATCACACATGTGAGGTATCGCCACAATCGTCAGACCTCCTCTGTAACTCTAACCTAGTAACTGTAAAAAAAAAAATTAAAGGTACGCCTATGGAGATTTCTAAGTACCGTAGTTTGTCGCCATTCCACGAGTGCGTGCAATTATAAAGCGTGACATGTTTGGTGTCTATTTACTCGGCGTAACATCATCTTTCACATTATACAAAAAAATTGGGGTAACTTTGTTTTTTTTTTTAATTCATGAAAGTGTCCCTTTTCCCAAAAAGTTGCGTTTAAAACACCGCTGCACAAATACCGTATGACATAAAATATTGCAACAATCGCCAATTTATTCTCTAGATTATCTGCTAATATATATATATATAATGTTTGGGGGCTCTAATTAATTTTCTAGCAAAAAATATGGATTTTAACTTATAAACATCAAATGTCAAAAATAGGCTTAGTCATGAAAGGGTTAATATTGTAACCATATTGCTACACTTTAGAGGCATCTCTCTTCACTCAGTTGTGACATGACACTACTTGTATATCAAGACATCGCTCGTTTATCAAGTCAAATTTTATTAAAAAAAATGTTGCTTGTCTTGCAAAACGCTCTCAAACCAAGGTTTTACTGTATATGCAAATTGCCACCATAAAAACTAGGCAGCAGACTTTGTGAAAACTATTATTTGTGTCATTCGCAAAACTTTTGGCCCACGGCTGTATATGAATTTCCGGTTATGACCTAGTCCCAAAAGTGCATTGACAGTGTATAACATGGATCCCAATGGCCCTAGTTCACACACAGTGCAGTGTTCCAGCGCAGTCAACAAAATTAGAACAGGCTATATTTTTTTTTGTATGGAACGCATCTGGAACGTGACAAAATCCATCAAAAACAAATGAAATGCACAAAAAGGTACCGGAACACATATGTCCTTAAATGCCCGTACACACGATACGAAAATCAGAAGTAGAATTTTGTCTGACGAATGATCTGCCGATTTTCGGATGGTTAGTATGGTGCTTTTGACAGCCGATTCCGATTTTTCGTACGACAAAAGTTGGGTGTGCAGACTAAGGATGAGCTCAGGCGTGTTCGCACAACCCACGTGCAGAGCACGCCAGGAAGATGGCACTGTGCTGTGCTAATCACAGGCGGTGAGACGTTTCCCAATCTCTGCAGCCGTGCATCGGGACAATGTCTCATTGCCTGTGATTAGTGCAGCGCAGTGCCGACTTCCTGGCGAGCTCTGCACGTGGATTGTGCGAACACGCCTGAGCTCATCCTTAGTGCAGACTATAAAATTTTAATCGTATGTGAACACAACTTCCGATTTTCATGATTAGTACGGTTTTCGTCAGAAAAAAAAAAATCATAAGACCCCTTTACACTGGGGCGGTGGTTCCTTTAGCGGTTAAAGCACCGTTAGTTTTAGCGGCGCTTTACTGCTGTTATAGCGGCACTATTCAGCTGCTGGAGGGGAGCTTTTAACCCCCACTAGCGGCTGAGGAAAGGGTTGAGTGCCTGTTTTGCAGCGCTACTGAATCGCTTTGCAGGTGCTTCGGCAGCACTGCCCATTCATCTCAATGGGCAGAGGCGGATTAGGCGCGGTGTATACACCATTCCCGCACCGCCCCAAAGATGCTGCTTGCAGGACTTTTATTCCTGTTCTGCAAGTGCACCACCTCACTGTGAGACCCCTCAGGCTTTCACACTAGGGTGGCTTGAGAGGCGCTTTTTAGGTGCTATTTTTAGAGCTAAAACGCCTGAAAAGCGCCCCAGTGTGAAAGGGGTCTAAGAGCAAGCATGCTCAGAAACCAAAGAATACATATAAAACTATTTAACACATTACGTCACTTCTGAAGTTGTATTCTGTCATATGAGAATTTTCGTATGGCGAGTAAGCCCTTCACTTTCGACATGAGACTGGCATGCAAGAAAAAACGGACGAACGGTCGTCCGAAAATATGATTGTGTGTACGAGGCTTATTTGAGATGAAGAAAAAAAGAGGGACAAAAGAATGCATGAAAATGCACACGCAGAGATCACCCGGAAGGCAGACATTGCGGTGTGGACCAGTCCTGGTCACAGTTGCCATGCTCTGCGGACTCATTTGCGACAAAATAACACATGCACATTTTCTTCTGCAAATATGTGTGCAATGATTATTATAAGAGAGCTGGAGATAGTTCTTCCCTTGTAAGGACAGGGGGGCAATGTGTGGAATGTTGGCTCACATGAGGAGGTCACATTATAGGTCAGTCATGTGCCCCTCACGAGGAGCCCTCTAATCCTCCTCATATAAAAGGGCGCGCAGCCCTGACCGGTCCTTCCACCACTGGGAAGCTGGTCACGTGTGGGCGGGAAGGATTAGCTGTGTCTCATTAATGGCCCCATCACCTGTGTACTAACTCATTATAGAGTGACTCAGGTTAGATATAGAGGAGTCTCCCGCAGCTGAGGTGATTCTATCATTACTACAGACATGGCTCATGTGAGCAGTGTGTGCGCTCTGCTCCTGCTCGCTCTGTACACACAGCGCCTTGGAGCTCAGTTCCCCAGAGCTTGTACTACAGTGTCGGCTCTGGTGAACAAGAGGTGCTGCCCCCCTGTGGGCTCCCAGGAGGACAACCTATGCGGCTCTGCGCAGGGCCGGGGACAATGTGTACAGGTCCAGGTGGATGAGCGCCCATGGAGCGGACCGTACACTCTGCGCAATGTGGATGACCGCGAGCGCTGGCCACTCAAATTCTACAACGCCACCTGCCGGTGTAATGGTGAGTACTGCAGCTGATTCCCCAACTTGCACCTCTAATGCCGCTCTCTCTTTACTAAACTGGCCATACACTATACAATCTGTATCCTTTTATGTTGGCCACACACTCTCTCTTCAATTGTATGATTTAATCAATGTGCAATTCAAATGATTAAACCTGCTGTTGAAGAGCCATCACTTCCCTTCTGATTATTTATTGATGGCCATACACACTTCAATGTTATCGTGATATTTTCAAATCTGCAACCAAACCTTTCTTGAAAGATTTTAAAGTCAATCAAATCCGACCTAAGACAATTGGCTGGGGCAGCAAGTAATCATTTAGCATTGATCAGCACCAATGATCAGATACTTTGTTTATGAATCTGATCACATTTCTATTCATCAGAATATGACATTACATGGTAGAAACAGAGATGCCATCAATTGTTTACAATTGTATCTTGTCTATTAGTCAAAATCGACTCTCCTTCCCAGGCCATGTGCCAGATGAAATGGGTTATAGGCTAGAAATTGATTATAGATTGGAAGAAATCGATCATTTAGCTTGATTTACATCCAATCAAATGGAGTCAGTTGGGCAGAACAGAAAGTGATCAAATGTCATCGATTATGTTTATGCATACAATGATATTTTACCAATCAGATGAGATTACATGGTGGGAACAGAGATGTGATCAATCACTTGGAAATCACATCTTCCCTATCGCTCAAAATCCACTTCCACGTGTGTGGCAAATTGATCAAACAAGTTGTCCACTGTAGATGAATTATTCCTATTGGGTGAGGTTGATCGGAAAAGACTTTCCCCAAATGATGTAGTATGAAGACAAACCACCAACTCCATTTGGCTTCATTCAGACATGTAGTTGGGAGGGGGACAGGGGTAAAGTCAAAAATGTGTGGTTCAGCTGCTGCCCCCCCCCCCCCCCTCAAAGAGGATCTTCAGGACTCCCCAAAAAAGTCAGCAGCTGCAGATCATTAATATAAGGACACTTACCTGTCCAGGGATCCAGCACTGTCCTCACTCGAGCCGGTTCTTCATGGGTCTTGGTCTCCAGCACCGCTATGTCTAGTGTGGGAAGCGAGCTGTGGCTCCTCACTGTGCCTGTGTATGCCGTGCTGGTCCTTGTGACTGGTCCTGCAGCCTCCTCGAGATCTGTGATGTGCCCCAGAAGGCTGCTGGCAAAGGGCGTGGGCACAACTTCAATCCAAGTGGGAGCGAGTACCCTTCAAAACTGGGTACCTCCTCCCCCTCCATGGTTACAGGGTGTTTGTCAGCAAAATTGCGGTTAAAAAACTCAGGGAGGAGGCATCTCCCATCGCTTCCTATGTCAGCAGGCATTGAAGTGTGATCCAAATGCAGATCATGCTTCAGAGGAAAGTTAGATTAAGACGCACGTCTAAACCCTAGGCATGGAAATACAATGTCATTTGCTGGTGTATGGCCAGAAGCTCCTGTGTCTGATCCCTAAATATGTGTCCAATTTCTGAGCAGACTGCCCCTCCTTGAGTCCTGTGTGTCCTAACATGTAGCCCATTACCTTGGTGCTTCGGAGGGTGAAGAGTGAGCAGGAGGGAGAGGAAACAAAAAGGTGGATAGAAGGAAAATGCACCAATATAGTGCAACTGATTACTGAATCCACGTTTTTTTTTTTTGGCACATAAACCATTAAATAAATGCCTCTAGAAATCTGTGCATTAATCTCAGTGTGCCAGGAAATCTCTCCAAATGAATATCACCTCTTAACCCCCATTCACAGCTGAGCGGTTCCCTGCTTCTTTCCCTATGCCTGACTCTGCAGAATCCCTGTCCTTTCCGATTGTCCCTGTCCACACTTGTACCGCACACTGTCACCCTACGCTCAAAATACATCAGCCTTTTTTTATTTGAGCGTATTTAGAGGTTTTGATCCCATTAACTTTAATGACATCACCTCTAAATCCACAATATGCATGTTTTGCAGGTATTTTTATTCTTGAATTCCTCTTCTCCTTCCCTTGCCGGGGGGGGGGGGGCAATGCCCACGGTTTGATACACATGGAAAAACTATATAAATATAACTCGGCGCCAAAGGTGTAATAAAATAATTATTCAGCTGTAGTCGCTGTGTTCTCTGGAGTGTGCAAAATAACTGACCACACTATATCTAAAACAACGTTGTATCAATCCCAACAAAATGCATAAAAATATCCACCTTCAAAAATACTGTGCTCCAAAAATTATACTTGGTTCACAATGTGTCCATAATTATTCATAAATTCAAATAAACAAAAACACAAGTTAATGTCCACCTTCAAGTGCAAATTGTGTAAAAAAAAAAAATAAATAAAAATAAAAAATAAAAAAATTATCCACTTTCAAAAATATTGTGCTAAAAAAAAAAATTTCTATTCAAAATATGATATCAAAACAACCAGATTACACATACACAATCTGGTTGTTTTGATATCAAATTTTGAATAGAAAAATTGTTTGTTTTTTAGCACAATATTTTTGAAAGTGAATTATTTTTTTTTTTTTGATGCATTGTTGTATAGTGTTTATATAACCACCTTGTTTTAGGCATTTAAAACCATTCCCATGTTCATGCCAGTGCGACTTATGCAATTTGACAGTTCCAAATCACATGACAAGTCGCACCCCATTGCCGGCAATGGAACTGTTCATGTCGCAGGGATTAGGAAAGGTTTTTGGACTACTTTTTACAGATTATTTTGCAACTTGCATAAACTTCTGTTAATCTGCTGAAGTAGCGTGATTTCAAAGCTGCACCAGTGTGAGCCAGGGCTTAATATTTAACACGCGGTCACACACAATCATTTTACACATGCAAAAACACCTGAGAAATGCGCTTCAGAATCACCAGGAATACTCTTTCACGCCTGGTGTAAATGCAGCTTTAGGGTCAGTTCACACAAGAATTTCTGCATTCCCAATGGTTTGATGCATTCGGGGTGCATTTTTGATGTTTTTTTTTTTTTCTCCATCGCAATTCAAGACTTATGCATTCTGGTGCATTTTTTGATGCATTTTGCTATGTTCCAGATGCAGTCCGTAAATAAAAAAAAAAAAAATGCAGTATATTCTAATTTGGTGATTGCACTGGAACGCACTGCACTGGTGTGCACTAGGGCCATACATGGGAACACATGGTTGCATATGTTTTTGATGCAGATTAAAAATGCACTGGACTGCATCTGGTATTAAATCCAAAACCAAAAATGTATTCTATTGCAGCTTGGCAATCCTTGGATGTGGTGGCTGCATTCGTTTTTGTTTTTTGTTTTTTCAAACTTTTCCTCTGTTTTCCCCTGGTGATCTGATTAGTAACACACCTCCTGTATTAGAGTGCCCCCAGTCTGGATAAATGAGCACAAAGGGCTCATTTGGACAGCAGCATTGTCAGTATGGGGGGGAGGAGAGTGTTGGATGTACTAGCAGATTTAACTATACTAACACATTGAAGCTGAACTCCAGCTAACCCCTTATAAGCAGTTACAGCAAACCTTTTTTTCCTTTATGGGATAAAGCTTTTAGAGCCCTTTCACACTAGGGCGGTTACAGGCGTTATTGCGCTAAAAATGGCGCCTGCAAACCGACCTAAAACTGCCTCTACTGTTTCTTCAGTGTGATTGCCTGAGGGCTTTCACACTGAAGCGGTTTTGCTGGCAGGAGAGAAAAAAAACTCCTGCAAACCACATCTTTGGAGCGGTGTATTCACCGCTCCTGCCCATTGAAATCAATGGGGCAGCTATGGCGGTGCTATGCGAGCAGTTTTAACCCTTTTTCGGCCGCTAGTGGGCGAATACCGCAGAAAAAAACGACGGTAAAGCAGCGCTAAAAATAGCGCTGTTTTACCGCCGACGCCCCCACCCACCGCCCCAGTGTGAAAGGGGCCTTACATTAATAAAAGCTGATCATTGCACATACCACTGGTAATGTTAAATGGTTTGCCCAGTAACTGCAAGAAAACTTGTTCTGTTGAAAAACAGACTTACTGGCTGGATCACCAGATGAAAACAGAGGGAAGAAAGCCTAAAAAAATCAAATGCAGCCATCACATGTAAGAATTCATTGGCTGCAATATGTTTGCCTTTACATTTAATACGTTAAGACCATTATTACTAGAACATCACGATTTCCCTTCACCTCCTGTCCTGGTGACAACTGTAAAATATTGGTTTTCCCATGGACAGTAGTTACCAGGACAGACGTTTTTCGCTATGCATAATTAAAGATTTGTCCCTGAAATGTTTTTGGTTTAACATGTACGACTTTCCTCTTGTATCTGGTTGAAAAATATCATGAGCAATTCATACATTGATTTCAATACAAGTAATACATTCTGGGTCTTTCGTCTTTGTCACAAGCGCACCGCCCTTTGCCGGTCGGTCCGGCACTTACCCCATCTAGGCATGTGGTGTGCAGTGGCTCCATGTCCTCTCTTCTGTCGGTGGCTTGCAGCTCCTCCCCTCCCAGGCATCCAATGGGATCGCCTGTCCTTTCAGGCAACTGGGTGATGGATGTCAAAACCCACTTCCTGATTGGCTGGGAGGAAGATCAGTGTTACAATAATGAATATTCATTCGCTGTTTTAAAACACCTGGGTGGGCTGTGAGAGCATTCTCTGGGCCCAGAGCCCACCCTATTTTGAAGCCTATTAGAGCCTCTGGCTCTAATCTGTGCTTCAAAAAACGCCCCCCGCCTGCATTGGAATCCATGCATTCGGTGCGCTAAAAGGGCTGAATGCATGGATGGGGGGGGGGGGGGGGTGCCCTTAATGGTGTGTGTTGAATCCCATTTTTAATGCCGACTTTAAGCTGCAAAGGCAGCTGGATGGAGTTCTATACATGCCATGACCACAATGCTTTTGCTTCATGACAAAGATTACCCCTATCGGCTTTAACATTTTTTACTTGGCCATTAGGGTGGAGAAAGCTGCCCAGAGCTCACATATCTGACTTTTTTCCTTACACATACTCTGCTGGGATGTAGTTGGAGTATAAAAAAAAATCTAGCATAGACCTAGTTTGATGTCTTCTACGCACTTCACTATAATAAGACTCCTTGTGTGTTTGCCCAGCATCAATTCCCATGTAAAATTAATTTTCCACTCAGTTAAACACAAATGATTTTTGTTTTTCTTTTAATTAGTTATCAAATGACAGTGATTTAGATGTAACCCTGTGTTACTAAGCGCGGGTAAATGAATTTGACGCCGAACCATTAAATTTGCCATGCCGCTGGAGCCCAACTCTGCGATCTTAGATGGATGGCACAATGTGTTTACACAAACTGTTCTCAGCAGATGCTTCATTAAGGCGTTGCTCCCTGGACCATCTCCACAACTGTAGCCCATGAAGGCTCCCACCGTCGCTGAATGTACATGCTTTATATTTGGAAAAGTCACTCTTAATAGTGAACCTAACGAGCCGTCTTTTTTTTTTTTTTTTTTTTTTTTTTTTTGTGAAGTGTCCTCGAGATATGACATTTTTCTGAAACTTGTGTTCTTTGTTCTGTTCGCTGCTTCCTAATCGGCATTGATATTTGGAGATTTCTACAGGCTGTTTGCAGAAGTAAAAAGTATATTACATTGTTATAACACCCAAAGCTTGGTAAGGATTAAAGAAGACTTGTCTTTAAAAAATTGAGCCTATGACAAAGCTTGGTGTAGGACCCCTAGCCTTCCACATTTTAATAGGCAATGCCACCTGTATGAATCTGCTTTTTGTTCAAAGTGATATTGTATAACTTCTGAACTATATGTTTATGCATTTACCCGAGTCTTCTACAATGTATTCCTTTGTTGCTGACTAGCTAAATTGCTAGCCGTCCTTAAACAAAAATGGACCTTTGAGACATAACTTTGCTCCTTTCCGACTGAGTTGTCAACGCATCGTTCTAACAAGGGGTGCTATTGTGTGCTTCAGTTTAAGGACGGCTGCCGGGGTACAGGTGAGGTCCAACTCTATGGGTAAGGTTCAATGGCCAGGCAATTGGGTGCCAGTAAAATTTGTTAATTTATTCTTAGTCAAAGAGCTTTTTTGTGTCACACACCAAATTGTCATACTGTTGACCAAATACCTGTAAGTATCTACCAGTTTCAACTAAATTTCAAAAGCTATAAGGACCCAATAGCGTCTACTGCCAACAGGTGTTTTTTTTTTTTTTTTTTTCTGAATCCTTTAAACATTCAAGTGTTAGTGGTAGGTTATTTTACTTGGTTGGATTATCTGTCCTTTAAAAACGAGTCAAATAGTTAAAACTACTGTGTATAGCATAACCTTACCTTATTATAGAAATGGGTTGGGACCACTTCCCGTTTCTTGTCTGGTAAAAAGCCTAGGCTTATGACATCATGCAGCTCTCACTCGCTCGTCAGTTTGCCAGGAAGGGGGGGGGGGGTGAGTCATAAGAGGGCCAATGAGTGCTGCAGAGCTGGAGGTGTCTAAATCCAGGACAGGCAGCAGCTTCAGATGCCCACAGTTAAAATGGCTACAGCCAGACTTGGTGGAGGGAGATTTCTGCAGCATATTTGGCAAGTACAGAATCACAGTATATAAAATATGCAAAGTGGTTGGAGGGAAGCTTCAGAATGGCAAAGATGGTTTTTATTACGACTTATTTGAGCAGACTGCAATTCCTCTTTGTATATGCAGTCCTGTAATTTAGAAAACTTAATGCCTAATTTTTTTTTTTGCTACCCAGTAGAATTCTGAGTGTTCTTTGCTGGGTTTTTTTTCTCCCAAACTGAGCATAGCACAAAGGGTTTTTGACCAATTTCTATTTCCAGGAAAAATGGAAAGGTTTTAAGTGAATCAACCAAAAACTGAATAGCGGAATAAGGAAGAGTTCACAACATTTTATGTACCATTATGTTTTACAGAGCAAAATCTATAAAGACTACCCAGTCTATTAAAATAGATTTTACATTAGGAGGGCAGAGTGATCCTTGTAGAGCATGTCACTGAATAAACTAATAGTTTTTGTGCTTTTTTTACTTGGCTGGCAACATTGATCACTAGGACAAAAAAAATCTGGACCATGCATTGACACATGGCAACAAGCCAATCCTCCTCCTGATCTTCTGACTGCTCCCAACTGATCAGCCAGGCCTAGGTTGCACCTGGTGCTTTGGATGGCAGAGGTATAGTGAGGAGGAGGAAGAGGTAATTGGGTTTAATTATCATTTCATCACAGAATATACCTGCAGTACATGAAATTACTGAATCCCTCTTGGCAAAGAATTTGTGCAGTTGGGGCATTTGAATGAAAACCGGTTGTTGCTTTGCACTTCTATTGTTTCTGCATCTATGTCCTGTGCTATAAAGACAATACAAAGAAATGAACACATGAGCCTGGCAAGGCGTCACCTGTGTATCTTTGTTCCTGATGTATGGCTTGTTAAATTGCAGCTTACTCCTATTAAACTTTTATACCTATGTCTTCCCCAGGAAACTTTGCAGGTTATAATTGTGGAGAATGTAAATTTGGGTGGACAGGACCTAACTGTGATCAGAGGAAGCCACCGGTTGTACGGAAAAATATACATTCGTTAACCGCACAGGAGAGAACTCAGTTCCTGGATGCGCTGGATCGTGCGAAGAACACCATTCATCCTGATTACGTAATTGCCACTCAGCACTGGCTTGGTCTTCTTGGGCCCAATGGAACTGAACCACAAGTATCCAACACCAGCATCTATAACTTCTTTGTCTGGCTTCACTACTATTCTGTCAGGGACACACTGCTGGGTAATTTTTTCTTTTAAAAGTACAAAAAAAAAAAATTAAAAGGAATGTCTGTGTAGCTTTTTTGGTGGAGAGTTATTAGGTTAAAGCCCATCTAAACACACAAACAAATCTTCTATATTGCACATTGACAATACTTAGATGTAGTAGATGAATTATTTTCTTTTTTTTTTTTTTTTGTCTTGAGGTGGCTACCCTCACTCTTCCTCTTCCACTGTATCTGTGGAGAAGCAACATAGTCACCCTTCAAACACAGCATTGTCAACCTGTAGAGAGGGTAGTGTTAGATGGATTAGTAGGTGGCATTTACAGAAGTTAACATATTAACCTAGCTAGCTAGATTTTTATCTTTTGGGACAAAGGTTTTAACTAAATTTAATAAGTTGACCACTGTAAGCACCTCTGGAAGGGTTTTTTTTTTTCTTATTTTCAATCTGGTGATTTTGGCCAGTAACACTTCTGCCTTGGGGTGTCTCCGCACTGGATGGGGCAGAGCCACCTTTGGACTTCAACGTGGTCAGTCCTGGGTGTTTAAGCAGTTACAGCAACCCCCCCCCCTTATTTTTGGGACAAAGCGTTTGCATAAACCTGACTATTTTTGGCACCCCTATCAGTGGTAAATAGTTAATCTCAACCCTCTACCTGCCACTTTTGCTGGACAGCTTGTTCAGTAAAGGAAGTTTAAAAAAAAATAGCAGACTTAACTAGCTGGATCGTCAGGTGAAAATAAAGGAAAGCCTAAAAAACAAATACAGCCACCACAACAAAGAATTGGTGAGCTCTTATATATGTAGTGTGTGTATATGTATGAGAATTGGGTGGGATTATACTCACCTAGGGGATGCAGCATCGATCTACTCAAACATCCCTGATCGCTCAATTCTCCCCTCCGAGCAGAAAGCAGTAACTGCCAGTCACTGGCTCTCTGCTCTTCCCTTCCAGTGCTCACTGGAGTGGCTGGCTGAGAGGCTGTACTAGGTGGCGATCCAGGCATCTGGGTGGATCCAAACTATAGTCGGGATCGATCCAGCGCCTGGACCAGCTGAGTAATGTCTGCTGACAGCAGACTTTAGCCTACTGTCAGCTGAAAATGGGTCACGGGAGTATACATTTCTCCTGTAATGCCAATTTTAACTTGACCAATACCTTCTTCTTCCCTTTTTTTTTTTTTTTTTTTTTCCCTATGGTCACATCTTGACATACAATTGCAATAATGGTGACAGACCTTTTTATCTTTTCGTTAGAAAATACAGTAACCTATAACAAACAGGTAAAGTATGAGGAGAGTTTCTCTTAAGAGGTTACATGTCTCCTGTGTTGCCATCAGCCTATTGCTTAAGGTAGGTTCAGGGTTTCAACTGCCAACTATGTACCGTTCTACAGAGGCAGGTTGCCTAACATGGAACCAGCCTCCTGCCTCATATCAGCCGCAGCTTATGAAAAGGTCTGGAATGGCTCTCCAATATCCTGTCCGAACCGCTCCAGAGGGAGGTAGAGCACCACCGCTACCTACTTGGCAACCTACCTTCCGGCGGGGAAACTTTGTAGTACTTATCAGCCATAAAAAAAGGACACGCAATCCAGGTCCCTATACAACTTTAACCACATGCCGCCCAATCATGCTGCGCAAATCGCCGGAGCTGTACAGCGGCCGCTCCAAGGGGTATAGGGGGCACGCGCACCTCCATGACACTAAGGCCATGCGGCTGCAATGTCCGCCAGGCACCCACGATCGCTCCTGACAGAGCAGGAACGGGGATCTGTGTGAACACACAAATCCACGTTCTGTCAGGGGAGAGAAGACAGATTGTGTGTTCCTAGTGTATAGGAACACCAATCAGTCTCCTCCCCCAGTCAGTCCCATACCCCCCACAGTGGGAACACATTTAACCCCTTCCCTGCCAGTGACATTTATACAGTAATCGGTGGCTATTTATAGCACTGATCGCTATGTAGATGTTAATGGTTTAAAAAAGTGTCTGCCCTGTCTGCCGTAATGTCGCAGTCCCGATTAAAAAAAAAAAAAAAAAAAAAAAAATCAGATCACTGCCATTACTAGTGAAAAATGCCAAATCAATAACTTATTTTGTAGGCGCTAACTTTAGCGCAAACCAATCAATATATGCTTATTGCATTATTTTTTGGGGAAAAAAAATGTAGAATACATATCGGCCTAAACTGAGGAAAAAATTTGTTTAAAAAAATGGGGAGATTTATTATAGCAATTTAACATTTAGCAATATAGCTTTTTTATAGTGCAAAAAATAAACCGCAGAGGTGATCTAGTACCACCAAAAGAAAGCTCTATTTGTGGAGAAAAAGACATCCATTTTGCTTCGTACAATGTCGCAGGACCGCGCAATTGTCAGTTTAAGTAATGCAGTGCCATATTGCAAAAAATGGCCCGCTCCGGAAGGGAGTAAATCCTTCTGCGGCTGAAGTGGTTGACATCAAAAAGAGAGGAGGGGGAATAGGAAAAGAAGGAAAAAAAGAATGAGTATTGGTAATGGGGAAGAATCAGGATTGTACCTATGAGCTCTTGAGTTTCCATCACTCGCACCGTGCTCCCACCCGCCGGGCGTCCACAATCTCCTCCAAAGCAAGAATAGGCAATGTTCTGATCAAGGAGGAATCTACACCCCTACTACTGAGGTCGGTCGTGGTGTCTAAGAGCTGGCTCAGCCAGCTCTTACAGCGCACTGTCAAGGCTCGAGGGAACTTGTGGTTGGACCAAGTCTCTGGTCCCACCCAAGGACCATATATTGGCAAGCTTATCTCTGGTGCCCTTACATGTAGCAATCCAATCCTCCGCCTCTCTGATCTCATTCACCCTGCATACCCACTCCTCCCAGTTCGGGACCTGTGCTCTCTTCCAGTAAATGGGAAGCAGTCTCTTGGCTGCATTCAATTGAGGCAGCACACTTTTTTTTTTTTTATAGTGACTGATCGGCATTGGAGGAATGTGTAGGAGGCAATGGACTGGAGAGAAGGGAATGTCTAAACCTAGAATTTCTTTAACCTATTCTTTAATATCTTCCCAGAAAGGTACTGGCAATCCCACCATAAGTGTTCCTTGGCCTCCACAGCTCTGCCAGCATAACTCAGAGTTAGAAGGGTATATCCATGCCACGTCGGCAGGCACCCTATACCAGCATGACAGGATCTTTTACTTTTGCATTTTAGAGTCTGAGGAGGAGGACCCGAACAGTTGGTAAATTTCTGAGACCATGTGTGGGACTCTTTCCTTTGCTATAAAAAGGCCTTTAAAATGTGAGGGGATGTAAGATCTATTTATGGAGCTGCCGTGTACCTCGAAAAAGTGGTGTAGTTGTCTATCCCTCAAAGTTCATTTGAGGTCCCCCAGTCTTGCCGTCGGATTCAAAGGGCATCAGTCTGCCATTCCTCAATTTCCCACAGTTAGCATTCCTATCTACCCAAGGGCCAAAGAAAGGCATTTGTTCCCCTGGAGGGAACCAGAGAAATCCACCCAAAGGTGCCAGCGGGCACACAGAGGGGGGCCAGATCCAACATTCTGTTGACCTGGTCCCATGTCTTAAGTGCATGGGTCGTCAATAGGGACGTATTGTCTGACAACCCCCTGGGCATGGAAGAATTTTAACTGTTTTTGTTCAAGTGTTTGTTTTTTCATTAAACAGCATAGATTGCATTCACCAGATGCTCCTCTAATGTGATCAATGACTATTGTGCTACAAATGTGCTTGGGACATTAATCATGCCAAGGTCCTAAACATTTAAATGGTGTCCTTGTGCTTGTATTTAGAGAATACTTCTTAATAGTATTACAAGTATACAGGTAACAACCCTTAACACTGAAAGATCAAAATGGGTTACTTTTTATATGTTTAGTTAATACTTTCATCCGGTGGAATGTAATTTTTAAGTTAAACTTTCTATTTGGAAAACCTTCCTATATATTTAATTCTTACAAAATGTAATTTACCCAGATCAATATCTTTTTTTGTAAAGTTATCCAGACTATTAAAATGCAGTAGACCTAAAACTGTACCTTACAGCATCATTACTCTGCCTCGCTAGGCTAATCATAATAGGTTCTATTAACTGACTGTGACATCCAATTAATCAATTGATTGTCCTATAGAAAATGTTGCTTTGTGTCTATTAATCCTTGTAGCAAGCTCTTTGGTGCGGCAATGAACATAATATGATAACTGGTCTCTTGGAGCGAAAGCTAAAACTCAATTTTTTTATTTTTTTTTCCCCTCTTTTCCAGGGCCAGGACGCCCATTCAAAGCTATAGATTTGTCACACAAGGGTCCTGCATTTGTTACTTGGCATCGATACCACTTGTTGTGGCTGGAGAGAGATTTACAGGTAATGTGGGAATAAACGGTCATTGTCTAGAAAGGTAAACTTTTCTTATTCTCGTTCAGTGAAGGTAAAATTTGCTGCTGCATGGGGAAACATTTTGTTTGGTTCTATCTTTTGGCAGCAGTGTTTGTCGGAAAGGCTGCCAGATTTCTCATATCGAGGTTATACAGAACACTT
Organism: Lithobates clamitans; assembly: GCA_037952925.1. NCBI lineage: Eukaryota > Metazoa > Chordata > Amphibia > Anura > Ranidae > Lithobates > Lithobates clamitans. The sequence continues at coordinate 1,178,430 of JBBGZY010001336.1, read as the reverse complement.
CATGTTTTCTTGTCTCGTCTTCCAGGACAGCCTCTGAGACATAGGGCTCCTCCCTCCGGGACAGGAAACGCGTATACCAATTATCTTAAAAGGTGGTTCTCCAAGCCTCCCTCTTCAGTTATTGTGTTTCCTGCCAGACGGGAGGGTGCACGCTAGGAACTTAAGGAAGCTCCATGTCTCAGGACTGTCCTGGGAGAACCCCTGGCATTGACTGTGTTCTGCCTGGGCACCCCTCTGTCCTGCGGGGGAAGAGGGTGATGCTGGCTCCACCACTGCCGTTGGCTCTGAGAGAGCAAGACCCCGGTGACTACAGCCACGTTCCCCCTACAGTGCTCGTACCTGCATAGTGTCCCGGGCTGGCCGGTGAGGCGTCTCGGCCGGCCATGCCGGTAACCTCCTGTGGCTCTTCTGGTTTCAGCAGGGGTGGGGCTTCTGCGTTCCAACAGGCGGAAGTGACGCGACGTACTTCTGGCGGAACTGCGTCATCAGGGGGTGCAGGGTTCTTGGGACCCAAGTAATTCCCTCCCCTGGGTGGGGTACCTCAGGTTATGGGCTGGGCACTTCCTAGGCTGACCCTAGCACAGCAGTGGTTTGGGTCAGGGAGGCATACTAATAGAAGTTTGTCCTTCTTTTTTTTTTTTTTTTTTATTTTTTTTCTGTTTAGCTTTCAGGTTAAAGCCCAGGACACAGGGGGGCACAAGGAGCCCTGCCCTACAGACCATAGCAAACAAGATTCTTTGCTGGGCCAAGGTGAATCTGTCCTCATTGTCAGCCATTCACCTAAAAGGCTCTCAGAATTCACTGGCGGATTTTCTCAGGCGCCAGCATGTGTCAGGACGAATGGTCCCTCAACATATGTATTCAGGGAGATTGTGCGGTGTTGGACAGCCGGAGGTGGACCTCTTCACCTCGGCTGGCAACAAGAAGGTGGCACAATTCTTTTCCATCCACCCGCGGGATCAGGCCACAGGGATAGATGCCTTTGCCAATCCTTGGCAGTTAAACCAGTGTTATGCCTTTTTCCTCTAGTGAGGCTGATGGCTGTGGTTCTCCAGAGATTTTTGGCAGAATCGACGAGCCTCATCCTAATGGCGCAATTTTGGCCAAAGACCCTGGTTTGCCAATTTGAAGAGACTGGCCATTTGCCCTCCATTACCTCTCCGGGTCAGGGAGGACTTGATTTCCCAGGGCCCTATTCTACACCCGCAAATAGAGAGCCTCAGACTAACAGCCTGGTATCTGAGGAACGGCTGTTGAGAGCTCAGGGATTTTCAGAAAAAGCGATTAGAACTCTACTTGAGTGCTGTAAACCGGTAACCAGGGCAATTTATGCCAAGGTATGAAAAGGTTTAATTCCTGGTTGGTAGAGCAGGGACTGAATCATCCTGGGATTCCGGCAGTCCTGGATTTCTTTCAGACAGGTGTAGAGCTGGGCCTATCTGTTAGTACTCTGAAAGTTTAGACTGCGGCCTTAAGTATTTTCCTGCAGACCTCACTTCAGCAAAATCAATTCGTTAGGCATTTTTTCAAGGCCCTGGCGAGGTCCGGACCGGTGAGGGTAGGAGCCTGCCCCACCTGGGATCTGGCCTTGGTCCTCAGGGCACTTACTGGTAGTCCCTTCAACCCCCTGGAGAAATCATTGCTAAAATGGGTTGTACTCAAAACCTTTTTTTATAGCTATCACGTCAGCCAGAAGGGTGAGTGATTTGCAGGCTCTCTATTCGGGAGCCATTTTTGTTGATTCTGGAGGATAGGATCGTACTTAAGACAGATCCCTGTTTCCTCCCTAAGGTAGCATCTGAGTTCTATGGAACATGGGACATTGTCCTGCTTACATTCCGTTCCACCTCAGAGGCAGATGAGGAGGAATCTTTAAGTTTATTAGATGTTAAAAGAAGCCTTTTAATTTAGAAGTCACTAGAAGCTTTATAAACGCAGATTCTTTTTGTTAATTTTGCGGGGGCCTGCAAGGGTTATAGGGTGTCCAAATCTTCAATTGTTAGATGGATGAGAATGGCAATCCTAGAAGCTTATGAGTTGGAAGTTGGGCAAGCACCATTAGTCAAGGCACATTTCACCAGTGCAGTCTCGGTTTTATGGGCCAAGAGGGCCGGTGCCTCTCTGGAGGCCATTTGCAAGGCAGCAACGTGGTCCAGCTACTCTACATTTGCTAAACATTACCATCTGGATTTATTGTCTGACAAGGAGCAGACATTTGGATGAAAGATCCTCCAGGCAGTAGTCCCGCCCTCACAAAGTAAGTTTCTTGCTCATCTCAGAAGTTGTCCTGAAAGGCGAAAGGAGAAAACAGGAGTTAAACTTACCAGTAACTCCTTTTTCTAGGAGTCTTCCAGGACAGCCTGGTTTCCCCACCTGTTTTTTTTTTTTCTATTAACTGGTGTTGGAGTTATGTACTGACATGTTAGTGTGTTGTCTTTCAGAGCCTTCCAGTAGTTCTTTGGTAAACTTGAAGAGGGGGGCCTGGAGGACCAAGTTTTAAGATAATTGGTATACGTGTTTCCTGTCCTGGAGGGAGGAGCCTTATGTCTGAGGCTGTTCTGGAAGACTCCTAGAAAAAGTTACTGGTAAGTCTAACTCGGGTTTTTCATTTCATGTTAAAAGACGGGGGGGGTTGTTTACTAGAGGCAAATGCACTGTGCACTTGGGAGGTGCAGTCGCTGTAGATCTGAGGGGAAGGTCTGAAATGAGGGGAAGCTCTGCTGATTTCTAGCATCCAATCATGTGCAAGCAAGGATGTGGTTTTATATTCCTTCTATGCCCCCCTCAGAGCTACAGCGACTGCACTTGCAGTGCACAGTGGATTTGCCTTTGGTAAATACCAATGTTTGCTTTAAAAAAAACAAAAAAACCCTTGCACTTTTCCTTTGGCATCCAGGCAAGGGATCCTGGCATAGGTTGGTAGACTACCCATCTACAATAACAAGTAAGGAAGGCGAGTTACTTTACTCAAAAGAAGTTCCACTTTACCTTCTAAGCCACCCAGCCCCCCCCCCCCCACCTCCAATATTTGGGGTGTTTTTTTTTTTTTTCCTCCTTGTTTGGAAAGGGGGTGGGGTGGAGCAGGTACCTGACTTTGACACATACCCACTCCAACCTCCAGTCAGATCGACGCGGCAAACTGACCAGAGTTTTGCCCCCCCCCCCCCCAAAGCCTCTTGGACCATGTCACAGGTCCCAGGAGACTATGGGACCAATCGCATGGCACAGCTTGCGCATGCACAGTGAACAGCTGACTGTGAAGCCGCAAGAAGTCAGTCGGCTGCCCAGTATTAGGATACCGGTGCCTGCACCTGAAGACCGGCAAAGAGCTGGGTTGGGTAAGGACATCTCTGGATCCTGGGACAGGTAAGTATGTGTTTTGTTTTTGTTTTTTTTTAAGTCAGCAGCTACAATATTTTTCACAAAATTTTGGTTTACAGGATGAATAACCTCGTTAAGGAAAGATATGAGTCCTTTGCTTGCTACTCTCAAAATGGCTTGTACAATTTAAGAAATTTAATTAAACTCTCCAAAACCTTTACAGCCAAAGATGCTGCAGTCTTGGCCTCTGCTTGATTTGTAGTCGCCATGATGCTGCACATGTGATCAGTTATGACACCAGATATTTGATGGCAGTTTGGTTGAGCACAAGAAGCTGTGAGTTATCATTGATAGCCCGTGAGTGTTTGGGAAACCGTTAGATGGATTTAAGGCATATATAAAACAAACATTTTAAAAGGGAAGGGCTAGAACCTCCTGAGGTTTTTATTGTGGTCTGTGTGGCGATTCGCCCAATGGGATACAAAACATGGCAAGAAATCCTGTACATGGCTTTAGATAACTTAAAACCTTAATGGCTACTACCAGATAGTGTTGACTTTTTTTTTTTTATAGCTTGATATAGCCTTATGCACTGTATGTAGGGGGAAAAACTGCCTCAGTTCACACTGAACCTTGTATGAATCAAAGGAACTGCACCGCATTCCTGTTTTGGTTCACATGCGATTCAATCCAATTCAATTTGAGCCTATTCATTTTGAATGGGCCCAAATCACACTACATCACACCAAAGTAATAAATGCACCAATTTTGGAACTGCACTGCAAACAGATCGCGTTGTACCGTGTAATCCGGTGCAAGCAAACTGTCTACTTTCTCCACTGCAGGTGGGGCTCAACCACAGTGGCGTTGCAGAGGCAACGCCACTACGGTTTTCTTTGTCACAGGAGGCAGCTATTCAACTGGATGCTAGCACCCCATGTGACTGGCAGCCATCTTGGGTAATGCAGAATCTATTTAAAACCCTGACTTTCGGGCCTGGCACACATTTTGTGTGGCTAGAGCAGTGTTTCTCAACGCCAGTCCTCAAGGCGTCCGAACAGGTCATGTTTTCAGGCTTTCCATTATGTTGCACAGGTTATTTGATCAGTTTCACTGCCTTAGTAATTACCACAGCCATTTCATCTGAGGGAAATCATGAAAACATGACCTGTTGGGGCATCTTGAGGACTGAAGTTGGAGCACTGGGCTAGAGTAGGGACAGTGCTTGGCATTGTTGAAAGGTTCCAGAGGAGTAGGGAAAATAAAGACATGCCATCCTACCTGAAAGCCTCTCCACTCGGGGTATGGACCGGCCAGGCCGCATTCCACTCCTCGAGACTGTCGGCAAGCCTGAGACCTTCTGCTACTGACGCATCGTGGTTACATTCTGTGAGTGCTACTGGTGAATTGCCTTCCAGTCAGGCTTGTTTATTGCCGAACTTCAATTACACTATAAACCTGTTACTCTACACAATCGTCTCCACTACACCTACCCACACATTTGCGACCTGCGTTTGGGGTGTTAGGATTGCAATGAAATGCGCTGAAGATCGCAAGGACTGTGATTTGAGTGCAGTGCAGAAAACTTGCACGAATGGTGGGTTTCCCGTACTGCATTCTGTGAACCTAGGCTAAGGGAGGATATTAGTGGTTGCAAATCTTCTTTGTTTGCTTTTTAATTGCTGCTATTACTGCTTGTTACAGAAAATGCTTGGCAATGACTCTTTTGCTTTACCATACTGGAATTTTGCAACTGGAAGAAATGAGTGTGATGTCTGCACAGATGAACTGTTTGGTGCACCCAGACCAGATGACCCCACTTTATTAAGTCTTGGTTCCAGGTTTTCACGCTGGGAGATCGTGTGTAATAGGTAACCTTTTCTCTTTGAAATCAGCTGAATAAATAAGGTTTATGGTGGGAGTGTCTGGGAATCTGCACTGGCTTCTGTAATAAAGTGTAATTAATGGACTGCAAATTTGTCACATTTCACTGGAGTGGGATGGGAGAGGTGCCATTGCTTGGAACCACAGATGGTTATGGGTTCAAATGGGCAATTATTACAAATGAGAGCTTACTTTTTGTTTTTGGTATTAGTCTGCCAAATTTGGTAAATGGTTAATTTTGTGTGTCCCACCCCTGTTCTCATTTGGAAATTCTACCTTCACTTTCTTTACCAAAAATCTAGACAGTGAGGAGTCTTTCTCCTATGACACTATTGACTGCATTAAAAACTGACAAATTGTTAACCCTTTTATCATGTCATACTGAAGTTTTAGGCTGGGGTATCCCTTTAAAGTAATTTCATTTGGATAAGAAAACCCAACTTTGCTTTGGAATCCTTCATGTTAAACTGCATTTTTCTATTTAAAATCCTAGTCTAGATGAGTACAATCGTCTTGTTACACTGTGCAATGGCACGAATGAAGGTGTTATTCGCCGCACCCCAATAGACAGATCTGGTGGGCGACTGCCAAACACAGAGGACATACAGAAATGTCTTTCCCTCACAGATTTCGACAATCCTCCTTACTACACAAACTCTTCTTTTAGCTTCAGGTATGTATTTTGTCAGTGAATTTTCTTGCTTTTTTTACTTACCCAATACAAAAAAAACTACAAGACTAAACTTATCCTGAGAAACAGCCTTTTGCCAACTTCTCATTCTGCAAATGCTAGTTGAATAACAAAAACAAGATTTCACATAAAGCATTACTGGCTCTGTCCTGACTTTCGCAATAGGCATACTTGTTAAAGATCAGTGTTGGCATAATGGCAAGTAATTTATCATATGCTTCCATAGGTACCCATTTCCCAGGGTGCAGTCCCTGATTTAAGGTCTGTCCCCTGCAAACATCCCCAAAACCAGTAGTGTAACTAGGGGCATGGCCACTAGAATGGTATGGGCAGCTTTCTCATACTGAGTCACATCGGGTCAGCAGGGGGGTCCAGGACTATTAGGGGCTGCCTGTTACTTTTTTAGTGGTACCACTTTGTCCAATCCTTTCATAGCTGCAGACTGCTGCCATGTGACGCTGTCCTCTTGCTCCACAGAGCCCTCTAGAGTAGCACCAGAAATGTGCACTTCACAGCTGGCCCCAAATCCTGTCCAATTTGTCTGCATGTAGACTTCTCTTCAGCTCCTTGTAGCACCTTCACAAATGCTAGAGACCTGCCAATTGAGGCCTACAAGTGAGGAGACCAGGGGAAGAGGACTTGACCTGTCACAAACGCACACATCCTGCAGGTTAAGGCAGAGGCACGAGCTGTCAGGATTACAGGGATACACACATTGTGGCGAGAGTGTGTCAGGGGAGACTGGGAATCAAGGGGGGGAGACGCAACTGGATGGGTGTTGGGTTGAAGGTGTAGGTTAAGACCAATATGGATGCTGGCAGGAGGGGGTGGTGGTGCTGGGTGCTGTAGTGGGTGGGGTGGTGGTGATTGGTATAGTAGTGATTAGGGGTTGGTAGTAATGAGTACAGTGGTAGTGAGGGGATGGTGGTGCAGGAATGTGGACAGCAATAATTGGCATGGCTGATGTGAGTGACACTTGCTAATGGTTGGGGCAGGTACAGCTGATAGGGGAGGCAGTGATGGGCAGGGCTGCCAAAAGGGGGTACAGGCAGTCAGTGAAGGGCCTGTCCATTAGGGGTGCATGGGTGCTGGCCCCCTGATCTACATACAGGGTGCCGGACCATAGATTCCAATGGGGGGGTGTTTGAAGCACATGATTAGAGCCAGTGGCTCTAATGGGCTTTAAAAAAGGGTGGGCTTGGGGCGCAAAGTACTGTGCTCCGAGCCCACCCAGTTGTGTGAGAACAGTGAATTAATATTTTCTATCTCACACTGATCCTCCCGGCCAATCAGGAAGCGGGTCTCGTGACCCGTCCGATTGTCTGAAAGGACAGGCGATCCTATTTGGATGCCTAGGAGGAAGAGGGAGGAGCCACCGAAACACCGTTGTGATGGAGAGAGAGGACACAGGAGCAGCCACTCTCAACCTAGATGGGGTAAGTGCTCGACCAACGGGCAGAATCCGCAGGCAGTACTTCCCATACTGAGCATGGGCTGGGAGTTGAACAATAATCCTGGCCCGACTGGGAGAGAACAAAGCATTGAAAACCATTGTTGAAGGACGATTATTGTTGGTTACTGGCAACTGTACTGCAGTTTAATACTCCGCACCATGCTGAGTTTTCTTACAAGAGATGTCCCTTTTTAACCTGTCTTGCCTGCAAACCTAAAATGTTTGAGAATGAGAATTTTTTTTTTTTTTAGGAATGCACTTGAAGGCTTTGATGACCCAGATGGAACATTGGATCTTCCTGTAATGAATCTCCATAACCTAGTCCATGCATTCCTAAATGGAACCAGTGCATTGTCTCATTCTGCAGCCAATGACCCCATTTTTGTGGTATGTCCTTTCTTTGAATTACTATATAAACGTAACTGACCAAGCCACAAACTTGAGTTTCTATAGTCCTTACACATTGGACAGGGTTTAGTGTGAATGGGTCTCTGTACAATACAGCATAGAGTATTTATTTTATGTCTGTTGTATAATCATGGTGTGCCTCATGCTGGGTTGCATAATCATGTCATTCTTCATTTATGCCTGGAAAGTTGTTGCTCTGAGAACACTGAGATACCCTTTACCCAGGGCTCTTTCAGGCATCTAAAGACCATAAAAACTTCTTTTGCTCACCCCTTAGCATGAGCTTATCACTTTAGAGACATTCAACCTGGTCTAAGCTGCATTCTCCAGCTGTACTTCCACATTCCTGCTAAGACTTGCAGTATTGAGTCCCACAGCAGCGCATCACTGGGACAAACACATTACCAGAAAATATTCCCAATAGAAGAGTTGGGAAGAAAAAGTCCACAAACTTTTTTTTTTTTTTTTTTTTTTTTTTTTTTTTTTTTTGTAGACCTATGCCAATGATTCATATTAACTTCTTCTTGCTTGCAAATATTCATATTGGTAGGTTCTTCATTCTTTTACGGATGCAATTTTTGATGAATGGATGAAGCGTTTCCAGCCTTCTGATGCAGTGTGGCCCCAAGAACTGGCACCAATAGGACACAATCGTCTGTACAATATGGTGCCTTTCTTTCCTCCAATAACCAATGATGCGCTGTTCATTCCTGCAGAAGAGTTGGGCTATACATATGCTATTGAACTACCAGGTATCTTTATAAAATATACTTGCTGAACAAATCGTGTTAGACTGATCTGCATATTTGGTTTTAGAAAGCACTAATGAATTTGAATCCGTGTGGGTTAGTATTTCTAAAGGAAGAAAGTTGGCCATGGTAACCTATAACTTGCCGAAAGGTGTGTGTGTGTTTTTTTTTTTTTTTTTTTTTTTCATAAACCTATTTTCTTGGGTCCTGTGCATGTGCTTTCCAGTTGCTGTAAATCTGCCAATCTATGAAGGATTGCCCTTTTACACTGATTCATTCCTAGAGGTAGAATGCAAATGAATCATTGTTAGTGGTTCTTCATTGAAAATATTGGTAAATATTTGCTCTCCATGTGTTCTAATTTTGGCTCTACATTCTGCATATGAACCTTTGACACCTGCTATACAGCATGTGGGGGAGGGGAGAGAATACAGTAGCTGATGCCTCTTGTGCCAGATCAGCAGACAAGGTTGTATTGGATACAACACTGTACCACAATATGTAGCAGTGTGCAACTGCAAGTAATGGAGCCACACCCTGCACCGTCATATCACACTCAGTTTGTGTGTGCTGCTACTGATTAGATTTCAAACCATGCAAATAATCCAAGCAGTGGATAAGTCAACCCCTGTAGATATTTACTATTGTGTATGATTATAGTCTAGCATGATCTAGAGTGTAGAGGAAATGCTTATAATGTATTTTTCCCATTCGTCCCCAGCTTCTGATGCAGACATTCGGGCGGCAGGAGTCCTTGTGGCATCTACTGTAGGAGGAGTACTTATTGCCTTACTTGTAGTTTTACTACTCCTTGTTCTCTTCATGCGCAGAAAACAGCGACAAGGCTTTGAACCATTAATGAATGCAAAATACCAAACCACTAAATACACAGAAGATGCCTAAAGTGATTTCAATGTTTTCCTCTAAATACATTGTAGCACTGCACTTGTGTTCACAAAATGTCATTTTAGTCCATTCTGAAACTATTGGACCAAAGAACTGTTCTTGGCAGGTGTAAAAAAATAAATACATTTTTTTAGTTAATACTTAAAAATTTTCAAAACGCTTAAATTGTCCTCCCCTCAAAACACTTTTATTAAAGTGTCCTCCCCTCTGTACCATTGGCAATTTAAGTAAACCTGTCATTAGTGGAACATTGTGGCTGCCCTTTCACACCTATCCTTGAGGTGCTCCATGTCATATTAGCTTACTCCAGCTTCAATACCTGAATCCCTAAACCACAACAGGTATGCAGATGAGGACTTCTGGCTTTTCTAGGACTTTCCTGTTCTATAAATTTGTTCTAGGTCTGTGATTAGAGTATTTAAAGCTAGCTGTTCACTGTAATACTGTCAACTAGTGTTGTCAAAGGGAAATCTGCAATGGCAGCCTACGTATTCTATTTCTCTCGACAAATTTACAAACTGGGTGGTGATATCAAAGTATGCAGTCCTTTTTTTGACAAAATAAACATACAAAAGAGCTAAGTTCTGGTGCGTGGCTTATATCTTTTTTTCATACTTTTTGACTGAGGGTAGAGATGGGCTGTGTTAGCCAGTACCCAGCCTGTCCATTTGGGATGAAAGGAGCAAGTCTGGAGCAGAGCCATGGGTTTGGGTATCTTCTTGTTACTGAGACACTATGTATTTTTAGAACTTTTGTTTTTTGTTTTTTTTGTTTTTTTGTAAATGGGTTTTTGTTTCTCCTTATGTTTTCAGCTTCTAGAAATGCACTTCCTGTCTCTGAAACAGTTACTAAATGTATTGCATGATCTGTGTTTAAAAGATCTTTTAAACTATTTATATAATAGTTTTAGATGAACTTTTGGTGATATTTGCCAACATACTTCTAGCATCTAATAGTGTCACAAGTCAGACATAAGTTGGTCAGCCTTTAACTTAACTCAGAAATTCAGCCACTTTGTAAAATGTGCTGGCATCTTTGAAGTGGTAAAGGTTTGCATTTTTTTTTTAGTTCTTTTTATTAAAGTGTTACACTTGCCTGCTCTGTGCAAGGGTTTTGCACAGAGGGCCCCGATCCTCCTCTTCTGGGGTGCCCAGTTGGCGCTCTTCTATCGGGTGCCCCCACGGAGAGCCACTTTCCATGGGGACACTCATGTGAGTGCACTCCAGAGTCACACTGCTGTGTCCATTTACACAGACAGTAGGACTCGTGCCCCCCCCCCCCCCCCCCTCGTGTCACTGGATTTGATTGCCGGTAGTGCTATTTAATTACCACTGGGTTTTTTATTTTTTTTGCTAAATAAATGAGACAAATTTGGGAAAAGTGTTTTCTTTTTGTAAAATTATGCAAATAAAAAATTGTTCATAAATTTAGCCCAAAATATATAGTGATACATTTCTTTGGTGAAAATAACCCAAATCGGTGTAGATTTAGTCCACAAACGTGTGTGTGTGTGTGTGTATCTATATCTGAAAATGTATCAATCCTGATGTGTTGACTCTCCTTTTATTGAGCCCCTAAAATGCCAGGACAGAAGAAATACCCCCCCCCCCAAAAAAAAAATTTTTTTTTTTCCTTCCATACGGTCACCAGTGCAGTACAGTGTCCACCATATAACCTGGTGTGGCAGTTTAAAACACAGTGGACACAATCCACTAAAGGTTATTGCATGAATTAGGAGGGTCATGTGCCCACTTTAACGCATGCAATAATGAAAATGGTATTTCACTATTGCATGTAAGGATGGGCTCAGGTGTGTTTGCAAGTCCACGTGCCTGGGCCCGCCAGGAAGCTGACACTCTGCATCGATTATCACAGGCAGTGACATTTCCCGATCTGTGGCTGCACTGTTCTACACATGTGAACTTGTGAACACTCCTAAGCTCATCCTGAATTGCTTGTATACGGTATTTAGCAAAAAATGCTTGTTAAATACCGCATTAAGGTCAATTCACAAAAGGAGATAAATGCATGCCATAATGAAGTACTAATCCAAGCTTGCGGTAGCTATACGATAATTATGCCAATGGTCAGACCCCCACCCCCCTCAGTAGTTTAAGAAAAATAGGCAGTAAAGTGCAAGCTGGAGAAGGTGTCAGCTACATGTTTAGTCAGTAGTTTCTGGAGACTGGCAGATGGCATAACAGATGCCAGCCCTGTGAATCCAATCTTCTGGAATTTAATGCAATACAGAAGAGAAGCTCTCAAGTGGTCCTTTTAACCACTTAAAGTGGAGTTCCACCCACTTTTACAACTCTTCAGCATCCCTCACTAAACTGTGCACTGTAAACAAATTGGATATTTTTTTATTTTTTTTCTCAGCACCTACTGTATATCTGCTGTATTCATTTTTCACTTCCTCCTCCCTGGCCGCGGCCCATCGCATAATTTCCTGTTTGCAATGCCTTCTGGGAAGGGGCGGCAACTTGCTATGGAAACCTGACCTGAAACCTATTACACTGCTTGTGCTGCACTGAGCATGTGCAAGATCTGCAAGGATGAGATCCAGGAAGAAATACAGTCTGGCTTCAGATGCCCACACTTAAGATGGCCACGTCCTGCTGTAAGTTTATAAAATAACAGACTACTGCTATAAACTAACAAAACAGACCTTAGTTTACAGACTAACTTTACTAGAATACATTAAGCTTGTGTATTATAGGGGTATTTTTATTTAAAAAGCATAATTTCGGCCGGAACACCACTTTAAGGACTGCCCCACATACATATACTGTGGCAGGGCGGCCCTTAAGCGCAAAATCACATACCTGTACGTGATTTCTTCCATCTGCTCTGGGGGGCGTGTCTGCTGCCAGAGCTGCACTCCTGTGATTGGGCACAGCGGGAGCCAATCAGCGGGTCCGGCGGCCACCACAATGGCGGCTGGCCACCCACTATCATTTGCTGGAGAGGCAGACCATCGTTCTGTCACAGGAAGAGAGATTTGTGATTCCTGCTAATCGGGAACAGATGTCGGTCCATCCCCCACACAGTAAAATCACACCCAGGGAACACGGTTAACCCTTTGATTGCCCCCTAATGTTAACCCTTTCCCTGCCAGTGTCATTTATACAGTGACTTTTTTTTTAAGCACTGATCACTGTATTGGTGTCACTGGTCCCCCAAAAAGTGTCACTTGGTGTCAGATTTGTCCGCTGTAATATTGCATTGAAAATCGCTGATTGCCGTCATTACTAGTAACCAATAAAAAAAGGCCATAAATCTATCCCATAGTTTGTAGACACTAAACTTTTATGCAAACCAATCAATATGCTTTTTGGGATTATTTTCACCAGAAGTATATAGCAGAATACAAATTGGCCTAAATTGATAAAGAGGTGTTTGTGGGGTGTGCTTTTTTTTTTTTTTTTTTTTTTTCTTGTGTTTTTTATAGCGGAAAGTGAAATTGTATGTATGCTATAAATATATAATATCTCACAAGTGAGTACATCCCTCACATTTTTGTAAATATTTTATAATCTTTTCATGTGACAACACTGAAGAAATGACACTTTACATTGTAGCAAAGTAGTGAGTGTACAGCTTGTATAACAGTGTAAATTTGCTGTCCCCTCAAAATAACTTGACACACAACCATTAATGTCTAAACCTCTGGCAACAAAAATGAGTCCACCCCTAAGTGAAAATGTCCAAATTGGGCCCACTAAGCCATTTTCCCTCCCTGATGTCATGTGACTCGTTAGTGTTACAAGGTCTCAGGTGTGAATTGGGATCAGGTGTGTTAAATTTGGTGTTATTGCTCTCTCTCATACTGGTCACTGGAAGTTAAACATGGCACCTCATTGCAAAGAACTCTCTGAGGATATGAAAAAAAGAATTGTTGCTCTACATAAAGATGAATTAAGTGAAAAACTCTGTGCCACACTCTATAGAACTACTGAACCATTTAATATAAAATTGCTGCTCCCCTCGAAGTGTAATGTTCTCCTTCTGGCATGTGAGAAAATGGGTGTAAGGGGGCGCTGTAATGGTAATTGGTGACTAGTTCTTATTCCTATACCAAACAGAAATGTCGTATGGAAGTGTTGATTCAAATCATCCACCTGGACAAAAAATGTAAATGCAGTCCCAACAAAGTGACAAGTGTATACACAAAACCAAAAAAAGTGAAATTTTTTTTTAACATAAAAGTCCATAAAAAACATATATAAAGAAGCTTGAAGCTTCAATCTTCCAAATATAACAGTGTCTTCAGCAAAGATTTGTGATCCTTCACCAAGCTTAGGGAAACATGGACACCCAAAAGTGAATAGATAAGTGATCTGCTTACCAGACCAATTTGGCTTCTTTCCTAAGAAAGATGGTCAAACTGCACTTTTGCAGGATAGTGCCTGCTCACATGTGATGGGATGGAGACTTCCTCCTAAATGGCAAAGGCAGGATATACAAAAAAGAGCAAGAAACATCCATAGCATAATACCTTTTTAATACAAAAATTGAATAGTAAAAAAAAGTGGCCAAGGGCGTGGCCTGGAGCGGCATGCAGTAGGACGCAACTAGACAGAGCTCCGCCGGCCATTAATCCGTTTCTCACATCCTGAGACCGTCAAACGACTCACCTCAGCCCTCACCATACCGCCACCGAACCGGCAACCTGCAGGGGTCATGTCACCTACCAAAAAGGCATCTGCTGCGGCCGCAAAACTCGAGCAATACCGCCGGCTAGGCACAGACCCCTCCAGCCAAGATGGCGCCGCCGCGCTGGATGAAGAATCTCCTGCTGGGACTGACACAGCGAGAGTGCTGGAGGCGATCTCATCATGCCAGGAAGCCGTAACCATATGCCAGACATCCCTCACAGCGCGGATTGAAGAGGTTAAGGTGGACATTTCACTGGTAAGGCAAGACTTTCAAAAGCTAAAAGGCAGGGTCACTGAGGCAGAGAACAGGCTGAGCAATATGGAGGATTCCCTCCCCCCCCTGCAAAACACAACATCTGAGCTGCAGCACCAAGTGGATCAACTGATTCAGAAACAAGATGATATCGAGAACCGCCTCAGGAGATGCAACCTCAGATTTGTGGGTCTCCCTGAGGGGTCAGAGGGGAAAGACCCCCCCACGTTTCTTGAAAATCTGCTCTGCGATACATATGGCAGAGATTCTTTTTCCCCTACATTTGTGGTAGAGCGCGCACACCGCATGTCGGGCAGACCACCACCACCTGGAGCCCCCCCACGCACGTTCATCGCGAAGTTCCTGAACTACAGGGATAGGGATGCCATACTCCGCCTCAGCAGACTGAAAGGGAACATTCCTCTGGGAAACAAAATGATAGCGATTTATCCGGACTTTTCTGCAGAGGTGCAGCGGAAAAGGCGCACATTCATGGAGGTTAAAAGGCGCCTCCGCATCAAAAACATCAAGTACGCCATGCTTTTCCCGGCCCGCCTCCGCGTAGAGGGCGAGGACAGAGCACACTTTTTTGAGGACCCGGAAGCCGCCATTACCTGGCTGGAACAGAGGGAAAACCACGGATAAGTCTTAGCCTCACCCATACTCACCTATATGCCTATGTGACTTCTGTGGATCCTCCACTCTCCTGTGCTCGATTTCTTCCCCGTGGATTGAATACAGGATTGAACTTTTACGCATAAACACAGGATGGACTGCCCGTCCCCACACTCCCTTCTATTCTCCAACGACGGATACATTTCTTCTTAATTCTACAGGAACTGAATATACCCCTACATTCTATGGACTATGACCACTAACCAATACTGCAGCAAGAGCATTCAGATGACAACAAACCGTGTGAACCTCCACCATATACCACCCAGTGCAATTGTTCAACGGCCATCTTGCAGCCTCACGCCACCTCAGCTACGTACCTATACTCACCTCAACAGCGTCTACACAGACAACCGACGGAGCTAGACAACGTCTACGAAGCACCCACCAAGAGCGGTGAATAAAGTCCTAAAATGCACAACGACACGCAGCGTATCTTCGCCCCACGCAACACAGTTCACCACCTGGAACGGAGCAAGTTATCCTCGGCAACGCTATACATGCGTTTTGGGACTTCCGAGATTGTCGGTAACCCTAGTATAGCAACTGTCATTTATATATGTTTAAGCTCTAACCTTTTCTCCACAGGTAGGACAATGTTTATGCCCAGTTGGCAGTTTGGGATTGAAGCTCGCACCAGGTTTGGAAGGTGCAGAGCGGGGAGGGGGGAAGGGGTTATCAGATTATTGAATGCTATCCTATACTACCCAATGTCTAAATCACTCAATTGCTATCACACTAACCTCATGGTATTCTCACTAACGATTATGCTTTTTGGTGTATGTGCTGGGTTATTCGGGGGAGGGGGGGGAAATTTGAATCCTGGAGCTCAATACCACAGGTACATTTTTAAATGACTAATTTAAAATTTATAACGTGGAATATCCGCGGGCTCAGGGAGCCCATAAAAAGGTCAGCTGTGTTTTCAATCTTAAAAAAACAGAGGGCTGATGTGGTGGCTTTGGTGGAGACGCATGCTGAAGGCCTCGCACATAGAGTGCTTAAGAGACCGTGGATTGGATGGGCGTACCATTCAACACACACCACACTATCTAGGGGAGTCTCAATTTTAATCGCTAAAAGCACTCACTTTGAGCTCCAGGACTCAGTAATCGACCCACTGGGCAGGTATGTTTTACTGAAAGCTAAGATACATGGGGACATGCTTCTCCTTATGGCGTTCTATGTGCCACCACCGTTCAGCGCGGGTGTCATTGCTGCTGGATTCGATTTCATGGCCTTGCATCCTGACATCCCTGCTGTATGGCTTGGTGACTTCAATAATGTTCTAGATCCAGCCATAGACAGACTCAACACATCATCTACAGAACCAGTGGCGTCACACCCCACAAGATTCGCCAGACTACTATCTGACTTTAATCTAGTGGATACGTGGAGGTTCAGGAATCCTACTGACAAACGGTTCTCCTGCTTCTCCACGTCCCACCGAGCCATGTCCCGAATAGACCTAATATTGGTGTCTAAAGTGCTCCTTCCTAGACTGTCAGACGCGGGCTTCTCTCCTAGGTCCCTATCAGATCACTGCCCTTACTGGGCCATACTCACCGTCCCTCACAGCCGCCCCCCGACGTCGTGGAGGTTAAACCCTTTCTGGCTGACATTATTGCCGGAGGAGGATGACCTCTCGACGGAGTGGGGAAACTATTTTCATCTTAACGAGGGATCCGCCTCAGTTCAGATAGTGTGGGAGGCTTTCAAGAAACACGCACGTATGATACTAACTAACAAAATTAATAATCTTAAAAGAGTGTCAGAATCGGCCATAATAAAGGCGGAGAGGAGCCATCGAGATGCTGAAAAGACATTTCTCGAGACCCCCACTGCAGACAGAGCTGACAACCTTAAACTCTGCTCCAGGGTGTTGACCCAGCTACACTATGAAAAGTCCAAAAGAAAACTTTTTTTCCATAGACAGAGGTCATTCGAACATGGGGAACGGGCGGGAAAACTCCTTGCATACTTGATACACAGTGAGGACAGACCCCCTGTGGTAATCTCACTGCGTACATCCAGTGGAGCTATAGAAACAGAACCACATAGTGTTACAGATATCTTTAAAAAATTCTTCCACAAACTTTACACAACAACAGCCTTACCCGATACCACCCCAATGGAAACATTCTTAAGAGAGCTGACAATTCCCCAGCTCTCTGCGGAACAAGCTGAGGAACTAGAAGCCCCACTGACGATAGACGAGGTATCGGGGGCCCTGGCGGAGCTCCCGGCCTCGAAGTCCCCGGGCTCGGACGGCCTACCAGTGGAGTTCTACTCCACATATTCGGAAGTACTGATCCCCAGACTGCTACAATTGTACGAGGCCATATTCAAGGACTCTAGACTACCAGCATCCATGAGAGAGGCCACCATCGTATTGATCCCCAAGCCAGGGAAGGACCCACTTATTCCCGAGTCTTACCGCCCCATATCTCTACTCCAAGTAGATATCAAAATTCTTGCAAAAATCCTAGCAATTCGCCTCAACAAAGTAATCCTCTCCTTGATACACAGTGACCAAGCGGGGTTTATGCCGGGCAGAAATACATCCTTCAACCTTAGAAGACTGTTTATGAACCTACAAGCCGCTCATGACAACACAGGGACTAGAATAATCGTCGCCTTGGACACAGCCAAGGCGTTCGATTCAGTGGAATGGGTGTACTTGTGGAGGTGCCTGGACAGATTTGGATTCGGCCCAAAATTTATAAAATGGGTGCAACTTTTGTACCAATCCCCATCAGCAAGGGTACTAGCGAACGGATGGCCATCTGACCAATTTCTGTTATCTAGGGGCACGAGACAGGGGTGCCCTCTGTCGCCTCTGCTGTATGCATTGGCGGCAGAACCCCTAGCCGTGGCCATCCGGGCGCACCCCGAAATTAAAGGGCTTAGCCGTGGAAAAGTGACCGAAAAAATCAGCACCTACGCAGACGACACCCTGTTATACCTGGATGACTCTGAGAGCTCCTTGCCCCTTGCACTGGACCTTATAGAAAGATTCGGTAGGTTCTCCGGCCTCCGGATCAACTGGGACAAATCCCAGATACTACCCCTTGACAGCTACCCGCAACCCAGGGACAGGGCCGAATTACCCCTGCAGAGAGTAGACACTATAAAATATTTGGGCATAAAAACCACAAAAGACCCAGCAGACTACGAGACACTCAACGTAACCCCACTGTTTGCAATGCTTAAGCACAAAACACAGGTGTGGGCCCGCCTTCCATTGGGAGTAATGGGACGAATCAACCTGACCAAAATGGTCCTCCTGCCTAAAATTCTCTACATGATTTGGCATTCGCCAATATACCTAGTGCTTAGACATTTCAAGCTGATGGAAGCCATCATAAAACCATTCGTATGGGGCAATAAAAGACATAAAATAGCTTGGCAGAAACTTAAAAACCCCACGGACTTGGCAGGAATGGCTGTGCCGGACTTTAATGCTTATTACATCGCAGCGCAGCTATCTCAGCTATTCCATGTGGATAAGACGGATAGGGAAAGATTTCTGCACTTAATTTGCCCACAGAGGTCCCAGGCATCACAAGATCCACTGACTGTAATAACGGGGAAAGCCACAGGGGCAGACAGGAACACCAACCGCAAAACACTACCCTACCACTATACCAAAATTTGGAACCTTTCCATGCATAGACTCCAATTACCGATGATCAACGAATTCACTCCTCTGTGGCACAATTCAAATCTCCCTGAATTTGATTCGCTACCGGGCAGTGAACTGTGGAGCTCCAGTGGGATAATTTATCTACTACATATAGTACACCACGACAAGCTAAAAACATTCGATAGGCTAAAATTAGAATACATGCTCCCAAACCAAATGTTTTTTAGGTACATGCAACTGCGTCATGCCTTTTATACACAGTTCCCCTCGGGGGAATGTCATATGGTAAGCAACCCATTAATGGAAGCAGTGAAATGCCCTGACCCAAAAAAACTAATTTCTCAGTTCTACTCAATGCTAACGACGCCACAGGCTACTTCATCAGCCTACGCCCTGAAAACAAGGTGGGAAGGAGAGGTAGGCACACTGGCAGATGACGAATGGAGCGACGCCCTAGACGCATGCAAACTAGTGTCCCCCAGACTGTCAGACCGTTTGACCCAACTGTTCATTATCCATAGAGCATACCTCACGCCATTAAGACTGTCCAAATACAGGGGGGATCAGTCCACAATGTGTACAATCTGCAACCAAACCACCGGAACCTTCTTTCATTTATTGTGGCAGTGCCCCCAAATTCAGGCGTACTGGGCACAGGTGGTAAGATTCCTTCATGACACAATGGGCTCCCCTGTAACACTGCAGCCCAAACTCTGCCTATTGGGTATTTTATCAGACCCCGAAATAAATAAATTTCAAAAGGTCTTCTTGCACGAAACACTCTTCTCTGCTCGAAAAGTCATTGCTAGGGCCTGGATGAGACCTAATCCTCCGGAGCTCTCGCACTGGCTGGCTGAAGTCAACAATACATTACCCTATAAAAAATTGATTTATATACACAGAGGTTGCCCCCTGAAGTATGAGCAAATATGGGACAAGTGGACACAGTCATCTGACACCTGTACTTAAAATACAAACTAGGTAACAAGATAGCCCGGGGACCAAAACCCCCCCCCCCGGTCACGTACACTAAGATACTATAACATGACCAAGTCAAATTAGTACAACAAGACCAATTAGCCTTACATGCATACCATGGGTAAGAAGGTAACCAAAAGGAAGGAAAAAAAATGAGACATGGGTTATAGCACTGAATACAATTTTATTCACATGTTTTGGAAAATGCAATGTTATTTCTTTTTGGTTTTTTTTTGTTTTTTTCTATGGCTTTCACAGGGTACACCACACTCCTTTCTTCTCTTTTTTTATTTTTTTTGTTAATCTTTAATAAATCTGCAATTAATGTAACAAGCTTTGACAGAACTCACCCGATTTAACTACATGGATAGCAATATCACAACTATGTTACGGGTAAAGCCCAACAAACTGGTATAACACTCTCACTAATGTATAACCTGAAGTTATTACAATGTATTTGTACACAATGTACCTCTGTAATTCCTTGTTTTTTATGACAAATAAAAACTTTTCTGATAAAAAAAAAAAAAAAGTGGCCAAATGGCTCCTTACATTTAAAAAGGGCCTGTCCCAGCACTGGGGCTGCTGGCTTGTCAAAGGAATGATGTGTGGAGTCACCTCCATGGATGGCGTGCGTTCCACAGGCTCGCACCAACAACCAGCCAGACTGGAAGTGGTGTAGATAAAAAAAAAAAAACAAACAAACAAAAAAAAAAAACGTAACCAGGTACCACCTGGAGGTGACTCCACACATCATTCCTTTGACAAGCCAGCAGCCCCAGTGTCGGGACAGGCACTTTTAAATGTAGGGAGCCATTTGGCCACTTTTTTACCATTCCATTTTTGCTTCCCATCC
Source organism: Lithobates clamitans (assembly GCA_037952925.1). Taxonomy (NCBI): domain Eukaryota; kingdom Metazoa; phylum Chordata; class Amphibia; order Anura; family Ranidae; genus Lithobates; species Lithobates clamitans. The sequence continues at coordinate 1,157,952 of JBBGZY010001336.1, read as the reverse complement.
CAGCAGGATCTCCCATTCTATGGATAGCGTAGGACCCACTAACTATGGGGTACTTTGTCACATGACATGGATATAGCCGCTTTAAACATCCTTACTGGTTTTTGGAAGACATAATTCCCTGGGCCTAGTGAGAACGCTTAGGTGGTCATTTAAGCTGTTGGTTTGCCTTTAGAGTAATAATCTGGATGGATTCCTTCTTTTTCCACCGGACTGTGATAGGTATTTGCTAGGAGCTCTGAACGAGACTGCATTGCGCTGTGCTCAGCCATCTCTACCCCTTCCTGCCTGGATATGATGGAGTGCCAGCCACACAGGATCTGCTTTGACCTTCAGTCCTACACCATCTCCTCAGCCCAGACTACGGACCTGAACACAACTCTTTCTTTCATGTGAGTGGATACTTTTGTTTAACCACTCCGTGCTATAGCCGAATGATGGCTACAGCGTGGACCTGAATTTCCGGGAGGCCGGCATATGACGGTCTCCCCTGTGCATGCGCGGAGCGCGCTGTGATTACCGAGTCACAGACTCGGGTGATCACCGATCCGAGTAAGGGGCCGGTCCTGGCCCCTTACCATGTGATCAGCTGTCAGCCAATGACAGCTGATCACATGATCAAAACAAAAGCTCTGATCGTGTTTTTTTCTCCTTCGGTCCTGAAGAAGAAGAGGCAATTCTGCCTCATGTGCCACTAGTATCACCTGCCATTGCCACCTGACAGTGCCCACCAGTGCCACCTATCAATGCCTGTGCCACCTATCAATGCCCACCAGTGGTGCCAATCAGTGCTGCCTATCAGTGTAACTGATCAGTGCCCATTATTGCCAGCCATCAGTGCCGCCTCATCAGCGTACATCAATGAAGGAGAAAAATTAAATTTTTTAATATTTTTTAACAAAATATAAAATTTTTTTTTTTTTTTTTAATTTGGTCTTTTTACATTTTTTTTTAATAAAAAATATAAATCACAAAGGTGATCAAATACCACCAAAATAAAACTCTATTTGAGGGAAAAAAATGATAAAAATTTCATTTGGGTACAGTGTTGTATGTCCGTGCAATTGTCATTCAAAGTGTGTCGGTGCTGAAAGCTGAAAATTGGTCTGGATAGGTGGTGGGTTTAAGTGCCCAGTAAGCAAGTGGTTAAATAAATTGTTTTATGATACATACTCAGAGGCGCCCTTTTACTTGTTTTTATCTTAGCTTATTGGAACCCGCTTTTGGTTTCTTGGTGGCTGCCCTGACTGACCGACTGTTATATACATACACAAGTGTACATATATACTTCCCTCCATCTTTGCCCTTGGACTATTGGGTACTACGTTCTGAGGTATCTGCACATTGCGCCTTTTTACTTGTTCAACATCATATATGTTTTTTGCGGACTTTATTTTTTCACTTTTTTTTGGTTTTGTGTATACGCTTGTCACTTTGTTGGGACTGTATTTATTTACATTTTTTTTCCCCAGGTGGACGATTTGAATCAACACTTCCATATGACATTTCTGTTTGGTATAGGAATACGAACTAGTCACTAACTAACACCAATTACAGCACCCCCTTACACCCAATTTCTACATAAAAATGGTCTAGGCTATAAGAAGATTGCCAGGACCCTGAAACTGAGCTGTAGCATGGTGGCCAAGACCATACATCGGTTTAACAGGTTCCAATCGGAACCGGCCTCACCATGGTCAACCAAAGAAGTTGAATGCACGTGCTTAGCATCATATCCAGAGGTTGTCTTTGGGAAATAGACATATGAGTGCTGCCAGCATTGCTGCAGAGGTTGACGGTATGGGGGAGGGCGGTCAGCCTGTCAGTACTCAGACCATACGCAGCAAACTGCATCAAATTGGTCTGCATGGCTGTCGTCCCAGAGGGAAGCCTCTTCTAAAGATGAAAACACGAAAAAACCTGCAAACAGCAGACTAAGGACATGTATTACTGGAACCATGTCCTGTGGTCTGATGAGCCCAAGATAAACTTATTTGGTTCAGATGGTGTCAAGCATGTGTGGCGGCAACTAGGTGAGAAGCCTACTGTCAAGCATGGTGGTGGGAGTGTCATGGTCTGGGGCTGCGTGAGTGCTGCCGGCACTGGGAAGCTACAGTTCATTGAGGGAACCTTGAATGTCAACATGTACTTAGACATACTGAAGCAGAGCATGATCCCTTCCCTTCGGAGACTGGGCCGCAGGGCAGTATTCCAACATAATGACCCCAGACACTCCTCCAGAATGACCACTGCCTTGCTAAAGAAGCTGAGGGTAAAGGTGATGGACTGGACAACCATGTCTCCAGACCTAAACCCTATTGAGCATCTGTGGGACATTCTCAAATGGAAGGCGAAGGAGTGAAAGGTCTCTAACATCTACCAGCTCTGTGATGTCGTCACGGAGGAGTGGAAGAGGACCCCAGTGGCAACCTGTGAAGCTCTGGTGAACTCCATACCTAAGAGGGTTAAGGCAGTGCTGGAAAATAATGGTGGCCACACAAAATATTGACACTTTGGGCCCAATTTGAACATTCTCACTTAGGGGTGTACTCACTTCTGTTGCCTGCGGTTTAGACATTAATGGCTGTGTGTTGAATTATTTTGAGGGAACAGCAAATTTACACTGTTATACAAGCTGTACACTCACTACTTTACATTGTAGCAAAGTGTCATTTCTTCAGTGTTGTCACATGAAAAGATAGAATAAAATGTTTACAAAAATGTGAGGGGTGTACTCACTTTTGTGAGATACTGTGTGTGTGTGTGTGTGTGTGTGTATATATATATAAAATATTTGTGTATGTATATAATTTTGAAAAAAAAATAATTTTTGTTTTTTATAGTGCAAAAAATAAAAACCACAGGGGTAATCAAATACCACTAAAAGAGAGCTTGATTTGTGGGGGGAAAAAAGGACATACATTTTATTTGGGTACAGCATCACACGACTGTACAAATGTAAGTTAAATTAACGCAGTGCCGTATTGCAAAAAAATGCTTGGTCAGGAAGGGGGGTAAAACCTTCCAGGGCTGAAGTGGTTAAAGGAAAGGGACTTTAGGGAGCGCACACTGCTGGATCAAAAAAAATCATGGATGCTGATACCCTTTAGAATTTCAGGTTATCCAAGCCACTTATGGAACTTTATACCCAACTCATAGGGTACCTTGAGCTATGCCATACCAGCCATGACTAAATTGCTGGCTGCTCTTTTGGAAAAGCATCATATCAGATGCTTGTGATAACTTACTGCATGGTTTCATGCGGTTTTTAAGGCATACTTTGGAAAGAATGCGTGCAATATTTTAAGGAGCGTTTCTTTGTGAATTACTGTTGTGTTTTTTTGTTTTTTTTTTCGTTTTTGGTTTTCTCTGAATGTTGTGCGTTATTTTACCACATACTCTGATGCAGTGAATTATGGCTTAGTGAATTGTAACTACATTGTACTACTTTGAGGAAGTGAACAGGATTTTTTTTTTTTTTGCATAGTTTGCTTATAGCAGTGCATTACATTGCTATAAGCAAGCATTTTATGGAATTCAATTGAATCATTCAGTTTGTATTGTTGGTGTGATTATCTATGACCAATCACATGGTACAGATGGGCTGTGATTGTCTGTAGCGTGTGATCAAATTGACCAATCACAGCTAGCAATACAATTGTATGCATTGGATGGCATGAAAAGAAGCCATCCATTGTGTACTACTGTCATGTGACATGCTGTGCCTGCAGCTGCAGGCAACATTCGGATATTCAAAAAAAAACAACCATAGATAGTCCCAGGTCATCTCTATGACCTTTGGAGGCTGGTTACGGCGTTATGCCACGTCCTGCCTTGGTAAATGTAAATGCTGCCGTTTCTACGGCTGGAAAGCCAAGATCGTGTTTTTTTGGTTTTTTTTTTTTCCCCTCAGGCTTTCCAGCCTATAGGTGAGATCTAGGGACAGAGCTCGCTGTAAAGTGGACATGCCATGCCTATCAAAATCATGCTCTGTCAAAAAAAATAAAAAGTAAGTTGAAAGAGATGCGTGCTCGCATGTGCAAGTGAATGCATTCGCACCCCGCGCACGCGTATGTAAACAGGGTTTAAACCACACATGTGAGGTATCACCGCGAGCGTTGGAGCAAGAGCAATAATTCTCGCCCAAGATCTCCTCTGTAACTCTAAACAGGTAACCTGCCTATGGAGATTTTTAAGTACCGAAGTTTGGTGCCATTCCACGAGTGTGTGCAATTTTAAAGCGTGAAATGTTGAGGATCTGTTTACCAAATGTAACATCATCTTTCACATTATGCAAAAAAATCGGGCTAACTTCTTTTCATTCCTGAAAAACAACTTCCAAAAAAAGCATTTGAGAAATTGTTGTACAACATAAAATGGTGGTCATTGCATTTTTTTTATTTCCTAGGGTTGCTGCTAAAAAAAAAATATATATGTTTGGGAGTTCTGAGTAATTGCTAGCAAAATTATTTTTACATGTACGAGAAAAGTGTCAGAACTGGCTTGGGAGGCAAGTGGTTAATGTGCCCATGCTCTGGTTGATAAAATTTGCTGCTATGTTTTTTTCAACTATTTTACGCCAGTTGCTATACTGTCAAGATACAGTATAATGTGCCATGGCAGTGTAATGTAGATGGTTACGAGACGGTGACATTTTACACTCAATTCACTAAAATGGAAGTTATATTAACTCCATTTACTATTTTTTTTTCTTATGATGATTTTTTGCTAAAAAAGTTTCATTTCACAAACAAAAATATAATTTTTTGAAATTAGCATTTTCTTAAGTTATTGTAACTTACTGAACTGCGAGGAAACAATAACAGTGTAAATTTTGATGTCCCCTCAAAATAACTCCACACCCCGCCATTAATGTCTAAACCGCTGGCAACAAAAGTGAATACACCCCTAAGTAAAAATGTCCAAATTGGGCCCAATTAGCCATTTTCCCTCCCTGGTGTCATGTAACTTGTTAGTGTTACAAGGTCTCAGGTGTGAATGAGGAGCAGGTGTGTTAAATTTGGTGTTATTGCTCTCACTCTCTCATACTAGTGACTGGAAGTTCTACATTGCACCTCATGGCAAAGAACTCTTTGAGGATCTAAAAAAAAGAATTGTTCTACATAAAGATGACCTAGGCTATAAGATTGCCAAGACCCTGAAACTGAGCTGCAGCATGGTGGCCAAGACCATACAGCGGTTTAACAGGACAGGTTCCACTCAGAACAGGCCTCGCCATGGTCGATCAAAGAAGTTGAGTGCACTTGCTTGGCATTATATCCAGTGGTCATCTTTGGCAAATAGATGTATGAGTGCTGCCAGCATTGCTGCCGAGTTTGAAAGGGTGGGGGTCAGCCGGTCAGTGCTCAGACCGTACACTGCACACTGCATCAAATTGTTCTGCATGGCTGTCGTCCCAGAAGGAATCCTCTTCTAATGATGATGCACAAGAAAGCCCACAAACAGTTTGCTGAAGACAAGCAGACTAAAGACATGGATTTCTAGAACCATGTCCTGTGGTCTGATGAGACCAAGATAAACTTATTTGCTTCAGATGGTGTCAACCAGGTGAGTAGTACGAAGACAAGTGTGTCTTGCCTAGAACTAAGCATGGTGTTGGCAGTGTCATCGTCTGGGGCTGCATGAGTGCTGCTGACACTGGGGAGCTACCGTTCATTGAGGGAACCATGAATACCAATTTGTACTGTGACATACTGAAGCAGAGCATGATCCCCTCCCTTCAAAGACTGGGCTGCAGGGCAGTATTCCAACATAACAACCCCAAACAAACCTCCAAGAAGACCACTGCCTTGCTAAAGAAGCTGAGGGTAAAGGTGATGGACTGGCCAAGCATGTCTCCAGACCTAAACTCTATTAAGCATCCTCAAATGGAAGGTGGAGGAGTGCAAGGTCTCTAACACCCACAAGCTCCGTGATGTCGTCATGGAGGAGTGGAAGAAGTCTCCAGTGACAACCTGTGAAGCTCTGGTGAACTCCATGCCCAAGAGGGTTAAGGCAGTGCTGGAAAATAATGGTGGCCACATAAAATATTGACACTTTGGGCCCAGTTTGGACATTTTCATTTAGGGGTGTACTCGCTTTTGTTGCCAGTGGTTTAGACAATAATGGCCGTGTGTTGAATTATTTGAGGGGACAGCAAATTTACACTGTTATACAAGCTGTACACTCACTACTTTACATTGTAGCAAAGTGTCATTTCTTCAGTGTTGTCACATGAAAAGATAGCATAAAATATTTACAAAAATGTGAGGGGTGTACTCTCTTTTGTGAGATACTGTAGCTTTGCTCTATCCAGCTGAGCTACAATTCAATTTTCAGGTCTGTTCAGGCTTTCCCCAATCCTGGTGGTTGATTCTTCCTGCTGCTGCTGGAATGTTTCTGAATATTGTGGGAGGATCAATCCCTGGGTTATGAATATATATCTGATCCCAGCCAATCCCTGGGAAGTTGATCCAGAAGGTGTGGCTGGGGAGAAGATACATGTTTGGGAGGATCTGATTATAGCTCTCTTCCCCTGTGCCTTTTCCACGGGGGGAATGCTGCCTCTGGATATTTGTAAGTAGGACCTTTCAACTATAGCTCCAGTTGTGGAAGTACTTCTTCAGGGTGAGATGCCAGAAGTAGCCTCTAAGGACTGTGACTGCTTGCATAGCATCTCAGATTGATTGGCTGACAACCCCCCCCCCCACTATCAGCATTGTTTTGGGGCTGCTACTGAAAGGGCAAATTCAAAATTTTGTGCCCTGAGTATCCTGCAACCCAAAACCCTCCCTCTGCATTTTTCAAGATCTGCAATAAATCTTCAAAAGACAACTCTTGATTGAACCTGAACTTGCCAGTGTGTTTCTGGGACTGCAAACAGGGTGAGCAACCTCTGGACAGGTAAGGAGGACTCAATCTATTTCCAGCATCCCCTTTGGAGATTAGCGCTACGTGATTATATAGTCATTTTACAGTTTCCCTTTCTTTAAGCTTAAAATGTTATGACATTAGCCTAATCTATTTTTACAGTATTTATAGTTTATAATAGTTATACTTTACAGTACCTGATCTAAGGAAAAAAAACAAACAGATATAGTGTTGAATATTAATTAATTTAAATGTTTTTGCATACTAAATGTATATTTACATTTTGTAATTTGTTTCTTTAGTTGCCTTTCTGGTAGCTGTGGATCTCAATTTCATTTTTAGCTGCATGCAATGTGATTGATCTTATTTTTATTACACAGAGAACCATTTAAATGGTAGTCAACTGCCATCTTGTGGTTAATGGGGAACATGATGTATTAATGAGGACTGCTGATTGACATATAAATTGCTTAAATTAGAGAACCAAAAGCAGTAATTATGATCTAAATGTGCTGTGTTAAGCTATAGTTTACACACACACACACACTTGAATTGGTGTATTGCATGCATCTAAAAAACTTTGTGTAAATATTCTATTCACCTCACTTGGACATTACCACATTTTTTAGTATTGCAACCTGAATTTAATCAGAATTGTTACCGTTTATAAAATAGTTTTTTTTGTAACAGGTCAGTTACACACAAATGAATAATTTTTGTCTTTGCCTCATGTGCACTTGAGCTCAAAAACACTGTTTTACTGGCACTTTACTTTTTTTTTTTTTTTTTTGCTTCTAACCTCCCCTCCAGGTTAGCTTATGTGTCCATGCACACATAGGCGTTTACATAGGCAGAATAAAAAACAATCACTTGAGAGAAGCGTTTTGGCAGGAAAAACTCCCATTTAGCACTTGAGCATTTTCATTTTTTTAAATTAATATTCTGTTCAATGAAATTAATAAACGCCCAATCGCTTGACGCGCTTAAATGCGTTAAAAAAAAAAAAGTGGCTTAAGCACATTTTTAAAGCTGCTTTTCTCCTGTGGGAAAAACGTTTACAATAGCCTCAGTGTGCATTAGATCACAACAGGGTGTAAGGGAGGGAAGGGGGGGTGGGACGCGCGAGTAAACACCTGTACCTGGTCAGAAAGTTCTAATGGCCGGTACTGTTTCCTGTTAGGGTGCTGTTGCTGTAACCTTTAACAATTAGGTACCACAAAGCGGAATAGGGGAAGAGGGAATAGGCCTATTATAGGCGGGCCTCAAAAGGGGTTACTTCTAGCAACAGAATAATCAGGGATACTGATATAGTAAAACCATAACAATTTATTCATATATTAAACATTAAAATACTCATTTGAAAGTGGGCAGTGCAAAGATAAATTGCCGATAAAATTTGGCCAAACTATCGCGAACAATGACAGACAAACAGGACAAACATGTAACAAAAAGTGCAGCTTGCCTTGGCTTATTACTTCAGTCCTTTGCGACACCAAAGAGGCACAGATGCGGCCATAGGTCTGAATGGCAGATTAAGGCTTAATGGGAAATTTAGGGGGTCAATTGAGGGCTGACGCAATGAAGGAGTGGAGAGAAGATGGAGGAAAAGTGCAGGTGCCAATCTAGTAGGTAAACCCCCGGGCTAAATATTAATTGTACAGTTATTATGAGCTCATTGAAACAGTGACTGATACTAGCTGGTTCCCACTGTTGTCCCTTTAGGAAGATACAATCAGTCCAGTACCAAACTCAATTTTAAAAGGTAAGAGGGTCTCCATCAGGGGACAACTATCTAGAAATAGCTAGTATATTTTGGGATGATCAACCATTGAGTCAGTCCTATGTTCAGTCAATAGATTTGGGGTTAGATGTCTGTTAACTAGACTGCCATTAGCACTTCATTGCGAGATTAGGGTGTATCAGATGACCAGGTACTTGTATTCAGGGGTTATAACATTGGCATGTTAGATAAGGATCCCCACAAGGTTCAGGCAAATCAAGCTGGTATAATGATCATGGTCTTTACATTAACACTCCATACACGAGTTGCATACCGTTGGTCAGTACACAGGTCCCAAGCGCTGTAAGTCTGTTGTCGCTCGTGTGGTATATTGCAATATGGGGAGGGAAAACAATGCCTCGTGTAGATGTCTCCTTGGTATGTCAACTGGCACCTATTAAGATCCCGCTGTTCAGACCTGTTGGTTTTGGCCAAGTAGTTGATCCTATTCAGAGCACTGATCCACAGTGCTAATCGGAGCTCCCGTCGAGGAGCGTGCACATGAGAGGCGAGGACGGGAGCTCCGATTAGCACTGTGGATCGGTGCTCTGAATAGGACCAACTACTTGGCCAAAACCAACAGGTCTGAACAGCGGGATCTTAATAGGTGCCAGTTGACATACCAAGGAGACGTCTACACGGGGCATTGTTTTCCCTCCCCATACTGCAATATACCACACGAGCGACAACACTTACAACACTTGGGACCTGTGTATCGACCAACGGTATGCAACTCATGTATGGAGTGGTAATGTAAAGACCATGATCATTATACCAGCTTGATTTGCCTGAACCTTGTGGGGATCCTTATCTAACATGCCAGTTATATAACCCCTGAATACAAGTTCTTGGTCATCTGATACACCTTAATCCCGCAATGAAGTGCTAATGGCAGTCTAGTTAACGGACATCAAACCCCAAATCTATTGACTGAACATAGGACTGACTCAATGGTTCATCATCCTGATATACACTAGCTATTTCTAGATAGCTGTCCCCTTATGAAGACCCTCTTACCTTTTAAAATTGAGTTTAGCACTGGACTGATTGTATCTTCCTAAAGGGACAATAGTGGGAACCCGCTAGTATCAGTCACTGTTTCAATGACCTCATAATAACTGTGCAATTAATATTTAGACCAGGGGTTTACCTACTAGATTGGCACCTGCACTTTTCCTCCATCTCCTCTCCACTCCTCCATTGCTTCAGCCCTCAGTTGACCCCCTAAATTTCCCATTGAGCCCTAATCTGCCATTCAGACCTAACATATGGCCGCATCCGTGCCTCTTTGGGGTCGCAAAGGACTGAAGCAATAAGCCCGGACTAGGCAAGCTGCACTTTTTGTTACATGTTTGACCTGTTTGTCTGTCATTGTTCGTGAAAGCTTGGCCAAGCTTTATCGGCAATTTATCTTTGCATTGCCCACTTTCAAATGAGTATTTTAATGTTTAATAGTAAAACCATAACAATTTATTCATATATATCAGTATCCCTGATTATTCTGTTGCTAGAAGTAACCCCTTTTGAGGCCCGCCTATAACGGGCCTATTCCCCCTTCCCCTATTCCCCTTTGTGGTACCTCAGTGTGCATTAGGCCTAATGCCCTGTACACACGACCAGTTTTGCCGTCGGAATAAACTCTGAGGTTTTTTCAGATGGAATTCCGCTCAAGCTGTCTTGCATACACACGGTCACACCAAATTCCGACCGTTAAGAATGCGGTGATGTACAACACTTATGACGGGACTAGATAAAGAAAGTTCAATAGCCAGTGCTCCACCCTTTGGGCTCCTTCTGCTAATCTCGACGGAACAGCATACAGACAAGCGTTTTTTCCCCCGATAGTAATTTGTTCCATCGGAAAAATATAGAACATGTTCTCTATCTAAGTCCATCTAAATTTTCGACGGAAAAGTCCGATGGGGCATACGCATGGTTGGAATATACGATGTAAAGCTCCCATCGGACTTTTTCAAATGGAAATTCCGACCGTGTGTACGTGTTTACCACTCCTAAGTATATTTGGGCTGCAGAGAAAGCTGCAAGTGTTTCAGAAAAGTCTCTACCAGCTTTGCACATCTGAACTAGTGAAAGGCGGACTGGCATGGGTTTGATTTGCGGGGACATTCGCAAACCCAATCCTGAAATTCTAAAAACCAGAATATATAGTGCCCAAACTCATCTGAAGTCTATGAAAGCCAAATTTTGTCATGTGTTTCTGGCTGTTTTCAAAGGCAAATGGCTAGCCTTTGGTTGAAAAGTGGCATGAGTCGTAGGGCATTGCAATTCGGGACATCTTCCAATAAAAAACTATTTTTTTAAAATGATGTTCAGTAGGGATCAGGTCTTTTAATAATGCAACATTTAAGGGTAATATTAAAAATACACAATTCCCTTATATAATATGCTTGGGGGATGCCTTAGAACTGCATGTGAAGTGGAGCACCTGTAGGATGTAATGCAGTAAAAGTGACATTAAAAACATTAATTATTGCCAGTAAATGGTCTTTCTTCCCTGCTGAGAGGGATCCCATATATTCTCAATGACATTGGTTATTATCACCATCTGATTTATTTGCATTCAGTATCCAGTGCAGAAGCTGTCCTATGCCCACATTCGGTCAATGACATTGTATTTGTACAAAGATTGAAGCACTTCGCCTTTTAAATGTGCCAGGGGCGTAACTACCACCATAGCGACCCATGCGGGCCCTATAGGGCCCGCAGCTGAGTGGGGCCCAGTGAGGATAAGTGCACCGCCGGCACAGTCTCCCAGCCAGGGGAAGAGAGAGGAAAGGAAGAGGCGAGCTGTCCGTATCAGCAGAGAGCTGAATTGCCCGATGTAATAGCTTTCATTAGAACTTCCAGTGTTCCCGGGGCTCACGTCACATAGCTCCACCTTTTGGCCCTGTGCCTTTGATAGACAGAACGCCGATCCAATGTGGGACATGTGACGTCATCAAAGGCGTCAGGCCAAGAGGTGGGGCTATGTGACGATGAGCCCCGGGAAGACGGGAAATTCAAATGAAAGCTATTACAGCGGGCAATCCTGCTCTCTGCTGATCCAGGTGGCTTGCCTCTTCCTCTGCATAGGTGGGGCTGTATTGGGCACAGGCAGACCAGGCTGTATTGGGCACAGGTCAAGCTGTATGTGGCACAGGTCATGCTGCATTGACACTAGGGCAGCTGTGGGGGGGGCTGTTTGCAGGGGGGCCCCATACAACATTTTGCTATGGGGCCCTGCTATTTCTAGTTACGCCCCTGAAATGTGCCCTTAAATATCAACACAGAATTGTGAATCTACTGTATAGGCAGCTGTGCATCAACATCTTATCATACAAATAAAAGATCATTTAATTTCTATAACCATAACCAAATGAATTATGTCCCAACACCATGCAGATGATAGTTGGAAAAAAAATGTGTCTTCTTTCTTATATCCAAATGTGCTCCACCACGTGAAGTCTAAAACTGCAAGCTTGCCAGCAGGCCCGGACTGGGACAAAAAAACAGTCCCGGGCATTTTAGGCTGAGCAGCCCATTTTTTTTTTTTTTCATACAGATCAGGGAAGTATGACATATTTATTATTTAACCAACCCCCTCCCCGAGCCCCTCCTGTCACAGGGCTATGCCAATCATAAGCAGCTGAGACATTTCATGGTCTGCAGCTGCACATATACAAAAGGAGTGTATATGTGCAGCTATCCTGGCTGGAAAGCTCAGGATTGTTCAGACTAGGATCCAAACACACCAGAGCACACCCCTACAAATGGGAATGCTGCAGCTGGCTTTAAGGCCTCAGCCCGGGTTCACATTACTGCGGTGTGAGACACCACATGTAGATCGCACAGGAATCGCAGCACATTTCTGTGTGAATTACATGTGGTATCTCTGGGCTGCGATTTAAACAATGGATTTGTATGGCTCAAATCGCACTGCATTCACACCAAACTGGTGCAGGACCCTTTTTTGTCTGCACCAGAATCAGATTGCATGGGTGTTCACACCTATGCGATCTGATTCTGCAAACTGCGCTGCGTTTTGCAAACCGATTGCAGGGTGTCATTAACTTAACATACACTCTGCAATTGTTTCTCATAGACAAGTTGTGATTTAGATGCAGTGCTGAAACCGCAGCAAATTTGCTGTAAATTCGCACGACATCTAGTGTGAACCCAGGCTAAGAGATAACAGTTAATTTTAGGCAACATTAAAAATATATTACCCAAAATTATATATAATATAATCCAAAAGGTTTCCTGCGTTTAAAGTGTATATATGATTTTTTTTTTTTAACACTGCACTGCACTTACCCAGCCAACCAGGACACCTTTTTGGGCCCAAGCACTGTCCCTCTCTCACACAATGTCTGACTGATCATTGATGCCATCACTTTAACTTCCTTCTACCTTTGTTCAGCCTCACTCTTCACTTTGTAAAAGAGACCACTGACCAGATCAAAGCATGCTCTCATCATGCAAACAGGCAGGCTGACATCACTTACTTTTTTCGCTGTCCTGTCCAGGCCCTGGAGACACTTTTCCCACATCAGGCAAAAGGGGACTTCTCCAGGCAGCTCCTCCCCTTCATGATCACCTGACCCCTTCATTTCCGCCCCCTGAGCTAAATAGTCAGCCGGATGGCCGCGGAGCTGGCCGCAGTGAGGCTGGGTGAGTGGCGCCGGCCCACGGAGCAGCCCAGTTGCCTTGGGAGTGGGCGGTGGGGACTGGGGACCCGGCCAGAAGGACATGGATGCGGCTCTCTCCGCGGAGTTGGCCACGGAGAGGCCGGCAGTGAGTGAGCAGGGCCGGCCCAAGCAGCTACCCAGGAAGTCAGAGTCAGGCCCGAAATTAACATGCGGCCCGGCAGCCTCGGCCCACTGGGCATATGCCCAGTGTTCCCTATAGCCAGTCCGGGCCTGCTTGCCAGACACCAATGGCCAAGGATGGCCCAATGAGCATGTAGCAAACCATTTCCTCCAGCGCTGTAATAGTGGTCTTCTTCACTCCAGCTGTACCCAGGCATCAGAAACCACTCTCCATTGTAAAAGGTGGTAAGAGATACCATACAAAAGGAAAATACTTAGTGTAGTCATTTTTATTAAAGTGGAACTTTAGTCAGAAAATGAAGTCCTGCTAGATCACTTCAGGATGGCCCCTTTTGCAGGTATAGCTGTAAAACAATAAAAAAAGTTCCTGGATAAACCGACCACCTCCTTGTTCGGAAGAGCGTCCATCCTTAAAATGACAGTCCTACCTCGGCTCCTATATATAAATTACAGACACTATCCATTCGCCTACTACCCTCCTTTTTTAGTCTGTATAAATCCATGTGTAGGTCTTTTCTTTGGGGTAAGAAACTGCCAAGGATAGGTTGGGCGAAATTGGTGCTCCCTAAAGCAAGCGGAGGAATTGGTCTTACCGATCTCCAACGCTATTACCGGGCAGTCCATTTAGCGCGGATCGATGATTGGCGTCTACATCAGTGTTTCTCAACTCCAGTCCTCAAGGCGCACCAACAGGTCATGTTTTCAGGATTACCACTATTTTGCACAGGTGATTTGATCAGTTTCATTGCCTTAGTAATTACCACAGCCGTTTCATCTGAGGGAAATCCTGAAAACATGACCTGTTGGTGCGCCTTGAGGACTGGAGTTGAGAAACACTGGTCTACATAATCAATGTAAAGACTGGGTCTCTTTAGAACACCTCGTGACCAATACAGATTTGTGCCATGCTCCCTGGCTGTCCAAAAGACACATTTCGCCATTAGCCCTGACTCATCCCCTAGTCGTAGCTACCTTACACGAATTCGATAGGGCTTGCGCAGTACATGCAGTTTCAGCTAAAATCTGCCCTATCACTCCAATCAGAGGTAACCCAGACTTCCCCCCAGGCCTAACTAGTTCCTTTTTTAAAGCCGAATGGCCACACACAGAAATGTTAGCGAAACACTTCTTCCAGAGAGAGCGTTTCCTATGGCAAACACTTTCTAATACGGGGACATTTCCACTATGGCCCTACCTCCAGCTTAAACATTACCTAACGGATCCATCCCGCAAACAAAGCTTTACAAAACCCCCCACAATCATGAAGTCACTTTGTACTCGCTCAACCCCCCAGTCCCATGTAATCTCCACACTCTACCCATCGCTGTTCGAGGAGCCATCTACACTCTTACATGCGGAGCGTTCCTACTGGGAATCAGCCCTGGGATTGGAGATAGACTGGGACAATGTACACCTCTACATTCACAAAGGGTCCCTGAATGTATCAGTACAAGAGAACGGATAGAAACTTAAAACCCGATGGTATTGAACACCGGACCTGGTGCACAGGTTCTTCCCCTCTGTTCCTGATCTCTGCTGGCGGTGTGGTATGGAGACGGGCACATTCCTCCATATTTGGTGGGAGTGCCCGGTACTCCAGCTGTTCTGGCGCAGGGTCCAGGATCTGACAAAACAAGTGTTGTTACTCCCCCTAGAATTCTGCCTGGCACAGTATCTCCTGCATTTAACTAAACTTCCTAAAAAACAATATCACAAGTCAGTTGCCATGCACATGATTAATGCTGCTAGGATGTGCGTACCGACCCATTGGAGGTCCATATCTCCCCCTTCTGTCTCCAAGTGGTTTAACAGAATAAATCGTGTAGCCGAGATGGAAGGACTGATATATACCGCCTTGGATAACATCTCCAAATTCACGAACACCTGGGAATCTTGGATTGCTTTCAGAAGTTCCCAATCATACCAAGAATTCAAGTCGATATTGAAATAACTCCTAACCGGAGTGACATCACCTCTGCTATCAAAGCCTACTTTAGCATTCAAACCCAACTGTGATATCATTAAGGGTAGTGAGCCCTATAAGCTGGAGAGGTTAGTTGGTGAGGACCTCACCCCCACTCCTCATCTGCATTCCCCCCTGTATTTAACCCCCCCCTCCTTTTTTTTTTTTTTTTTTTCTCTTTCTTCCCCCCACCCTCTCTCCCCCTTTGCTTGCTTCATCCCCATATTATCTTTCGCTGAGAATGCTCACTCCCAAGCATCATAGCCACATTTGACTCCTTGCTCGCAGCTTAGAAATACAGAATCTTACTTCAATATAACTATGTTGTCAACTGTATATGCAGCTGTGTATTATCTCTACAGGCTCGCTGAGCCATAACTGTATGTGTCAAGATTGTATTTGGTATTTTTTTGTTCTCAATAAAATCTTTATGCAATAAAAGAAAAAAAAAAGTTCCTATACTGTTTAAAAAACAGTAATACACGGTCTTGCCCTGCTCTGCACATGCTCAGTTGCTCTCCATTTTAGCCACTTACCCACTGGACACTTAAACCCTCTCCCTAACCAGACCAATTTTCAGCTTTTGGTGCTCTCACTTTTTGAATGACAATTAGTCATGCAACACTGTACCCATATGACATTTTTGTCCTTTTTTTCACACAAATAGAGCTTTCTTTTGGTGGTATTTAATCACAGCTGTTTTTTCTTTTATAGCGCAAAAAAAAAAAAGACTGAAATTCTGTAAAAAAAATTCATTTTTCTTCATTTCTGTTATAAAATTTAGCAAATTAGTAATTTTTCTTCATAAAATTTGACCAAAATTTATACTGCTACATATCTTTGTTAAAAATAACCCAAATCGGTGTATATTATTTAATCTGTGTCCACAAGCTTTGGTGCCAATCTCTGAAAATTGATCACACCTGATCTCATGATCACCATGATCTCATCACATGATCTCATCTTATCACAATAAGGCCTCTTTCACACGGACGATCCGTATGTCCGTTTTTCATCCTTACGTTTTCGGATGAAAAACGGACATACATTCATCCCTATGGAGCGTCGGATGTCAGCGGTGACATGTCCGCTGACATCCGACCCGCTCCGATCCGAAAAGTGTAACGGAGGAAAAACCTACTTTTCCATCCGTTTTCGGATCGGATCGGATGACGACGGACACTACGGACCGTCATCATCTGATCCCCCATAGGGGAGAGCGGCGCTCTGACAGGTCCGTCGCTGCACGCTGTGCAGCGATGCACCTGTCATCTTCCTGCTCAGCGGGGATCGGCGGAGCTATCCCCGCTGAGCAAGCGGATGTTCACGGGGCGGATCATGATTGATCTGTCCCGTGTGAAAGAGGCAAAAGTCACTTCTGAGAAGTTTTCGGACACATGAGATAACATGAGCTAAAATTTGTAGATGGAGAGATAAGCACGGAACTTGTCTAATCAGAATGTAGCTCTGCACTTTCCTCTACATATGTGAAGAGGGGGTGTCCCTTTCCTCCAATCAGCTCTCACACAGTGTCTTAGAGCAGGGTTTCTCAACTCCAGTCCTCAAGGCGCCCCAACAGGTCATGTTTTTAGTCTTTCCATTAGTTTGCACAGGTGATTTGATCAGTTTCACTGCCTTAGTAATTACCACAGCTGTTTCATCTGAAGGAAATCCTGAAAACATGACCTGTTGGGGCGCCTTGAGGACTGAAGTTGAGAAACACTGTCTTAGAGCTGTAACTGTAGTTCACCACTTCCTTCTCTGTACTACTCATGGATGCATAAAGATTTTATCACTTTGAAGGGTTGTAGAGAAGAGAAAACTGCAGATAAACAAGTAAATGTTTTTTGCTTTACTGCATATACAGACTGATTTTACTGTTGAGGGTTTAGTAACACTTTAGGGTCCAGGCTCACACTGTTGAGCTATGCAAATGCTGGAGTGCCATTTATTGTTAACAGCAGGTCCACAACCATGTGCTGCATCACTACCATGCATTGCATTCCCGAAAAGGGCCAGGTGCAGTTTTGACCACCTAAATGAATCGACTGCCTTAACACAATGCATGATAACCCATGATGTAATGCGTATGCGTTAACGCACCACACAACCCTGCATCTCACCTGGGCTGTAGGTGAATTTTATTTGAATTTGAATTGATTTGAAAATGCATTTGAAAAGCTCCAAAATATATTTGTTGAATGTTTTAAAAAGGAATAGTGGCTTAAAACCTGATTTTTTGACTCAATCATTCTTCAAAGTCACATTAACAGCTGGGTAATTCAAGTATTTTAGTGTGCAGGAAGTTTATAAAAAGTACTATAAATATTTTTATTGGTTAATGGGTTAACTACAGCATGTTATTATCTGCAGTTATGGTTTGACTCACCCCATCGTTTGAGCTCTAGGGATAATTTAGCAAGTGAATACGACACTTTTCATCTTTTCTTTGTTAAAAAGGGAAGAACTTGTTTTGCAGTCATTTCAGCTTTGCATCAACGCTGGCAATTAAACTATTTGACTCGCTGCCACAAGGCAACGGTGATTAAATGCTAGAGACGTGGGTGTATCTGATAACAGTGCTGCTCCCAGCTGGAATGGGTTGTGAAAATAAAAATGCCAGTAGCAGTTGGCAGGAGAAAGAACGTTAAGATTATTGCTATACATAATGACACTACATAATTGATCTTTCAGACAGGTGTTCTTCCATTCATCACTGACAGCTTAAGGATCATTACTTGATTGGTACATCACAAGTTGAAGTGCTTATAAATAAAGTTTTATATGCAAATGCAGTTTTTTAGTAATATGTTATACCATATGTTTACTCCCTCCTGGGATAACTGCACAAGGTTTTGTCATATGGGTCTGTGGGATGGGCTTGATGTTCGATGTGTGCCCCTCCTTCTGAACCATACCAGGCCACATGCGCTCAACATGGGGAGGGTGCTTTGGGGTCCCCCCAAAGCACCTTGTCCCCATGTTGATGGGGACAAGGGCCTCATTCCCACAACCCTTGCCTGGTGGTTGTGGGGTTCTGTGGGTGGGGGGGCTTATCGGAATCTGGAAGCCTTCTTTAACAAGGGGGCCCCCAGATCCCAGCCCGCCCATGTGAATGGCTTTCAGGTACATTGTACCCTTACCCATTCACTAACAAAAAGAAAAAATGTGCCCCCGCCCTTGCCTATATAACAGCTGTCTTGGCTTTGACAGCTGTTATATAGGCATGTGTGGGGCCACCCAGTGAAGCAACCGAGTCACCCCCTTCTGACATCATGTGACGTCAGAGGGGGTGGTGTCATCCAGTTACATCAGCAGGTGGCACCGCCCTTGCCTATATAAGAGCTGTCAAAGCAAAAAGACAGCAGTCACCAGGAGGCAGAGTTTTTTTCATTTTTTTTCTATTTTTTGGGTCCATCGGGCGGCATGATTGACGATGGATATAAATCGCAGGACACTTTTTTTTTTTTAAATAATGGAATTGTCAAAAACTGTCTGTTGTGGTTTATACTTTTTGACACTTTTTTTGGTGAATGGGTAGGGATACAATGTTCACATGGGGGGGGGGGGCAGGATCCTGGGGCCACCCTGTAAAAAGGGGGCTTTCAGATTCCGAAAGGCCCCCTGCCCGCAGACCCTGACCACCACAGCCCAGGCATGGGGACAAGGTGCTTGGGGGGGCGCAGAGCCTCCCTGCCCCAAAGCATCCACCCCCATGTTGAGGGCATGTGTCCGGGTATGGTTAAGGAGGGGAGAGCTCTCTCGTCCCCCCTATCCTGGCCTCTAGACTGCATGCTTGGATAAGAGTCTGGTGTGGATTTTGGGAGAACCCCCCACCAATTTTTTAAAATTTGGGCGTAGAGTTCCCCTTAAAATCCATATCAGACCCGAAGGGCCTGCTATGGATAGGGGGGACCCCACTCTGTTTTTTTCCTTGATTTTTGATCTATATTGCCGGGAGCCGACAATACATTACAGCCGTGAGCAAGTTTATATTACATTTTTTCCTTTAGAAATGTCGTTATTGCTGCGGCAGTGTTCTACACAGATGCGCCGCATTACAGGCAGACTAAGGAGACCCCCCCAGGCACGATATTTAAAGGAATATTTAATTTTTATTTTTACTTTAAACATTATTAAAATCACTGCTCCTGAAAAAACGGTCGTTTTAAAAACTTTTTTTTGCATTGATACTTGTCCCCCGGGGCAGTACCTGGGTCCCCATAGACTTTTTATGGAAATAACTTTTAACCATTTAAAATGAGGACTTTTGATTTTTCATGTTCGTGTCCCATAGACTTTAATAGGGTTGGATATTCGCTAGAACTTTTTGCCTGTTCGAGGTGTTCTGGTGCGAACCGAACCAGGGGGTGTTCGGCCCATCCTTATGTATAAGTATAGGTGCATCTTCAAAAAAAATGTAAAAAATCAGCATAAAAGATATAAGCAGATATAGATAATGCATAGATTTTACACACTGCCAGATTGAAATAAAAACATCCTTTATATCCTAAATATTGTAGTCTATACTATACTGTCACTGGAAATTTTTCTGACTGCAAGTGTTATATGTTAGCAATTTGACATTTTATAACATTTTAGTGTTTTGCCGTCTTATAGTGCTGTACCATGCTTAGATGGTTATTTTGAATAATATCTAGTGGGTCAATAAAAAAGTGCATTTAGAGCTTCAAATGTTACTTTTACAAGACCACTGTACTGGCACAACTACTGGTGCTCTTTCAGCTACGAGCAATATTCTTGTTGACTGCAGAACAATGGTTGTGACTGTTTGAGGCTAGTGACTGCGGGCCATAGACTGCTGCTTTCACCTAGAGACCCCATTCCTACTCTTGTATGTGCTAGGCAAACTTACTTTTGGGGGCAGCGGTAAAGCTTAATAAAATAAATAATTAACGTAAGACATTTTAAAACCTGCACCCCCGATGTTCTAGCTTATTTTGTTCTGGCTACACTTCGGTTTTAAAGTGGCTTTTGAATTGATTAGACTAGGGTCCTTAATTATAGCTGCTTGAATTAAGATGCCCAGCAAGCTGGAGGGATGTTAGCATTTTTTTGACTGCTGATACCTTGGGTATGGAGGGGTCTTGCACCAAAATGGTTGGTTTAGTGGTGGAGCAGATCTGTATGTAGCACTACCCATGCAGGAGCTGTTGTGGATTCAACGGGTTCTTTCCCACAGCAATGCAGAGGCAGCCAGGCACACAGAAACAGTCCATTCACTCTGGCTCATTAAAAAGTCTAGGGGTTGTCTTTTAAAGGTTTATTTGCTAGTAGAAGCTTGTGAGGGGATTTGGGGGTGATGTGGGATACTCCAAAATGCTTGAGCACAATTCTGCAGAGGACTATTGTGTCTCTCAAGCAAGTCTGCAACATAAGCACACATAGCAGTGGTACAGCTAAACTAGAACAGTTCTAGGTTGAAGGCTGGGGACTTTGAAGTATCTTTAGCACAGGTACAGCTAGACTGGAACTGTTCTAGGTTCAAGGCTGGGGACCATGGAGCAGCTTTAGCATAGGTACGGTTAGACTGGAATAGTCTATAGCAGTGATGGTGAACCTTGGCACCCCAGATGTTTTGGAACTACATTTCCCATTAAGCTCATGCACTCTGCAGTGTAGTTGAGCATCATGGGAAATGTAGTTTCAATACATCTGGGGTGCCAAGGTTCGCCATCACTGGTCTATAGGTTCAAGGCTGGGGATCATGAAGTGGTTTTAGCATAGGTACAGTTAGACTGGAATAGTCTATAGTTTCAAGGCTGGGGGCCATGAAGTAACTTTAGCACAGGTACAGTATAGCTAGACTGGAACAATCTATAGGTTCACAGCTGGGGATATGAAGTAGCTTTAAAAAGTACAGCACAGAAAGGAGGCTCTACTCCCTAAATCCTGGAACAAGATTAGTCCATAAGTGCAGCCTGCTGTAAAGTAAACTAGCATCCAGTCCAAAGGCGCCAGGGGCCAGAAGCCCCCCCCCCCCCCCCCCTCCAGCCCCCCTCCTCTCAGCTCACAGATCCATTCCTTCAGCAGGGAAAAAGACAATCTCCTCAGGGCAAGTGAATGTGTATACTCCTGTGCTACTCTTCCACTGTGAAATGATTACTAAGTGCTGCTAACACCCATCATATATTCCCACATGTGCAATACACAAAAAAACAAAACCAGGTGCTGTGCTGCTAACCGAATATAAATCCAACAGTGATAAAAAAAATCACTAATTCTATGCATTATAAAAAATAAATACATAAATAAATCATAGCCATATCACAATTAAGTTGGTGTATAATCAAATAAAGTAAATACAAAATCTATATTAGTCTATTGTATTTCTTATTCTTCACTGTGGCCTCTTTGATTAACTTCAATTCAGTTTTAACAAACACATAAGAATTGTTTCTGCTTGATCTGCAAAATAATATTTGTGCCCACAACTCTAGTGCTGTGTAATTGTAAAAAATTCACACACGTGCTCCGCCACTGTATTCACACTGCTCTCACCTCAAACATATGACCCATCATCATTTTTATCAGCCCACTGCAGAGGGTTTCAACAAGTTCAGCACTGAATGGCAGATACAGAGAGGATGTATTTGGTGCCAGGTCAGCTATTGAAATGTATTAGAATGTGGGCTAGTGACTCCTATTGGAAGAAAATGTGTCATTGAAGGACAGCTAAGAAAATTAATAGCCCTGGATAGCCATTGTTTTCTTTATTTGGGGGGGGGGGGGTGTATGGTTGACTTGTGTTTATTGGCATGAATTACTATCAGCAAACCAAGCTACTCCAGGCACCCCAATGATAGTGGTGCCTATAGGCATGTGTCTACTCTGCTTTATGTAAAATATGGCTGTGCATACTGAAGTAGGACTAGGAGGATAGTGGAGGATAGTGCCCCTGGATCATTCCCAGATTGCTAGCCTGTGGGAACAGCATTGGGATCTTAAACTCTAGCTTCCTGGTATTGTAAACTGTAGGCAGCTTAAATCCTCCATTTTCAACCAGACCTACCCAACATTTAGAAGCATTAAGAAACGGTACCCAATAAATCTGCAGAACATTTAAGTTAGGAGTTGTTATAAGTTATTTTTCTGGAAGCAGAGAACATATTTTCCATGACTTTATTTAGTACATTTTGTTAGATATTGGCACGTTAGTATTAGTCTGTCCCTGTTTTATTTGTCACTACACTGTGCATCGAGGTACCATTTGTGCATTAAAAAGATTTACTGTCGGGGTCTGAGAGTTGCTCCTGGGTACTTAAGAAGGAACCAAACGTTTTTAGTTGTTGGTAGGGGTTATCTTCTAGTACCTGTCTGTATAAGGATAATATATACTGTACATATAACGTACATATTACGTAAAAGTCATAGTATATGGGAATTTTTTTTTACTGTACTTGTGAACATTATAAAGCTAAACTTGAGGATATGCAAATACAAAATACAAAATGCATGTACTGTATCTTCTTTCCTGAATCTTGGAGTATTTTTGGTATTTCTTCCAGCAATGTGCATTAATCCTGCTTGAAACTTTGCCCTGTAATGGAGATATGGGCCTACCATGATTTTTACCTTCAGACTTCGTTATTGATAGACATTAATACTTTGACATACAGTGAACTTTTGACATACAGTATGACTCTAAAGTTTCAGAACACTGCCTGGACATTCCGAGAACAGGGAGAAGCTATCTGACAAAAGTCTTTTCCTGGCCACCTGGTAGTGTTATTTATGGACTACGTGTAAGTCACTTGAAATGGTTCAATTGAGAAGGGAACTGCGTGTCATAATTGCCAGCTGGCGACCTACTGCTAACCAGTAGTCTTATGAGTTAACCATAGTCGAACAGCGCCACCCATTGAATGAAAATGGCAGACTACTGAAATATTTGAAAGGATGTGTCTCTACCTGGATGGGTGGGATTAAGTGGGGGTTTTGCAAGTGTATATACAGTGCCTTGAAAAAGTATTCATACCTCTTGAAATTTTCCACATTTTGTCATGTTACAACCAAGAAAGGTAAATGTATTATATTGGGATTTTATGTGAAGTGGCCCAAAATTGTGAAGTGGAAGGAAAATGATAAATGCTTTTCCAAATTTTGAAAAAATAAATATCTGAAAACGTGTAGCGTGCATTTGTATTCGGCCCCCTTTACTCTGATACCCCTAACTAAAATACTAGAGGAACCAATTGCCTTCAGAAGTCACCTAAATAGAGCCCACCTGTGTGTAATTCAATCTCTGTATAACTACAGCTGTTCTGTGAAGCCCTCAGAGGTTTGGTAGAGAACCTTAGTGAACAAACAGACGATCTGTTTGAAGGCCAAGTAACACACCAGACAGGTCAGGGATGAAATTTAAATCAGGGTTGGGTTCTAAAAAAATATCCCAAGCTTTGAACATGTCACTGTTCAATCCATCTTTCGAAAATGGAAAGAGTATGGCACAACTGCAAGCCTGTCATCCACCTAAACTGACTGGCTGGGCAAGGAGAACATTAATTCGAGAAGCAGCCAAGAGGGCCATGGTAACTCTGGAGGAGCTGCATAGATCCACAGCTCAGGTGCAAGAATGTCCACAGGACAACTATTAGTCGTGCACTCCACAAATCTGGCTTTTATGGAAGAGTGGCAAGAAGAAAGCCATTGTTGAAAGTAAGTCATAAGAAGTCATATTTGCAGTTTGCGAGAAGCCATGTGGGGACACAGCAAACATGGGGAAAAAGGTGCTCTGGTCAAATGAGACCAAAATCAAACTTTTTGGCCTAAAAGCAAAATGTTATGTGTGGCGGAAAACTAACACATCACCCTGAACACACCATTCCCACCGTGAAACAATGTGGTGGCAGCATCATGTTGTGGGGATGCTTTTCTTCACCAGAGACAGGGAAGCTGGTCAGAGTTGATAGATAGATGATAGATGGAAGATAGATGGAGCCGAATACAGGGCATTGTTAGAGTCTGCAAAAGAATTGAGACTGTGGCCGAGGTTTACCTTCCAGCAGGACAACGACCCTAAACATACAGCCAGAGCTACAATAGAATGGTTTAGATCAAAGCATATTCATGTGTTAGAATTGCCCAGTCAAAGTCCAGACCTAAATTCAGTTTGAAAATCTGTGGCAAGACTTGAAAATTGCTGTTCACAGACGCTCTCTATCCAATCTGACAGAGCTTGAGCTATTTTGCAAAGAAGAATGGGCAAATATTTCACTCTCTAGATGTGCAAAGCTGGTAGAGACATACCCAAAAAGACTTGCAGCTGTAATTGCAGCGAAAGGTGGTTCTACAAAGTATTGGCTCATGTGAAGTGAATACAAATTCACGACACACTTTTCACAGATTTATTTGTAAAAAATTTTTGAAAACCATTTATCATTTTCTTTCCACTTCACACTTATGTGTCACTTTGTGTTGGTCTATCACATTAAATCCCAATAAAATACATTTACCTTTTTAGTTGTAACATGACAAAATGTGGAAAATTTAAAGGGGTATGAAGGGGGTATGAACACTTTTTCAAGGCACTGTAAGATCAGAACCCAGACCTCTGGTTTCTTTCTCTGGATGCACACTGGTATGTAAGAAAATCTGTGTAACATAATCAGAAACATACCAAGAAATAAAGTTGGAAGTTTTGAGGTGCCAAAAAATCTAATCAAATTGATAATACAATTTGTATTGTAGTTATACTTTTTACCCTCAAGTAGTAAAGCACTGCATAAACTGTCGGCGCTGTATAAATCCTGTATAATAATAATAATAATTAAATAGTGTGTAGTGCCAATATTTAACATGTGCAATACATATCATTTTGTGACAAATAAAATTGCTGCAAAAAATGTGAAATAAAATGAAGATTCCAAAAGTGACAAAAATAACATCCCACGATATGCTTGGTGAAAAGTAAGGTTGTAAAAAGCTTATTTTAGTAACATCACCACGGATATACTGTATATCTCAAATGGTGTTCAAGGCACCAGTAACAACATAAAGTAATTTCAATGCTCACCAGAACAGGAGGCTACCATTACACGCATAAATACATGTGAAATCCAACAGGGATCAGTATAGCAACTCACTCCCGGTGGTACCTCTTAATATATTCCAGCCAAGAGTAAATAAGGATCGCCCTTGATAACGTCCCATTGGACGAAACATGTTAGTGTGGAGATTCTGGTGCTGATGTCCCGCCTCTGCCCGATCCTGGGACGGCAGTGGCTTTACATGCAAGTTTAATTGCTCTATTTATGCTATTTTTACCTTTTATTGTGAATAAAGGTAATACACTATGGGGAATTCCTCTGGGCTCTCAGCTAGCTTTATTTATCCTTAGCTAGAATATATTAAGAGGTACCACTGGGAGTGAGTTGACACACTGATCCCTGTTGGATGTCACACATATTCAGGTTTTTATGCTGCTGTGATAGTAGCTATTCATTCTGGTGAGATTTGAATTCATGTGTTGTTGGTTATGAGTAGCTTGAGCACTGGTTGATTTCATTCTTATACAGGCTTATATGCTACTGCAATGTTAGCCTCCTGTTCTGGTGAGTTCTGGTAAATTCACTTTATGTTGGAGACTGGTCACTTGAACACCATTTGAGATATACATCCGTTAACACTGTCATTACTGCAATAAGCTTTTTTCAACCTTACTTTTCACCAAGCACATTGTAGGACTTTATTTTTGTCACTTTTGGACTCTTCATTTTATTTTGTTTTTTTGTAGCAATTTTATTTGACTTGTTAAATGTTAAATGCACATGTTAAATATTGGCGCTGCACTATTGTTTAATATTTGTGTCATAAGGTCAGATATACTATCTTTGTGTTAGCAGCGTCTTTGTCATGTTTCGTTTTCTTCTATTCACAGCGCAGATTCTGCCATAATTATCAATTGTTATTAACTTTATGGTAAGAGCTGCATCAAGATTGCCTAGGTTCTGAAACAGACAAAAGGTGGTACAGTATTGACTTATTTTATTTATCAGCAAGCGAATAAATGAGGTAGTAAAATTGCTAAAACATTCCTTTTGCAGGAGCTTTCTGTCGTAAGACCAGTCACTGCTGCTCTCTCTCCTTGTACAGGGTGATTGGTCCTGTCTCCGCCCCTCCTGTGGTTTTCTGCAGGCAGTCTATAGTGGTTGGGCTGTACTGGGCCCCACCTACATCTCTGCTCTCTGCACAGGCTATGTGTAGCACAGTGATGATGTCACTGCTACTTTTACAAAGTAATAACTGTGTTTGTATAGGCATTTAGTGCACATAATGTCATTTTTTAATATATCTTTTTACTATTGTGGTAAATATTTAAATTGATTTTTTTGCCTGCAGTTTAGCTTTAAATACATTATTTGATACAAATAACATTTGCAGATCCCTTGAATGAGACTTCAATAGTGGATGTCTTCTGATAGCTGTGGAGAAGAGATACATTTTGCTTCTTTTCCATTGGAGTTCATTATCAATGGGATGTCAAAACAGACTAGACCACAGAACATAAGAAATAAATGACCACACAGTGAAAGTGGAAGCCTAGCCATTATGCAATAATTGAGGCACTCACATTGTCAACAGAAGAGAGATGTTCTATCAATGTTTTATACAGACAAAAGAGCTGTTAAGCAAATGAAAGAAGAATATTAGTCAGCAAGGTCATGGTCACCCTTTGATATTTATCACAGTGGTTGGTATAGCAGCGGGATAATATGCAGATGTATCCATTTATATAGCACAGACAAGGCCAAATGCTACATTTTTGTTGATTTTTTAAATTTCCTTTCTACATATCATTTCACAGTTATATATGCAGATTAATTCACAGATCTTAAAGAGGAAGTAAATCCTGATGGGTTTTACTTCCTCTTTTTCCCCCTGCTTTCTCCTGAAAAGTAAAAACATATTGCACTAGTATACATCACATACTAGCCCATTATGTGCCACTTACCTGCAATCGAAGCCCGCACTGTCCCCATTGGTGGCCGCTTTCATCTTTTCTCCTCTTCCTTCGGGGGGCCTTCTGGGACTGACCAGAGTCACATGACGTCACTCCCATCTATGCGCGTCAGTCACGGCATAGTGAAGAAACGGCGCGGTGGGCCGTCTCTTTACAGCGCATTCACTGATGACGTCGGTGCAAGGGTATATGGTAAATATCCCCTAAACCATGCAGGTTTAGGAGATATTTTACAGTACCTACAGGTAACCCTTATTATAGGCTTACCTGTAGGTACAAGTGGTGTAACTAGGTTTACAACCACTTTAAAGCAGTATTAATTACTTGAGACTACTTATCTATTTCTCTCATCATTGAAAGTAAAAGCTCTGTTATTGTTTAGTGGGGCATTTTTTGTTGCCCTTAAAATGGGCTAGATTTTGCACAGATTTTCCCAACATAGGCTTGAAGACCTAAATACACTATATTACCAAAAGTATTGGGACACCTGCCTTTACACGCACATGAACTTTAATGGCATCCCAGTCTAATGCCCTGTACACACGGTCGGATTTTCCGACGGAAAATGTTCAATGGGAGCTAGTTGTCGGAAATTCTGACCGTGTGTAGGCTCCATTGGACATTTTCCATTGGAATTCTGGATCTCAAATTTTCCAACAACAAAATCCGTTCTCATAAATTCCGATCGTGTGTACACAATTCCGACGCACAAAGTTTCACGCATGCTCAGAATCAAGTATGAGACGGAAGCGCTCGGTCTGGTAAAACTAGCGTTCGTAATGGAGATAGCACATTCGTCACGCTGCAATTTTTTAAATCTTTTAATGCAGCACATTCTATTCTTCTTTAGAATGCTAGAATAATGAAGTTGTCCTGCTGCTGATATTCACACAGAGTTCTGAAAAAATTATTTCTTTATTATTTCTCGTAATCTCCTGAATATTTTATTTTTTGGTTTTCGTCAGATCTCTATAATAATGTATTTAATTTTTGTTTATTTATTTTTTTATTTTTTTTTTATCAAAATCTCCTTGTTTTTTTTTTTTTTTCTATTGCTCTCCATAATATTGTGTGTCAAGTTACCACAACACCATTATTATCTTGTATTTTTTAACCTTAAGGAGGTTGGTTTGTGTTGGTGTCCCTTGTTAATTTGACATTGTATTTTGGAAATGTACCTGCCTACTCACAAACAAACTGTCCTTTTTGAACTAAAACACATATAGGCAAGTATTTGTGAATACAAAATAGCCATTTATTATGGGTCAAAACAAAATAAAAAGGAAGGCAACGCTGGAGAAACTGGTGAAGTTGGCAAATCCTTTGTACCCCAGGGCACGCATCAACTATTTTACACACCAAATTGGTAGCCTGAGGAGTCCATATAATAGTGAGCACAATCCGGTCCCGGACTACAAGAGATCAGGAACAGCAACAGATGTCCCCAGGCTGTGGTCATACAACAGCCTGCGTCTTTTGTCAGACCAGACTCAACCCAGGCCATCACTTTCTTGTCTTACTTCAACTCTCCCTTCCCTGCTTGCTTCCAGGTTCTGGCTGTGGTGTTGGAGGTGTGGCAGGAGGCGGAGGAGGAGGAGGAGCAGGATGGTCCAACTCACATAGGTGTGTTTTGGTTGTGATTTGGCCCCTCAACCCCTTATTTAGGGTTGTACACATAATTTCCTCACACAAGAGGCGTTGGCCCTCCTCCATTTCCTGCATTTTGCTGGCAGTCATGGAGGCAACGGCCTCTTGAAGAGTGGGGGTGGCTCTGAGGGCCGCCTTAGCCTCCTGAATCAGCCCAAGTGCTACCTCCTGCACATTACTTCCATTCCTGGGCCTTTTGGTTGTAAGGCAGAGGGGAGGGAGCTGGGATTCTGTCAGGCTACTGGGCATGGCCACCTCCTGGCTGCCACTTACCCCCGCCACCTCCTGTCTGCCACATTCCACGCCCTCCTCCTGGCTGCCACATTCCACGCCCTCCTCCTGACTAAAGCTTTCCTGTGTATGAAAAAAGAACATAGTTTTATTTTTTTGTTCATCAATCACACACAATTTTCAACTCATTACTGTTGCAAATTGAATGTTAACAAATAGAATAGACTATCATTTTGACCCCAGCATTTTTCCTTCTTGTCCCAAACATTTTTGGCCACTACTGTCTATTGATATGTAAAACACTTTATTAAATCAGCAATTAGTGATCAATAATAACATCTGGTTAACATCATTAATTTTACGACCAGAAATATGTTGAACAATGCTATACCTGACTCAAGCCAGGCTCCTCCACTTCTTCCTGGCTGGAAGGCCCAGTTTGGACGTCGAAAGCCTCAGCTGGGATGGAAGGAAGCGTGGAAGGAAGAGTGGAAGGAAGGGTTGAGAGAGATTGCCTGACTTCAGTCTGGTCTGACAGAAAACGCAGTCTGTCATAGGACCACAGCCTGGGTACATAAATGTCATCTGCTGCTGCTCCTGATCTCATGGAATCCTGGACCTTATTACGCTCCCTATTATAAGTGCTCCTCAGCCCACCAATTTTTGCCTTCAAATAGGGCATGGTTGCTGTGGGGATCTGCAGCTTCACCAACTCCAGCAGTTTCTCCAGTGCTGCATGCCTCTTTTGTTTATAATTATAATGCAGATGTTTCACCTGCCACAGACAGGGCAGCTCCCTGTAGTTGTCTATGAATATGGGGAGGAAGTTATGGTCATTGAAACCATCCATTTTCTCTGCAAGACACAACACAAGACAAACCCTAATGTCAGGCTAAACTCTCCTAATTTTGTCCCAATATAGGCCTCAATCTATAAGTAGTATAGACCACTGATGCCCTAGGTTCAAAGTGTACATTCATTCTAACAATCGGCGCTTCCGATACTCCTTCCTCCGCTAACAGATTGTACATATGACGCACGCGTGTTACACTTTATATACACTGCGTATGCGTGAAACTCCGCCCGCTCCTGATCTTCTTTCTAGTCTATTCCCCGCTCCTTCTCTTTCTGCGCAGTGGGGAGAGCACATGGCAGACAAAGAGAAAGTGCATGCAGACAGCAACAGCAACGACGAAAGCCCGGAGCCACGAACGTCCCGATCCCGGAGGAGATTTAAGGCCTCAAATATGTCCTTTGTAGAGATGGTGGAGATGGTGGACATCTTGAAGAGGGCCGACTATGATGGGAAGCATGGACCTTACCCAAACCCAAATGTCAGAAAGGCCAAGATCATGGCTAAAGTTGTAAAGAGTCTGCGCCAGAATTTTGGGGTACGGTGATCCAAGGATCAACTGAGGAAACGCAGGTCAGATCTGAAATTGAGGGAGCACGATCAGTACAGAAGGATCAAGAGAGTTCTTCAAAAAAGTAAGTAGTTGTGTGTTCCTATTATCATTATTACTTGCATGCTGCTCCATGTGCTTTTCTTTACTGTTGTACATTTTAAAATGGCAACTTTCAGGTTCGTGGGCACAGTAATCGTTCGTAGTAAACATCGTTCGTTCGCCCACTAATATGATGTTTTTGGCAGATAAAGGTTAACTACATTTGTTCAGGCCTATTTGTATTAAAAGAAGTTTATGACATTGTTGTCTAGATGGGTTTGTACTAGAATGAAATGCAAACTTTATTCAGTGTAAGGAGAGGAAACTCAGCAGCTGTTTACACATCTAGATGCACTAGTGTGGGACACCAGAACAAACTTTTTAGGGTGTCCCACACAGGTGCTCCAGTGGATACTAGGGGTGTCTCCATGTGTGAAAATTGTACAAAAAAGGTAAGTATTCCAGCTTTAGAAAGGGAAAAAATAATGGCTTCAGCTTGGAACTCTGCTAAAAAAGACAATTGTACGACACTTCCAAGCAATGTTTCATATTACTATTTCTGCCCTCAAATATCTGTGTGCTAAGTATACCTTTTTTTTATTCACATAGGGGAGAAAAGATTCGGGACATCTGAGAACACCAGGGACCCCCCACCTCCGAAAGAAAAGCAAATCCCCACACCACAACCAGAAGATGTGGAGGAAGGAGAGGTTTATGAAGTGGGCGAAATAGTGACCACAACAGGTGAGTGTCTGAGACCACAGCTTCAGGTAAGAGATGGATGCCTGAATATTTATAATACATGGTGTGTTTTTTATTTTAGGTGATGTGGAAGTTGTGAAAGAAGATTTGCATTTTGCAAGTGCACACGTCCTCATCTGGGAGATCATGGTGTGCAATCGTGATTTACAAAAGATCAAGGAAGACATCAATGATATTGAAAAAGGACTCAAAAACATCATTGATGTTTTAGGCCGAATCTAAAAAACACCTAAAGTCTTCATTTTTTTTTTTCATTTTTCACCAATTTTTTAAGTATCTTGAAAACCAAATTATGAAGATGCACACAGTGTGTCCACATGTGCTATCTGCCATCACGGGATATCAATGTACGCGCTTGGTGGGTGCAACCCCTTCTTTGCAAATAAAGTAGCTGAGAGGAAGGGGTTGCACCCCCGAAACACGTCCATTGATTCCCCATGATGAGAGCTAGCACATGTTGACATTAGGCATCGGATCAGGAGGGAAATCCCCATTTTGACTCTCAATTTGTGTGTCAGAATTTGGCTTTCACAGGGTTGACATCACCCCATCTGATGAAGGCAAGATCAACACAGTTTGGACATACTAATGTCTGATCTTAGTAATAGTAAATGCACTCAGGTGCGCTACTAATGCCACAAAAAAAAACACACAGGTTGAAGGTGCAGGTAACCCTCTCCACGTCCATGAGAGCTGAATGCATAAATAATGTATGTTACTTTGGCCAGCCCCTCCTTACTTACACTATTGGCAGCCCACTGGACAGGTAAGAAGTGTCATAATAAAAAGATATAAATACACACTGTACAAATTGAAATCAAGATAATAATAGAACAAAACTTTAAACAATTTGAAAGTATTCAGGCAGGCCCTTTCACTACATGCTTTGGTGAATTCATTCATAAATCTGACCACAAAAGAGGTAGGTATAGTGTGTATGGGTTGGGCAAAGTCATTTAAAAAATTCCAGCATGCAAGAGAACAAAGGGGACATTCACAGCATATTACAATCATGGTAATTAGGGAATGAAGAAAGAAATACAATACATTAGCAAAAATTAAATACATATACTGTGATGTTAAAGGAGAAATCTTACCTTCATATAGTCCTTCTGCAGGACCTGAATGATGGCAGAACAGGTCTCTGGAATAATGATCCCCAGAGCCTGGGGGGAGATGCCTGTCGAGAACTTAGTGTACTGCAGACCTCCCCCTGTCGCCAAGTACTGCAACGTGGCGACTAGCTCCTGTTCGGGAGTGATGGCTTGCCGCATGCAGGTGTCCTGCTTGGTAATATAAGGGGACAGTAAAGCCAACAGATGGTGAAAAATGGGGTCCATCATCCGGAGATAATTCCTGAAATCATCAGGATTAGTCTCCTGGATCTCCTGCAACAAAGGCATGTGTGAGAATTGGTCACGCTGGAGCAACCAATTCTTGGTCCATGAACTCCTCCCCGCCCTGTTCATAGACTGGGCTTGGGTCAAAGTAATAAGAACCCCAACACCAAGCCCCTGCACAGCACGAACTCTACGATGAGTACGTACCCGCAACGTGGCTTCTTCAAAAGGGTCGGCTAGTCAGAAGGAACTAACAGAACGCACTGAAAAACAGAAAGGCCTGAGAAGAGCGAGCTGAAAATCAGAAACGAGTGGACAAGAATGCACTGCAAAATCAAATACGAACTCACTGCACGCACTGAGGACCAGATACAAACCTCACAAGCACAAACTGAACAGCAGAAAAACGATCTGAAAACCACGAGTCTGAAAAGCGTGAATCGTCTCTCACCAAACTTCTACTAACATGAGATTAGCAGAAGGAGCCCAAAGGGTGGCGCACTGGCTTTTGAACTTCCCTTTTCTAGTGCCATTGTACGTGTTGTACGTCACCGCGTTCTTGACGTTCGGAATTTCCGACAAGCTTTGTGTGACCGTGTGTATGCAAGACAAGTTTGAGTCAACATCCGTCGGAAAAAATCCATGGATTTTGTTGTTGGAATGTCCGATCGTGTGTACAGGGCATTAGTCTATAGGGTTCAATATTGAGTTGGCCCACCCTTTGCAGCTATAACAGCTTCAACTCTTCTGGGAAAGCTGTCCACAAGGTTCAGGAGTGTGTCTATGGGAATGTTTGACTATTCTCCCAGAAGTGAATTTGTGAGGTCAGGCACTAATGTTGGACGAGAAGGCCTGGCTCACAGTCTCCACTCTAATTCATCCCAAAGGTCTTCTATCGGGTTGAGGTCAGGACTCTGTGCAGGCCAGTCAAGTTCCTCCACCCCAAACTTGCTCATCCATGTTTTTATTGATCTTGCTTTGTGCACTGGTCCAAATCATTTCGTGGAGACGGGATTGTGGTGTGGGGTTTTTTTTCAGGGGTTGGACTTGGCATAGCTGCTCTGAGCATCACACTCACTTTTCATTTGTCAAATATTTTTTTTGGCCTTTTTATTCTTATGTTTGCTCATTAAATGGAGAACTTTGGTCTGAAACAGCAAATACTGACAATACAACAATTCAACTGTGAAACAATTTTAAAGTTTCCTACTGTGGGCACATGTCTACCTTGTATCCAGTCCTGATGTTATACCTATGACATATAGTCATCATTCCTGAATAGAACATTGAAAATAGGTGAACAGAACACTGTATTGTTGTAAACATGGCGTTGGCAAATCCATAAGCATACCTATTTTGTGAGAAAGATGGAAACCCTTGAAAAAGTAAACGATAGAAAGGAAAGTCCACACCTTTTGGACTGTGTCCTATAAATTGGTATAACACCCATAATTTAGGTAGTTTGGATACTATGGGTTTCATACCAGTATGAAGGAACAGGCATTGCTAGAATCCTCCACATTGTCTACCCGGACAATGGAAAAACACTTCAAATGAGTAACAATGGCACTTTCTATAAATTGTATCTGCCAATGCTGTTGCCGAATGAGCACTGTAAGGGCTTGTTTACACTTGCGGTTGGGAAAGGGGGAGGGACAGTAAAACATGTGATTGAGCCACATTTTTACTACTGCTACCAAGGCAGTGGACAAGCATGTACACATGCAAAAATGATCCCCCTTTACCATCCTGTGGGCAATACCACCGTGAATACGCCCCATTCAGGGCCATACTGCAACCACCCTGCAACCATGTGCAATGCAAGCATTTGTGGCATGGTGGTGCTGCATTTACAGGGTTTAAACAGGCAGTGTGGGGACGACATAATCCTTCCTCACTAATTGTAATTTAGTGCTATTAATAATTCCCTTTACTTTGTAATCTGCAGTGCTGTCATTTCTTCAAAATTCAATGCAATATGGCAACCTGGAGGCATTCTCTACACAGTTGTACAGAAGGCCTCCACAATTGTCATTTCCCTCTTGTGCGATTGATCATAGATTTTCCCAGATATCTACAATAAAATACAAGTCATATTTTAATCACCCCCTGCAATACAAATGCAAGTTTTGTGAGATACTCCCCAAGGTTTAATTACTAAAGGGATGGAGACACTGCAGCTTTCTTCATTAGAACAAGTGCATCAGCTAATTAATAATGAACTGGATCTTCCTATTCATAATGAGTATGCGATTAGTCCGGTGAAACTAATTTTATTTTTATCAATTTCTTTACAGCAAAAAAAGCTAGGAATCTACTACAAAGTTTGTTAAAATTCCTGAAATGACACTAATCACCCACAGGGTGGAGTGGAGTTACTATTTAATAAACTCCTTACTCTTCTCCTTGTCTCCCCTTCGCTATTATTTCTCTGCTGATTTTTTTCTTTCTTTTTTATTTTTACCATTAATATTTTTTTATCTTCATTTGCTTTGTTTGTTATTCTTTTCTGCGTCACATAACAAGTAAATGCGCAAAATTGAAAATAATGCCCTTTTTCATTTGCAAAAACTTTTGCCATGTGTTGTTCCAGAAACATTATTTTAGTGTCATTTTAAATGGAACAAATTTGAGAATAAAATGTATACATTTTTATTTACAGTAAAACTGCTTTTATTGGTCAAAACAGAAAAAAAATTTCATTTTTTTTTTTTTTTTTTACGTCTTTAGTCTATAGATTCCATATCAAATAAAATAGATTTTTCCAAATAATATGGCCAAAAGAGAGCCTAGTTTTTCTTCCCATGTATGTGCCAACTGTCACATTTGCTTGTGTTCTCCAACAAACTGTCAAACCATCAAACGGTCGGTGTCATAACTGATCACATGTGCAGCACCATGGCAGTTGCAGATCAAATAGAAGCAGCTTCCTTGACTGTAAAGGATAGGAGCGGTAAATCCGCTTTAAGGCTGTCAGCAGATTGACCTATACAATCTCGGCAGTGCCTAAAAATGCCAAAAAATAGAGAGCAACTGAGCATGTGCAGAGCAGGGTGAAACAGTGTATTACTGGATTTTAAACAGTATAGAAACTTATTTTTATTACATAGCTATACCTGCAAAAATGGGCCATTTTGAGTGATGTAGCACGACTTAATTTTCTAAATCAAGTTCCACTGTAACCACTTTAAGACCAGGCCTTTTCTGGAACTATTTGTTTACAAGTTTAAATTAGTATTTTTTGCTAGAAAATTACTTTGAACCCCCAAACATATATTTTTTTTTTAGCAGAGACCCTAGAGAATAAAATGACAATTGTTGCAATATTTTATGTCACACTGTATTTGCGTAGCGGTCTATCAAGCACAATTTTATTGGAAGAAAGACACTTTTTTAAATTGAATAAAAACAAAACAGTAAAGTTATCCCAATTATTTGTATAATGTGAAGGAGGATGTTACGCCGAGTAAATAGATAACTAACATGTCATGCTTTAAAATTGCACACGCTTGTGTAATAGCGACAATCTATGGTACTTAAAAATCTCCTTAGATTATCCCTATAAGGCCCAAAGGCGGAAGTGATGTTGGATGTCGCTCCGGTCCTCCAAAGGCATAGAGCCCAGTGGGGGCTATCTTGCCCTCACTCTGCTTCCTGCCCAGGCACCCGACAGATCGGATCGGCTCCAGGCTAACCAACAGGTCTGGTGAGCCTGGAGACGACTAGGAAGCGACAGGAGGCAACTCTCCTTCCCACCTCTAAAAGTGATCCTGTGGCGAATATGCCATCGGGACCAAGTTTATCAGATGCAGAAGAAAAAAATACTGGGGTCGTAGCAGCTAGCTGCTACCATAACAACGGTATTTAATGTCAAAGTAATGACGTATATATACTGTGGGCGGTGTTGAAATGGTTTTAAGTAATGATAACGTTATCATGAAATAAGCAGGCCAATCCATAGTGGAAATGTAAAAATTGCTATGGTCCTTAATGTGGAGGTCCACCCACCACTACAAAAATTAAAAGCCAGCAGCTACACATACTGCAGCTGCTGACTTTTAATAATCGGACACTTACCTGTCCTGGAGTCCAGCAATGTCGGCACTGCAGCTGATGTTTCCATCAGCTGTCGGGTGCATCCCGCCTCCATTGCGAGTAAGGGAACCCGGCAGCTTCACGCCAGAAAAGCTAATGCGCATGCGTGAGGCTCCGCTCCTCTCTCCTACTGGCCCGACGGCCCAGGAAGTAGGAGGAGGGAGCCCGCGCTGTGACGCAAATATCCACGGTTGAGGCTCCCGGAAGTGGGGACAGGATACCTGTGAAGGACAGGTATCCTGTTCCCCCTTCCCACTGAAAGGTGCCATATGTGGCACCAGAGGGGGGGAGGAGTACAATGAGTACTAATGAAAGTTCCACTTTTGGGTGGAACTCCGCTTTAAGGGGTATATAGGTACGAGAGCTGAAGTGGTTACAATTTTCTTTATCCCAAAACTAAGTATAGTAAGTTAGCATTGGCTGGCTTTTATTGGCATTCTACAAACTGGACCATTGACAATATGATGCGCTGTGTAATGTCTGCTGGCAAACATCAAACTGTTTTAAAACCTAGAAGAACCAAGTTCTAGTATGTTTGCAGCATTAAATGGCAACAACATCTATGTTCTAAAATAAAATAAAAAAATTTGTTGTTTGCAGGCATTATCTTGTAAGCTCCTATCTTAACTGGAAAATGCAGTGCTGGCGCCTGGCTGTGCCTCCATTAAGGACTCCCACCTAGTTATTAATTAGTTGTTAATAATGTGTAGTAGTGACAGCTGATGACTGTAGCTTCCTCTGTCAATAAAGTGTGAGCACTAGAGAACAGCTGCATCCTGTAGGTTGCATCTTGAAACCCATTGGTTTTGTTGGAACTGGCTAAAATATTTTTTATTCTTTATTACTATAAAGTGTCCCGTTCTGTGAAGCTGTTGAAGTATAATAAACGAATGCGACTCATATTCAACCTAGGAAGTATGCCAGTTTTAAATCATGAGATACCAATATATCAATTGATTTTACCACTATATCAGAAATTGTTTTAGGGACACTTAAAAAAAATAAAAAAATTCAAAAAAGGGAAATGTTTGTTTTCTGTATGCTATAGAAAGGAGCAGAAGGTGGAAGGATTCCCCATTGCTGACACCTTTTGTAAATAAGTATTACTGCCAATATGCATTTTTCTTGATGTTCATCAACTTTACCACTCTTCAGATTTAATTACCATGAAGTGTGAAGTGCTGATTGCAGCATTTTCTATCTTAGACTAAAAATGGAATTTTATTCAATGACAGAGGGGACAATAATTCTATTGTCACATATAAGACAGCTGTAATTAGTTATTATCATTTATACTTTGTGAAGAATCAATTTCTTCAAAAGCAGTTTGAACTCTGTAAAAAAAAAAAAAATCTGACTTTTATAAGATGAATCCATGTCTAGTCTATTCTATGGTTGAATATTTACACTTTATTTTCATTTTTATATTTGCACTTTTAAAGTAATTTATTTGAAAAGGACAGGCTTTAATGTGTGGAAAGTTCTCATAGGCTTGGCCACAAGAGACCAATATTTCAAGAAGGAACATTTGCAATGGAATTAATTCAAAACGTAATTCACTGTGAAAGATTTTCATGTTGGGTCTGTTATATATTCACCAGAGTATAGAAGGCAAAGCTTAAAGAGTTTTAGACACTGTTAAGTACAAGATGCTTTATTATGGGCAGTTTTAGTGGACCCAAGAAAATGTTCTACTCCCTCAATTCAATATGTTCTTTGTGTGCGTATACTGCATATATATATATATATACAGTATCTCACAGAAGTGAGTACACCCCTCACATTTTTGTAAATATTTTATTATATCATTTCATGTGACAACACTGAAGAAATGACACTTTGCTACAATGTAAAGTAGTGAGTGTACAGCTTGTATAACAGTGTCAACTTGCTGTCCCCTCAAAATAACTCAACACACAGCCATTAATGTCTAAACCGCTGGCAACAAAAGTGAGTACACCCCTAAATGAAAAAGTCCAAATTGGGCCCAAAGTGTCAATATTTTGTGTGGCCACCATTATTTTCCAGCACTGCCTTAACTCTCTTGGGCATGGAGTTCAACAGAGCTTCACAGGTTGCCACTGGAGTCCTCTTCTACTCCTGTATGACGGCATCACGGAGCTGGTGGATGTTAGAGACCTTGCGCTCCTCCACCTTCTGTTTGAGGATGCCCCACTGTGAAAGTTCATAAATCATATATAGAAAGTTCCAATATTGGACCTTGTTTGTACACTGGTGCACAGTCATATTGGAACAGGAAGGGACCATTCCCAAACTGTTCCCACAATGTTGGGAGCATATAATTGTCCAAAATATCTTGGTATGCTGACGCCTTAAGAGTTCCCTTCACTGCAACTAAGGGGCCAAGTCCAACCCCTGTAAAACAACCTCACATCATAACCCCCCCTCCACCAAATGATTTGGACCAGTGCACAAAGCAAGGTCCATAAAGACATGAATGAGCAAATTTGGGGTGGAGGAACATTCCCATAGACACACTCCTAAACATTCTTCTCAGAAGAGTTGAAGCTGTTATAGCTGCAAAGTGTGGACAAACTCAATATTGAACCCTATGGACTAATACTGGGATGCCATAAAAACAACTGTTAATCCTCCTGGCAGATCTCCCCTGGACTGCTGTTAATATTCTGTTAAAAAAAAAATTTTTATTAAATTAAAAAGCTACTCACATAAAGGCATACCAGTAAGGGACAACAGGCCACTCACACAATAACTGCTGGGTCCCCCATTTGTAAAAGGGGTGGCATGTATATCTGGTGATATTAGAAGAGGTCTGAGAAAAGGTCACAGAGCACTGATTGAGCACTTCCATGAACATTTTCACAAGACGACATTGTATATTGGACTTTCAATATTGGAACTTTCTATATAATATTTTAGAACTTTCACTGTGCTTTTACAAATTTGTTTTTTCACATATGAGTTTTTGTCTTTATTCATTTATGGATCTTTTGTATATTTTTGTATTGGATGTTATGACTCTTTCACAGAACTCTTTTTCTCCGATAACAATTTCACATCCTATAGTTACACAGTGCTGCCTAGGTGTATATCATTTTTATTATTATAGTAACTGATCACTATTTGTAGATCAGAGAGCCTTGGGTTATTGGGCTCGAGTGACACACTAGACAGAAATCTAGACTGACACAATGGAACCTGGAGAGGTCTGCTATTCAGTGATGGTGGCAGTTTCCTACATAAATCTTTGCCACTTTACTGCAGATTTATAGCTAATGACCTTATTATAGCTTATACTATAGTGTATTTAAACAATAACAACATGTTAGAACATCTAATTTGTAATGTATATGTTGTTAACTAATAGAAGCTGTAATGAGATATAACAGCTTTACACATTAGGGACCTATTTGTATTTTATCAGCAGCCCACAATGTCAACTGGCTTAGTCTCACTTGACTGCCTCATTTTCGTGTCTTAAGAGAACTTACAGACCTGTAGCTAGTAAAACAGTAATACTGTATGTGCATGGGAAACAAAGAAGCCAAGGAAGTCCAATTCAGAGTGAGGAATAGAGGAACAACCTACACTCCTTCACAAAAATGAATCTGTATCTTCTACCACTGAGCAGTATAAAAATGATAAATAAGTGTAGCCAGGTGCCCTGCCCTGAGATCCTGCCTGCTGCTTCAATCGCTCTCACCATCTCTTCTGTTGTGTGAACAGACTATGTGAAACCCCCCATCCTGGTGGCAGAGACTTGCTATGTAGTCACATGGACTTATGGGAGTTATAGTCTCCAAGGGGGCCCTGTGCATGGAAACCAACAGGGGGTAAACTACAGCCCTCACCAAGCTTTGCTGCAGAGGAGAGAAACAGATGTTTGCCCTAGTAAATTCTACACAATCAACTGAGTGTAGTGGAGCCAGTGAGAGTGAGAAGACTGCACTGCGGGGTGCCATACCTGAGAGAGGGCGCCAATGTAAACTCACTGCTGCATGTAGGGAAACCAGCTAGTACAGAGTGGTGATCTGAGTATGGAGGGCCAGGGCCATTGCCAGAATACAGACCTTGCTGCTCTGTCTACCCGAGTCACCACAGGCAACCCAGAGTGAGGAGACACCTAACCGGAGGGACCACAACTGCTTTGTCGCTGGGTCTGGTGAGAGGGCCTTGCAGAGTTTACTTGCTTCCACCACTAGAGACAGAGCCATTAGGAACTACCTAACCAGCTACCTTATAGTTGTAGTACTGCCTGCAGGCCTTGTTGACTACCTTAAAGCACACCAACGTTTACTAAGCCCCAATATTTAGCCAGCTGAAGAGTCAGGACTAAAGACTGCCTCTAACAGTTGTTATCCAGAGAATTTTTGCCCTGTTGCTTAGTTAAAGAGGTACCCCTTAGGAGACACTGCACTATACCCCAGCCAATCCCTCAGAGTGCATTCTAGTATCAATATCACTCATACTGCATATAACAATTATGCAAAGTTTATCTACATTGTTTATTGCTGATTTACTAATTCTAGTTACTGATTTCAGTTTTAGCAGTATAGAGCCTGATCTTGGCATAGGTATAACTCTGTCTGCCTTTCTTTCTAAACTCGCATCAGTAGATGAAGTGCATTTATCATTAAACGGGTGTGTGTCTATTTTTCTGGTAGCAACCCACAGCCAGGTAAAAGGTATTTATACTCGAGTCTCTATATGTGCTTGCAGTGATTTTTCTTCAACCAGGTGTGTCAGAGGGGCTGAGGTTGTTCTTGGAGTCGAGGCTTTAGAACAGAGAATTCAAAATTACCAAGCAGCTTCTTAAGGTATAACGCTACATAAGTAGAGCAATCAAACAAAAAAAAAAACGTCTAAACATGGAAATTACACTTCTGAAACATACAGTAATAAAGATATATTCAACCTGATCACCAAGAGTTTCAGAATTTCGTTTTAGGGCCCTCCTATTATTAAAGGCTTTCTTGCTGGGTTAGATCATGTATAATATAATATAATATAATATAATATAATATAATATAATATAATATAATATATCCATTTTCCTATTTGTAAACAACTGATTACTCTTTGCCATGAAGTTAAAGCAGAATTGAAACTAAACAGCTAAATAAACACATTTATACATGTGAATTGTCTTACCTGCTTAAATAATTTTAATTTTGTTTAATCACTCTTGTAGGTCACTCACCTTCCTCATCCAATTGAGCTTATTCAATAAACAGCACAGTAAGGCCCCTTTCACACTGAGGCGGGAGTGTGAAAGGGGCCTTACTAATGCAATATGGCTATATGGAGTTTTTCTGTACACAGAATGTATACTGACCACTCCTTAGAAACAGAATTTCCTGCTTGTATGATTGGCTCACCAATTTTCCCAGAAGTCTGCCTAAGATACAGGTCAGATTTCAGGCATCCCCTGCAACAAAAATTTCACTTTTGGTGAGATACTTCCAAAAGGAACCCATCTAAAGGGATGCAGGCCCTGCAGATTTCCTTAATAGTGCCCTTCAGCTGCCCCAGCTGACTGATAAATATGAAACCACTCCCATTAGACCCACTTGGCACAGGGGCACAAACAAACACACATGGATTTCTTCAGAATAACAAAAGGTAGGAATCTGCAACAAGCAAAGTTGTTATAATCCTTGCAATGTACATAGATCACCTAGAGGGGAATGTTTTTTTCTCAACAAAAGTGGAGTTATGCTTTAAGGGAGGGGGTTGAGAATGACCTAGCTGTCTTGGTCCATGTTGGGATCTCTAAGACTTTATTTAGAGAACTAGACTGCAAGTTAAGAGGTAAGGACCCCCAAGGTTATATTCTCTGGAATATTGCCTGTGTCATATGTAACACAAGAAAGACAGTGAGAGCTAAAGAGTAAAAGGGTGAAAATGTCTAAACTTATTGCAAGACAGTTTTGTGGCACAGTCTAAAGAAGCCCCAACTAGGCCTATTCATCTCAAACAATGCAAAATGTATTACAAATGTAATTTTAAAAAATCTGGGTAGACTTGTTTCTTTTTTTAACCTCATAGATTGTGTAACTATACATAGCTTATGGGTGTGCTGAAGTCCGAAAGCGATTCATTGATAGAAATGACTTTTAAGTAAAAGCAATACAGTAATGGACACATGAGTCGTGTCATTCAGTGATCAATTTGCAATATATTTGATCTCTAGGTAAAAGTCACACTTATATGAAAGCTTGACAGATTATTTAAGACGACATCTTTTTCTGAACATTCAAATGATGCAATGGAGATTGCAACAATGTAGTCAGAACTTTCTAAGCACATATTTAAAGATAAGCAATATCAACTGGATTATTGTTTCTGCTTTAATCAAAAACGAAATCAACTAGAATTTTTTTTTATCATTTTGAGACATTTATCATTGATTGTAATATGATATTGGATCTATAGGAAAAGTAGGAGACTGGATGAGTCTTCATTTCTTTATGTCAGATAGCAAAGTGGTTCTGAAATGATCATTATAGTTGTAAAAAGGACTCTAAATATATAGCTCATCCCTGGTGCACTTTAATTGTTAATTATCAGTTATATATATATCCTGGTAATCTGTTGTCAACAGAATATCTAGCATTGACATAGATTTTTGGGGGTATTCTTTTAGTTTAATACCAAGCGGTGTAGTGTTGCACATGTTTGGATATGTGAATATGGTGTGTCGAACACTTTCTTGTTAAATAACGATGTGGAAAAAAAATACCAACCTGTAAAATTTAAGTTGTAATCTTGGAAATTGTGTTGTTCTTTGTAGTGGAATTGGGGGTCTTTATTCTCTATGTTTAAATAAAGAATAAGACTTGTTTATTGTATGTCTCTGTTTAGTTTTCTTTTATTGAACCTGTAAAATGTAGCTGACAGTTACTTATACTTACTAAAGTGGCGACATGAATAAAATGCAGGCACCTCAATGTACCTGTATATACCTTCAAATATCTTAGGAGTGACACAGAAGCACCAAAACTGGGATGGTCTATAATGTACATTCCAACTCTTACTAATGACATCAAGAACTAGCCCCTTTCCTGCTGTATCCCGTGCCTTCCTATTGGCCAGTGAGAACAGCAAGATGAAAGGTCAATAGGGAAGTATAAATGTCAGATAACGCTTTC
This sequence comes from Lithobates clamitans, assembly GCA_037952925.1. NCBI lineage: Eukaryota > Metazoa > Chordata > Amphibia > Anura > Ranidae > Lithobates > Lithobates clamitans. Next base: position 1,113,877 of record JBBGZY010001336.1, on the reverse strand, counting down.
AACTATGAAATGTCCTTATATTATTGTCTCTGGATATGGCTTTCTAGTTGTCTCAAAATAGGGTGCCCATTTTATGATTAGTAGGCAATGTGTGCAAATACTCTAGTGGTTAAATGAATCGTTTACTGAGAAAAATATGGATAAAGCCATCACAAACCCTCTTCTGGAAATACTAGATGCCTAACTGTCTTTGACTGAAGTACTTTCTGGAGCACTGATCTAGAACAAGCGTGCAACTAGTGAGGTGAGGGAAAGTCAGAATTAGTTTTAAATGATTTTTCCAAGTCAGTAACTCTGAAAGTACTGAAACCTTTGAATCAATATTATCACTATAACAGGCAAGAAGCTAGAATTGTAAAAGGAGAGCTCAGAAATAGCAGACTATGACTTTTCTAAGTATAGGTTTCCTTTAAGAATACTGAATATCACAGCCAAAAGAGTCTTGGTGAGGACATAAGGTGCAAAATAATTTTAAGAGTTGTTAAGGTATTTTCCTCCAATTTATAGCGTGATGAGATGCAACCATTGTCCTTCTACCTTATCACCAAAGAGCAAAGAGCCAAAATCAGCAGGTAAAACATTAGCAGCAGTTATATTTGTTCTTTTTAAATAGGAAGCAATTCATAATCCAAGAATCACCGCAGAATCCTACTTTAGCAATGCAGAGCCCTTAGTGTTGCCCTTGACCCTTCCTCCAATCTCTTAAATCTGCTGGTAGAATTCCCCACCATTATTCATAGACGACCACACAACACAAATACAAAATAAAATACAGGTTGTAAATATTGCACTTTGGTGATTACCTTGATGCCCCAGGCACATGTCTCCAAATGATTTATTGTAAACAAACACAACCTGTTCATGAGTTCTGTTGCTGAACACAATTAAAGCGGTATTTAACCCAAAACCAAAAATGTATTATAATGCAGCTTACCAATCATGATAGATGTGATGGCTGCATTCGTTTTTTTAGGCTTTTTCTCCTCGGTTTTCACTTGGTGATCTGGCCAGTAACACACATCCTGTATTACACTGCCGCACTCTGGATGAATGAGCACAGGGGACACATTTTGACAGCAGCATTGTCAGTCAGGGTGTAGGGAAGTGTTAGATATACTACCAGATTTAAATACACTAACAAACTAAAGTCAAACTCCAGCTCACACTTTATAAGCAGTTACTGTATAGCAACAGCTTTGGTTTTACATACATAAATACAATTTGATCACTGTAAACACCTCTGCCAGTGGTAAATAGTTTGTGTTATCCCTGTAACTGATATATTTGCAGGACAGTTCGTTCTTTTGAAAAACAGACTGCATCACCAGATGAAAATAGAAGAAAGAGCGCTTAAAAAAGAAAACGAATGCAGCCACCGCATCTAAGAATTAGTAAGCTATAATTGAATAAACGTTTGCTTTTGGGTTTAATACTGCTTTAAAGATGAAAATGCAAAAGGACAGATTGTTATTTCTGCAGACTCACTTCACCCATGGTATGTAATGTTAGGTTTCAACAATACAAGCAAGAAGCAAAGTAAAATACTGTATATTTGTTTTTCTACCAGGAGGCAGATACCAGCTGGTAGTCATCAATTGCAAATCAGTTTAACATAAATCAGGTGACATGACAGTTTAAACTGTGCTGCATTGTCTTGTACATACTACAAAATACTGCATACAGTATGTGCATAACAGGTCCACATTAAGGTTAGAAAGTTTAGCTCAATTTTGTATTTTTAGACTTGTTTTAGCTATTATGCTCTAAAAGAAGTCTTTCTGATCACATGGTTTAAACATAGATTTAAGTAAAATGCAAGTGTTTTCTGTTCGGGCTTTGTTTCCATTGTAGTAGAGAAATGAAGAGTAATACGATGTACGTAAAAAATTGTCAATATTTGAGGGAAATGGTCCATTGTCCAGTAGTGTATTAAAAAAAGAAAATTGACTATTTTCATAACTAAAACAGTTTTTATTCCTGAAAATGTCTAAATTATCTCCATTGTCTCACCAAGATTAGGATAAATGGTGAGAACAGTGTGAGATGTGATTGCCTGTGAACAGATGCTGTAGAATATTCAAATTCCCTTCTGTCTGGTTCAAATGGTGGAGCTTCTGTTGTAATGTAGTCAGTCTCTGTAGGACAAATATCATCAGTACAGCCACTGCCACTTCCCGAGCCGCTGGTCTCTTCACCTTCAAAATAAAGATGCAATTGTATTGCATGTTATTTTACATCACAATAAGGAGAAAAAAATAAGTCAGCAATGTTAATGCTTTTCACACATGTATTATTGTTCAGCTTCAGCCTGTTAAATCTATCCTCAGTGTGGCTTCACTTATGGTGGTATTTGGAATAGTGATCTGATCAACCTGTTTGAGATTGCTACTCTTTCCTTCAACCGCACTTTTCTGTTGTCCCATCACATATATAACTTCAGCTTTTATACAGATATTGCAGAATGGTTGTCTATGCATGGCATGATACCACAACACAAGTCATCCTTAACTAATTATTTCTACATTACATAAGGTCATCCTGACCTCTACATTATATTGTCATACTTCATCAATCTTATAGTGACACACGAGGGGTCATCCAAACTGGAGTTTTTGTTATGTTAGCTCTTTCCCAGAAAAGGGCCAATGTACAGCCAAACTAGTCCAGACATTACTTGGCAGCACATTTCACACATCGCATTTCGCGATATTGCCTAATACTGAAGCAGTTGAGAACATATTTATAAGGGGGAACTCCAGGCTCCTGAGAACATATTCAATATACAGTTCTATATAGGGGGAACTCCGGACTCCAGATATTCGGTATCTCAGCCTCCCTGACGGTATTCCCGAGTGTGGCTCGGGGTTAAATTTCAGTCCCATTAGCGGTAACCCTGAGCCACACTCGGGATTACATTGCAGGATCCTGGTGCGGCGTTACTTACCTTGTCCCCGGGATCCTGCGATGTCCCCCGCTGTGTCCGCGGGCTCCGTCCCCTCTGAAGCCTCTCCGTGCCAGGCTCCGTTCCCTGCGAGCGTTACGACGCATGGGGGCGGAGCCTGGCGGCAAATTCAAAAAAATTTACAAACCATAACACATACAGTACTGTAATCTTACAGATTACAGTACTGTATGAAATTATTTTACATCCCTTTTGTCCCCAGTGCTTTGGCCCATGCCCTGCATGCAGTTTTATGTTATATATACTGTTCTTTCTGCGTGGAAACTGGAGATTGTCCATAGCAACCAAAAAGTGTCCCTTTATTTCAAAAGTGGCTTTAGACCAGCTAGAAAACAGCGATAGTAAATTAGAATACTTGCAGAATTGAGCGATAGTGAATCGTGGGGAAATTTATTTTATTATTATTTTATTATTATTTTTTTTTAATTATTTATATTTATTTATTATATTATAATTTCATACCCGGGATATCTACTAGACTCTTGTTTGGACAGATTTAAGTTTGTTATTGTTAAGAATTACAGGCCTACAATATAAAACGCCAAATTTCCATGCAAAATAATTGTACCACTTTCAGCACCCAAAATCTGAAATAATCATACCGCCAGGGATGTTAACAATTGGCTGCCCCAATAGCCTATTGGTATGTACAAAAGGCAGGAAGAGGAGGGCAAGTTCCACCACTACCAACAAAGTGCTGGACATTTGCCTGGAATGACATAGGGTAACAGGGGATTTGTCCATAATTTTGAAGGCAACTGCAATTTTTTTTTCTTAAGTAGCGTTGCCTTAAAGGCCCACTAAAGCAAAATTAGCTCCTTGTATTTGTGTAATTTAGCTATAGGTCTGGAGTTCAACTTTCAGGTTCACAAGGTTGCCCCTTCCTCTCCAAATGTAATTCATACTGTGCATTGGGTATTGTGGGAGCTATGGTAGTTACAGCATATATAAGTACATTTATTTTTTATGATTACATCTTTGGAATAAATTGTGTTTTTTAATATATGCCTGGAGTTCTATTTTAAAGTAAACCTCTTGTCTCAGCAGTTTTGGCCAATTAGATTTTGGAAAATCAGAAAAATGGTTAGTTTTAAAAGTTATATATATTTTTTTACAAGCAATAAAACTCACATTGCAATATCCACATTATATTTTTACAATGTACAATTATTCTCCCCATTTCTCCCTCCCTCCTCCCAAAAAAAAAAATTAAAAAAAAAAGAGTTATATTTTTGACCTAACTTGTTACCGCATGTATGTACAGTGTATAAAACATCTAACTGTTATCAATTAAAAACACTAGTTACTGTCTGAAAACTGTCAGGTAAATATTCCATGGTCCCCTACAGATAACTGATGAATATTTCAGATAGACTCCTATGGTAATGAACTAAATTTGAATATTTTCAACTGGGCAGAATAGACAGTTAAAAACCCCTACAGAGATAAGGGAACAAAAGAAGTTGTGATGAGTAGTTGATTAGTCACGAAATAAGAAAGAGGCTGTTTTTCATACATCTGTTGACCGATTAAAAACAGACATCAATGCATCTCAATGGAAAAATGGTTATAAATGGATGATCATCCATTTACATCTGCTTCCAGCAACATCCGCTTTTTGGAATGAATCAAAATCCTATTTTTCTTCCGTTAAAAAACTGATCGGATGAAAAATGGATGTAAACGGACAAACGGTCCATTTTTGCATGAAAAAAAGGCTCCAGGACTTAAGTGGTTAAGAACTCTAGCTGGTAGATGTAAAAGACTGATGTAAAAATGGATGATAAACGGATAAAATATGTATGACAAACTGATGTAAACTTCATCTGTTTTTAAAAAAAACGTCACTGAACTAATCAAATGAACGGTCCGCGTGTGTGAAAGAGGCCTTATAGGGCGTACACACGGTCGGACTTTGTTCGGACATTCCGACAACAAAATCCTAGGATTTTTTCCGACGGATGTTGGCTCAAACTTGTCTTGCATACACACGGTCACACAAAGTTGTCGGAAAATCCGATCGTTCTGAACGCGGTGACGTAAAACACCTACGTCGGGACTATAAACGGGGCAGTGGCCAATAGCTTTCATCTCTTTATTTATTCTGAGCATGCGTGGCACTTTGTCCGTCGGATATGTGTACACACGATCGGAATTTCCGACAACGGATTTTGTTGTCGGAAAATTTTATCTCCTGCTCTCCAACTTTGTGTGTCGGAAAATCCGATGGAAAATGTCCGATGGAGCCCACACACGGTCGGAATTTCCGACAACACGCTCCGATCGGACATTTTCCATCGGAAAATCCGACCGTGTGTACGGGGCATTAGAGGGAGAGCAAGAGAAAATAATGACTACAAAGTGAAAGGACAGCAATAGAGAAAGGTGGGCCTATACTTTGCAAATATTAGCATCTGACATTACCGGTTTTATTTAGAAGCCATTTTGAACTTTTTTTTTTAAGTGCACAAGGATTTTACTTTAAATCTGCTGATATTTCTGCTTTTCTTACTAATAGAAAAATACAAGACACTCTATAGATACTATAGATACAGATACATACTTCTAAAGCCGTTGACAAGGACAGACAGATAAATAGTTCTACTGTCTGTCATAGTTAAGCCAGTGACTTACTTGTATCTTGAAAATTAACATCATTTCCATTAAGAGCATTCTTTAGTTTGTTTGTAGCAGTTCGTAGTGCCATTATTTGCTGCCTTACAAATGTGTCCGGCCTTGTGATGTCTACATCCACCTCTGGATTATTGATCTGATTTATCAAGCCATCAGTCATTACTTCAGGGAGATACCTGAAAAGTCAACCCATAGTTAATTTCGAAAAGTCACTGAACAGGAAACACAGCTCTGAAACACAAGAGTCAATCTATCTGCTTCAAGAGTTCATTACATTGGCAGCCATTCTGTCGTGAAGCACAGAGGTCACGTCTGGCCACTTTAGCATGGCAAGAATATACTTGCGTAAGCCCTTGGAATATATTAATTTCAGTAGTACAAGATCTTTATTATATGCAGTATGTTTTACAAGTGAAATATAACAATTTTGGCCAAAAGAGTATGTGGACACCCCTCCGTATTACTGTTAGGTGTTTCCAGTGAAGGATACTGTTGAAACTACAACAAAAACTTTTTAGACAATTGTGTGCTTCCAAACTTCAGGAGTCAGGTGTATTCCAACCAATACATGGCCTCTCAAATGCTATTTTGGCTAAAAGGGAGATCCACACAGACAAAATCCAAAATATAGTGGAAAGCTTTCCCTGGAGGGCAGAGTCCATTATGGGGGGAGACTCCATATTAATGGCTATGGGGTTTGTTTGTCCAGCAAACTCATAATATTTAAAAGGCATTTTGTGCTTTGTAACCGCTTAGTGTGCTGGGGAAAATGTGTATTGTTCTGTGTTTTCCACTGCCTATGAGCACCTTTAAATTTTCAAAAGGGGCTGCTATTTTTGCTTTGTGGGATTTGGTGCAGATGCACACTAGAGGTCTTCAGCTGCCATTAAGCAATTCTTGGTCTCTGGTGTGCTGCTGTAACTTTAAGGAAGATAGGGCTAAGGCATTCCAGTTTTAATTTTTTTTTTCTTGGGAGCTTCAACAATTTTGAGTTGGGGATCACACTTTGCGGATTTGCCTTTTTGCATCAGTGTGGCTTCACATGTATCTGCAAATATATGCAACAAAACCTCTGATTGTAACACAAAATGTTGAAACAGATTATTTAAGTTTTAGTTCAAAACAATTGAGTTTTTGTATTGCACTCTCTCTCTCTCTCTCTCTCTCTCTCTCTCTCTCTCTCTCTCTCTCTCTCTCTCTTTCTCTCTCTCTCTCTCTCTCTCTCTCATTTTCCCTTCCCAGTGACATGTGACTCGTTAGTGTTACAAGGTCTCAGGTGTGAATGGGGAGCAGGTGTGTTAAATTTGGTGTTATCGCTCTCACTCTCTCATACTGGTCACTGGAAGTTCAACATGACACCTCATGGCAAAGCTCTCTCCTAGGATCTGAAAAAAAGAATTGTTGCTCTACATAACGATGGCCTAGGCTATAAGAAGATTGCCAAGACCCAGAAACTGAGCTGCAGCATGGTGGCCAAGACCATGCAGTGGTTTAACAGGACAGGTTCCAGTCAAAACAGGCCTCACCATGGTAGATCAAAAAAATGAGTGCACGTGCTCAGCGTCATATCCAGAGGTTGTCTTTGGGAAATAGACATATGAGTGTTGCCAGCATTGCTGCAGAAGTTGAAGGGGTGAGGGGTCAGCCTGTCAGTGCTCAGACCATATGCCACACACTGCCTCAAATTGGTCTGCATGGCTGTGGCCTCTTCTAAAGATGATGCACAAGAAAGCCAGCAAACAGTTTGCTGAAGACTAAGGACATGGATTACTGGAACCATGTCCTGTGGTCTGATAAGACCAAGATAAACTTATTTGGTTCAGATGGTGTCAAGCGTGTGTAGCAGCAACCAGGTGAGGAGTACAAAGACAAGTGTGTCTTGCCTACAGTCAAGCATGGTGGTGGGAGTGTCATGGTCTGGGGCTGTATGAGTGCTGCCGGAACTAGGGAGCTACAGTTCATTGAGGGAAACATGAATGCTAACATGTACTGTGACATACTGAAGCAGAGCATGATCCCCTCCCTTCGGATACTGGGCCGCAAATAACGACCCCAAACACAACTCCAAGATGACTACTGCTTTGCTAAAGAAGCTAAGGGTAAAGGTGATGGACTGGCCAAGCATGTCTCCAAACCTAAACCCTATTGAGCATCTGTGTGGCATCCTCCAAGGGAAGGTGGAGGAGCGCAAGGTCTCTAACATCCACCAGCTCTGTGATGTTGTCGTGGAGGAGTGGAAGAGGACTCCAGTGGCAACCTGTGAAGCTCTGGTGAACTCCATACCCAAGAGGGTTAAGGCAGTGCTGGAAAATAATGGTGGCCTCACAAAATATTGACACTTTGGGCCCAATTTGGACATTTTCACTTAAAGGTGTACTCACTTTTGTTGCCAGCGGTTTGGACAATAATGGTTGTGTGTTGAGTTATTTTGAGGGGACAGCAAATTTACACTGTTATACAAGCTGTACACTCACTACTTACATTATAGAAAAGTGTAATAAAATATTTACAAAAATGTGAGGAGTCTACTCACTTTTGTGAGATACTGTATATATACTATATATAAACATTCAAGTCACCAGCCAGTTAAAAAAAATAGACAATTTAGAGAAAATTGTCCTCCAGTGTTTATTTTCTCATCACGCAGAACGTCAAGTACATTAATCTGTATGAGGTTACTTATCATTGTTTAGCTCTCAGCTGCATATCAAGAACAGCGCAGTTCGATATCATGAATAATTTGCCATCATTGAAATTCTGCTCTGTGACAAACATCTGATAGATTAAATGTTATAATAACACTTGATAGAATTGATTTATTTTTGCACTGTGCTGGTTTATGGTGTTCATTTTCATCTTTAAGGTTGGACAGTGCCATTTCCCAATTATACTCGCCAGTGATTTAAAAAAAAAGACAACAATGACTAAATTATCTCGAGGACTCTATGTAATGTGCATTTAGTTATTGCAATGACTGCTGGCAAAGCATCAGTCACTTTCACATGATTTTCATACTTTGTTAACAGTTTGTTTTGTCGTTTCAGGCAAGTTTCATATTGGTAGACATCTAATTTTTAAATGAAACTGGCTTTATTTACAAATGTATGATACATCTATATTGAGAAATTCAAGAATATAGAAATATAATCCTACTATACCAGACCCATATGAAAACTCAAGACCAATGCTGAACATTACCTTTTATAACAAACAAAATTGGTTGGTTTACAAATGAGCAACATTTTCAAACAAGTAAACACATTTTTTTTTTTTTTACCTAATGTTTTTGCTTGCTTTTTAGGGGCTTAGTAACAGCCCCTAAAAACTCATGGGGAGGCATTTACTGCATACCCCTGTGGCCTGACATGGGAAGTGACACGAGCATTCCAGATGCTCTGCATGTATGATGTCTTCAGAGCGAGAATAGGGAAGCATCACCCGTGAGTAGATTGCACACTTGAAGGATGTGCCTGATCTCCCTGAGCCTCCCAAGCCCACAGGCTCCATATGTTTCCATGGGCTACTATGGCCACCCCTGCACCACCCCTCTCATGTGCATTTTTAAAGCGTAACTCTGTTTTAAGTGGCGTGCTTCAAGGTTCTATTCCCTGACAGTTGGACTGTTTAGCTGAACGAGTTGTGTTAAGAGAATACAGTATAATTTAATGTATGCAGTGCTGTTACTAATAATAAATAGGAGTCTGAACTAAGTCTCAGTAGGATGCAGGTATTGTATAAGATAAACTATAGGCCAAGCATCTGTCGTTAATGATGCTTGTGGCCATGACAGCATATGATACTAAAAGTCACTGTAGATATATTGCTGGTATATAAAATAATATCACAATCAGAGGTGATATGATTATCAGGTGTTTCTTCAGATAAATTAAAACATTAGAAGAATAAAAAACAAGTTGTTTTTTATGAACTGACAACCGACCATGTAAGGAAAATATAAATACTGGAGAAAGATCAGGTTCAGAAAAAGAATCTTATTAAAAATTGTATCCTTCAGAAAGTAGAAATAGATGACCCTAGATAAATTCCTACTTTATTGATTGCTTTTCTTTTTGTTTTTAATTCATAGATAGTAAATACATTAAGGTGTGCAGCTTTAAGTGATCCCTAAGAAAATTAAATGTTTAATGCTTAATTTGTCTTTCTGATATAGGTAATACAGCTGTAAACTCCTTGCAGTATTCATTAGGGGGAACTTTTTTTTTCTAATTTTGGACAGAATACGGAAGAGTTAAAACCTACATCTACTTTATATTCCTGCCTCTCCCCACAGGGAAAATGTACCCTCATTACTTACCCTTGTGACCACTGATTACCAACAGGAATAGGAGGTAAGGGAAAACCTTCCAATTGAGAATTCAATAACTGTTGAAGATGGCATATCCCATCACTTAGGGGAGGTTTATTTATTATACTGCCATGTCTTTGGAACATGAAGAAAAGGAAAATCTTCAAGGTGGGTGAGACCTAGAGCTATAAGAACATGATAGTATTCAACCCTTCCCTACTCTACACCCCCCCCCCCCCAAAAAAAAAAGGTTTAACAGCCACACTTTAAGTGTCCAACCAGGCATGTGTCTATAACATTTGCTATGGTGTGGTCTTTTAAAAATACTAGATCCCTGGCTTACATGCTGATCTGATAGTTTCAATACTCTCTGAACCACTAACTCGCAGAACGATGCACATTACAAACCTTGAACCTTGACTTCATTTTTTCTTTTGTGATTTACATACATGTATTTGTTTAGGGTCACTGTTAAAACAGCATTCAATCTAGAGCCCGACAGACAACTGTCATTTTCAGAAGTAGGTCAACAATGGCAGCCACCATTTTTTTCTCATGACACGTTTCCTTTAAATTAGTACTTTTGTTGAGAGGAAGGTGTATGCACCCTGACCTATTAGGCTGCTATTTTATAATCTGACCTGTTTTCCTGTTATCCTTGAACACAGCACTTGTTTCTGACTAGTACTAAGATTTGCTACTACTTTTGTGCTTTTTGCTATGACTTGAAATGTTTTTGGCTTCTGTATTCTGCCTAAAGCCTGCCCTGCCTTGACCTTATGCTTGCTCTTTAATTTTTTTTCCACTGCCAGTCCTGCCCTGCCACTTGTCCTGGCCTTGCCTCTGCTTAACAATTTAGTACAAGCAGGTGTTCTCTGAAATGTCTGGTGTCATTACCCAAGCAATCCAATCCTAAAGATCAGAATGCTGTCTTCAACTTAACATCTGCACTGCTAGGGGTCTGGAGCAGATGGAGCTGTCTTGGAATCAGGAACGCAATGAAAGCCTTTTTTAAACAGAGTACCACCCACAAAATAACTGAGCTGCATAACTCAAATTTTAAGTGTACCTGCACTTTTGGTTTTCTCCGAGTTTCCCCATAAAGTCCCACAATTAGCTGTCGATTGAAATTGTGGTATTTCTCAAAGTGTTGTGCCAGTTGGCTCAACTGCTTTTTCACAGCAATATCACGCAGATGTTCACCAATGTGAATTTGGAATATGGTGTCCGTTTATGAAGCAGTGGAAATCTATTCACTGTTTCATTCTCCGGCATTCACAGTGAAGATCTTTCTCCTCTGTGTGCCAGTTTATGAAGCTTTGTAGATCGCTTCACCTTCTGAGGAGTGAAGAGATCTACAAACGCTTCCAACAGTGGAGAACGGCCCTGATACTGGAATCTCGTGAGACTTTACGAGATTACAGCACCAGAAATTCACTGAAACACAGAGATGTCAGTTTATTAAGCAGTGATAAATCATCACCGCTCAATACACTGACAGACGGCATGGATTAATGTTAATAAAATAATATAATAATAATAAATAATAAATAAATAATAAAATAATACATTATATACATATGTATACACACACACATTATATATACATGTATATACAAACACATTATATATATATATATACATATACACATTATATGTATATATGTATATATATGTATACATATAAATATGACAGGGGGACATGCTTACAGTGTTGGGGAGTCTGAACGAGGCATAAGGAAGTTAAAAATCTTCCTCCTTCCCCCTCAGATCCCCCGGGATTCTCTTTTCACTCCCCGATTCACCACCTCTGAGCTGGTGAACCTGGGAGTGTGAATTCTGACTCAGATCGCCAGTGAAGCGGTGAGATCACCGCTTCATAAACTGGCCGTTACTGTGTCATTCAATGAGGATTCTCCATGTGTAGAGATAATCGGCGGGAGAACAAGTTCAAACATGTTCTCCCCCGATTATCACTGTTTCATAAACTGTTTATGGACTGTGATCAGCGGCGATCCTTGGGATCACCGCTGATCACTGCTTCATAAACGGACACCTATGTACTTTGTTTTATCACACAGACCAGTGATTACATAAATCACTTTTGTGGTCCTGCATGATATAAATGATCTTATGTGAAAGCTGCAAGACTCGTCCCAATTAGCAAAGCACTGGAGATTACTCTGTGACAACCATTCTGAGAAGTACATTCTGATTTAACTAGGTGATCCTTTAAGTTTTTAGCTTGCTGAGTGGTTACTAGAGGGCTTAGACCTACAAATTTGGCTACTTGCAGGTTAATTATAAGAATATACCCATGTCTTTGGAGTATCCTACATACAGTAGATCATTCCAATGATACCCATAAGGTGTAATCAGATGAACAAAAGGGATTTGGCCATGTTTTTGACACTAATGCCGTGTACACACGATCGGACTTTACGGCAGAGTTTGTCCGGCGTACTTTTCGACGGACTTTACGACGGACTTTCCGAATGAACGGACTTGCCTACACACAATCAACCAAAGTCCGACAGATTTGTACGTGATGACGTACGACCGGACTAAAAGAAGGAAGTTCATAGCCAGTAGCCAATAGCTGCCCTAGCGTCGGTTTTTGTCCGTCGGGCTAGCATACAGACGAGCGGACTTTTCGACCAGACTCGAGTCCGTCGGACAGATTTGAAACATGTTTCAAATCTAAGTCCGTCAAACTTTTGAGAAAACAAAGTCCGCTGGAGCCCACACACGATCGAATTGTCCGACGAAATCCAGTACGCCGGACCAAGTATGCCGTAAAGTCCGATCGTGTGTACGCGGTTTGAGATATAATTTTTATGTACAAGAACTTTTTTCATGCCATGCCTTAGATTTACATATTCTAGGCCATTGATGGGGGCATTGTTCTTGGAAGAGCCTGGATATAATTAATAATAATTCTGAGGAACTGACCTTGAGGTTTTGCTTGCCTGATCTTGAGGTATTTCTTTAATTGTTGTAGTAGGATGTTGACTGACAGTGTGCAAGAGTGTGTTCTCTGCAGTACGTTTACAAAAGGTGTTTGTTTTAATATATCCATCATGAACTCTGATCTTCATCAGTGATAGGAAAGCTTCAGTTAATTTTTCTAATTTTGTACATATTAAAACAACCTGGCAATTTTGCATTCTGTTAAACTGATTCTTTAATTTTTTTTATCACTTACTTGTGGTTTAGAATTGCTTATGTGAGGGCTAAAGTTTAATTAACAATCACGTGTACCCTTGATTATGTATTTTTTTTAAATGTTATTCTTAATTAGAAGAGAAAAAATATTTACTTTATGGGGCTTGTGCATCACATTTACTTGTATAGACTGCCATATTGAAGCCTTTGAATGTCCTTTAATAAAAAGTATGGCCCTGGCAGTGAAGCTATTTACAGTAGATAACAATCCCGCTGTTTGATAAATCTGGCTGGTGATGTATCTTTCTAAAGGACCCATTGTACTGTAGAACAAAAGTGATCACATCAGGTAAACATCTATTCTGGTGCCCATGTAGATAGGAGGGGGAGGTATATTAGTTGATGACAAGAGCCTTCTCTCCCACAAGAAAAGTGGGGTATTGTAGTTCGCAACAAACATTCTATTATCTAACCTTTAAGGCCTCCTGCACAAAGAATGTTTTGGAAACTCTCCTAAAAGCCTTTCCTCCTGGCAGCAGCGTTTCGGCAAAATAAAACCAGCTGACACTTTTGTGTTTTTTAAGAATGTTGGTTCCATTTTCTAATCATTAGTGGGGTCAAATCAGCTTTTCCAAATTAACAAATTTCTAAAAGGTTGCTGCCACCTAGATACATTTTGATCAGAAATAATATATGGCAAAGATAAGTTTTTTTATATAAAGCCAAAAAAAAAAAGATACATATACATATACCAATATAGATGGCAGAGAAAAACACTTCATTATAGGATCAATATAGAAATATTTCTTACTTTGCACAATTTGCACACTTTATGGTGGTTATTATACACAAAAGTTAGCGCAATCCACTTTTTACTAAAGTTTCTAAAAGTGTATGTGTTTTTTGTTAAGGAAATTTCATTAATTTTAAAATCAAATGTTAAAAGCAAACAAAATTTTGAAGTACTTTCAAATGACTCTCATTCAGTCATTAAATGTGCAAAGAATTTTTACACAACTTTGCATATGAATGTTTGTATAACTGTTCATTCCAAAATCTACTAATATATAGCTAGCTTTAAACACAAACATAAATAGAAAGCAAAAACTTTGTGAAAAGTGTGATTTACAGCATAATTCCTAAGTTGCAGTAGGTGAAAACTAATGGAAAGTTCATCTCTGCAGTAAAGCTTTTAGAAATGCTTCTAAAGTCTTGAGATCTGAAACTGCTATGGACAGTAAATCCCACAAACAATTACTGAATGACCAGTACACCTAGCCTATCACCTAATAAGATTGTTTTAGTGACTCTGCTACAGTTTCTGCATTTTCTAAGATCACTTAAAAAAAGTTACGGGGCTTTGGTGTGTCCATTCCAGCACTGCTCTTCATTTAATTCTCTTCCCGTTATTCTTTCTTCTTTACAGATCGAATAAGGGAGGTTTGACCACATTTTCCTTGAAATCTTCAGTCTATCTTTTACTTCTGTTATCTAAATAGAAAATAAGAAAACTTGTTATTCATGTCATTACATATATACACTATATGGTCATGAGAGTAAGACATGGGATAACATTTTGCTTTTAGGAAGTTGTATAAGACAGTGAACATTTCAATTATGGTCATGGTACTTTGCATGGCTTAGCAATTGTCCTTGAATGTCACGGCCCACACCTTATTAAATTCCTATTCAATAATGTGTGCTTGTCCAACGTAAATAATGTATCATTTAAATGTAAATATGGTTTAAAACAGACATGGTATTGAGAATAGCTTGGAGCTTTAAGCCCCTTTCACACGATCGGACCGTTCAGGTTTGCCTGTCAGTTTTCAGGGCGGACCTGAACGGGCGCTCCATGTTAGCCTATGGAGCGATGGATGTCAGCGAAGACATGTCCGCTGACATCCGACCCGGTCCGATCCGCTAAAAGCAGACAGATGGCCCCCGTCCAGATCCGTTGCTAGCGGATCGGGTGAGATCCCATAGGCAGCAGCGGCACCTGACAAGCCCCTCCCCGCTTAGTGAGCAGAGAGGGATCCGCCCGGCTCAGCGGAGATCAACGGAGAGATATCCTGCTAAGCCGGCGGAGCGAGGCGGGCTCCGTGGAAGAGGAGTCCACCTCGTGTGAAAGGGGCCTAAAGCTGAACTTCAGGCAAACAGCTAAATACACAGATAAAGTACATATAGGAAAACTGTTTTACTTGCCAAAGGAATTGTGTTTCTGTCCATACAGTCCTAACATATACACAGTTCTGCCCCACAGCACAGCCTTGTCTGACAGTGAAAGGCTCTAATCTTTCTCAGCTGAAGCCTCAGTTACAGGTTACTTCCCCACTGACCACCTGTAACTGCACAGTGATAGAAGAGCAGCCTTATCTCTGCTACTCTGCTCTCTCCACCTATCAACATGTTTCTTACACTTCAGCACACCTGATTGTGCTGCTTCTCCTTTTGTGTCTGAGCTCTGCTGAAAAGGTGTCTGCAAGTGGCTGATACCAAGTCAAATACAGGAATTTATACTGCTTGGATTAAAAAATAAATGTAATGTTGTATTAATAAATATAAAGATTCATTAATTTGTATATTTTATGACTGGCTGGAAATGTAACTTTAATTACTTTTTTGTAAGTGCAGTTATTGAACTATTTTACCATTAACACACGAGCATGTCTTCATAAAAGCCCAATTAAAATGGATATAAAGATGTCTTATGGTCAGTACAAGACAGTACCTCCACTGCACCTGAAAACCATGGATAAAACAGAGGCCACATGCCAGTCCTATGGCTTTACACATCTACAGTCATGGCAAGAGAAAAGATGACGTGTGTGAAAAAACTGTTCAGAATATGAGAATTTATAATATTGCTACATCAGCATTTGACCTTTTTTTACTTGTGTATGTAAATGATATAAAATATTTTAACAGCCCTACACAATTTTCTTAATCGTCACTGTTTTTATTTTTTCAGTGAAAAAATTAAGGCACCTAAACTGTGGTGATCAATACACTCTAACCAATAATTCACAATTTTTTTCCTCTCAAACCCTCGCTCCTCTACAACATGCTTGTTCCCTTCACTTTTTTTCCCACTCAGGTCTGCCCCTTGTCCACCATTCTTGTCTAGATAAGAATGATGTGCTTTGCTTCTGGTGCCTTTAGGGATATGCATGTCACATATCCCAGGAGGTTTTCAATTCTAGCATTCAAAAAGTAAGTTTCACAAATACATATGTAGCACCCTGGAGTTTAGGCAGGGTTGCTCCCCAAAATGTACTTGTCAGGAATAGTCATCTTGGCTAATTGTAAGAGATCAATTGTTTTCTCCCCAAGGCTGACCTTTTTACACTTTTCTCTTCTACCGCTAGGTTGCCGGGTACTTGGTGGTACTAGATACGAGAAGGACATGCAGGGTTAGATTACGGGTATGTAGGGTGGCCTGCTGGAAAAGCCTATATATTCGGGTGGAGTCAGGTGATCTGTATTCTGTGCCATGGCTGTCTGGGTGGACATGTGTTGTACTGCCCGAGCTGCTAGGCCAGAGATTGGGCCTACCCTGGGCACATCTTGCTTCTAGGCTGCCTGAGGGCCTATCCAGAAGCAAGAGAGCAGCGCAGGGTTGGGCTTGCAATCCAACCAGAGAACTGGAGAACCTGTCGTGGTCGGAGGTAGAGGGGAAGCTGTCGCCACTAAGGGACCAACCACTTTATTACCAGGGACCACAGTAAGTAACTGAAGCAAGTAATGGAGCAGTATTCTCACCAACAGGGGACGGTGAAGATTTGGGAAACTTCAGGGGGTATCAAGCCAGGGACCCAGCCAGCAGAGGTGACACTTGCAGAGCAGACTTGTGTATCAAGCCAGGGACCAAGCAGGCCAGTGGGGGGAAGCTTGAGAGGTATCTTGAGAGCCAAGCTAAGGAACACAGCAGAGAAGTGGGGGTGACACTTGAGGAAGATACCACTGTACAGATTGGAGGAGCTCAAGGGATTCAGTGTCAGTGAATCATCTAGTCTAGTGAGAGACTGGGAGCTCAGTGGGCTGAAAAACTACAAGAAGCGATTGTAGTGGAAGTGACGGAACTGTTATGCTTTGTGTTAGGAACTGTTAAAGACTGTTGCCATAGGAGACAGCATTCCTGCACATGCAGTCTGGACATGGAGTCTGTCAATTACTCTTTCAACTACCTAAGGGTGTCCTGGCCCTAACCCTCTCTCCCAAAAGTTACGTTAGGAGAATATATAAAAAATCTCTTTTGCATTCAAGAAATGTCTGGCACCCAATAACTTTAACTACCTTGCACCCACTAGGCCTCACAACCCACTATATTTAGAAGGATGTCAGCTATCTCTGGCCCTGGAGGTTCTCATTAGACCGAAGAAGGCCTGGGACCTTGCTGCACATATAAAGTATATATTAAAAAAAATACCAAATTTTTATTCAACCATAAATGAACTTAAAATCTCGTAGACATAAGTTATAGTGCTCTCTCAAAGCCAAATTAACACATTAGATATGTTGTAAGCTAAGTGATCACTTTTCATTGTGGTGGGTGGCAAAAATGCAAGGTTGCCCACTAATCACCCCCTTAGGCTGCAATAAGCAGCAGACAGGGATGTTTACATGCCTTAGCCACGATGCTTTACTTGTGCTTGTGGCACAGTTTACCCAACATGTAGCAATCAGCAGGTGGCAAACAGGGAAACGCCACCAACACCCCACAGCCGCGTGTTTTGCATTGCTTCCTTACCGTCTGTCAGTAACCTTTGGAGGTAGAAGGCAGGGACTCAAAATGAAATCCCATATTCCAGGCTTTAAAAATAGTTATCATGGAGGGGGTAAGTGAATAGAGGTTCTTTGGTACTCAATAAAGCAGGGATTGGAGTACTTCAAAGGAATGCAGCTTCCAACATGGTGTTGGAGATATCGGGTTGCAGTCACCAGTATGCTGTCACTAATTAAATGGCAAAGAAATACTTCTGGTAATCTGGCCTGACCAGTCCCCCCACAAAAAGGAATTGAAAATTGTTGAGTTGCATAAAAAACATTTTAGAGATCCATTGGAGGGAGTGGTGAAACAAGTAAGTCAATTTTGTGAGAATATGGCCAATCAACAAGAGGGGCAGGCTGAACCTGAAGTTGAGGTATGTCAATTTCATGAGGATATGGCCAAAAAGTTAGAGGGGTTTTTAAACTAGGCCGGGGGGGGGGGGGGCAGAGGTAGTCAGCACGGAACATATTCCAGAGGGTAGCATTGGGGGCAGGTTGACTAAAGTAGTGGTAGGTTGACTAAAGCACATAAACCCAAGGTAAGTATAGTAACAAGTTCTAGCTGCAATCTCAGAACACCAAATAAGAGGATAGTATGCGACCAGTCTAAACTATTTGGCATGTTTACGAATGCCAGGAGCCTGGCGGACAAGATGGGTGAACTAGAGATACTGTTGTACAAGGAGGATTTGGATTTTGTGGGAATTTCAGAGATCTGGTTCAACAGCTTTCATGATTGGCTGGCAAACATTTAAGGGTATACCCTTTATTGCAGGGATAGAGAGGGTAAAAAAGGGGGAGGGGTATGCCTATATATCAAGAATAATGTACAAGTAAATGTGATAGATGACATCACTAAAAGAGCTAGGGAGGAGGTGGAATCCTTCTCGGTAGAGCTCCAAAGGGATGAAGCTAAGGGGAAAATATTACTGGGAGTATGCTATAGGCCCCCTAACCTGAGGGAGGAGGGGAAGGCGGATCTCCTATCACAAATTGGATTAGCAGCAAGGATGGGAAGTGTTATCATAATGGGGGATTTTAATTATCCAGACATAGACTGGGTGGGGGGAACCACGCATGTGTCTAAGGCTCGCCAGTACCTAAATGTCTTGCAGCACAATTTCATGGTTCAGATGGTAGACGCACCAACTAAGTCCAAATAATCAGTAGCTTGCTGGGAAACAGCAACCCCTAAATATTTAAAATTTTCGACTCATAAAAATGGAACATCTCCAAAGGTGGAAACCCAGCATCGTTCAGGAACAATAGGAGGTCTTCAGCATACAGGACCACCCTCTCCTCCAGCCAGCCTACCCTGAGAACTGGGTTAGCCAGTAAAAAACACAGAGGGCCTCCGCTTTGGGTTCCATGGCCAAAGCAAAAAGTGTTTGGGGAGAGAGGGCAGCCCTGCCTAGTACTCCGGCAGAACTGAAAAGGGACCAAAAGGAAGCTGTCCAGACATATGGAGGCTGTTGGTTTATGGTAAACAGTTTTCAACCAGTCTATGAAACAGAGCGGAAGCCCATCTTCCAGAGCACTCTACTGTGTTGAAAGCTTTCTCGAGAGCCATTCGCTCTAGAGCCCTGATTCTGATGTTGAGCATGAATATTAGAAAAAAGCTTGCACATAATTATGTTGGTATGGTGATACTTATGGCGCATGGTCTATGAGGGTATGGCCAGGTCTATGAGGATATGACTCTAGATAATTTTAGAATAGAAGTTAAGAAGGACTATCAGTATAAAGGAGGCACAGAGTGAGGGGTTCTTGGGGCTTTTATAAATTAGTATGATGTGGGCCTCTCACATAGAGGGTAGGAGCACGCAATTGGCTAGACGCAAATTATAAAAGAACGCCAATCTTGGACCAAAGGGTCTGTGTGTTTCTTAAAAAAATTCAATGGGGAGACCATCGGGTCCAGGAGTCTTCCCAATGGGAGAAGAGCTAATAGACCACAGGACCTCACAAGGGGTTATTTCTCACACAAGCAAGTTCCCCTCAGAATTTAATAGCTAGCCAAATCCTAATGGGTCTAACAGAAGGGCAAGGTTGGAGGGAATAAAATCCAACTTCAATGAGGAGGAATAAAGGTCATTTTAATATGTAATAAATTCTGGCAATATTCCCTCCTGGGAAGTGACCAAAGTGCCATCAGATGTGCGGACCTCTGGGACAATAGTGAGTGATTTATCATGTTGTGCAAGCATATCTACCATTTTTATCTCTGTGTTCAAAGAACTCTTGTTTACGCCTATGGAGGTCTAAGCTAGAAATATCAGCCAGGTGTAGATGTAGTTCCCTCTTTGCGGACATAAGCTGTTTAAAATTGTGGTGTGAGAGGAGGTGTATTGCTCCACTGTATCATTTACAGCCTTCTGCAGGCTTTGTGTAGTTAACTGCTCTTTGTGTTAGGAACTGTTACTGTTGTTGAAGCGCTAACTCCAGGTGTTTGGAGTATCTTTATCTGCTGATTGTTAAACTTTCTAGAATACACATATTTCTATTGTTGTGTAGGATCTGGGGCTGCTGTCCCTTCATTCCTCTCTCCCCCTTTCCCTCTCCATCCCTCATTCATCTCAGACTCTAACCACACCCCCTTTGAGTCATGCCCATTTAAGCCACGCCCATGATTTCACATAAACCACGCCCTTTTTTGCCACGACGCGATTCGCGCGCCGCAGTTTTATTTTTATTGCTAAGCCACGCCTACAAATGCATGCTCCACCCCCAAATTATTATACACTCCGCCTACAGCCAAAAAAGTGTCCCACATATTTTTTTTGCAATGTTGGCAACTATGTGTTGTGCTGTTTGTGTGCAGAGCTTGGACTGGACACAATGCTGCTCCTCATCATCCCTTCTCTAAACCATTAGTGAGAAGTGCTGCCACTGCGGCTGGTAAGCCATGAAAAGAGACGATTGCTGCATCTTTGCCCTTCTTGCCCTGCTCTTGTCCTACAATCCCCTGCTCTGCTGAGAGTCATTTGTAAAAACATAATTCTGTTAAAAACACTAAGCTTCCTGTTAAAGCCTGCCATAAATAAGAATTAGCACCCCTAAAATCAGCCCCACTTACCACCTACAGCTGCCCTCAGTGCTCCCTCTCCCTCTGCAGAAAGCAAGAGCCCTACCTCTCCATCATGCCGAGCAACAGTGTTCTCCTCTCCTTCTACAGAGCTCTAGT
This sequence comes from Lithobates clamitans, assembly GCA_037952925.1. Classification (NCBI taxonomy): domain Eukaryota; kingdom Metazoa; phylum Chordata; class Amphibia; order Anura; family Ranidae; genus Lithobates; species Lithobates clamitans. The sequence continues at coordinate 1,092,856 of JBBGZY010001336.1, read as the reverse complement.
GCCCTCCCTACTTTTGGTACAGTAGTTAAAGGCTAGGTTCAAAAAAATAATAAATGCGCATATGTTTGCAGAAAAAAAAATGTGCATCTTGGGTGCAATGCCAGGCCCCTGCATACTCTTTCTCCAGTTCTCTCTCTGTACCTCTATACAGGCTTTTAATTGGAGAGCTGGAATAAGTGTGTCAGTGGACTATGAGTGCAGTGATGTTGCCACACTTGTTTTCCATTGAGAACAACAAGTCTGTCTATCATTGTGTGAGATGGGACTTGTAGTTCAATTATTCAGAGATCCCTGTGAATGAAGGAATCAACTGTACAGTTAAAAACCTGCATTGTGCCAATTTTAAATTTGACACCTGTTGCGTGGAGGAAAAACTCAGCATGCTGTCAGAAGATGCGGGGGCACTTTGGGGGTGGGAAGGTTGCTTAGCAACATGTTACACAATAAAGCATGTTGCTAAGGCTCCATTCACACCAATGCGTTTTTTTCATGCTTTTTGCAGAAAGCAGGACATTATTTTTAACATGGGTTCCTATGGAATATGTTCACATCAATGCATTTTTTGTGCCTCTGCATTTATTGGAAAGGGTCAGGCACTTTTTAAAATGCAAAACAGTGCTTTTTTGGTTCAATAGACTTCAATTAAGAAGCTGCAGGAAAGCATGTAGTGTGTTTTTACCGCAATTTGTGTTTTCAAATCTGCCCAAAAACAAATTTCCAAAAAAAGCATAAAAAATGCAAAACGAAAATCAAAATCACAGTTAAAGACACGGAAAGCACAACTAAAAAGCACTGCAAAATGCTCAAACGCAACATGCATAGATGTGAATCTAGCCTTAAGGCGAAGGTAGCCTTTAGGCCAGGTTCACACATGTCCGGTGCGAACTTACGATTGAGTTTTCACAGCGAATTTCCAAAGCAGCTATTCAGCAGTTCAGCTGCGATTTAGATGCAGTTTAAGATGCAAATTTTTGGATTAACAGCTGGTTGTTAAGGAGCGGGCCAGGAAGCTGGCTGCCGCATCCTTAACAATGGATGACTCCTCAGCTGTCACCGAGGTTCCCTGCTGACAGCTGAATGTAAAAAAAGCTATTGCTGCCAATAAAAAATTGTGAAAAAAATGGCGTGGGGGTCACCCCCAAGCCATACCATGCCCTTTCGTAACTGGTATGAATTTTAAGGGAAACCACTGTGGTGGAAATTATAAGCTTCTCCTATAAGCAAATAATTCAGTGTACTAATAAGCACAATCATAGCTCTCTGGTATAATGTCGGGAAAACGCACTTGTTTATCTCCATGTAACACAGACAGATGCTGGTATCATATTGAGCTTAGCAAAATCCTGCAATAGAATGATCTTTTGCTTTTATTTATACTGTAAACATAAATAACAAAGGAAGGTGGTGGCTTCAGAATCAGCCAATCAGACACTTGTATTCTTTCAAAAGAACCAATCACATACATGTATATATTCATATGGAATTCCAGTAGTGACGTGTGCAGATGGTCATGTGCAAAGCCATGCGGTCAGCTTATTGTGAGGCACAAAGTGTCTCACAATTTGAACACTACTTACATGGCTCTGAACACGATCGTGTGCACATCCCCACTGCTACCAATGACGCGAGCCATACCCTATCATGGCTCAGTGGGCCATAATTTTTTTTATGGTTATGCTATTGTTCCCATGTACGCAGATCTGTTGGCTAGGAGCGTTAATGCAGTCGCCATGAGGTGGGCAGTCTCTTGGTGAGGCATAAATGATCATCCCTAAAAGAGCAAACAGATCTGCCGTGTACACGGGAAGGTTTCTGCAGCCAATGGTCTTCCACCAACGTCTGTATGTGCGAATACGCTCACATGAGCGTATTACAGCAAAACTGACACTGGGGGACATCTGACAACATACATTAATAACAATTTGCACAACACCACACACCAATTTTTTTTTAAAAATGGGGTAAGGCCACCTAAAATCCCACCCCAAAGCACCTTGTCCCTATGTTGAACAAGGGCCTTTTCCCCACAACCCCCACAACCCTGGCCTATCTGCGGACAGGGGGCTTATTGGAATCTGGAAGCCCCTTTAACAAGGGAACCACCCAGATCCCGGCCCACCCATGTGAATGAGTATGGGGTACATTGTACCTCTACTCATTCACCAAAAAAAAATTCAAAAATAAAAACAGAGACTGTTTTTGACAACGCCATTATTAAAAAAAACAAAAACAATGTACCCTGGTGTAGATCCATCATCAACCACGATGCCTGCTGCCACTGCAGGCCCAGAAAAAAAAGCTCCGCCCGTGCCAAAGGCTCCCGCTGTTTGCCTGCTCTGCCATCTGCCATTTCTTTAATAGCTAAGGGGCGGGGCTACCCGGCGACGTCGCCTGGTGGCACTGTGCCTTGTGATGACACTGCCGCTGCACTGCATATTTCAGAACCGGCTCCATAGAAAAAGCTAGCGGTTCACATGTCAAGCGAAATGGATGGGGTTCAAAATGCACTAAATTCGCATATATGTGAACAGAGCCTTAAGGGGTATTTTGTGGGTACAGAGGCTGCAGCATGTGTGTGCAGTGTGTATTGCATTTTCCTTTAGGCTATGCTCAATATCCAATGTGGTTTAGCCACACCCACTGTATCCCACTGTATCTTTTTGCCTTTCAGAGTGTCCCTCATTGACAATGTCAAATTTTGGGAGGTAGGTCTCAGAGTGCTCCTACACATAAAGTCAGTCACTAGCTAAACAAAGCACCGCGGTACTGCCATCTTGTGGAAGGAAAAGAGTTCAGCAAGCAGTAACATTACCCCATGTTGCATAAATTTGGTTTATATTAGGCATGTATTTACTTTATTTTGTTTCCCAATTATAGATAATATATCGACACTGAAATATGTCCTGATAAATATATGATATATTGCCAAAAATTATTTACTTATGAAATCCAGTATAGAAAAGATCACTAGTATTTACAAGCAAAGTGCTGCCTAATGAAGGAAGGACAAATGACTTTCATATAGATTATAAAATATTGTCAAGAGGAAATAAAATACTAATAGGAATTGTGTTCAGTTAACACATTCATGCTGGATTTAATAATATATTCAACCAATGACAATATGAAGCAGCTGTGTGCTTGTGCTATTTCGGTAAGTTCATGCTGTCTGAAAGTATCAGGTAGTTGATAAAAGTTCTGCACTGAAGGCTACCAGCACAATTCGGCATAAATGGAAATAATATGACAAGATCACAATTATATAGACTTCACATTGACTTCCTGCTGAGTTTTTCTAGTATTTTAATGAACAGCTGAGCTAATGCATGGCAGATATATGTGCAACCCACACTTTTTCACTACAAAAGCAGACTATGCTGTTGACACACTGGATCTCAAGTTGGGATTCTTAATAAGGCCAGGCAGAAGGCATTGCACGTAGTAGGTCTAATCCAATGCTGGTAGTATGCTATGCTAGATATGAGGGTCCTTTAAAGCAAGCAGGAGACTTTCGGGCAAAGGCAGAAAGCAACTTGACATTTAAAACAATGTGACTGAGCAGTGTTTCATCTCCTTAACAGATATTCAAATATAGCACTAAAAAGCTAAAGTAATATATTTTTTATATTTTATACATATTTTTACATCTCGTAAAGGGACACGAGAAAGTGACTTATTGAACATAGGTCTAAAAGTAAGGTGAGCTGCTAATGGAGGTGGTGTGTGCAGGACTTTAGGTGTTTATTTCACCGAAGAAGTTGGGGATGATCACATAGTGACACAACACGTGGACATTTTTTCCTTTTTTTTATTTATTCAGTTGATTTTTAGACTTTCATCATCTATTGTTGGTTATAGCGCAGCACAAAATTGTTTCATTCTTGGTTTTTGAATTGTGTGTGGTATACTTGTGGATATTGGTAGCAGCACATTTTCAATTATTTATGTTTTGTGAATGCAATAGGTGTGAGCAAGAGGATTTCTGTTCATTTATTGACTTGTATCTTAGGGCGGACTTCTGGGAAAATCAGTGAGCCAATAACGCAAGCAGGAAATTACATTTCTGGGGGGGGTTTGTGTACACCATCTGTGTACAGAACGCCTACAGATTACCATATTACGTTGCATTTTACAGAAAATTACAGTTCATTTTTAATAGCATTCAATTTTTCCCACAAAAGTGGTCACCCTTTAATGTTAGACACTGGTTTTACTTTAGAGCGGAGTTCCAGCCTGGGGAAAAAAAAATGAAAAAATTGAGAGTCAGCAGCTACAAATACTGTAGCTGCTGACTTTTAATATAAGGACACTTACCTGTCCAGGGAGCCCACGATGTCGGCACCAGGTGCAGGCGCCGCCATTGCTAGTAGGGGAAACCAGCAGGAAGCCTGCAGGCTTCACAGCTGGTTTCCTACTGCGCATCGCGTGGCGCTTTCTGAATGGTCCCGTCGTCTTCTGGGACACACACAGGTCCCAGAATGCAGCGGGCGGGGGAGGGCAAGATGCGATCATGGAAATGCAACAGCTTTAATCCCTTTCTGATATTTATACAGCACATCGTAAGGGTTTTATTTTCTTATCAATATTATAATCAAAAGTGCAGACCATTTAACATGTTATGTTAAATTGTTTGTGCCATCGTACTGTATAATATGACCTAAAGACACTCCAAGTGCTGCTTTAAAATTGAACATTAGTATGTTTGGCTCAGAAATGCGAGCTGGTTGGTAACTTTTTCCCATACATTGCACTGCTGAGCATATCTGATAGATTGCTGGCCATGAAGGCTGTACCTCTAATCAGTACTAAACCAGATAAGACATCTCATCATTGTTGCTGATCCTTCCATCACAGCCTTACATTTTACATACACACAATGTATATACAAAGTAATGTACCCACCACATTATTTCTCTCCACTGGTAACATAGAGCAATGCTGACTGCATTTTCAACAGAGAAATTATTTTTAAAAAGAATCTATTAATGTCTATGGGAATCATTTTATATGCAAGGTGTTACCCTAAGAGTCCATTCACACTTGTGCAACTTCAAAATCGTGCGGTTTCCATTGCGACTGTATAGCGCGATTTGGTGCAACTTTGATGTGATTTTGATGCAACTTTTGGTGAGTGCGACTTTGTTGTGACTTTGGCTTTGACCAATATAATTGTTTGTGCTCTACAAAGTCACACACAAGTCGCATGTATATCATGCAAATTTCATGCAACTTTGAGGGTTCACATTGAAGTCTATGGCCCTAAAGTCGCATTAAAGTCAGACCAAAGTAGTGCAGGAACTACTTTAAAGTCACTGTGACTTTAAGTCGCACAGATATGAACGGTACACATTGGAAAACATGGCATGTGACTTGTCATGCAACTTTGGGGTCCAAAGGCACATGACAAGTTGCACAAGTGTGCATGGGGACTGTTTTCATATGTGCAATTTAGGTGTTATAGAACCAAGGGTATAGCTAAAGACATAACAAAGCATGCCAATGCTATGGGGCGCAGAATTTTTCTGCATGAAGTTTTGTAGTAAATCTATCTCTCATCCCCTCAGCTCACCCTATCAGTCTCCTCACGCATCAATGATTTACTAACAGACATATCAGCCTGGATGTCACACCATTTCCTCAAACTGAATCTATCTAAAGCTGAGCTCTTAATATTTCCTCCCCCACGTGCCCCCTCCCCTGACTTCTCTGTCAAGATCAATGGCACATCTATCAGTCCGTCCCCACATGCCAGGGTGCTAGGGGTAACTTTAGACTCTGAAGTGCCCTTTAGGCCCACATCCAATCCCTGTCCAAATCATGCCGCCATAGCCTCTGCAACATTTCCAGAATATGCCCATTTTTAACTAATGACACCACCAAGCTTCTAACTCACACCCTGGTTATTTCTCACCTCGACTACTGCAACTCCCTCCTCATTGGATTACCTTTACATAGACTATCCCCCCCAGTTACCAACCATTCAGTGTCCTACACCCCTGTCTGCCAATCCCTCCACTGGCTTCCACTCACCCAACGAATAAAATTCAACACTAACACTCACTTCAGTACTAACAATAATTTACAAAGCCATCCATAACTCTGCTCCCAGCTACATCACTAAGCTTGTCCCAAAATACCAACCAAGCTGCTCTCTTCTGTCCTCCCAAGACCTCCTGCTCTCTAGCTCCTTTGTCACCTCCTCCCATGCTCGCCATTTTTCCATAGCTTCTCCCATCCTTTGGAACTCCCTACCCCAAGCTGTGCGACTGTCCCATAATCTATCCATCTTTAGACGATCCCTGAAAATCCTTTTCTTTAAAGAAGCCTATTCTGCTTCTAACTAAATACACTGTTTTACTTTTTTCATCAGCTCATCCCCCACAGCTATTAACGTTTGTATCAATTGACCCTCCCTTTTAGATTGTAAACTCTAATGAGCAGTGCCCTCTGATTCCTCTTGTACCAAATTGTAATGTAACTGTAATGTCTGCCTTCATTTTGTTAAGTGCTGAGGAAACTGTTGGCACTATATAAATCCTGTATAATAATAATAATAATAATAATAATAAAATAACTTATGCGGTATTTAACTCAGGAGAATCATGGCAAAAAAATCAGAATTTTAATTTTTTTGTTTTTGTTTTTTATTTAACTCCCTATTTTATTGTAGATTGGGTGACATAAATGGCCAAATATGGCTGCCATTCCCTGTAACATCATTGACCAAATACGGTCATAGTGTATCCGTGGAGTGTGTCTGTGTAGTGTGAGTTCTCAAATTAAAGTGCACCAAACACCTCTTTACATTGATTGAAGTGCATCTACGTACAGATTTCAACTTCTTCTTTACACTTGCTTTTAAGCACCGGCCCCTCCCTCCTAATAATGTCTGGGAGAACAACAAGGAAAGGCAGACATCCCCTTGGCACTGTAATGGGGCCAGCAACAAATGTGTCCACAGGCAAAGGTGGACGTGGTGGTCAGTCCTCAGGCAGGGCATCATTTCCACTGTTTAGTGGGTTTGCCCGTGCTATCCAGCCACAGCATGCAGAGGAGGTGGTGGACTGGCTTACTAAACCTTCTTCATCCTCCTCATTCCCTGTCACGCAAGCAGAGACAAGTGTGCAGTCCCCTGCAGTTGCCAGAGTGGATAAACCTGCCTCCTTGTCCACATCTATTCCTGCCATAGCCCCAACATCAGCCATTGAGGAGTCAGCTGAGTTATTTAACCACAACGTCAGCCCTGGCTTCTTGATGATGCCCAGCCATTACTGGATTCAGATGTTGGTTCTGAGGTTGAAGATGATAGGAACATGAGCCCAGAGAGAGGGAGGACACTGATAGACAAATTAGCATTCATGTTCCCCAAGCCGCAGCGTATTGCCAAGTTGTCTTTAGTGGTAATGATGAAGATGGAGGAGATGGAGATGATGATGATGATGATGAGGTCACTGATGCGACTTGGGTGTCAGATAGAGCAGAGGAGGAAACTGAAGGTGAGGCGGCCCAACCCCAAGGAGGCCAACATCAAGAAAGAGTAGAGAGCAGCCACCCTATTCCATCACATTCTGCAGCTGTTATCTCCCGGCCCACTCCCCAAAGCTCAGCTGTCTGGGCCTTTTTTAGCACATCTGCAGCAGATCGCACTGTTGCTTTCTGCAAACTGTGTCTCAGGCACATCAAATGTGGCAAAAACACCAATGATTTGGGTACCACATGCTTAACAATACATTTAACGTCCAACCACTCAGCCCGTTAGCAAGAGCACCTAAAAGCCACACAAAAGGGGCACAAATCTGTCCCTCCTCCTTCCTCCTTCTCCTCTTCCTTACCCACTTCAGTCTGCCCCTGCTATACCGAGTCATTATCTCTCTGTAGCCTCCACTGACAGGGATGATGGTATAGCACAGGGTGTCCCAGGTCCTAGCAACAAATCTGCCAGCAGCACACCGGCTGTGTATGTTGGGGGGGGCAGTATCTAGAAGTTGCCCCTTATTTTTAAAGGGGGTTTTCAGATTTTGATAAGCTCCCCAACACATAGACCTCCACAACCACCAATCCAGAGTTGTGGGGATGAGGCCCTTGTCCTCATTAACATTGGGACAAGGCACTTTGCTCGGGTGAGTCCCCCATGTAGAGGGTATGTGACCTGGTATGGTTTAGGAGGGGGCACATACTCGTCCTCCCTTTCCTGGCCAGCCAGGCTACATACTCATATGAGGGTCTGGTATGGAATTTGTGGGGATCCCATATGACTCTTTTTGTTTTTTGGCCCTGAAAGTTCTAATTTTGTACATTCTAAATATACTGAGGGGACTATAAAATGATAATGATTTTTTTTGTGAATTGACTTCAAAGTAATATCAAAATTTTTGTGATATTTACCACAAATGCGGTATTTACCTTTGGTGAATTGACATTTTTAATATTGCATGCAATTTTTCTGAAAAAAAACACAAATATTGCATGTGATTAACGTCAGTAAATTGACCCTTACAGTGACCTCTGAAGCTAAAAACTGCACCTAACAAATACATTTGGATGGAATTTATGTATATATAGCTAGGGAGCCTCTGTACATTGAAAAATAAACTATTAATATTCTGTATCACTAGTTAAACTGTGTTTGAGACGTACATTAGAGAGACGGGAGGGCCACTTGCTATGGGGCCCCTTTACACATAGCTATGGCCCTGTATAGGACTAGGACTTTTTTTTTACAAAAATTGCATTATAAAAGTAATTTCAGATAGTTAAAACTGAAGAAAAGAAAATATGCAGGAATGGTACAATACATAAAATTATCTGAATTAAATGTTGTTTAAAGCAAAAGGTTTGCCACTAGATGACATTTGTGGATAAAAATGAAATAAAAGTGTCAAATCAAGTTATTGAGTCAAAAAACTGACCATGGCCTATAGAAAACCACGATTATTTATTTTAGCTTATCTGCCAGTCTAGTGACCTTTGCAGGAAGATAGAAATATCCAAGCACTCAGTGATTCATTCATCATAAGTATGTTTATTTCTTCAATAAGAACTGCTAGCATCCAAGTGCTTGAGAAAGTAGACACAAGGTAAACAAGTCAATTGACATATGAAACAAATTGCTTAATACAGTGCTTCAACTAGTGTAAATGCCTGCTGCTAATTAAAAAAAAAATGTTTGGCTTTGTTGGTAATTGCAATTAAAATGTGTAGAAAAAATAATGCTGATTATCCTATCAGAGACCACTTGGCTTAAAAAATAAGTAGCAGGGGCAGAGATATACTGTATGGCTTGGACGGTCTGCTGAAGAAGGGATGTGAGGAAGAAATGGTTTCATAAATTAGAGAACTGAACTCAAAAAGTGAAGTTTTGACATTTTATAGGGAACATTTAGAAATGTTAATTGTGCCTAGGCAGTACCCAGAAAACATACCTTTTCTCCTAAAAAACTTCCTGGTACGTGAGTGTGCCAAGGCGCAAATAAAAACACGGGACGCATGTTGTCCAAAAAAAGTTCCGGAACCCGATTCAAATTGGCTAGATGTGAATTGAGCCTTAAAATAAGCCTATGTGAATCAAGATGCTGGTCACTTGCCTTTAGACAGTTACTAGAGTTAAAGACTTGCCACAATACTTGGCAGAAGAGTATCAGCACATACACATTCACTGGACAACACATTTTTTTCCAAAAGTTTTGCTTCCTTAAAAAACATTTGGTGATTATCATATCCCCCTTTAAATGGAACACAAATATAATTTCAGAATGACTGTATCACGTAGAAATATGAAATTCATTTTGAATTACTACAATGTATTTAATTGCATAATGTTTCCAATGCACTGCATGAGTTCAACCCGGCTAAAACTTTTTTTTCTGCTACTTTTCATTTGTATTTAGAGTCAGCGTGTCTCGCCGCAGTGACCAACAATAGTCAGTCAGAGCTGATGGATTCCAGTTGCTCTGGTACCATTTTTTTATTGTTGCAGTGTCCTGGTTAACGCTTTCATCATGCTAATCACTGACTGTACCTAGATTTTTGATAAAGGAGTCCAAGTGTTCAATGCCGAGAATGAATCTTCAATGACACTTTGCGCTTCATTGTCTTGTATGTTGTAAGAAGTTTGTCAACAATCCTTGAATGCTGTCCAGGTGATTTTCTCTGGACACAATAACAAATGTTTGAACCGCTAGCCATTGATGATGTATCTGATCCATGGACCAACAAAAATGCCTTCCTCAATCCTGGCATTAGTTGTTCTTGGAAACATCTGTCTCAAATAATGAAAACCTTCACCTTCCTTGTTAATCGTTCTCACAAGATTTTTTCTTCAGTCCAAGTTTTATCCGAAGCAGGGGCAAAAATATCTTTGCACAATTTAGTTCACGTGTCATGTTTTCTGTCTTTGAACCAAATTCTTTTGGAGTGACCATTTCTTTTTAAGAGTTTTTCATACCTGGTGATGAGAAATACCATCCTTGCAGTCTTGAACCCAGTAGTTCTGTTGGGAATCGGACCATTGTCATGGTTTATGCCTGGCTGGTGCATTGCAGCATCTTTGTCTGTTTAAGCTTAATTTCTCTGGTGGCTTTGGTACTGACAGTTTGTCATCATGTGGCACAGGTCTCATGGCTGAAGACAGATTGGGGTATTCAATTGATTTCTTTTTATCAGAGAAACCAGTGACATGAGATTGAAGTAGCAGTCTTTCACATGATTTTTTTGTTCTCGACATATAACCGAGACAGCAAATGGCATTGACTTCCATGTTCCTCTGGGCCAAGCTCTAAGATCGACAGCACATCTTGCACAACAAATGTGAGGAGCCAGGTCTTGTCTTGATCAAGCACCGTTCAAATGCTTTCTTAAAAAGGAGCTCCAAGCTCCTTCAGCCTGGAACGTTTTTTGAGATTCAGCATCTAGGAACAGAAAAAATATATTTTCTTGGAACGTCCAGCGACTACTAATAGCGTATTTGGAGTGTTTTTTAAAGTAACTGCAAAAAACGCTACTAAAACGCTAATGCTCCTAAAATGCTGCAAAAAAGGCTTTTACCAGCATTTTTTATCCAGCGTTTTTTTAGGCTAAAAATAAACACTAGTGTGCATGGAAGTGTTTAGGAAGCAAAATATTTGTTGTCCAGAGTAGAGAGATCTCTATAAGGTGAAGGGAGAACCAGTCTTTTGCATTTTGTACTGTAAAATCCATAAAGTGGAATTTCAATTTCAATCTAATACTAAACCTGCTCTCTTCCACATGCTAAGCCTAATCTATCTAACCCCGTAAAGAAGAGATCGCTATACTTACCTATTCTGCAGCCACTCTGGTCCAGTCCCTTGCAGAGCTGTCAGCGGTGGCTTCAGTATGTGGGAGTGTGCAGGGGAGGCAGCCGACAACGGAAGCCCCATAGTAACTCTATGGGTGACGGCACTTCTCAGGCATTTCCCAAATGTTGTCGGCTGTTTCTTTCTACACAGCAGCCACTGCTGGAGGCTGGACTGTATAGCATTTTTTTCTTTACAGGATTAGATAGATTAGGTTTAGAATTTGGCTGAGAGTAGGTTTAGCATTTTGGCTGAACTTCCACTTTAGGCTCCTTACACACGGGCACCTCCGCTAAGCGGAATCTGCTTGCTCAGCAGGAGATCTCTTCGCTGACCCCCACTGAGCAGGCAGATGACAGGTCTATGTCCACTCCGCTATACAAAGCCACAGAGACAGATGCAGCCCCGCTTTGCTCTATGGGGCAATCAGGTGGAAATGGACCGCCTGTCCATTTCCATCCAATGCCATTCGATCCGCCGGATGGATGGGGAAAAGGACCACCATTCATCTGTTTTTGGTGGACAGGATCAGAGGTGGCGGGCGTCAGTGCATATGTGTCTGCTGACATCAGCTGCTCCATAGAAGATACAGGAGGGTCCGATCAGGTCTGCCTGAGAAATGGACAGGTGGACCTGTTTGGAAAGCCAGTGTAAAAGAGGCCTTAATGTCCCTCAGGAAATGCACCATGCGTCATGAAACAATTCTGATCATTTTAAACAACGGAGTAACTTTTCTGTTTGTTTAAATTATTTAATATAGGTTAGTGCAGCCTTTTTCAACCATGGTGCCGTGGCACCCTGGGGTGCTTTCTGGGCTCTTCAGGGGTGCCTTGCAAAATGCAAACAAATTGCCTCAAATTGCCCAAATTTGTTAGCATGCTGGTAGGTGGATCTCTCCTGCATTTTGTTTGCTACACAAAGCCACAAGTTTTAATTTACGGAGGCCTTGGGCACCGTGCGAGACAGCTGCTGGGATTCTGATAAATGATGATGTCATAAATTAATAAGGAAAACATTGAGCACCTAAAGATGTCCTTGTTTGCCATTCTCTGTCTGTACTGGGGTCACATTAGCAGGATGTGGGAGGGACACTGAGGGACAGAAGAAACACTAGAATACCAGTTAGTACCAGTGTGCAAAGATGCATTAAATAAATCATCTCTAATGTTGGGTCTCCTACATGCGTCAATGTCGCTGCATTATGTAAAACTATTAGTTTCTTTGTTTCTTACATTTTAGAATGGGGTGCCTCGAGACTGTGGATAATTTTAAAGGGTGCCTTGACTGAAAAAAGGTTGAGAAACACTGGGTTAGTGTCTTCCAGTCAACATTAAACAACAAAAAGAGAGCACAGTCTGGTTGCTAAGCACATCATTTTTTCACCCAGGGATTGCTATCGTATATCCATCCTCTCTTCTTCATTTTGTCTGAGAATCCCTGCTTGTGATCAAGGAGGTCTGTTCACAAACAAATTCTGTGCATGCTCCTTGATGTTTCTTCAATGCAAAAGCCACGTTAAAAAAAAAAAAAACTTCTAATAGGGCGTACACACGGTCGGACTTTGTTCGGACATTCCGACAACAAAATCCTAGGATTTTTTCCGACGGATGTTGGCTCAAACTTGTTTTGTCTACACACGGTCGCACAAAGTTGTCGGAAAATCTGATCGTTCTAAACGCGGTGACGTAAAACACGTCGGGACTATAAACGGGGCAGTGGCCAATAGCTTTCATCTCTTTATTTATTCTGAGCATGCGTGGCATTTTGTCCGTCGGATTTGTGTACACACGATCGGAATTTCCGACAACGAATTTTGTTGTCGGAAAATTTCATCTCCTGCTCTCCAACTTTGTGTGTCGGAAAATCCGATGGAAAATGTCCGATGGAGCCTACACACGGTCGGAATTTCCAACAACACGCTCCGATCGGACATTTTCCATTGGAAAATCCGACCGTGTGTACGGGGCATAAGTGTGGATTATCAGCACCTAGTACACACTTCCATCTCCCTTAAAAATGTGTTTAAAATCTTTGTTAGGATACAGTCAACACATTTTGGGGGCAAGGGCTCCCTTTCTTCAGGGCTTGAACAACGATTTGCAATTTAATCAGGGTAAAAAAAATTGAATTGAAGTTGTATTGAGGCTAGTACTGTATGTTCTAATAGCATGTATACATCCGGCTGGATCTAGTTAAAAAAAAAAAAGGCGACACTTAGCAGTTGTTCCCAGCCATGAGTGAGACTCAAATAGCTCATGAAAGTACGTATGTCTTTGAGTGTTTTTCAAGTAGTAGAGATGGAGGGTTTCTGGAAGTTCACTATCAGTAACTTTGCTAGATGCTCTCTGGATTTTTGATGTGGTGGATTATACAAAACATGATAGACTTTTGAGCAAAGGGTGTTATTGTAAATAATTCTTGGCAGTGCTGCGTTCAAAAGGAGTGATTCTTTGAATGTTTTATATACACTATACATATACTTGGCACATTGCAGTGCATAGGCAGGTTCTAAAATTTTGAACGCAGGCCTGAGTATTTAACGATTTTTTTTGTTTAAATATTTTTATTCTTGTGCCAATATTAATAAAAATGTAAATTTGCATTCCAGGAAGCACACAGTACAGTCATTGACTTTTGCTTGACTTGTCAGTTATTGATGTTGACTTTTTCAATACATTTGAACAGGCAAACAGAGTTTCATTCAAACAGTGCCTACGGATTAGGGTAATAAACTTGAACAAATCACACATAAAAATGAAATGATATATGCAGTCTGATAATCTGAATGTACAACAATGCAGATTTGTAACATGGAAAAGTATGCATACCCCTAAGATTACCACCACCTCAAATCCATGAAATGGCAATCAGGTGTTCCAGATTAGGTGCCAGCGATAAGAAACTTCCCAGGGAGTATGTAGGTGGAACCTGTCATATTTACACTGCCCTGCTGCAGTTTCCCTGCAGCATGGGTGCAGCGCAGTGTAACCGTGGTTTTTGCATGGGTTACTTTCACTTTCCCATAGACTTATATTAGATAGTGAGTTTTGGTGCATTTTTTGAAAGCCTACCGAAGATGTAGAATGCAGAACTTTCAGTGTGCCTCCAGAAAACAAAAACAAAAAACGCCTGATCTAATAGAAGTTTATGGGAAAGCACAGGTAACCTGCACAAAAACTGCAGGTACACTATACTGCACCTAGACTGTGGGGAAACCGCAGTAGGGAAGTGTGAAAGAGGTCTAAACCTCAGATATCTAAAATTATTTTAAATTAATAATTCCACTGTATGGAGAATACTCTACAAGTAGTGTGGATTTTAAACAACTGCTAATTTGTATAGGATCTGCCACTCCAGTAAATTCAGCTCAAGAGCTAAATGTTTGAAGATAAAAGAAGTCTCCAGGAAAACCAACATATTATCTCGGGACTCTGGGATTATAACTGGTTATCATCAACCTGATACAGGCAATGCATGTGGTTGCAATGTTTAGCCTCAACAAGTACAACACCAGAATTTAAGGAACAATTCCCTATGAAGTAAACCTTACACTTCATAGGATTTCTGGATAGCCTCTGATTACGGTACCTGACTTGCAACATCAACTCCAGTGGATACACACACCTTACCAGTGATCCTCTACAACTATCTGTTGGACTATACTGTGCATTGATCTAGTGTACCTAGTCCATTTAGTATTTAGAAATGTAGAAGTGTGACTGCTGGGATGAATGGATGTGAGAGCAGCTGCGACCTTCCCAAAACAACGTTGTCTTTTTAATTAATTAGTTGTGGAAGATATCTTCACTGGAATTTTTTGTCTATTTTTTATGGTGCTTTTTTTCTACAATAAACATACCATAATCAACCGTGGTGTTCCGCAATTGTGACCTTGGTAGGATCCTTTTCTTCCTTTTATGCATTGTTTTTTTTGGTCACGTGGACTGCACCATATTGAAGCCCATATGGTGATTGGTTGAAATAATTATCTTAGTGAAATTTAAAGCACTTTAGCTCAGCAGTTGATTTAGGCTATATGATATATTTTCTGTCCAGGAAGTAAGGCAGAACTAATGTATACGTTTGGAAACATGGATGAGGACACGTGAAGTGTCTGTAGATTTAATGGAAAGCGTTGATATTTTTGCAAAATAAGTACATGTGCTATATTGGTACATAGAGGAGCTGGAATTAAAAAAAAAACAAAGGTGAACTTATCCCCTTAACCCAGCACAACAGTGAGCAGCATACAGTGGAGGTCGGTGAGCAGTACACAGCATACAGTGCAGAGCAGGAGTGACCCCTTAGAGTGCCCAGATTAGGAGTGAGCCCTTAGAGTGCAAAGAGAAAGAGAGTGACCCCATAGAGAGAGTGCCCCCTTTTAGAGGGCCCAGAGCAGGAGAGTGCCCCCTTTAGAGGGCCCACAGCACAACGGTGACCCCATACACAGTGTCCACAGCAGGAGGGTTACCCCATACACAGTGTCCACAGCAGGAGGGTGACTCCATACACAGTACCCACAGCACAACAGTGACCCTATGCGCAGAGCACACTGCAGGAAGGTGACCCCATACACAGTCTCCACAGCATGACGGTGACCCCATACATAGTGTCCACAACACAACAGTGACCCCATACACAGTACCCTTAGCAGGAGAGTGACCCCATAAACAGTGCCCACAGCACAATGGTGACCCCATACACAGTGCCCACAGCACAACAGTGACCCCATACACAGTGCCCACAGCATGAAGGTGACCCCTTACACAGTGCCCACAGCATGACAGTGACCCCTTACACAGTGCCCACAGCAGGAGGGTGACCCCATACACAGTACCGACAGCAGGAGGGTGACCCCATACACAGTACCCACAGCAGGAGGAAGACCCCATACACAGTACCCACAGCAGGAGGGTGACCCCATACACAGTACCCACAGCAGGAGGGTGAACCCATACACAGTACCCACAGCAGGAGGGTGACCCCATACACAGTACCCACAGCAGGAGGGTGACCCCATACACAGTACCCACAGCAGGAGGGTGACCCCATACACAGTACCCACAGCAGGAGGGTGACCCCACACACAGTACCCACAGCAGGAGGGTGACCCCATACACAGTACCCACAGCAGGAGGGTGACCCCATATACAGTACCCACAGCAGGAGGGTGACCCTATACACAGCACCCACAGCAGGAGGGTGACCCCATACACAGCACCCACAGCAGGAGGGTGACCCCATACACAGCGCATACAGCAGGAAGGTGACCCCATATACAGTACCCACAGCAGGAGGGTAACCCCATACACAGTGCCCACAGCACAACAGTGACCCCATAGTCCAATGGTGCACTGTTGTAGGGGACGCCTGACCATCATTTGGGCACTGTAATTAGCAGACACAGGCACTCCTGATCTGTGTGGCATTCTAATGATTGCAGTACATGTCTCTAAGCCCAATCAGAGGGCTGATATCAGAGGATTTCCCTCAGAGTCCACTGCTCAGTCCAGATCAGGCATGCCCCTCAATCAGTGTAATGCAGCAGGCTGTTATAGATCGGAGGACTGGAATGCCGCCCTCCCTTCCAGGCTCAGCAGCTACATTAAAAACAGAATGATGCCTGCAGCAGTGATCAGCCTCGCTCCTCCTAAGCCTTTCTCCTCAGGCCACACCATGTGACACACACCCCTCTTGTCCTTTGACACTGGCAGGCTCAGTTAGCCCTGCAGACTGAAATGCACTGAGTGCAGCAGCTCCATTCTGCTCCCTCACTCCTCCCCCCACCATATACCGTATTTATCGGCGTATAACACGCACTTTTTTCCCCTTAAAATCAGGGGAAAGTCGCAGGTGCGTGTTATACGCCGATCCCCGCCGATCCCGATCTGTAAATGTCAAAATCGCGGTCCGCGATTTTGAAAATGGCGCCGCCGGAGCCGAAGTACACAGAGCCGGTCCTCGGCTCTTTCCGGCGGCTCTCGTTTACTTTCAGGCTCCACTCGTAGTCCCGAGCGGAGCTATCCGAACCTACTCGGATAGCTCCGCTCCGGACTACGAGTGAAACCGAAAGTAAACGAGAGCCGCCGGAAAGAGCCGAGGACCGGCTCTGTGTACTTCGGCGCCGGCGGCGCCATTTTCAAAACGCGGACCGCGATTTTGAAGCCCTGGAAGCAGGGACAGGGGATGCAAAGCTGCACTGGGGAAGGCTGCACTGGGGATGGCTGCACTGGGGATGGCTGCACTGACGAAGGCTGCACTGGGGAAGGCTACACTGACAAGGCTGCACTGACAAGGCTGACAAGGCTGCACTGGGGATGGCTGCACTGACAAGGCTGCACTGGGGAAGGCTGCACTGGGGAAGGCTGCACTGACAAGGCTGCACTGACAAGGCTGCACTGACAAGGCTGACAAGGCTGCACTGGGGAAGGCTGCACTGACAAGGCTGCACTGACAAGGCTGACAAGGCTGCACTGGGGAAGGCTGCACTGACAAGGCTGCACTGACAAGGCTGCACTGGGGAAGGCTGCACTGACAAGGCTGCACTGACAAGGCTGCACTGACAAGGCTGCACTGGGGAAGGCTGCACTGACAAGGCTGCACTGACAAGGCTGCACTGGGGAAGGCTGCACTGACAAGGCTGCAATGAAGGGCATTTAAATGTAAGTTTTTTTCCCTTCAACTTCCCTCCTAAAAGTTTTTTTTCCTTAAAATTCCCTCCTAAATTGGGGTGCGTGTTATACGCCGGTGCGTGTTATACGCCGATAAATACGGTAATTAAAACACAGCTTCTCTCCTCCTCTCTCTCCTTAGAATACCGGCTTCCTCCAGGTTTCCTGGGGCACTGCACAGGGCTGGGCTCTCTCTGCTGCTTCCATCCAAATTCTTGTTTTGGTGGCAAATGCAGAAGACCAGCACTGGATCAATCCGCCATGGATGCAGGCTCCTCACCACCCAGCCCCTGCCAGGTCTAACTGATCATTAGTAGCTTATGCAGCTGCATCCCTCCACTCTACAAAAGAGTCCCTAGCCTCTTGCAGACAGGATTCACAGCAGGTATTAAATAATTTGTTTAAAATCCTGTGACTGTACTGTAATACTTATGTGGAAATTTTGGGGGTGCTATGAGGGTGCTTGAAGATTTTTTGGGGGAGCTTCAGCACACCCAAGCACCCACTGACTCATATGTCCCTGAATGCATAGGACCCTGAAATATTAATATATCCATTCATATTTTTGTTCAAAAAATAATTAAAAATGCTAATTTTTATTTGGATTTTTATTGTTTGTGGTAAATTCAGTTGATTGGACATGACTTAGAAAGGCACAAACCTGTCTATATAAGGTCCCACAGTTAACAGTGCATGTGACAGCATAAACCAAGCCATGAAGTCCAAGGAATTGTCTGTAGACCTCTGAGACAGGATTGTATCGAGGCACAGATCTGGGGAAAGATACAGAACAATTTCTGCAGCATTGAAGGTCCCAATGAGCACAGTGGCCTCCATCATCCGTAAATGGAAAAAGTTTGGAACCACCATGACTCTTACTAGAGCGGGCCACCTAGCCAAACTGAGTGATGAGGGGAGAAGAGCCTTAGTCAGGAAGGTGACCAAGAACCCAATGGTCACTCTGACAGAGCTCCAGCATTTCTCTGTGGAGAGAGGAGAACCTTCTAGAAGAACAACCATCTCTGCAGCACCCCACCAATCAGGCCTGTATTGTAGAGTGGCCAGACGGAAGCCAGTCCTCAGTAAAAGGCACATGACAGCCTGCCTGGAGTTTGCCAAAAGGCACCTGAAGGACTCTAAGACCATGAGAAACAAAATTCCCTGGTCTGATAACTCTTTGGCCTAAATGGCGAGTGTCATGTCTGGAGGAAACCAGGCACCACTCATCACCTGGCCAATACCATCCCTACAGTGAAACATGGTGGTGGCAGCATCATGTTGTGGGGATGTTTTTCAGCTTGTAGAATCATACTCAAAAAGACTTGAGGCTTTAATTGGTACCAAAGGTGCTTCAACAAAGTATTGAGCAAAGGCTGTGAATATTTATGTACATGTGATTTTTTTAGTCTTTTATTTTTAATAAATTTTGAAAGATTTCAAACAAACTTCTTTCACGTTGTCATTATGGGGTATTGTTTGTAGAATTTTGAGGGAAAAAAGGAATTTAATCTATTTTGGAATAAGGCTGTAACATAACAAAATGTGAAAAAAGTGAAGAGCTGTGAATACTTTCCGGATGCATTGTATGTGCCTCTGCCAAGCTCATAGTCTGAAATGTTTAATGCATGCTGCTACCAAACGTAACTGCTTTTTTCTTCTTTGAATCTAGCGAAGCAAAATTGCAGCCCCATATTATATGCCACATGACCCCCCCACATGTGAATTAGTAAATATCTATAAGTTTTTTTTTTTTTATTATTCCATAACTGATAAGTTAACCCAAAACTGTTGCAGTATACTGTGCAGTTCAGTAAGTGCGGCCCTCACCAGGGTAGAGATATGTACACAATGTTTAAAATGCAGCAGTAAGTATAATTTGAGCTTTGCATACCTGCGTTAGAGAATCATATAAATTCTGTTAAAGTTCCCAAAAATCTACAGTCATTTGCTGTGCAGTAATAATTAAAAATTGCCTAGTCAACCATTACTCATTCTTGAAGTGTTCGCTGCAAAATTGGAAATTTAAGCTGGTGTATTTGTCCGGCCCAAACATACCAAATAAAATGCTCAGTGAAAAAAAAAAAACGAGTTAAATAAATTTCATAGAATCAAATTACATGTACAAATAGAATTGTGCAGCTCAAAGGAATCATACTATGTGGAGTGGAATAGGTTTAGGAATGTTCATGATAAACTATTTTAGAGATTTTTGTCAATATCATTTTCATATCATATTATTGTGGTTTACAAAATAAGTTTTATTTAAAAAAAAATATAGAATGTAGAAAAAAAAAATCTAACGTTTACAATTTATACCTTTACATACATGGAAGAGGACTTTTCCAGCATGTGCAAATGTAACAACTTGTAGCTATATATAAACCATATTTGACCTGTAGATGGCACTATTGTCCAGTAATGTGACTTGTAGAAGTTATTTTACAGAAAGCAAAGGGCATGTGTCTGTGTTAGAGTGCGAAGCTGGCAGCATTGCTGTACTTCTAAACTTCAATCTGACAGGCTGTTATTTTAATGAGGATTGCTGGGGCCAAGGTTAACCAAAGCTTTATTTTCCACAAACTATAAAACCATGCCTCTAAAAACTGGAGTGTGAAGTTTTTATAGTCAGTGATTGCTTAGATTTCAGATGGATCTGTTACGTCGTGTCTTTCCTAATAAGCAGTTATTTCCTGTCTCATAAGTTATTTTTTTTTTAAGTGAAGTTCAAAGATTTACAAAAGGAATATGTGTTTATTATAAATGGCTACTCCTGTTATTTTGTTAAAAAAAAAAAAAAAAAAAAAAAAAAAAAAGAAGAAAGAAAAGAAAACAAAAAGAAAATTGCCTGTCCGTGTTTGTTGAATAAATTCTATAATAAACCAACCACTGTGAATTGCTGGCTGAGTGTGGTGTCCTGTCTCCTGTAAAGTGGAATCCAATTTCAACACATGGTTTCCACTAAAGGTAAACTCTTTTGTTTTCAAATTAATTTGACCAATCCTGTGACAAGAATTGTGACACTGAAAGTAGTGACACTCCTGGAACAGGATAAATAGGGACAGTCCTGTGATAGGATAGTCTGTGCCCCCCTTTCTAGCTTTGCTGCCAAAGAACAATATAGCTTTCAATCATATTCAGCATCCTAGTAAATAAAGTACACTAGTATTATTATTATTATTATTATTATTATTATAATACACAATTTATATATTATCATGATGGGCGCGCATCACGGCAATCGGTGAAGCGGTGTGTCAGCCTGACACACCGCTCCACCGATCTTGGTAAAGAGGCTCCGGCGGAGGCTCTTTACCACGTGATCAGCCATATCCAATCACGGCTGATCACGATGTCAATAGGAAGAGCCGTTGATCGGCTTTTCCTCACTCGCGTCTGACAGGCACGAGTAGAGGAGAGCCAATCGGCGGATCTCCTGACAGGGGGGGTCTGCACTGATTGTTTATCAGCGCAGCCCCCCCTCAGATCACCACACTGGACCACCAGGGATCGCCACTAGGACCACCAGGGAAGGGACAACATGTGGATGGCCAGGTATGTACCCCATGGCCATCCACATGTGCCCAATCTGTGCCAATCAGTGCCCACAAATGGGCACTGATTGGCATCATTGTGTTTCAGTTCTGCCCAGCAATGCCACCAGTTTTATCAGTGCCACCAGTGTCATCAGTGCCTCCTGTCAGTGCCCATCGGTGCCACCTGTCAGTGCCTATCTGTGCCCATCAGTGCCCACCTATCAGTGCCCATCAGTGCCACCTATCAGTGCCACCCATAAGTACCCCTCAGTGCCACCCATAAGTACCAATCAATGCCACCTACGAGTGCCCATCAGTGCCACCTATGAGTGCCTATCGGTGCCGCATACCAGTGCCACCTATCAGTGCCCATCAGTGCCACCTACCAGTGCCCATCATCAGTGCCCGTCAGTGCCACCTCATCAGTGCCACCTCATTGGTGCCACCTCATCGGTGCCCATCAGTGCCGCCGTATCAGTGCCTGTCAGTGCAGCCATATCAGTGCCCGTCATTGAAGAAGAAAACATACTTATTTACAAAAAATTTTAACAGAAACAAAGAAAAACGTGTTTTTTTTCAAAATTTTCGGTCTTTTTTTATTTGTTGCGCAAAAAATGAAAACCGCAGAGGTGATCAAATACCACCAAAATAAAGCTTTATTTGTGGGAACAAAATGATAAAACATTTGTTTGGGTACAGTGTAGCATGACCGCGCAATTGTCATTCAAATTGCAACAGCGCTGAAAGCTGAAAATTGGCCTGGGCGGGAAGGTGTCTAAGTGCCTGGTATTGAAGTGGTTAATGGCATCCCAGTCTTAGTCTGTAGGGTTCAATATTGAGTTGGCCCACCCTTTGCAGCTATAACCGCTTCAACTCTTCTGGGACAGCTCTCCACAAGGTTTAGGAGTGTGTCTATGGGAATGTCTGACCATTCTTCCAGAAGCGTATTTGTGAGGTCAGGCACTGATGTGGAGAAGAAGGCCTGACTCGCTCATCCATGTCTTTATGGACCTTGCGTTGTGCACTGGTGTGTAGTCATGTTGGAACAGGAAGGAGCCATCCCCAAACTGTTAACCACAAAGTTGGGAGCATGATGTTGTCCAAAATGTCTTGGTATGCTGACATCTTAAGAGTTCCCTTCACTGGAACTAAGGGGCCAAGTCCAGCCCCTGAAAAACAACCTCACACCATAATCCCCTCTCCACCAAATGATTTGGACCAGTGCACAAAGGTCCATCAATCTAAAGCACTTAGTGTGATTTCTGTCTGTTGTCTCCTCCTCTGCTATTTGAGTCCCTTCTGACAAGTTATGCCAACTCCAAGTAAAAATGGGTGACTGGGAGGGGTGGCTCCAGCACACAGTCTGTGATTGACAGCCTCAGCTGTGCCCCAGAAGACTGTGTGGAGGCAGGTGTGGCCATTTCCTCTACTCATGTATCAGATTACACTCAGCTCCCTGCTCTATGTTGTGCAGTGTGTGTCGTCTGATCCCCACCTCCCAGCATCTGGAAGCTCAGAAATGCTGTGTAAACTGTACATTTTTATTGGCACTGGACTACAGAGGGCTGTAAATAAACAGGTGTAACTTATGTAGGATGAATATGCTTTGTCTCTGTGTATCAGCTGAGACCAGTCATTTCACTGGGTACACGTAAGAGTTTACAACCACTTTAACAACCACTTACAGCGAGAAGCTGTCACGTGTAAATAATACCGCTATTAAATATGACGTTTGGCCCCTATCTAAAGGGTAAATGTCCAAACGCTAACAGCCAAACTTCTGTCCAAACTTGTGTTCAGACTGTATCTTGAGCTCATCCCCAGTGTTTAATTGGGACTAGGGCTTAAAGTGTTTGTTACTCAACACTTCATATTCCTGATATGTGCCTGCTGTACCATGTACTTGTATGAGAAAGTATTCTGTTCTCTTTGTATTGCTTCCTTTATGTAAAATCTCCGGTTTTCCTGCTAGTCCCTCTGCTTTCCTATTAAAAACTGACCACACTAAGCAGGAGAACATACCGTGGTCAGTTCTCTAGCTACGCTGGGAACTTAGTCACTCTCTTCTAATGATAGACTTGTTCTGACACGCCCCCGCTGCACAGCCATTCACTGGGAAATGCAGTGTGCTGCTGCTTCTCCTCCCCCAGCTCTTATGCAGCTGAGAACATAGAAAAGGCGATCACTTATAAAAAAGGGAAAAAGGGTATTTATAATTTTTTTTTTTTTATCTGTACAAAAATGTTTTGCCTTTCATTTCTATTTTAAACTGAATGGGTTGTTTTACAAGGTGATCACTTACAATCACTTTAAGAACAGTGAGGAGCCTTTTTTTTCTGCTCCTTACATCAGGAGATCTATAATACCATGTAAGCATGTTTCTGGGCATCCTCACACTCGCGGGTACCTTTGGCCATGTTTTCCCAGATATCCCATTGATACTCCTAGTGGAGATGTTAGGAAAAACACTTCAAAAGCGCGATGCATCTTAACGGACTATCAAAAGAAGAGATAGAGTGCACTAAGGCCCTGTGAATGTACCGATGAGCATCAGAACAATTCTGTGTCTGTTTTGTGAGTCATAGGGTAGAGCTATGATTGAGTCTGACTGCTACTAAAGGAAGCAGTGGTGGACTGTCCTACTGTAGGTGAGAAAAGAATTCCACACGCAAGCAGGCATCTAGTAGAAGTTATGATGCCATATTGGTGGAAATGGTAATCAGGGACACCAAACAACTCTAACACCTCACTTGTCAGAAGTTTTAACTTCCACACTATTATTTTTATTTTTTTGTAGCGACATAGATGGCAATAAAACCCTGACACCAACTGTAACTGCATGCCCATATAGTTCTCATTTGATTAGTAGTGCACTGAATGGAGACTAAACCTAGCCATAGATGCCACTGGGCTGGTTGAAAAAAGAATGGATCCCCCATCCACACACTCGAGGTGGATGGAGGAAACCTCTATTCCGCACTGTTGTATTCTGACAGCGGGGACTCCTCTCTTTTCAGAATACACAGATCAGTACTGCAGCTGATTGGCTGCAGGCGCTGATTGAATGAGAAATTAACAACAGTCCTGTTCGAGAGAAGCGGTAGTGGTGGGCGCCATGATTGACAATGAATCTACCTCGGGGGACATTTTTTTTTTTTGATTTTTGAATAAAGGAATTGGCAAAAAACTTGTGTGATGTTTTATTTACTTTTTACACTTTTTTGGTGAATAAGTAGGGGTACTTTTTTGTATTCAGCTGTCAGTGGGGAAACCCGCTGACAGGTAATGATGTCATCAGTTGTTAAAGAAGCGGCGGACGGCTTCCCGTCCTGCTCATTAACAACCAGCTATTCTTCACACAGAATTTGAATCGGTTGATCAATTTTTGACTGATGCAAATTCAAACCATTCTGAAAATTTGAAATTCGTTAGAAAATAAAAAAAAACAAATGAAAATAAACAATTTTTTCCATTCCACACATGTATAATGACTTTGTGGAGCACAAACAAAACATCACATTTGTCAAAACCAAAGTCATAACAAAGTCGCACTCATTGAAAGTTGCATCAAAGTCGTATCAAGTTACAGGGTAAAGTTGCAATGGAAATTGCATGGTTTTTAGGTTGCACAAGTGTGAATGGGCTCTTAGTAATACACAGAATAGGAACTCTCAAGCTGAAACTTTCAATTTGCTCACTGGGCTGATTAGGTGAAATCTTCTTTAAAAAATATATTTCTTAACAACTTGCCGACTACCCCCCACAGTTATACTGTGGCAAGGGGGCTCGGCTGTGCATATCGCCGTAGTTGTATGTCGGCTCGTAAACTCACTTTTGTAGGCGCCTGCATGCTCCCATTGGCCAGAGGGGGGAGCCAATCGGTGGGTCTGGCAGCCTCGTTGTCCGCTGGCCATTCACGATCGTTCCCCACAGTGACAGATCGGGCATCTGCCTGTGTAAACAAGGCAAATCTCCGGTCTGACAGGGGAGATCACACAGATCCTATTACTAGTAAGAAAATTAATAAATATACCATAAATCTATCCCCTATTTTGTAGACGCAATAACTTTTGCGCAAACCAATCAATTAACGCTTATTGGGATTTTTTTTTACCAAAAATATGTAGCAGAATACATATTGGCATTTTTTTTAAAATGTTTTATATCAGAAAGTAAAAAAAAGTTTTGTTTTTTTTTCAAAATTGTCAGTATTTTTTTGTTTATAGCGCAAAATATAAAAACCACAGAGGTGATCAAATACCACCAAAAGAAAGCTCTATTTGTGGGGAAAAAGAGGGCATCAATTTTGTTTGGGTACAGCATCGCTCGACCGCGCAATTGTCAGTTAAAGCAACGCAGTGCCATATCGCAAAAAATGGCCTGGTCATTAAGGGGATAAATACTTCCAGGGCTGAAGTGGTTAATTATATTCATTCATAGCCTATAGTTGCTGCCAAATGCCAGGCTGTTCTCTTCTGACACGCAGCTCTGATAATGCTAAAGCTTGTCCAATTTTTCCTGCCTCCTGTCCATGCTTGTTGGCCAGTAAGGCAAGCCAGTATAGTGATGGGCCGTTAGGAATGTGTAGGGGTGGTAGGTATATACTAGCTCCAAAACTATTTAGTGTTGGAACCTTGCCTATAGAAATGGTCTGGGATTCAGGAGTAACTGCCGGCTTTTTGGAGGCTGCTGCAGGTATATGCAGGAAACTCCAGGTCATAAACACTATTTTATATTTATAGTGTTCATTAGAGATACCGGTATTACATATGAATGTGTCAGTGGTAACATTAATCGCTTTTAATTAGGGACTAGTTGGAGCAGCAGGCAACCCTTGTGATGAATTTGTACTTATTACAGATATTGGGATTGAATTCCTAAAATATATGGTTATTTTGGGTTTGCAGGTTTTACCTTTACATTTTCATCAGTAGTATTATTTATGAATATGCAATAAGTAACATTAATCCTTTTTAATAAGGGACTAGTTGGAGCAGCAGTCATATCTTTTGATGAATTTTTAGCAATTACAGAAATTGGGATTAAAGTCTACTAAAATATAGAGAGGGCTGAAGTTTTTCAATTCTACTCTTTGAAGTTGTTTTACTTTTTCAACTTTTGAATTTTGCAGAAATCAGATAGGACGAATTCGTTATCAACTTATAATTTACCCATCTTCCTCTTCCACACGCTGGAAACAGCTACATACACTCACCAAGAAATGTATTAACACCTGCTTATTCATGCACTTATCAGCGATAGCAACAAAATGCAGAAATTCAGGTCAGGATACAGGTCACAAGCTTCAGCTAGGGCTTGTTCAGCACCATATCTGTTGAGCTTCATTATTCTGCACGCCACCTTACAAGTATGGTGTAATCAGGGCACATAGAAAACAATTGCTTTCTATTACCCTGTTTACAACATACAGTGGTGTAGTGGGGCGGCACAGTGGTGTAGTGGATAGAACTTTTGCCTCAGGGTTGCTTGTTCAAACCCCAACCGTGACACTACCTGCCTGGAGTTTGCGTGTTCTCCCTGTGCCTGCGTGGGTTTCCTCCGGGTACTCTGGTTTCCTCTCACACTCCAAAGACATGCTGGTAGGTTAATTGGATCTAAATTGTCCCTAGTATGTATGTATGAGTTAGAGAACTTAGAGTGTAAGCTCCTTGAGGGTAGGAACTGATGTGAATGTACAATATATATTTAAAGCTCTGTGTAAATTGATGGCACTATATAAGTACATAAAATAAATTTCCTAAAATTCATGTCAAGCCCCAGAATGGGGAAACAAATTAGATCTCTGATTTTGATCACTGCAAGACTATTTGTGGGTCCAGACGGTCTGGTTTGAGTATTTCTGTAATTGCTAATCTGTTGGGGCAGTCTCTTGAGATTACCCAGACTGGGGTGAAAAACAACAAACTTTCATGAAGTAGCATTTCTGCAGACAGAAATACCTCGTCAATAAGAAAGGTCAAAGAAGAATGGTTCAAGCTGACAGAAAGGCTACAATAATTCAGATAACTACTCTTTACAAATTCAATGAGCAAAAAAGCATCTTAAAATGCACAACACGTCAAACCTTGGGGCAAATACGCTAAAACAGCAGGATACCACGTTGGGTTCCACTACTCTTAGCCAAGCACACAAAGATAAGACTGCAGTGAGCATAGTCTCATCAAAACAGCACAATTGAATTCTGGAAAAATGTAGCCTGATCTGATAAGATGGTAGGCTCTTATGGGCAGGGTCCTTTGAACTTTCTTGTATTGAACTGTATCGTAACTGTCTTCCTTATCTTGTAAAGCGTTGTGCAAATTGATGGCACTATAAAATCCTGTTTAATTTAATAATGAATCTCTAGATCTGTTGAGGCACACAGATGGTAGGCCAGTCACCAGATCTGAATCCAGTAGAATATCCTGGAGTTGTGGGAGACCTGAAGATTCATATCATGTGAATGTGAGCGCGCAGCCGACAAAATCTGCATCATTCAATAATGTCCACATTCACCAAAATTTCTAGTATGTGGAATTCGTGGCATGAAAAAATGTAGGCTGATTGGAGAGCAATGGGAGCCGTATCCAGGATTAATAGATAATAGATAGCTTCAGGCCCTGTTCACACTTGAGCGTTTTGTAACTTGTAGCTCGAAGCTCAAAAATGTTCAACAATTAAAAACCTATTGTTTTCAATAGCTTTTGTTCACACTTGAGCATCCTGTCACTTTTAGCAAAATGCCTGTTACTCAATAAAAGTACATGAGCTACTTTTCAGGCAGAGTTGAGCATTTTTAAAGCACGACATTAGCTTTTTTTAGAATTTTTTTTCAAGTGTTTTGTGGTGCGTTGTCTGCTCAACAACAGCTTTCCATCCCTTTTTTCACCTTTTTTTTCACCTGAAAAAATGCCTGACAAAAGCTGCTAATATGTGGAATTCTGCTCCAAAAAACATAAAAAAAAGGCATGAAAACGTGATGCTTAAAGTGGTTGTATACCCTTTGTTTTAATCTTTACCTACAGGTAATCCTATAATAATTCTTACCTGTAGGTTTTCTATTGTGAAAAATAAAAAAGGCTTACCTGTAGGTAAAATGAATATTTCCTAAACCTGTACGGTTTAGGAGATATTCACTTTGCATGCAGCCATTGACGTCAGCAGCGCATGCACTGTGAAGGCCCGGCTGCCGGACCTTGCCGGGAAGCATGCACGGGAATGACGTCATTGCGGCTCTGGCCACTCACAGCGCCGGAGCCGCGAACCTGGAAGAAACACAAAGGGCAAGATGTCAGCTCCCTCGGCGTGGATCGGGATCAGATACCTAAGCCTCATTCTAAGATGAGTATTTCATAATGAGCTAGTATGCGCTGCACACTAGCTCATTATGCTTTTGCCTTACAGTTTTTTTTTTTTTTTCTGTGCGGGTATACAACCGCTTTAAGTGTAAATGTAGCTTCAGAATGTCTTACAACAGAGTCAGTTCTTACCGTCAACATTAATGACAATACAGTATCTCAGATTCAGTTGTTTCCACATACTTTACTGTCATTGTATTAAATAACTGTGTTCAGTTATTCATTAACCACTTGACCTCCGAAAGGTTTTAACCTCTTCATGACCAGGGCATTTTTTGCTATTCAGCACTGTGCTATTTTACCTGGCAAATGCGCTTTCAAGCAACACTGTACGCAAATGAAATTTTACAATTTTTTTCAAACAACTAAAGCTTTCTTTTTGCAGGTTTTGATCACCACTCTTTTTTTTTTTTTTTTTTTTTATTATATAAATGAAAAGAGGCTGAAAATTGTGAAATAAAAAAACAATATTTTCTACTTTCTGTTATAAAACATACCCCCCCCCCCCCCCCAAAAAAAAAGATGTAATTTCTTCATGAATTTAGGCCAAATGTATTCTGCTAAATGTCTTTGGTATAAAAAAAAAAATAAGTGTATGTTAATTGGTTTGTATAAAAGTTATAGCATCTAAAAACAATGGTATATACTGTATACTGGAATTTACGCAGCTATGATGCTATACTGTAATGGCAGTAAACAGCCATATAGTGTGACTGTAATAGGGTGGCAGACAATATGGTGCTAACAGACACTATCTGGGAGGGTCACTAACTGACACTTACATTGCTAGTGACACTAATACAGTGATCAGTGAAAATACTGTACAAGGACCCTGACTGGGAAGGGGTTAACATCTAGGGGTAATCAATGGGTTATCTGTATGCTTAACAATGTGTAATGTGTGTAATATGTGCTGCTCTTACTTTATGATCTGGCTGTTTTTTCTCCCTGCTTTGCAGGGAGAAGAAACAGCCAGATCACTGTAAAACTACTGTGGGTGGGCAGCAAGTAGTTAATCATACAGGAAACCTGTAATGAGATAAATCTAGAGGCTGCTATTTATGACCTCCTTTTGAAAATGCCAGTTGCCTGGTTGTCTGTGGCTTTATAATTCTCTGGCTTGGAAGAAGCATATAGTGAGCAGTCTGAACTCCTAGACTGCATATTTGCTTAAAAGAAAAAAGAAAAAAAAAGCAGTCACTAGGACTGACTTAATAAAAGGATTTTGCATGAGAATGCAGACCATTGCTGGTCTACTAAAGTTTACATATGTTAAATGCATGGAGTACAGTACCTTTTAGCAGTGTGCTCTAAACATCTAATTCCTTATATGCGTGTAAAGTGACCCTGTCACTAAACTACTGATTTAAAGCTGCCATGCCTATAAAAGAAATATGTACAGTAAATGCTTATTTTCCTTCTGCCTGTAGCATATCCTGAGAAATCTTTATATGAAGCCCACAAGGAAACTGACATTTTTGGGAGTGTTGATCTCCCTGACCCCTGTAACTCTCACGTTTTTTTTTCTTGCTGGCCTGTATGTCACTACTTTCTCCTTGATTGATGTGGAAGTCAGAAGGAGGAATAGAAGCCCAGCTACCTTTCTATCTTTCCTTCCCTGTCTGTTGCAGAAGTCTCTCATCTTAGGATTTTGTTGGAATTGGTAAAATGGATGCAGCTTTGATATGAACTAAAATCCTCCTCCTGGAAAACAGGTTACAAATAGCTTTGTGTTAGGGCTGATGAGAATAATAAATCAGCCATAAAAGACTTGCTAAGCAGTTATACTGATTCATTAAAATAGATGCCTGACCACTGTAGCCCCTGTGGTATTTGTAAGGACACAGCTTTTAGTGGGGTCAGCTGGATGCAAGCACACTTCTCTCTATCTTGGTTTGTTTTTACCACTTCCAGAGCTCAAAGGTCAAACAAATGGAAGAGAGAACAGTCATGAGTTTTTTGGACAAGTCATAAACCTGGATGCAATTATGTTCACTCTATGTATAAAGAGGATTCTGCCCAGATCAGTGGCGGCTTGTGCTCAATTTTCTTGGGGGGCGGCCCACAGCCAGCCAGCCATCCACCCCTCCAGCTAGCCAGCCAACCAACCCCCCTTTTGCTCTCTCAATCGCCGCTTCCCCCCTGACGCTCAATCGCTGCATCGCTCGCCTGTCGCCCGCCAGGCCCCCCGCCCGGGGCCATCTTTAATACTGATTGGACCCTGGGCAAACATTTTCTTGCCCCCCACAATTCTGAGTCAAACATTAAATAGCAGCTAGACTCAAAACTAGTTTACTGCAGCAGATCAGGCAGCGATTGTGATTGGTTGCCCGAGGTTGCAGCATATCTTTGCTGCTCACTGGCTGGTTGCTAGAAGTTAAGGCACATTATTTCTGCTTGCTGATTGGCTACAAGAGGCTACTGCACATTATTACTGCTAACTGATTGGTTGCCAGAGGTCACTGCACATCATTATTGCTAACTGATGGGTTGCTAGAGATTACAGCAGATCATTACTGTTCACTGATTGGTTGCTAGAGGTTATTGCACATGATTACCTCTGCATCAAATTGTGAGTGTGGCTAATCTGCACTAACAGTGAGGCATTGGTATAAACCAAGATTTCAGGAGTGCGCTATATACAGACTGCAGGGTTCTGGAGTGCACTACATAGAGTACAGGGTTGAAGCGTGCTCTATGTACAGAGTGCCTGGTGAGGAGTGAGCTAAGTACAGAGTGCCCGGTTGGGAGCTGAGCTATGTACAGAGTGCATGGTTGAGGGGTGAGCTATGTACATAGTGCACGGTTGAGGGGTGAACTACATACAGACTGCAGGATTGAGGGGTGCATTACATACAGAGTGCAGAGTTGAGTGAGCTATGTACAGAGTGCACGGTTGAAGAGGTGCACTACATAAAGAGTGCAGGGTTGAGGGGTGCACTATGTAAAGAGTGCAGGATTGAGGGGTGCGCTTTTCACGGAGTGTAGGGTTGAGGGGAATGCAGAGTTGAGGGGTGCGCTACATAAGAAATGCAGGGTTAAAAGGTGCGCTATGTGCAAAGTGCAGGGTTGAGGGGTGTGCTATGTAGGGAATGCAGGGTTGAAGGGTGCGCTACGTAGAGAATGCAGGTTTGAGGGGTGCGCTAGGTATGGAATGCAGGGTTGAGTGGTGCACTACATAAGGAATGCAGGGTTGAAGGGTGCGCTATGTGCAAAGTGCTGGGTTGAGGGGTGAATTTTGCATGGAGTGCAGGGTTGTGCGCTGTGTACATCCAAGTTCTCCATCCCCTAAGTACAAAGCTTTCTCCCCAGATTCCAGTTCAGAGTTCACCTGCCCCAGTGTACAGCTTTTCTTCCTCCCAAAATCCTCTCCCAGCATCTAGAAAACCTCACAGAGTGCAGCTACAGAAGAGCAACTAAACTTACAGGATGTCCTTGCAGGCTGCTGCCTTCATGAGGAGCTTGTACCTGTGTACATTCCCCGCCTCCCTCCCTCCTTGGCTCTCACTCCTTAGCTCTCATATAAAGATGTGTAGAGCAGAGAGGGATCTGCATGCCCGCCGACAGAGGAACGATGTGACCGCTGTCACTTTTAAATACAGAAGCAGCGCTTTGTATTTAAAACTGACAGTAGTGAGCAGTCAACAAGTGGCGGCGCTCCAGCAGGCAGCAGCACAGGCTCAATTGGCAGCTGCTTTGGGCCCTCCAACAATGATTGGGCCCTGGGCAGCTGCCCTACTTGCCCTGCTTTAAAGACGGCCCTGCCCCCGCCAGCCCCACACTTACACCATCCAGGTCCTGGCTTTGGCAGTACCCCCCCTGCGTCTCCTCCTAAGTCCCGGCGGTCATGTCTCCTCGCGGTCAATCAGGACTTAGGAGTCACGGCCAATCGGGTCTCAGTACCCATTTCCTGATTGGCTGGGAGGAGAAACAGGAAGACTTTAGCGAATATTCATTTGCTAATGTCACACAACTGGGTGGGTTCCGTGCAGCAGCACAGGCTCAACTGGCAGCTGCTTTAGGCCCCCCAACAATGATTAGGCCCTGGGCAGCCTCCCTATAGCCCTGCGTTAAAGACGGCCCTGCAACCACCAGCCCCGCACTTACCCCATCCAGGTCATGGCTTCGGCAGTTTCCCCCCCTGTGTCTCCTCCCAAGTCCCAGCGGTCGCTTTTCCTCCCGGCCAATCAGAACTTAGGACTTGCAGCCATTTGGCTCTCAGGACCCGTTTCTTGATTGGCCGGTATAGAAACAGGAAGACATTAGCGAATATTCATTCGCTAACGTTACATAACTGGAGCCCACCCTTTTTGAAGCCAATTAAAGCCTCAGGCTCTAATCGTGTGTTGGAGTTCTGAGCTGTTATCCACTTTAGAACTCTTCCCACCCAAAGCATGCAAAGCTAATACCTAAGCACAACAAGAAGCAAAACCGCTCTTGGGTAAAAAGGAGAGCGAACGGAAGAAGTTCAAGTCTCTGGGGGAGTAAAAAGTTGCCCAC
Source organism: Lithobates clamitans (assembly GCA_037952925.1). NCBI lineage: Eukaryota > Metazoa > Chordata > Amphibia > Anura > Ranidae > Lithobates > Lithobates clamitans. The sequence continues at coordinate 1,059,482 of JBBGZY010001336.1, read as the reverse complement.
AGTAGGAATTTTCCCTTCAGGAAACACCTGAATACAGCTTCCATGAGGGAGGAAGAGAGAGCACCCTCTCTGAGGCATCACATTTTTATCTTCTGGTGTAGAGTGACCAAAAAGAATAGTGTGGAGGAAAAGAAGAAGAAGCTGGAGTATGAGCTCCAGTGCCTGATATGATTATTGGGGTTAACTGGAAGTTAGGAAATAATGGAAAAATGTAGCTATACCACAACAGAGACATCTATCTATCTGTCTTGGCCAATATCATACTCATTGCACTCTCTTACACATATTGTCCATAGTTATACAATTGCACTCTCATGCTTATCGTCCGCTAAAACAGTTCTTCTTCAGTATTGTTTGTAAAATTCTTAACCTTACCCATTCTATAAAGTCCACCTTTTTTTTTAGTATGTAGAAATAGATTTCTGCTATGAAATAAAATTGATAATATTGTACTGTACCTTTACATCAGATTATCACAATAATGTCCTGAAATATTCTGCTCTTCATTGAACAGACTAATGTTCTGTTTGGCTACAGGTTATTCCGTTTCTGCTTACTCTGAGGACACCTGATCATGTAGGGGATAAAGAGTAATAAGGACAATAGGTATTTTGACCTTTTTCAATACCCTTAAGGCTGCAGCTTCATTACTTGTAGAGCTACAGTGACAGATCTGGCCTATATTCATCCAGCTAGTAAATGTGCTAAGTGCAGGCTTCCTTTTCCCAGTGGGTTTTTAGTATTAAAAAATGCAAGCAATGATGCTTATGTCACTTAACTAGACACTTTACGATGCAAGAGAAATCAGTTCAGTGAGTAGATACATAACCTAGGTTGAATACTGTCAGTCAATGTGAAAATGTTGTCCTCAAGATTTTTTTCTGAAAGATTTCAGTTTATAAGCCTATTTAGTGTTATCTTTTTTACTTTGGTAAATATGTACATAATGTTAAATGGGTATATTGCTTTTTTTATTTAATTTGTTTTAGAAATATCATTGACACTTTTGGCTACTTTCTGGGAGATTATTCATTCAAGTTTTGGCAAATGTAAAATAATTCATATAATTTTCATCAGTCTATTGGGACTGCCCGTTTTTTTGGGCATGTAAAATGTGACATTATTCACATTCTCCTTTCTTCATTTGGACAGAGATTTGCATATGTTTTTTTTAAGAAATCCTTGCATGAAATTCTCCTTGTTGGTGCCTGAACCCTAGTGAAGTCAATGTTAAAGCGGAGTTCCACCCACTTTTGAGAGGTGGTCTTAAAAGAAAGACCACCCCTCGTTTTTAGATATTACATTTTTTTATTCTATAGTACCTTTTATTGAAGTACAGCCTGTACTTCCAATTCATCTGGTCCGCGGCACCTGTGTGTGTCCCAGAAGACAGCTGGCCATTCACAAAGCACCGCGCGACTCGCGCATGCGTAGTAGGAAATGGGCAGTGAAGCCGCAAGGCTCCACTGCCGGTTTCCCTTAGCTAGAATTGTGGCACCTGCACCCGATCCGATCGACGGATTGGCCTTGGGGGGGGGGGGGGCGACATCATGGGCTCCCTGGACAGGTAATTGTCCTTTTTAAAAGTCAGCAGCTACAGTGTTTGTAGCTGCTGACTTTAAAAAATAAATAAATTTGCGGGTGGAACACTGCTTTAAGGTATGTCATTATGCTGAGCATAAACACAGCCCTGTGATCAAAGAGGCCATTAGACTAAAACACTAATGTTTATGGGTTGGTAGTTTGGATTAGCATAGACTATGTCATTGTTATTTGTTTCATGTAAACGTTTCTGATAATTTACATCTCCCCATCCTAGTGTAATACATGAAGGAGAAGGGACTTTCCTTAAAAACTCCATACACACTGCCAGAATAGAAATAGAAACCAGCTAACATTTGGCCCCTGTGTATGGCAGCTGGTCTGACAGAGGCCGATCGTTTGGCTGGATTTATCGAAGAGGCATGACCAAACAAGGTCTGCCGATCGACATCCGATCAGTACTTTCAGCCAATGGCTGAGAGCGCTGACTGGTGTGCTCTGGTGGGGGTGCCAATAGCTCAGCGGAGGAGACCGCTGCACAAACATTGGATAGTTAGTACAGCAGCTCCTTCCGAGCTCTTCAGGTATTTTTCATTCAGCCCACTGGGTTGAACGAGAAATAACTAATAGTGTGTACCAGGCTGTTGACAATTTAAAAAACTGTAGGTGAAAACGGAAAACATAAGCTTTTTAACTGCTTACTTGCAGTTTTGTGTTCTCCTTTCCCTTTTTTATACATTCGCAATGTGTCTTGCAGAAAATTTGACTACCCTAGGAAAAATCAGTCACCTCCCTCCTTCCAGGTAATAGACCATTTTCTCTTCTGTCTAGTTACTGTTTGTGCTGGCCAAGCTCTCCTGCCCTTCACTTAATCTCCCTACATAACATTCTATGTAACTGGTGGGGAAGGGGGAGGAAGAAAAGCAGAATACAGTCACTTAGGTCTGTTTAGGGTGCTTAGGCTGCGGATATCACATCCAAGATGGCAGCGACCAGCAGCAGACTCAGCTTTTTGCTGACTACACAAGGAAGGCTATAATAGGTAAATGCGCATATAGATCCTTTTAGGATCTTTGGATCTGCCTTGATCAAAGTTGGAAGTCATTTAATTGAAGCAGGACTGTTTTGCTCATTCCTCCAGTTTGTAGGATGTCAACCAGAAGGTAATCAACAGATTATGCAACAACACAAGCCACTGTTATTGATTTTGAGATCGCTTGTACACAAGGGGGCCTGGAGAAATCCTGTTAACATAGTGACCAGCAAAGTCTCCTGACAACTGAGGTGTTCTGCCTTTAAACTCCTTTACTCCAACCTTTCCTCAGTTGGGTGACTACCACATAATGGCCCAGGCTGAGAATTTGTTGATTTCCCCACTGGCTGCTTGAAGTGATCTCCCCAGGACAGCTGTCTTAATGAGTGGGCACACCTGCGCACTGCCCAGGGGCCCCAGCTGCATAGGGGCCCCTGCACTTTCCCCAAAGCAGCTGGTCCTTGAGCCCATGCTGCCTGAAAATTGGGGGCCCAATTGGCAGCAGTGTGCTGTGCTGTGCAGAACGATACCTATTTTACAGCCAGCAGGGAGGGGCAGGGCCGGAGTGCCAGTGATGCTCTGACCCCGCCCCATGCAGCTTGAATCCTCGGGACTCGAAGGCTGTGGGGTAGGAGCTGGAGTGGGAGCTGCTGAATCGGCAGCACTGAGAGCCCATCTGCGAAAGTAGCGTTGTGGATGGTGTCATGGTAAGCCCAGCTGTCCAGCACAATTTGCACCGAAGGGCTTGGAATGCCCAGATAGATGCTTCCTCCTCCACCCCTCCTTCTGCCTGCTTGATTGGTATAGGAGAGTCCAGTGCTGGAGGTGGGCACATAGCCAAAAGTTTACATGCACTGTATCTCCACTGGAAAAGGGGGTACTACATGGATGGAATAATGGTGCTGGGGGATATCAAGTGTATATGGGGGAAAACAATGCTGAAGGAGGATCTGGGGTGTATAGGGGGTAGCAATGCTTGGGGTAGTTTGGGTGGCTATAGTGCTAATGATATCAGGGATGTAGAGAGGCCACAGTGTAGGGGGTATCAGGGATGTAGTGGGGTCACAATACAAGGGGTATCTTATGGTATATGGTAAAAGAGCTGGGGGTAAAATCTAGGGTGTAGAGGGGTCAGGGTGCTGGGGGGATATCTGGGATATAGAAGGGTCAGAGTGCTGGGGGGATATCTGGAGTGTCGAGGGATCAGAGTGCTGGTTGGATATCTGGGGTGTAGAGGGGTCAGAGTGCTGGGGGGGATATCTGGAGTGTAGAGGAATCAGAGTGCTGGTTGGATATCTGGGGTGTAGAGGGGTCAGAGTGCTGGGGGGATATCTGTGGTGTACAGGGATCAGAGTGCTGGGGGGATATCAGGGATGTAGAGGGGTCAGAGTGCTGGGGGATATCTGCGGTGTAGAGAGGTCAGAGTGCTGGGGGATATCTGGGGTGTAGAGGGGTCAGAGTGCTGGGGGGATATCTGGGGTGTAAATGGGTCCAAGTGCTGCCATATCTGGGATGTAGAGGGGTCACAGTGCTGGGGGGATATCTGGGGTGTAGATGGGTCAGAATGCTGGGGGCATATCTGGGATGTATAGGGGTCAGAGTGCTGGGGGGATATCTGGGGTGTAGACGGGTCAGAGTCTTGGGGCATATATATGGTGTAGAGGGATCAGAGTGCTGGGGGGATATCTGGGGTGTAGACGGGTCAGAATCTTGGGGCATATATGGGATGTAGAGGGGTCAGAGTGCTGGGGGGATATCTGGGATGTAGAGAGGTCAGAGTGCTGGGGGGATATCTGGGGTGTAAAGGGGTCTAAGTGCTGCCATATCTGGGGTGTAGAGGGGTCCAAGTGCTGGGGGGATATCTGGGATGTAGAGGGGTCACAGTGCTGGGGGGAAATCTGGGGTGTAGATGGGTCAAAATGCTGGGGGGATATCTGGGATGTAAAGGGGTCAGAGTGCTGGGGGGATATCTGGGGTGTAGAGGGATCAGAGTGCTGGGGGGATATCTGGGGTGTAGATGGGTCAGAGTCTTGGGGCATATATGGGGTGTAGAGGGGTCAGAAGAAAAGAGGTTTAACAAATGCACACCACACTTTTCAAATATTTATTTGTAAAAAATGTTAAAAACCATTTACCATTTTCCTTCTACTTCACTTGTGTTGTCAATATGGGACTGAACTTGCCGAGGTAGATGATCAAGTTGGGAAATGGCATAGTGAGCATGTCTCTCTTACTGCCCTTCCCTCCTTTATTCATAAGGAGCGTCAACTGAGAGAGCATGTAGAACAATATACTATTGATATCTTCAATAATAAAGAAAGCAAGTATTCACAAGACAAATCAGCACATGATATGAGTTTTGCATATATATTGAATCAACAGACACAATTTAGACGTTTTCCAAAACAAAATAATCAAACACAGCAAAATCACATTGTTCCTATATCTGATGCATCTTCCGTTTCTTTTGTATCCTCTAGTCAATCCACTATTTATAACGACATCACCGATGAAAGATCCTCCAAAAAACAAAAAGGAGGATCGAATACCTCACTATCCGATAGTTTGAAAAGCGCACTTGCACTGACGCATGAACAGAAATCACCAGTGGTTCATCCTAAAAATTCACAACAATTGAACACTCCCCATCACCTATCTTTCAAATCTTCATGTGGTACTCAAGATTGTAAATCCAATGGTGTGGTGGGTTCTTTATCTGCCTCTTTTTCTTTTCCTTCTACACTAACACCAACATTAATGCCCATTAAGGAAAGCGACTCCAATACATCAATACCTACCAAAGTGGACCCTAAATTGGCCTGTATTTTTTTACCACAAACCCCGGAGGACCGAGTGACTCCGTAAATTCCAATCATACAACACTTAATTGAGAAACACAACTCCAAATCCTGAATTTGTCATCTTATCCATTACCTGCTGAGGAAATTGAGGTTTTACACTTGGGTTTAACACCTTGTCCCGATGCAAATGCAGATAGATTCAACATTATTAAAGACATTAATCTTTTTGCTACTGGCTTATATTTAAGGTTTTATAACATAGACCACAAAACATTGACCGTCTGGTTTCGTCTACTGATGACAGTAATCTTACTATTAGAGAAATTCAGGCTATTCAAGAACTTATGGATTTATGAGAGGAGAACAGTGCGTCTTCTGACTCACCTTTTTCCATCCATTATTGCAATATCCAACTGTATTGGACAAATGCTTTCCCCCTCTCCAACTATTCAAACCCAAGTCAAAAAACTTTCCCACACTGGCCAATATTTGGGCCTTTGTACAACAAATTACCAAAGATATGGAGGAGATGGTTTGGTCAGTGACTTGTCCCGACAACCTTCCCCCACCTCTTAGGAAGGCCTTATCATCACTACAAAAAATTTTTGACATTAATTATTGTAGTGCTGGTGGATTTGTGATCTACCATCTGATAGGTAAATTTAGTGAATTGCTCGTTATAGGAAGTTAAATTTGCCTCTGTTCCAGCTTGGCTGACGTTGCGTGTGGTTCCACATTGTGCCAGTGGGTGTCGTTGTCACCATCCCGAGTTGTTAGTTCACTTCAGACACCGGCTGGGTCTATGGTGAACAAATCATTGGATTCATGTGTGCCTCCTGGTATGGGGAAAAACAGATCCTTGCCCAAACTTGCACGTTTGCAGAGAATGTTGAACAAGCGTGTAGCTACGTAATATGGCTTGGAGTTCCCTTATGTCCCTCAGGACATAATGCAAGTGATTGAAGTTAACCGGGAACTTTGGTACAGTGAAGCTGTTTGGGACTATTTGTCTGTGCCTAAGCCTTTCCGAAAGACTGGATGTTCTGTTAAAATGGATGAACGTTTTAGTGGATGTTTTATGCACTGGAACTTCGGTAGGCACATCTATGCTGACAAAGTAGTTATCTGAAGGCCCAGGACGTTGTATATTTCATTACCACAGTAGATAAACTGGGAAAGACACTGACCTTGCCAGATCCCCGGTTTTATTGGTGATTATGGACAAAAGAGCTTTGGAGTTAGTTAGTTAGTTAGTGTCAGTATAAAGAGATCTTCGTGGTCAAGATCTGGATATTCATCTCAGTGTTTCAAATCCAAGGACTTCTTTTTGCTAGCCGGATTTCTTTCATTTGAAGAAAAAAATGTATACAGGGATGGACTCCTAAAGATTATTTTGATATAGATTGTGGGAAGAGAGTCTCATTTTTAAATGAGGCTTTGCTCCTTAAGTTGTACAGGATATATGTGTGTTAATATGCTTTCCTTTTCAGGAACCATTTGATCCTCTATCAAGCTGTTAGGATTTTTAGCTAGATAGACAGTGAGGTTATGTACAGTCATAGGATGGTTTTGATTACGGACGTGAACATATTGTTTTATAGATGTTAATCTTATAATGTCTTTACACTGTCTTTCCTTCTTCTTTATCTAATCCAAGTTTAAAGCTCAAATACCTATTCCCAGGCTTGGGAGTTATTATCATTATTTTTGGACAGACGTGGGGGACAGCGTCTATTGTGGTGGGGGGAGTGTGTAGTGCTGGTGGATTTGTGATCTACCATCTGATAGGTAAATTTAGTGAATTGCTCATTATAGGAAGTTAGATTTGCCTCTGTTCCAACTTGTCTGACGTTGCGTGTGGTTCCACATTGTGACGGTGGGTGTCGTTGTCACCATCGGCGGGTGTTGGAAAAGCAACGTGTTGAAGAGAATGAGTGCTCCTCTGTCCCGGAGACAACTCGGTGGAGGTGGTCCTCCGAGTTGCATTCTGGGAGAGGGTATTTATGGGACAGACGCCATGTTTAGGGGTTCGTTTTCAGCCACCTGCTGGCCCTCCTGGCCGACAGGCATGTGTTAGAGTACCACCTCGTGGACCTCCGTTCCGGAGGCCCGCATCGCTGCGGCGTGTGGGTGGGCCCAGAAGCCTGTCTGGGGCCTACTACAGCAGCCGAGGAATGGTCCTGAGCTGTCTATCCAAAGTGAAGAAGCTGGACAACCGAGAAGATCCCAGGGGAGGACCCGTCATGGAAGGATCATGCAGAGTGCTGGTCTGGAGAGGGGCCTGGTGACTGAGTTGGAGGACGTATCCTAAAGTAATTCTACCGCATAGTACTGCCGGGTTGGCTTAGAGGTCCAAGTACTGTGTCTGACATTCATCGTGAACCAATACATCCTGTGGCAGAGGATCGTACGGGTTTATTTCAAGCAAGTCTGTGGCAGAGACTTTTGTTCGTGCCACGTACTGGCTGCTAGGCAAGTGAGAGAAGTCTATCCAGGCGAGCAAAGATCGTGTCTCACAAAAAGGGGATTGCATTCAATCACGGTATTCAACTTTAAAAGATGTTCTAAAGCAACCTAAAGAAAGGTATTTGAGCTTCCCTGCAGTTTTCCTCCTGCCTCTTTCCTGCTACTTCCTTCGTTACTTGGTTCAATAAAGCATTGAAAACGTACTTAAGTGTTGGTGCTTATATCGCCAGAGGTAAACTCAATGGAACCCTAGACCCCGTGCCGGTGAAACAGAGGTATCGAGAGTGAAGGTAACAGCCCGCTTTAAACCAGCAGCTCCACCGAGAGTTATTGCTATATTATATTAAACCAGCCGATAAAGGCGGAAATCTTGTAGTCATGGATCGTATAAATTACAAATACATGTGTTTACAAATCCTGAAAAATCGGGAATGATACAGACCCATTTCTCGAACAGTTATTGATCGGGGTTACCGCTAATGGTACTGAAATTTAACCCCGAGCCACACTCAGGAATACCGCCAGGAGGGTTAAACATTTTTTAACCTATGTTAAAATCAAGTGTTTCTCTTTTAAACGTATCTCTTTGGATCTATCTACTAATATATGCACCTTTAAAATCTCATAATACTGCAATAATTTTCCACTTCACAATTATGTGCCACTTTATGTTGGTCTATCACATAAAATCCCAATAAATACATTTAAGTTTTTGGTTGTAACATGGCAAAATGTGGAAAATTATACGGGGTATAAATACTTATTCAAGGCACTGTAGATAAACTGCCATCATTGCCCTAAAAGAACGGTATGGTCACAGGCTCCCAATAAGCCACCGAGGAGATCCATCCCTTTTTGTGGTAAGAGTGGGTATCTGTGTGTTGTCCTAGCGGGCATAGCACTTTGGTGCCAGCCAATGTCATTAACCACTTCAGCCCCGGAAGGTTTTACCCCCTTCCTGACCAGAGCACTTTTTACAATTCAGCACTGCGTCGCTTTAACTGCTAATTGCGCGGTCATGCAATGCTCTACCCAAACGAAATTTGCGTCCTTTTCTTCTCACGAATAGAGCTTTCTTTTGATGATATTTGATCACCTCTGCCATTTTTATTTTTTGCGCTATACACGGAAAAAGACCGAAAATTTTGAAAAAAAATGATATTTTCTACTTTTTGTTCTAAAAAAAATCCAATAAACTCAATTTTAGTCATACATTTAGGCCAAAATGTATTCGGCCACATGTCTTTGGTAAAAAAAATGTCAATAAGTGTATATTTATTGGTTTGCGCAAAAGTTATAGCGCCTACAAACTAGGGTACATTTTCTGGAATTTACACAGCCTTTAATTTATGACTGCCTATGTCGTTTCTTGAGGTGCTAAAATGGCAGGGCAGTACAAAACCCCCACAAATGACCCCATTTTGGAAAGTAGACACCCCAAGGAATTTGCTGAGAGGCATGTTGAGCCCATTGAATATTCATTTTTTTTGTCCCAAGTGATTGAATAATGACAAAAAAAAAAAAAAAATTACAAAAAGTTGTCACTAAATGATATATTGCTCACACAGGCCATGGGCATATGTGGAATTGCACCCCAAAATACATTTAGCTGCTTCTCCCGAGTATGGGGATACCACATGTGTGGGACTTTTTGGGAGCCTAGCCACGTACGGGGCCCCGAAAACCAATCACTGCCTTCAGGATTTCTAAGGGCGTACATTTTTGATTTTACTCCTCACTACCTATCACAGTTTTGAAGGCCATAAAATGCCCAGATGGCATAAAACCCCCCCAAATGACCCCATTTTGGAAAGTAGACACCCCAAGCTATTTGCTTTGAGGCATGTTGAGTCCATGGAATGTTTTATATTTTGACACAAGTTGCGGGAAAGTGACAAATTTTTATTTTTTTTATTTTTTTTTGCACAAAGTTGTCACTAAATGATATATTGCTCACACAGACCATGGGCATATGTGGAATTGCACCCCAAAATACATTTAGCTGCTTCTCCTGAGTATGGGGATACCACATGTGTGAGACTTTTTGGGAGCCTAGCCGCGTACGGGGCCCCGAAAACCAATCACTGCCTTCAGGATTTCTAAGGGCGTACATTTTTGATTTTACTCCTCACTGCCTATCACAGTTTCGGAGGCCATGGAATGCCCAGGTGGCACAAACCCCCCCCAAATGACCCCATTTTGGAAAGTAGACACCCCAAGCTATTTGCTGAGAGGCATGGTGAGTATTTTGCAGCTCTCATTTGTTTTTGAAAATAAAGAAAGACGAGAAAAAAATTTTTTTTTTTTCTTTTTTCAATTTTCAAAACTTTGTGACAAAAACTGAGGTCTGCAAAATACTCACTATACCTCTCATCAAATAGCTTGGGGTGTCTACTTTCCAAAATGGGGTCATTTGGGGGGGTTTTTTTGCCACCTGGGCATTCCATGGCCTCCGAAACTGTGATAGGCAGTGAAGAGTGAAATCAAAAATTTACGGCCTTAGAAAGCCTGAAGGCGGTGCTTGGTTTTTGGGGTCCCGTACGCGGCTAGGCTCCCAAAAAGTCTCACACATGTGGTATCCCCGTACTCAGGAGAAGCAGCAGAATGTATTTTGGGGTGTAATTTCACATATTCCCATGGCATGTTTGAGCAAAATATCATTTAGTGACAACTTTGCGCAAAAAAAATAAAAAAAATAAAAAATTGTCTCTTTCCCGCAACTTGTGTCACAATATAAAATATTCCATGGACTCGACATGCCTCTCAGCAAATAGCTTGGGGTGTCTACTTTCCAAAATGGGGTCATTTGGGGGGGTTTTGAACTGTCCTGGCATTTTATGCACAACATATAGAGGCTTATGTCACACATCACCCACTCTTCTAACCACTTGAAGACAAAGCCCTTTCTGACACTTATTGTTTACATAAAAAAATAATTTTTTTTTGCAAGAAAATTACTTTGAACCCCCAACCATTATTTTTTTTTTTAAAGCAAATGCCCTACAGATTAAAATGGTGGGTGTTTCATTTTTTTTTTTCACACAGTATTTGCGCAGCGATTTTTCAAACGCATTTTTTGGGGAAAAACACACTTTTTTACATTTTAATGCACTAAAACACACTATATTGCCCAAATGTTTGGTGAAATAAAAAAGATGATCTTAGGCCGAGTACATGGATACCAAACATGACATGCTTTAAAATTGCGCACAAACGTGCAGTGGCGACAAACTAAATACATTTTTAAAAGCCTTTAAAAGCCTTTACAGGTTACCACTTTAGATTTACAGAGGAGGTCTACTGCTAAAATTACTGCCCTCGATCTGGCCTTCGCGGTGATACCTCACATGCATGGTGCAATTGCTGTTTACATTTGACGCCAGACCGACGCTTGCGTTCGCCTTAGCGCGAGAGCAGGGGGGACAGGGGTGCTTTTTTTTTTTTTTTTTTCATTATTATTATTATTTTTTTATCTTATTTTTAAACTGTTCCTTTCATTTTTTTTTTTAAATCATTTTTATTGTTATCTCGGGGAATGTAAATATCCCCTATCATAGCAATAGGTAGTGACAGGTACTCTTTTTTGCAAAAATTGGGGTCTATTAGACCCTAGATTTCTCCTCTGCCCTCAAAGCATCTGACCACGCCAAGATCGGTGTGATAAAATGCTTTCCCAATTTCCCAATGGCGCTGTTTACATCCGGCGAAATCTAAGTCATAAAATGCTCGTAGCTTCCGGTTTCTTAAGCCATAGAGATGTTTGGAGCCACTCTGGTCTCTGATCAGCCCTATGGTCAGCTGGCTGAATCACCGGCTGCTTTCTCAGGTTCCCTGTTGAGACAGGAGAGCCAGAGAAAAACATGGAAGACGTTGGGGGGGGGGCATTCCCTCCCACTGCTTGTAAAAGCAGTCTAGAGGCTAATTAGCCGCTAGGATTGCTTTTACATGAAAGCTGACCGCTGGCTGAAAAGAATGATACCAAGATGATACCTAAACCTGCAGGCATCATTCTGGTATAACCACTCAAAGTCGTGAATGGCGTACCTGAAGACAAAAAAATGGTTAACAATAAAGCACAGTAAACGGTAAGGTATAAAAAATTGTATACCTGAAAAGCAAACATGATAAAACATAATAACAATAAAACATTGCAGAATAGAATACAGTAAAAAAGAGCAGAACAATAGAGAGAGAATAGAGAGAGAGAGAACAATAAAACGCCAACTATTTTTTTTTTATTTTATATTTTTGTTTGTGTTTTTTTTTTTTTTTTCACTTTTTTTTGTAACTAACTTTTATAACTGTAACCGGTTCCAGGTTCGGGTCTCTCAAAATGCGATGGCATCTTGGGAGACCCTGTGAAAGTGCGCCTAGTCTGTGCAATGCTGTACCCTACGCTAATAGTCAACTAGTGAATGGTAGCGTTCAAAACATTCACCAATGCAAAGACCAGGATTGTCCGGACAGGAGGGACAATAATAGCGGGTGTCACGCCTATATCCGCGCTTGCTGCAGACACAACATCTTTTTTGGGGGGGTTCGCTGGGTAGGGGTACTCGGGAGGACATAAAGAAATTGCCTCTCATGCAGCTGACTGAATTTGGTTGGGGATGTGAATGGGGGAAGTACGGGCGCTGCAGAAGCGGTGGGCTCCCAATTAGGATTGGCGAATGCAGCAGGAAGGGCACTATGGGCACGACGGGCCTGTGTTTGTCTTTTTGGTGGCAGCGGGACACTACTTGTGCTTGCCACCTTACCAGCTTGAACTGCACTTATGGGACTCGCCACGTCACCAAGTGTTACTGCAGTGCTGGTTTGACTACGACCGGGGTGTACTAGGCCGCTGGCGCTTGCCAGTTCACCAAAACGCTACCAAAAAAACTGTTAGCGATCGCAGGGATCAGGCCTGACTCTGCGAACGCTGCAGTTATGCGTTTAGTGTTTTGTAAGTGTCAGTGATCGATCGATACTGCACTTGGGTGGGCTGGGCTGGGCCGGGCGGAGGGGCAAAACGCAGGTGCTAGCAGGTATCTGGGCTGATCCCGCTAACACTGCGTTTGTGGGAACCCTAAACTGCTGGGGACGCCAGTATAGATCTGATCGGATCAGGTATTGATCCGATCAGATACTATACCACTAAGGGAGGTGTACGGTGCGTGCGTGGGTGTTAGCGGTACTGGCGCTAACCTGACGCTGCCTGGGGCTGGTGCTTGCCAGTTCACCAAAACGCTACCAAGAAAACTGTTAGCGATCGCAGGGATCAGGCCTGACTCTGCGAACGCTGCAGTTATGCGTTTAGTGTTTTGTAAGTGTCAGTGATCGATCGATACTGCACTTGGGTGGGCTGGGCTGGGCCGGGCGGAGGGACAAAATGCAGGTGCTAGCGGGTATCTGGGCTGATCCCGCTAACACTGCGTTTTTGGGAACCCTAAACTGCTGGGGACGCTAGTATAGATCTGATTGGATCAGATATTGATCCGTTCAGATACTATACCACTAAGGGAGGCGTATGCTGCGTGCGTGGGTGTTAGCGGTACTGGCGCTAATCTGACGCTGCCTGGGGCGACGCATATCACCGCCGGGCGATCGGGGGGCTAAACCTTTATTCGGTAATAAACGGCGGGTGCCCTGACACTATAAAAAATAAACAAACTAACCAGCGTCACCCGTAACACTTATACGGTGATCAGTGGTGAAAGGGTTAACTAGGGGGCAATCAAGGGGTTAAAACATTTATTAGGTAGTATAGGGGGGTCCCTGTCGCTATAAAACGCTGACGGCGAACCTAAATATTTACGTCCCTAACTACCGTCACCAGCGACACTAATACAGCGATCAGAAAAATGATCGCTTAGCAACACTGGTGACAGGGGGTGATCAAGGGGTTAAAACTTTATTAGGGGGGTTAGGGGGGTACCCTAGACCTAAAGGGGGCCTAAGACTCACTGCCCTAACACACTAACTGACACAAACTGACACCAATACAGTAATCAGAAAAAAAAAAAAAAAAAAACCTGCTTGGTGTCAGTTTGTGACAGGGGGGGGGGGGGGGTGATCGGGGGGGGATCGGGGGGCGATCAGGGGGGGGATCGGGGTGTAATGTGTGCCTGGCATGTTCTACTGTGTGTGTAGTGTTTGGTGCACTCACAGTTCAGTCTTCTCTCCTCGGCCCGGAACGGAAAATACCGAGCCGAGGAGAGATGACATCATTTCCTCTGCCTCTGTGTACAATACAGAGGCAGGGAAATGATCCCATTGGCTGGGAGCGATCGCGAGGGGGGGGCCACGAATGGATGGCCTCCCCCTCACCACCGATCGCCGGGGGACATTTGCCGACCGCCGCAGGCACCGGGGGGGGGGTCCGATCGGACCCCCCACCCGCGGGCAGGCAGGGACGTACAGGTAAGCCCTTTTGCCTGCCCGTGCCGCTTTGTCGACGTACATCGTCGTGCGGCGGTCGGCAAGTGGTTAATATAGTGTACAGTATTATCGCTGTATTAGTGTCACTAGCAACATCAGTGTGAGTTCGTTGGTTGAAAAGATTGTATGTGATTCCGCGCAGAGGAATGTACAAAGCAGATGAAAAATATAAAATATAAGAGAGAACTGCTGCCCCTACAAAATACTACCACCTGAGTGGAGTACAAATAAATGAAGGGTGTAGGTGTGGCGCTATTCCTCTTAGGGAGACTTATATATATATATAATATTGAAGTGCTTAAAATAAATAAAGTGACAAGTGCAAACAATAACCAGAAGGTATGTATGGTATACTAAACGTGTGACGCTTTTTGCAAGTAAATAACTTGTGCTTGTGTGTTACACCCTCTGCAGAGTGCAACACTCAAAGTTTAAAATAAAGTGACAAGTGCAAAAAATAACCAAAAGATATGTATGGTATACTAAATGTGTGACGCTTCTTACAAGTAATTTAACTTGTGCTTGTATGTTACACCCTCTGCAGAGTGCAACACTCAAAGGTTAAAATGCCTTCAGGGTTAATGGTAACCTGTGCTGATGGCTTGTGTGGAAATGACACCCCTGTGTGCTTTTACTTCTGCATTCCGTTTCAGAGATATTAGTGAGATGTGAGGAGGTTTGACCCCCTGCTAATTGGTACAACAGAAGCTGGTTGCATAAGTTGGTGTTTCCATCATACAATGACTATAGTCAATAGGTGACAAATAAAGTGTATTAAGGAAGAACTAAGTGAAGAAAATATGCACCCAACAAAAAATTATAATAAAAATAATAAAACTTAAATATGTAAACAGTCCTTTTCACATTAGATACAATGATAAACAAAGTGACTTGTGCTCTTTAAAAGTGTCCAGTGCTCTTGCAAAGAGTAATGCTTCTTCTTGCCCTCTTAATTAAGTGATAATGGTGTTGGTGATCTTATTCATGCTCCTATTATGAATGCACTCACCGGATTGCTTGCCCCCCAGGGGTACTGCGCAGCCACAGTATATGTCACTGTATAGCACTCTGGAAATGATCGACCTGAGATTTATTAATAGCGTTCTGCCAGTTTTAGCATTTAAGGAAGAGAAGGGTGCCCATAGCGTAATACCGCTTTACAAACGTTATATTTATTTAAAAAATCGAGATATACTCACATTTGCTATAAAAGTTACAGACATGTAATGGAATCACAGGCACCCGAGAGAAAAAAACCTACAGCCCTGACCGGAAGTGACGCAAAGACGTTCTGTAACTCCGCCCTAAGCATTTCATCACTCAAGACGTCATCTGAGGCATTGCATCATTGCCCTAAAAGAACGGTATGGTTTTGTGGTAAGAGTGGTGTCTGTGCGTTGTCCTCCTGGGCATAGCACTTTGATGCCAGCCAATGTCATTAATATATAGTGTACAGTATTATCGCTGTATTAGTGTCACTAGCAACATCAGTGTGAGTTAGTCGGTTAGTGACTCTCCCAGCCAGTGTCTGTTAGCACCAGATTGCCTGCCACACAATCACAGTCCTACAATATGTCGCTGATCACCGCCATTACCAGTATAGTGTTTATAGCTGCATACATTCCAGTATATATGCCATAGTTTGTAGATGCTATAACTTGCACACAAACCAATTAATATACACTTATCAGGAATTGTTTTTTTTTTTACCAAAGACATGTAGCAGAATACATTTTGGTCTAAATTTATGAAGCAATTTGATTTTATTAGAAATGTTTTTTAACAGAAAGTAGAAAGCATTGTTTTTTTTCAAAATTTTCAGTAATTTTTGATTTATATAATAAAAAATAAAAAAACCCAGTGGTGATCAAATACCACCAAAGGAAAGCTCTATTTGTGTAGAAAAAAATAAATAAAAGATATACATTTCACCTGCCTACAGTGTTTCATGGTTGTGCAATTGTCAGTTAAAATAGCACACTGCTGGATAGAAAAAAAATGGTCAGGTCACAAAGGGGGTAAAACCTTCAGGTGGTCCAGTGGTTAGTTATTATATTAGAGAATCAAAATGTCTGTAAACAATTTCCTGGTAGTCATGTAAATATGTATATGTCTAAATATGTATATGTCATACTTACCATCTGCAGCCAGCAACTGACGTATTGGATGCTACTAGCTCAAAGCTTTATAGAGATTTACTATGGCTCTTTGAACAACCTACAAAAACTCTTAATTCTTGTTATTCAGGTCTATGTAAAACACACACAGGTAAATGAGTCCTAGGCGGGATATGCCCCTTTGTCTACTAGCTCTAATGGAACTTTATGGATTTCTAGTTAGAGAGGGGTAGTCAAGTAAAAAGGTAGTGCTGGGCTTTCTAATTAAAAAAGCCCAGCATGCACTGCAACCTGCTATAAAGTTACAATGTTTAAAATGCTTGTATGAATATGTTTTTTATTATAAGTAATAAAAATGTATTATAAAAGATCAGCCTTTACATTTACATTTTAAAAAATTGACCAAAGTGATTACACTTGCTATATAATCCCACAAAACAAGTAAAAGCTGTATAGTTTAATGCATATTTTTATTAAAAATGTAATGTGTTTTTCAAAAAAAGTAAATTAACTTTTCACTGAGCAAGTGAGTTCTTTATACACATCACATGGAGTAAGTCAAAGCCAATTAGAAGTTGGCAGGGCAAGCTATGGAGCTGCTATTGAATAAGGAAGTTTCCTTTTAATTATTTGCTTCACACATCTGAAAAGCACAGTTGCCAGCCACTCATGATTTCCAAAGAAAGTTACAGTAGATAATACGTTTAATATTTAAAATACATTAAAAAAGGCAACAGATATTGAGCATATTGATAAAAATTCAGGTACATACACAAAGCTATGAGAAATGGTATGTAAACCTGTACACATTATCTTAATGTATCCATAAATGTTATCTGTACTTTAATTTTTAATAATTATTAGGTAATAACAAGGCACATTGACATTGTTATTTTACAAACAACACAAACACACACCACTTTTTATTTCTATATCTTTTATAAATGCAAGTTTTGCTATAGCAAAATAATTAACAGAACCGCTATATAAAGTACATTTCTAGCATAGTGATATTTTTATGCAAAAGTAAATGAAGTATGTCAGTGCAGGAAATTAGTCAGTTGTTCTGCTTAATTCAGGAATCAGTTTAGAATACCCTTCCCTGTAATAAAACACAATTTTTTACCACCTTTTTACCACAGACGTATGTTAAAGTGCACTATGATTGGATCAAAGGTGTTTCTTAAGCTCATACGACTCTTGCTACCATCACACTGTCTGGGCATCTTAAAAACCTAAATGCAGAGGTATGCCTCCCTCAAAAGTTGCTAAACAACCCTAAAGAGACAGCTAAAGCTCTATAAGTGCTTTGTGCATTTTATAGCAACTATATTAATGAGCCTACAAGTAAATCACTGAATAAAAATGATGTCCATGAGATGGTATCATGGGGGAAACAAAATTTCCCCCAAACAATGAAAACACCATCTGAATAATCGACAGCACTTCGTCTACGGGAACAATGTTCCGTGGATACCTTAGACAGAAGCTCACTGTTTTTGATAAATATATTCATGATTTTACTTTGAAAAGAAGAATTGCATAGCTACACGAAAATCTCATTCCACATGTTAAGCCTGTTAAGTGTAATATTGAGCAGGTCATTCCAGAAATATATATTATACATTATTATAACTGAAGATTAAGCTCAGATCATAATGTAGTACACGGTGATATCAAGAAAAAGACCCAAAATAATCATCTACTGTATGTGACCCTTTTTGCTTCTCCTGGTTACAAATTAGAACAGAAACAGATTCATATACAGTATAATACATCAGAATACAGCTGCACATCTTCCAAAGGATGTTTCATTATTACTCAACCAAGAGTACAGATCTTTTCAAATTTCCTATGGCAATTATGACCAAGATATGTAAGTTTGTATAACATAAAAAAGATTAGTAGATAGAGGCCATCTGATCTTTAACAGAGGCTACAACTAAAAATGATCTCATATCAGCCATAGAAGAAAGGAAGCATTAGAAATTTCTCATTTTTAGATGTAAGTGTTATTCATAGGCAAGAGTTGATTTAGAATGCAAATGAGTATAAGTTTAGAGTAGAACTTAAAGGAGAAGTCCAGCCTGAGCTTGTTTGGTTGCGCTTCTCCTATGGGTCACAGGAGTGCAACCCATTTTGCTCTCCTATGACCCGTTTTCAGCAGAGAGTGGACTGAAGTCCACTCTCTGCTGACGTCATAGGAATCAGTCCAGGCACTGCGTCATCACGACCATGAAGTCTAGATCTGCCAGGTGGCTGGACTAATACCCATCTCAGCCTCTCAGTGCTCCAGTGAGCATGGGGGGCAGAGTCAGCAGCTCTGTTTTTCGGGGAGCTGTGAGAACCAAGCCATCGGCGGTCTTCAATCTCCCGGTTCTCAGTGCAGAGGCGGCGGGGGACAAAACATACTCTTTTAAGGCAAAACTGTTTTCTTTTCATGTCAGACCGAGTAAGCAAACCCTGTCAGTTTGTTTGCCATCTGTGTTTCATTGGGGATATTTCTCTTCACTTATTATTAAATATTATAATATTTTAAGCAACAGACAGCATGGGTTCATGAAAGACAGAAGTTGTCAAAGAAATCTGATTTCTTTTTATGAAGAGGTAAGTAAAACCTTGGGGAGAGAGAGAGGTGGCTGTGGATGCGGTATACTTGGACTTTGCAAAAGCATTTGACACAGTTCCCGACACATGGCTGTGTAAGATAAAGTCTACAGGCTTGGAAAGATAAGTTTGTAAATGGATAGAAAACTGGCCAAAAGATGAAGTTCAGAGAGTAGTGGTTAATGATTCTTACTCTCAATGGTCTAAGGTTATCAGCGGTGTACCCCAAGGTTCAGTGTTACAGTGTTCAGTCTTTGCAGATGACACGAAGCTATGCAGTGGAATAACATCCTTGCAGGATGTCTCCAACTTACAAGCCGACCTCAATGCTCTGTTTAATTGGGCGACTATGTGGCAAATAAGGTTTAATGTTGATAAATGTACAATTATGCACTGGGTGCTAAGAATATGCATGCATAATATATACTAGGGGGAGTACAGCTGGGGGAGTAAACAGTGGAGAAGGCCCTTGGGGTTTTGGTAGATCATAAGCTTAAAAATAGCTTGCGATGTCAAGCTGCGATTTCCAAAAGCGAGCAAAGTCCTTTCTTGTATTAAGAGAGGTATGGACTCCAGAGAGAGAGATATAATTTTACCCCTGTACAAATCATTAGTAAGACCTCATCTGGAATATGCAGTTCAGTTATAGGCACCAGTTCTCAAAAAGAATATTGGGGAACTGGAGAAAGTGCACAGAAGGGCAACCAAACTGATTAGAGGCATGGAGGAGCTCAACTATGAGGAAAAATTAGAGGAACTGAATTTATTCTCTCTTTAGAAGATGAGATTAAGGGGGATATGATCAACATGTACAAATATATAAGGGGTCCATATAGAGAACTTGGTGTTGCGTTATTCACTTTAAGGTCATCTACAAGGACAAGGGGGCACTCTTTATGTCTAAACATACAGGTATGTGATCCTGCCCAGGAGATATATATATACAGTATACGGCCGGCAAGCAGTTAAATAGTGTGTCAGGGCAATTTTTTAAAAAAAACAACAACATATGTAGTACATGTCTGCAATACAGTCCCATGTTTTATCCTATTATTTAATCCAGCAATTACAAAATACCTGCTGATCTTCCAGAAATGCAGCTTCTATTTCTGTTGTGGCATGTTTCTGCACAGCATTTTTGTGGACTAAATGGTGTAAGCCCTGCCTAGTTTTCTTTTTCCAAATTACTCAATTCCTCCACTGATCTCTACAGCAGAGAGGAGAATTGTTCTTTAGTCCCAGATAATATCAGGAACTCATAAGACTCACTGCGATAACACAATAAGTGTACACAGGACAGCACTGACATGATTAAGGCCTCATGTGCATGAGCAGAAAAAATGCCACTGTTAAGGTTGTCTGTTTTTTTTTGTTTTTTTTGTATGCCCATGAACACAGCTGCATGTTATTTAATGTGGCCCTTGCACATGCAGATGTTTATGCAAATATTTATGCACAGTGTTCAGGGTTACAAAAGACAAACATAAAATGTCCCTAAACTGTGTTTGGAGAGAAGTATATTTTATTTTAGGCCCATAAATGTATTCTAAAGGCTAGAATAAATTAATATTCTAGTCAAAAGAATGACTTGACACCCATACGTCTATATATGCCATACACGCATTAATGTGCATAAATACTTCATACATAATAATTACATTTTAGTCTCATCTGACCACCTTAAATGCAACTTGAAGTTTCTGAGGTCACATTAAAAAAGATGTTATAGTCAGATGAGACTAAAATTGAATTATTTGGCATCAACACCAAACAGTATGTTTGGCGAAAAGCCATTCAAATAACACCATTCCTACAGTAAAGCATGGAGGTGGTAATATCCTGTTATGGGGGGGTTTCTCTGGAGCAGGGACAGAAGATCTTGTCAGGATAGAAGAAAAATGGATGGGGCAAAATACCATCAAATTCTTGAGAAAAATCTGCTGCCCTCTGCCAGAAAGTTGTCAATGGGAAGAAGTTTTACCTTCCAACATGACAATGACCCAAAGAACACAGCCAAAAATGACCACACAATGGTTGAAGGAGAAAAATGGTGAATGTCCTTGCATGACCAAGTCAGAGCCCGGACATAAACTCAATTGAAAATCTGTGGAATGACTTGAAGACTGCAGTCCACAAATGGTCTCCATCAAATTTAACTGAACTTGAGCAGTTCTGCAGAGTGGGCAAATATGGCAAAGTCTAGATGTGCAAAGTTAGTAGACATATCCCAACAGACTAAAGGCTGTAATTAAAGCAAAAGGAGGTTCAAAAAATACAGACATAAGGGGGGGGGAGTGATCCTTTTTCCAACTTAGTGATTCTGTTTTTGACTTTTTTTATTTTTCTGACATGTTGGTGTTAAATCTTTCTTTACTAAATATAGCTGGATAAAACAAAAACTGTGTCTGTCTTAATTCCATGCTGCAAAGCAAAAAAAAAAAGATTATTTTAAAGGGGGTATTCTTTTCTATACCCACTGTATGTGCATAAATACACACATAAATGGGCAGCTTCAGAGACATTTACTTCTGCCAAGTTCTGACAGAAAAAAAAGCAGCATACATTCGTATGCCTGTGTGCATGAGGCCTTATGCCCTGTACACACGGTCGGACATTGATCGGACTTTCCGACAACAAAATCCATGGATTTTTTCTGACGGATGTTGGCTCAAACTTGTCTTGCATACACACGGTCACACAAAGTTGTCGGAAAATCCGATCATTCTGAACGCGGTGACATAAAACACGTACGTCGGGACTATAAATGGGGCAGTAGCCAATAGCTTTCATCTCTTTATTTATTCTGAGCATGCGTGGCACTTTGTGCGTCGGATGTGTGTACACACGATCGGAATTTCCGACAACGGATTTTGTTGTCGGAAAATTTTATAGCCTGCTCTCAAACTTTGGGTGTCGGAAAATCCGATGGAAAATGTGTGATGGAGCCCACACACAGTCAGAATTTCCGACAACAAGGTCCTATCACACATTTTCCGTCGGAAAATTTGACCGTGTGTACGGGGCATAACAGTTATTTTTGCATTTATTGAGCAGATATAAGAAAACTCATTTAACTGTACATATAACAGGCCGAAAAAGAGCAAATTAGTTCATTGTTAGGGTTTACCCTCATTTTAGGCCGGGTCCACACTAATGCGGATTGGATGCGGGTTTCCTCGCATCCAGTTCGCATAGCAGGAGATTGTGACCGGCTCTCTATGGAGCCAGTTCACACATATCTGCGGTGGCTCCAGTGCAAATTGCACAGGAGTCTTGTGCGTCTTTTTGCTCATTTCAGGTCTGAATTCAGCCAAAAATTCAGGGTGAAATCAGACCTGAAATAGTGAATGGAGACGCACCGGACTCCTGCTGTGAGCCGCTGCGTTCTCCAGTGTGAACCCAGCCTTAAGGTAAATTGTCTACCCCACTCCAGCAACAACTTATACCATCATTAAGAAACCGTACACACAAAATCGTAGGTCAATCATGCCATCGGAACTAGCAAACCAAATGATTGTCATCCTTTGCCTATGGTGCATTTAGATAAAGTCATATTTAAAAAACTCCAGAAGTGTATTTTCAATGAAGTCAGAACGGCTATAGTTGAGAGACCTACTCAAAAGGAACAGTCATGTTAAATATTCTTATTGATGTATCCTGATTTTTATTCTCTTGGTGAAAAATGTGGACAGTTAGACAGAATACATTTGAAAAAAAACTGACACCAAATATTTTCACTTCATTCCGTTGTTTTAAGAAATGATTTTTTTGTTCCATCGAGATTATCCATAAGCGTACAAAACTGTGTGTAATATGTACAAAGTAACCATGCGCTTTGCATCAAAGTTCTCTTTGTGGAAACAGTCTATGCATTGAAAGAGATTGGGAAACATTTTTAGCATCTATAAAAAAAACAGCAAAATATAGAGGTAAAGACGAGTTCATATCTAGCAGCAAATACTTCACAGAAAGACACTTCTGTGTTCTCAGCTGAAATATCTAGCTTTCTACTGAGGTCGAATGACATTCAATTGACACCTTTTAACTTTTTCCGCTATGTTCAGAATCCTGATATTTTAAGATTTTCATGAAAACTAAAACAGCAAAGTTTATAGAAAAGGGATTTGGGACAATGCTCTGCGCTTTTGGAATGAAAGTTTTATTTTACTATATTTTAATGCATATTCCAGACAGAAACTCTCGGAATGTCATGAAAATACATTTCTTGTATCATTGTTTCCCAGTAGAGAAGGACAGGTGAAACATATGATCGGAGTTTATAATTGCTCCTCATCCTTCACAGTCAGTCGAGGTCTCCCTGCTGAATCAATGTCCTTTCACGTATGCCCCAACTCCTTCCATGTTTAGCTCCACAGTCTGATCTTTAAATCTAAGCTAATGACAACTATTCTTGCTTACGTTATTGTAGCATGCCCTCCTTCTCCCTTTCTTAGCAGCTGCTATATAATCAGTGATGGATCTACAGTTTATGCCAATTTTAATGGCTGAGTTAGACAGTGTTCACAGAAATGTCACTGAAACTTCCATCTGAACAACAAGTATGAAGGTCACAGATCTACGATGAACTAGTTCGGCCTTGTCCCTGTCTTTCAAAACCTTTTTCCAAGTAATCAGAGATTGACAGGGGAATAAAGTGCAAGATATTGAATTAAAATGGCCCCTTGCCTATTGAATGTTCCAAACAGGCTTAAAAAAGAATTCAGTCTAAAGTGCACTACAACACAGTGTTAGTATAATAACTCAAGTGGAACTCAAAATCTCTCAATCAACATTAACTATTTGAATCCATATGCTGCTAACTTTAGTAAATAGATAGGAATGTGTATTATTATCATGGATATGCAGTAATGCTTGTCTGTCAGCTTGCCTCTCCATGTGTTCAGATTAAGAGGCCAGCCACTCTCACCTGACTGCTTAAGTAATCTCTCCTCCAAAGCATGACTCCACCCCAGCCCCTATCAGGGAAATTATATTAACCTGTGCACTGCAAGTCAGCCCTGCTGATCAATATTGTGTGTTTGGCTTCCATGTACTACTTGCTGTGTGTTCTATGTCTGATTCCAGTTACCGATCTTGGCTTGTTCTTGACTATCCTTACCTGCTTGTTGCCCCGACCTTTGGGTATCCTCTGACTATCCTTACCTGCTTGTTGCCCCGACCTTTGGGTATCCTCTGACTCTCCTTACCTGCTTGTTGCCCCGACCTTTGGGTATCCTCTGACTATCCTTACCTGCTTGTTGCCCCGACCTTTGGGTATCCTCTGACTATCCTTACCTGCTTGTTGCCCCGACCTTTGGGTATCCTCTGACTATCCTTACCTGCTTGTGGCCCCGACCTTTGTCTATCTCCTGACTATCCTTATCTGCTTGTTGCCCCGACCTTTGGCTATCTCCTGACTATCCTTACCTCCTTGTTGCCCCGACCTTTGGCTATCTCCTGATTATTCTTACCTGCTTGTTGCCCCGACCTTTGGCTATCTCCTGACTATCCTTACCTGCTTGTTGCCCCAACCTTTGGCTATCTCCTGACTATCCTTACCTGCTTGTTGCCCCGACTTTTGTTGTTGCAGTTTGCTGCTTCCTCTCTACCTTCCTGTAGTCTATCGTGAGCTGGGAGGCCCTAGGGGTCACAACCTGGAGCCAGACTGCAGCTAAATCCATCCCCACCACTAGGGGCCTTTGTTGAACACCTGCTGGCTCTTAGATTCCGCATCCTGAGAAATCCTTTGCTCTAGCTCCTAGTGGCATCTGTGTTGGTACTACAGAGTACCTGCTCTCCTGTATCACCTAGAGCTCCATCTGCAGCAGTCAGCTGTAGGGTCCACTACTTTGCAGTGCACTCCAGACCCCAATGGGGGGCATCTGTCACCTGGACTCAGGTGACCTGACAATTATATTCACTTTTTAAACTTTTTTTTACATTTCTTCAGTTGCTTCTTAGTGTCAAGCCTTGGCCAGAATGATGTCATACATCCCAGAAGTCCTCATGAGCATTTTTTTTTTCTTTCATCTGGAGGCAAGGAGGAGGGGGTTTCTCAGCTAAGTGCATTCTCCTGTCTGCATGCCTGAGCTAAGGGCAGATGGATTCCAGGAAATGAATGCTACATGAATCATCGCCCCTTACTCAAATGGCCATTGCTAGAAATGCTAGAGGGTGTGTTTCAAAGTGATGTCTCAACAAAATAAAGCATGAAGACATGGATGGATAGGTGAGTTTGTTTTGAATATAAAAAATGAATTAAATAGCATTTTAATTTTGTGGTGTTCATATACAGTTTAGGTATGCTTGAACAGAAGGCTTAGGCATTACATCTTATTTGGTAAATAGTAGGGCTGCAACGATACTTTTTTTTTTTTATACTCGATACCAATTACCGATATCTACTGCAACTGTTTTGTTTATACTTCAACTGTCAGCATTGGCTAAAGGTGGAAAAATATTAACGAACAAAGCAAACAAAAAAAGGTTTATTTATTAATAGTTTATAAAATAGAAGTGAAAAAAAAAATCAGCAGGAAAATAATAAGTAAATGGAGGAGAATAAGGAGGAGTTAATTAAGGCTGATTCAAGTAAATTACGGGTTAATAAGACGTTAAACAGAGAAATATTTAAAAAAAAAAAAAACATTTTTACTTGACAGGTTGCTTTATGCTGACCTCATCTGCAGATCGAAGCTCATCCCTTTGATCTATAGATGAAGAAAAACAGTAAGATGCAATGGGGTTGATTTACTAAAGGCAAAAAGACTGTGCACTTTGGAAAGTGCAGTTGCACACGGCAAGAGCAGTTGCTCCAGAGTTTAGTAAATGAGCAGAAGCTCTTCTGACTTTAATCAACCAATCATGTGCAAGCAAAAATGCAGTTTTTTTATTTTCCTTGCATGTGATTGGGTATTCTTTGCAAAGTGAAGCTTTACCTCATTTATTAAGTTCTGGAGCAACTGCACTTGCAGAGTGCAATTGCACTTTCCAAGGTGCGCAGTCTATTGGCCTTTAGTAAATCAACCCCAATGTTTCTCTTTATCTTTTGGCTGAGCGACTGAGCAATGTTGCTGCTCAACATTGCCTGGCTACTTTTTTTTTGACAGCTCCAATTGCCAGGTCTGCATTTACACTTCAGCAGGGGAACCCCACTGATAGCTGAATGAGTCATCAGTTGTTAACCGCTTGCCGACCAGCCGCGGCAGTTATACTGCGGCAGAATGGCACAGGCAGGCGAATCGCCGTCATGTTACGTCGGCTCCAAAGGCAGCCACTAGGGGTGCGCATGCGCACCCACTGCTCGCCCCCGGAGCCGATGGAAGTGCCCGGCGGTCTCGATGACCGCCGGGCTCCTGCGATCGCTCGGAACACGGCAAGTTCTCTGAGGGGAGAAGTGACAGATCGTCTGCTCATACAAAGTATGAACAGCGATCTGTTATCTCCCCTAGTCAGTCCCCTCCCACCTTCAGTTAGAACACACACTAAAGGAACACATGAACCCTTTCCCCGCCCCCTAGTGGTTAACCCCTTCACTGCCAGTGACATTTTTACAGTAATCAATGCATTTTTATCGCACTGATCGCTGTATTAATGCCAATGGTCCCAAAAATGTGTCAAAATTGTCCAATGTGTTCACTATAATTTCGCAGTCCCGATAAAAATCGCAGTTCGCCGCCATTACTAGTAAAAAAAAAAAATAATAATAAAAATGCCATAAAGCTATCCCCTATTTTTTAGACGCTATAAGTTTTGCGCAAACCAATCAATATACGCTTATTGTGATTTTTTTTAACCAAAAATATGTAGAAGAATACATATCGGCCTAAACTGAGGAAAAAAATGTTTTTTTTTTATATATTTTTGGGGGTTTAGGGGGATATTTATTATAACAAAAAGTAAAAAATTATGTGTTTTTTTCAAAATTGTCGCTCTTTTTTTGTTTATAGCTTAAAAAATAAAAAATACAGAGGTGATCAAATACCACCAAAAGAAAGCTCTATTTGTGGAAAAAAAGGATGTCAATTTTGTTTGGGTACAACGTCGCACGACCGCGCAATTGTCAGTTAAAGCGACGCAGTGCCGAATCGCAAAAAGTGCTCTGGTCAGGAAGGGGGTAGTATCTTCCGGGGCTGAAGTGGTTAAGAACGCGCAAGCCCTGCCCCTTAACAATGCATAATTGCTGCTTCTTTTTAATTTTTTACATTTTAGCTGTCAGTGGGGGAAACTGTCAGCTGAAAGAAGCGAGCCTGAAAATATTGGTTTTAGCTATCCAAGCATTTGCACGAGTACTGATACTCATGCAAATGCTTAGTATCGGCACCGATACCAATACCGGTATCGGTGCAACCCTAATAAATAATTCTATTATGGTTTGGATTGGATATTTTCCTGCTTTATAATGGTAAGATTCTACTACCTCTACTACCTTCGTTTTGTATTTTACAAGCTGTGAAAGTACCCTTTCACAGCTTACAGAAAAAAGCAAACCCATGATGGAAGCATTGATAAACTATTAGTGATTCTTTATGGAAACAGCTTTTATGGAAACAACTGCCTCCAAGAAATATATTTTAAAAAATACTCTGCTGGCAGTATACCCAGTCTGTTAGGAAATTTTTGTTTGCTTATTTTGGAACTAATAATTAGATTTTTTTTTTTGGAATTACTTTGTCTGTTTGTGCCCCTACACCAAGTAATAGCCTGCTGCACCACAGGAAGAAGAGAGGCCATCACTCCAATGTAAAGAATAGCCATTTTACGCTATAAATATAATTACCAACATCCCATTTCAAGGACACCCTAGACCTTTTTTTTTAAGCCCTCTGGGTTATTGCTGGCACTGTATTCCAAATTGGCAAAGGTGAGCGGTATGTGTGTGGTATGGACATATCTTCCAGCCTTCTTCACCAAGCACATGGCAAGCATTCAAATAGTAAAAAAGACCCTTGAATGTTGTCACTGCCTGCTATGCCGTGTATACACGAGTGGACTTTTCGACCGGACTGGTCCGACGGAACAAATCCGTGGGACAATCCAACCGTGTGTGGGCTTCATCAGACCTTCAGCGGACTTTTTCTGTCAAAAATCAGATGGACTTTAGATTTGGAACATGTTTCAAATCTTTCCGCCGGAACTCTGCCAGACCCAGTTCCTATTGAGAAATCCGCTCGTCTGTATGCTGGTCCAACGGACAAAAAGGGACGCTAGGGCAGCTTTTGGCTACTGGCTATGAACTTCCTTATTCTAGTCCGGTCGTACATCATCAAAAGAACGGACTTTTGAACGGACTTTTGTCCGTTCGTGTGTGGCCGAGTCCGGTCATTCGAAAGTCCGTCGAAAGTCTGTCGGAAAGACCGTCGGACCTTTGCTGCTGAAATTAGGCTGTGTTTCAGGAGAAATACACTATGGATACAAGGAGGATATGTTCTGTGTACCTACCAAGTATACCAACAGTTGTTTCTTTTCAGCAAAATGTAACATAAAGTAATCATCTCATCAGAGCATAGAAAAATAAAGGCCAGCTGTTTGCAAATTTTCACCCCTCCTTCTTTCATAGAGGTTTAGCAAGAAGATTCTAGTGCCTTTCAATATCATCAAAGGCAAAAAGAAAAATAGGGAAAACCCATCATTGCTTCAAATATGAAATCTTTCAAATCAGCGGTCACTCCCACTATGAGGTAATCCTATAACCATAATGTACTACAAAAAAAACTAATAATATCAGTCTAGATTTTACAGATTATTGCCCCATAGAGAACTTTCCCGCTATGTTGACTCTAGCACAGTAGCAGGTTGAGCTCCAGTAATTGCTCTGACAAGGAAAGCAACTGAATGTATGATAACTTCATTTTAAAGAATGGATTTGTAGATAGATATACAGATAGACACATACAGTATACCAAGGAATTCCAGTTTTATATTATCTCTAATAATATATGTCAATTTAACATGCATTTTTACTATAAACAAAGAAAAGGTTCATCTGCAAGCTACAAATATAGGTCTTACAGACTGACACAAATTGAGCTTTCCCAAAAATGTGGCTTGACATTAGAACATGAGGACAAATATGTGTGTGCCAGTTTGAGCGTAGATGGCTTAATCTCATTTCCCACAGGTAACAGCCTATGAAGTATAAATGTATTTATTTTGTTTAAGAATGGCTCATCTTCTCTGATCCGCAAGGTGTTATGGCTTGGTGACATTTCACATTTAGAAGCTAAAAGAGAAATGTCCTTGAGCACTTTAAAATAAACCAAGCATAATGCGTTGAGATTTTTTTTTAATCCAATCTAAAACATTACCATCCCAAAAATCTTTATTTCATAAACTTTACTCACTCCAAAATAAATGTTATACTTGAGTGAAATTATATTTCTTGTAAGCTAGAGCAAAAGGTGAATGGTTTGTGTCAATAATTTCCATCTAAACCAGGTCAGGAATCCGTTAACTAGTTGACATCAGAGTGGAATTGGAAGCAGATATAATATTAAACATATATTAAATAAAACTTTTGAAAAAACATTCTGCCTTAAACATTTTGTAATCCTCTGTACTCTGGAGAGGGTCTGCTCTAGAGGCCATTCAGGTTTGTTGAATAATAAAAAGGAGAATTCTGATGAAAGATGAGAGCTGATCAGTCTACTGCTGTTCCTTTACTGTCCATTCACAAGCTGGGGGCAGAAAGGTGACCTAGCTGTATTCATTAAAGTGGTTCTAAATGTAAACTTTTTTTTCCTTTAAAATAACAAACATATTATACTTACCTGCTCTGGCTCCCTCCCCACTGAGTGCCCACTCCCCACTGAGTCCCCACTGAGTGCCCCCATAGCAAGCTGCTTGCTATGGGGGCACTTGTGTTGGCTCGCTCCCAAGCCTTGCTGTTGGCGTTTATTGACACAGACAGTGGGACTCTGCCCCGCCCCCTGCTCTCTCAACCTTATCTGTGACTGAGAGCAGCTGGAGCCAATGGCTCCTGCTGCTGTGTCTTGAGCCAATGAGAAGGGAGAGAGCAGACAGAGCCTCTGCTCTCATACACATCGCTGGATTGAGATCAGACTCAGGAAAGTATAAGGGTGCGCTGGGGGGAGCTGCACCCAAAAGGTTTTCTACTTTAATGCACAGAAAACCTTCTGCTTTTAGAACCATTTTATATGGAAACTAGTGTGTCTGTTTAGGTCTGAAGCCTTGCCAAACATCAAGGCTGACTTACTAAAGAAATTGAGAATCCTCACTCAAAAGAATGGTGAGAATATTTACTTCAAATTTCTAATCAGGTGAAAAACAAATTCTGGTTCACTATGAATACCCAGTTATGTGCTGATGCTTTTCACATGATTTCATAGTTGAAGTTATTATTCCTTCAGTTGTTTTAGTAATGATTCTCAACTTCTTTAGCAAATCAACATTTATTCTTCAGGATTGTGTATATAGGCAGGGAATAGGAATATTGTTAAACAAGAGTAAACATCAATGGGGCAAAATACCGAAAAAATTCTTTAGAAGACACCGTTTTAGACTGCTAAAAAATGAAGATTGTTCTCAGAATCATTTTTCAGAAAACCAAGATTGATGATTTTGGAATAGCCAAAGAACACAAATGCGAATGTTTTTAGCCTAGCCAGATTCCTGATCCAATTTAGGTTGAGAATCTTTGGCACCAGTAACAAACATGATGCAAAAGCTTCATGTTTTGTAACCTAGAGTAATGTCATGCCGCATACACACGATCGGAAATGCCACCAGCAAAACTCAGATGAGAGCTTTTTGTAGGAAAATGCGACCGTGTGTATGCTCCATCGGTCTTTTGCTGGAATTCCAGCCAGCAAAAGATTGAGAGCTTTTTCTCTATTTTTCGGTCGGGAAAAGTTCCTATCCGAAAATGCGTCCATCTCTATGCATTTCGGACGCGCAAAAATCACGCATGCTCGGAAACAATTTGAAGCATGCTCGGAAGCATTGAACTTCATTTTCTCAGCTCATCATAGTGTTGTGCGTCACCGCGTTCTTGACGGTCGAAAGTTCTTGGAACTTTTGTGTGACCGTGTGTATGCAAGACAAGCTTAAGTGGAATTCCGTCGGAAAAACCATCCAAGTTTTTTCTGACGGAAATTCAGATCGTGTGTATGCGGCATTAGTTTTGTAACCTAGCATAATGTTAGCGAGTCTTCCTGGAAGAATAAGTCACAATCACCCCTCACGGCACGCACTTCTGAAGAAACAGGTGGCCGTTCCTTCAGAGCGCATGCGCCGATGACATCATCGGCACAGCATACAGTAAATATCTCCTAAACGATGCATGTTTAGGAGATATTTACAGTACCCATAGGTAAGCATTATTCTAGGCTTACCTATAGGTACAAAGTATAAAGTTAGGTTTACAACCTCTTTAGGCCAGCTATAGATGGATCAAAATTTAGCAGGTTCAGCAGGAATTGGTTGAATTTTGATCCATCTATGGGCAGGCTGGTTGTACTGAACTTGATCCATTGATTGACTTCAGTACACCCAGCCTGTTGGGTTTGCTCATCCAATCGCTGCCTGTGGCTATAGCTGCCAGCGGCTATAGCTGCCAGCAGTGATCACTGTATTGAACACAATAGCGTTTCAGGAGGGATTCCCCCATGAACACTAATGCCCTGTACACACGGCCAGATTTTCCGACAGAAAATGTGTGATAGGACCTTGTTGTTGGAAATTCCGACCGTGTGTGGGCTCCATCACACATTTTCCATCGGAATTTCCGACACACAAAGTTTGAGAGCTTGAAAATTTTCCGACAACAAAATTCGTTATCGGAAATTCCGATCGTGTATACACAAATCCGATGCACAAAGTGCCACGCATGCACAGAATGATCGGATTTTCTGGTCTGTGTGACCGTGTGTATGCAAGACAAGTTTGAGCCAACATCCGTAGGAAAAAATCCATGGATTTTGTTGTCGGAATGTCCAATCAATGTCTGACCATGTGTACAGGGCATTACTGTGTTGATTGGGGAACCAAGTAATTTTCTTTCCTTCAACTAGTGGTTAAAGCAAAGAAAATTGGTTAATGTGTGGCCAGGTTTAATTGCTGCAAAAACTGACTCTATAAAATATTAAAGTAAACGTGATAAACCTAAGCATTTAAACTGACCATATAAGAGAAAAATGTATAAACAGAAGGTAACTTCAGTAAAACATTGCATGCTCAAGCACCTACCCTGTTTCCCCGAAAATAAGACCTAGCGTGATTGTCAGTGATGGCTGCAATATAAGCCCTACCCCCCAAATAAGCCCTAGCCTGTTTCCCCGAAAATAAGCCCTACCCTGAAAAAAAGACCTACAAGGACTTTAACTAGGGCTTATTTGGGGGGTATGGCTTATATTGCAGCCATCACCGACAATCACGCTAGGTCCTATTTTCGGGGAAACAGGGTAGTAAATGCATAGATATAGGTATCTGAGGTTTCATGTAATGCTGGGTACACACAGTAATGGCCCGTACACACGATCCGAAAATCGGACGAAAAATACCACTTTTGAAGTGATCAAACGATAATTTGTTTGTTAGTTCAGAGCCTTTGAGAGCCAATCACAACAGTTCATCCGATATTATCCGATCGGACAAACACGAAAATGTTTCTCGTATGATACCAGATTGTACGATTTTCGTTTAATCAGTACAGTTGTCGTCCGAAAATACAATAGAAATACATTACAACACATGGTATCACTTCTGATTTTTTATTCTTTTTTTATTTTTACTAAAGCTAAATGTTTAACTGGTTGAAGCCCATTTGGAAGGCACTGTATATAAACTTGACGATAATATATTATTAGGGGCCTGGTTTTAGGGTCAGATTGCAAAAATAAGCAACAGAAAACAAAGTTTTTATAACTGAACACAACACAAATTTCACTTTATGAAATGATCTCATCGATGTTCACATTACTGCGTTGTGCTACCTAAATTAATCAGGGAAAATGTAGCTATAAGAAAACCCTTGAGTAACTTTTGTTCAGCTAATTAGTTCAAGAGACTCTCCAATCATCCAAAATCTAATTAATTTGGAACATGTTTAAATCACTACTTGTGATCACAACTTCACTGTGGCCAAGAAAGAAGTACATTTATTCAGTCACCTACAACTGATTTTCATATTATTATAATTATGTTTATTACCTGTAATTGATTGGTTGGCATCTCCCCTTTTGGCTATTAAAGATACCAAATATTCTGTAATTTAATTTTGTGTTTCATTTACAGTTTACCTAGAGATGATTGTTGGTATCATTTGCATTTTTTTCAAGTTAATTGCTTTGTGCATAATATATTATTACATACACATTTCTAGCCTTTACCAACTACATTTACTGTTGATATAGGGGGTTGATTTACTAAAGGCAAATACACTGTTTTCTTTGAAAGTGAAGTTGCACTCTGCAAGAGAACTTTCCCCAGAGCTTAGTTTATATGGTGAAACTTTGCAAAGAATATGCATCATGTCCAAGGGAAATAAAAACAACATTTTTACTTGCACATGATTAGTTGAAGGACGTCAGCAGAGCTTCACTTCATTTATTATGCTCTGGGGATAATTCCCTTGGAGTGCAAATGCATATGCATAGTGAACGGCCTATTTGTATTTAGGAAATCAACCCCATAATCTCTAGTCAATAACTGCTGCAAAGACATCAAGAACAGCACAAGGCATAAAAGAGTCTAGTTTCAGAAAGTGTGTAACTAGAGCTAGGTTATCTTTTCTCTATGATGCCCCATGAAATGCCAACAGCTTTTAATGCAAACTTAAAATACTGAGTCATCCATTTGACAGGAGCTATCAAATGCAAACATTGTACTGTATTCCTTCCTAAACAAAGCACAACATGCAAAAATAAGGCATACCTGTACCACATTTAAAAGGACCAGGCCTATTTCTGACATTTGTTGTTTACAAGTTAAAATCAGTATTTTTTGCTAGAAAATTACTAAGAACCCCCAGGCCTTATATCATTTTTTTTAGCAGAGACCCTAGAGAATAAAATGGAGATCTCTGCAATATTTTATGTATTTGCGCAGTGGTCTTACAAACACAATTTTTTTTGGAAAAAATACACTTTTTTGAATAAAAAAAAAAAGAAAACAGTAAAGTTAGCCCACTTTTTTTGTATAATGTGAAAGTTGATTTTACGCCGAGTAAATAGATACCTTACAGGTCATACTTTAAAATTGCGCACGCTCGTGGAATGGCGACAAACTACAGTACTTAAAAATCTCCATAGGTTACCTGTTTAGAGTTACAGAGGAGGTCTAGTGCTGGAATTATTGCTCTCGCTCTAACAATCACAGTGATACCTCACATGTCTAGTTTGAACATCGTTTACATATGTGGGCGCAATTTACATATGCGTTCGCTTCTGCGTGTGAGCTCTAAGGGACGGGGTGCTTTAAAAAAAAAATTCTTATTTATTTTACTTTTTATTCTTTATTTTCACACTGTACCTTTATTTTTTTTTTTATCGCATTTATTCCTATTACAAGGAATGTAAACATCCCTTGTAATAGAAAAAGCATGACAGAGTCTCTTTATTGCTAGATCTGGGGTCAAAAAATCATCTCTTTAAGGTCGGAATGCGGAAGTGATGTTGGACGTCGCTCCATTCCTCCAAGACCATAGAGCCGAGAGGGGGCTTTCTTGCCCTCACTTGGCTCTATTGCCACCTCTAAAAGTGATCCCGTGGCGAATCCGCCACCGAGATCACTTTTATGTGAAAAAGAATCACCCACTGTATAAAAAAATACCGGGGTTATGGAAGCTAGCTGCTGCCATAACCCCGGTATTTAACATCAAACTAATGACGTATACTCAGTGGACGGTCCGGAAGTGATTAAGTGAAACTTACACATACTGTATAAATGAAACACATTTACAAATATGGCACCTGTTGTGTGAAACGCTGTTCCTGGCTCCACTATTTCTTCCCTGACTTGAGGTGAGTAAGGTGCCAGCAATAGCTATCTAGTGTCATGCATAGTATTGACAGGAGAGGATGCACACTAATGACATCATTCCCTAACCACTTCAATATAAAGCACTTTCCCCCCTTCCTGTCCAGGACAATTTTTAGTTTTCAGCTCTGTCAGACTTTGAATGACAATTGCGCAGTCATGCAACACTGTACCCAAACTAAATTTTTATAATTTTCTTCCCACAAATAGAGCTTTCTTTTGGTGGTATTTGATCACCTCTGCGGTTTTTAATTTTTGCGCCATAAAAGAAAAAAGACCGACAATTAAAAAAAAAAAAAAACTGATGGGCACTGATAGGCAGCATTGATGGTACTGATAGGTGGCACTGATAGGCGGCACTAATGGGCACTGATAGGCGGCACTGATGGGCACTGATAGGCGGCACTGATGAGGAGCTACTGACAGGCATTCCTGAGTGGCACTGACTGGCACTTTAATGGGGCACTTACAGGCATTACTGATGGGGCACTGATTGGCACTTTGATGGGGCACTGACAGGCATTACTGATGGGGCACTGATTGGCACTTTTTTTAGCACTGATTGGCACTGTTGTGGGCACTGATCGGCACTGATGTGGGCACTGACAGGCGTTTATAGAGGGGGGCAGACTGGCAGGTGTTGGGTACTGATTGGCAGCTGATGGGCACGTTTTGATTATCAGCACTGACCCCCCGATCGGCTCTTCCTGTCAGTATGAACCGAGGAAAGCCATTTACCGGCACTTTCTGGTTCACGCGATGATCAGCTGTGATTGGTCACAGCTGATCACGTGGTATGAAGCCTCTGTCAGAGGCTTCATACCACAATCAGAGTTGTGGTGTGTCAAACTGACACACAGCTCCTCCGATCGCCGCACTGCGCGCCCCCGCAGGCGCGCCCCTGCAGGCGAGCACCGGCTCAGTTATCACGTTCACATCATATGACGTCCGATCAGGATAACACAACCACTTTGCCGCCATCATTTTGCTATATGGCGGGCGGCAAGTGGTTAAAATATAACTCAAAGCAAAACTTATTTTTAGTGTTGGATAGAGTGGAGAGGGATTTAAACACTTGGCAGATTTTTATTGCTGTCTGCGTCCCTGTTAAGGAGATTCACCCTCTCTATTTGTCCTGTTTACCATTATCATTGAAAGTAAAGTAAAAGTGAAAGTAAAATAAATCAAATCCAAATTTTGGGTTGTCCCCAGTAAAGTAATGGAGGGGAAATCTTCCAATGGGGACACATGTTCTGGTGACCTGGGGGGCCTCAAGGGATTTCCTCTTGCTTTCTGTTTTGGCTATGGGACAGAAAGTGAAGATAAATCTCCCCTATGGGACACAGATAGCAAAAAAATAGCAAAAAAAATAAAATAAATCTGACAGGGGGTGTCCTTATTCTGGCCAAAATGCATATAGTTCTAGTTAGGATCCAGTTTATTCAAGGTCTTTGACACTAAAGTCCACTCAAAGCAAAAGTTTTCCTTTCCTGGA
Organism: Lithobates clamitans; assembly: GCA_037952925.1. NCBI lineage: Eukaryota > Metazoa > Chordata > Amphibia > Anura > Ranidae > Lithobates > Lithobates clamitans. Next base: position 1,023,005 of record JBBGZY010001336.1, on the reverse strand, counting down.
TAGTTCTAAAATTTTCTTTAAGACCTAAGACATTGAGGCCTTCTATAGTGTGGTCCGGTTGTGAGAAGTGATGTTCCACAGGTGTGCAGAAACTGTCTTCCTTATGTTCCTTGAGGGTATGTCTGTGCAAATTCATCCTCGCTTGTAACTTCTGTCCTGTTTCACCAACATAAGATCCTTTGATACATCTTTTGCATTGGGGTACACAACATTACTGGAGGTACAGTTGTATGATCCTGTGATACTGAAGGTTCAATTTGTGTGTGTTACACTTTTAGATAGTTTGATCTGGTTGCACAGTTCTGACTATGAAGTCACAAATAATAGAAGCAAACCCTGCAATAAAAAAACATTGCAATCTGTGCAACCAGATCAATCTATCTAAAAGTCTAACACACACAAATTGGACCTTCAGTATTACAGGACCATACAGCTGTACCTCCAGTAATGTTGTATACCTCATCCAATGCAAAAGATGTAGCAAAGAATCTTATATTGGTGAAACAGGACCAAAGTTTGCACAGACATACCATCATGGAACACAAAGAACACAGTTTCTGCACACCTTGGGGACATCATTCCTCACCTGGACCACACTATAGAAGACCTCAATGTTTTAGTTCTGAAAGGGAATTTCAGAACTATCCAGGAAAGGAAAACTTTTGAACTAAGAATGATACTTTTATTTGACACAAAAAATAACGGCCTAAATTTAGATATTGGTTTCCTTGCCCTATATCCAACAGTTTTACGACCCCCTCTTTGATTATCATCCCTCCAGACTATAGCTCTCCCTTTGTCTTATCTCAACTAACTATGCTAGTTTTATTACAATTGCTATGTACATTTGTTTGTGTATGTGTGTTTTTTTCCTTTCCCTCAGAGATTGTATTTTTTTAACATTCTGCAAAAACTTTTATGAATCAGTACTGCTTGAACCTTGAACAAGGGGAAATACTCCAAAAGCTTGTCCTGAAAAATTGTATGTTACTGCAAATAAAAAAAGTATCACGGACAGTACTCAATTGTCAAAAGAGAAGTATAGGAATTGAGGTCTTTGTAGAATCATACTTCCCTAGCTGGATGCAGCATCTATCCAATGCTGCATCTGTCCCCCGTCGGCTCTAACATGGAGAATCAATAGATCAAACACCACCAATCGCTCAGTTCTTAGAGCTCCCTGAGCAGAGAGCTGGTCACTGTCAGTCACAGCTCTCTGCTCTGCCCCCACCTCATTCACTGGAGTGCTGGGCTGTGGAGGAGGCTCAGGCTTTCAGCAGGTCCCTGAGAGGCTAAGCCGTGTACCGGTCCAGGTATGTGGACAGATCCCGACCATATGGTCGCGATCTTGCCCAAGCCTGGACCCACTCTGTGATGTCAGCCGACAGTGGACTGAAGCCCGCTGTCTGCTGAAAATGGGTCACAGGTGTGCAGAACAAACTGCACTCCTGTGATCCACAGGAGAAGTACAGCCAAACAAGCTTTGGCTTTACTTCTCCTTTAAGGCTCCTTTCATACTAGGTATGCCAATCTGTCGATCAATACATGTCAGTGCATATACACTGTAAAAGATATATATTTCAACAGGAGCAGTTCATATCGGTGCATTGTGCTGATGTGCACTACCCTGCAATGACAAAAAGTAGAATCAGTGCTCCTTTCTTAGCACAATGTGACACAACACATATTAAATGCATGTCAGTGCACAGCAATGCGCATAAACACAAGAGTCAAAATAGTCAGTTGAAGTTTCCTTTACAAAAAAAGCTTATTAAAGTTAAAAAAAGGTTTACAGTGCAACACAGTCCATGTTAAAATGCAACACAGCATGCCTACACACATGTATTTACGTGCACTCAACATACACATCAAGGGCAAATACACTAAGCAAAATTATAAACGCAAAACTTTTGTTTTTGCTCCTATTTATCACGAGCTGAACGCAAAGATCTACGACTTTTTCTATGTACACAAAAGGCCTATTTCTCTCAAATATTGTTCACAAATCTGTCTAAATCTGTGTTAGTGAGCACTTCTCCTTTGCCTAGATAATCCATCCACCTCACAAGTGTGGCATATCAAGATGCTGATTAGACAGCATGATTATTGCACAGGTGTGCCTTAGGCTGGCCACAATAAAAGGCCACTCTAAAATATGCAGTTTTACTGCACTGGGGGGGGCCGAAAACCAGTAAGTATCTGGTGTGACCACTATTTGCCTCACGCAGTGCAGCACATCTCCTTCGCATAGAGTTGATCAGGTTGTTGATTGTGGCCTGTGGAATGTTGGTCCATTCCTCTTCAATGGCTGTGTGAAGTTGCTGGATATTGGCAGGAACTGGAACACGCTGTCGTATACGTCGCATCCCAAACATGCTCAATAGGTGACATGTCCGATGAGCATGCTGGCCATGGAAGAACTGGGATGTTTTCAGCTTCCAGGAATTGTGTACAGATCCTTGCAACATGGGGCAGTGCATTATCATGCTGCAACATGAGGTGATGGTCGTGGATGAATGGCACAACAATGGGCCTCAGGATCTCGTCACGGTATCTCTGTGCATTCAAAATGCCATCAATAAAATGCAGCTGTATTCTTTGTTCATAGCATACGCCTGCCCATACCATAACCCCACTTCCACCATGGGCCACTCAATCCAATTGACATCAGCAAACTGCTCACCCACACGCCATCCACACTGTCTGCCATCTGCCCTGTACAGTGAAAACCGGTATTCATTCGTGAAGGGAACACCTCTCCAAAGTGCCAGACGCCATTGAATGTGAGCATTTGCCACTCAAGTCGGTTACGGCGATGAGACGGTTTCTGACAGTTTGTTCAGAAGTTCTTTGGTTATGCAAAGCGATTGTTGCAGAAGCTGTCCGGGTGGCTGGTCTCAAACGATCTTGGAGGTGAAGATGCTGGATGTGGAGGTCCTGGGCTGGTGTGGTTACACGTGTTCTGCGGTTCTGAACCCGGTTAGATATACTGCCAAATTTTCTGAAACACCTTTGGAGATGGCTTATAGTGGAGAAATGAACATTCAATTCAAGGGCAACAGCTCTGGTGGACATTTCTGCAGTCAGCATGCCAATTGCACGCTCCCCCAAAACTTGCGACATCTATGGCATTGTGCTGTGTGATAAAATTGCACATTTTGGAATGGCTTTTTATTGTGGCCAGCCTAATGCCGCGTACACACGAGCGTACTTTTCGACCGGACTGGTCCGACGGTCTATCCGACGGACTTCCGACGGACTTTCCTAACGAACGGACTTGCCTACACACGATCACACCAAAGTCCAACGGATTCGTACGTGATGACGTACGACCAGACTAAAATAAGGAAGTTGATAGCCAATAGCTGCCCTAGCGTCGGTTTTAGTCCGTCGGACTAGCATACAGACGAGCAGATTTTTCGACCGGACTCGAGTCCGTCGGAAAGATTTGAAACATGTTTTATTTCTAGGTCCGTCTGACTTTTGGGGGAAAAAAGTCCGCTGGAGCCCACACATCGAATTGTCCGACCAAGTCTGCCGGAAAGTCCGCTTGTGTGTATGCAGCATTAGGCACACCCGTGTAATAATCATGGTATCTAATCAGCATCTTGACATGCCACAACTGTGAGGTGGATGGATTATTTCGGCAAAGGAGAAGTGCTCACTAACACAGATTTAGACAGATTTGTGAACAATATTTGAGAGAAATAGGCCTTTTGTGTACATAGAAAAAGTCATAGATCTTTGAGTTCAGCTCATTATAAATAGGGGCAAGCACAAAAGTGTTGTGTTTATACCGTATTTATCGGCGTATAACACGCGCCGGCGTATAATGCCGCGTACACACGAGTGGACTTTTCGACCACACTGGTCCTACGGACCAAGTCCGGCGGACAATTCGACCGTGTGTGGGCTTCATTGGACCTGCAGTGGACTTTTTCAGTCAAAAATCTGACGGACTTTAGATTTGGAACATGGACCCGAGTCCGATCGAAAAGTCCGCTCATCTGTATGCTAGTCTGACGGACGAAAACCGACGCTAGGGCACCTATTGGCTATTGGCTATCAACTTCCTTAGTTTAGTCTGGTCGTACGTCATCACGAACAAATCTGTCGGACTTTGGTGTGATCGTGTGTAGGCAAGTCCGTTTGTTCGGAAACTCAGTCGGGAGTCCGCTGAAAGTCCGTTGGATAGACCATCGAACCAGTCCAGTTGAAAAGTCCGCTCGTGTGTACGTGGCATAACACGCACCCCAATTTAAGAGGGATGTTTCAGGAGAAACTTTTTAAAAATAAACCACTTTGAAGCAAAATAATGGTCAGTGAGCATCAACGCAGCCTGATTAGTGCCCATCTGCAGACTCAATGCAGCCTAATCTGTGCCCATTTGCAGCTTCAGTGCAGTCTGATCTGTGCCCATCTGCAGTCTTATCTGCGCCCATCTGCAGCTTCAGTGCAGCCTGATCTGTGCCCATCTGCAGCCTGATCTGCGCCCATCTGCAGTCTGATCTGCACCCATCTCCCCCATCGATGCAGTTCCCCATCTCTCCTCGCAGGAAATCACTGAACCATCATCTGTTTACTCGGCTCTCAGTTGCCAGTCACATACACAGTCCCGCCTCCACCATCAGGCATTGGACCAGCTCCTGTGATAGACAGAACACTGGTCCAATGCTGGTGGCGGAGGTGGGACTGTGTGTGTGACGTGCGAGCTGAGTGAGAGCCGAGTTAGTGCCGAGCGGATAGCTGAGTGGAGAGGAGATGACGGCTCGGTGATTTCCAGCGGCACTCATCCCCCACCTTCCCCTCCGAGGTACGCTATCGACGTATAACACACACTCGCGATTTTCTCCCTATTTTCAGGGAAAAAAAATGTGTGTTATACACCGATAAATATGGTAATTTTGCTCAGTGTAGATCCAAAATAATAATAATAATTTTCCCATTATGCTAATAAAATTGTTGAAATAATTAATTTTCCAGTCCACATACTAGTTTTAGTGGTGTCCTAAATAAAAAAGTTAGTGCACTTTGCATAGATGTATAGTTATATAATTATAATTGCTTTGTCTTTATTTATTGGTTGTGACCTTATATGAACAAAACTTACAGTGTGAACATAGTTGTAGCTACCAATGCTGAAGGATAAGCTGTAGGACAGATTTAATACTCCCAATGCAAATCCTTTAAAAGAAACCTGAAACCAATTTAGAAAGTGTTCTGTGGTTGTGATGTTTCCTTTTAAAAGAAGACAGTTATACAAAATACAAACCTTTGAGCAACAAAAATCACTTATCTCCAGCATGAGCAAAATTCACAGTGTGTAAATGTTAGATAACACACAATTAAAGTTCTTTTGCAAGTTAATGTTTCACTTCCCGCTTTTAGCATTGGCATACGTTGTTTAATAGTCTGGAACAAATGGGCTACCTGTGAGGATAAAGTGGGTGAATAATTGAGGTATAGGGTGTCGGACTGGTAACATTATACATTTGCGTGGTTTAACAGAGAGACTTTTCTGGATCCCGGGTAAAACATAACACTAAATTGTACAAATGGTTTCACTGCTTTAATGTGCTATATAAAAAAATAAAGGTGACCTAAGAAGCAAAGGAATAAACTATTAGTCTTGTCAAATGATCTTTGATATCATCATAATTATTGTGTGTCTATGATAAAATAATTATTGTGTGTCTATGGTAAAATAGCTATTGTGTGTCTATGATAAAATAGCTATTGTGTGTCTATTGTAAAATAATTATTGTGTGTCTATGATAAAATAACTATTGTGTGTCTATGATAAAATAGCTATTGTGTGTCTATTGTAAAATAAATATTGTGTGTCTATGGTAAAATAATTATTGTGTGTCTATGGTAAAATAACTATTGTGTGTCTATGGTAAAATAATTATTGTGTGTCTATGGTAAAATAATTATTGTGTGTCTATGATAAAATAACTATTGTGTGTCTATGGTAAAATAATTATTGTGTGTCTATGGTAAAATAATTATTGTGTGTCTATAGTAAAATAATTATTGTGTGTCTATGATCAAATAACTATTGTGTGTCTATGGTAAAATAATTATTGTGTGTCTATGGTAAAATAATTATTGTGTGTCTATGGTAAAATAACTATTGTGTGTCTATGGTAAAATAATTATTGTGTGTCTATGGTAAAATAATTATTGTGTGTCTATGGTAAAATAACTATTGTGTGTCTATGGTAAAATAACTATTGTGTGTCTATATTAAAATAATTATTGTGTGTCTATGGTAAAATAATTGTTGTGTGTCTATGGTAAAATAACTATTGTGTGTCTATAATAAAATAATTATTATGTGTCCATGATAAAATAACTATTGTGTGTCTATGGTAAAATAATTATTGTGTGTCTATGGTAAAATAACTATTGTGTGTCTATACTAAAATAATTATTGTGTGTCTATGGTAAAATAACTATTGTGTGTCTTTAATAAAATAATTACTGTGTGTCTATGGTAAAATAATTATTGTGTGTCTATGGTAAAATAATTATTGTGTGTCTATGGTAAAATAACTATTGTGTGTCTATACTAAAATAATTATTGTGTGTCTATGGTAAAATAACTATTGTGTGTCTTTAATAAAATAATTACTGTGTGTCTATGGTAAAATAATTATTGTGTGTCTATGGTAAAATAATTATTGTGTGCCTATGGTAAAATAACTATTATGTGTCTATGATAAAATAATTGTTGTGTGTGAATGGTAAAAATGGAAATATTATTACATTTACCTATAGTGAACAACCAGTGTTACACAACTGGAAATACAACGTTTTACACTAATAGTAAATTAGGAGATCTTAACATGGAGTGATTTCAAATAGTCCCCTCTAGTAACCTCTAGGTGAAATGTTCTCAGCATATCCTTGACTTGATGAATATATAAATCCATCAAACTGACTGATCCAGGACTCAACCTGCCCTTAGGTTAATGATTATTCATTAGCTGCTGCTGTATCTTTACACACAAGGGATGGCAATATGCTGCTTGTAAGGAATACAACAGTGGAACACCCACCCATGAAAAATGCTAAAACAACATATTCCTTAGGCACCACATATGGTGCTTTATCAGGACTTTGCCAGTTGAAATAATTATTATACCCTGTTATGGTGCAAAACACTGGTGTGATTAGACTTTGGTGGAAACAACCATTTCAGACTTATGTGTGGTATACTAGTATCAGGGATGTGACCCAATCAATATATTCATCTTGCCCACCTGAAAACTAGCATATGGTTCTCCTGACCTAAGTTGAAGTTGTGACCTGCTATGGTCTATAATAAATGAGACATTTTCACATTTTTCAACATTGGAACACTTTTAATCCTTACTGACTATCCTTTTTTATGACCCTTAAAATGTAAAGTTGTTCTGTGCTGTGTGTAAATAAAATAATGAATGCGCAGCTTGAAATAATTCCCATGAAGTTCAATGCATAGTGAGTTTACGTTGAAACCCTGTACTGCCTCACCGCTATTGCTGAAAATGACCAAGACCTCTGTGGTACTTTATTTCCTTATTTTTTTGTCAGGACTAACAAAATGTAAAATATATTATCCTTTTTTTTAACTAAAGTAAGTTTGGTTAAATAATTATGCACCAATACATTTGAATATTTGGTATTCTCCTTTTCAGTTAGCAGGTGGTGCTTTAAGCACCTTTTTACATGTTCCACAAAATCCTTATATACTTTGCTGAGAAAAGGCCTGTTTCTTTTACAGCTCCATATCCCAAGCTGACGTTTACAAACACAACTAACTTCATCCACTTGTTTTCCCCCTGGACTGACTATTAGGCTCGGTTTTCAGAGAGCTAAAAATAGCCATTGATTACTGTATTAATGTCACTGGCAGGGAAGGGGTTAACACTAGGGGGCGATCAAGGGGTGAACTAGGTGTGTTATAACTGTAGGGGGATGGGACTGACTAGGGGAGGAGAGAAATCGGTGTTCATACTTAGTATGAACACACGATCTCTCTCCTCTCCCCTCTGTCACAAGTGATCGCGGTTGCCCGGCGGTCATCGCGCCCGCCAGGCACACGCTTTGGCTCCGTGGACACGTGGCTGTGACGTCTTAAAGAAGCGACATACACCTACGGTGATTTGCGCAGCCATGCCAACCTGCCGCAGTATAACTGTGGCGGCTGTTTGGCTAGCAGTTAAGAGCATCTTTACCTTACTACTGTCAATAATGTAACTATTCATTGGCGGCAGCATTAGCATGCATTGTGTATGTGCATGTATATTTTATGTGACATAAAAAAACTGCACCTATTACTATTTTGCAGGGTCCCTTTTGTTTGTGTATGTGGTGCTGCATGTGGTGTGGTATATATACATGCTCAGCCCACTTCAGGCAGACCCAGGAGAGTGGTGGTAAAGATGGTGGCAGTGATGGATGGATCGACAAAGAATATGACAGACTTCTCAGCACTGAAGCATACCTCCCAACTTTCTGACATGGGATTGATGGACACCTATTAGCAGAAGTATGTAGGCACAGGACATGTCCCTGCCATGCCCCATCAAAGGAGAATTATACAAAACAAATGATTGGTTTAACCCACAAGTGCTTTTTCCTACCACTACTATTCCCTTATATTGGCTTTTGAAATATATAAATGCAATTTAGAAATTGGATGAAAGGTTTAGCACCATTAAACACTTTTTGATAGATAAATGGTGCATTTTATATACCACTATACGGGCATACCCCACTTTTAAGAACACAATGGGGTTTATTTACTAAAGTTGTAAAGTGCAAAATCAGGCTCACTTCTGCATAGAAACCAATGATCTTCTAACCCCAGCTTGTTCAATTAAGCTTTGGTAATAAAACCTGGAAGCTCATTGGTTTCTATGCAGAAGTGAGCCTGAGTTTGCACTTTCCAGCAGTAGTAAATAAAGCCCATTGTGTACTTAGAAGTGGGGTATGCCTGTATAGATTACACCAAAATAAGGGACAAATGAGGAGGAAAGAGGGACAGAGGCACTTTTTTCCAAATGAGGGTCAGCCCCTCAAAATCAGGGACAATTAGCAGCTATGCTGGAGGAAGCAAAACTTATTAACAAGTCTGCCATAATATTTTATAGCGATTGTTCTAGGAAGCTTCAGCGGATTTAGCTCTGATTTATATGTGCTATTTGTAATATTTCACAACCTCTACTCTGCACTGAAATTATTTTCATAATTTATGATTTCAAATGTGGTTATTCTGTTAGTTTGCACTACCTGGTCTGCCCAGGACTGTCACTGCTTTTTAGGCTCCAGCACATCCAGGGGTGACTATGTCGCAAGTAGGAGCCACAAATGTACAAACATCAGCACAATCATTTATAAAAATGAAACTCTTCCATTACATACAGTCTACTTTCCTGCACACAACCTACCTTCAGGAAAAACTTCCATAAGATAGTGACTAGCAACAAGCAACAGTTGTACGATATAACGTAGAGACTGCAGTGGTCAGGAATTTGTCACATACACCCCAGTGTATAGAGTGCAGTGGTCAGGATGGAACATGTCATATACAGTCCAGTGTATAGAGAGCAGTAGTCAGGAACATGTCATATACAGTCCATTGTACAGAGTGCAGTGATCAGGAACATGTCATATACAGTCCAGTGTATAGAGTGCAGTGGTCAGGATGGAACATGTCATATACAGTCCAGTGTATAGAGTACAGTGGTTAGGATATAACATGTCATATACAGTCCATTGTACAGAGTGCAGTGGTCAGGATGGTACATGTCATATACAGTCTATTGTACAGAGTGCAGTGATCAGGAACATGTCATATACAGTCCATTGTACAGAGAGCAGTAGTCAGGAACATGTCATATACAGTCCATTGTACAGAGTGCAGTGATCAGGAACATGTCATATACAGTCCATTGTACAGAGAGCAGTAGTCAGGAACATGTCATATACAGTCCATTGTACAGAGTGCAGTGATCAGGAACATGTCATATACAGTCCATTGTACAGAGTGCAGTAGTCAGGAACATGTCATATACAGTCCATTGTACAGAGTGCAGTAGTCAGGAACATGTCATATACAGTCCATTGTACAGAGTGCAGTGATCAGGAACATGTCATATACAGTCCATTGTACAGAGTGCAGTGATCAGGAACATGTCATATACAGTCCATTGTACAGAGTGCAGTAGTCAGGAACATGTCATATACATCCCAGTGTACATAATGCAATGGTCAGTAACATGTCGTGTACAGCTCAGTGTACACAGTGCAGTGGTCAGGCACTTGTCATTTATAGCGCAGTGCACAGAGCGCAGTAGTTGGTTATAGTAGCCTATTGGAACCATAGGTACCCTGTCCCCACTTCCGGGAGACCGGGACACAGCGAATTACGTGAGCAGCTCGGCCCCCTCCTTCTCCCTTCTCCTTCCCCTTCTGCCGGGCCAGTGAGAGTATGCAGCGCACTTCACACATGCACAGTAGGGACCTGGCCGTGAAGCCGAGCGGCTACACTGCCGGGTCCCCTTACCAGCAATGGCGGCGGCAACACCCGACCACATGATGTAAACATTGGCTGCAGTGCCAACATTGCTGGATTCCAGGACAGGTAGGGTGACCACATTTCCAAACTGCCATTCAGGGACACCCCCCCGCCCCCCAGAAAAATCAACGGGGCAGTGCTGCTATACCGCTGGCAAAATGCCCCTGCGGCGGCATTTTGCAGGCGGATTTAACCCCTTTTCAACCGCTAATGGGGGGTTAAAAAATAGCGCTGCTTTATCGCTGACGCCCGGGGCGGCACAGTGTGAAAGGGGTCTAATACCAAGGTGGTCACCCTATTTGAAATGAGATTGCCAGACTTTCCGCCACACAGAAATACATATGTGAAAAAAAAAAAAGGAAAAAAAAAGGAAATTTTATTGTTACGAGCATACAATATCAGATTCTAGAAGGAACATTGTTAAAAGCAACACATGATTCATTGCAAGCATGCATGTTCTCATAGAATAGTATTAGTGAGTGGGTAGTGTACAAACCTGGAAGTTTGGCTGCCGGCTCGGGTCGCAGCCCTCGTGGGCGGGAGGAGGCTCAGGAGGAGAGAAGTTGGCCTGCTAGCTGCTGGCCTGGCAATGAACTGCAGGCAGCGGGAGTAGTCGGCCCCTGGACTGGCACTGGGCACAGGCTGCCGTGGTGGATCCTGGCTTACCAGCAGTGCCAGTGGGATGGACAGGGGGACAGTGAGATGGACAGGGGGACAGTGAGATGGACAGGGGGACAGTGAGATGGACAGGGCCACAGTGGGCTGGACAGGGGGACAGTGGGCTGGACAGGGGGACAGTGAGATGGACAGGGGGACAGTGAGATGGACAGGGGGACAGTGAGATGAACAGGGGGACAGTGAGATGGACAGGGGGACAGTGGGATGGACAGGGGGACAGTGGGATGGACAGGGGGACAGTGGGATGGACAGGGGGACAGTGAGATGGACAGGGGGACAGTGAGGTGGACAGGGGGACAGTGAGATGGACAGTGGGATGGACAGGGGGACAGTGAGATGGACAGGGGGACAGTGGGCTGGACAGGGGGACAGTGAGATGGACAGGGGGACAGTGAGATGGACAGGGGGACAGTGAGATGGACAGGGGGACAGTGAGATGGACAGGGGGACAGTGAGATGGACAGGGGGACAGTGGGCTGGACAGGGGGACAGTGAGATGGACAGGGGGACAGTGGGATGGACAGGGGGACAGTGGGATGGACAGGGGGACAATGAGATGGACAGGGGGACAGTGAGGTGGACAGGGGGACAGTGAGATGGACAGTGGGATGGACAGGGGGACAGTGAGATGGACAGGGGGACAGTGGGCTGGACAGGGGGACAGTGAGATGGACAGGGGGACAGTGAGATGGACAGGGGGACAGTGAGATGGACAGGGGGACAGTGGGATGGACAGGGGGACAGTGGGATGGACAGGGGGACAGTGAGATGGACAGGGGGAAAGTAATGGACTGTACATACCTCTCTCCTGCTGTCCCATTCTGTAAGCTGTCGGCTGCACACTGACTGCTCCTTCTGTTGGGCTCCTGCAAAAGCGCTGCATTGACAGGGGCGAGGGGGTCAGGGCGGCCGCTGCTTTGCCCTGCAAGTGTGCATGCAGAGAGAGGGACTGAGGGAGCCAGAATTAGGGGGCGGAGCTGAGGTGGACCGAGGAGCATGGTGGACACGGAAGCGCGCTACTCAGCGCAGGGCAGCACTGGGTAAGCCTCGCTCAGCCGACGTCACTGATTGCTAGATGCGATGCGGGACGGCCCTAGCAACCAGTTAGTTCGGCTGAGCGAAGCAATGTATCAGGGTGGCGAGCTGGCTGTATTTTTTTATTTTCATTCCGGGACACTGTATTGTCCCGGAATGAAGGTGCCCGGGACCCGGGACACAACTATGCATTAAGGGACAATCCTGGGCAATCCGGGACACGTGGGCACCCTAAGGACAGGTAAGCATCCTAATGTTAAAAGTCAGCAGCTAAAGTATGTGTAGCTGCTGACTTTCAATTTTTAAAGGAGCGGGCGGAACACGACTTTAATCTCATATTCAATCAGATCTTCCATCTCATTCCTGCATTGAGGCAGCCTTCTTCAACATCTGTAAGCAGATCTGCTGTCTGGGCTTTATGGCCTATATACTGCACAGGTTCCACCAATGGGTTCCTTAGGGGTGTTTAAACATCCCTTCCCCCCCTGCATTCTACAATGTATGCTCACTTAGCTTAGTAAATAAAGTGAAGCCATATTTACTTCAATCGTTCAAGACCGTGCATACAAAAATACATTTTTTTTTGTAAATTTCTCTCAACATTAATGTAGTTTTCCTTTATTTTTTTAAGCTAAGGGAACATTCACTTTGTTAAAGCATATCTAAACTTACAAACAAAATATGAATATATTGCAGGTTAAAAATACTGTGTAGTTTACCTGCTGATCACCCCAGCTAGTTTGTTATTTTTCAACTTTATTTAACCTCCCTGGCGGTATTTCAGATTTTTGATGCTGAAAGCGGTACAATTATTTTGCACGGAAATTTGTCGTTTTATATTGTAGGCCTGTAATTCTTAGGAATAGTTCACTTAAATCTGTCCAAACAAGAGTCTAGTAGACATCCCGGGTATGATAATGTTTGAAAAACGAAATAAAAAATTATAATATAATAAATAACTATAAATAATTATAACAAATATTAATATAATAATAATAATAAAAATTATTCAATAATGTAATCAAATCAAAAACACTGAAATTTGCTCAGTTGCAGAATTGTCACTTTCGTTACTTTCAGTGTTTGATGACGGATTTCCCCACAAATCACTATCACTCAATTCTGCAAGTGATTCTAATTTATTATCGCTGTTTTCTAGCTGGTCTAAAACCGCTTTTGATGTAAACGGACATTTTTTGGTTGCTATGGACAATCTCCAGTTTCCTGGCAGAAAGAACAGGTTTTATAATATAAAATTGCATGCAGGACACTGGGCAGACCACTAGGGACAAAGGGGATGTGTAATTATTTGATACAGTACTGTCATCTGTAAGAGTGCAGTAAGATTACAGTATACTGTATCTATACTGTGTTTTTTACTTTTAGAATTTGGCACTGAACTCCGTCCCCGTGCGTCGTAATGCTCACAGAGAACGGAGCTCGGCACTGTGAATTGAGCGAGACATGGCGGCTCGCCGATCACAGCGGGGAGACATCGCAGGATCCAGGGGACAAGGTAAGTTTGCTATACCTGGATCCTGCGATGCGATCCCAAGTCTGGCTTGGTATTGAAAATCCACCCTGAGCCAGACTCTAGAATACCGGGGTTAACAGACCAAGCAGTCCAGCAAAAGTAGCAGTTAGAGGGTTGAGACAAACCATTTAACTGTGACAGGGGTGTTTACAATTATCATATTTTGTTCATTTAGTTAAAACAATTATATCAAAAGGAAAAACTGTTTCTGTTTAACCAGTTCACGATCGCTCCACGCAGATTTACTGTGGCTGGGCGGCTGCTCTGCGCGGGATCATGTACTAGGTACGCAATCCGGCACTTCCAGGTCTGGAGCGCACACGGACGCCGGTGGCGACCGGCTCCCACTGTAATTGGAAACAGCGTGAGCCAATCAGTGGGTCCGGCAGACCTGATGTTCACCGGGACCCGCCGATCGTTGACAAGAGAGGCAGAAAGGTGGTCTGCCTATGTAAACAAGGGGGGACAGAGATCTTGTGTTTCTGCTAAGCAGGAACACAGATCTCTGTCTTCTCACAGACAAACCACCCCCCACACAGATAGAAAGAACTCCCTAGGAGCACATTTAACCCTTTGATCGCTTCTGATGTTAACCACTTCCCTGCCAGTTTCATTAGTACAGTAACAGTGCATTTTTTTTTAGCACTGATCGCTGTATTGGTGCCACTGGTCTCCAAAAAGTGCCACTTAGTGTCCGATTTGTCTGCCACAATGTCGCAATCCCACTAAAAATCACTGATCGCTGGCATTACTAGTAAAAAAAAAAAATAAAAATATATCCCATAGTTTGTAGACGCTATAGCTTTTGTGCAAACCAATCAATATACGCTTATTGGATTTTTTTTTTAACAAAAATATGTAGCAGAATACATATTGGCCTAAATTTATGAAGAAATTTAATTTTTTTACATTTTTTTTTATTGGGTGTGTTTTATAGCAGAAAGTAAAAAATATTGTTTTTTTTATAAAAATTGACAGTCTTTTTTTGTTTATAGCGCAAAAAATAAAAACCGCAGGGGTGATCAAATACCACCAAAAAAAGCTCTATTTGTGGGGAAAAAAAAGACATCAATTTTGTCTGGGTACAGGGTCACATGGCTGCCCAATTGTCAGTTAAAATAACGCAGTGCTGTATCTCAAAAAATGGCCTGGTCATGAAGTGTAGTAAACCTTCCGGAGCTAAAGTGGTTAAGAAGTGCTAGTTACCAGTCCATCTATCACTACCTTCCGCATAGGTTCAGAGTGGAGGAGTGATCAAAGCCACCCCATGATAGGAAGTGTGTTACTGGCTGGATCACTGGGTGAAAAAAAAAAAAAAGTATGTTAAGCTGCAATATAATACATTTTTGGGGTTTAGATACACTTTGCTTTTGTATGCAATGACGAGATCAACTATTTTTAGAATTTGTTTTGCTACAGGTATGCACAGATCTAAACTAAAAATAGAAAATTGTAGTCCCTTTACCCTATGAACATATTGAGTGGGATTTACTAAAACTGCAAAGTGCCAAAGGAGGTGCAGCTCTGCACTGAAACCAATCAGCTTTAAGTTTTATTGTCAGCTAAATTAAATTGCAAGCTACTTCCGGTTCCGGCGCCGCATGGAGTAGCTGTCTCTCCTCACAGCTCCCGCAACCAGGACAAAAAACCTGCCTATAAAACCGGCCCTGAAGCCCGAATCAACCCTCGGCCACCTCAGGCACCTGTACCCAACACATGGACCGGTTCGTGGAAGTCCGCGGCCCCCGATCCAATACGGCCCAAACGGCGCCGCCGCCACAGCCGCAAATCGAGGCCCCGGCTTCGGCCTACACGGACCAGCAATCAGAAGCGCACCCAGCAGATATGGAAGTAAGTGGCAGTGCAGCCCCTCACGCATCTCCACAAGCTCCCCAAGCACAGCCAAAACCCCAAGACGCCTCTCCTCTAGCCCCTCTCTCCCAGGCCTTTCAAACGTCGGCCTCCACTCCACAGCATACAGGGGACCATAACACAGAGCGCATCGCACAAGCAGTTTCAGCCCTCCTGTCCCCCATGATTGCAACATCTGTGGAGAAAGCTGTAAATGCAGGGATGAAACAAATTAAAGCCCAGCTAGGAGAGCATAACACCAGGCTACATGATCTGGAACACCGCCTTTCCAGTATGGAAGAAGAGATGTACCAAGCCCAAGCCACGGAACAGGCGCAGGACAAGACAAACCAATACATAATACAAAAACTCGACGATTTGGAGAATAGGTCCAGAAGGAGCAACCTGCGATTCGTGGGGTTACCCGAATCGCTACAATCATCTGCTCTATCAGACTTTTGCTCCCATCGCATCCCTGAAGCACTAGGCCTAACAGGCCCCTGCGCGGTGGAACGCGCCCATAGAATGGGACCATATAATGAAGAACGCAAGAGCCCTCGCCCCATCATCGCCAAATATCTAAACTACGCAGACAAAGCCCTCATTCTCCAAAAATTTAGACAAACCCGCACACTCCAAATTGATGGTGTGAGAATCCTGATTTTTGCCGATTACTCCATCGAGGTCTCCAAGAAACGCAAAGCCTTCCAACAGATATGCACAGAACTCTTCAAGCAACAAATCAAATTTACTCTAGCGTTCCCAGCCACCCTACGCCTCAAATCTCCAAACGGCGACCAGTTATCCTTCCAGGATCCACCAGAAGCGGAAGCCTACGTGCGATCGTTACTCTCCAACAACCAACAGCACACCCCCTCCAAGGGCACCCCACTCAACCGCTCCCTGGACCAACGGAGCCCACGCAAAGACTCTCCCAAACGCTTCAGACCCTCATTTCCGGAACAGCATCGCTTCACTCCTCGCTGAACAGTAACTCGCATCCGCAACCGCGGACTTCCCAACTTACGGGCAATTCCCCAACTTGCCCCCCACTCAGGTCTTTTATCTCACCCTCCTTCCACGGTACCACGTAATGTATAACGCTATATTGTTATGATTGGCTCTCAGTTTTAAGAGGCATTGTTATATTGTTCTTTTCTCCTTTCCAGAATAATATTTGTTTTGAAAACAGTTTTCTTACACGACTATGTCCTCCTGGCTTCACTGTGTACGGCAACATGCAACTCCCCCCCCCCCCCCCCCCTCTAAGTTCTACTTTCTATCCTCAAGAGCATGCACAGACTCCTGTCACCCTTCCACGGGCTTTTGGGCCACACTCCATAACTGTCCTGTTATGGGAGCTGACCTACACAGTGAACCCATGCGGAAAAAAGCGAAGTGCTTAGGCTTAATGGTTATGTTACTCCCAATGTTACTTCCCCTCCATGGTTTACCTCCCCCCTCCTTCTACCCCCTTCCACGGGGCCCAAACCATCTTCCCCAATCAGCTTTAAGTTTTATTGTCAGCTAAATTAAATTGCAAGCTACTTCCGGTTCCGGCGCCGCATGGAGTAGCTGTCTCTCCTCACAGCTCCCGCAACCAGGACAAAAAACCTGCCTATAAAACCGGCCCTGAAGCCCGAATCAACCCTCGGCCACCTCAGGCACCTGTACCCAACACATGGACCGGTTCGTGGAAGTCCGCGGCCCCCGATCCAATACGGCCCAAACGGCGCCGCCGCCACAGCCGCAAATCGAGGCCCCGGCTTCGGCCTACACGGACCAGCAATCAGAAGCGCACCCAGCAGATATGGAAGTAAGTGGCAGTGCAGCCCCTCACGCATCTCCACAAGCTCCCCAAGCACAGCCAAAACCCCAAGACGCCTCTCCTCTAGCCCCTCTCTCCCAGGCCTTTCAAACGTCGGCCTCCACTCCACAGCATACAGGGGACCATAACACAGAGCGCATCGCACAAGCAGTTTCAGCCCTCCTGTCCCCCATGATTGCAACATCTGTGGAGAAAGCTGTAAATGCAGGGATGAAACAAATTAAAGCCCAGCTAGGAGAGCATAACACCAGGCTACATGATCTGGAACACCGCCTTTCCAGTATGGAAGAAGAGATGTACCAAGCCCAAGCCACGGAACAGGCGCAGGACAAGACAAACCAATACATAATACAAAAACTCGACGATTTGGAGAATAGGTCCAGAAGGAGCAACCTGCGATTCGTGGGGTTACCCGAATCGCTACAATCATCTGCTCTATCAGACTTTTGCTCCCATCGCATCCCTGAAGCACTAGGCCTAACAGGCCCCTGCGCGGTGGAACGCGCCCATAGAATGGGACCATATAATGAAGAACGCAAGAGCCCTCGCCCCATCATCGCCAAATATCTAAACTACGCAGACAAAGCCCTCATTCTCCAAAAATTTAGACAAACCCGCACACTCCAAATTGATGGTGTGAGAATCCTGATTTTTGCCGATTACTCCATCGAGGTCTCCAAGAAACGCAAAGCCTTCCAACAGATATGCACAGAACTCTTCAAGCAACAAATCAAATTTACTCTAGCGTTCCCAGCCACCCTACGCCTCAAATCTCCAAACGGCGACCAGTTATCCTTCCAGGATCCACCAGAAGCGGAAGCCTACGTGCGATCGTTACTCTCCAACAACCAACAGCACACCCCCTCCAAGGGCACCCCACTCAACCGCTCCCTGGACCAACGGAGCCCACGCAAAGACTCTCCCAAACGCTTCAGACCCTCATTTCCGGAACAGCATCGCTTCACTCCTCGCTGAACAGTAACTCGCATCCGCAACCGCGGACTTCCCAACTTACGGGCAATTCCCCAACTTGCCCCCCACTCAGGTCTTTTATCTCACCCTCCTTCCACGGTACCACGTAATGTATAACGCTATATTGTTATGATTGGCTCTCAGTTTTAAGAGGCATTGTTATATTGTTCTTTTCTCCTTTCCAGAATAATATTTGTTTTGAAAACAGTTTTCTTACACGACTATGTCCTCCTGGCTTCACTGTGTACGGCAACATGCAACTCCCCCCCCCCCCCCCCCCTCTAAGTTCTACTTTCTATCCTCAAGAGCATGCACAGACTCCTGTCACCCTTCCACGGGCTTTTGGGCCACACTCCATAACTGTCCTGTTATGGGAGCTGACCTACACAGTGAACCCATGCGGAAAAAAGCGAAGTGCTTAGGCTTAATGGTTATGTTACTCCCAATGTTACTTCCCCTCCATGGTTTACCTCCCCCCTCCTTCTACCCCCTTCCACGGGGCCCAAACCATCTTCCCCATACATCCAATGTGACTCTTGACCATTGTGCAAATAGCACGAATCCTACCATAGCTGGTGACTTATCCCATCACACACAAATTGGTAAATTGACAACATCTGCCCATACCCCTCACAACCCCCCCCTAACATGAAAATAATTTCCTGGAACGTAAAGGGTCTCAGATCCCCTCAAAAAAGAATGAAAATCCTCAGGCATCTTAAACGGCTCAAAACAGATATAGCCCTACTCCAGGAATCTCACCTGCTAGCCTCAGACTTCCACCGTATGCAGAAGCTCTGGGTTGGCACTGTTCTAGGATCTGAGGCAGCAGGACGCAAAGCTGGTGTCCTCTTACTCATTCACAAAAATCTCCCCTGCTCAATCCTGTCGACAAAAACTGACCACCAGGGCCGCCTGCTCACCACACATGTCAAAATAGGCTCCAAAGAGCTCATAATCACAAACGTTTACGCCCCTAACAGCCCCAACAAACAGTTCTACTCCGAGCTCTCCAGTTGGCTTCTGGAAAACACTCACCTCCCCCACCTGATCGGAGGGGACTTTAATGACACCCTTCATCTGATAGACGACAGATCCTCACCAAAAAGTCCAAACCCACGATCCACCACTCCAGCCCCTACCCTCTTCGCAAACACCATGGACTCTATCCATATCCAGGACCTTTGGCGCCTCTCCCACCCAACAGACAGGGAATTTACATTCTACTCCAACCCTCACAAAATATTCACAAGGATTGACTACTTCTTTGGCTCCGACAACTTAATCCCTTTCCTCCAGAACACCACCATTCATGACATAACTATCTCCGACCACGCACCTATAGAAGTTACTCTCGACAATCTAAACCTACCCCCACACCCCAACATCTGGCGATTTCCCTCTTTCCTCCATAACAACACTGATTTCCAACAATACATGTCCGATGCATGGACGGAATACTCCTCCAACAATGCCCCCCATATTCATGACCCCAATCTATTCTGGGACGCCGGCAAAGCCTACCTAAGAGGCCGTATCATCTCCTACGCAACCTCCTTTAAACGCAACACCCTGTCTAAATACAAAGCAGCCAGCTCACGCCTACACCAGGCACAACGAGCTCTATATACCTCAGACTCCCCAGCCAACCGAATGGAATGGCAGGCAGCTAAGAGGGACTTCGACACATGGGTAAACACCCTTGAACACACCAAACAGGCCCACTTAGAAGCCTCTTTCCACAAATTTGGAAACAAAGCAGGCAAACTCTTATCCAGACTGTGCAAAGGCCCTTTTCGCCCCACCCACATTACATCACTCCGCGACAGTACAGACACCCTTCAATCCACTCCACAAGCCATTAACAAAGTTATGCAACAATTTTACTCTACACTTTATGCCACAGATCCCATAGATACACAAAAAGCACGCGCTTTCTTAGGAAAAACAAGCTTACCCAAGATCTCTACACTACAACTAGAAACCCTTAATGCCCCCATAACCCCCACTGAAATATCAACAACCATACGCCACTTGACTCTCTCCAAAGCCCCTGGCCCGGACGGCTTCACTAGTGAATTTTATAAGACTCTCCAACCCCTTCTAGAACCCACCCTTCTCCAAGTATACCGGAATATCTGGTCAGGGGGTTCGTATCTACAGTCAGGGAACCAAGCTCTTATAAAATTACTATCAAAAAAGGGCAAAGACCCCCAAGAACCAGGCTCATACAGGCCCATCTCCCTTCTCAACCTAGACGTGAAAATTCTCTCCAAAATTATAGCCACTAGGCTGGCTGACATTGTCCCTTCCTTAATCCACCCCGCTCAATCAGGCTTCGTAAAAGGTAGAACCGCCACCCTCAATATTCGTAAAGTCATGATGGCCCTAGAACACGCACTCCATCACCCAAACACCAACCACGCCATTATCACATTAGACGCAGAAAAGGCCTTCGATAATGTTAGCTTCGACTGGCTTTTTATGACAATGTCAGAAATGGGTTTCTCTGGCCCTTTCCATCACCTCATCACTGCCATGTACACAGCCCCATCAGCAAAGTTAGTGGTAGCAGGCCTCATGTCAGAAGAATTTCGCCTCCACAAGGGCACACGCCAAGGATGTCCTCTATCCCCACTTCTCTTTAACATCACCCTAGAACCCCTGTCTAGATATTTAACACTAACAGCCCCCTTACATGGCATAAAAATAGGCACACATGACCTACGTACCTCTCTATTTGCAGATGACGTTCTCATATTCTCGGCCAACCCCCCCTCAGACATGGTAACCATCAAAAAGGTGTTTGATGAATTTCGCTTGTGCTCCGGCCTACGCATTAACTACAGCAAAAGCGAAATTCTCCCCATAGGCACACACTCTGCACCACAATGGGCCCAAAAATCTGTCTTCCCAGTCGCGAAATCCCATATCACATATTTAGGGATAAAAATAGGAAAGCTCCCCTCCTCGATATATCATTTAAATTACCCTCCTCTGCTGTCGAAAATATCTCAAGAATTAAATGCCTGGATGGACCTGCCCCTCTCGCTCTTGGGAAGATGCCACCTAATAAAAATGGTCAGTTTCGCAAGATTACTATACCCACTACAAACTATTCCATTACTACTTCTTCACAAAGATGTATCCTTGCTCAACTCCTCCTTATCCAAATTCCTATGGCGAAACAAAAGACCACGCATTGCTCTAAAAAAACTGTATCTTCCCAGGCGCGAAGGGGGCATCAGTTTACCGCACATTAGAATGTACAATATAGCATGTTTGCTTAGAACCAGCATAGATTGGATAACGCAATCCTCCCGCTATTCAAACTTCTCCCTGGAATCGGACATGGCCCATCCCTACTCGCTAGCAGGTCTCCTCCACTGCAGATGGAAGTCAGTCCCCCCCCCTCACCAACATAATCTACTGTTGAGAGATACAGCGGTGGCTTGGAGAGAAGCTAGAAAAATACTAAGGATATCCCCTTTCGTGTCATCTCATCTCCCGATTCAAGGAAACCCGGCCTTCCCACAGGGTCTAGACCACAAACCTTTCAAAATATGGGAACGGAAAGGCCTAACAAAATTCTCCTCCCTTTGCAACATTCAAACGGGTCGACCACTGCCTTTTACCAACATTGCCGAATCCTTCGCTCTTCCCACCTCACATTCTTTTCATTATGGGCAATGCATCAGCTTCCTAAAGGAGACATGTATACAAGCAGAGAAAAGGTTTCCGACAAACATCATAGACCAAATGATATCAAACAACTCATACAAAACCTCAGATATTTACAAACCCCTCCTACTCAAATCATCTCCACCCCTCTCAACATCATCAATCAAAAACTGGACTAAAGATTTCCCAGACTCCAACCTAGTGGAAAAAATCGTGCAAGGCCTCAACTCCGTACAACAGCTTACACCCAATGAAGTTTGGAGAGAAACGCAATTAAAAATATCCCACAGAGCTTATATGCCCTTTTCATCGTCAAAGACGGACACTAGCAAAGCCCTTTGCCCACTATGCCACCTCCGGAAACCTACCCTAGCTCACCGCTTCTGGAGCTGCTCATACATTTCAACTTTTTGGGACCAAGTTCTTGCCTACATATTCGAAGTGACCCTTTTAAAACTACCCAAAGACCCGCTACTCCTCATATTCGGCTACTGGGACCCTCTACTCCTACCCTGGTCAAAACTCGCCAACAACGACACAAGCCCCTCAGGAAATTTGAAAGTCATCGCCCCACACAAAGGGTGGCTCCTAACCTGTCTCCTAATCGCAAGAAGGACTATCTTAAAACATTGGATATCTCCACCCCACCCCAACATTGCACCTGTCAAAAGTGAGCTTCTACATCTACTCATCAAAGACCGCATTAACACAGACTTCAAACAGAAAACTTCCTCAGACCGCTTCCATTTGAAATGGCACACCTTTATGCTCTCATCTCTTTCTCAAGAAGAAATAGCAAATATGAACAAATCCACCTTCTCCTACCACGACTCCTACCAGCAGCTACGAAACAAAATAAAAAATCCTTCCATAAGAGGTGTCCCCCTGAACCATCCTTAACCATCCGGACCACTACGTGAGCTACTCAACTCACAAATCCAAGATCATCAGCAGTCCCACATGAAACCTAATGTCTACCAACTATCTTACCCACAAAATGTTCGCAATATGGCACAATGTCTAAGATCAACCGGACACTATACCCTCACAAACTGCCACTCCCTCTTCCATCTCATGCCCCCCCCCCCTCCCACCCCTCCCTGGTTTGAGTTCCTATCACACCTACAGGTATTTGATGGATATTAAATAAGTTAATACTCGCAGAAATAGTAATAATTGGTTCCATCCAGGCTTCCACCACATTACTCTATGATTATTACTAGGTTTGGGATCTATACAATCTGTATAATTGTGTACCGAACTGTATCCCATATCTGTGAATGTACAAGTACTAGGCATGTGCAATTCGTTTCGTTCCGAATTCGTTTTTTAACGAATTTCGACAAATTCGTTAATTCGGGAATATCCGAAATAACGAAAACCCGTTTAACGAATTTTTTCCGAATATTCGTAAATTCGATAAAATTGGACATTCGTAAATTCGGGCATTCGAACATTCGTACATTCGCAATTTACATTCGTACATTCGTACATTCGTGCATTCGTACATTAGTAAATTAGTGAATTCGTAAATTTGTAAATTCGAAAATTCGGAAATCTGAAATAATAGTTAACTAATAATAACTTAACTATTAGTAATTACTAGTAACTTTTAAATTATAGGTATTGTAATTTCCTTTTAAATTTGGCTGTTAGTGAACGTAACACGTACAAATTTATCCGAAGTTATGAATGATCCGAAAAAACAAAATGGAACGTAATGAATTAATAATAATAAATAACAATAATAATAATAACAACGTTTTATTATTATTATTTATTATTAATTTGTTCTGTTCCATTTGTTTAGATGCAGCATTCGTTTTGGATAGTTCGTAACTTCGGTTAAATTTGTATTTGTTACGTTCACTGACAGTCAAGTTTGAAAGGAAAATACAATACTTATAATTTAATAGTTAGTTACTATTTCAGATTTTTGAATTTTCGGGTTTTTGGATCTTCAAACTTCGAATTTACAAATTTCCGAATTTTCTAATTTACAAATGTACGATTTTACGAATGTATGAATTTACGAATGCACAAATGTAAAAATGTACGAATGTACGAATGAACGAATGTACGAATGAACGAATGTTCGAATTACGAATGTACGAATGAACTAATTTACGAATTTACGAATGAACGAATTTACGAATCGCGATCATAACGAATGACCCGAAAAACGAAAAAAATAATAAACTAATGAAACGAAAACGAAAATAAACGAATTTTTTTGGCTGTGCACATGTCTAACAAGTACTTCAAACTATCTGTATACTTCACAATATCTATATACATCAAAATATCTGTATACAACACTGTATTTTATACCTTCTGTTATATGTTTGAAAAGCGAAATAAAAACTTTTTGAAAAAAAAAAAAAAATTGCAAGCTAAATTGAACAAGCTGATTGGTTACTATGCACAGCTGCACTAGATTTTAAGTGCACCAGTTTTAGTAAATCTCACCTATGTGTGCCTAATGGCTTATCATTAGTTCTGCACTTAGCAGTCTATAAAGATGGCAGACGGCAGTGGCAGAATATTTATTAGGAGAGTCACAGCTCCTCTATACTTAGTGAGGATGTGATGGACACAGAAAGAAGCCATAGATGACTTTTCCTGTTTTCTTGCCCAAGCACCCATCAGTGCACAAATGGCAGTAGACAGTTCACTTAGATAGGAACCTTTAAAATGTTTGCAGGCACAGATAACATGCACTTACATTTAAGAAGACAAAACACTGGTGTTGTATGTAGTGTAACATCAACACTGAAATACTCTGATTTTTTAATGACTTTATCATGTTGAATAAATTATGAAAAACACACTAATGGTATTCTAATGTGCACAATGTATGGTCACCTCTGTGACACTTTAGTCCTCAACCTACAATCTCACCCAGGCAGGATCACCTACATCTTTTCTTATGAGTATACAGCTACATGATTGGATTCTTATTGACTATATGTATTTTATGGTGCCTGCATACAATTGATTTTAATTCCCCTGTCGGTGTCTTGTGTGAGCTCAAGTCTAAGAACAGAAAGATAATTTGACAAAGAGAAGCTGCTTGGTATACTTAAAAATAATAAATGACCTTTTACGCTTTGTTACTTGTAATAATGAAGACGTTATTATGCAGTTCAGGACTTAAACACGGAAACGTGTGCATCTCTGCTTTGGTATGGGATTTCCTCAATGACTCCTTTACCCTTGCTTAGGGCTATCTATATACATAGCGGTCTTAAGATATACACATTCCTGAAACAATTATTATTTTGTCCTAGAAAAATTATGTTAATTTTTAAGAAAACAATATTTGCAATAGACTAAAATATTAATATGTGGAATTGGAACGTTTTCACAATTTTTTGGCATTAGCATGTGATAAGATATTAGTATTAAAAGGTTCATGGGCCTCTGGCAAGCTCTATGTGTTGTATCAAACTTATTACCGTTACAAGTGGTTTAGCTTACACCCCTTTAGATTTCTTCCTTTACATTGTTGGCCTGTGTTCTATCGCCTTTACACTGTAGCTGTAGCCAGCATTGGCAATAAAACTTGTTCCCCCTCCTAGGTCTCATGCTGTGTACCTATACAGTAAAACTAACATAGCCTCAGTTAAGAACTGCTGCTGTTGCCTCTGTGTTGGAATAATGGTTGTGCATACTGAACTTCTGCTTTGCATCAGCCAGAATAAGGCTGGCTTAGACAAGTGGAATAATGTGTGCGACTTCTCAGCCAGCATTGAAGAGCTCTTAACAGTTTGTTGGGAATTGAACAAAAACAGAATAAAGTTGAGTTTTTTAACGCCTTTGTCGACCCTTACCCTCACCTTTCTCAAGCCCGATACCCGCTAAGAATGCTATGATGTTACTTCTGCCCTTGTAGGTTTTTATACATCTATTTTTCAATTCTAAGATATCAAAAATGTATGCTCAGTATGCACATAGTTGTGACATGCCATTTCCTGTACCTTGGGGCATCGTATTGGTATTACCCAGCACTGTAGTCTGTGTAATTTGCAAATAATTTGTTTTCTCAGTGTAATGTAGTTCTTTTATCCAAAAGCCTATATGACTAAGGAAACTGGCCAAGGTTTTGTAATGCGTCCATTTGCCAACCAGTCTCAGGAGAAGGACTAATTATCTGAAATGAAGTTTTCTGAAAAATCATTATTGTTCCTTCAAGATCAGGCTGGTGCCAGGAGTCAATAAGGAGAGAATAAGATTGCCTGCCAGCATGTGGAGATCCTCTCCACACCAGGTGTGCGATCATAGTACTCACACAGTGACACAATTAGAGAAAATAATAAGCATTTCAGTGGAAACTTCATATTGATTGCCAGTTGTTAGTGAAACAACCAGTTATACAACAGGGAAAGCACCTATGTGTTTCACACTATGGGGTTTATTTACTAAGGGCAAATGCACTTTGCAATACAATTGCACTGCAAGTGCACTTGGCAGTGCACTTGGAAGTGCAGTTGCTGTAGATCTGAGGGGAGCATACAAGAAAATAAAAAACAGCATTTTTGCTTGCTTGGAAATCATTGGATGATAAAATCAGCAGAGCTTCCCTTCATTTCAGATCTTCCCCTCAGATCTAAAGCGATTGCACTTCCAAGTGCACTTCCAATTGTATTTGCAGTGCACTTGTAGTGCAAAGCGGATGTGCCTTTAGTAAATTAACCTCTATGTGTCCTCAGTCATGTATGGAAAAATTGCTACTACTTTCTAGAGCCAAGGTTCTTGTCTCAGTCTACAAACAAGCACAATGACGTTTGTATATACTATGTCAAAAAGCATCCACAGATTGATCAGTAGGTAATTATTCTAGTTGTCAGTCCATGTAACCTAAATTATGCATCAAGTTGAGGCTGTGGTGTTTTTAAACAATTATATTATGGGGGAAGTGAGAGCAAAAATTCTAGGGCCATAATTCATGGTTAACTCTAAAATGATAACATGTAAAGGCTTTTAAACCATCACTTATGAAAAAAATGTTGGTATTGTAATTTTTCCCTTTGCCATGTTTGGTATCTATTTACGTGACGACAGTGCATATTTTATATTTTACCAAAAAGATGGGCATTGCATTCTGTTTGTGTGCGCTAAAATGTACTTTATTCTCCACGGCTCTGGCTTTATAAAAATAAAAAAAGAAGTATGGGGATTTTAAAGCTCAACTCTAGGCCACTAAGAAATTATGCCTTACAGTGGGGCTATGCCTGCAGTGCAACAGTCAATAGCTTGCTTTGTAAAGGGGAGATGAGAAACAATTTTACTGACCAGATCCTCTGCACTCCTGGCAGATGACGATCCCCCACACTACGGCAGTGGACTGTCCCTCTGCGTCATCATGTCCAATGCACGACTATGGACCTTGCTTTGGTCTTGAAGATGTCAGGACCCTAGACTGCTGGAGTTTGGGGGAGAAGAAGCTGCAGGGACTAGTCTAGCTGCGGGAAGGAGTAGAGGTTCAGGTAAGTACAGTTGATCTTCTTTTCTATGTCCTAGACCTAAATGAGCAAATATCTCTTGCAGTGGGGCTTGTCAGGAGTTGGCTTTTAAAGTGATATTAAACAGAGAAGGGTTAATTGCCATAATTTATTCACATAAATCATATATATCATGCCACTGTATTTGTTTTTTTTTTTTTTTTAATCCTTCACATTCCTTATTTCTGCAGTGCCGTTGCATGGTCAAATGATCTTTCCCTGTTTTTTGGTATCTGCAGGGAAAGATCATTGGAAAGGGCTTCTAATGCTCTGCTGATGTATGCTCTCTACAGTGTGAGTCTGTGTCTGGCCAGCCCTGATTATTGCTGTGTCAGTTAAGTGACAGTTTTGGAAGAGGAATTCAAATTAGATTATAAATATCAAATAACTGTTTAACAGTACCCAATAATTCTTTATTGAGCATCAATTGTGTATTTTTTGTACATTAATATGGTGTAGGTGGAGTAAAAGGTGACTGACTCTAACTTTCACTATGTTCAGATGGCATCTGCAGCTAATGCTCTTTTTTCTTACTTTTCAGGTATTAGCAATTCAATTTGATATATACAGTTGTGCTCATAGGTTTACATTCCCTGGCAGAATTTATGATTTCTTTCTTTCCTTATTTTTCAGGGAATATGAATGATAACACAAAAACTTTTCTTTCACTCATGGTTAGTATTTGGCTGAAGCCATTTATTATCAATCAACTGTGTTTACTTTTTTTAAATCATAATAGCAACAGAAATCACCCAAATGACCCTAATATAAAGTTTATATACCCCAGTTCTTAATACTGTGAATTGCCCCCTTTAACATCAATGACAGCTTGAAGTCTTTTGTGCTATTTGTGGATGAGGCTCTTTATCTTCTCAGATGGTAATGCTGCCCATTCCTCTTGGCAAAAAACCTCAAATTCCTGTAAATTCTTGAGCTGTCTTGCATGAACTGCACGTATGCGATCACCCCAGAGTGGCTCAATGATATTGTGATCAGGAGACTGAGATGGCCACTGCAGAACCTTCACTTTATTCTGCTGAAGCCAATGACAGGTCGACTTGGCCTTGTGTTTTGGATCATTGTCATGTTGGAATGTCCAAGTACGTCGCATGCGCAGCTTCCTGGCTGATGAATGCAAATGTTCCTCCTGTATTTTTTTGATAACATACTGCATTCATCTTGTCATCAATTTTAACCAAAATTTCCTGTGCCTTTGTAGCTGACACATCCCCAAAACATCAGCGATCCACCTCCGTGTTTTACGGTAGGAATGGTCTTACTTTCATCATAGGCCTTGTTGACTCCTCTCCAAATGTAGCATTTATGGCTGTGGCCAAAAAGCTCAATTTTGGTCTCATCACTCCAAATTACTTTGTGCCAGAAGGTTTGAGGCGTGTCTCTGTGCCGTTTGGCATATTATAAGTGGGATACTTAGTGGCATTTGCGTAGCAATGTTTTTTTTCTGGCGACTCGACCATGCAGCCCATCTTTCTTTAAGTGCCTCCTTATTGTGCATCTTGAAATAGCCACACCACATGTTTTCAGGGAGTCCTGTATTTCACCTGAAGTTATTTGTAGGTTTTTCTTTGCATCCCGAACAATTTTCCTGGCAGTTGTGGATGAAATTTTAGTTTACCCGACTTTTGGTCTACCCGACTGTGATTTGGTTTCAACAGAACCCCTTATTTTACACATCTTGATTAGAGTTTGAACACTGCTGATTGACATTCTCAATTCCTTGGATATCTTTTTATAACCCCTTCCTGTTTTATACAGTTCAGCTACCTTTTCCCGCAGATCCTTTGACAATTCTTTTGCTTTCCCCATGACTCAGAATCCAGAAACGTCAGTGCAGCACTGGATGAAAGATGCAAGGGTCTGTCAGGAGTTCAGAAACTCATTGACCTTTTATACACACACACTAATTACAAGCAAACAGATCACAGGTGGGGATGGTTACCTTTAATAGCCATTCTAATCCCTTTGTGTCAACTTGAGTGCATGTTATCAGGCCAAAATCACCAGGGTATGTAAACTTTTGATCAGGGTCATTTGGGTAGTTTCTGTTGCCATTATGATTTAAAAAGCCAAACACTAACCATGAGTGAAAGACATGCTTTTATGTTATCATTCATATTCTCTAAAAAATGGCCAAGAAATCATAAATTCTGCCAGGGTATGTAAACTTATGAGCACAACTGTGTATACAGTATATATAATACTGATTTATATTACAGATACACATTTTTGTGAATGTAATCAATCAGCATGCTATATCCCACCCCCATAGTGTTTAGCAGTAGGAAGACATGGAGGAGGAGAAGGGAGGGAAAGGAGTGTCATTTACCACTGTATACTTGTTCACATAGTTTATAGTCATGTGGGCTACATGGATAAGTAAAGGGACAAATGAAGAGCTTAGAAGGGAACTGAAATTTAAACATGCTCTGTAGAGGACACCAGCTAGTCTACACAATCTCAAACCTGCAGTGGGGACACATAGAAAATGGAAAGGACAGCTGAAAACAGGATCAATCAAGTATATTTTACTCTACACTCAATGACTGCTTTAGTGGATTTGTGATTAGAAACACTCTGTTATATACCATGTAATGAGAGTTTTTCATAGTCTTGGTTTAATGACACTTTAAGTAATTTTCTAGTAAAAAATACTGTTAACATGTGAAACAATTCCCCCAAACATGAAATGGTTAAATGTTTTACTATTTGTGCCCCAAACCCAAACTTTTATCCCCGGTTTGAGGACCATTGCTCTTTGTGTAAAATCCGTGGTCTCTCTGTATCATTTAACAGATTATTTTGTAGGTGGTTTGTCTGTGAATCATTTTGTCAGTGCTAGGGCAAAGATAATAACGTCAACGGGAAGTTCAAGAAAGCCACAATTTTTTTGAAAGGGATACTTTCATGAAAGGCTCTTTAAATGTCAACTCTCTCACTATCAGGCTTTATATTTCCATGTAATTGTTCCAGGGCAACCTATGGAGTCATACAGCATGAGCATTCCATATGTGATTGGTTTTATATCTTTACAAATATTGTGCTGACAGCATCCATGCATCAGTTCAACACTTCTAGCGCATGGAAATAAAACCTGCTTAATGGAAATGCAAATGTGACAATACGTTCTCCTCTTACTTTATTTACCAGTCAATTTCAAGCAAACATCTGGAGGAACTGATCTTAAATCTCATCATTAGGAACAAAGTAGCCGTGTTTCCAATAAATAAGACATTTATAGAGGGATGAGCTGGATGTGAGTTAGTAGCAGATGCTTATGCACTCATTAAAATCAGATGATTGTTTCCTGCACTTTACATTACTCAGGAGAAAGTCTGTTCTAAGGCAAAGCAATGTTACTGGAAATGAGAGATAAAAAGGAAACAATAGACAATAACAAAAAAAGCTATAAAATGAAAATGACAACAGGTAAAGAAACTTACACGATACTGCATCATCCTCCACACACTCCTCTGCAAAGCCATTGGGTGCGTTGAAAAGAGGAAAAGGAAAAGTGAATGTCACATATTTTCATACAAGGCTTGTAAAAATAAATATCACACACTTCTTAAAAGGCTTTTTAAAACAGCTAACCCAATATTATAAATGAGTAGAAAAGTTTAACACTTGGTCTTCAACTAGTACAATTATTAGTTAATTAGATAGCTAATTAGAAAAATATGTTTACTATTATAATTATGTTTTTATTTTAAAAAATGCTGAAAAAATAACCAACAAATACATTATAATAATGCTAACAATCCATGTAAATTACAAATATCAATAGATAACTCCAGTCCGATTTTGTTTTCTTTAGTTTTGCATGGGGTGTGGAAAGGTGAAGATTTCTGTCAGGTTTTTATTTCTGTCTGTGGCCCCTTTGGCAAGATTTTTCCTCTTTCCTTCCCTATGACATCTGTATGGCAAATGGGGGAACAGTTGTCACAGGGACAGGAAGCCACAAACTAAAATAAATAATGTCAAAAGTTCTAACCCTTCCTCGCTGAAAATATATTTTTGTTTTGCCTGCATGCCCATTATAGTGATTTCCCATCAAATCCTGCCCTAGCATATAAGCATATACTGTATATATATTTGTAACTATTTAGAAAACTGGTTGTATGTTGTAATTTTGGGTGGAGATGTTGGGGAGAAAAAATACATAAATTGGTTGCCTTTACTGTCCTGCTTTTGATTTGTCAGTCTTACTGAAGGTAGAGGACATAGTGGGGGTGATTTACTAAAACTGTAGAGTGCTAAATCTGGTGCATGACAGCCAATCAGCTTAGAACTTCAGCTTGTCCAATTAGGCTTTGCAAAAAAAATAAAAAAATTATAATTACAAAAACCTGGAAGCTGATTCGTTTCTATGCAGAGCTGCATCAGATTTTGCACTCTACAGTATTAGTAAATCACCTTCAGTTTGCAGTACATATTCCACCAATTGTAGTTACTTCACATAAACTAAGATTGAAAGATCAGCTTGACGTTCCTAGAACTTTTTCCTCTGTCCTGATGAAGATATGTCATCCCACTACAGATTGCTTTTACATCAAATCACCAAAATATGAATTTGTTTTTTATAGGTTATTCTTCTTTACACAATTCTTATTCTATTTTTTGATGATGAGAAGCCTTTCAGCATTTACGTTTGTTGCTGCAGGCAACAATAATTTATGGGATAGTCAAAAAAATAAAAAGCATTTTAAATGCTTTTGGAGGTTTAGTAATTTTAATTATACAGATCTATGCATTAGACCTAGAGAGGAATAAAAGTGGCAGAACTGGGCTTGAATGAATATTTCTTCTGAAGAATGGTGGTTATGAACTATGCTTTATAGTTCAAATCAGTCACTCAGTTTAACACACGCCAGGGCAAGAACTGAACAGCTCAGCCAGTCATCAGGGAAAGTTCACTGCATTGCAGCTGAAAAATTGTGACAGTTGAGAAAAGTGTCATTTGTTGCATAGAGCTGTCTTTTTCCACTTGTACAGACAGAAATATGTAGGCTGCTATAGCTGACCTTATTCTAAAATGCTAGCTGCCTGTTTCAATCATTTCTGAATCACTGACCTGGAACAACCATGCAGCAAGTGACACCAGAACTCCTGATCAAAATAGTTATTGAGGGTCAGTAAATTATGTTTTTTTGCTTAGGTAATTTTAACCAGTAAATCAGCCAGGCTCCTGACATATTTACAAGTAGAAGGCACGTCAACAAACTGATCACACATTACTTAAATGTTGCCTTCTGCAACAGCAACATCTCTCTGGGCACCTGGGGAAAAGATAAATCCACAAAGTCAGTAAATGACTTATTAAAACAGGAACGTCTTTAATTAGACTTCTTCATAAAAGGGGATGAATATGGCAGTAGTGGTAGCAGAGGGGTGCGAGTGAATCTGTTGACCAGGGGATGGGTCATTTGGGACTGCAGCCTAAAGCAAGTGTAAACTCCAATAAAGTCTAAACATGAAACTGATATCAAACAAGTACTGTAAGAGAAACATAAAAAGGAGGTTGGAGGTTTAGTGTAGGTGTAAAGCCATTAAGGATCAATGGGTGGGGTTTGTAAGGCCCATCCAGATGATTGAAAATGGTGGCCAGGTCCAGGTGCTCTAGGTGTCCCTACTTGGTCTCTACTTGGTCAAGCTACTGCTTGGTCTCCCTACTTTCCCAGATAGCATGCTGCTGCATACCCCTTTTTTTATGAACAAACCTTTTTTTAGGACGTTATTGGTACCAGATCCATTTCAGATCAGTAAGAGAGCTCAGCAATGACAACCTGCATAATTTTCTCAGTACAGATTAAACAACAGGGTTGATTTACTAAAACTGGAAAGTGGAAAATTTGCTGTAGCTGTGCATGGTATCCAATAAGCTTCTAACTTTAGCTTGTTCAATTAAGCTTTGACAAAAAACCTGGAAGCTGATGCAGAGCTATACCATATTTTGCACTCTCCAGCTTTAGTAAATCCACCCCATTGTCTTCCGCAATAGCAATATCCCCCTGGCACCCGTGGAAAAGATAAATCCATAAAGTCTATAAAAAAACAGGATAATCTTTACTATAAAAGCAGATATAGCAACAGTGGTAAAACAGTAGGTGGATCGGTGAGTGAGTCTGGCTGCAAGAGCTGGGTCATATGGCAAAGTGAGTGTTGACTTCTTATAAGGCTAAACACAGTCATGCGACTGATAACAGCCTACTACTATAGGGGAAACTTAAAGAGGAATTCAAAGGCGATAAAAAGTCAATTGGTGGGGTTTGTGAGATCCATCTAGGCGTTTCAACATGGTGGGCTAGAGTCAGTTGCTCTGGGCCACCCTACTACCCGTTTTCCCTACTTTCCCAGATACCCTGCTCTTGCACCCTTCTGGCTTTATTAAGAATTTATTCTAGGCAGTCCTTGGTGCCAGAACCCTTCCAGACTAGAGAGAGAGAGCACATCAATGACAGAGTACATATTTTTCTCAATACTGATTTACTTTTACTGTTACTCAAACAATTCGTTTTAGAGTATATTAAGGTAAAACGATACAGTATGCAGTATGGCAACAAACCACCA
This sequence comes from Lithobates clamitans, assembly GCA_037952925.1. NCBI lineage: Eukaryota > Metazoa > Chordata > Amphibia > Anura > Ranidae > Lithobates > Lithobates clamitans. Next base: position 988,764 of record JBBGZY010001336.1, on the reverse strand, counting down.
AGTAGCCATGATCATTTTATTTTTAGGTAAAATCATCCTAAAGTAAATGTCTAAATGTCTATAGAAGTAAATAACCCAAATGCGAAGCTAACACCATGGTTCTTTTTAGCATAACTTATTCAAAAGTTCAATCATGTGGTTAAAGATGATTTTCCTACAGCTGCTCATTTTTACTTTTAATATCCACCCTGGAGTCAATAAACCCAATACACAGCTGTTCATATTATTAATCTGCAGGTATTTGCCAGAGATTTATGGTGCACCTTGCTGAATTTCTGTCCTTGTTTGCAAAGATTTATTTACAACAAACTTTGGCTAAATAAACAGTGTTTTTTTTTAATGATATAGGACCATGGTGATAATTACACTCAGTTAACTGCAGGCAGGTTCTCTGTGTTTTAAAGAAAGAGCACGGAATACACATCTGTTTACTGTTGTCAAAAGCCAAAACATTTGCATATGCAAAGTGTGCATTATTATTCAAAATGTCTAGAACTTGTGATGTAGATAATACTGCTGATTATGCACATGTGCATGCACACACACATGCAACCTAGTTGTTCTGTTGTTAGTAGTGATATTGTGTATTATATTTTTCATTGAGCTCAGCTCTTCTCCCTAAAGATTTTGCTTTTTTACCTTAATGCATTAAGGTAAAAAATATCCAAGTATTTGTATGCCCCCTGAGTCCTCACTCGATCCAACCCCTTGCCCATCTGTAGTGGCTCTTTCCCTGCATTCACAGGATAGGGAGGCAGCAGGGGGAGGGGGGTTATTGGCTCCTGCTACTGTCAATAAAATCCTGTTAGAAGGCAGGGGAGGTGGGGACAAGCTTTGCTGTGTATGTCTATTGAGGCACATAGCCTAGCTCAGGAGAAAGCACGCACATGCACCCCCCATAGGAAGCGGCTTCCTATGGTGGTGCACAGAGAAGCCAAGAGAACCCACAGAAGAGGAGGTTCATGGCCACTCTGTGCTTTACAATTGCAAAGAGCAGGTAAGTATAACATGTTTGTTGTTTAACATCAACAACCATAACAATCACTTTAAGCAAGCAGTTTATTCATAATGGTTGTTATACACTGTACACTGGGGTCTTGTAGTCCTGTGTGTAGAGGAACAGGAGCCTGCTGCAGAGTGGAAGGTGAAGTAAAAACATGACAGCACATGATATATTGAATTAGAAGACATGATGCATAGCTATTTAAACAATGTGATGATTCATTTTTAAAGAGTGACCCCCCCCTTACCAAACATTGGTTTCAAGGTGTTAGTACCCACTTTTATGTAGCCAGCAAAATCAGAACAAAATCATATTTTCTTATTTCATAATCTCCTCTGCCAGGGCTAAAAGATTCTGCTTCCAGCAACTCTGTTTTAATATGTGAATTATACATTGCCAGGAAGGACCCACACAAGCTGTCCCACATGCTGATCCTGGTTAAATCTGTTCAGAACAAATGCCACTGCCTTTAGCTTTAGCTTCCTTGAGTTGGAGGATGTTCTCCCTGCCCTGCCCTTCAACCAGAAACCCTGTGCCATCTTCTTGTGCATGTAGTTAATTTCAGAGTTACTGAAAAGGACCAGAGAATCCCCTTAGATGAGTTTGCACTGTCCTATCACTAGTGCCAGTCCTTTTTTGGGTTGCTAGACACCCATCATAGGACAACCCACTTCCTGTGAGACGAAGGCATCAAGAACCCACACCTGGGGGCATATTATCAAGTTGACCTGGATTCACAGGAGAATGTTATACAGAGCAGTGCCACGTCATTAATAATAAAGCAGTTTTTTTAGCTGGTTTAACTGCACAGATGGACCTCTCCAAACACACATCCCCACAGTTTCCAGTGATACACAGTGATATTCTAGCTTGGAGAGGAAGCTAAGGAGCCCCTCCCTGGTTTCGATTTGGATTTGGTGCACAATGTTGGTTTTTCAGTTGACATTGAGTAAGTGTGGGCTTATGGTATGTCCCTGTACCTTTAAAGCTTATCTGAACCCAAGCACAAAAATCTACTATATTGCAGCTTACAAGTCCTTAGAAGTGGTGGCTTAATTCGTTTTCTTTTTTTATTTTCACCTGGTCACTTCCTGTCCTAGGTTGACAATGCTCATTCCCTCCAAACTTCTTTTTAAGCACCATCAATGTCACTTTATGTAACCCCCTATTTTTGACTAGAAACACCTCTTCCTCGCATTCTTTCCATTACTAGAGAAAAGGGGTTGTGTAATTTACAGACAATATTTGACAAAGCTAATAAAAATGTCTGAGATGTTTATCAGGAAGTTTAAAGAATACTGGATTACTGGCAGGATCAACAGGTATTTTCTGTGCTTACAGAAAATATTCTTAGCCTGAAAAAAACTAATATAAGCACCATCTTTAAAGACTTGTAAATTGCAATATAATACATTTTTGTTCTTCTTTAGATGTACTTTAACCACTTGAAGACCTTGATCACGGCTGATATACCATAAAACAGTAACAACATTTCTAGGGCATATTTCCTACATTCAGCTCCTCTCCCCTCCCGTTGCTCCCTCTCCACAAATATTTGCAATTACCAGCTGCCAAAATTACAGCCAGGAATTACTATGTATTACTTGGGAGGGATGACTGTCAAAATGCAGCCACCCTTGTGTAAAATGACACTTGCAGATTGTCTGCAAGTGTCATCTAGTAAATTTACAGTGCGCATTGCAGCCAAGTTCCCAGGTTTTTTATGAATGGTGAACTTGTTAATAAAAAGACTGTCTCCTTGAAAAGGTTTATGCCCCCTTCAAAACATCAGGTTCTATTTGGACATTCTATGCCTTTTATATCGTGCATATGGAGCTGAGTGAATAGACCACACAGACACTAAATGTGAGGATTGGTGAGCATATTGCTAATATTAGAAAGAGCTTTAGGGAGCATAGCCTCTCTAAACATTTTCGGAAACGTCATAAGAAGGATCCCTTCTCTCTGCAAGTTATTGGGATTGAGAAGTATACTCAAAACTGGCAAGGTAGTAATTTAAAAAGGCAAATTTCTCGCCGGGAGACTCATTGTATCTTTGATCTAAAAACGTTTAATCCATGGGTCTAAATGTGGAACAATTTGCAGAAGTTTATTATTATACTTACCATTAAATGTAATTACTAAAATATATTTACCATTCTCATAGACTCCTGTTGAGCAATGTTTTTTTTTCCAGTGTCATTTCTGCTATAAATGTTTGCCCATGGATGTCCCAGATCAGATTTTATTAAATATTTTAGTGATTTACTGCACCATGAGGCTTCTCTTACTCTCTGCCATTATATGACACTTGTGCTGGATGGAGCTTGGAGGATGGTCAGAGCTGCTTTTATGATCTCTTTGTGGGGACACCCATGCTGTAATTTACTGGCAGGGTCACAAATCCTTCTGAAGGCTTGATGGTGAGAGCATCGACTCTCCTCATTTTAAGTGTGTTTGATCCCTTTGATTTGAAATCAACCCTGTCCGGTAAGAGGCTTAATTTTTGGGCACTCTGGTCATGGCAGCACCAAATGTTTGTGTCCAGCACTGAGCATGTTAAGTCACGGGGAAATGATTTATGTGGATTTGGACTATTCACAATATATTCATGAACTCTTTTTGGATTATTTTTTATTTGTTTTGACACTTTAGTAATTTATTGGATGTTTTATATTATTTCAAATTCTTAAAAAAGGTATTTACATATATGGTTTATTTAAAGGAACATGCGCACTTTCATTTGTACATTGTAGTTGAATTATTTGTATACCTTTATGTGGTTGGTTTGCATATCACTTTTATATTTAGCTAAATTAACACATAATAGTGGCAGGGGCATGCGCACCTTTGTTTTTTATTATTATAAGTCCGGTATTCAGGCTTTTCTTTGGTGCAGCAGTCGGTTGTCTTGTTAAATCAAGTGCTTTCTGATATTTAGGAATATTTTAAGTAAATAGGATACCTAGGATCTGATGCCCAGTAGGACAAAATTAATCTGTACAGACCAAGAATTAATGTGGTCACAAGCTACGTTACTGATTGAGTTTACTACAGGTTATACCATGGCACTATTTGAGTGCTCGCACAATTTTCTGGAAGAGCATAAAAGAGGGTGGACACATGGTGCACTAACCAACCCTGGAAGGGAGGTAGGTGATGCATGAAGTGGACTCCTTCATCTGACTAGCAGTCTCACACAAGGGAACGCAGGATAGTAAATACTGGTATTATTTCTGTGGAATGTTTAAACCGAAAACACCAGAGGCTGTAAAAGTAACTATGAAAAACCTTAGGACAAAGATATATACAGTATGCTGTCTGTGGATACAATACTTATATGTAACATTAAGAGGATATATGCTTAATGCATCAGGTATGAACACTAGCATGTTATAAATAATGATGAAAATATCCACATGCAGGCTAACTACTATAGACTAAGAACCGATTACTTGTATTGTCATGTTGCACAGTTAAAAATAGATTTGTTATGACACTAAGACCTCATGCACACTGTTGCTTTTAAACTCACGTTTTTGTGAGTTTAGGTGTTTTTTTTTCTGCCCTTGAACTCCCCAAATTATATAGTATGTGTCCATGCACACATGGACGTTTTTAGCAGTTTAGTAGCAGGAGCGTTTCGTTTATGTTTTCTAAACGCCCTGAAATCACGTTCAGGAGAGGGGATTTTGACCACTAAAAACTCTGAACGCTGCTAATAGTGCCTAAACTCTAGGCGCATTTAGCACTTCAGAGTTTATTTATTTCAATGTAAAAACATAAATAAAACTGCGCAAAAGTGAAAACAAATAGTAAACAGTAACAACAGCTGTTCACAATGTCCACACACAGAACAAATAAAAATGTAAAAAAAAAACTGCAAAATTGCTAAAGTGCAGTGCTAATTAATAAATAAAATATATTATTAGAACCCAGTAAAGTCCATATAAACACAATTCCATATATGTACTTCAGAGCAATCAAGATGAGAAGTCCCACATGCCGTAAAAGTTGTGAAAACCAGCCATTGATTTCACACCGTGCTTAGCATAGGAAGTGTGACCCCCTAATAGGAGTGGTCTAATACACTTTGTTTACAATACATGAAGCCAGAGATCCAGATCACTGCAATACCCTCCCCTGTGTCAGGGTAAGTGGCACCAAAGAAATAGATGAATGGATGAAGCCCTCCCTGCGTGATTACCCCACTGGGATGAACTCAAATCACCAGGCATGAAAATGAAAAGGTAACCAACATAGCGTAATACTGTTTAGGAGGATGTAAGCCGGTAACAAGCTCATCAAATCAGGGAGGGGGGAGAATACCATCCATGGGACTGTAAGGGTCAGATGCAGGTCCTCTGAGGAAGCAAACCAGCATGGAACGCAGGCAGAAATGACATCACCGGATGGACGAGATGGTCGGACAGGCAAGCAGGCTACGCGCTCGGAGCTCCAGCTCCTTCTACTGGCCTGGCTTTGTGTATTGTAAGCAAAGCGTATTGGACCGCTTTTATTAGGGGGACACATTTCCTATAGTAAGCGCGGTGTGAAATCACTGGCTGGTGACACCTCTGCTATTTATTTCAATGGCCTGAATAAATTTTAATTCTAGCCACTGAAATAAATAAACGTCAAACTCCAAACACTGCTAAACTCGCCTAAACTGGTTTAAAAAAATGCAGCTTAGGTGAGTTTATAATGCTGATTTTCTTTTGTCAGTATAAACAGTGTTTACAAGAAACCAATGTGCGTTAGGCCTAATATAATAATACAGATGAATCCACTTGATTGGGAATGTACTTTTAGATACGGTATTTTATATTATGTTTCAGTAAATGTTATTTTGTTTTTAATGCTGAGAACTTGGCTTTGTTGAATATGATCTATGATGCAATGCAAACTTCATGCTTACTTTATAACAAAATTAATAGTTTGAAATATGAAGTGGCACAAAGTGATTATTTTTGTATTGGACTTGTTGTTTCAATAATGCAAAACCACAGTCTGCAATATGAAAGGATTCCTTATTAGATATACAGATTTTCCTGATTCAGAAGAAAATATCTAAATTGTAATACTCTAAAACAATCTACTGTTATATTGTATTTACTATCTCATTCATATGTAGATCAAAGGGAAAACTTTTGATCTGCATATGACATCAGATAAAGAAACTGTTCAAGTAAAAACATATATTCCTATTTACTGCATTGTTAACCCTTAGTTAACCCTAATTAACATTTATCAACTCCTTTCATCCTTTAGATATTATTTTTATGGTGATTTTTTTTATTTCTTTTTTTACTTTTAAACTTTAAGCTTTTTTTTTTTTTCATTATTTTTGCTATTTTTTTTTTTAGTGTTGCATAAAAAATGTGCAAAATTGCATAATGGGCCTTAAGTTCCAACCTGCCGATGGACCCTGTAATTGTACCTTTAGGAGTGTGGAACTCTGTGGCCCTGTCGAAAATATACTGCAACAAGCTATTGGTCAGTACTTCCCTCTATCCTCCATTGCTCTACTCCTTGTAGATATCCTACATTGCTCTACTCCTTGTAGATATAAATGTTAAGAATGGGGAAATGGCTGGTATAGCAATGGTTTGATCTCCCAAAATGACTGGAATCTCTCAAATGCATTCAAACAATTCTTCAAACTGAATTCTACCCTTGTAATCCCCTACAGGGGCTATTATAAATACCTGCAGCTTTCCAATATTATTCACTGTGTTGGAAGGGATGCGGATACATTGGCTCATTGCAACATATATGGTGCAGCTGTGGAAAACTTCCAATTTATATCTACAATCAACACATCTCTTCTACACCTGATCCAGTGCATGCACTCCCAGATGTGGGGATTGAACGTTGGCCTTGCAACTACCACACCTCTTTCACTAATATATTACTAGTGGTCAGATATCTATTGCAAGATTTTGGGAAAAAAATATGGTAACCACTTGAGGCTCTGTGATAGAATCCATAATACCCATGTCCAAGTTGAGTGCTTATTTTTGGGAGCCTATTGTAAAGGATCAGTTTTCCAGAAAACCTGTCCCTGCTTGCTACACACAACAAATGTACAGTTGTGACCTAATGACCCAGTTTTGCTTCCATTATGACCACCATATTTTTTCCCAATTGTTCTTAGTGTTCTTAATAATTGCTTTGACCTAACTAAACCCTGAAGCATGACACTATTCAACTCTACTTATTAGCATCCCTTAGCTAGCTCAATCACATATCATGTTACATGATCCTGATCTCAGATATACCTTTTTGCAATAGGTAGTAAATCACATTACCAATATCGTCTTTGTAGTGACTGTTTTTTCACCTTTCTCTTCTTGGTTCCCTCCAGCCTTCCTCCTTACTCCCCTACCTTCCTCCCTTCCATTCTCTACTCTACCCCTTGTGTTTTACAAATGCCACATCTCCCACCAATCAGTGCTCACCATGCTTGAGTGTAACTATAGAACTCAGGTGCATATTATGAATATTGAATCTATCTTATGCTACTGTAAAGATAATTTTCTGTTTTGTACCATGGCACACATCGTAACCACAGTGCCTTATGAGTTTGGAATTTAAAAAAATAAAAAATAAAAGTATAGTTAAAAAATTAGCAAAATTGGAAAAAAGGTCTCCTTTCATTTGTAAATAACTTTATTATGCTTTGTACCAGAAACAATGTTATTGTTATTTTAAATGAATTATAGAAAAAAAGTGTATACTTTTTATTTACAGGAAAACTACTACTAAAAAAAATCTAAGACTGGTCAAAATTGAAAAAAACTAAAACTTTTGTACTTGCTGCCATAAAATTATGTTCTTGGAGTTCATTAAGGGACGACGAATCAGTATTAATTCTAACACATACTGTTTTACTGATGCCTACAGGAGATCTGACACTAACAAACATAGCTGTTAGTCAGATAGAACCTTTCCCACACTGCTTATGCTCCAGTTTTATGTAAGCAGTGGGTGGGAGTGGATCATAAAGACAGAGGGGTGGGACTGTGGTAGCTTACAGCTCAACAGCTGCCTGAAGAACCTTTTGTGTGAAGTTGGTATCAGAAAAGGTCTGAAACACCATTTGGTAAAACTTTGTGAACATGTGAACAGAAGAACAGGTGGCAGGCTTTCAAATATGAAGAACAGATTCCGGATGCTGAAGCCCACCAACACTAACTGATCTAGTGGTGTGCATCAGACAAAAAAAAGGGGGATCCTTATCCTGAGCCCATAGGTTTGAATGTTCGGTGGCCTAAACCACCCAACAACCGAGGGACAAGAGACATCTCTTATGGGTGAAAATTCTGTCATAGAGAAGCAACAGCCTAGAGATAAACTCGAACAGCTCACAGCACATCCAAACAATGGAGTAATATCTCCTTGGAATGTAACAGCACAAGTCAGAGAGATAAAAGCACAATGTCCTGGTTAAGGTAAGAGGGAGAACTACTATAGGAAGAAATGGGGCCTTAGGGCTTAAGACTCTTTTCTCTGTGTAGCACCAGAAAAGGTTCTGTACAAGATAAAGCTGCTAATTCAGAAGCTCGCCTTGCAGAGTTGATGGCAACAAGGAAGCTACCCTGTGAGTGAGAGTAGGTAGAGGAATCTCTGCTAGGTTTGAAAGGGCAGCTTTTAAATAGCTGACAGAGCCAGGTCGAGATACCACAGATGTAAGGGTGGAGCTATGTGAATGACACCCTGGTGTTGATTAAGGCCAGACTGGAGAAAAGCAAGGGTACATGCCGCAAAGTACCCCTTTGGATGGAAATTCCTTGCCTTGCACCATGTGAAGTAGACTTTCCAAGTGCAGTGATTTCCTAGCTTTTAGGGGTACCTGGACTTTAACAGCCATGCCATAGACGCCAAAGACAGTGAAGAAGGTGATAAACTGTAGGGCTGCAACTAAAGATTATTTTCATAATTTATTAGTTGGCCGATTATTGTTTCGATTAATTAATTAATCTCATAAAATCCTAAAAAAAAAAAATGAATATGCCATTTTTTTGTTTATTTCAAATAATAATGAAAAAACTGAGTGTCACACTCAACATAACTACTGAAGTAAATTCCTAATTTATTACTGACAATGCAGTGAGGGGGCTGGCCCTGAATGGGAGAGGGTACCGTACTGGAGGGTGGTAGAGAGTTAGCTAGTTTGGAGACCAGGCAATAGAGGAAGTAGGTTGGGAGGGAGGAAGTTTGGAAGAGAGGCATGTAGGACAGGAACTGGACCAGAGGGGGTTGCGATTGAAAGGGAGTTTGTTTAGACAGGGGACCAGACCCAAAAGGGGGAGAGCGGGCTGGAGGAACTGGACCAGAGTGTGGGAAAGAGGTGGCGTCTCCGGACCAGAGTGTGGGAGTGAGAGGCTGTGTATTCCTCAAACTGACACCAATGATGGGGCACTATCCCCCCCAGAAACACCAATGATGGGGCACTATTCCCCCCAGGAACACCAATGATAGGGCATTCTTACCCCCAGGAACACTAATGATGGGGCACTATTCCCCCCCAGGAACACCAATGACAGGGCACTATTCCCAGGAACACCGATAATGGGGAAATATTACCCCCAGGAATACCAATGATGGGGCACTATTCCCCCCCAGGAACACCAATGATGGGGCACTTGTCCTCCCAGAAATACCAATGATGTGCACAACCCCCCCCCAGGGACACCAATGATGGGGCACTTGTCCTCCCAGAACTATCATTCATGTCACTGTTTACTTTGAAAAGTAAGCCTCTGTATGTATACCTTATTGATATTGCAGCTTGGCGCCCACGTGACCGGCTGCTTCTCTCTTCTCTCACTAGGCAGCAGAGCGGGTGGGGGTGAGAATCTCCCTGCTGACGTCAGAAAAGAGGAGGAGAGAGGCGGCCGGGCCCGGTCACATGAGTGCTGTTATGTGAAAGGTATACAGTGGCGCCGCCAGCTTGTACAAAGGGAATATAAAAAGAACACTTGGGCGAAGGCGGAGCTGACAGGCAGGGACGAAGGTGCGCTCTGTGACCAACTAATCGGAGCAACTAATCAATAATGAAAATCGTTAAAAACGAATTTCATTATCGATTATTATCGATTTTATCGATTAGTTGTTTTAGCCCTAGTAAACTGACCTGTTGAACAGAAGATTTGGACAATATGGGAAAGCCCGCAGAGAGTCTGCCACAAGTCTGTTGAGGTCCAAGATTACCACATCAATCTGAGCAAGTTTTTTGCAGCAAGTAGCACTCGAATGTCTTCATTTTTGATTCTGAGAAGCAGATGAGGAAGGAGCTTCACAGATGGTAAAGCATGGATCAAGTTGAACTGATTCCATAGAGTTATCAGGGAATCTGATCCTATGGCTAGAGGATCCCTGAACTCAGGGACAAACCTGATTAGTTTGTTGTTGGATCTGGAAACCAGGAGATCCATGTCTGGTGTTCTCCACCTGTGACAGAGGTCTAGATATATCTATAGGTGAAGGGGCCATTCTCCACAATCCAGACATTGACCAATTTTCCTTGCACAGAATGTGCACAGTAGAAAGGGCTGGAAGATGAAGTGAGGCTGTTGGTTCCTGCCTAATGGTTGATTTACACCACTGCTGTGGCCTTGTCCAGCTAAATCCAGGTTGGATGATTCTAAAGTTTATAGTCCCAGTGTTGAAAGGATAACCAAATTACTCTGAATTCCAATATGTGGATTTTAGGACAAAATGCTTACATTGAAAGGATGCCCAGGACTCCTACCCAGCCTGTTAGGCTGGTGTCTGTCATGAGAATCTTCCAAACCGAGGACAGGAAAGATTTCCCTGAATTCAGAGCTGCATTCATTAGCCACCAGGCCAAGAGTAGCCTGGTCCTGGGAGTTGGATGCTTTATCTGGAGAATGTTTCTTCTTGTTCCACAGAGCTTGAATGTTGAGTTGTAATAGTCTTAAATGAAATCTGGCACACATAATAGCCTCAAAGGAGGCCATCAAGCCCAAAACCCTCATGCAAAAAGCAAAGGCATGATTGGTTCCAGAACTGCAGAACCTAAGAACTGAGATGTTCTCTTTGTGGGAGAAAAACCCATGGATTGGGTCTTATCTAGAAGAAGAAAAGGGTCTGCTTCTCTTAGCAGAGAAATAACATCCAGTCTCCTAAGACGCAAGCAAAAACTGGAGAATGATGGAATGGGAAGGGGTTAAGCTGGACATAGATAGATCAAAATCTGTCTGGTTTAGCAGGGACTGGCAGAATTTTGATCTATTTATGGGCTGTTCTCGCTAGAGAGTAGTCGATCTAATGTTTGGCTTCTCTCGATCAGGAATGTTGTAAATGTTTCATTCAGTCAGCACATGCAGCCAATCAGCTGCAGAATTGATCAGTATATTCAGACAGCAGAGGAGTCCCACTGTCAGAATAAAATAACACAGTGAGATGGATTTCTTCATCGACCTTGAATGCGTGAATTTGTTTTTTTGTTTTTTTTGATCAGATGCCTGGCTGATGAAAAAAAAAAGGTCCATCAATGGCCAGTTTTAGATCTGGCTAACTAAGAGCTTTGTTTGCTTTTGTCCAATCTCCTGTAGACAGCAGTATAACCAACTTGTCTCAAAGTTAATACCGATTCTTAAGGGCTAAAGAAAAAAAAAACAAAAAACACACAAAACAAGATAGTTGGAGGAATTCCTCCACCTGGACATTGTATTCTGACAGTGGCTCTCCCTGCTGTCAGAATACACTGATCATCAGCAACTGATCAACAAAAAAAATCCAGTGATGAGCAGGAAAGGGCCACACACAGATCGAAATTTGATCTGTCTATGCCCAGCCTTAGGTATCACACATTGCACTTTGCACACCTTGGTGCGGCAATGTGGCTTCACATATATTTGTAAAAGCATGCAACCAAAAAATACATGTCTACTCCAAATAACAGTTTTAACTTGTCTAGTTGGCTAGCAGGTAAATATGTTGGGGAATTTGTTGTACTGTATTGTTCTGTAAAATGCCCTGCCCAACTTCTGGAGCCTACAGTATAAGAATTTACACAGCCTGGGAAGCAGATATACTCTATCCTGGGCCATTTTAGACCATTTGTGCCCTGCTCTTATGTAAGGTGCCCTGCTTTCATTTAATGTGCTCATCAACCCCCTGTAATCTGTCCACCTAATCCCCTGTAATCTGCCCCGCTGACCCCCTGTACTCTGCCCTGCTGAATCCCTTTACTCTGCCCTGCTGACCCTTGCCATTTTGCCATGCTGACCCCTATTTTTTGCCATAATGAGCCCATGTGCTCTGCCCTGCTAAACCCCATGTTCCCATGTGCTCTGCCCTGCTAAACCCCATGTTCTGCCCTGCTGACCCTCTGTATGCCATCTTCCTGGCCCCCTGTACACTGCTTATCTCACGTTTGACCCAGAATTAAGCATTTTGCAGAACAAAACCCACAAGTTTCACATTAAATAGTATGTTTTAATATTTATTCTATTTGTAAATGCTTTTTCTAAAAATATTTGTTGTTATATCAACAGCTTGCTGATCACACCAATGTTCCATAAGATGTTGATGTGAACATTATTTCATGGGTTCCCCAGAATCTCAAACTTTTTGTCAAGGGTTCTTCCTAGGTAGAACAGTTGAGAAATCCTGATCTAGTGCTTCTCTACCCAATGCCTTGAGTAAAGTACCTCTTCATGCAATTATAAGTTGTTATTTTGTTTGATGATCATTTGTTGTAATTTGCTTTGTATTTGTGTTTTGTTTCATTTGAGCAGAACTTTCCTATTTGTTAAGTCAATGGTGAGAAAATGCCAAACTGGGAACGTGAAGGAATTTGTTTTTTATCGCGCAATTTTTGAAACTCCTAAATACAGAGTAATCAGTCTTTTCTTAACCAAAGACAATTTATGTAGCACAATATTAATTTAAGGATCACTTTTTGTGTCATTATGCACAGCTTGGGCCTGGAGGTCTAATTATTTGTTTGATATGCTCTTTTCCAACACCTAGTACCTACAGTAGCTTAAAGTATAAATAAAGGCAAAACATTTTTTTTTTTTTTTTGTTAGAGTAGAGATAGCTTAGAACACCTGCCAGGTTTAATTGCTGTCTGTTCCCTGTTAAGGAGATTTACTTTCTCTATTTGACCTGTTTACGATTATCATTGAACGTGAAAGTAAAAGAAAGTTCCAAATTTTGGTTTGTCCCCAGAAAAGTAATAGGGGTGAAAATCTTCCAATGGGGCACTAGTTCTGATGACCTGAGGGTCCCCAAGGAATTCCCTTAATTTGCAGGGATTTTCTATGACTTCCTGTTTGACTATAGGACAGGAGGTAAAGGTAAATCCCTGCAATAGGACACAGATGGCGAAAAAAAAAACCTGACAGGGGTGATAACCTCTCTTACTCTATCCAAATGTTTTGCCTATAGTTTTACTTTGAAGACAACTTGGTAAAAATTAAACAATAAAAAAGGTTACAGTGTTAATAAAAAAAAAATCAAAACATAACAAAAGTAAAACGATGTACCATATCCAACACCAACACTGTACAGGATTGTTTTGGTATAGCACTCCAATCTTTATGGTAGACTATAATCCTGTATTAATTGTTGCTGTAAGAGAGGAAATATGAATATTGGGTTATAAAGTTTTTTTGTGGTAATAAAACAGCCATACATATAAAATGAAAGTACCAAATCTCATTCTTGCCATTTTGATATATAGAATGTATAACGTATAGTAAGGGCATACCAATCTATCCATACTGGTACCAACAGCAGTTGTTGGTTTTTCATGTAAACTGTAGGGTTTAAAGTGTATGTTATATCTTCCCGAAAGTGATCTCAGTGTCCTCGAAGAGCGAAGAGATTTAGGTTGACCACATCCAAGAAAGACCTAATGAAGACAAAATATATGTATGATAAAGTGTAACATACATTATTTAAAAATAGAAGTAAATATTATTGGCATATATATGAAGTAATGAGCATTGTAGCATTCTTAGACTGACAAAAATGACAAGACCTGACAAGACCAAGGCTGATCTTGCTTTTCTAACCAATCACTGAGGGATAAAATGAATATCCTACTTAGCATCTTTTTAAAACATTTTTACAATTAGCATTTGTATATGATTCACTGTAGCTTAAGACATTCCTTTGGCTGCAAAAAACTAGGACAATATTGTGGTGTTTTGAGAGTTCAGGGTGATTGCTGATTGCAGCATAGTTATGCATGTATATATGAGATTATTAGGTACCTTTACAGAGTGAGGTGCAACAACTGAGTGGCCCTTGAAGCAGCTGAGTGTGCTTAGTGCTTCTTTGTGTATTTGCTTATATCTACGTACATTTGTTTATGTCCATATGGGCTAAGATGTATACAGGGCCATCTTTGCCATCAGTGCAATTTTGTTTTCCACCCAACATCCCAAAAAACAAATAAACACACACAGACTTATGTATTGTATTGTATTGTAACTGTACTCTCTGCCCTCATGTTGTAGAGTGCTGCACAAACTTTTGGCGCTATATAGATCTTGTATAATAATCTCAAAAAACGTTAAAAACGTAAACATGAAGAACTGGTCCACGCTCACTGATTGGTTGCTAGGGACAGGAAGACAGCGGGGCTGGCTTGTAGCCAGAGCTTTTTTTTTTCTTGGAGAATAGGTGCAGGAACTTCCTTGCAGAGAGACATAGAACAGCTCCAAATAATCAGCGCATTGCAAAAGGAGAACGAGGCACAGAGTACCGCACTCAGTCTTGCATAACACAGAGGGCTGAGGAGTGCATACTGTGCAGTGCTGAGGTGTTTGTATCACACAGGTCACAGCTCAGCACAAGGGGCAGTACTTACATATCCACTGCCAAAGTAACCGTCTATTGCTCACTTCTGAACACCTCTTTGCTTACCTCTGCACCCCATCTACATTTTATCTCTGTATCCCCCCGTCCACAGCTTACCTCTGTATTCCCCCATCCACAGCTTACCTCTGTATCTCCCCATCCACAGCTCACCTGTGTTTCCCCTGTCCACAGCTCACCTCTGTATCCCCCTTCCACAGCTCACCTCTGTATCCCCCCCATCCACAGCTCACCTCTAGACCCCCAGCCACAGCTCACCTCTGTATCCCTCCGTCCACAGCTCACCCCTGTATCTCTCCATCTACAGTTTACCTCTGTATCACCTCTATTCACAGCTCACCTCTGGACCCCCGGCCACAGCTCACTTCTGTATCCCTCCATCCACAGTTCCCCTCTGTATCCCCCTTTCATAGCTCACCTCTGTGTCCCCCTTCCACATCTCACCTCTGGACCCCCGGCCAAAACTCATCTCTGTGTCCCTCCGTCCACAGCTTACCTCTGTACCCCCCATCCACAGCTCACCTATAGACCCCCAGCCACAGCTCACATCTGTATCCCTCTGACCACAGCTCATCTCTGTATTCCTCTGTCCACAGCTCACCTCTGTATCCCCTTGTCCACAGCTCAACTCTGTATCCCCCCGTCCACTGCTCACCTCTGTATCCCCCATTCACAGCTCACCTCTGTATCCCCCCATCCACAGCTCACCTCTGTATCTCCCTTCCACAGCTCACCTCTGTATCCCCCTTCCACAGCTCACCTCTGTATCCCCCCATCCACAGCTCACCTCTGTATCCCCCGTCCACAGCTCACCTCTGTATCCCCCCATCCACAGCTCACTGCTGTATCCCCCGTCCACAGCTCACCTCTGTATCCCCCATCCACAGCTCATCTCAATATCCCCCATCCACAGCTCATCTCTGTATCCCCCCGTCCACAGCTCACCTCTGTATCCCCCTGTCCACAGCTCACCTCTGTATCCCCCCCGTCCAAAGCTCACCTCTGTTTCCCCCATCCACAGCTCACCTCTGTATCCCCCCCATCCACAGCTCACCTCTGTTTCCCCCGTCCATAGCTCACCTCTGTATCCCCCGTCCACAGCTCACCTCTGTATCCCCCCATCCACAGCTCACCTCTATATCCCCCAATCCACAGCTCACCTCTGTATCCCCCCCGTCCACAGCTCACCTCTGTATCCCCCCATCCACAGCTCACCTCTGTATCCCCTCCATATAGCTCACCTCTGTATCTCCTCCCCCCATATAGCTCACCTCTGTATCCTCACCCCACATAGCTCACCTCTGTATCCCCCCCACATAGCTCACCTCTGTACCCCCTCCCATAGCTCACCTATATACCAGCTTACACCCCAATCTGTGGATGTGAAGCAGCTTACACAACCCGCCCCCTCCCTACACCACTCTCACCTCTTTTTACAAAATTCACCCCTCCTCCCCACCTTGCACTATACCTCCAAGGCTCCAACCTCACTACAGCTAATTCTCTGAAGAAGCCCCCTCCCCCTCTCTCTACAATTCTTCACAGCGGTGCAACACAGTGCAGTGTCTGCCTAACAGACCTGTAGCAGTAGCACACAGCCAAAACACTTCACTTGGCTCTGTGCTACACAGGTCTGATAGGCGGGGGTGGGGGCGGGAGGAACACAGAGTGCCACTCTCAGACACAGCCGCGGCCCTGCAGCTCTTGACAGGGGAGAAGCGGGGCGAGCAGACTATCCAGCACATGCAGCTCACAGCTGTGGTTCTCCCCTGTCATAGCATGGCCGCTTGGGAGAGCAAGGGGGGGGGATGGGGGCAGTCGGCTGCACCCTCTACTCAGGGAAAACTGCGGGCAGCATGGGGCTCAAAGGGCAGCTGCTTTGTGCCCTCCAACAATGACTGGGACCTGGGCAGCTGGCCCGTTTGCCCCACATAAAGACAGCCCTGGATGTATACATTATGCGCCTCCGCCAATGTCACTGGTTACACATGTTACACAATGTAGCAGCTATTTTTTTTAATTTTTTTATACATTTGGGTATTTGAGTTAGGATATCCAGGTTTCTGTGTTACAGATGTCTTTTCTGAGAAGAGCTGTAGCTACTGTATGACCAGGTTAATACTAATACTTATACTAGTATACTAGTCATATCCAGGCTAGTTTTTTGTTTTTCTAATATAATATTTTTTGAAAAAAAAAAGAAAAGAAAAGGCACAGACAGGGAAAAAGGGAAAGAAAAGGAGAACAAGGAAATTAAAAGAAAAGACATAATAGAAGAAAAGAAAAGGAACTGCAATAGTCCCAAATGCACAGTCATCTGATGATTTTAAACTATATGCAAAGGCACATCTGTAATTAATGTAGTAAATATTTTACAATTACTTGGGTATTCATTTTCAGAATTTGTTACAACTAATATTCAATATTAAAATTTATATTATCCGTAGGCTTTACACACTATTGTTTTAATAACCAGACACAGCAACAGCTGTTTTAAACTGTAAAATATGTTTATAAATTAATGTAGTAAGAGGAAACAAATATGTTTTAATAATGGGTACATAAATGTTTATGAATCATACCTATTTGCCAGAAATGATAAATAATAATGAGCATAGCAAACACAACATTGCATCATTATACCATACATAACGATATGTAATACTGGTGAGTTGAAGCGTTTACTGAATTTTATGTATTCTTTTATGTACCAGAAATCATCTACTCTTTAGGATTATAATTAGAGCATCCTGAATGTACCAAGTATAAAACAAGATAAAATCATTAGGATTGACTTATAAAAATGTATACAGCAAAATTGATTTTGCCCAACACACGCAAACAGATTAGCGCTGTCTTGTGTATAGTAAATTAAAAAAAAAAAAGCCAACATTGATCTGGATGCTATTTACAATCTATATTTTTTCTTTGTCCAAGCTTATATTGCCTTTAGTTAAAACTGCATGTCAAAATGTTCAGTACATGCAGGCATATAGAAATGGGAAATGATACGCATTTTGGAAAGGCTGATCTTTCCCTAACCCCATAGTCAATTAATATACCCATCTCAATAAAAGACCGTTAAGAAGGTTCAGGAGGTAAAATGTGATAAGGCTAACTCAAACATTACAAGAAAATTTAAAGATGAATATTGAGGAAAGTAAAAATTCTTCCTTATAGTGAGGTTGCCCCCACACTGAGAGGGTTCAATGCTCGTTTAAAGTGGTTGTAAACCAAGTTACACCACTTGTACCTACAGGTAAGCCTATAATAAGGTTTACCTGTAGCTACTGTAAACATTTCCTAAACCTGCATGGTTTAGGATATATTTACCATATAAGCTTGCACCAACATCATCGACGCATGCGCACTGAAGAAACGGCCTATTCGTGCCGTTTCTTCAGGACTGGTGCTGTGACCGGCAGCTCCCATGCGCATTCGTGGAAGTAACGTCATCGTGTCTGCGGCCAATCACAGCGCCGGAGCCCACAAACCCGGAAATAACTCCAGGAGAGATGTCGCCGGTCACAGTGTTGTGCGGGGTAATCTTCCTTACCAAATGCTCAGCTCCTGCAGGCTCCCTCTGTGCTGCTAGATCAGTCCCTGCAGCCTCCTCTCCCCTGTGATCCAGCAGTCCCAGATCCTCTGATGTAATCAAGTACAGTGCAGAGCTCATAGCCCTACACTGGATGTGAGGACCTTGAGGAGCAGCCCACTCATGAAGTTCAGGGGAGTAAAGGAGAGCAATGGCTGCTGGGAATTGGTGGATTAGAGAAGTAAAACCATTTTTTCCAAACCCTACTTGAATATATTATCTGCTGCCTATATATTTGGATCTTCTAATCTTTTTGACCAAAGGTAACCTCTGTTTATGTACTTTTTTGCTGAATGCAAGATCTGAATTATTGCTGTGATAGGTTTTCAAGTGCGCTTGTCACAATATTAACAGATCTACAATATTATCTAATAAGGAATGGTAAATTACTGTCCTAAACAGACTAATTAAACTATGAGTGGTGGTATGCTGAACCTAAAATGGGTCAGTGAGGTTTTGGGTAGGATTAGAAAACAAGCACACATGTGCTTGTGCCTATTTATTTCAAATTATGCCTGCTTTTATTTTGCCAGATGAATTTAAGGTGGACCTGATTGAAAAATTAGGAGTTGCTATGTTATAGGGAACATTTTGAAATGTTAAAGTAGAAGTCCATTCATATCCTATCTAAACTTAAACCTGCTCCCACCCCCATTCTAAGCCCTATACTAACTACCCTGTAGAGGAAAGATGGAGAGGAAAAGACCTAATCTAAAGGCCATCTGCCAAGTTTCAGTGATAGTGAGCCCTTGTAGATTTCCAACTCAGGGTTCCCCAGGGTGGGGAGTCTAAGCCCCAGCCTGCTTCTTTACCAGGGCCCCTAATGGTGGGGATGGACTTGCAGCAAGCTGTAATCAGGCCACGGCCCCCAGGTATGCCCAGCTTAGGATGTGGAGACCACTAACATGTGCGGAGTACAAATGGCAGGAGATAGAAGCAAATCCAGGAAACAACCCAAGGTTAGGTTGGGCGGCACTCAAATACAAACAGTAGACAAAGCAGGCGATTGGTACACGGGAAGTCAGACACTGAATATACATAATAGTAGGCAAACTGGAGCCCAGAGTAGAAGTTGCTCAGGCAACTGTGTCAGATAGGGAAGCAAACTGGGAGGCAGACCAAGAAGTAATAGAAGGGAAAGGAAATATAAACCCACAAAATAGCAGGCTTTGCCCATAAGTAAGCATAGAAGCCAAACAACAAATGTAAAAGGAATCACGGGTCTAGGAGAACCACTGCAGCAAGGAGGTAAAAACTACTGCAGGCTAAATCGTTACAGCGCCTGTCTGATTACGTGATCTCCAAAGCCGCCAGTTTCAGTGAAGAGGAGAAATCGCAGACAACAGCTGTAAAGCCTATGTGGTGACGTTACCCATAGACTTACTATGAGGCATTCATTGTTGGCTGTCCATTCTCTACCCAGAAGCCAGCCTTGGGAGCAGATCATGCCACGTTTCCTCTACAGGGTAGTTAGTGTAGGACCTAGAATGGGGATGGGAGCAGGTTTAAGTTTAAATAGGATTTGACTGGACTTCTACTGTAATTGTACCCAAGCACTATCCTGAAGGATTTACCTTTTGTCTGAAATTTCTCTAGAAACACGACAGTGCAATTCATTTGCCTTGGCATTCTTGAGCTGCTGTCTTATGTTTTTATATCTGCAGCTTGAGATCATTTAAGGCACTATGCTTCTGTCTTCTAGACTCATGAGATTTGGTGATGTCGTTATCATATTTATCTTACTGGAAAGAAAGTATCTGAAGGTCTGCAGTGCAAACATATCCCTGCTTCTGCTTTATTTATTCTGTGGATATGTGCTTCCTGCACCTCCACTGTTGCTTCTCATATATAACCCCAATAATTATCAGATTACCAGTCATGAGGGGGCAGCTCTGATATGAGGAAGCAAAGCCCTGTCTCTATCAAGATGGCCACCTCTGCAAGTTTGAAAAAAGGCAATGTAAGGCTGGCCATACACTATACAATTTTCTGATTCAATTTCCTTTAGATTTACCTTCAACTATGTAGTGCAAGGGCCTGTCTGATTGCATACAAATTGAAAGGGTTTAGGTTTGACCTCATATTATATGGTTTTGGTAAATCTAAAGAAAAGTTGAACAGGAAAATTGTATAGTGTATGGCCAGCTTAAGTCAATAACAATGAAAAGATCAGCTGAAGGCAAATCACAGGCAGTCTTAATGACCCTTGAGGACCATTTGCCCTCTGCTTGCCTTTTTTGGGGACCCCTTCCATAGTACAGGCCCTCTTTAGGGTATTGTGTGCAGTGGTTCACACACGGAGCCATGGCTTGACTCCACTCCCTATGTCTTCTGATTTGCTCAGTGGCTGTGATTGACAGCAGTGTGCGCCAATGGCTCCCCCTGCTGCCACAAGCCAATCAGAAGTGTCAGTCCCTAGACAGCCAAGGCTCTCGTGGACATTGCTGGATCGAGAGGGGGCTCAGGTAAGAATTAGGGGGGGCTGCTGCACACAGAAGGTTTTTTACCTTCATGCATAGAATTCTTTACGATTAAAAATTTTGTGCCTTTACAACCACTTTAACAAAGAACGTGCTGTACTTAGAATGCAGTAGTCAGGAGTAAGAAATGTAAAACACAGTGAGGGGAATTTATCAAAACTGGTGCAGTCAGAATTTTGAACAATGCATGGCAACCAATCAGCTTCTATCCTCAGCTTGTTCAGCTTTAAAAATGAAAGCTATGAGCTGATTGGTTGCCATGCACACCTGCTCCAGATCCTGTTTGCTTTAGTTTTGATAAATTCCCCTAAGGGCTAATTCATACAGGCGCTGAGACAGGTCCTGTATGCTGAGCCAATTTTTGCTGCATGTGCATCCACCTATAGAACTGGGTGCACAGATCCGAATGCAGACACTATGCATTTGGATACATAAATTTCTTCCTGTCTGCATGTCAAATTTTGACATTTGACTATGTCCATGCAGCTGCTGCATTCCAATTGACTTTGACTGAACTGCCTGCACAGGGATGCACAGAACACCATGAAACCCCCACGAGGTACACGGCCATCACACTGGGCATGGACTCATATGCTCCACGTGAATGAGGCCTAATTGTTATATGGGTCAGATAGCAGGAAAGAGGAGATGTCAGGTAATTAAAAGAGAAGTATGGGAATTTTATTTATGAATCATAATTACCTAGGTAGATGCTGCATCTGTCCACGGCCGGTTCTAAGGCTGAGAAATTAATAATCAAACAGCTGATCACCTGAGCAGAGCGCTGGTGGCTGTCAGTCTCTGGCTCTGCTCTGCCCCTCCACCCACCCCGGTGCTCACTGAAACGCTGGGCTGTGGAGGGGGCAGAAGTGACCGGCTCAGGCTCTCAGCAGCTTGCTGAGAGGCTTAGCTGGGTGATGGTCCAGGCATGTGAGCAGATCCCAACCATATGGGTGCGATGTTTGCCCAGAGCTGGGTGCCGGTCCAGGCATGTGAGCAGATCCCAACCATATGGGTGCAATATTTTCTCAGCCTGGACTGACTCTGTGACATCAGCAATTCCTAGTCAAAGGCCTCCTCTGCACCCACCCCCCCTAGTCCAAGGCCTCCTCTGCACTCCCCTCTCCTAGTCCAAGGCTTCTTTACAGCCCACCCCAAGTTAAGAGCTTCCTCTGCAACCTGCTGTCTGAATCTAGGTCTTTTATCAACCCCACTTTTCAGGTCCAGGGCCTCCTCTACACCCCCCAGTCTAGGGCCTCTGGTGTACTTTCCTCCCTGTCTAGGGCCTCCTCTGCATCCCCCAAGTTCAGGGTGTCCTCTGCATCCCCCAAATCCAGGGTCTCCTCTGCGCCCCCCCAGCTTAGTGCCTCCTCTGCACTCGACAGCCCAGGGCCTCCTTTGCACCCCCCCTCAGCCCTGGGCCTTCACTGAACCCCTTTAGCCCAGGGACTCCTCTGCACCTCCCCCTCAGTCCAGGGCCTCCTCTACACCCCCTCTGCACCCCCTCAGTCCAGGTCCTTCTTTGAAACCTCCCCTTCTCTGAGATGCCTCATGCAGAAAAGACATAGGCTGTTTGGGCACTGGGCAGGACTAGGAGGGAAACCTGCCTATACATTACACTTGATCAGGTGGCAGTCACACCCTTAAAGCAGCAGTTCCCAGTGCGGGTGGGGGTGGCAACCCTGGCGGCGCCCCCCTAGATGCATCACCCGGGGCAGGCGCCCCCCTGCCCCCACTAGTTTCGGCCCTGATTGTGTGTCCTATTTGAGCTCTACCCACACCTGTTAAGCTCCATTTTTTCATAGCTTTTCCCTCTCCATCCAATTTTCTTGTGCTGCTTCTTCTTTCTTCACAACGACTTCTCAGACCATCCATGGCAGCTAATCTGTTACAGTTGCCATGGGAACATGCTTACCCCTTTTTTGGGCCAATTTTAAAAGGTAACTCCACTTTCGTGTGGAAAAAAAATAGCAAATAAAGAAAAAATAATATAGCGTATACAATTGTAATTGTAATATTTTTAAAAATTACCTTTCCTTTTCAATCTACAGCTCTGTAATTTTCAGAAAATGCATCACAATTTGGTTTTCTGGAGTTGTTCTGTACACAGAATGTGTACAGAATGCCCCCCATAAACAGAATTTCCTGCTTGTACGATTGGCTCACCAATTTTGCCAGAAGTCTGCACTAAGATCGAAGTCAGATTTCAGGCATCTCCTGCAACTAAAATGGCATTTTTGATGAGATACTCCCAATAGGAAAACATCTAAAGGGATGGGTGCAGGCCCAGTAGTTTTTCTCATTAGAGCCCTGCAGGTGCACAGGTAATTGATAATTATGAAACCACTCCAATTAGATTCACTTTCCCACATGGATACAGCCAATACACGTGGATTTCTTCAGAATAACAAAAGGTAGGAATCTGCAACAAAGTATGTTAAAATCCTTGCAATGTACATAGATCACCCAGAGGGGAATGTTTTTTTCTCAACAAAAGTGGAGTTACAAATTGAGGAAAAGGATAGTGTTTAACTATTTTTTAAAAAGATACACTTACATTATTATTTTTGCTATGCTGCAAAAACTCCATTATAAAGAGTAATATAGTAAAGCCTGTCAAATCTACACAATTCACTAAATATGTATTCAGCTCGATGACCTCTATTCATTTATTAGCAATATTTCTGGGTGATTGTAATGATTTAACAAGCAAGTGCAGCCCTTTTGTTCTGCGATGCTTGGCCTCAGCTACACTGCTCTAAAATGGCTGACAGGAAACAGAATAGAAAATCTCTGATCAATAGCAATAGAGTGCCATGGCTTTATAACTACCTCACATTCTTAGTAGAAGTAAATCCCTTGCTCTGGCAAGCAGTAAAATCATATGAGTACCTGTCTGTGGGTGCTAATGGTTGTAGTTAAAATGCACAGAAAGACTTTTTTAAGCCTACCTCAACTTTAATGGTTATTTTCCATGGAAAATAATAAAAATGATTCTTGCATCATGGCATGCTACCTTAGATTGACAATTTGAGCTAACTGTTACATTTTTCAAGAACAATCCAAGTCGATTAAGAGTTTAATATTACCTAGCAAACAGCTGTTGGCATACTGCAGAATACCAATAAATTGCATCCCTCTAATCAAATAAAGAGCTTAAATTGGAAGGCGAGAAATAACTATCATTTCAGAAGTTTATTAATATGTCAGAGTCTTCCTAAAATAGAGCAAATTGAACAAGTAAAAGAGCAGATCATTTAATGGTGTATCTCCTAAGTAAAAGCAAAGTATGCTGTTTAAAATGTGAAATATAAGTGCCGCTGTATGCTCTGCACTAAGCTGATCAATAAACAACTCTGACCATCTTTTTCATTTAGGAATAATAACAAAACAAACACCAAGGGCTTTCTGTGCAGCTTATAGCAACAGCCATTAAAAGATTTACAAAAACCATGTAAGCGTGAGATACAGCTGTAACAGATTAACTTGAAAATTCTGTTTTAAATTCATATATATTTTTAATTCTTTAGGATATTATCAACAAAATCCCCATTTACAACTGCTCACTCCTTCACCCATCTTCTCCACCCCACAGCTTATATATATCACCCTCACTCCTGTCTTCACCTTATTACTGCACATATCAGCTCCTGCTAATTCTGAACCCATATACCAATAAAACCTGCAGGCCATTGGGACGTGTCCCCCCACATAAGTCACACAACCATATCACCTCTCTCACCCTTCTGCTTCTCCTAACTTCTGGAGATATTTCCCCAAATCCTGGACCGCTATCATTTACCTTCGGCCAACATACCCAGCACCCCCCATCCTCTGATAGCAGCCGCAATCCACACAATCTCATCTCTATTCCTCTTCAGCCTAGAACCAGCCTCCCCTTCTCCTGTGCCCTTTGGAATGCCCACTCTGTTTGTAACAAACTCACCACCGTCCATGACCTATTTATCACAAACTCCCTGAACCTACTTGCAATTACTGAGACCTGGATTCAAGAATATGACCTTCCTTCTCCTGCTTCTCTCTCCTATGGTGACCTCCTGTGGACTCACATTCCCAGGCCTAGTGGACGGAAAGGAGGTGGTGTTGGAATCCTCCTATCCCCTCAAAGCGCTTTTCAGGTTCTTCATCCACCCCCTTCTCTGTCCCTCTCTTCATTTGAAGCTCACTGTATTCGTCTATTTTCTACAGTTTCATTGAGAATTGCTGTGATCTATTGGCCCCCTGGACCGGTATCAAACTTCCTTGATTACTTCTCTGCCTGGCTACCCTACTTTCTCTCTTCTGAAATTCCAATAATCATTCTTGGTGACTTCAACATCCCTGTTAATCTTAATACTCCTGCTACTTCTAAGCTGCTGAGCCTAACCTCCTATTTTGACCTAAAACAATGGACAAGCACTTCTACTTACTCTGTTGGCAACTGCCTTGACCTCATATTCTCCTACCTATGCACTCTGCACACCCTCTCCAATATTCCTTTTCCTCTCTCTGATCACACCTTATTAGTTTCACGCTCTCCTTGTCTGCCTCCTCCTTGCCTTCCAACTACCAAACTATTACCTGTAGAAACCTTTGCCATCTTAACCCTTCTATTCTTTTTTCTGCTACAGATTGTCTCTATGACAAAATCTCATCCCTGTCCTGCCCCAACTTGGCCACTTCTACAACAGTTCACTATCATCCACCCTGGATACCCTCGCCCCCCTCACTACGCACAGAATTAGGTCCCGACCACTACAACCCTGGCAGACAGACAATACCAGAAGCCTCAAAAAACGTAGATTTCAGCCGATATAAATCTGTCTTTCAAAAATACCATTCCTGCCTGCACACTGCCAAACAGAGCTACTTTATCACTCTCATTAACACCCTCTCACGCAGTCCCCATCAACTCTTTTCTACCTTTACCACTCTACTTCGTCCTCCATTACCCCCACCCACTAACTTACTCACTGCCCAGGAGATTGCTAATCACTTCAAAAATAAGATTGAGACAATTTGTCTCGAGATCTCCGCTCTACAGACATCTCCCTCACTTTACACTCCTTTTCCTTCTGCACAATCAATACTTCCCTCTTTTAACCCAGCTACTATAGAAGAAGTCACGAAACTTTTTTCTAATGCCCACCTAACCTCCTGCCCCCTGGACCCTGTTCCTTCTCAAATACTACGGTCACCATCTGACTCAATCCTACACTCTTTAACTCATATCTTCAACCTCTCACTCTCCACTGGCATCTTCCCCAACCCTCTAAAACATGCGCTAGTCACTCCCATACCAAAAAAGGCCTCAGACCCCACCAATCTTAACAACCTAAGACCCATCTCTTTACTCCCTTTTGCCTCCAGACTCCTTGAATGTTTAGTCTACAACCAACTGAGCGACCACCTCATTGAGAATAACCTTCTTGATCCCCTTCAGTCTGGATTTCGCCCACAGCACTCCACAGAAACTGCCCTGCTAAAACTCACAAACGACTTACTAACAGCCAAAATCAACGGTCATTATTCCATACTCTTACTCTTGGACCTTTCTGCTGCCTTTAAAACAGTTGACCACCCCCTCCTCCTCAAAAAACTCAATTTGCTTGGTCTCCATGGCTGCACTCTCCATTGGTTTGTATCTTACCTATGTCATCGCACCTTCAGTGTCACTTACAACTCCACTTCCTCTTCTCCAACCCCTCTTACCGTTGGGGTCCTCCAAGGTTCTGTCCTTGGACCTCTACTATTCTCGATCTACACGTCCTTCCTGGGTCAGCTGATAGCCTACCATGGCTTTCACTACCATTTATATGCTGATGACACCCAAATCTATCTCTCTGCCCCTCAGCTCACCCCATCAATCTTCTCACGCATCACTGATCTACCAACAGACATATTAGCCTGAATGTCAAACCACTTCCTCAAACTTAATCTATCTAAAACCGAGCTCTTAATATTTCCTCCCCCACGTGCCTCCTCCCCAGACTTCTCTGTCAAGATCAATGGCACATCTATCAGTCCGTCCCCACATGCCAGGGTGCTAGGGTGCTAGGGGTAACCTTAGACTCTGAACTGTCTTTTCAAGCCCACATACAATCCCTGTCCAAATCATGCCACCATAGCCTCCTCAACATTTCTAGAATACGCCAACCCTTTTTAACTAATGACACCACCAAGCTTCTAATTCACTCCCTGGTCATCTCTTGCCTTGACTACTGCAACTCCCTGCTCATTGGATTACCTTTACATAGACTATCCCCCCTTCAGTTCATAATGAATGCCGCTGCAAGACTCATCCACCTTACCAACCATTTAGTGTCCTCCACTCCTCTCTGCCAATCCCTCCACTGGCTTCCACTCTCCCAAAGAATAAAATTCAAAATACTAACAATAATTTACAAAGCCATCCATAACTCTTCCCCCAGCTACATCACTAACCTAGCCCCAAAATACCAACCAAGCTGCTCTCCTCGGTCATCCCAAGACCTCCTGCTCTCTAGCTCCCTTGTCACCTCCCCCCATGCTCCCCTCCAGGATTTCTCCAGAGCTTCTCCCATCCTTTGGAACTCCCTACCCCAATCTGTCCGACTGTCCCCTAATCTATCCATCTTTAGGCGATCCCTGAAAACTCTTCTCTTCAAAGAAGCCTATCCTGCTTCTAACTAATACTGTTATTTCCTCCATCAGCTCATCCCCCCACAGCTATTACCTTTTGTATCAATTCACCCTTCCTTTTTAGATTGTAAGCTCTAACGAGCAGGGCCCTCTGATTCCTTTTATACCAAATTGTAATGTAACTGTAATGTCTGCCCTCATGTTGTAAAGCGCTGCGCAAACTGTTGGCACTATATAAATCCTGTATAATAATAATATTAATGATAATAATAATAATAGTGTTTACGTATATCCTACAACACTATGCATGATGAGGTCAATCATTCAAAGCTTTTGGGCATGTGTTGGGTCAGGCCATAGAGAATATTGGCCATAACTGGACTTGATGTTGAGCTCCACCCAAAAGGGGAAGCTCTGCTTGTCTGCCTCCTCCCCCCCTCTGCTGACACATTTGGCATCTTTTAGGGGGGGAGCTGGTATCTAGTTTTGACAGTGAGCAAGAAGTTTGGCCTCCCTCCTTCCCCGCAGCCTTCTGGGACACTTCACAAGTCCCAAGACTGCGGCCCATTTACAAAATGCAGCGCGCTTCACACAGTAGTAGACCGGTTGTGAAGCCGCAAGGCTTCACTGCTTGTCTCCCTTAGTCAAGATGGCAGCGCCAACACCAGATAGCTGATTAATCACTTAAATACTGGGCACTTTCATCCCCTTCCTGCCCAGGCCAATTTTCAGCTTTCAGCGTTGTCACACTTTGAATGATAATTTTGTGGTCATGCAACGTTGTACCCATATGACATTTTTAATCTTTTTTTTCCCACAGATGGAGCTTTCTTTTAGTGATATTTGATCACCACTGTTTTTTTTTTGCGCTACAAATAAAAAAAGAAAGAACATTAAAAAAATGTCTTTGTTTCTATTATAAAATTTTGTAAATAAGTGCGTTTTCTCCTTCACAGATGGCCACTAATGAGGCTGCACTGATGGGCACTGATGAGGCGGCACTGATGGGCATGCACTAATATGCAACACTGATATTCAGCACTGATGGGCACTGATAGGCGGCACTTATATGTAGCACCAATGGGCTCTGATAGGCAGCACTGATGGGCACTGATAGGTGGCACTGATAGGCAGCACTGATGAGGAGGCACTGACAGGCATTACTGATGGGCACTGATTGGCATCCCTGATGGACACAGATGGGCACTGATTGGCATCACAAGCGGTCACTCCTGGGCATCACTGGTGGGGCACTGATGGGCGTTGCTGATAATCAATGCACTGATTACAAATGCAGACTCCCCTGCCAGAAGAGCTGCTTATCGGCTCTCCTCTACTCACGCCCTGTCAGGGGCGAATAGAGGAAAGTCGATAACTGACACTTTCTGGTTGCGATGTGATCAGCTGTGGACACAGCTGATCACATGGTAAAGTGCCTACATCATAGGCTTTTTACTGAGATCAGATATGCGGTGTGTCAGAGTGGCACACCATACCACCGATCGCCCCGGGGGCACGCACAAGCGGCCTATTCCTGCTGGACGTCATATGACGTCCATTCAGGATAATGGAATCCATGCCCGGCCATCATTGTGTTATAGATAATGGAATCCATGCCCGGCTGGAAAGAGTTAAAGAATGTCCTAATATTAAAAATTATCAGCTACAATATTTGTAGCTGCTGACTTTTAATTTTCTTGGGGACAGTCTAGAGCTCCTCTTTAACCTGACCATACATTAGTAGATTTTCGAACATTTATATGAAAAGTTTCAGTACATTTGATGACATTTAAAAGTACTTTAAAATGTATTTTGCTTTTAAAGTGGTATGTAGTGCTGGTAGATTTGCGATCTACCATCTGATAGGTAAATTTAGTAACTTGTTCGTTAGGAAGGTTAGATTTGCCTCTGTTCCAGCTTGGCTGATGTTGCGTGTGTTTCCATACTGAGCCGTGGGTGTCGCTGTTACCGCTGGCTAGTGTTGGAAAGGCAGCGTGTCTAAGTGTATGGATGCTCTTCTGTCCCAGAGACAACTCAGTGGAGGTGGTCCTCCGAGTTGCATTCTGGGCGAGGGTATTTATGGGACAGACACCATATTTTGGGGTTCGTTTTACAGCCACCTGCTGGCCCTCCTGGCCGACAGGTATGCGTTAGAGAGCTATCTCGTGGTCCTCCGTTCCGGAGGCCCACGTCGCTGCGGTGCAGGGGTGGGCCCAGAAGCTTGTCTGGGGCCTACCACAGCGGCCAAGGAATGGTCCTGAGCTGTCTATCCGGAGTGAAGAAGCTGGACAGCCGAGGAGATCCCAGGGGAGGACCCGTCATGGAAGGATCATGCAACGTGCTGGTCTGGAGAGGAGCCTGGTGACTCGGTTGGAGGATGTATCCTAAAGTAATTATACAGCATAGTGTTGCTGGGTTTGGCTTAAAGGTTCAAGCACTGTGACTGACATTCATCGCAGAAAAAAACAATACATCCTGTGGCAGAGGATCGTACGGGTTCATCCCAAACAAGTCTGTGGCAGAGACTTTTGTTTGTGCTACATACTGGCTGCTAGGCTAGTGAGAGAGGCCTATCCAGGCATGCAAGGAGTGTGTCCCACCAAGGGAGTGCATTCTACTGAAATATCCAACCCCAAAGGACATTTGTCAAGAATCTTGCTAAAAAGGTATTTGAGTTTTCCTCTGCAGTTTTCCTTCTGCCTCTTTCCTGTTACTTCCTTCGTTGATGGTTTAATAAAGCATTGAAAATGCACTCAAGTGTTGGTGCATGTGTCGTCCAGAGGTAAACTCAATGGAACCCTAGACCCGGTGTCGGTGAAACAAAGTGAAGGAGAGTGAAGGTAACAAGCCCGCTTAAACCAGCAGCTCCACCAAGAGTTATTGCTATAGGTAGAAAAGCCTAACTATATTTACATTTAAAAATATCCTCTGGGGTGGTGGGGGCGTGGCCGGAAGCGGAGATGTGTGCAGTGGAGTGAGTGTTTGTGTTCACCCTGCTCCAGGGGCATGTAAACCTTGTGGATAGCCCGGCTCCCTCGGGGTAAAATACAGGCGCCTATCCAGGACTTTCTCTGCCTGTGCCGCTTAGCTGCAGTGTCACTGCCGTGCACCGCTGTCTGGAACTCTGAGCGGTGACGGAGCGTTGTGGAGGAGGAGGTGGAGGGAGACAAACGAAAGAGAGTGGAGCTTGGCTCCGGTGGAAGCGTGTGGAGAAGGAGGACGCTGAGTTTAAGAAGCCGTCAGAACGCAGGAACATCACTGAGCGCAGAAAGCACTGGGGTTGGGAGAAGTGCCGGCGCGGAGATTGGGGTGACGGTAAGAGGAGAAAGGAAGCGGCTGCTATACAGCGCTGTGGAGACCTGTTGAAATAAATGCGGTGAATATACAAGTGAACTGCTGGGACCGTGCATATCTTACATAACAGACGGGGTACTTCTGCTGCAGCTGTGGTATCGTATTAACCCTTTTTTTGACTCTGTATGATGACTTTTATACCACACCTCTGACTTAATAGCAAAGGCTGCTGTGCACCATATTGAGAACCCCTAGCAGGACTGATTATTCAATGGACTGTTTTGGAACCCCAGGGGTATAGCTAATTAAAAGGTGTAAGTAGCTCGGCAGCAAAAAGTTCAAAGTGCAATATAGCCCTGTGGGCGAAGAGGTGTGTATCATTCAGATATCAGCAAGTATACCGGGTGTCGGTGAGGGTGAAATAGGGTAAATAACCCTCTCTTCTCTGACACGGACTGAGCAGGCAGTATAAGGTTTAACTTCATAAAGTGTAAAACCATCATGTCAGGGAGAAGGAAGGGAGAAGAACATCCCAATCATGACACTATGGGAACCCAGTCCCTGCGATCAGCAAAAGAAAAGGAGAAGGAAAAGGGACTCCACCCTACAGTAGCAGGGGCGACAGCAGCGGCGGTGGCAGCGTCCGCTAAGTTGGAAAAAATGGTCCTGGCTACGGAGCATACGCCTAACAAAGGGGGTCAGCAAGCCCAGAATAAGTCAGCAATGGATAGGAAAAGTCAAGGACAGTCAGGTCTCCACACAGGAACAAAAACCTCCTTAGCAAAAGGGCCAGGAGCCTCCGGTAAAGAAATGGAGGCCTCGGCCACTCCAATGGGTATGACAGAAGAGGAACCCTCCTTAAAAGATATTTTACTGGCAATAAATGCATGCAAACAGTCTCTAGGGGTTTTAGGAGATCAAATGAAAGATATTAAAGAGGAGCTGACCCTAGTACGAAATGATCTCAAGAAAACAGCAGAAAGAGTGGTGGAAGCGGAAAATAGAATTAGTATGATTGAGGATGAGCTGTTCCCACTGAAGCAAGAAGTGAAGATCTGGAGAGAAAAAATTGAGAAACTGGCGGGGAAGTTTGATGAGATGGAAAACAGACTTCGCAGGGACAATGTGAGGGTGGTGGGGGTTCCTGAGGGGAGCGACGGTCCAGATCCGGTAGTATTCCTGGAAAAATGGTTGGTGGGGGTGTTTGGGGATGAGACATTTACTCAACAGTTCTCAATAGAAAGAGCGCATAGAATCCCGTTTAGACCCCCCCCCGGTAACCCCCCAAGACCTCTTTTAGTAAAGTTCTTAAATTATAAGGACAAAGTAATACTCTTGCGTAAAGCCAGAGAAATGGGGAAGGTCTTATATAAGGATGTAAGGATTTCAATATTTCCAGACTTCTCCCCAGACTTACTGAAACGTAGAGCTGGGTTCCTGGGGGTTAAACGTAGCCTCCAGAAATTCAACTTTTCATATGCCCTCCTCTACCCGGCTAAACTACGGATAAACGCACTGGGGGGAAGTCAGATTTTTGAGTCCCCTGACGGTGCGATGGCATGGTTAGAGGATAAGAAGGATCAATTGCCCAAGAAATAGTGGAGGAAAGGTGTTGAATTCAGTAGATAGAGGTAGGGCACAAGGTTTAAAATCACTTTCATATATTTATTCACAAAAGGAGCGGGGTTGTATCGTGAATAGGGAAATGGGTGTAACCTCGAGAAAAGGTTTGGGTATTATAGGTTTTGTTTTCTGTTTTTGTTTTGAATGTTGGGGGGGTAGGGAGGGTGGGGGGAGGAGGGGGGTGGTGAGGTTGGGGGGGAGGGTGTGGTACGGAAGTGTAGGTAGATATGGTCTGGTCATTAAAAATGCCCCAAGGGGTCACCTAGAGTGGTATGGGGGGGATAGGGGGATGGGGCGGGGTTGGGGTGGGTGGGGGAGGTGGGTTAAGGGGATGAGCTTTGGGAACAGTAGAATGCAATATAGGGTAGTAAGTCACACACTTAAGGTAAAAAATATCAATGACACACTGAATTACACAATGTCACAAAGGACACAGATAAATACGGGGGCAAAAATTAAAGGCTGTAGTGAGATATTGGATTTAATGTTCAAGACACTGGGATATGTATGATATGAAGAGAATTATATTTGTTTTATGGATTAGCACAGTGTTATTATGTTTTTGTAGATGGCAAATATACTGACACCTGGGTAAATATGGTCAAGGGAGAACTGAGGTCGGTGAGTCTGGGGCTACTAAAACAACAGGAAGCCCATAAATTAATAGGTACAATGAAGACCCTCCTCCTTAAAAATATAGGGGGGTACCCCGGTCTGGACTGGTTGATCTCTCTCTTTCCCGTAATAATAGCCAGATCTCAGTTTAATCAATGGGAGCAAAGATAGGGTCATGGAATGTTAGGGGGATGGGCACCCCCTCTAAGAGAGCATTGGTATCTGATACGTTAGATATTTTTAGAGTGGATATTGCCTGTCTGCAGGAGACGCATCTGACAAAGGATACTATAGCCCAATTAAAAAATAAAAAATACCGGTATCAGTACCACGCGGTACACACCTCTTACTCCAGGGGGGTGGCGGTGCTAATTGGGAAAGAGGTTGCATTCATCTGCAGGCAAAGCAATATAGATGATGGGGGTAGGTATGTTTTTTTGCACTGCATTATAGGGAGTCAGGAATGTGTATTGGCGAATATTTATAATCCTCCACCTTTCAGGCTAGAAGTTTTATATCATTTGCTGGACTTTATTGTGGATAAACCGAATATACCTGTCATTGCTGTTGGGGATTTTAATGTTGCAATAAACAAAGAGATAGACAGATTTCCCCCAGGAAAAGAGAGGCAGGGCTCGTATGGAAGTCGTATGGGCCAGTTTCTTGAAGAGGCAGGGATGTGTGACCTTTGGAGGATGAGCAATCCGGGGGTACAACAGTATTCATGCTACTCAGGTACACATTCCACATTTTCAAGAATAGACCTTGTCCTAGGTAATGTTCTGGCCGCACATATTGTTGGAGATATAACTCACCAACCTAGGGGGGTCTCAGACCACTCACTGGTGACAGCCAGGATGGTAACTGGGGAAATTAAACAACGTAGCTCCTGGAAATTAAATCCAATTTGGCTTGAGTTGTTTGAGGACCCAAATGAGATGACAACCAGGTTGAGGGAGTTTATAAGCCTAAATGAGGAATCTACAGCAAGAGGCGTGATGTGGGACGCTTTGAAGGCGTTTCTGAGGGGTCTATTGATTCAGCAGGTTTCAAGAATTAAAAAAGCTTCAAAGATGGGGGAAGAGAGGGCCAGGGAGGAGCTACGTGTAGCAGATAAGGAATTCGTGAGGAACCCATCCCTAGAAAATCAACAAAGGTGGGAGAAAAAGCAGTTAGTATATAAAGAGGTAATGACTAGGAACTCCGAAAATAAAAGACTATTTCAAAAACAAATAACATTTGGAGAAGGGGAGAAAGTAGGGAAAATATTGGCCCATATCGTTAAATCAGACTCTCCCCCCCCATTGATCCCCGCTATTAGAACTAGGAACGGTGAGATTACATCCCATCCAGACAAAATAAACAAAACTTTTAAAATATATTATGAGGAATTATATAAGTCCCGGGGGCCAGCGGGAGGGGTGGCAGTGGATGAATTTTTTAGGAAAATAGAATTGCCCTCCTTATCGGGGTTGGATGTTGAGGCATTGGAAGCTCCGATAACATTAGAAGATATTAAAACGGCCGTAAAGGAACTGGCCAATAAAAAATCTCCTGGTCCTGATGGCCTCCCTGCGGAGATTTATAAGAACTACGGGGAGATATTACTACCAGAGCTTCTCAGGGTGTTTGAATGGGCATACCAGGAGGGGAAACTAACTGAATCAATGACAGAGGCCACAATAATAATGATACCTAAAGAAGGGAAAGACCCCCTGGAACCCGCATCATATAGACCTATCTCGTTACTGTGCTCAGATGCAAAAATCCTGGCTAAGATCCTCGCCACCCGGCTACAAAAAATAATTCATAAACTGGTTCACCCGGATCAAACTGGGTTCATTCCCCAGAGATCAACTAGCGAAAATATTAGAAGGTTTTTTCTAAACTTACAAATACCAACTGAAAACTCCGGTTCCAGAGCTGTTGTAATGCTAGATGTTATAAAGGCATTTGATAGCCTCGAATGGGGTTTTATTTGGTATATATTGAAGGCATATGGATTCGGTCCCTCATTTAGTAAATGGGTAAAAATTCTATACAATGGACCTAAAGCAAAGATCAGAAGTAATAATGTACTCTCTAATAAGTTTTGCCTGGAGAGAGGTACAAGACAGGGGTGTCCCTTGTCACCTCTGATCTTTGCTTTAGCAATGGAACCAGTGGCTGCCGCGGTAAGACAAAATAGAAATATGGAAGGCTTTAGGAGAAGGATGAGGGAAGAGAGGATCGCGTTATACGCGGATGATGTACTTATCTTCCTGGGAGATACGGAGGGATCACTCAGACAGGTGATGGGGGTATTCTCAGATTTTGGGGAGATCTCGGGTCTCTCCATAAACTGGGAGAAGTCGATCTTGTTACCAATAGACCCAATTAAACAAGGTTCCTTTCTGGAAGAAATCCCGCTAAAAATAGTGGAGAAAACAAAATATCTAGGCATCCACATAACTAAAGATTTGGAGGATTTTCTACATAATAACCTGGTCCCCCTGTTGGTGAAATTTAGGAAAAAGATCGATATATGGAAAAGACTCCCATTGTCGGTAGCTGGAAGGTGCAACTTGCTTAAAATGCTGTGGCTGCCCCAGTTATTATACATTTTGCATAATTCACCAGTATGGATTTATGGTAAATGGTTTAAAAAAATAGACATGCTGTTTAGGGGGCTGATATAGAAGGGAGGACACTCCAGGATAAGCTTACAAACACTACAGCTAGCGGTGACTGAGGGAGGTATGGTGATTCCACACCCCCGTAGCTACTTTCTGGCAGCTCAGTTGCAACATCTGAGAATGGGTCGCGGTCCTATGGGTAATAACAATATAGAAATAATGACTGAGGGAGCGCCCCATAGGCGGGTTTTGGAGGTTTTGGAAGCAAACTCGTTTGTATATAGAACCCCCACGGTTAAATTAATGTCAAAAGTATGGAACTTTATTACAGGCATGAAGGGTATGGAGGGAGAAGGGAGGTGTAGTCCTCTTTGGGACAATAAGAACTATCAGGAACTGTCACAAATAGGTAAAATTAAGACCTGAGAATCAAAGGGGATAGTTAAATTGGAACAATTACTGTATTTATTGGCGTATAACACTCACTTTTTCACCATTAAAATCGGGTGCAAATAGCGTGTGCGTGTTATACGCCAATACTTTAATTTTAGCTGCCTCGGAGGGGACTTGGTGGCATCTGTAATAAGAAGTCCCTTCTCTTGGGCCGCCTTTGGACCACTGTTCCGTCTATCATAGGAGATTCTCTCTGTATGTAATCTGACGGTGCTCGTCCTGTCCCCCTCCCTGTCCCCTCTGGGCTGCAGATGGGCATCGATCAAGCTGCACTGATGGCAATGGTGAGGCTGCTGCATTGATGGCAATGGTGAGGCTGCATTGATGTGGACTGATGAGGCTGCATTGATGGCACTTGTGAGGCTGCAGATGGGCATTGATCAGGCTGCATTGATGGCAATGGTGAGGCTGCAGATGGGCACTGACCCTTATTTTGCTTCAAAGTTCCTTATTTAAAATTTAAGTTTTTTTCCTGAAACTTCCCTCTTAAAATAAATGTGCGTGTTATATGCCTGTGCGTGTTATACGCCGATAAATACGGTATATGATGGTAACATGTTAAAAACCTTTGTCGCCTTAAGGGAGGAATTTGGTATCCCGAGTCACTCATACTTTAACTATATACAGATTAGGCATGCTCTGCAGGCCCAATTTGGGGAGCAAGGTCCGAAATGGAGTCAATCCCCCATCTTCCAAAAAATAGAGAGTGAGGAGGGATCAAAGGGGTTAATAACAGAGTTCTATCAACATATATGCCGACTCAGCAGGGAGGGGCCAGATAAACTTAAGTGTAGAAGAGAGTGGGAGACGGACCTGGGGACAATATCCGATACTCAATGGAAAGAGATATTGGAGGGGAGTCACCAGGTCTCGGTCTCACCCGCCCAGAAATTCTCACATTTATTGCTCTTACATAGGGCATATTATACCCCGGAAAAATTGTTTAGGTATGGGAGAAGGACAGATGCCAAATGTCCAAGGTGTCAATACACAGGAGATTTGTTACATATGTTATGGAAATGCCCCAAGTTAGTTCGCTACTGGGTGGAAGTAGTTGAGACCATAAACAAGGTATTTAACTTAAGTCTTAATGTAGACCCGAAAATGTGTATCTTAGGGGTGGGGGGGGATCTAGGTAATAGAAGGGTGATAATAAAAGCAGTGCGGAGATGCCTCTACCAGGCAAGAAAGGAAATAGCTAGGAGATGGCAAGCAGAGAAACCCCCCACAGTAGAGAACTGGTCTAAAACGGTGTGGGAAACAACAAGGAAAGAAAGGATAATTTATGTAAGGGGAGGGAATATTAAGGAATTTAAGGAAATGTGGAACCCTTGGTTTCTGAAGATGGACCACCCTAAGTAGAGAAGTTTGTTTAGAGAGAATAGGGGAGGATGTAGGTTTTTTACATATTGGTAGAAGGGTGTGTGTAGGGTAATCATGACAAAGAGTGGGCTGTATTTTTGACTATAGATTAGGGCTAGAGGGTGTAAAAGGGGAGAAAATTTGAGAAAATACCCCTTATAGAGTGGATACACACATCGTATAGGAAAGAGGGTGTTTTTTTTTTATTATTATGACGATATATGTATGCTGTATGTTGTGATGTATTTTGTATGAACACGAATAAAAAGTATTTAATTAAAAAAAAAAAAAATATCCTCTCCACCCTCCTCCTACCTATCCTACCTAACCTGCATAAAAAAAATAAAAAACACATAGGGCTATAGTATCATGTGACTGAACTGGAGCAGACTGTAAATAGTTAAGAACACAGATCTTTTTCATACAGGTGAGACAGGATAGGTAGGAGGAGGGGTTGGGAAAATGTTTAAGAATAGATATAATTAGGGTTTTCTTTCACCTAACATTTGATTTTGGAATGAATAAACTTTCATATACTGAAAACTAAGTACACTGTTTCCATCCTGCTTCTTCAATTTTTTTCATCATTGTGGCTCAAAATGAATGTTGATTTCAAGTTGACTCCACCAAACATTAGAAAATTGAAGAAACATTCTTCAGATTAAACATTTTTGATTAAAATTTTATCAGTGGTTAGCTAGCTTTAGTTTTACACATGCCCTGTGAATTTTTAAGTATGGACATAGGAGTATCGAGTGTGGCAGGCTGTAAGTGCTAGCAAGTTTTGAGCATCTAAAAGGTACATTAACCACATGATGGAAGGTTTTACTCCTTTCATGATCAGGGCATTTTTTGCTATTCAGCACTGTGCTACCTTAAATGGCAATTGCGTGGTGTAATGGAAATGTGTACGTTCTGTATATAATTGTATTGTATTTTGTATGTATTGCACTCTGCCCTCACTGTGCACACGGCACTAATAATGTTTTCAGTAAATGTTTACATTCTTTCAAGTCCTGATTAGAATTAGCCTGCCTATGTAACGCTCCTTGTTACCATAAACGTACAATTGTAATATTAATGTGATACCTACGTAATCATGTGCATAAAAACCTTCAATTGCATCATAATAAAGCAGAACAGTAATTTAGAAAAATGCTGAGCGTATCTTTTGTGTCTGTTCCCTACTGCAGTAGTTGTTATTAATTTGGAACCACTAATCAATATGAGGATAGGAGTTGCCTATCATCAATTTAACCAAGTCAGCATGGCGAGCCAGCCAGGAGGGGATTCCAGGTGACCCTGAGTATCCGAAACGAGGAGCTTGAGACGATCCGGGAATTTCTGATAATCAGCCGGCTGAGGTAAGCCTTTTGCTTACATTTGCGTTATCAGATTTCCTTGATCGGTAAGGCATTTTCGGGACAAAGGGTACCTATTTTACTCCCCTTAATCGAACTGTATTGATTGGTGGTTATATGTTATGTTGTCCCTGTCTATTGTTCATCAGAGTGGTATAGATAAGAAAGGGAAGAATAGTGCTGTTCACTAGTATATGTAGTACATCTGCTAGATAAAGTAGTTTAGAGGCAAGAGGGTATAGGCACACGTAGAGAAGAGAGAAGACTGGCCAGTCATTATGGGCATTGAATTAAATAAGGGAATGAAGGGTAAGAGACCCTCAAAAATGCCCAGCGCAAGAGGAGCGCTATATATGAACCGAAGCTGTGGTTCTGCCTATACTGAGCCCCTAGATTAATGGTTAAAGTGGACAGTGATCCCCATTGGGTAACTGGGTTACCAAGGTCCACAGGGACTAAGAATCATGCAGAGTAAACAGCTAGAGAAACAGCTATCTATGTGAGCAGGATGGATCAGGGCTGACATTAACACTAGACAGAAAGGGACATTTTCATGTTAAGTTGTATGATGAATTTGGGGTCAGGCACTACAACTATTAGAGTCAGAAACAGAGAAATTAGAGTTAAAACAGAATACTTTATATGTTGTCAGAGAGGGAAGATGGGATGAGCACTCTGGCTGCCCGTCTGATCATAGAAGCTAGATATAAAAGATATCTGAACAAAATAAGGAATGCAGAATTTAAGGCAGGAAAATATTAATGAGAGTTAAAAGAAATTGAGAGAATGATATGCATGTGTTGTGTACAAATGGGAAAAATGTAAGCGATTTTAGAGAGATATTGGTGTATGTGTGTGAATGCTGGGACCTTTAGTTCTATTGCTTGTGTGTGTCATGTACGCAGATGTGACCTCCTCCTTTGTGCTCTCCTGAAAGAATGTGGTCAGTGATAAGCTGGAAGGACACCATGCCAATTCCAGTTTTTTTCGACAAAACATTTATAACAAAATGTGCCGGGTTAACGAATCTAATGGTAAACAATGTGATCACAATTATTTTGAATCTGTTTTCCAAACATGGTAAAATGAAGGTTACATTTAACCGTGTATTACACAAATTGAAAATCCTTTGATAGTGGAAACCGTGCATTTAAAAAAGGGAAATTTAGTAAAATAAGTAATAATGAGTATTCATTTCTAATATGAGTTTAACAATTATATAGATATATTGAAACTGGTTTAGACAACCTTTGGTTGGAAATGAAATCCAGGTTATTGGGGAAATTTGTAAAAATGGGATTAGTTTAGATTAAGATAACAATTTTGTAATTTTACATTTATTCAATAAGCCCTTATTTAGAGAAAAAAAAGATCAAGATGAGGTTGTTATTTGGAATACAGCTGCCATAATATTTAACAAAGCCAAGATGGATGGAATACATGAGAAGTTTTTCTACAAAAATGAAATTTTAAGGTTTTTGATAATAACTTGATGTGCGGTCCATGATGTGAGAGTTATAATAAATACAATTTAAATCTAACAGACCCATCACATCAAATCCACACACCCTGTTAGGATAGATGCCACCTGCAGCCAGTTGTTTTATAGTTTTTGATGCTTTCTGGTCCATCATACAGATTGTTGATCCTTTTGTTTTTATTTTTGAAATCCAAAGCAGAATGTGTGGATTTGTGAAATGATGTGCCCCTTTTCCTTGTAAGTGTCGTGGTATAAAAGCAAGAATATTTTGGATTTATGGGCATCTCTCCATGACTGCAGGGAATTGTTATCATTTATTATAATATTGCCAGGAAAAAGTTGTCTTTTGAAACATGAAACTGGAGTTCTTACACAAATAGCATGATAGAAAACAAGCCATTGTAATATATTTATGCAAGCTGGACCCAGTAATGAAGGGTTCATCCCAATATATCAGAGCTGCAGCTTTTATGCAAAGGTGCTATTAGACAAAGTTAGATATTGTTTTGGTCAAACATTTAATTTTTAATGGTCCGACATTCTGTGCAGCAAATATACAGCTAACTAAATGTTTGTCTAATGAAAGGTTTAAAATATGAGTTTATGTACAAATCTAACAATGAAAAATGCGTACATTTATTCAAAAGAAAGGAAAAGACGCATGTGTTAAATTGATGACATAGGAATCAGCTGCTGTGAGCCCAGTGCAGGACACACTCCCTGAAGACCCAGATATTACATTTTTTGTAGATTTGAGTATGCAGTTTATCACCCAGAAGGATACTCTGTATTCAAAGTCATTGGATCCTTTTTGCCCAGCTCAAGAAGCAGAGCTCCATGTTTTAGCAAAGCCTGTGAGCTATAAAAAAGAGTGTATATTTATATAGATAGTCAAGATATAGAGAGCTTTTGGTTCCATTTGAAGGGTCAGAAGTTTGTTTTTACTTCGGCAGTTAAACCAATAAAGCATGCCAAGTTAATTTGATTGGCCTTCCAGGTTCTTGCTGAGGTAGCCATATTAACTTTAACAATGGAAGCAGACCAGGTGACTAAGGATGCTGCATTTACAGCCCCTGGACACTTGATGGGTCTGTGCAACTCAGATTCCACCCTAGTTCTGGCCCAGTATAGCTGGGATTAATAATTCAACTTTAAGGACCCCAGAACGAGAAGAACAAGTGGTCCACAGGGGGCAACTTCTTATGAAATAGGACTTTGGAAAAGGTGATCATTTATGTCTGCCAGCCACTCTTTTCCCTCCAGCTTGACACATGGACCGTGTCATCAGTCACAAGCAGTTATGGCTGCCTTAGTAAATGAGCGTGGGATAGAGCCAGGGTTCTCCACAGTTGTTTTTATAACATACCACTTCTTGTTTTACCTGTTACCAAAGGTGTTACCAAAAGCTGAAGATCCCTTCCAGAGATTACAAAAAGATATATCCAGATGCCCAAGTTAGGATCTTACAAGTGTGCATTTTGTCTGTATGGACATGTTTTTTGGATGTCCAGTGGCAAATGCTACTGCAAAGGCCACAGTAAAACGTGTTATCAGAAGTATTTTGTAAATTTCGAGTGCAGAAAGTACAGAGAGTAACAGAGGAAATCATGTTTTGCCTGAATGTTTTCTTATATTTGATGAAGCCCCTAAGGGGGATGTTGGACTCTCTCCCTATGGGATTTTGTTTGGGAGTGTGTTACTCACTTGCTTATATTTTGTCTCAGCAGCTGAAGTCCTACATTCGGATCTCACAGAGAATGTTGCTGATCTTTTAAGGTTTTTGACAAACTCATTTATGTGTTTTCTCCCCAATGTTTGGAGACTCAATACAGCATCTATTTCACTTGAAGGAAAAGTCACCTGGATCCACACCAGACACTGCAAAAATGACTAAATTAAAGAAATCTCTGTGTTTGATTTGTTTCCCTCTTGTGATCACAGTCTAGGGTACTTTTTGATTTAATTACTTTAATTGTAAGGGATATATATATTTGAGAAGTAGTTTAGCCATGTTGAAGTCATATTTGTCTTTTGTATGTCTTCCATTTTATGTAGAATTGTCTGTGTTTACATATGCTGATAAGTCAGCATGCCAACAATTCAGCTAGAAGGCCATTTTGGCCACAGGAGTGTACAGACAGTACTCTGTAAATATGTCTTATCAATCATTTGTTTTTCACAATGAAAAGTCATTTGGTAATGAAAAAAGTTGCTCAGCTATTATTTTCTCCACAATGGAGTTTTTTTGCCTCTTTGGTCAGGACTACCTCCACCTAAGCGTGTGGAGGTTCCAGGTTAAAGGTGATAGCAGGTATGGTTAGTGATCAAAATATTGATCAAAAGAGGGGAGACTGTAATGGAAATGTGTACGTTCTGTATATAATTGTATTGTATTTTGTATGTATTGCACTCTGCCCTCACTGTGCACACGGCACTAATAATGTTTTCAGTAAATGTTTACATTCTTTCGAGTCCTGATTAGAATTAGCCTGCCTATGTAACGCCCCTTGTTACCATAAACGTACAATTGTAATATTAATGTGATACCTATGTAATCATGTGCATAAAAACCTTTAATTGCGTCATGATAAAGCAGAACAGTAATTTAGAAAGATGCTGAGTGTATCTTTTGTGTCTGTTCCCT
The DNA here is from genome assembly GCA_037952925.1 of Lithobates clamitans. Classification (NCBI taxonomy): domain Eukaryota; kingdom Metazoa; phylum Chordata; class Amphibia; order Anura; family Ranidae; genus Lithobates; species Lithobates clamitans. Next base: position 945,755 of record JBBGZY010001336.1, on the reverse strand, counting down.
ACTGCAGTAGTTGTTATTAATTTGGAACCACCAATCAATATGAGGATAGGACTTGCCTATCATCAATTTAACCAAGTCAGTGGTCATGTGACACTATACGCAAATAAAATATATATAATCATTATTTCACACAAATAGAACTTTCTTTTGGTGGCATTTGATCACCATTGGGTTTTTTATTTTTTATTGTATAAATGAAAAATAACAAAAATTTTGAAAAAAAAAAACATTTTCTACTTTCTGTTATAAAACATATCCAATAAAAATTGAAAGATCACATTTCTTCATAAAATTGGGCCAAAATGTATTCTGCTACATATCTTTGGTAAAGAAAAAAATCCCAATAAGCGTATACTAATTGTTGTGTGTGAAACTTTTAGTGTGTACAAACTATGGTATACAGGTGTTTCTCATAAAGCTAGAATATCATCAAAAAGTTAATTTATTTCAGTAATTCAATTCAAGTGAAACTTATATATTTTATATAGATGTGTTACACACAGAGTAATATATTTCAAGCATTTCTTTCTTTTAATTTTGATGATTATGGCTTACAGCTAGTGAAAACTCCAAATTCTGTATTTTAGAAAATTAGAATATTACATAAGACTAATAAAAAAGGATTTTTAATCCAGAAATGTTGGCTTACTGAAAAGTATATCTATGTACAGTATAGTATGCACTCAATACTTGGTCGGGGCTCCTTTTGCAAGGATTACTGCATCAATGCGGCATGGCGATCAGCCTGTGGCACGACTGAGGTGTTATGGAAGCCCAGGTTGCTTTGATAGTGGCTTTCAGGTCATCTGCAATGTTCGGTCTGGTGTCTCTCATCTTCCTCTGGACAATACCCCACAGATTCTCTATGGGGTTTAGGTCAGCTGAGTTTGCTGGCCAATCAAGCACAGTGATACCATGATCATTAAACCAGGTATTGGTACTTTTGGCAGTGTGGGCAAGTGCCAAGTCCTGCTGCAAAATGAAATCAGCATCTCCATAAAGCTGGTCAGCAGAGGGAAGCATGAAGTGCTCTAAAATTTCCTGTTAGAGGGCAGCGCTGACTTTGGACTTGATAAAACATAGTGGACCAACACCAGCAGATGACATGGCTCCCCAAATCATCACTGACTGTGGAAACTTCACACTGGACCTCATGCAACTTGGATTCTATGCCTCCCCACTCCAGACTTCCTCCAGACTCTGGGACCTTGATTTCCAAATGAAATGCAAAATTTTCCATAATCCATGATGATTTGAGGAGCCATGTCATCTGCTGGTGTTGGTCCACTGTGTTTTATCAAGTCCAAAGTCAGCGCAGCTCTCTAGCAGAAAATTCTAGAGCACTTCATTCTTCCCTCCACTCTCCATTCCATCACTAGACTGTCACGGACAGTTATGGTCACAGTAGACAATGTGGCAGTCAAATCCTTTATGATTATGATGACTGCTTTCAGACAGTCAAATACAGCTAATCAGCCCATATATATCTAATCAAACCAGCCAAGCCTTGTGGAGCAATATAATTTTTGTACTAAAATCACTTCCAGCTAAGTAACACTGTGTAGCTCAAATGCCAAAGTGTTTTTTTGTTAAGTAAAACTAGTCCATGGCCCATGGCCCATAGGGACACTCAAACACTAATAAACAGAGCAGCCCTTCTGGCAAATGTCAGAATAGCCAGTCTGCACTCAACACTATTACCTAACAAAGCAATGTTGCCTTTTGTGTCAAGAAGCAGAGAAAGAAAAAAAAAAACTATTTTTTGTCTGAGCACTTTGTGGCTTACTTGCTGTAATCAATTAGTATATCAATAAATAGATCAATAAATAACTAAATATAAGAAAAACACAGTTAAAATCTATTAGCTAGAAATACACTGACTCCAAAAGCAATTTATATAGACACAGTCAATAAGAGAATAAAATACTTGTTACACTGGTTATTTGGAATATCCATTGTTTTTGTTTCTTTCTTTCCAGTGTCATTGTGGAATATAATCTAATCAAGTTTTAAAGCAGCATTAAAGTATACTTTTTAGGTAAGACTAATGCATGCATGCACACTTGCAAATCTGTTAGCGTTGCTGTATCCATATTTTATATGATCTATCCGCATCTTGCAAAGTTTCTTCCATTTACATCCTTTGCAGTAGTGGAAGGTGATGAAGGGGGTGCTACATATAAGGGAAATCATGTAATCATTTCCTCACTGAAAGTTCTCTGAAGGAACCATTTCTCTGTAGGAACGCATTCTTTTTTTAGGAACTGGCCATGTCATAGGGAGGTTCTGTCCCCACTGTAATCTTTTCACATGCCTTCATCAGACACTTGTTATTAGTTTTACTAAATGCCGTTGTCTATCAAATGAGAAGGTCGGTGAGAATAGAAGGAGCCACATTGTTCTTTGCAGTGGTGATCCCTGCACCTTATGAAAAAGTAAAAACTTAAGGAAATATTTAGAAAGTGGTGTGGAAAGCCCATGACGCTTGAGCTGTGCAGCCAGCAGAGAATAAACCAAGAGGTGAAAGTTTAAAAAATTCACCTGCACACTGATGCAGCAAAGCAAATAATTAAACATTTATCCCCCCCCCCCCACACACACACAAAGTGTTTCCAATATGTGGTAGTGAATAATTGTTTCATTTTCTGCTTTGATACATCATACAAACATAGATGTGATGGCAAAAAAAAGTGGTCCATCGAGCCTTTATTCACATCAGTGAGCTGGTGACATTTTTCAAGTTTTGTACTATGGTTCTGAAGGTGCCATCCGCCAGTTCACATGAGCACCCAGGTACACTGATGTCTATGGCTGAAGGGAGTGCACTTTTTTTTTCTGCATGTATGCCCCATTGAGAAAACCACAATACAGAGTTTTGCAATTATTCATTCATGCAATATGTTTAAAGGATAAGTTCACTTTCGGAACATGTTACATGTTCCACCCATTTTCTTCCCACGCCCGCTGTCATTATTTGAAAACAGCCCACACGGCTGCGTCATTCATTCACAGTTTCCTTTGAATTAATGCCTACAAGTACCGTCTGCCAGTGCAGTTTAACAGCTTGTAGCTTTCAAAGAACTGCGAGAGAGCTGGTGAGCATCCTTGTAGTCCACTGATCTTTCTGTTCCAGGTAACTGTGTGCCCATATGAGGGTACGAGGTACTCGCAGACAGCTATGCTGAGAGTCGGCAGCAGCTGGACATTAATTTTTTTTTTAAGTTACAATTTCAGAGTGTTTGCATAAAAAAGAAAACTTAGTTCTATTTTAAAGCTCAAAAATACAAGCTCAAGCTTTTCCTGTGTATATTGTATATTGCTTTTCCTGTATAATTGTATATTTTGTCTTGCACAGTCATTTCTTGTATAAGGAAAGGTCCCCATTATCTTTGGCACTGCCTGATTGAAATATTAGAGGTGAGGTTTTCAGTTGTTGTTATGGCCACTTGCAGGAAGGCACATGAATTACCTGTACCCCATCTGACTTGTAGAGAATGAGAGCCCTAGGTGTATTTATATTAATCATATCATAGCTCCTATGCTGTTTACTAAAAAATAAACAATGAATTTGCAATCAGCATTCTACACATGCCAAGGTCAAATTTCCAACAACACTTAGCAGGTGCACACACATGCATACTGTGATAAATGAACCCAGCTATTACTTTCATCTGTATATTATATCTGCAGTATCCTTCATATATTCACATCTAGTCTATGGCCAGTATTATTTCATTGGGCCACCAAACATGGGTTGTTCATTTGGCAAATAACCACCAGGGCATGTACAATACCTATGTAATGAGCTTCATTTTTACTCTCAACCATATGGTAGCAGTATGCTATTTTAAAGGTAGGTACTGTATATATTTACTTTTGGCTGCAAGTAGAGTTCGAGGAGCTGCCAATGTTTTTACAATAGGAAGTGGGTAGTATACAATTTAGCTGGCAGGGAGTGGACTACTTATTTTAAGCTTGAAATTCAGTTGTTTTTTTTTGTTGTTGTTAAAACTATCGTATTCTATTTATTCATTAAATGACAAATAACATAGAATTGAATTGTTATATTTTGAGAACTGAGATATTGCCACTGCTAGGTCTTGGCATAGCACTGTTTGATTTGTGATCTGATCTGACTTTTGGTGCCGATAAAGTAAGTTCAGGTCTCAGGATTGCTGAGTGGTGAGAGACCCGTACATGTAGAGAAATAGCATACATTACGGTGTGTTTTATTGAGGGCAAATATTTGCTTTATCCTTGTGGGTGTTTTTAATCTGATTGTTTTTAATTAATAAACACAGTGAGCACTATAATTTCCCTTTCTTACTGTTTGACTTCATCCCATGATAGGAGGTCAGATGTGAGAAAATTGGAAATATCACATGGTGGACTATTTTCATCTGGTGTTATATGTGCAAAGAAGATTTGGGAGTGATCACAGTTGTTTCCACTGGTGTTTGCAGTCACTACAGAGTGTTAGATTTTTATTATTTATTTTTGTGACACTTATTTTGTATTATTAGATGTGTTAATCATACTATTGATTGTTTACGTATATTGAGGGTTGCACTACACTATATTTGCTTTTGGGTTAGTTTAAGTCCCATACACACGGGCCGAATGTCGGCCGACATTTGGCCCGTGTGTACTGCAGCCAGCCCGACAGAAGCATGACCGAAAAAGGTCTGCCGACCAGCAGGGGAACTAACATCAGGCCTGAGCTGTCACTTTTTTTTCATTTAGCCCGCTGGGTTGAATGGAAAAAAACTAGCAGTGTGTACTAGGCTTTAGCCTCTATGGAGGTTTTGTACTCACTACAATGTTTGCCAAGTGCTGAGAACAAATATACAGTACAAAAATGTTGTAGTTAACAAAGTAATAATCAAACAAATGCTAAAGATTGCAATAATATATCATCATTGTTGCATTAAAGCTTTGGTATGCTGTAAAAAGAAAAGCCAAAGAAACAAATAAAAAAAACAAAAAAAACATTGTTTTCTAAATGCGTTGTGGCATTATTTGGCTAATGATTAAATCAAGAAGCTCAGAAGCTCTCTGGTGAAAAATGTCTTCTTGTCAAACCATTCCTGGAAAATTGATAACCTGCTCTATCATAATGGGCACTGATTTATCACATTAATTATTATGGAAGATGCTGATTACCTTTCCTGACACCTGCACACTGTTTTCTTGCAGGATCGTGATGGCTTCAGATATCTTTGCATCGATGGGATCCATAACTGACTCAATATTGAATGGCCCCTCCAATCTGTCAGCAACGAGAAGCATAGCATCTGTCAAAACAAAAAACAATCACAACAAGTTAAAGAAAGGTCAGCTTCACCATCCAAATGCCTGCATCAAAAGGTCACATTACACATACGGCTTATTTTCTGTGTCCTGAATTAATTGTTTCCTGACAATAAATAGATGTGTACACAATATTACAAACACACCTGACACATGATCGTGTACAAAACAGCTGCAGTTCAAGGAGACAGACTTTTTTTTATTAAAATTATAAATCCATTAAACCTGAATTCTATGTAGATAATAGTGCAGTAATGTATTCATTAAAAAGTATGAAAAATGGTATTTTTAAAGACAATTAGTGTAGGCACATGAATTTGATTTGATTTAAGCCTCCTGTAATTGCCTTGACAGCAGCACTTAGGAATAGAGAGGGAAGCAATCTGGTATGCTTCATACAGACGTAGTAAAACAAAACATGCTGTAAGAAGGAGAGAGCAGAGGGATAGCCTTCTGTGGCTCAGTCACTGTCCAAGCACAGGCCAAGGACAAGGAGGCCAGCTACTTTTGACTGACTATAACAGGTAAAATTTGGATCTTTTGCTTAGTTTAGATTGGAAAATTAAGTTTCAGTGAATTCATCAAGACCTACTTTTTCTGTAGAAATTAAGGGAACTTAGCTAAACCTGATCCATACACATACTACTTTGCAGCACATATCACGCATCTAATTAAATGGCCCAACCCATTATAACAAACAAATGGCTGATCATAGAAAAAAAATTGAGTCCAAATCAGACCTACATTGTTATATCTAGTTACCCATCTCTACCTGAAATAAAGCAAATTAAAATTGAAAAATTAAAATGAAACCGCGCTTGTGCATAAACAAAATATGTAAGAATGTATGAAACAGCAACTCTACCGTAAGATATTCAACACAGTAATTCCAAAATCACAACATATTGAGCTGCGCTAACAAAATTAGTGAACAAAATAAATGCCACATAATCAAATGAGTGAAATAATGTGCAGCATATATGAATCAAAAATCCATCAAATAAATAAATAAAAGCATAAATGCATATAAGTAAGCGTGAGTGAAGAATCTTCTTCTTGAAGTGGTTGTAAAGCAACTGTGTCTATTCCTATAACCCCCTGTGTTACATTAAATGATGTGCCCCATTGTAGGTGCTGTTTGTACCTATGTATATGCCACTTTATACCTTATTTCATAGCGCTGCTCCGCGCTCGCATGACTGCCTGCCACTCTCCTCTCCCAATCTGATAACTACAGTGGGAAGGGCTGAGAATCTCCCGCTGACGTCAGCTGGGAGGAGGGGAGGAGAGGAGGAGATCGGCGGGTGTTCACGTGATGCCGAGCACCTCTATAAATCAGGTATAAAGCGGAATATTTTTTAAAAAGTACATACAATGGGGCACATAATTGACTGTAACACAGTGGATTATAGGAATAAGACACAGTTATTTTACCAGCAGGAGGGGAGGGGTGGGGAGCAGATCAGCACTGTCAATAGCTGACAGGCAGGGTGGGGGTGGAGGGAGAGGGGAAGAGAGGAGAGACAGCGGGATGATGGAGGCATGTAAACTGACCACGGTATCAGGGGATCAGCAGCCATTATAAACGTGGTCAGTTTACAGGGGAGGGCAGCACCAGGCAGGATTAACCAGGTATTTTAGATTATACAAAGAGACAAATTACACAGCACAAGTACTGTGCTGTTATTCATGCTTTAAAGGAACAGGATTTTTTTTTTAAGGTTACAACCCCTTTAAGTGCTAACAAAATTATATCAGCATAGTGAATGTCCATCACAATAGCTAAAAACATCCGTGTGTAAAACCGCAACCTCTTATGAAAGAAAGGCATGCTTACCAGCTGCAAATGACCCTCTACTTAAAGAAAGCTCATAAAGGTTCAAAAGGGAACAACCAGGTTATAGGTCATCTGGAGCAACTCTAGATGTTCTCCCCAAGGGACAAGAAGTTTTATGGTGGTCCTCCGCAAAACATCATCCCACAGGAATATGCATAAATCCTCTCACTTGATTTATTCAAAATTTTAAATTGCAATTACATCAAAAGAATAAATGTAACGCCATACATGAAAAATCCCCTCTGGCAGTATACAAACAGAACACCCGCACTTCTGGGAATGCGGGAACATGATGCCATCAGCACGCAGCTCCACCCTACAAGTTTTGACACACATGACATTCTCCGGGGCCCAGGCACCATGCTGCACCATCACTTTTTATTGCTGTGTTTACCTATCTCTACCTGTCAGGAAGACACAATATTCCTTCCACCAATTTTATGATCTAAGCATCTGTTTGTGATGTGAAACGCGTTAGTGTTCTTCCCTGTTTTCTATGCTTCAGATATGACTGTTTTTGGATTTCAATCTTTCAATAAAGATGCCTTCAGCAGTGTGTGAGAGACAGATCTTGCCAAGGAAAATCTTCTGACATGTATCCCATTATCAAATGAATGAAGTAAACACTCATGAGGGATGTAATTGCCTTATGAAATCAATATTTATATCTCAACCTGAACCACTACAAGACTGGAATCATGCATCAGGAGCTCCACAGGAGGCAGCTGCCCCAATTCAATGACAAATTTGCCTGACCATACCCAGGGACTCAATCCTGCACATACCATGGTTGTGCTCTTCACCAGTCAAATGTAAGACAATGGCAAGGGGAGCAGACGCACAGTGCAGTAGAATTTAGTTAAAAAAAACACATTTACTTCAAATAAAACCAATTGGAAAATCTAGCTTAAAACACTCACTTGAGCGCAGTCCAATCCAGAGGCAGCAGTGTGTGATGTCAATGCATTAAGCTCCACCCTACAAGTTTCATCCAGTTAGATGTCCTCAGGGGCTACATGCATTAATAGATCACCTTCTTAAAAAAGGGGTCTAAGCCAGATAACAGGGATAGCTTGCCACAAATTTGTGGCAATGTTGAATTTTAAGTCTGTTAACTTGCTGCACATTTTCACTGGCAAGTTGTACACTTACAGAGCTAGTTGACACTTTTCCAATTTGTAGCAAATTTGCATGGCAAGTCTCTCGCAAGAGCGAAGTTGCAGTGATAAGTCAACATCAAAAGCTCTGCAAGTCTACAGAATGAAAATTCAGCCACAGTGACCCCTGTGGTGGGATGACTATTGCACAATATAAGTGAACCAGAACTTGCAGCAGACTTGCAGAATGTTTGCAAAGAAAGTTGATCTGGAGTCATGTAATGTGGATTTGCTATATCTGTGCAACAAAATTGTGAAGCCTGGCAAGTCTAGCAATAGCTCAGCAAGTTAAACTTGCAGCACAATTGCCTGCTATCTGGGAAATCATTTGGTGTAATGATTATTTAAAAGTTTATATTGACCCTAGAGTCATATTTATTATCTATGTGAGACCTACATGTATCACTCTTAATTGCTGCCTGTACAGACATTCTTCATACAACTGACCACATTTTCATTTTACCTTAAAGCAGAGTCCCCCCCAGCAAAAAACTGTAGCTGCTGACTTTTAATATAAGGACACTTACCTGTCCTGGAATCCAGCCATGTTTGCACTGACTCTCAGGTGCTGCCGCTGTCATTGTCTGCAGGGAAACCGGCAGTGAAGCCATGCGGCTCCACAGCCGGTCCCCTACTGTGCATGCGCGAAGCGCGCTGCGCTTTCTGAATGGCGGTGAGGGGGGAGGAGGCGGGCTGAACCTTTGAGTGATCTCACCATGGCGAGATCTCTTGGAAGTGGGGACAGGTACCTGTCAAAAACAGGTACCCGCTCCCCCCGGGAAGGTGCCAAATGCGGCACCGGAGGGGGGAGGAGTCATATAAGTGGAGCTTCAACTTTTGGGTGGAAATCTGCTTTAACTATGACAATATTATTTCTGAACAAACAGGCCCATAGCAAAAATGTAAAAATTGCTCTAGTCCATAAGGGGTATGAGAGCTGAAGTGGTTGATAACAATAAAGAAGAAAGAAGAAAGAACACATATACGAACATATCAAATTCTACTATTTATTGACACATTTGAGAAAGCAAGTAACAAAGAAGCCAAGGTCACCAACCTGGCTGTACAGGCTGCATTCATTTTAAGACTGGTTGGATAGAAATGCTATTCCTTTGGCATGTAAAATAGCCCTCCATATATGTATTTCATCTGTGCGGTCAGCTTTAACCACTTGTCGTCCAGCGCACGACGATATACGTCGGCACAATGGCACGGCTGCGCAAATGGGCGTACCTGTATGTCCCCTTTAAATCGCGGGCTGCATGCCAGTGGGTCCTGCGGACTCGATATCCGCCGGTGGCCCACGATCGTGACATGGAGAGGCAAAATGGGGGGATGCCTATGTAAACAAGACATTTCCCTGTTCTGCCTAGCAACATGACAGAGATCTACTGCTCCCAGTGATCAGGAGCAGTGATCTCCGTCATGTTCTAGTGAGCCCATCCCCCTACAGTTAGAACACACTGAGGGAATACATTTAACCCCTTGATCGCCCCCTAGTATTTAACCCCTTCTCTGCCAGTGACATTTACACTGTAATCAGTGCATTTTTATAGCACTGATCGCTGTTTAATTGTCACTGGTCCCAAAATAGTGTCAAAAGTGTCTGATTTGTCCGCCGCAATGTCACAGTCACGCAGATCGTCGCCATTACTAATAAAATTATAATAAAAATGCCATAAATCTATCCCCTATTTTGTAGACGCTATAACTTTTGCGCAGACCAATCAATATACACTTATTGCGATTTTTTTTAGAAGAATACATATTGGCCTAAACTAATGAAGAAATTATTTATTTTATAATTTTTTTTGATATTTATTATAGCAAAAAGTTATAAATATAGCTTTTTTAAAAAAAATGTATGCTCTTTTTTTGTTTATAGGGCAAAAACTAAAAAACGCAGAGGTGATAAAATACCATCAAAAGAAAGCTTTATTTGTGGGAAAAAAAGGATGTCAATTTTGTTTGGGTGCAACCTTTTTTGCAAAAAATGCTCTGGTCAGGAAGGGGGTAAATCCTTCTGGGGCTGAAGTGGTTAAAATTAAAAAGCAATCAGCCTTCACAGTCCCTCTGCAATTGCTTTTTCGTCAAGAAATCAATTAAAATGAAGCAAATTATGTTTACTAAACTGGAAACATAAACTTAAATAAATAATAGTTCTCATCTGTTGCTAACTTCAATGCTTCAACAGTAATCTGTCTCATGTAAATCATAACATTGAAATTATATTTTAGCCCTAACATTATTTAACCGGTTTTATGTTTAATTATGCTATACTGATAAATAAAGGACTAACAGTACTAATAATACTATTTTTTAACTGCTTAGACAAAAAATTGTGTAAGCCATTACTTTGACCTCACTAGCTAACTAGAATAGATTAACTTTCTCATTCACAATTACCTGCTACAGGGTCTGGTTCTGTTCTGCTCACTGAAAATCCTCTAACTTGGATGTAATGTTGTTTGTTGATATGCAGCACTTTCTAAAAATGTGGATTTTAGCTTCAAGATGTATCTGGAAATATACCTAAAATGATATTTCATCTTATCCATCTCCTCAGTGTGCTTTAGGCTTATCTAAGTACAACTTGCTATGCCCTAAAGGAAGTTTTCCTGAGACATGCTTTATCTTATATTTAGGCTTTTCACCCCTCGTAGGCTGCAACCTGCTGCTGTGCACACTACTTTATTTGACACAGAAATTGCAGAAATTGAGAGCAGTGTTTTCCCTTGCCACTGGAAAGTACTTACTTTAAAAACTGTTAAACATACTGTAAAATCCATTATTTTTGAGTTTAGATATACTTTGAGACTAAAACAGACTATACAATCTTTCAGTGTTATTGGTGTCATTCAAGGAACACATTAGTACTAAAGCTGGCCATAGATTGAATGATTTTATAAATTGCTCAATTCCACCATCAATACAGACAGTGTTGATGGAGGAATCTGTCCCATTGTGTTCTCCCAGCAGGGGGGGGGGGGGCGGGGGAAGCCGTCCCAGCCAGAAGAACACAGTGATTATTGCTAGCAGCTGAAATAGGTGTCATAATGGCATGTACAATCAGACAACTTGGGTACATCCAACCTGCCTGTACATGGTTTGAATCTCAACCGGTTCCTGCTGAACTGGCCTAGATTTGAACTGTATTTGGCCAGGTTTAGGCAAAGGTTAAAATAAACAAAGAAGGATGCAGCGCTATATATAAAAATAAACCATATTGAGTGAGAACCCACCAAGTGACAACATATCAAATAAGCGATACATAAGTGGAAACAAGCAAGCGAAGAAAACTTTAACATGTGAAAAAATTATTATTTTTTAAAAAAGTGATATGCAATAGTCCAAAAACATATTAGAGTCCATAGACAGAAAGGAAAAAAAACCCTCATCCAGGAGAGGTGTGATGAAAAATAGATGATCCACCAAGGAGTGTATAAGTAAGGCCTGCTTACCAAACAGCGATGACTACTATTACAGCAGTCTCGCCCAGCACAGGGATTATGGTCTCCCAAAACCACAGGTACAAAGCGGGACCAATATCTTTAACCCTCGACCATGACCGGAAATAAAAAACAGAACAGATCCATAGCGCAATAACGTATGATAAAAGGTTGTTTAATTGAGATAAAATAGTTGCACTTACAATTTAGCAGAATCAATAAGGCATAAAAGGCATCGAAAACACAGCAGCGGTGTCTCTGTGTGCCGCGGTTCGCTTCCTGCACTGCAAAGCCCGTCTACGAACGTGATGACGTCACCGTCGTAGGCTCCTCCCTACGCGTTTCGTCACGAATGGACGTCGTCTGGGGATTGGCCGGACGACGTCCCCAGACGACGTCCATTCGTGACGAAACGCGTAGGGAGGAGCCTACGACGGTGACGTCATCACGTTCGTAGACGGGCTTTGCAGTGCAGGAAGCGAACCGCGGCACACAGAGACACCGCTGCTGTGTTTTCGATGCCTTTTATGCCTTATTGATTCTGCTAAATTGTAAGTGCAACTATTTTATCTCAATTAAACAACCTTTTATCATACGTTATTGCGCTATGGATCTGTTCTGTTTTTTATTTCCGGTCATGGTCGAGGGTTAAAGATATTGGTCCCGCTTTGTACCTGTGGTTTTGGGAGACCATAATCCCTGTGCTGGGCGAGACTGCTGTAATAGTAGTCATCGCTGTTTGGTAAGCAGGCCTTACTTATACACTCCTTGGTGGATCATCTATTTTTCATCACACCTCTCCTGGATGAGGGTTTTTTTTCCTTTCTGTCTATGGACTCTAATATGTTTTTGGACTATTGCATATCACTTTTTTAAAAAATAATAATTTTTTCACATGTTAAAGTTTTCTTCGCTTGCTTGTTTCCACTTATGTATCGCTTATTTGATATGTTGTCACTTGGTGGGTTCTCACTCAATATGGTTTATTTTTATATATAGCGCTGCATCCTTCTTTGTTTATTATATCTTGAGAGTCAGATACGGGACTTTTATAGGTGCTGGCAGCTTTTTTCTCTTACACAATTGTTTATGTATATGTTTTAAGTCTGAGCGCAGCTTTGACTCTATCTTGGGTTTTTATTTTTATTATTATTAGGCAAAGGTTAATTGTCTTCTAAAACTGGCCCTAGTATGATGTTCTACTGAGTATGCCCAAGATGACTGCCTGGCCATCTTCCCCAACAGAAGATAAAGACCCTGATAATGAGGAAAGGTTTTTGCCTTTCTTTCTAATATGTCAGACTTTAGCTCAGTTGGGACATGAGTACTCATTTTTTCAAAATAGACATTGACATACACAGTACAAGACCTTTCTCTCACACTTGCTGAATCCTTTAAATAATATAAATGTTTGATTATTGGACAAAGCTGACATGTTAAACAAGGACAAAGTGGATTTCATGGGAGGGTAACTTATCTGAGAGATGACCAGTTGAGCCATATAGGTGTGTTGATTATATAATAACACTTACCCAATGGTGTTCGGGGGTCGATAGCCTGGCTCAATATACAATATACTGGTTTATGCACTGTATGTTTTTGAGGGTGCTAAGTCCCCTTTTCTTATGCATTTTAAATCCTTACTCTTGGATGATTTTCATCCTGGAATTGGCAGCACTATTTAAAGAATATGATTGTTCCTAGGGAGGGAAGTAGGCTTGGTTTTAATGGGGTTTGTTAGAGGGATGATGGGCTTGGTTTTAATAGGATTTGTTATACCATTCCAGCTTTTATATACTTTTTGAAAAAAAAAAAGGTCTTCGCTGCTCCCGGCCTGGACCATTGTAAAAGGACACCTGAGCGGGAGCCCTATTGTTCTAGGTGGATGCCCTATAACATCCTTTCCAGAATGGGCTACAGTCTGGTGAGATCTGTCAACCGCTGTGTCCACTGGACACAGCGGATGACAGTGTACTGGGCCGCTGCCAATACCATGTAACCTCTTTGACCAATCACAGCAGATCACTTGACAATTGTAAATAATGAATATCTTAGATTCATGCCATTTATTGTGATTTCTGTGATTGATCACAGTGATCACATGGTACAGACAGGGCCAACCACAGCCCATCTGTACCATGTGAGTAGCTGTGGCCAATCACAGCTAATCACAACAACACACACACTTAGTGAATCTATTTCATTCCGTAAAAATACTTGCTTATAACAGTGACATTCAGTGCTATAAGCAATCATAGTGTGTTAAAAAAAATCCTGATTACCTCCCAGAGTAGTACAGTGTTACTATGGCAACACTATATTGCTCTGGTCACAGTATGTAAAAAAATGTAAACAAAGAAAAGAAATGTAAAGAAAAAAATATATATTACATTTTTTTCTTTCTATAACACCAGTTATACAATGACCCTGTACTGCACTGTTGACAGTATGTAAAAAATAAAAAAATGTGAAAAAATATTTTTTTACATTTCTTAAGGATATTGTTGGAGGATATTTGTACTGTTCTGCCATTTTTGGGCCTCCAGAAATGAGATAGGCCTTTAGTACATCAGGATTGGTAAATTTTCATATATATATATATATATATATATATATATATATATATATATATATATATATATATATATATATAATTATATATATATATATATATATATATATATATAAAACATAGTTTGGGCCTCTTAACTTTCCTTCAGACTAAATAATATACACTGATTTGGGTTATTTTCACTAAAGAAATAGGGCAGAATACATTTTGGCCTATAGTTTATAAAGAAAAAATATTTATTTGCAATCTTTTATACCAGACATACATTTTTTGTTTATTTAGTAAAAATATAAAATAAAAATAAAAAAGCTTTCTTTCATTTATTTAGTAAAAAAGTTAAAAACCCAGTGATGATTAAATACCACCAAAAGAAAACTCTATTTGTGTTAAAAAAATAATAAACATTTCATATGGGTACAGTGTTGCATAACAAGGTAGTTGTAATTCAAAGTGGGACAGCGCTGAAATCTGAAAACTGGCCTGGGCAGTAAAGTGTCCAGTAATGAAGTGGTTAAATGGATAACATGGCCACTGAGGTATTTTGGTCTATTATTTTGTTTTGTTTATTCATTTACAACTTATTATCCATTGTAGTCTGTACAGTGGTGTTTAATTTTTTTGGTTGCCTAGTATAATTATCTACTAAGTGCACCCGAGATAGCTTCTTCACCATCTGCCCCAACAGCAGATAAAGTGCTTTGAGTCCCCAGGAAGAATAGCGCTATAGCAATATTAAAAAAAAACAAAAAAAAAACAACCCTTAGCTAAGATGAAGCCAATTTGCTCCTTCCTTATCTAGTTTTAATACTGGCCATGTTCCTGTGGTTTAACGTATAGTGCTGCTAATATAGTGATGAACATGTAAAAAGAAAAAAAAACAAAACATTTTAGTTTCATAGTAAACATACACCCTCTACAAAACGTAAAGTTGAAAAATGCAGCTTTATTTTCTTTCTCCACATTGTGGACAGTCAAGAGCCAGCAAAGATCATTGCCAACCTAGCCTGAATTATTTTTATTTAATACTTATTTTATACATCTTTATACTGTGAGACTTTTTATGCTCTGCAATAATAGGGACCATGTGATCAGACACATGTATAGGTCCATGAATGAGGATTGTTAACTGCTCTAATGGCGAATGAAAAGAAAGGTTAGCAGGGCTTATTCATCCTTTAGTTCTCATGGTTAGTGGTGGAGCAGTGTGCATGTACATTATTTGGGAGGTACATAACAATTCACGCTGTGATCAATGATACTGCAGAAGTCCGGGCATATTTGAAAACTTGATAAAAACAGTCACAAGATTTTACCTTCCTCATTGTAAAACATTAGAATCCCTATAAACCAAAATACCCATATTAAAAAGGGTCTGAAAATAAAGTATCCGTTTAATCCGCTTATACGCAATCAGTAAAATAAAAGGAGCAGACTTTTCTTCATGATGCACCAAAGTAATTTATTTTTATTGTAGTTCACGTAAAATGAGACCATAATCTCAAACGAACATCTGGAATAGACTGGCAAAACTGATGCTATACAGCAAAGGGCACATTATTATCAAAGAAAAATGCATTCATAAATTATAGAGTCAATCTCTTCTGTAAGGGAAGGAAGAATGAAAAAGGTGATGTGTGAATATTGTCATAGAAAATGATTTCATAAATTTAAGTCTGGTGTTCTAAATGCTTCCGTTTTTTCACCAATTGCATAATATTTTAACTGGCTCTTTTAGAGTAATAGGCATTATACATGAACATCACATAACTGGAGCATACTGTATATTAGAGAATATTGTTCTAGCTGGAATAAACATATTTTATATCAGTTTGAAACAACTCTTGTCCACAAAAATAGGTTACCAGTTAACATAGACACTAGTTATTGTGTGCCTCGGTAAAAGGGACATTCTTGTGCCTAGATCAACCATTCCTACAGAGATTTGCTTGGGGTTCCTTGAGCTATGGCTGATTGACTTGAAAGAGTCAGTGGCACAACACCTATGATCTTTTTAGCTGTTTCTAAGGGTTTGTTCACACTTGACTAAATTTCTAACGCTTAGCAAATGCTCCTATTGCTTTAGTATGGGCATTAGACTTGCCTTAATGAGCTTAAAGGCCCGTACACACAATCAGACTTTCTGACAGGAAATGTTCGATGACAGGCTGTTGGCAGTAAATCCGACCGTGTGTACGCTCCATTGGACAATTGTTGTCAGACTTTCCGCCAACAAATGTTGGCTAGCAGGTTCCCAAATTTTCCCTGGACAAATGTGTGTTGTCGGATTTTCCGAACGTGTGTACACAAGTCCGTCAGACAAAAGTCCAAAGTACAAACACACATGCTTGGAAGCAAGGACGAGCCAGAAGCAGTCAGTCTTGTAAACTAGCATTCGTAATTGAGAATTAACATTCGTGACGTAGCAAATTATGAAATCTCGAAATGCAGCGCACAATTCTCTTCTTCAATGGGAAAATAATGAAGCTGCTTTGCTGGTGATACTGATGGAGTTATTGAAAACTATTTTTCAAAGGCTTTTTTTTCTAGTGATATCAAGCATAATGTTATTATGCTTTTTTTTTTCGGGCAAGTTACCACAACACCATTATCTCGTAGTTTTTAAGATCAAAGATACAACTATGTTGGTGTCCCTTGTCAATTTTACATTGTATTTTTTTAAATGTAACTGCCTACTCCCAAACTGTCATTTGAAGTAAAACACATAGCCAAGTATTATTCTCCACAATTTTTTTTATTGTGCATTAAAAAAAAAAAAAAAGAAATTAGACATGCTATCTGCCAATAGAACTTAACGAAAAAGTGCATTCTATGCATCCAAAAATATAGAAAATATACCAAATCAAATCCTTATTCAACCAAAAAAATAATGTCAAAGCAATAACTCCAAGGCCAATAATAAATAACACATTATCTCCTCCGATTCCGCAACATGGCTGGTTGACAAACGGCCATTTAGAAACTAACTAAAAAACACGAAATGAAAAACGCGAAAAGAAAAGTGCGAATCAACACTCACCAAACTTCTACTAACACGAAATTAGCAGAAGGAGCCCAAAGGGTGGCGCTAAAGAGCTGAAAAAACACGTAGTACGTCTACTACATCACTACATTCGTAATTGTATGTATGCAAGACAAGTTTGAGCCAACACCCTTTGAACAAAATTCCACGGTTTTGTTGTCGGAAAGTCCGATTGTGTGTACGGGGCTTAAGGGCTTGTTCACACTTGACTACATTTCTAACGCTTAACAAATGCTCCTATAGCTTTAGTATGGGCATTAGACTTGCCTTAATGAGCTTTAGTATAGGCATTAGACTCGCCTTAATGAGTGAATATTGAGCTGGCCCACCCTTTGCAGCTATAACAGCTTCAACTCTTCTGGGAAGGCTATCCACAAGGTTTAGGAGTGTGTCTATGAGAATGTTTGACCATTCTTTCAGAAGCACATTTGTGAGGTCAGGCACTGATGTTGACGAGAGGGCCTGGCTCACAGCCTCTGCTCCAATTCATCCCAAAGGTCAAGTTCCTCCACCCCAAACTCACTCATCCATGTCTTTATGGACCTTGCTTTGTGCACTGGTGCGCAGTCATGTTGGAATGGGAATGGGCCATACCCAAACTGTTCTCACAAAGTTAGGAGCATGAAATTGTTCAAAATGTCTTGGTATGCTGACGCCTTAAGAGTTCCCTTCAATGAAACTAAGGGG
This sequence comes from Lithobates clamitans, assembly GCA_037952925.1. NCBI lineage: Eukaryota > Metazoa > Chordata > Amphibia > Anura > Ranidae > Lithobates > Lithobates clamitans. The sequence continues at coordinate 927,703 of JBBGZY010001336.1, read as the reverse complement.
CCAAGCCCAACCCCTGAAAAACAACCTCACACCATAATCCCCCCTCCACCAAATGATTTGGACCAGTGCACAAAGCAAGGTCCATAAAGACATGGATGAGCGAGTTTAGGGTGGAGGAACTTGACTGGCCTGCACTGAGTCCTGACCTCAACCTGATAGAATACCTTTGGGATGAATTAGAGTGGAGACTGGGAGCCAGGCTTTCACGTCCAACATCAGTGCCTGACCTCACAAATGCGCTTCTGAAAGAATGGTCAAACTTTCCCATAGGAACACTATGGGAGCATAGCAACTGACAGGATCATCAGAGATTTCACACAAAGGAAGCATTGCAAGAGAACAGGAATTTTAATACGAGTACATGGTACAACAGACACATATCAGTGATATGAACTGTTGGGGTAAAATACACTTTAAAGTTATTTTATTAGAATTCCAGCATGCTAGAATTTGGAAGTTCCTTAGTACTTGAGAGTACTTATCTTGTCATTATTATAATTAGTATTAAATTATGCTGCACAATTTAAGCAACATATGTATTCCCCTTTGGGAAATGTATTAATAGTAATGCGTTTTTTTCTAATCAGAACCAGCACTTCGCACACTAAACAGGAAAACATAAAAAGCATTTTATTTTAATACTAAAAAGAGTATCAGAATTGCCGTGAATTGCCGTGAATACATAGATTTGTGACTCCCAGTGGTCTCACATTCCTGTGTAGTTATAGAGACAGGAAAAAAGGGGAAATCGCTCCACCCAGGACATAAATAGAAATACAAACCTTACAGAGGTTCTAATTCAGGGTGTCCAACCTTTTAACCTTCCTGGGCCACAGTGAAAGAAGGGGAATTGTCTCGGGCCACACATATAATACACTAACAATAGGGATATCTAATGAGCAGAAAAAGTCAGACAAATCACAAGTTAATGGTCACCGAGTAATAAAACTTTTTTTTGTAATTTTTTTTTATTATAAAAAATAAAAGTATTTCAAAAGTAAAGAAGGTAACATAAAACGAATGCGGTATTTGACAATGTTTTTGATAATCTAACGCATCAATATCTGGTTCAATGGATGTAGTTGCAATTCTCAATGAATTCTCAAGGTTCTCATCAGACATTTTGTCTTGGGCCACATGTGGCCTGTGGGCTTCAGGTTGGAAACATGGGTAATTCTTACCCACATTTCCAAATTAAATTAAATTTGGGCTAGAGCGCTGGAAACTATTTTTATGCCATAACATGGGCTTACTTAATGATTTTACACTTTAGATACAGAAAGCCTTGTCTGTGATAGGTTACAAACTAAAAACAATGAGATTACAAGCTAGAGGGAGTGTAAAAGTCAAAAATAAGCAGACAAAACCAACAGGGAAAAATTATAAAGAAAGCGGTAAAGTAGTCAAGAGCATGTGTGTAGTAATAAGCACGTCACATAAATGAACTGAAATGCCGCAGTATGGAATGTAATAAAACAATACATTACATTAAATCAACTCATTAATAATTATGTTAACCCACCAGATGTTCAAGTTAGCTGCTGATTAGTGTGCATATTTCACCAAGGAGATTACAATTGACAACTCTGACAAAGATTGGAATGCTCAGCTGAATATTTCCCAGTTGCAGAATTTTTCTACATCATATAAATACCATCTGAGGACATAAGTATTTTAAATAATAAACCAAAGTCATGAATATGTAAACGGTTTATTGTAGTTTGTGGCTTTTCTGATATATTTTTGAGTAATAAGCTGCTAGGACAGATCAAAATGGCATAAACTATCCAATAAGCCATATGACATTTTCAGAACCATTAAAAAAAAAAATAATGTGGAAATAACAAAGGCCACATCTTCCTTTCATAAATGTTATTATTTCCATAGCATCAAAATGCCCATAATACTCAAAATGATTTTTCTATTGCATTTTGGAAGTTTACTGAGAGCAAAAATAAAATATTTCTGCCCTGCTAACTAGCCACAAAAAATATACAAGATCATCATAGCCATGGCAGCCATATAGTAGATATGGAAGATACCTACTTAGACTTTGTATGGACAGAAGTCTATTCTGCTGTTGTGCATTTTAATTAATAGAAAGCCTTACCTTAACAATTAAATTCATTAGAATACAGTGGATTATACAATGATATTGTGACCCAAAGACAATCCCTGTTTTTTCAAGATACAAATTCTATAGCAGACTGCAATAACTGAATACGTGAAGTGAATAATTATACTAAGACTTGTCACTCCAACAAAAAAAAAACAAGACACTGATACAGCATCTCAAAGGGACTTATCAATTGAAGCCTTTATTACGACTGTAATTTATAAGCCACTCACATGCCACATCCAAATGTATATCAAAACCCCTGTGCCACATCCAATGTATATCAAACCCCCATCCAAAAATAGAAATTGAATACATTTTGGTGTCACCTTTATTACCACTGGTAAGCAGTCTGCCTGGTGTAAACACAACCAAAAGGCATTAGCCTAATTAGATCCTCACATAAACAGCAGTAGTAAAATATAATTAACAGAAATGTTTAAACTGAACAATGGTAAATTAGATACCTTCAAATATATTTTGACCAAAAAGCTTCTAGAGACACTTTTTTTTTAATTTCTATTAAATACAAACTTCATGGATATTCAACATAATTTGAAAGATTTTCTAAGACTACTGACTTCGGGCATAAAACTTCTGGCCCTATTGGTCTGTAATCAAATGTACAAATTGTCAAAATTCTTAAACAAAAAACAAAGTAGAGAAGATCCCTACATTGCCAAGTTCCAATACCAGAATATACCTATTGACAGCATATAATCACCAGCTTGTTGCTTAAGTCCCCCCAGGTCCCCCAGGGTTCTGTGCTGGGACCAATCCTTTTTAATTTGTTCTTAAACGACCTGGAGGATGGGATAAACAGTTCCATCTCTGTATTTGCAGACGATACTAAGCTAAGCAGGGCAATAACTTCTCCGCAGGATGTGGAAATCTTGCAAAAAGACCTGAACAAATTAATGGGGTGGGCGACTACATGGCAAATGAGGTTCAATGTAGAAAAATGTAAAATAATGCATTTGGGTGTCAAAAATATGAATGCAATCTATACACTGGGGGGAGAACCTCTGGGGGAATCTAGGATGGAAAAGGACTTGGGGGTCCTAGTGGATGATAGGCTCAGCAATGGCATGCAATGCCAAGCTGCTGCTAATAAAGCAAACAGAATATTGGCATGCATTAAAAGGGGGATCAACTGCAGAGATAAAACGATAATTCTCCCGCTCTACAAGACTCTGGTCTGCCCGCACCTGGAGTATGCTGTCCAGTTCTGGGCACCAGTCCTCAGGAGGGACGTACTGGAAATGGAGCGAGTACAAAGAAGGGCAACAAAGCTAATAAAGGGTCTGGAGGATCTTAGTTATGAGGAAAGGTTGCGAGCACTGAACTTATTCTCTCTGGAGAAGAGACGCTTGAGAGGGGATATGATTTCAATTTACAAATACTGTACTGGTGACCCCACAATAGGGATAAAACTTTTTCGCAGAAGAGAGTTTAATAAGACTCGTGGCCACTCATTACAATTAGAAGAAAAGAGGTTTAACCTTAAACTACGTAGAGGGTTCTTTACTGTAAGAGCGGCAAGGATGTGGAATTCCCTTCCACAGGCGGTGGTCTCAGCGGGGAGCATTGATAGCTTCAAGAAACTATTAGATAATCACCTGAATGACCGCAATATACAGGGATATGTAATGTAATACTGACACATAATCACACACATAGGTTGGACTTGATGGACTTGTGTCTTTTTTCAACCTCACCTACTATGTAACTATGTAACTATGTAACTATGTAAGTGACAGCCTTTTCTGCCTGTGACTAATCAGTTAAGGGGAACTATGGGTCATTCAAACTGTCCTAGTAAAAAAAAATACAGGGAAACCAGCAACACATGTAAGCTAAATAATACAGTATTACAAAAGCGTCATTGACTGCTTAACATGAAAGTATACAAATATGATACAAAGTCCTAGAAGAACATAGCAGTTACGTTATGTATCTACTAAATAAAAGCCCCTACGAACTTACTGTACATAGGCCAAGATAAGGGTGGTTCCTTAAGAAAATGAAAAGAAGATGGCTAATCAAAACACAAGTGTAACTGCTTTCAGATGCATTAGATGAGGACTAGCAACTGATCCTGCTGACACCATTTTAAAAGCATCATAGAACAGCAACACATTTTAATTAGGTGCTGAAGCCACCACAACATCTTGATTTTAAAACCGTTATCATATTTTGGTTCATTATTATCCAGATAACTTTCTCTGTAGATTTGTTTAAGACCACTTTCACACTGAGACAGTTTTCAGGCGTTTGGCACTAGAAATAGCCCCTGTAAAGTGCCTGAAAACTTCCTCCCATTCACTTCAATGTGTGTTTTCACACTGGGGTGGTGCGCTTGCGGGGCGATGAAAAAAGTTCTGCAAGCAGCATCTTTGAGGCGGGTTTGGGGCGCTATAAAAAGCACTACAAAATGCCCCTGCCCATTGAAATGAATGGGCAGTGCTTCCAAAGCGCCGTAAAAGCGATTTGAAAGCACCACAAAACAGGTCACGTACATGACCTAAAAAAAATAGCTAGTGCCCAAAAAAGTGCTGCTAAAAGCAGCTAAAGCACCGAAAAAGCGACCGGCGCTTTAGCAGCGCTTCGGTGTGAAAGGGGTCTTAATGTGCTTTTGAAAGCAGATTGATGAAACTTACTGTAGTTAACACTAGGTGGCACTGCAGAAAGCCAGAGAAATGTTTTTCAATGAGGGTTCCGTGAAACCCTAAGATTTCTCCAGAGCAGAGGTAGGCAACCTTTGAGATGTGGAGATCTACAGAGAGAGACTAAGAATTCCCTTTTGGTCACAATTTTTTTGTCGGGGGAGTACTAGATCACTTGATTTCCATAAGCCTAATGTTGGAGTCTATCATGAAGGCAGAATAACTGGAATTGCAGGTTTACTTGATTAACTATTTTCAGCCTAGCTGACCTCAATGCTAGCCTGGCTGTATGCTCCAAGTTCTGGCCATAGTAAATTGTACGTAGGGCAGTGTCCAGGGGTCAGTAATAGGTAGGGCAGCATAGACAGGTTAGTAGTATGTAGGGCAGTGTAGAGTGGTCAGTAATATGTAGGGCAGTGTACAGAGGTCAGTAGTAGGTAGGACAGTGTATAGTAGACATGTGCAGTTCGTTTCGTTACAAATTAATATTCAGACAAATTTTTAGTTATTCGAAGATTCGGATATATCCGAATACCCGAATTACAATATAAACAAATTTTACCGAATGCTCCGAATAATGTAACCACATTTGTCCGAATTTCAGAAATTCAGACTGAAATTCAAATCAAATTTCACATTGAACTCCAGTCAAATTCTCACTACACATATTGCTGAAATCAAAGACTGCGTGTGTTATTAGTGTACCATTTCAAAATAATGCTGTTTTTGTTAAGCCAAAGATAATTTAAAGAGTCATTTGATGAAGATTTTTCTTTTGTTTGTTCACTTTGCTACATTTGAATCGAAAACAATATAACATTTTCATTTCGACTGAATCGAAAATTTATCGATTTGATCGTTTAGAATCAAAAAAATCTGTAAATTCGAAGAAAATTTGAAAATTCCAAATACGTATTCCGAAAACGAATTCCGAAAACGAATTGAACGAATCAACCAAATTAAACTAAATGAAATAACAAGATTAATGAATCAAATGAAACAAAACTAATTTTTTCAACATGTACATGTCTAGTGTATAGAAGCTAGTAATAGGTACTGACAGTCCGAGGTTTTGAAGGTACTGGAGTATAAAAACCCGGACTGTCAGACTGCTCAACAGTTTTTTCCCCCAGGCTGTGAGAGCCTTCAACTCCAATCCTCTTTGAAACCTCTTCTACAGCTTATATATTGTGACCAGGAACATCTCACTTCCTCTCCTTTTTACTCTTGAATATGCACTAGACACTTTTATAAACACTTGCTGCTACAAAGACTCTTATAAATATACAGTATATGTACAGTTACGTAGTTCCCAGATGTGTATAGGTTTATAATTGTTTTTATTTTTTATTTTAACCACTTGCCGCCTGCCATATAGCAAAATGACGTCAGCAAAGTGGTTGCGATATCCTGACCGGAGGTCATATGACGTGGTCAGGATAATAAGCCGCTGCGCGCCCCCGGGGCACACATTGCGGTGATCATTGTTGAGGCATGTCAGTCTGACACACTGCAACTCTGATCTAGGTAAAGAGTCTCTGACGGAGACTCTTTACCACGTGATCAGCCGTGTACAATCATGGCTGATCACAATGCAAACAGCAAGAGCCGTTTATCGTTTTTTCCTCACTCGTGCCTGACAGACGCGAGTAGAGGAGAGCCGATTGACAGCTTTCCTGACAGGGGGGTCTGTGCTGATTGTTTATCAGCGCAGCCCCCCTTCGGATGCCCACCCAGGACCACCAGGGATGCCACCAGGACCACCAGGGATGACCACTACTGATTATTAATTTTTGGTCTTTTTTTTATTTGTTTAGCAAATAAAAACCGAAGAGGTGATCAAATACCACCAAAAGAAAGCTCTATTTGTGGGAAGAAAATTATAAAAATTTTGTTTGGGTACAGCGTAGCATGACTACACAATTGTTATTTAAATAGCGACAGAGCTGAAAGCTGAAAATTGGCTTGGGCAGGAAGGGGGGGAAGTGCCCTGTATTGAAGTGGTTAAGTTCTTCACCGTGTTTTATTCTTTATATATTTATAATTATGTTTAATTTGTGTGTAGCACCGTGGCCCTGTGATATACGACATTTCATTCTACCGTATGTCCTCATGTGTAGTAGAATGACAATAAAGCTTGACTTGACTTGGTAGTTCAGTGAACAGCGGTCAGTAGTAAGCAGGGCAGTGTACAGAGGTCAGTAGGATACAGTGCAATGTACAGAGGTCAGTAGTATGTAGGGCAGTGTACAGAGGTCAGTAGTATGGAGGGCAGTGTACAGAGGTCAGTAGTATGTAGGGCAGTGTGCAGAGGTCAGTAGTACTCAGAACAGTGTACAGAGGTCGGAAATCAAAGACAAAAAGGAGGTGGTTGGGTAGTCCTCAATGTAATACAGCACCTCATCCCAATAATGAAAAAATGCGTATGAGGGGGGGGGGGGAGATTGCAAGGATTATAGCGGTGCCAGAAAATACACAGACTAACTTAGATAAAAAACATGAACATTTTATTGAGTAGATTCATAAAAAAGACAAAAAGGTGTGCATTTATAGATTCAGACAGTTAAAAACATTTGTGGCGACATATTACGGGAATCAGCCAAGGGAATGTAGCGGCCGGTTCCGTAGACATATATAATGAAAGTCCTACATGTTTCGCCGGATACGGCTTCTTCAGGGACAGGTGTTTATGTCTGAAAGCGCTACTATACAATCTATGAGACAAAATATTAATAATCAATACCAAATATAACATAATTAATCCTAAATTGAATCCAGCATCTATAAATCAAAAAAAGATGAAAATAAACAGTAATATTATTATATTTGCGGGCTGTCATGCATGAACCCCCACACATATGCCTAGAGTATATCAACGGGACATCGCATCCCCCATTTGCTAGCTGTCATGCCTGTCTCTTTAGGACACACGCTGCTGACCTGGTCTATCTCCCCTTTCTATCTGTGCCCACGGTGTGCGGGCTACTATCCACTGGTCCTTAGCTTGTCTCCACCCGCTCCCATTATCCTTGGGATGTTCTCGGATGGCCTTGCATGCCCCTGGGGGGTACCCCCTTCTTTCATTCCCCTGCCGGGTTGGCGACAGTTACACCCGCACCTGGCTGCTGTGGGGAGCCAGTTGGATGACGCCTGATCTCTCCGGTGCTGCTGCCTGAGCCCTCATAAGGACACCTAGGCTGTATGGACACCCAAGGGCATTGCTATTTGCATTTGCCCGCCCCCAGCCACGGCATCCTGGGATCGGTTGATCCTTCCTCCTCCAGGGTACTGAATGGCCGTCACCGGCCCTTCAGTACAGCGCTAGTGTCAGTGACGTGTGCCCATACGTCACATGAACACTCCCGCACTGTCTTCTGGACCTTGTAGGCCCGCAGACCGCCGCGAGTCGCGCATGCGCAGTGGCCCCTCTGTCCGCTCACACGTGCGGTGACGTCAGACGCCACACGTGTGTTGGGGGGCATAAGAGCGCCGGCTTCCCAGGCCATACCAGCGCCCAGGGACTTCTAGGATATGGACTCATCTTCAACATCTCTATCTGGTATGTTCTGTACTTCACAAACAGATGGATGTCTTTCCAGACACCTGCTGGCTTGTTATCTCACATGTCTGTCTGTTTACCCAGTACTCCAAATGCAGCAATACAGCCAGATGTAACTTGATGCTTATCATCCGATTGATGACTGCACTACTCTTGCTGGTAAGCGCTGCCTACTTTATTCTGCAGTAGCTCCTATCACTCACATTTCTCTAATACATTACTGCTGGGCATATATATGCTTTTGCATCTGAACATCCAATCTTCTTTTGTTTTTATGTTTGTTACTCATAGGTACTCTATATTTGGACCCTACTTGTGATAAGAAGCAATTGCTACGTCACAAACTTAGTGTGTTCCCATGTCCTATACATATTTTCTATAAACATCAATTGTAAGTTTTCAGACATATATTTTTTCAACTATATTATGGGCTTATGTTTTTATGTCCCAAATTCAAGGAATCATTATAATTATTATACTTCGTCTCCCCTTCTTTATAGAAAATCAATTTTGCCAGGTCCTCCTCTTTGCCTCCTGCAGCCTCCTATTGTGCCCTACGCTCGGGCGGCCGCTCCTGGAGTTTCCTGTGTTCATCCCTGGTGACGTACAGGTAGCCTCCCCTTTTTCCATCTTGCTGGTTTCCCAGCCTGGCGGAGGGCGGGGGGAGGGTGGTGTTATGCTCCCTCTTTTTAGTGGGATGCGATGTCCCGTTGATATACTCTAGGCATATGTGTGGGGGTTCATGCATGACAGCCCACAAATATAATAATATTACTGTTTATTTTAATCTTTTTTTGATTTATAGATGCTGGATTCAATTTAGGATTAATTATGTTATATTTGGTATTGATTATTAATATTTTGTCTCATAGATTGTATAGTAGCGCTTTCAGACATAAACACCTGTCCCTGAAGAAGCCGTATCCGGCGAAACATGTAGGACTTTCATTATATATGTCTACGGAACCGGCCGCTACATTCCCTTGGCTGATTCCCGTAATATGTCGCCACAAATGTTTTTAACTGTCTGAATCTATAAATGCACACCTTTTTGTCTTTTTTATGAATTTACTCAATAAAATGTTCATGTTTTTTATCTAAGTTAGTCTGTGTATTTTCTGGCACCGCTATAATCCTTGCAATCTTCCCCCCCCCCCCCCCTCATACGCAGTGTACAGAGGTCAGTAGGATGTAGGACGGTGTACAGAGGTCAGTAGGATGTAGGACGGTGTACAGAGGTCAGTAGGATGTAGGACAGTGTACAGAGGTCAGTAGGATGTAGGGCAGCGTACAAAGGTCAGTCGTATTAAGGGCAGTGTGCAGAAGTCAATTGTATGTTGGGCAGTGTACAGAGGTCAGTAAGATGTAGTGCAGTGTACGGAGGTCAGTAGTATGTAGGACAGTGTACAGAAGTCAGTAGTATGTTGGGCTGTGTACAGAGATCAGTAGTAGGTAGAGCAGTGTACAGAGGTCACTAGGATGTAGGACACTGTACAGAGGTCAGTAGGATGTTGGGCAGTGTACGGAGGTCAGTAAGATGTAGTGCAGTGTACAGCGGTCAGTAGAATATAGTGCATTGTACAGGGGTCAGAAGTATGTAGAGCATTGTACAGAGGTCAGTAGTTTGTAGGACCGTGTACAAAGTTCAATAGGATGTATTACAGTGTACACAGGTCAGTAGGATGTAGGGCAGAGTAGAGACGCCAGTGGGATGAAGGACAGTGTGCAGAGGTCAGTCGGATATAGGACAGTGTACAGAGGTGAGTAGTATGAAGAGAAGTGTACAAAGGTCAGTAGTATGAAGAGCAGTGTATAGGGATCAGTAGGGGGGCATAGGACAAGGGTGAGCAGGACAAGAGTTAGCAGGGCACAGGAAAGGGGTCAGCAAGGTAGAGAACAGGGGGTAAGTAGGGCAGAGGATTGGGGGTCAGCAGGGTGGAGGAAAGGGGTCAGCAGGGCAGAGAACAGGGCTTCAGGGGTCATCAAGACAGTGTACAGAGGGGTCAAGAGCGCACACTACAGTTGGATCAAGAGGGTAAGGTACAGGGGGGTCAGGAAGGCACAGTACTGGAGGGTCAGGAGGGCACAGTACTAAGAAGCCAGAAGGGTACAGTGTTGGGGGTCAGGAGGGCTTAATACAGTCAGGTCAGAAAGGAACAAGGGGGTCAGGAGGGCATGGTACAGGGGGATCAGGAAGGCATAGAACTGGGGATCAGGAGGGCACACTGCAGTTGGGTCAGGAGGGAACAGAATTGCTTTCCTCATGCAGAGGGGCACAGAGAAGCTCCTGTGACAGATTCCTGTTCTGTTGCGCTGATCTCCACCATCCTTTCTCTCTTGCCCACCCCACATGATGTCACCCACAAGCACCTTGGATGAAATGTAGAGGAGGGCGAGTGGGGATCAGTGTACTATACTCAAGGGATGAGCTCAGACATATTCAGACAATAGCCTGAACCCACCCGATATATCCCGCTAGAAATCTGCCAAAACCAACATCAAATCATAGGTGGATTTTTGTCTACACAGGCGAAGGTGCATTTTGTAGGGAGGTCCCAGGTGGCTCTACAGTACTCCTTCTGATGCAGTACCCTACACTGAAATGCCTGTGCTGCAAGCCTGTGTGGGGGTCCTGGGCTACATAGTGTGCCGTCTGTCATGTAGGGCAATGTGTGTGGTGGCGCGCATTCCCAGGACACGGCTCAGTACACTGTTGAGGCGGGATGTCTAGCGGGACAATTGGCTAGTATGGAATCACCAGCAAGTGGTTGGGGATTCAGACTCCCCCCCCCATGCTGGCGACCTAAGGCTGCTGCCTAAGTCGTCTTATGCTGGCGCTGGCCCTGGAGTGGAGGCATTCCCCACAGCCAAACACATACAAAGGATGTGTTGGGGGTGGGGCATGCCTCCGCTGCCTAGGATTGGTTTTTAACAGCTTCCCAACTTGAGAGCTCAGGAAACAAACAAGCCTCAGCTCATTGCTTCTCTGTACCACTCTGCTGCCTGGGAGAAGCTCTTGAAGGTCGGTAAGGCAGGGACCAGTATGCACTCTACAAGTTGACAACACTCAATGGGTGGATTGTGAGTGATGGGTTGTCAACCCCAGTTCCAGAGGCTGCTAGGGTTTCCTTTAGCTGTGAGCGGTTTCTGCCTTTCAGATAATTAACCACTGAAACCACTGATCCTCTTAGCTATCTGTAAGGGGGTATGCGTCCTACTGACCACAAATGTTAGGAGCAATCTTCCCACTGACTATGAGCTGTAGATATAAAAATTTGTAAAAGGGGTTCCCTGAGACTCTAAGAGCACTGACAGCATGGGGGCATTGGCGGTAAAGCTAGTTTTAGTGGCGCTTTACTGACATTTTAGAGGCGCGTTTCGGCTAAAAAAGCACCCCGCTAGCGGCTGAATAAAGGGTTAAAAGCGTACGCAAAGTGCCCCTAAAGAAGCTGCTTGCAGGACTTTTTTTGATGTCCTGCCAGCGCAGAGCCCCAGTGTGAAAGCACTCAGGCTTTCACACTGGGATTGCAGATGAGGCATTTTTCTGGCGCTTTACAGGCGCTAACTTTAGCGCTAAAGCGCCTAAAGAAAGGCCTCCAGTGTGAAAGGGGTTTAATTATTTCAAGAATTTCTCTGTGCTAAAAAGGTTGAGAAAGGCTGTGTCAGAAGGTAATGTTAAAGGGACCCCGTAAATCAGCGAGCCACTTGTACAAAATGCTAACCTTGTATAAGAAAGACCAATATACATACTTTACCTCCACCTCATGTTCTGAAACAGTGCGCTTTGCTTCTCCACAGCCCCCACAGGTCCTTGATACTAAGTGTGGGTCAGATACCTGCTACTCTTGCTACATGGCATGCAGTGGGGGAGTGGGTATTCACACTTGAAAAGTTCGAAAGTGTTGACTACCTACTCTAAACACTTGAAAGTGTTGACTGCCTACAGAGACCGAGGAAAAGCAAAGAAACAGCGCTTCATCATACTGACCTCCAGAAAGACAAGTATATTACCTCTTCTTTCACAGGGTGATGCTGTGGGAACATGTTCACTTCACATTAAGTAAAGGTGTGACTTAAAGCCACCATGTCGCTAAAAATAAAAGTACAAACAGTAGCTGCATTTCCTGCTGCCCTCACCACAAGAATGAGGCTTCATTCAATAAAAATACACTTTTGAAGTATGCTGGGAAACCAACGCTTGATCTCCTGGGCCCTCTGCAGCACTTACTGGTTCCTCCTGCCAACCCCCACATCATTACAGGGTAAAAGGCCCAAGAGAATAATGCTCACTTTCCCAGCAGACTTCAGAAGAATACTTCAGAAGAAGAATTCTGGCAACGCAGGCAGTGGGAAAGATAAGTATTCTAGATCTTTTTTTCATTTAGAGCTGTTTGCAAGTTTTCACTTTAAATGTATCTTACTGATACAGTGCAAAAACAGAACACTAAAATATTACACTGAACTGTGTTTCCAATTCTTCTTGTTACAAACAAGGGCTTATAGATATCAGCTGTAGATGTCAGTTTAGTAGTGCTGGAACCTGCTAGATAAGCTGGGATTGATGAGGAAATAATGTCTGTGTTACAGAGAAGCAATAACAGGGAAAGCTATGATGGAAGTAAAAAACAGAATGCCAATACTGTCCTCCCTCTGAAAATGCTACATACCTGGCTGTTTCTGGACTTAGTGCTTTAGGTCACTGTCCTGGAGTAAAATCAGGGCTCTGATCTACATAATTATTCTAAATCAGTGACCCAAAAAAGTACTGAAGTGGTTGGATCACTAGCACTAACAATTTTAAGAAAAAAAAAAGTCAGCAATGGCAGCATAAATATTCTCCCCACTAAAGGAGAACTCTAGTAAGGCTACCATTTGCAAATGCATTTTTAACTCTTGACTTCCTAAAGTCCCCACCATCCAGCACATTGTATGGAGGAAAGTCTATAGCCCCGTACACACGATCGGATTTTCCGACGGGAAATGTTCGATGATAGGCTATTTCGGTAAATCTGACCGTGTGTATGCTCCATCGGACAATTGTTTTCAGACTTTCTGCCAACAAATGTTGGCTAGCAGGTTCTCAAATTTTTCCGCGGACAAATGTGTGTTGTCGGATTTTCCGGGCGTGTGTACACGAGTACGTCGTGTACAAAAGTCCAAAGTACAAACACATGCTCGGAAGCAGAAGTGGTCGGTCTTGTAAACTAGCATTTGTAATGGAGAAATAACATTCGTGACGTGGCAAATTATGAAATCTCCAAATGCAGTGCACATTCTCTTCTTCTTTATTAGGATAATAATGAAACTGCTTTGTTGGTGATACTGATGGAGTTCTGCCAAACGTATTTTCATAGGCTTTTTTTCCCTAGTGATATCAAGAATAATATTATTATGCTTGTTTTTTTGTTTTTTTTTGGGCGAGTTACCACAACACCATTATCCTGTAGTTTTTAAGATCAAAGATACAACTATGTTGGTGTCCCTTGTTAATTTTACATTGTATTTTTTAAAATGTAACTGCCTACTCCCAAACTGTCATTTGAAGTAAAACACATAGCCAAGTATTATTCTCCACAACCAAAAAGTCCATTCTATGCATCCAAAAATATAGAAAATATACCAAATCAAATCATTATTCAACCAAAAAAATAACGTCAACGCAATAACTCCAAGACCAATAATAAATATTAAATTTCAGTTTGTTTCTGAACGACCATTCGTCAACCAGACATGTTGCAGAATCGGAGGAGATAACGTGTTATTTATTATTGGCCTTGGAGTTATTGCTTTGACATTATTTTTTGGTTGAATAATGATTTGATTAGGTATATTTTCTATATTTTTGGATGCATAGAATGCACTTTTTGGTTAAGTTCTATTGGCAGATAGCATGTCTAATTTTATTTTTTTTATTCTTTTAATGCACAATAAAAAAATTGTGGAGAATAATACTTGGCTATGTGTTTTACTTCAAATGACAGTTTGGCAATAGGCAGTTACATTTTAAAAAATATAATGTAAAATGAACAAGGGACACCAACATAGTTGTATCTTTGATCTTAAAAACTAGGGGATAATGGTGTTGTGGTAACTTGCACAAATAAAAAATAAAAAAAACATAATGATATTATTCTTGATATCACTAGAAAAAAAAGCCTATAAAAATTAAATTTGTTTGCAATAACTCCATCAGTATCATCAGCAAAGCAGCTTCATTATTATCCCATTAAAGAAGAAGAGAATGTGCGCTGCATTTGGAGATTTCAAAATTTGCCATGTCACAAATGTTAATTCATCATTACAAACGCTAGTTTACAAGACCGACCGCTTCTGCTTCCGAGCATACGTGTTTGTACTTTGGACTTTTGTCCGATGGACTTGTGTACACACGCTCGGAAAATCTGACAACACACATTTGTCCGCGGAATATTTGAGAACCTGCTAGCCAACAACTGTTGGCGGAAAGTCCGACAACAATTGTCCGATGAAGCATACACCCGGTCGGATTTACCGACAACAGCCTGTCATCGAACATTTCCCGTTGGCAAGTCAGATCGTGTATACAGGGCTTTACTGTCAGTCTCCATAATTCGTTTTTTTTTTTGGTGGAATAAAAGCTTTTATATTTCAATGTTTTTATTAAAATATTTGTCATTACAACTTAATAGCAATCATTTGCATAGGTTACAGGTATAATAATAATAATAATAACAATGTGTAATTGGTACTTAATGAAAACATAAATAAGTTGTACATCAGCCATGAAACATTCACAAATTTCAACAGAAGAAATTAAAGAAACAGAAACAAGACACTAACACAACATTAAGCCTCCAAGTTGAAATGTATGATAATCTACAATTCACTTGCTTGAAGTAAGGAAATATCCTGAATAACTTCTGCTTTTGGGGGAAACTTTTTCTCCCAGAGATACATATATTACTTGCCTTTTTAAAAGGACCTGTTTCATTTATCATAGAGAAATATGATCATTAAATGACATGTTATGAGGAAGTCTTAAACTTTAGAATCCTTTCTTTAGTTAAGCAGAATCGCAGGTTCTCTTACTCTTACCAAGTAGTTTCTAACTTATACAGAAGTAGCCAGGTGTTCCACTTTGCATAGAACTTTAACTGGTGATTGAGACCAGCTAGGTGTTTCCCATAAGTGCATTGTACGTGGACTCTTTAGATTACTTCAGACAAATTAGGTGCCAGCGATTGTTTCCATTTACTAGTTATGGTTAGGCGTGCTGCAATCAATATATGAGTAACAATAGTAGAGTGTTGTGTAGGGAATCTATCCATATTTAGCCCAAAAAGAGCCAAAGATGGTGAGGTTTCTGTCATTCTTCCTGTCACTTGGGAGATCAGTGTAAAGGCAGATTTCCAGAATCCTGTCAGGCACCTGCAGTTCCAGAAAAGCAAAATAAGTGTAGCGCTAATATAAGAATTAAAAAAAATGGCCTAAGGAGACCATTGCATCATCAAAACAAACACAGAAGAAAAAAGGATTATCAACAAAAAAGGTGCATCCAACAAAAACGAAAGTCCTCAGTGGATGTGTGACTCCTATGAGTTAGTGACAGTCCTCAATACAGATATGACTTCATAGGTGTATTATGTGCACGTGACATCTGTGATGAAAAGGAACACCACCATCGACAATGGAGAGTCTTACCGGAACGCTTGAACCCAAAAGAACGTACGCTCGATTGGGACAAACAGGCTCATATAATAAACAGCTGATGGATTTCCGTAGAGGCTGTAGGAAAATTCTAGGATGGTCTGTGCACCGGTATGTCCCTCAGGAGTGATGTCCACAGTGGAAGGAAATTGTAGCAAATGGGAAAAAAGCAAAGGAAGGCTACATAGTGTAACTCCATATAAAATGTGTACCAATTTATTTTAAAAAAAGGGAATACACTCACATGAAACATGGATAAAACAGCGCTGTGTAGATAAAATGTTTATATAGATAATGCGGTCCCCTAATGCAGGGTCAACTTCTAATGCAAGCAGCATGTAAACAATGCCTCTTTCATTATTGCCACAAGATGGCCGCTCGGCGTGCGTTCCACGCCTCGTTTTGGGGCCCTTATGGTCAAAAACTGGAAACATACCAAATAAAACGCACGTTGCAGCCAAATACATCGCCAATGCCACTTCCGGCATTGACGTAAGATGGCCGCTCAGCGTGCGTTCCACGCCTCGTTTTGGGGCCCTTATGGTCAAAAACTGGAAACATACCAAATGAAACGCACGTTGCAGCCAAATACATCGCCAATGCCACTTCCGGCATTGACGTAAGATGGCCGCTCAGCGTGCGTTCCACGCCTCGTTATGGGGCCCTTATGGTCAAATCCCAGAAATGAAAAAAACACCTTACAGCCACATACATCCCTATATTAGTGTCCAAAATGTGCACAGCAAAATAGGTGCTTATGGTTTATCTACCCCCTAGTGAAAAGGAAAAGAACATGAATAGGGGAAATTACGTAACGGCTCAGGCTTGCGTATCAAGCAGCCATGATACGTCAGTGTATTCATCCTGGCGGAGTAACGTAATGACCTCCAACCCCATGAGAGGCGTCTCAGAAAGCTGTACTGCGCCGATGCAAGATGGCGCCATACATCTAGTCACAAAGGACCGTACTGTGCCGATGCGAGATGGCATCATGCATCCAATCCGCAGACAGCATCTTTAGAATCTATATGTCATATTGATATGTATACAGGGCGCATACTGTAGATAAGTGGATAAAAAGTGAATGAAAAATATGAAATATAAATACAGTGAGCCCGAAATGGACAGCACAATGGGGGAAAAATGTACCATCAATGGGTGGTCAAAAAAAACACTATGTGGATGTTGTGAATTAAGTATGTCCACATGTTGGTAAAAAAATGGCACAAAAAACTGTGCCTGAAAAAAACATGTCTGCAAAAAGAGGGGAATCAAAAATGGTCATGGAAAACATTTAAGAAATATTTAGGAATGATCACATGTGAAATGGACTCCCCCAAAGTAATAATGTGCAGATGACTAATATATAAGAAAAAATCCACCGTATAGTGGATATATGTGGCTGAACAAATGTGTGACATAAGTAAAGAAATAAAATCCCTAGAATTTACATGTAGAGAAACTTGAACAGAAATAAGAAACTGCATCTACATGTGGAGAGAAAATGGGTAGGCACAGAAATAAAAATAAAACATGAAAAATAAAAAATCACAATGCAGTTCCAGAGCAAGTGGTATAGATCCCCCGATTGGCCACACATTCTCCAGCATTGTGCAAAAGTATTAGGAAACATTTTGTCTATTTTATCTGGATAAATATACCCCCTATGCACGATTTTCATTTTATTTTCCAAATAAGATACACAGTGGGATGATTGCATAATTGTTTTTAATGCTCTATTCCATGTATGGATTGAGAATTGTTCTCGTAGATCTCTTTCCCATTTTTGAATTGAGGAGGGTTTCGGTAAGGGTTTACTGCAGATCATATATTTTTAAAACCATGTGATACCCTTTTTAACATCCGGTGAAGTAGAATAGAATGCCCATATGTCTTTTGCTAACCTCTGTCGTGGTAGTCGTTAATCTACAGTGTAGGCTCTTAATCTGGAGTAATTGATAAGTAAGTGCCACATCACGCGTGGGTTGGATATCGGATACAATGGTATAGCCTAAACTTACCCATTTTCTTGCAGAGAACGCAAGGATTAAATATTCATATGCTAATAATGGGATGTCTAGAGATTGTAAGCCTTCGTTTGGAGGAGGGAGGGATGGAGGGATATTAAAGGTTGAGGACCAGGTCTCCACTGAGGCCCTTATTGTCATTGCCTCTGGAAGTAATATATTTTGCATAGTTGTTGAAGCTATTAAGAGAGAAGGTAAGTCTCCACCTTTAAGAAGGATTTTTTTTTAAGGTTACCCATCTTTTGATGGAAGTGGTATCAAACCATGCCACCATCTGGTCTAATAGTACTGCTTTATGATATAGTTTAATGTCTGGAAGTCCCACCCCACCTTGTGTCTTATGCTTAGTAAGTATGTTTCTTGCAATCCTGGGTTTTTTACCTTGGCAGATGCATAATTACTGTTTTAGCAGTTATAGCATTTAACTAATTAACAACAGTCTTACTCACGGCAGTAGCAAGTGTTGTCACTGTCTTTTGAGTACACTGGCTGCGGTAGCACTCTGTCATTTCTTTTTTTCACTGTAATCTGTATTCACCCATGCAACTACAGAGCAATAAATAGCACCCGTGGTAGGCTTGACAGAAAATTAACTGTTTGCGGGGATGACAGCAAAAATGTTAGCAGCAGAAACTAGGTTTGTGGATACTGCCTCGTGCCCAACATTTTCATCTCCAGTGGTATTCTAGAGCACAGGGAAACCACTTCATGCCCCTATTGGTCACATTGCAAACAAGGTATTGGTCAATCTCACTACATCATGTTGGGATTGCTGAGCCAAACCATTGCTGAAGTTTTTTTCTCCTAGTGATACACTTTCTTTGGGTGCTATGGGAGAGGGTACTCTCTCAGCTGATGCTCACTGTCTCTCCCAGACATTTAGAAATCTCTTTCCCTGCATCTTTGTTTTCTTTGTCACACAGCAGACGCACATCTTTGTCAGCAGACTCGGCCTTATATTCCAACATGAGTGCGCACCAGTGCACAACGCAAGGTCCATAAAGTTATGGATGAGCAAGTTTGGGGTGGAGTAACTTGACTGGCCTGCACAGAGTCCTGACTTCAAACCCATAGAACACCTTTGGGGTAAATTATTAGAGCAGAGACTATGAGCCAGTCCTTCTCATCCAACATCAGACCTCACAAATGCGCTTCTGGAAGAATGGTCAAACATTCCCTGTGAACAGCCTTCCCAGAAGAGTTAAAGCTGTGATAGCTGCAAAGGGTGGGCCAACTCAATATTAAACACTACAGACGAAGACTGAGATGTCATTAAATTTCATGTGCGTGTAAAGGCAGGCGTCACAATACTTTTGACAATATAGTGTATACTGTATGGATTATGATGTATATATACTGTATACACTGTGATATTTGGGAAAGTCCAGATCACCAGCCAACTGTGTTGGTAAAAGCAAAACTGTCATTATTCCCTTAAACAGGCAAAATAAAATAGCTTATATGTCAGCATAAACAAAATAGTCTACACACTTGGTTCAAAAGCCAAGATATGGCTCACCACCAGTATAAACGTTGTCCCAAAACAGGTCCCAACAAAATGTGTATTTATAAAATATGCCGCACTAAATGAAAAGAAATCAATCCTTTCTAGAGTTTCAAATCATATACTGTATCCATGCACCTACTGTATATTACCAATTGCAACCATACATACTGAAGTAATACATAAACATGTACAACTCATTTTAATAAATCAACTAACTGTGTATCACATTAGTATTAAAATCAAAAACATAAAACAAATCACCAAATGTGAACATAGAAAATCAAAAGCTTGAAAGCAATATATTGAAAACTAATGACAGCATCCATAAATTGAATCTTCGAATATCTTGTGCAATATGTAAAGTCATAAACATACAATGGTGCCAAAACATTGTGAGCTCCACCTTCCTCAGTGGGTACAAAATCACCTTCAGTGAGTACAAAAGCACTGTCAAAAGTTTATGTAGAACATGTCCCCTTTTAGGCCAGGACAGGGCTAATTGCATAGACAAATTGAGCTCACTCGATGAAGAGATCTCCAAGTATGATGATGAACTCAAAACAGATAAAAGCACACCATAGTACTCTCTATAACATCCAACAGCTTTATTAAAAAGATAAAAGTTACACTCATGTGTTTTAAAACAACTGGTAATTACAAGAAAACCTCTTTCAAAGGCTGGTGCAAACCCTTAACACTCACAGAGACACACTGTGCCATCCCCTCCAGACAGTTCTAAGCTGTACCTCCCACATGCACCTCCTTTTTCGGCCCCACTAGTTTCGTCAATCCTGATGTCATCAGGGGCACAGGTTAAGGAGACACTGCTATATATATTTATACATTCCAATACCTGACCATGTTTCCTCATAGGCCAAGTACACTGATACATTTGTGCAGCATTATAATTTAATGGGCAGGTGAATCAAGATAGATTATGGACATATTAAAACATATGTAATTAATAAATAAAAAAACATGTAGCAATATATGTGAATATGTCTAAAACCATAAAAATATATACATGGAAATATCAAATTTAGACATGTGCATGACGAAAAAAATAATTTAGTTTAGTTTCGATTTGTTAATCTAGTTATTTAGTTTTGTTAAATTCAGTTGGTTAATTCAATTCATATTCGGAATTTATATTTGGAATTAGTTCTATGTTTTTTTCTAATTTTCTATAAATCTATACATTTTGAATCAGTCAAATCGAAAACTTTCTTTTTTTTTAGATTCGAAAGTGGCAAAGTGAACAAAAAAAAGAAAAATCATCATCAAATGATTACAATGACTCTTTAAATCACCTTTGGCTTAACAAAAACAGCATTGTTTCGAAATGGTGCTCTAATAACACACACAGTCTTTGATTTCAGAAATATGTTTACAGTTAGAATTCGACCAGAGTTCGATGTAAAATTCAATTCGAATTTCAAATAGAATTTTGGAAATTCAGACGAATATCGTTTCGTTATTTGGAGCATTTGTTAAATTTTGTTTATACTGTGATTCGGGTATTTGGAGATCCGAATTTCCAAATAACGAAAAATTGGTCTGAATATTTATTCGGAACAAAACCAACCGCACATGTCTAATCAAATCAAATATTTGAAAAGACTATAAGGAAACAATATAAAAATATTCACCAGATGATAGTACCCTTCTAGCTTCAGAAAGTGGTTCATATAAAACTACCTCTTCCACTGGGAGTCACTTGCCTGAAACTACTACACCACACAAAATCCAATATCATAAAATACAATAAATAAATGAAATGTATGTATAAAAATTCATCTTTGATTCTCCTTTGCACTTTGCAGCTATTTGCCACATATAACAGTCTTTTCTCCATCAGAGAAAAGAAGTGCCAATCTTAACCGCTTCCAGACCACCTCACGCAGATATACTACGGCAGAAGGGCACGTACAGGCAGAATAACTTACCCGTACATTGCCCTTTGGGAGGCGGCGCGCTCGGGAGCTCCATGACTGTGATCGCGGTTCCCGCGGACCCGATGTCCGTGGGGATACCCGCGATCGTTTCATGGTGAGGAAGAACGGGGAGATGCTAATGTAAACAAGCATCTCCCCGTTCTGCCTATAGACAGGACACTGATCACAGCTCCCTGTAATTGGGAGCGCTGATCAGTGATGTTTCACACACAGCCCCTCCCGTCCACAGTTAGAATCACTCCCTAGGACACACTTAACCCCTACAGTGCCACCTAGTGGTTAACCCCTTCACTGCCAGTGACATTATTACAGTAATCAATGCAATTTTTTAGCATTGATCGCTGTATTAATGCCAATGGTACCAAAAATATGTCAAAATTATCTGATGTGTCCGCCATAATGTCGCAGTCATGATAAAAATTGCTGATCGCCGCCATTACTAGTAAAGAAAAATGTATTAATAAAAATGCCATAAAACTATCCCCTATTTTGTAGACGCTATAACTTTTGCGCAAACCAATCAACTCGCTTATTGCGATTTTTTTACCAAAAATATGTAGAAGAATACGTATCGGCCTAAACGGAGGGAAAAAAATGTTTTTTTAAATATTTTTTTGGGGATATTTATTATAGCAAAAAGTTAAAAATAATGCATTTTTTTCAAAACTGTCGCTATTTTTTTGTTTATAGCGCAACAAATAAATACCACAGAGGTAATCAAATACCACCAAAAGAAAGCTCCATTTGTGGGAAAATAATTGACATCAATTTTGTTTGGGAGCCACGCCGCACGACCGCGCGATTGTCAAATAAAGTGACGCAGTGCCGAATCGCAAAAAGTGCTCTGGTCAGGAAGGGGGTAAATTCTTCCAGGGCTGAAGTGGTTAATAAACATGCTCTCCCCAAAAGATGTTTACTGCAATGTGTTAAGACGCACTCGATTGGGACTTAAGCCTCGTACACACAATCGGATTTTCCGATGGGAATTGTGTGATGGCAGGCCTGTTGGAGGAAAATCCGACCGTTTGTACGGACAATTGTTGTCGGATTTTATGCGGACAATGGTCTAATGTCGGATTTTCCGAGCGTGTGTACACAAGTCCGTCGGACAAAAGTCCAAAGTACAAACACGCATGCTGGGAAGCAAGGACGAGCCAGAAGCAGTCAGTCTTGTAAACTAGTGTTCATAGTGGAGAATTTACATTTGTGACGTGGCAAATTATGAAATCTAGAAATGCAGCGCACATTCTCTTCTTCTTTAAAGGGATAAGAATGAAGCTGCTTTGCTGGTGATACTGATGGAGTTCTGCCAAACGTGTTTTCAAAGGCTTTTTTTTCTAGTGATAGCAAGAATAATATTATTATGCTTGTTTTTTTTTTTTTTTTTGGGCAAATTACCAGGACACCATTATCCCGTAGTTTTTAAGATCAAGGATACAACTATGTTGGTGTCCCTTGTTAATTTTACATTGTATTTTAAAAAAATGTAACTGCCTACCCCCAAACTGTCATTTGAAGTAAAACACATAGCCAAGTATTATTCTCTACAATTTTTTGGATTGTGCATTATAGAACTTAACCAGAAAGTGCATTCTATGCATCCAAAAATATAGAAAATATACCAAATCAAATCATTATTCAACCAAAAAATAAAATAAAAGCCTCATGCGTGTGTCCTGCTTCTTAATATAGGGGGTCAACAATGCCAAGAGTTGGTGAAAGCAGGGGTCTATCTGCGGGAGATAATTCCGAAAATCAACCGGATAATTCTCCTGGAGCTCCCGCAGCAAAGGCATATGACATAATTGGTCACGATTAATAAAGCAACCAATTTTTGGTCCAAGAAATCCTCCTCCTCCTGTTCCTGGACTGAACATGGGTCAAAGCAATAACTCCAAGGCCAATAATAAATAACACGTTATCGCCTCTGATTCTGCAACATGTCTGGTTGACAAACGGCCATTCAGAAACGAACTGAAAAGTGCAAAATGAACACTTACCAAAATTCTACTAACTTCGAAATTAGTAGAAGGAGCCCAAAGGGTGGCGCATGACAATTGAACTTCCTTTTTGTTGTCTCGTAGTACGTCTAATACGTCACTACATTCGTGTTTGTTGGCCGACAATTGTGTGCTGTTTGTATGCAAGACAAGTTCCTGGCCAACACCCTTCGGACAAAACTCGAAAATCTGATCGTGTGTACGAGGCTTAAGGATCAGCTCACAGAGAAGGTGGTGCGGGAAAAGTGCATTCTGTGCACACTGCCTTTGCAATATACTGCGAGTGTCAATACATTGTCAAGGCTCGGTTCACACTTGTGCAATGCGGGAACCCTGCAAATCCACTGCGAGTTTCCACATCCCACCCAACTCGCAAAGCAGTTCACACTGCCATATGCGAACTGCTGGGAGTGTTAATACATTGTTAATGACACCCCCATTTCAGCTCACATATCGCACTGCGAACTGACAGTTCGGACATGCGACCCATGCGATTCGATTCTGGTGCCGACCAAAAAAGGGGTCTTGTGCAAGTTTGGTCCGAATGCGATGCGATATCAGCCATACTATCTATATGGCTGAAATCGCATCGCACGCACATCGCATGTGATTTGCACTGCAGTGCGGTGCGCATCACATGCGATATCGTAGAGCGCACAAGTGTGAACGGGCACTAACAGCACCCAAACCGCAGATCACTAACACAGTAGTACATGCACTACGTTTTGTGTGATTTGGTACAATTTGCAGTTCACGGGCTGCCAAATTGCACTGCAGGGGAAAGCACAGGAATCAGACAAGAATGTGGAGTGTGTTTTTATGTGATTCTGGTGTCAACCGTCTCTTAATAAATGTACACCTAATATTTATTATCGCTGCACAACCTACACTTGTTTAGACTTGTTTTTTTTTTGTTTTTTTTCTATGTGATCCTTATTTAGGATGTTTTTCTAATATTGTTATTTCCACCTGTAGTATAGCACAAAAATCCATATTCTTGTAATTTATGCCATTTAGTAATCTGATATTTTCACTTGCACAGAGGCAGAGATATTCAGCATGAGCAAAAGAATGTGAAATGGCATATATCATAATAATAATACAAGTACTGCAGCAAATCAATGCAGTAAACAGCAAACACATAAAACATTTTGTTCTTTGATGCTTTATTATTTGTCATTTTGAAGACGGCAAGATACAAAGGTGTCAAACAATTCACAGATAGAATGCAGGCGCTTAGCATTAACATGCACTTCTTCTATTTAGCAGGGGACCATCAGAATGATTGATAGTAATTAAAATGCATTATCTGGATTTGCAGGAAACTTTAAATAAATTAATAAATTGTGTTGCTTTTTCTGTAATACAATTAGAGATTCCAGACAGTTTACAGAAAAACTTCAAGTTGTTGCTGCATCATTTAAAAATCTCGTAAAGTTTATTGTCAAAATATGTGTGTGCCCAGTCAATGCCCTGACCCCTTCTTGTTTTCCCTTTCTAATCCCAGGATGTTGTCTTTTGCATGAATTATTCATAGCAGGTAATCAGAATCCCCTCTCCCAGCTGAATGCTGAAAGCAAGCCTCATCACGGCAGAATTTGATTCCGCTACCTAATATACATTTATTGCATTGCAAATCATCCTTTATTCCCTGATGTCACTGCAAAACACATATTTATTAAGACAAATATTTTTACTTTATTAACAAAACAAAAGCAAATATTTCATTGTTATAATTTTAGACACATTGGCAGCACTATTTAATAAAATCTTGCAAAACTGAGATTAAAGGTCAACGAGTCTGAACTCAGATTCTCCCCTTTAGCAGTAACCATGTCACTGTGTTGGCCCTTTTACATGGCAAAGCCTGGACTACAATTTTCTCCAGGATAGGTAAGTGCTTTAGAATTTCTGTTAATCTTATATTATCCTTCCCAGCAAGACTATTTAGATATTTCCATTTTAATGTTGGGGTAAAGGGCCAGTTAACAAAATGAATCAGCAAAGGAATATCATTGAACTTGATTTTAATACAAAATTACCAGTGTTGGTCAATGTTAGAAAATATACTTACATTACTTGCAGCAAGTCTTTCTCACAGTGCCCAGGCAATACTCAGTGGCGGCCACTCTATTAGGGGCCCTAATCTCCATGCACCCGGCCCCTAATCTCCATGCAGGGCACCGGAAGCATTGATTTCAATGGGTTTTTTCTTTAGAAGCACATGATTAGAGCCTGAGGCTCTAATTGGCTTAAAAAAAGGTGAGCTCTGGGCGCAGAGCACTGCGCCCGGAGTCCACCCACTTGTGTGACGTTAGCGAATTAACTATGGCCGGAAGGAGAAATGACTGTCCGGTCTCCAGAACATCCTCTGCTCCTCTGCTCCAGTGACTGGTCAGGCTTGGTATCCCTCCATCATTTGGCCCCAGCTGGCTTCTTCTATCTGGGCACTTCCTACCCGCCCCTACCTACGGAGAACCGAGCAAAGCAGCATCCCCATCCCCCAGCAACTGGACAGACACTGAGCTGAGACTGCCTGGGGAGCAGGAGAACGACAACCCTGCCGTCTACCACAAGCTACTGTACCTTATACCTTTTATTCCAGTATGTACTGGGGTGGACTGGGATCATACACCAGCATAGGCCCTATCGAGGGTGAAAAACAGGGGAGGGGGGGTGGTTTGTTTGCCGCCCCCCCCAAAAAATGGAGCACCAGCCGCCACTGATTATGCTCCTTCGGCAAAAACCTAGGAGCACTTAAGATCCTATATCTCACAAGAGGATGATCCACTTCTGCAGTCCCAGGGGTAAGGCAAGTACATAGTCTAACAATTTTTTCATAGATGCCTTTTTATGGATTTATTGTAGTGATTTGTAAAAGGAAGGCAACTGGTGTAAAAAGTGGACCTTGACTTTTATTGCAAGTCACTGGGTAATATGTGCTAAAAGCAGAACTTCATCTAAAAGGGGAAGTTCTGCTTTTCTGTCTTCTCCCCCCATCACATTTGTATACATTTTTTTCTGGGGGGGACTTGTTTTAATAACAGGTACCCACTCCCACTTCCACTCGGATCGCCTAGGCAATCCAAATGGACATTCGCCCCCCCAATCTTTGCCTGCAGCTTTCTGGGACATATCACAGGTCCCAGAAAGCTGCGGGACCACTCACAAAGAGCAGCGTGGCTCACACAAGTCGAACTTCCTTAGTAAACATGCCAGCATCGGGGACCCAATGACAAGTGAAGAACTGGTCTGGATGAGGATTGCGCTGGATCCTTGGACAGGTACAGTTGTGCATAAAAAAGGGGAATATGGGACTTTAAATGAGGCAATTGACTTGTGGAGGTAGAGTATATAGTAATCATTTTTTATTTGTAACAATAGTAAAAAAGTATTTTCATATGTATACATGCACAATGGCATAAACATAATGAATACATATACATTAGCTTGGCAGCACATAAGAGATAGTAAATGTTAATAAATATAATACAAGGTGTTTCATATTAGCAGGCATTAGTACATCGTATGCAAAAGAGCTGCTATAAGATAGGTACACATACACATTGATAATTGCATAGTACTAAATGAATCTTAGATGTATAAAAAGTATATATGGGCCAGTGAATAAGTAATGAGCAGGACTTGTCTGAGCACCCCATGGAAACTCGACGCATTTCATGGCTATATACCATTCATCAGGAGTTGGGTACAGAAGTAAAAGGTTGGCTATAGCACTGTGCTTGGCTAGCATCAAGGAGGATGGGACCCCAAATGGTTGTCTGTTCCAGAGCTGAGGCAAGGAACCCCACCCCAGCCAAGAAAACCTCCACATAGCATGCCCGGTTGCTGCAACACATTCCACATGTGTGGGGATGATTAAAAGTATGATGTTGTGTCTGTATCCAGTGAATAGGCTGTGTGTGTTACCTCCCTGATGTCAAACACACTGTACCTGTCCTTGGACAGGTACAGTTGTGCTCATAAGTTTACATACCCTGGCAGAATTTATGATTTCTTGGTGATTTTGAATGATAACACAAAACTTTTCTTTCACTCATGGTTAGTGTTTGGCTGAAGCCATTTATTATCAATCAACTGTGTTTACTCTTTTTAAATCATAATAAACAACAGAAATTACCCAAGTAACCCTGATCAAAAGTTTACAATCCCCTAGTTCTTAATACTGTGTATTGCCCCCTTTAACATCAAAGACAGCTTGAAGTCTTTTGTGGTATTTGTGGATGAGGCTCTTTATCTTAGATGGTAAAGCTGCCCATTCCTCTTGGCAAAAAGCCTCTAGTTCCTGTAAATTCTTGGGCTGTCTTGCATGAACTGCACATTTCAGATCTTCCCAGAGTGGCTCAATGATATTGAGGTCAGGAGACTGAGATGGCCACTCCAGAACCTTCACTTTATTCTGCTGTAGCTGTAGACAATCTGCTGGATTGTCCAAGTACGTCCTATGCACAGCTTCCTGGCTGATGATTGCAAATGTTCCTCCAGTATTTTTTGATAACATACTGCATTCATCTTGCCAACAATTTTGACCAAATTTCCCGTGCCTTTGTAGCTTACACATCCCCAAAACATCAGTGATCCACCTCTGTACCTTTTATCATAGGCCTTGTTGACTCCTCTCCAAATGTAGCATTTATGGTTGTGGCCAAAAAGATAAATTTTGGTCTCATCACTCCAAATTACTTTGTGCCAGAAGGTTTGAGGCTTGTCTCTGTGCTGTTTGGCGTATTGTAAGCAGAATACTTTGTGGCAATGGCTTTCTTCTGGCGACTCGACCATGCAGCCTATCTTTCTTCAAGTGCCTCCTTATTGTGCATCTTGAAACAACCACACCACGTTTTCAGAGAGTATTGAGAGTATTTCAGCAGACAAAAACTGAGCATGCAGAGCATGTCTCAATTGAAGGAATTGATAAAACCAATTTGATTGTAAAGGGAACTCTCCCCTAAACTCTTTCAAGGGACCTAAGTAAACCTTTCTCATACAGCTGAACTAACGTTGTTCATGATTTTTCCCACCTCTGAAAGCCTCTAAGAACTGAAAGTTGGGGGAGTCTATCATTTTCCCATATCGGAGTATATCTAGTGGGGTATGAAATACCCATAATTTTTTTGACTGTATCCCCCCTCTTACCCCCTCTAAAACATATAGTGGTGACCAACCTTTAAATACATAGGAAAATAATCATCAAGCAGGAAGGGGTAGCTGTTCAAGCTCCCATCCAGCAAACTGCTGAAGTTGTGATGCAAAGAAATATATCATTGGGTTAGGAACTGCCAGTCCACCCACATTTTTGGGATATTGAAGAGTCTCCAGTTTAATACGGGGGGTTTTATTGCGCCATAATAAACGCCTAAATATACTATTAATCTTAGTAAAAATCCATAAAGGTATCCAGATCGGAGCATTATGTAAGAAATACAGAAACCGAGGCATCCATATCATCTTAATTAGATTAATATGGCCTATTAACGAGAGGGGGAGTTACTGAGGGTAATCAGAAATAGCTATACCTAAATATTTTATAGAAGACACAACCCTGAGCTGAGAAAGTGAGGATGGCAGTGGGTACTGGGGGAGATCTAAGGGCATCAACGTGGACTTCTCCCAATTTATGTCTAACCTGGAAAACCTACCAAATTCTTTAAGATATTTCATTATTGCCAGTAAAGATGAGCGGATATTGGTCAAAAAAAGAAGATCGTCTGCATATAATGATACCTTTTCCACCATGTCTCCCCTAATCAGACCGGTAACATCACATGAAGTCCGCATAAGACAAGCCAAGGGCTCTATAGCTAGGGCAAAGAGCAGAGCAGGGGGGACAATGGCCACCCCTGTCTAGTGCCCCGGCAAAGTCTGAAACTAGAAGATTGGAGGCCGTTAACCCTAATTGATGCCATAGGAGCTGCATACAACAACTGTACCCATTGGCAAAAATTAGAACCAAGCTCAAATTTTTCCAGAATGGCCCATAGTAAGGCCATTCAACACTTTCAAAGGCCTTCCAGTGCCAAAAAGGCACGATTTGGATGATCCGGGACCGGAACCTGCATATTTAAATATGCAAGTCTAATATTAACTGCTGTTGACATATTGGGCATAAATCCTACCTGATCTGAGTGAATAAAATGTTTAATCTTGTAGCGAGTATTTTGGCAAGAATTTTAACATCTATAGACAATAGGGAAATTAATTTATAGGATTCAGGGTGTAACAGGTTTTTATCTTTTTTAGGTATAACTATTATGACAGATTGACTCATACTGTCTGGAAGCCGACCTAGATGGAAAGCCACATTTAATGAATCAAGAAGGGTAGGAAGCATCTCCTTATATTTTTTATAGATCTCTATAGGGAGACCATAAGTCCCTGGAGCTTTGGAATTAGAAAAACTAGCCACCGCACTCTTCAATTCCAGTAGAGTAAGTGAGGCGTTGTGAGGGTCTCCTTTTCTTCCATTGAAAGGGCCGGGAGATTGATGGTAGCCAGATAAATAGATAACTCGGCTAACGTATAGTCTGCCCTAGAAGTGTATAGATCCTGATAGTAGAATTTAAAGGTGGATACAATAGGGCTAGTCTGGTTAATAACCTCTCCTTCTCCATTCATTAAAGCCGAGACATGTGTGGGGTTAGATTGAGACCACTATCTGAGCCAACAGTCTATTATTCGCCTCTCCCTCTGCCCAGCTAAGTCTCTTCTGAAAGAAAAGCTTATTCCTTGCCCTGGATTTCAACAGTTCTTTCAGCCTTTTTTGACATTAAAGCCATTCCTGTTGGGCATCAGGAGAGGGATCCTGGATATATAGGGCTTTCGCTGCAGAGGTATCGGCCTTTGCAAGTTCGAACTCTCTATGGGAAGCAGTTTTAATGACACAATTTTTTTGGATCAGCAGTCCCCGAAGGTAGGCCTTAAGAGCATTCCATACAACCCATATGGGAGCGGAGCCCAAATTAAGAGACCAAAATTTTATAATGCAAGCAGCAATAACATCTTCTTTGGGAAATAGTTCAAGCCAAAAGGGGTTTAACTTCCATGGCATATTGGACACCTGATGCCCTGATGTTAAGGTGACTATCAGAGGGGAGTGATCTGAATTTCCTTGAGGTTCTATACTAACATCTGCTATGCATGGTACAAGATCTGCTGAACACAGAACTAAATCAATTCTTGATAGTGAATTGTGTGTTTTAGAATAGCATGTATAAGCACATTCTTCAGTATGTAACCTCCTCCACATATCTTAGAGCCCTAATTCCCTGCATAGTCTTGCAAGAGGGGAAAGATGCTCAGTGGTCATTGACCTTGAAGCTGGGCATCTGTCCCACTTCAGATCAATTACATTATTGAAATCTCCAAGTACCAATATTGGCACCTGGGAGGGGGCCCCTTCAAA
Organism: Lithobates clamitans; assembly: GCA_037952925.1. Taxonomy (NCBI): domain Eukaryota; kingdom Metazoa; phylum Chordata; class Amphibia; order Anura; family Ranidae; genus Lithobates; species Lithobates clamitans. Next base: position 896,767 of record JBBGZY010001336.1, on the reverse strand, counting down.
GGAAATAAGTTGATGAAGTATTTCTGGATTATATGGAGGAGGTTTGTATATATAGCAGCCAGAATTAACTCAAGTTCATCCAGCTTGCATTGTAAATAAATATATTTGCCGTTTACGTCTTCCATAGTTCTACTACATGAGAACACCATGCCAGGGTAAACTAAAACAGCGACCCCCCTTGAATGGGAGGTGAAAACTGAATGGTATGCTTCTTGAACATAACAACGTTTCAAAAATCTAGTCACATTGCACGTGGCGTGCATCTCCTGCAGACAGGCGAGGGCAGGACAGAAAGAGGAAATATAATCCCTGCCCTCCCCCCTGTGTGAAATTATAAGGGGGTACAAAAGTACCCCTACCATTTCACAAAAAAAGTGTCAAAAATGTTAAAAATTACAAGAGACAGTTTTTGACAATTCCTTTATTTAAATGCTTCTTCTTTCTTCTATCTTCCTTCCTGACGGTTCTTAAATAACAGGGGGGCCACCCGGTGACCCTGCCCCCCTCTGACGCAAGGGGACTTGACGGGGACCTCCCTGTGGCATTCCCCGTGACGTCAGTTTTAAATGACTTTTTTCCCTTTGAAATGTCATTTTGCTGTCAGACTGTTCTAAACACGGGAAATATGCGCCTCTTTACAGGCATACTATAGACACCCCCCATGCAATGCGAATGTTATCCCCGCACAAGGGTAAAACTGCCCAGGTATAAAATGAAAGTTGCTCTCCAGAGACAAGGAGCCCCAGGTGCTGGCTAATGCTAGTTGAAGCTGTGTGCAAACAGGAAAATCCGGACAGCCGCACTCCAGGAATTTATAGTCCAAATTGCTTTATTGTAAAATCAGCTATGAGTAAGCACTTGGCATAGTGCGAAACGCGTTAGCTGATTGCCTGTACACTCTGTCAATGATGTCCTGTATGACATGTTCCTGATTTTACAATAAAGCAATTTGGATTATAAATTCCTGGAGTGCGGCTGTCCGGATTTTCCTTTTTGCACACAGTATAGACACCCCCAGGTACGAAATTTAAAGGAATATTACACTTTTATTGTTTCACTTTAAGCATTATTAAAATCACTGCTCCCAAAAAAACAGCCGTTTTTAAAACTTTTTTTGCATTTATCCATGTCCCCTGGGGCAGGACCCAGGTCCCCAAACACTTTTTATAACAATAACTTGCATATAAGCCTTTAAAATTAGCACTTTTGATTATTCATGTTCGTGTCCCATAGACTTTAACCGTGTTCGCGTGTCCGAACAAATTTTTTGCCTGTTCACAAGTTCTGGGGGGTGTTCGGCTCATCCCTACAGTTCAGCTACCTTTTCCCGCAGATCCTTTGATGATTCGATTGCTTTCCCCATGACTCAGAATCCAGAAACGCCAGTTCAGCACTGGATGAAAGATGCAAGGGTCTGTCAGGAGTCCAGAATCTCATTGACCTTTTATACACACACACACTAATTACAAGCAAACAGATTACAGGTGAAGATGGTTACCTCTAATAGCCATTAAAACCCCTTTGTGTCAACTTGTGTGCATGTTATTAGGCCAAAATCACCAGGGTATGTAAACTTTTGATCAAGGTCATTTGAGTAGTTTATGTTGTGATTATGATTTAAAAAGAGTAAACACAGTTGATTGATAATAAATGGCTTCAGCCAAACACTAACCATGAGTGAAAGAAATGTTTTTGTGTTATCATTCATATTCTCTTAAAAAATAGCCAAGAAATCATAAATTCTGCCAGGGTATGTAAACTTATAAGCCAACTGTAAGTGTCCTTTCACTAGAAGTTAGCAGCTATAGCATTTGTAGCTGTTGGGTTTTATTTAATTTTTTTTCATATAGCCTGAAGATCTTCTTTAATAGATGAGCATTCTTATTTCTGGATTTTGTTCTCTATCAAATGTGTAGATCAAACCATCTTAAATCTAGCTGTACCACAGATTTCCAGGACCACAAATAATTGTGTTGAATTTTACATCATAAATTGTTAGGAATAAATATGTTGCAAGCTGTCCTAAAACGTTATCCATCTTGAGTCCGAAAAATCCGCTCGTCTGTATGCTAGTCCGATGTACAAAAACCGACGCTAGGGCAGTTATTGGCTACTGGCTATCAACTTAGTAGGTGAGGTTGAAAAAAGACACAAGTCCATCAAGTCCAACCTATGTGTGATTATGTGTCAGTATTACATTGTATATCCCTGTATGTTGCGGTCATTCAGGTGCTTATCTAATAGTTTCTTGAAGCTATTGATGCTCCCCACTGAGACCACCGCCTGTGAAAGGGAATTCCACATCCTTGCCACTCTTACAGTAAAGAACCCTCTACGTAGTTTAAGGTTAAACCTCTTTTCTTCTAATTTTAATGAGTGGCCATGAGTCTTGTTAAACTCTCTTCTGCGAAAAAGTTTTATTTTTATTGTAGGGTCACCAGTACGGTATTTGTATATCCCCTCTCAAGCGTCTCTTCTCCAGAGAGAATAAGTTCAGAGCTCGCAACCTTTCTTCATAACTAAGATCCTCCAGACCCTTTATTAGCTTTACTGCCCTTCTTTGTACTCGCTCCATTTCCAGTACATCCTTCCTGAGGACTGGTGCCCAGAACTGGACAGCATACTCTAGGTGCGGCCGGACCAGAGTCTTGTAGAGTGGGAGAATTATCGTTTTATCTCTGGAGTTGATCCCCTTTTTAATGCATGCCAATATTCTGTTTGCTTTGTTAGCAGCAGCTTGACATTGCATGCCATTGCTGAGCCTATCATCTACTAGAACCCCCAGGTCCTTTTCCATCCTAGATTCCCCCAGAGGTTCTCCCCCCAGTGTATAGATTGCATTCATATGTTTGCCACCCAAATGCATTATTTTACATTTTTCTACATTGAACCTCATTTGCCATGTAGTTGCCCACCCCATTAATTTGTTCAGATCTTTTTGCAAGGTTTCCACATCCTGCGGAGAAGTTATTGCCCTGCTTAGCTTAGTATCGTCTGCAAATACAGAGATTGAACTGTTTATCCCATCCTCCAGGTCGTTTATGAACAAATTTAATAGGATTGGTCCCAGCACAGAACCCTGGGGAACCCCACTACCCACCCCTGACCATTCCGAGTACTCCCAATTTATCACCACCCTCGCCCTTGTAGCCAGTTTTCAATCCATGTACTCACCCTATGGTCCATGCCAACGGACCTTATTATGTACAGTAAACTTTTATGGACAACTGTGTCAAATGCTTTTGCAAAATCCAGATACACCACGTCTATGGGCCTTCCTTTATCTAGATGGCAACTCACCTCCTCATAGAAGGTTAGTAGATTGGTTTGGCAGAACGATTCTTCATGAATCCATGCTGATTACTGCTAATGATACTGTTCTCATTACTAAAATCTTGTATATAGTCCCTTATCATCCCCTCCAAGAGTTTACATACTATTGATGTTATGCTAACTGATCTGTAATTCCCAGGGATGTATTTTGGGCCCTTTTTAAAATTTTGGTGCTACATTGTCTTTTTTCCAATCAGCTGGTACCATTCCAGTCAGTAGACTGTCTGTAAAAATTAGGAACAACGGTCTGGCATTCACTTGACTGAGTTCCCTAAGTACCCTCGGTGATTTATTAATGTTAAGTTTCTCAAGTCTAATTTTAATTCCGTCCTCTGTTAACCATGGAGGTGCTTTCTGTGTTGTGTCATGAGGATAAACACTGCAGTTTTGGTTACTGAAGCCCTCCGATTCACTCGTGAAGACTGAGGAGAAAAATAAATTCAATACCTTCGCCATCTCCCCATCCTTTGTAACCAGATGTCCTTCCTCATTCTTTATGGGGCCAATATGGTCTGTCCTCTTTTTTTTACTGTTTACATACTTAAAGAATGTCTTGGGATTTTTTTTTCTCCACTCCGCTATGCGTCTTTCATGTTCTATCTTAGCCATCCTAATTGCACCCTTACATTTTTTCTTGCATTCTTTATAAATTCTGAATGCTGAGGATGATCCCTCAACCCTATATTTTTTGCATTTTTACATTGGAGTTAAGCCATCCAGGACTTTTGTTCGCTCTTTTAAATTTATTATGCAATAGGATTCATTGGCTAATGCCCTTATTTAATATGCTCTTAAAGCAAACCCATCTCTCCTCTGTGTTCTTTGTTCTTTCTTCCTAATATTTTATCCCAATTTATGCCTTTTAGCAAGGTTTGTAGTTTAGGGAAGTTGGCTCTTTTGTTGTCTTTTGTATTCCCTTTATGTTTCCTATTTGTGTGATTTATTTTAGACCGGTCGTACATTATCACGTACGAATCCGTCGGACTTTGGTGTGATCGTGTGTAGGCAAGTCTGGCCGTTAGAAAGTCCGTCGAAAGTCTGTCGTAACTCCATCGAAATTGTTGTTGAAAAGTCCGACCGTGTGTACATGGCATTACACATCCCTGGTACCTTGCTGCCTGCAAACAGTGATTCCTGCACTGACTCCGCCCCCTAAACCTCCTCTTCTCAGCAGCTCTGTAGTTCAGAAGGCAGGCTCTGTGAATTCCGTGACACAGCAGTGCCTTTTCACAGGGCAAAGTGATTATGTATTATAGAGTTCAACAATACCAAAATGTAAAATCATACAGTATATTCATTCACACATTGTATTGTTTTTTAATTATTTCTAGCCTATGCGCACTAATCTGAATGAACTTGAAGTTTATAAACTTCAAGTCATTTAGATTAGTGGGTGTAGGCTAGAAATAATTAAAATACAATACAATGTGGGAATGAATATACTGTATGATTTTACATTTTGGTATTGTTATTTAGCCTACTACATCATAAAGAAAAAAGAACACTCTTGTGCAACTTTTTCAGTTTTTTATTTTGGAGTATAGGAATTATTTTATAAAAGAAACATTTACAGGCATTTATTATCTCTGAAAATGCATAACACTTCATTCCCAGAAGGTACACTGTGGTCACTCTTAATATGTTGACCTGCTTTCTGAAAATACATGAGTATGTAGCCATAGGAACAGTCATAGAAAATCAGTTTTTACTTCATGTTCTTCCACTATGAGAATTTCGTAGATGGCAGGTAGTAGTCAAGTATGTAACCTCTACTAACAAGAAAAGATAAAAAAAAGCAAAACACATATATATATATATATATATATATATATATATATATATATATATATATATATATATATATATATATATATATGAGGGCTCAAAAATTCAAGTCCTCAGCTAGCAGTCAGGCCGTAAGGATTACTTGCCATCAGTTGCCCCACCTCAAAAATGATCTCATGAAATGACACATAAATGTTTTATGCAGAATTAAGTTACAAAAATAAATATTAACAACAACTTTATCAGTGTCCATCAGTACAGCCTCACCAGTGCCCATTAATGCAGCCTCACCAGTGCCCATCAATACAGCTTCATCAGTGCCCATCAATGCAACCTCACCAGTGCTCATCAGTGCTCACCTGTGCCCATAAATGCAGCATGACCAGTGCCCACCAATGCAGCCTCACCTGTGCTGTATATATATATATATATATATATATATATATATATATATATATATATATATATATATATATATATATATATATTATTTATTATTATACAGGATTTATATAGCGCCAACAGTTTGCACAGCTCTTTACAACATACCGGAAGACAAAAATAAATATTAACAACAACTTTATACAATTCAATACAGAAGGAATCAGAGAGCCCTGCTCATTAGAGCTTACAATCTAGGAGGTCAAGTGATACAAAAGGTAATAGCTGTGGGGGGTGATCTGATGGAGAAAGTATATGTACAGCTGTACTGGATAGGCTTCTCTGAAGAGAAGTGTTTTCAGGGATCATCTAAAAGCAAGCAGAATAGGAGATAGTCGGACAGATTGAGGTAAGGAGTTCCATAGGATAGGAGAGGCTTGGGAAAAGTCCTGGAGGTAAGCATGGGAAGAGGGGGCCAGAGAATTAGAGAGCAGGAGGTCTTGGGAGGAATGAAGGGAACAAGTAGGTTGGTATTCTGAGACTAGGTTAGTGATGTAGCTGGGGGCCAAGTTGTGGATGGCTTTGTAAGTTGTTGTTAGAATTTTGAATTTAATTAATTGACTGAGCGGTTGGTAAGGTGGATGAGCCTGGCAGCAGTATTCATGATGGACTGAAGGGGGGATAGCCTATGTGAAGGTAATCCCGTGAGGAAGGAGTTGCAGTAGTAGAGGCAGGAGATGACCAGGGAGTGAACTAGGAGCTTTGTGGTGTCATTGGTTAAGAAGGGGTGTATTTTGGAGATGTTGCGTAGGTTGAGATGGCAAGATTTGGAAAGCATTTGGATATGGGGCCAAAAGCATAGTTCAGAGTCCAGGACTACACCTAGAACCTTGGCATGTGGGGATGGGCTGATAGTAGTGATATTGATCTTGACAGAGAAATCAGGGGAAGAGGCATGTAGGGAGGAAAAATCATGAGCTCAGTTTTGGATAGGTTGAGTTTTAGGAAGTGGTGTGACATCCAGGCAGATATGTCTGTTAGTAAATGAGTGATACTGAAGGAGTGAGCTGAGGAGTAGAGAGATAGATTTGGGTGTCAAAAGCATAGAGATGGTATTGGAAGCCATAGGAGGCTATTGCCTGACCCAGGGTCTAATAAAAAAAGCATGGAATATCTTATAAAAGAAAGGGTTAATTCTTTATTTTAGGGTTATAGAAGAGAAAAATATAATATTCTATTTCACATGTAAAGAAAGAACAAAAAATTAGCTTTGGCATGGCATGGTCATTTTAATATTTGACCTTCTAGACTGTGGACATAGCTTATAGAAAACACAAAAGGTCTTTTGAATGTTATTAAGAGCTTTTACAAAAGGTCATATTTTTAAATAATGGGAAATGCAGGTTTCACAAGGTGTTGGATATATTCTCTAAAACAGGTACTTTAATCACCATTCAAAAAGTGCTGAAACACATATTTAATTACGGCATTGAAAAGTCCAGCACTGCTCTGTGGGTGTAGTAATATTTGTGAGGAAAGTACAATAAGTATCTACTTTACTTTGAACTAAAATGATTTTCAGTCTAATTTTTTAGAAAAATTATATGTTGGTTCTCCTATATGTTTCTACCAACTTAACAGTTTTGTGTCAGGTATGATGCCCTCTAGGGCACTGCGTAGACAGTAAGCTAATCCAGATTTTTTTTGGTTCCAATACTGTTTGGGGCAGGTACCTCTAGGCAAGTGTGGGCCTGCAATATATCTAACGTGAAAGTGGTACTGTACTATTTCTTCAGGCTGGCAGGAGACCAATGAGGACTAAATGTTCCTTGCTATGGGCTCCTGGCAGCCAGCTTGGGGTGGCCTGAATTCATTTTGGATACCGAAATCTCATGAAATTTGGGAGGCCATCTTGACTCAGAATTCCATAAAAAGGAGATGCTCTGTTATTAGATGAACCTGCAGTGTGTGAGTAAGATAGGGATAGAGTAGGTATAGTATTAGAAAGAGGTACCTGTTGAGGAGGAGTAGGTTTCCCCATTAAGGGGGTGTCTCCTCTGTCAGCTTAGTCAGCTTAATCGCATAGTCCTTAGATGTGGTAGCTGCATTCCTTCTCTTTATTTGGGTTGAGAACATTGTCAGAAAGTACACAAATACCTGTTGATCGGGTCAGCCCACAGGAAGTGATACCTTATCACTTCCTGTGAGCTTCCCCAAAAGCACAAACAATGTTATCTTCCTTCTGTAAAAACTACTATTCTCCTCACCCTCCCTGTAATGTAAATAAACTAAGGCAGACACGTTTGAAGTCCAGCTCGGGTGGCTCCCTCCAGAGATACAGTGATGGAATGAGCATAAAGATAGGAAGTGCGTTACTTGCAGATTACCAAGTGAAAATAAAGGGGAAATAGCCTAACAAATGAAACCACTGGAGCTCTCTCATCTATGAATGGGGAGACTGCAATATATTAGATTCCTTTTTTTTGTTTAGATGTGCTTTAAACATCTTCCCTTGCAGTTGGGTCGCGCTGCACTGCAAGGGTTAACCACTTGTTTCTGTCTAGGGGATGGAAAAGGACTTTTACTTACCTGATTCTCTGCATCAGTCTTCATAATATCAGAGGACCTTAGACCAGCAGACCGCAGGGAAAAAGAGGTTGCAGGGGTGGACTTATAGTGTGGAGGAGCCTGCAGGAGCAGAGGATCAGATAAGTAAAATTGATGTACCTGATCTCCAAGACATACATGAGTGATTAACCCCTGCAGTGAGGGCTCAGTCTCACTGCAAGAAAGGACTTAAGCTATAATTGCTTCCTCGGGCTGCACAAAGGTAGACTACCTGCTACCAAACCCACTTCCATAACAAAAAGTAGTAGAGATGAAGCTTGACCCAAAATGTTTTGGGACTATATTTATACAGACAGATACATATATCATTTTGGTCAAATGGAGAACAGGCAAGATCAGGGGTGCCCTGTCAGCGCTCCTGGCTCCATCTCTTTGGCAAGTGCCCCTTAGGAGGCCATTTCCTATGGGGCACTCATGCGGGCTTGATCCCAAGCTGCACTGCCTGTATTTATAGACACAGACAGTGTGGCTCGGCCCTGCCCTCTGCTCCTTCATCACAGGATTTGATTGACAGCAGAAGGAGCCAACGGCTTCCACTGCTGCCTTTCTGTCCTGAAAGGATGGAGAGAGCAGAGAGAACCACTGCTCTCAGGCACAGCACTGGATTGAGATCGAGCTCAGGTAAATATTTAGGGGGGGCTGGAGAGGGAGGAGAACACAGGAGGTTTTTCTACCTTAATGCATAGAATGCATTAAGATGAATAAATAAAAACCTTTTAAATTTACAACCACTTTAAGCTAAAGTGTGATTTCTGTTTTTTACATGCTGCTGCATTTTGCAGTTTATATTGCTCTTTACACTGATTTACTGAAAAAAAATTAGGGATTCATAGAGAGTGCCATAGACACTGAAACTACCAGGGTTTGCAATTGATTCATGTAAGTGTTGGGAACAGGTACATGAATTTGTCCTAGGAGGTGGTGGCACTGAGACCACAGTTTCAATACCGGACATTCCAATCTCAGTGCAGCTCAGCGTTACTAAGATTCCTCCCTGGCCACTGTGCTTGTCAAAGCAGAAGTAGTGGGGGTGGATGTAGTGGGGTACAGAGAGACTAGTTCCTCATTAGGTCTACCTTGCTTTTGATTGACAGCAGATTCCATAGCCATGGTAGGAGTGAAGATGTCACCCCACCACTGCAATGATGTCAGTCTGGTATATACAACATGTGAATTTCTGTATGAAGATTTTGCAGAGTCATTCATTTATTTATTCATTCATTTATTAACAATAGCTTTAGAAATTCCCATGACTGCTTTTGCCAATTATAAATACTTGCAACTAAATGAAGTGTTATGATGACTATTTAAGTTTTATCAAGGAACACCGCAAAATATCTTTCTCTTCAGCCGTAATTAAAGATTTTGACTGTGCTTTCCTGCTATAAATAATACGTAGGTTTAAATTTGCTTCAGGAGATTGAGAAATTCTTATCAAGTAAGTGTTCTGTCTGCAATTCGGTATGTTTGACTGAGCAAGTGCATTCACTCCCTTTATCATAATGCAGAGTCTGAAATATACTCAACCTCTATCATGTCTCCTAGAACTGACAACCTGATTCTATTATTATTGCTAGATCTGTCCTTACCAGTTCAGTCTAAAAAGCAATATAATGATAATTGGTGAGAACACTTTCCAAAGCTTATTGAAGTGTACAGGACATAAGATACATTTTATGTCATCTCAGTATCTGTTGGGGTGTAGAGGGATGAATATCCCTGTGATATTCATCACCAGGAAAGGAAGGGAGGGAAAATGTCTCCACTGGGGCACAGACAGCTTTAAAAAGGCTAATAGAGCTTCCAACCCTCCCCCACATTGCACAACACAAGTGTCTTGCTTTCTGAATTTTAGGAACAAACAAAAACAAGAACAATTCATTTAACTTAAAGCGTTTGTTACCCTAAAAAAAAGGGGGGATCCTGTTCTTATAAAGCACGCATAACAGCACAGTGCTTGTGCTGTGTATTTTGACCCCTTGTATCACCTAAAATACCTGACTGATCCTGCCTGGTTCTGCCCTCCCCCTGTAAAATGACCACTGGTTTATCATGGCTGCTGAGCCCTGACACTGTCATCCACTGACACTGTCATCCACAGCTCTCCTCTATCTTCCTCTGCCATCCAATCCCTACCTGTCAGCTAGTGACAGTGCCACTCTTCTACCCGCCATTTTCCTTCCTGCTGCTAAAATTACTTTTACATTTCCATACAGTCCTCTCTGTTTCCTAAAGATAGGTGCCCCTGTGGGTGTGCGCTTTATAAAAAAAAAATGCAGTCTATACCTTATATTGGAGCACCCCTTGGTGCTCATGTGACTGGCCGCCTCTCTCTTCCTCTCCTCCCAACTAACGTCAGGGGGGATTCCCTGCCCCTCCTGCTGTAGCTGTCAAATCGAGAGTGGGGAGAGGTGGCCGATCACGTGAGCACCGAGGGGTGCTCTGAAATAAGATATATAGTGGCATTTGTTTTATAAATAACATGCACTGGGGCACCTATCATTATAAAACAGAGAGGATTGTATGAATACAGCACTGTGTCTTAACAACTACTTTAATTACTTCATTCACTTAATGCATATATATATATATATATATATATATATATATATATATATATATATATATATATATGTAGCACTGGTAGATTTTCCAATCTACCGCTTATAGGTAAATTTAGTGGATTATCTGTGCGTGCTTTACATAGTTCAGATCTAATTTACAGTTAAATTAGCCTCTGTTCCAGTTTGGCTGTGTTGTGTGCAGTTCCACATTCTGCCTGTGGGTGTTGTTGGGTCGGTGTTGGAAAGCAACAGGCTGAAACATATGAGTGCTCTTCTGTCCTAGTGAAAACTCGGCGGAGGTGGTCCTCCGGGATGCATTCTGGGAGAGGGTATTTATGGGGCAGACGCCATGTTTCTGGAAGCTTTACCTCGTGGCCCTCCTGGCCTAGAGGCATGTGTTAGTGAGTTCTGTCTCACGGCCCTCCGGCCTGAAGGGTTGCGTTGGGGCAGCCGAGCGGGTAGACCCAGAAGTCTGTCTGGGGCCTGCTGTTGCTGGGATGGTCCTGTGCTGTCTGTCCTGCGGGAAGAAGCCGGACAATCGGGAAGATCCAGGGGAGGACCCATCTTGGAAGGGACCATGCAAGGCTGGTCTTAAGAAGGGTCTGGTGACTCGATTGGAGGACGCATCCTAAATTACTCTATCGCACAAGTACTGCCGGGTCGGCTTAAAGGTTCTGGTACTGTGTTTGCTGTTCATCGAAAACTACTACATCCTGTGGCAGAGGATCGTACAGTTTTGTTTCACCCAAGTCTGTGGCAGAGACTTTTTGTTCGTGCTGCGTTCCGGCTGCTAGGTTGGTGAGAGAGACCTATCCGGGCGGGCAAAGATTTAATCCTGAGCTGAGGATATATTCATCCCAAAGATTGCAATTCCTTAGTGCTACGCCAAGAAAAGGTATTTGAACTTCCCTGCAACTCTTCTTCTACCTCTTTCCTGCTACTTCTTCCAGTTATCTCCCATTAAAGCATTGGAAAAGTACTCAAGTGACTGATGTCTACATTGTCTGATAATAAGCTCAACGGGACCCTAGACCCGGTACTGGTGAAATTAAAGGGAAAAAAGGTGGCGGTAACAGCCCGCTAAAATTCAGCAGCTCCACCGTGAGTTAGTGCTACATGTGGGGGCGTCGTCTGGGATTATTTGCCGTTACCCCGAGCAGCCCTGAGAAGTATTTCACCGGGAGTTTATTTTAACAAAAGGTTTCTGGACTTTGTCACTTTTTCCAGGAGAAGAAGGGGTTAAATTGCAGGACTTTATTTCTGACTGCGTAGGCTGCGGGTGAGAAGTAAAAGCCGTGATCAGAGGAACAAGTAAGAGGAGCCTAATCTACTTGTTGTCGCGTGGGACGTGGTTGTGTGAGTGTTTGGCACCAAGGGAGAGAGAAGCCTCGTGATCGTACTGAGAGGATCAGAGTGCAGCCATGTCTTCTTTTCCATTGGTACCATCAACTATGGGGTCCTATGAGTGCCGCTGCGGGTGCTATGCTGACCGAAACCCTGCTGACAGATACCGGCATTCGTTTGAAGCCGCAGGGGCGGTTCGTACTATACACAGTTGGAGATACCGAAGGGCTGGGCATGCTTTGCCACAAATGTGAAGGACTGGCCATACATCTCCATCCATTTGTTCGCTGTTTGCAGTGCAGAGAATATTTGTTCACAGTGGAGCAACCTACAATGTCGCCCCGTGCTTATCGTGTGGATTGGGCTACAGGTACTGCCACAGTGGAAACTGCTGTCATTGCTGCTGGACAGCAACAGGCCATGACCTTGTCTGCTGTGTTCCTGAGGGAGATGTCGCTGTTACTGCTTCATCAGGGGACATCGCTTTTTCTTCAACTTCTACTACACCTATCCCTGCTGCACCTGTCCAAAGGAAGGTGGGATATGTGAAGGCTTCCCGCAGCCGTGGTCGAGGCCTACCCCAGAGACTACCCGAACCGGAGCCAGAGGAATATATGGATCTGGAGAAGTACACGTAAGGAACCGGTGAGAGATGAAAGGGGAACATATCTGGGACTCTGTAAATATTTGCCAGCGGAAGAGTTGAGAGACTCGGAGATAGATTCTATGTCAAATCTCTCCGGTGATGATGATTTGTTTGAGACAATATAATAAATGAAAAAAACAGCGCTCGCAACAAAGGAATTAGACTAGAAGCTATCGCTGCTGTAAAAAAGTGTGTGAACTTGAAGTATAATAATAAACGGTTACAGCGCTGATAGACGTGATAATACAATAAAGTGCTATGTGCTGAAAATATACGTTGGATATTAACTGTGTTTCAAATGCAACTACTGGTCACCATAGTGTGTATGATATGTGAGAAAACAACCAGTATTACCTAATTGCAAAAAAACAACCTAAGAGTATGCTGACAGAGACCAATAAATGGTTAAAAATAAAATACAAGTGAACTCTAATCACAATACAAAAGTGCAAATATGGAAAATAGTCCCAAAATAAATAAATATCTAGCACCAGCTGGGCATGGAAGACTCAGACAAACAGCTTAATGATGGCCCAACGGCTCCTCAATCACAAATGTCAGTCCGTATCTATGATCCAGCAACAGATGCTTCTAAAATGGATAAATGGATGTATTGGCTGATATTTCAAACAATGGAGCCATGGATCTTGTAATCGGTCACCCAAAATAGAAAGAGGAAAAAATATATAGTGAAGTACTGCGGGATGTAAGAGCCAATCGCGCTACAAACCGCTACTCACGCTTTCCCTGGTGGCAGTCAGGCATGTCAGGCATATCACATCCGGCCTTCACACAACCAAGTGACGCTTTTTTCATCTTCCTGGCTCCGTGGAACGCACGCTACCAAGCGGCGATCGCGGAAGCATCTGATATGCCTGACATGCCTGACTGCCACCAGGGAAAGCGTGAGTAGCGGTTTGTAGCGCGATTGGCTCTTACATCCCGCAGTACTTCACTATATATTTTTTCCTCTTTCTATTTTGGGTGACCGATTACAAGATCCATGGCTCCATTGTTTGAAATATCAGCCAATACATCCATTTATCCATTTTAGAAGCATCTGTTGCTGGATCATAGATACGGACTGACATTTGTGATTGAGGAGCCGTTGGGCCATCATTAAGCTGTTTGTCTGAGTCTTCCATGCCCAGCTGGTGCTAGATATTTATTTATTTTGGGACTATTTTCCATATTTGCACTTTTGTATTGTGATTAGAGTTCACTTGTATTTTATTTTTAACCATTTATTGGTCTCTGTCAGCATACTCTTAGGTTGTTTTTTTGCAATTAGGTAATACTGGTTGTTTTCTCACATATCATACACACTATGGTGACCAGTAGTTGCATTTGAAACACAGTTAATATCCAACGTATATTTTCAGCACATAGCACTTTATTGTATTATCACGTCTATCAGCGCTGTAACCGTTTATTATTATTGTTTGAGACAATGTCACAGGAACTATTGTGGGCCCAGGGGGAAGATGTTGCTTCTGCCCTTACTTTCTCAGAATGGATAGCCATGGATTCTGGGAAGACATCACCTTGTGTGGAGCCGCACAGTACTACCAAAGAGACACTGTCTAAAGTTGTTAGTTTGCTTGAAAGTGAGCAGACACCCATCGGATCTATGGTGCGCAAATCACCAAATTCTTGTGTGCCTCCTGGTTTGGCGAACAATAGAACTTTGCCTAGACTTGCCCATTTACAGAGAGTGCTCACCAAACGTGTTGCCACAGAATATGTTCTGGAATTTCCCTATATGACTCAGGAAATTATGCAGGAAATTCAGGCCAACCGGGAACAGTGGTACCGTGAAGCTGTTTGGGACTATTTGTCTGTACCAAAACCTTTTTGGAAAACTTGGTATTCTGCTGCTATGGATGAACGCTTCAATGGATATTTGCTGAATTGGAACTATGGTCGGCACATCTATGCTGACAAGGTGGTCATTTGCAGACCCGGTAAAGATGACATTGTCTATTATATCACCACCGTGGATAAACAAGGGAGGAAACTGACATTGCCAGATCCCCGGTTTTATTGGTGATTTAAAAAAAAAACTGTTGTCTTCTGTTTTTCTAAAAAAGGAAAAGAGAACTTTGGGGTGTCTAATCAGATAGTGTTAGTATTTAGAGATCTCCGTGGTCAAGAGATTTTATTCACCTCAGCGTTTATATATTCAAAGACTTCTGTGATAACCAAAGATTTCGTTTACTGGAAAGGATATAATTTGAAAAAAAATAGGGATGGACTTTCCAAGTTATTTCAGTTCATTTTCATTACAAGAAAATATGTAGGAAGAGAGTGTCATTGTTTTGTGGAATGAGGCTTTGCTCCTGTGTTTAACTTTGTTTCTTTCAGGAACAACAGGATCTCCTATCAAGCTGTTAGGCTTTTCAGCTAGGTAGATAGTGAGGTTTTGTAACGTGACTAATGTGATTTCTGTTGCTGATATGAATATGTTATTGTACAGATGTTTGAAACTGTAATCTTTCTATACTGTCTTTTCTTCTTTCTCATCCAAGTTTTAAGTTCAAATACCTACTCTCAGGCTTGAGAGTCATATTTTGCCAGACGTTGAGGACAATGTCTATTGTAGTGGGGGGAGTATGTAGCGCTGGTAGATTTTCCAATCTACCGCTTATAGGTAAATTTAGTGGATTATCTGTGCTGTACATAGTTCAGATCTAATTTACAGTTAGATTAGCCTCTGTTCCAGTTTGACTGTGTTGTGTGCAGTTTCACATTCTGCCTGTGCACATTCTGCCACTTCTGCACATTCTAAAATATTAGTATTTTAGTATACTAGTATTAGTATTTTTTATTCTTTCACATTTGATATATTTGGATTTATATCACATGTTTTTTCCTTCTATAGATTCTTGCTGTGCTTTAACCCTTCACTTTTTTTCACTATTTAGTGAACATCTGCACATTTATTCATTTTTATTTTATTTTTTATTCTTTATTTATATTTTGTGATGATCTTTAGCATTTACTGTATGTGAGACTATTTAGTCCATATAGTGAATATTTATATATCACATTACGCACTTTATTGCTCACAGATGTGTCATTCACAGATTGGTTTAGCCATAGTGCACTACATATATCTATTATATTTCATATTTTTTACACTATTGATTATTGCGCGAAATCACTTTTTTTGATATCATGCTTTGGATCATGAGCAGTTCCTTTCCTTCTCTATACTCTTCTCTTCCCATTGTCAGGTCACCTGAGACCAGGTGACAGATGCACTCCGTGGGAGTCATGAGTGCGCGCTAAGGTAATGGACCCTAGGACTGACTGCTGCGGATTGAACCCTGGAAGTTTCAGGATGCAGGTCTACTGGATCACTAACACAGATCCCACTGGGAGCTAGAGCATAGATTCCCCAGGGCGCGGAGTCTAAGAGCCAGCGGGTGTTCACCAGAGCTCCTAGTGCTGAGAATGGACTGCGCTGCAGTCTGGCTCCAGGTCGCGGCCCCCAGGGTCTCACAGCTCACGTTAACGGTAGACTACAGGAGAAGAGGAAGGAGGCAGCAGGCTGGAACAACCAGGATAGTAAAGGGATAAGCCAAATGTTGGGGCGACTAGCAGACAAGGATAAACATAACACGCCAAAGGTCAGGGTCACAAGCAGACAGGGATAGTCGAGAACAGGCCAAGGTCGGTAACTGGAATCAGACGTAGGGAACACAGCAAATACACATAACTTGGGCATAACTTGTGCAGAGGCCGACTGAACAACATCGCCACGTGCAGCGACTACCACAATCGCATCGCAGGGCGTAGCGACTGTGGAACTGGTGGACGAGTTAACCTGGCTGTGCGTCCAAGGGAGTCCAGGGACAGGCAAAGGTAAATGGCCATGCAAACTGGAGTGAATAATCAGCTCAGGTTCACAGGTGGGCTCCTCTTCCAGAGTGCCACACGACGCAGAGAGTGCCTCAGACCCTCTATTGCAGAAGACATCCCAAAAATTGCTATATGCAGCGGGAAGAGCAGAAGATACTGGGATGGTGGCAACAGGAAGTTTCTCTTTTGGGGTAACCTTGAGTAGGCAGGAGGAGGATCAGGAAGAACCCAGAGTCAAGATCTGTCCAGCAGTCCAGTCAACATTTGGAGAATGGAGCCGTAACCAAGTGTAGCACTGACCCCCGAGGGAGCTGCTGATTTAAATTGGGTTGTTGCCGTCACCCCTTACCTGTAGTTTCACCACATCAGGAACTTAGAGTCTATATTAGGCCTTGTGCCCACCAATGTATGCACCAGTCACTTAAGATCTTTTTCCAATGCTTTATTACAAGACAACTTGAAAGAAGTAGCAGTAAAGAGGTTGAAGGGGAGTTGTAGATACCTTTTTGCAGCAGATCACTTAACCACTTACCGACCGGCTCCTGTACATATACGTCGGCACTTTGAAGATGGATATCTCGGTAACGGCAGCAGCTGCTGCCAAAACCGAGGTATCCATCTTTACAGGAGCCGATTCTGTGTACGATAATGGTGGTCTCTGTGGCGGGTTCGCCGCGAGATCACCGTTATCGGCGGCGGGAGGTGTGCCACCCCCCCTCCCGCCGCGGAGGCGATCGGGACCTTTCTGTGCCTGGGTATGGACACGAGTGAGGCTAAGATGGCCGCCACCCATCTCCATACCATTGGACAGCGGAAGAAACGTCATTACATCAGCACCGCCCACTTTTCTTAAAGGCATTTTTTTTTTGTCATTTTTTTTTTTTTTATGTCACTTTTTTTTTTTGTATTTTAGTCCAAATATGAGATCTGAGGACTTTTTGATCCCAGATCTCATATTTAAGATGACCTGTCATGCTTTTTTCTATTACAATGGATGTTTACATTCCTTGTAATAGTAATAAAAGTGACACCATTTATTTTTAAACAGTGTAAAAATAAATAAAATATTGTAAAATAAATAATAAAGATAAAAAAAATAATTTTAAGACCCCCCCGTCCCGACGAGGTTGCGTGCAGAAGCGAACGCATACACGAGTAGCGCCCGCATATGAAAACGGCGGTAGAGTGAGAGCAATCATTCTAGCCCTAGACCTCCTCTGTAACGCAAAACATGCAACCTGTAGAATTTTTTAAACGTCGCCTATGGAGATTTTTAAGGGTAAAAGTTTGACGCCATTCCTGGAGCGGGTGCAATTTTGAAGCGTGACATGTTGGGTATGAATTTACTTGGCGTAACATTATATTTCACAATATAAAAAAAAAATTGGGCTAACTTTACTGTTGTCTTATTTTTATATTCAAAAAAGTGAATTTTTTCCAAAAAAAGTGCGCTTATAAGACCACTGCGCAAATACGGTGCAAAAAAAAGTATTTCAAAGATCGCCATTTTATTCTCTAGGGTGTTAGAAAAAAACCCAAAATATAATGTTTGGGGGTTCTAAGTAATTTTCTAGCAAAAAAACCTGTTTTAAATATGAAAACACCTAAAATCCAAAACGAGGCTAGTCCTTAAGAGGACAAAACACAGTTTTCTCTCTGTAAAGCTTGTATGGCTGCGTAGATCTCTGCCACTGACCTAGCAACCTGCAAGATGTCTGGACAAGCCTCTCTCACAGGCTTAGCAGCCAGCATACGCCTGGATAAGTCTCTCTCACAAACTTAGCAGCCAGACAGTTAGTTACCTTGATTGAATTGTAGAACAGCTTCTTCACAGTACCAGAACCTTTAAGCTGACCTGGCGGTACTGTGAGGGTAGGTTAGAGATAGGTGCGTCCTCCAAGTAAGTTACCAGGCCCTTCTGAGAGACCAGCCTTCATTCTGGCTCTCTTCAGCAAGGGTCCTCTCCTGGATCTCCTCAGCTTGGCTCGGCTTCTTCCTAGCAGGCAAGACAGCCTAAGGACCACCTATGCGGTAGTAGGCCCCAGACAGGCTTCTGGGCTTACTTGCACAGCTGCAGTGACGCAGCCCTCCTGCCTGGAGGGCCACGAGGTAAGAACTCCTCCCTAGCACATGGCATTTGTCCCATAAATACTCTTCCCCAGAATACAAAGCGGCAGGAACCTCCCACTGGGTTGTTTCTGAAAGAAGAATATTCATTAAAGTTTCACTAAGTTCTTATTTGCACACTGTCCCATGGTACCAGTGACACCTACTGGCAACAGTGGGAACTGCACAACCAAGTCAATTCCAGAACAGATCCAATAAACTATATACATTCAATCTGAGCTGATTACAGCTCAGCCAAAAACTAAATTTACCTGTGAGCGCCTGGTCAACAGGAGCAGGCGCTACACAAGGAAGACCTAATATGATAGGAGATGAAGCCTTAGGTAATACAAGGAAGGATATCCACTCCTGGTGGAGTGTCCCTACCGACATCTTAACAGGGAGGGTCTGGAAGTGGATAGGGCCCCCTGGGAGAACAGTGCCATCAATCGCCAAGACCACCAATGGCGAAGTGAGGGGCAAAAGGGTAAGTCTCATGGAAGATGCAGTTCCCCAGTCCATGAAACATGCATTCTTTCTTTTTAAGGATGTTCCAAACAGTTGATTTGGCCACACCTAATGTTTTTGCTATCTCTCTGATGGGTTTATTTTGTTTTTTCAGCCTAATGATGGCTTGCTTCACTGATAGTGACAGCTCTTTGGATCTCATATTGAGAGTTGACAGCAACAGATGCCAAATGCAAATAAGCACACTTGAAATGAACTCTGGACCTTTTATCTGCTCCTTGTGAATGGGATAATGGGGGAATAACACACACCTGCCCATGGAACAGCTGAGCAGCCAATTGTCCCATTACTTTTGGTCCCTTAAAAAGTGGGAGGCACATGTACAAACTGTTGTAATTCCTGCACCGTTCACCTGAATTGGATGTAAATACCCTCAAATTAAAGCTGAAAGTCTGCAGTTAAGCACATCTTGTTCGTTTCATTTTAAATCCATTGTGGTGGTGTATAGAGCCAAAAAGATTAGAATTGAGTCAATGTCACAATATTTATGGACCTGACTCTATCTATCTATCTATCTATCTATCTATCTATCTATCTATCTATCTATCTATCTATCTATCTATCTATCTATCTATCTATCTATCTATCTATCTATCTATCTATCTATCTATCTATATTTTTCCTTTAAAATTTGGGGATTTGTGCATATAACGTAGTTACATTGAAAAGATACATAAGTCCACCTGGTTCAACAAATAGAAAAAATAAATAAACAGGATTCAATGATATAACATCTCCAGATACAGAGTCCTATGCCCACAGTTGATCCAGAGGAAGGTAACTAAAACCTTTATAAAGCATGATCTAATGTGCTTGGGGGGGGGGGTCAATTCCTTCCTGATCCACCAGGAGGTAATCAGAAATTCTCTGGATCAACAATTGCTAGTGTTATCACATCTAAATGTTAATATCCAGTTATATTTTGTGCATTTAGGTGACTTGATAAAGAAGGCCACTCCTCCTAGGAGAGACACCAGAGGTTACCCCATGTGCCTGTTGGACAACTGTCTTAAATGTGAGTGTATTGGTTGGAGTGTTTTTCCTTATCTTGATAAAGCTGTGTTACACTAGGGCAGACGTGTGCTCTCTTCCCTTTTGTTTTTTATTTAGAAATGTATCCGGCTCATGGGAAAAAAATGTTATTTCAAGCACCAAAAAAAAATTGAGCAGTACATAAGATCCTGTACTGAAAAAGGATGTGAAATCACAGAGAAGCAAAACAGATTTGTGAGATGCAATAAATATAACTAAATAGCAATTTTCATGTCAGAAAACTAACACTCTGAAAGCCTTAACCGTCTGTACCCACTTCCACAACTAAGAGCATAGTTTAGATCAGAATGGGAGGTTAATATTGACCCATGGGAGCTTTTTTTTTATCAAATGGGATCAGAGCTTTATATGGTTTCTTTCAAACCTAGCCTCCTATGACACAATGAAGCGTGGCCACACTCTAGTTCTATTTTATTTTTTTACTTAATCCTTACACTTGTTTCTGTTAGAGGCATCAAACCCATATACAGAAAGCTTTTATTTCTTGTGACTTGGGCTCATCCATAGCTGCACAGAGGGGTGCTGCTTCTAAGCCGTAGTGTATGCACACAAGAGAATGGCAATATGTTCCATTGAGTCAATGCGGCAAAACTTTTCCAACTTGTACAGCTATTGATTTATCTTCTATTTTTTTATTCTTAGGAAAACCCAACAGTAATTCATTGTTCCATGTGCAGAGCTCTGTTAGCTTGCTTAGAAAATAATATAAATTTAAATTCACATTCAACAATTCATATGCCTCCGAAAAATAAATGACAAAAACAAACTTTTCAGGTGAAAATTGTCTAAATGCATAAATGGTTTATATATGTACGGTTAGGGAATAATGTTCCCAAATCAATCAATAAATGTCACATTTTGCAATGTACTTTTCCAAATGGAAGAAAAATGACAGATACATCTCAAAAGGAATACAAATGTCTTCACCTGTTTTTTTTCTCATTGGGTTGTAGCTCCCAGTGGAACAATAATGTTTGTCTGCTAGTCCCATTATCTTTACCTAAAAATACTTCCACACGTATTTCTCTTGAATCAGCTTTATACTACTCTTGATTTGCATTTTTCCTTTAAAACAACTATTTTTTAATTAACATTCAGAATGCATTCTGATCACTGTGGGTTTGGCTGACTGTCATTTAAAGACGAAAAATGAAGAATCAAAAAACAACTCTAGTCAGGGTAAAACTGCCAGTAAACATACATCAGATCAGATGCACTTTATATGGTTGTAGACTGCTGCAGTGGACCCATGCTAAAACGTTAACTGAAAGAGACACTATCAACAGAGATGACAGCCTAGAGAGAAGCTTTGTAAGTTGATTTTAACTTTGCAAGGGAATTTCCCTTAGCTTAGTGAATAAGGTACAAATCTGCTGACTTCCATCATCCTATTATGAGTAGGCAAAAATACATTTTTTTTTCTTGAATGTGTAGCACCCTCCTAGGTGGGTGCTAGAGAATGTATATCGTTTTTGGCTTCTCTGCTTAACAGAGAGCTGTGATTGATTGATAGAGTCTGTTCAGTGTGCTCTGGTGCTGCTCATGCTGTCTTGGAGATTTCACACTGGTCCAATAGTAATGAGACATATTGGAAACCCAGCAGGTGAGAGCATGGATGCAGATACAGCCCTGGCCAATTAGAAGGGGATGTGCCCCAAGGAATGCTGGGTGCCTGTATTTAAGTATGAAGAGCACATGGGCTCATGGTCCAGTCTCCCTCTGAGAGTGGTGCAGGTGGGGAGGAGGCTGCTGCCTCTCCCCAGCACAGGCTGCCATGTGGTCTCAGATGGTCGACCTGAGGGTCTGATACCTTAAAGCTACAACCCATGGGTCCTTTTCAAGTTGACTGAGGGAGGAAGTCCACGGATCTGGTCTGGTATCACTGGTATAGTGTCGCCTGGAGGTTGTTAGGAGGTTACCAGCTGTCCCTGGACATTTTGTGAGTACTGACCCCTAAAGGAATCCCTGAGACTGCATGTGTGTTGCTGAAATCCCCCTCTTGGTCTTAGAAGTCAGCATACTGGGTGTGTGAGCTAAAGGGGACACTGGCTAGTGCCATGAAGATACAAAGTCCACTGAGTTCCTTGTGCTACAAATAGACTTGTTTATGCCATACAGGCGCTGTATGGTTCTGCAGATGATCTGCTACACAGTTCTACAGAGAGATTTGTCATTACTTGTGCATGGTGAATTTGGAGTATACTACTAATTCCCTTCTCCTATCCAAGTTCTCCAAATAAAACATAAAAACACATCTCCTAGACTGGTCATTTGAGATGAGTGGAAGAGTGTGTGCACCTGGCTGTGTGAAAACACTGTGTAACTGGCTGTGGATTAATTAGTGGGAGACCCAGGCATCAATATTCAAGCAGCTCCTGGGGGCCAGTGCTACACATGTAATTGAGTACTCTTTATTAAGTGAATTTTCACCACATTCCCAATAAGTCAACCTTATTGGGGCTGATTTACTAAAACTGGATAGTGCAAAATCTGGTGTAGTTGTGTATGGTAGCCAATCAGCTTCTAACTTTGGCTTGTTTAATTAAGGTTTGACAATAAAACCTGGAAGTGGATTTGTTACTATCCAGAGCTGTACCAGATTTTGCACCCTTCAGTTTTAGTAAATCAACTCCATTGTGTCTCAAAGCTCAATACACCCCACACCCGAGCATGCATTGATATAACTGTATTTTTTTACTATACACACACATTTCAAACAAGGCAAAGAACCGAGAATAATTCCATGTATGCTACTCAAGTTATCTTAACTTAGTTCTGGGTCCTCTGCTGAGCAGTCAGTCTGATGCATTGTGAAAACAAGGGGACGCGCCGCTCAGCATGAGTGCCATTAAGAGAATGCTTTTCATTTTCTGAATGAATATAAAGTGTTCTCTGATCGGGCGATGTGGAGAGGCAGGTCACACTCTCCACCTTATCCAATTAGGGAAATCTTTGCACTCCCATCAAGGTGGAGTTTTCAAGGTGGAGTTTTATTTGAACAAGCTTTTGCAGGATTGAATTTCTCTGATACCTACACTTTGTAGAAACATGAGTATGCTCTTTGTAGCCATGGTATGTTACACCTGGCATTGTAACCAATTGAGACCTTCCATGTAGGTGCGTCTCTGGAGTTATATTTTTTTATGCACTTAGATGAGATTGTCCTCCAGCCAAATAGCAAATTAAGGTTTATATACTGAAGCCTGTTTGCAACAGAACCATGAATCCTTACGATGGGAATGATTACTGTTTAAACTTGATTGCCAAATACACAGTATTGTGTTTTCCTGGCCATTTAAAGAAGTGAAAATTATACACTGATATATTATACACTGTGGTTTTGCTAATACTCTTAAAAGCGCACTATCTCTTTTTGGTTTCCTCTCAGATTGTATTTTCTTGTGGGAGTCATCTGGTGACTGTTCATGGAGTATTGGTTAAACCTAGTACACACTATTCATTTTTTTTTCATTCAACCCAGCAGGGCTGAATGTAAAAAAACTGACAGCTTCTCTTAAGATACGCCCCCCTCTCGACAGAGCACTGCGATTGGCAGACCTTTCTCAGTCATGCCCCATCCACAGCAGCTGGCCGGCCAGCTTCTGTCCAACTGGCTGCAGTACACATGGGCAGAATGTCGGCCAGTTTCTATTGAACCAGTCGATGCCGCCTAGCATTCAGCCCATGTGTACTAACTAGGCTTTATTCAGAAGTTTGTCTGCTTTGGACTCCTATGCTCCCCTTAGTTTCAGGGGCCTTTAACTGAACGTGACACATCAGTTGATATAGATCAGGTTCAGGTTTTCAGTTGGAGCATTTGTAAACATGGGAGAGGAGGACCACTAGAATTTCATTTCCACAAATTGTGAAACCAATGGCTTTGTAACATTCTATGGGATAGGCCAGTGCTATACTTATGAAAAGTAAAAACAATTGTGTGTAATGGGCAGTTTGTGTCCACAGCAGAGGTGAATAGCATTGTTGTGCAGAGTGGTCTCATATTCTTGCGCATATATCTGTGGAACTGTTCTTTTTCCTTCCAAACATGTAAATAGTGATTAACATTGCATATTTACTACTGAATATTGTGTGTTGATTGATTTGCCGGTCTTATCTGAATCCGCCTTTCTGGTAAATGTGATAATGTAAATAAGGAGAGCAGCATAAAAAACTGTTAGTTGCAGCTATGTGGGGATTCTATTAGCCTTTTTAAGGTCTAGTATTCATTGTGCTCAATAGAATATTTTATAACACAGACAATTAAAGCCATTTGTAAGAATATGCTGGGCTGAAAGTGAGTTACACACTTTCGATCTTTGATGTTTAAAAACTTTCTTTAAAATCTTCCGCTTGAATGGCATTTTGTTTACTGAAAACCTATCTAGGTTTGATTAGTATGTAACAGGATGTAACATGAGCAATGAACCTTTTTTGGACAATTAAGTACAGCTTTGCTTTCCTCACCTTGTGAAACATATCACCAATTATTTATTGATTTTCTTCCATGCCCTTTGATAGCGTATCCCTTACTTGATTTCTTTTCTGAAGCTTTTGTTGAAAGCTATTATTCTTCCCTATTTTTTCTCTTGATAACAATACTAACTACTGAATGGGCATAAACAATGTTTAGTCTAAAGAACAAAAATATTTTATTAGACAATATTATAAAAAGTACACAGACACAAAAAATACCATTTTCTGATCCATGTGATGTGGAAATGCATGAATGGAAATCAGGCAGAGAACATATAAATTTACCCGTAGCTTCAGGACACCTTTGTGTGAAAAAAACAGTGCTTACAGGTGGTGGCCATATTAGTTTTCTTTTTAAAGAATTATTTTCCTTTGTTTGCTTTGGTCATCCTACCTGTGACACACTTTCTGTACTGTAATACTCATTCAATGTACTGTGAAAATATGAAATATATGAGCCATATCTTGCTATGTATCCAGAGTTCCTCTTCAACATGAATTTGTATTTCTTATTATTTTTGACTAAAATGTTTCTGAATTCTTTTGGTATTGCAACACATGTGGCTGTCTTAGTTGGCCTCCAGTTGACATTAAATGTTCTGCCAATGACATGACACAATTCTCGGAAAAGATGTGATATGGAAAGATGTTGATATGGAAAGTCCCTGTTTAAAAGTCAAATTAAATCCCTTGAAATAATTATTCTTCCCTTTTTGTCAAAATAACTTGTCACCTATAAATCAGCCAGGTCAAGCTGACCCAAAAAGCTGACCAAAAGTTATGTTGAAATACTTAGTAAAATGCGTACTTGTGATGTGTAACTTTGGGCTTGTGCCCACCATAGATTACTGTATAACCATTCTCTATAAAAGCTGTACTGCCTTGTACCCTGTATCGCATTCTCCTTAAAGATGTGATCTGCTGTATGTACAGTGCATATTCTGAAGTAAACATACATGAGACGAATGCAGCTCTTCTGGCGTTGGTGTCTTTTATTTCAAGACTCTACTTAACAATACTGTTTTTGAAGGGGCAGCATTGTCACCCTAGGACAGGAACAGAGTTATGGCTACAAAACCCACCCCCTCTCCTTATCTCCATAACATAAGGAGAAGTGTTCTGTAGTTAACAGATGAACTGGGCAGGGATGATAACAATGCCTGAAATTTTTATCCAGTTTTTCAACTTGCGACTAGAAGTTTGGAGCACACTGCAGGGTTGCACGCTTACAGTAAATTTACCAAAAAATTATGGATTTTACAAACTGTTCGTAAATTTACTGAAAATTGGGAACCATGGCACACTGGATTTCTGAAAGATCAACGGGCATTTGTTTATACTTAAATAACAAACAATTTCAGTGGTACATTTTACAGACTAAAATTAAGCAAATAAGAGAAGTTTGTTGTTTAGGTATACATACATTTTACTTGACATACCCTAACATCTGTTCTTCAATAGGAGAAGGTGTTTGTTGTAAAAACCCTTTATTGTTCAGCACTTGATGGTTGCTTCCCAAAAACAAACCCAAAAACAATTGAAAAGAAAAGTAAACCATCAACACAAGCCAAGGACTACATGCTTGTGGGCTGATTGCTCCATGGCAAGAGTAGCAAATATGTGGCTTAAAGCCATGCGGATTCTAATCAATGTTACCTTTGGTATTGAAAGAAGTTTTCCCTAAAGAGGAAGTAAAGTCTTCCTCTTTAAGTGTTCCTACAGGTAAGCCTATAGTAAAGCTTACCTATAGGTACTGTAAATATCTCCTAAATTTGCACTGTTTAGGAGATATTTACTATATACGCTGCCGCCGACATCATCGGTGCATGTGCACTGAAGGAACGGCCCACTCGTGCTGTTTCTTCAGGACCCGTGCCGTGACCGGCGGCACCCACGCGCATGGCAATCACAGCGCCAAAGCCCGCGAACCCGGAAGCAACTCAGTGAAAGAGTACAGGCGGCACTGGATGGCATTGTTCTAAGTATTTCGTAATGAGCTAGTATGTGATGCATACTTGCTCATCATTCTTTTGTCTTGTGTGTTTTTTTGGGGGGAAATTTTCTTCGGAGGTTTACAACCTCTTTAAGTGGAAGCTACTCCCTCCCAGGTGATTCTCTGGACCTTTAAGCCATTCAACATGAATGTGTTTATAAGGAGGAATTAAGGTTTAAACATGAACATATTTTAATATTACAAGTTTAATTACTATATCCAATAGACTGAATCTGGTTGCCAAGGGTAGCAAAGAACAGCTGATACAATCCTTCTTTAACACGATTATAAAGTGTGTCACACTTTTTTGCTAATAAAAGATTAAATGATTTGGATGTTTTGTTGAATTTAGAAATTAGTTTAACTAAAACAAATCAAGACCTGGCTGAAAATGTTAGCAGATGATTCAAAGTTAGAAATGGATCAAACTGTCATCTACAATGGACACTCATCAAATTAAATTTTGTTCTGTTTATGAAAGCTATATGCTTATTTCACCTATTATTTCCTTACAGTGCATATGTGGTATTGCTGCCTGACTATCACTATGTATATTCAACGACATGTTTGTGCCAGTAATCCATTGCTTACATATTAAACTCTGTATGGTCTAAATGTGAACCAGACACTACAATTATAAATTGATTTGTTGAAATAGACATATTAATATCTAGCTGTAAGTCAAGAATATCTGAAGTGACTTAAGCTATATTAAGTCACAGCAGTGACACCAATTGTTCCTTATCCATTTTCAATGACTTTGCTATAGGAAATACCCAAGGGCCAAGGCTAATTGTGAAGGTGGAAACTGAGGCAAAAAAAATGACTTAATGAAAAGTAGAGGCAGCCTTGTTGTCTGTGTTATATCCATCACTAAGGCTACTCTTCTGATTCAAGGTGCTGATAGGATTGCTGTCTGCTGCCTGTGCTTTATCATCTGTCTGCCTTTTCATTGTATCTGCTGTATTTTAATTCTAGAGTGATTTCAACCACCTTGTGAAATGTCTCAAGGACTCACTCACACTCCACGATATATAACTTCATTAGGACCCAACAATGTAACTATTGCACATAGTATTAATTACTGTGTGTTGTTTTCCAGATTGTGGATGGAATACTGTTATGTTTAGGGCCTTTACATTTAACAAGAGTATATTGATTAATTTTTTGGATTGCTCAAAAGACTATCTTTCCTCATTGCGTTACTGTGGAAGCATTTATTCTTCCATTAATTTTCATCTTTAAATTAGGAAGTTGAGGGAAAAAAAAAAATTAAAAAAAAAAAAATATATATATATATATGTATATATATATATATATATATATATATATATATATATATATATATATATATATATATATATATATATATATATATATATATATATATATATATATATACATACAGTGGGGCAAAAAAGTATTTAGTCAGCCACCAAGTGTGCAAGTTCTCCCACTTAAAATGATGAGAGAGGCCTGTAATTGTCACCATAGGTATACCTCAACTATGAAAGGCAAAATGTGGAAACAAATCCAGACAATCACATTGTCAGATTTTTGAAAGAATTTATTTGAAATTATGGTGGAAAATAAGTATTTGGTCAATATTAAAAGTTCATCTCAATACTTTGTTATATATCCTTTGTTGGCAATGACAGATGTCAAACATTTTCTGTAAGTCTTCACAAGGTTGTCACACACTGTTGCCGGTATGTTGGCCCATTCCTCCATGCAGATCTCCTCTAGAGCAGTGATGTTTTGGGGCTGTCGCTGGGCAACACGGACTTTCAACTCCCTCCAAAGGTTTTCTATGGGGTTGAGATCTGGAGACTGGCTAGGCCACTCCAGGACCTTGAAATGCTTCTTATGAAGCCACTCCTTTGTTGCCTGGGAAGTGTGTTTGGGATCATTGTCATCCTGAAAAACCCAGCCACGTTTCATCTTCAACGCCCTTGCTGATGGGAGGAGGTTTGCACTCAAAATCCCACGATACATGACCCCATTCATTCTTTCATGCACACGGATCAGTCATCCGTCCTGTTCCCTTTGCAGAGAAACAGCCCCAAAGTATGATGTTGTCACCCCAATGCTTCACAGTAGGTATGGTGTTCTTTGGTTGCAACTCAGCATTCTCTCTCCTCCAAACACGACGAGTTGTGTTTCTACCAAACAATTCTACTTTGGGTTCATCTGATCTTATGACATTCTCCCAATCCTCTTCTTGATCATCCAAATGCTCTCTAGCAAACCTCAGACGGGCCCAGACATGTACTGGCTTAAGCAGGGGGACACATCTGGCACTGCAGGATCTGAGTCCTGGAGGGCGTAGTGTGTTACTGATGGTAGCCTTTGTTACGTTGGTCCCAGCTCTCTGCAGGTCATTCACTAGGTCCCCCGGTGTGGTTCTGGGATTTTTGCTCACCGTTCTTGTGATCATTTTCACCCCACGGGGTGAGATCTTGCGTGGAGCCCCAGATCATAGGAGATTATCAGTGGTCTTGTATGTCTTCCATTTTCTAATTATTGCTCCCACAGTTGATTTCTTCACACCAAGCTGTTTGCCTATTGCAGATTCAGTCTTCTCAGCCTAGTGCAGGTCAATAATTTTGTTTCTGGTGTCCTTCAACAGCTCTTTGGTCTTCACCATAGTGGAGTTTGGAGTGTGACTGTTTGAGGTTGTGGACAGATGTCTTTTATACAGATAACAAGTTCAAACAGGTGCCATTAATACAGGTAATGAGTGGAGGACAGAGGAGCCTCTTAAAGAAGAAGATACAGGTCTGTGAGAGCCAGAAATCTTGCTTGTTTGTAGGTGACTAAATATTTATTTTCCACCATAATTTGCAAATAAATTCTTTCAAAAATCAGACAATGTGATTGTCTGGACTTGTTTCCACATTTTGTCTCTCATAGTTGAGGTATACCTATGATGACAATTACAGACCTCTCTCATTTTTTTATGTGGGAGAACTTGCACAATTAGTGGCTGACTAAATACTTTTTTGCCCCACTGTATATATATATATATATATATATATATATATATATATATATATATATATCTCATAATACTCAAATATACATGTGAGGCTATGGGCCAGAGAAGGAAAATAAAAGTGACACATTCAGCAATTTAAAAATCCTTACCATTATCCTAAGTTACTTGTGATCCTTTTATGTGCAGCATAGGGTAACATACTTATAAAATCCCAGTTTGATTCTGCACAGCTCATGCTTCTTTTCTTAGAGTGACTACATTCACTTTCCATGTAGCCACTATGTATGGGGATGTAGTCATCCTCCTCAGTGTGCTTACATAACACATACTGATGTACCCAGCATGCTGCAAGAAAGAGATGCCTCCTATTGATGAAACATTCAGTGCCACAGGCACAGTACAGATGACGGTCAAAAAGAGTGGTGGGATTTGTAGTTTATTTTGAGCAGTGCACATGACCGCAAGTTAGGTGCACTGTTACAAATATTTGATGAAAGTGAATAGAAAGAAGCCTCTGTTGGGAATATGCAAGGAGAACATTCAGAGCTGATAAAAAAAGGTAAGACAATATTTTTTGGAATATCTGATACTAATATTCTATGATAGAGTATGGCATTTGAAATTCACACTGCAATTAAACAGTGTGCATTAAATGTATGCTTCTGAGAAGGGCTAAATTGCATTAAGGCCAAATACAAAAGGATATATTATTAGTTTTGCTAGAATTGACCATTGATTAAAGAACCTCAATCCAATGCTATCTTCTAGTAAATGGAAGGCATGGCCACCACCAGACATTTCTAATATAACACAAAATGATTTATTGCCAGAATTTCTTCAGAATTGCTGAGTCCAGTACAAGCAGCAAAATGCTGTTTTCACTGTTAGGATTTACTGTTCCATCTCAATCAAACGGATCAGTTTAACTATGCCTCATATGTATATTTTTCTTGTGTCCAGCATCAACGATTAACAAGCTAGGAGATTGGTAATGTAACAGGCTGAACTACAGCAATATAGCATAAACATAAAAAACCCCCTTTCCCACCCCCTCTATGTGTCCAAAAATATCTACAAAGTCTGCATTTATTTTAATTCACTATTTTTTTTTTTTATTACGTGTTTTGCACTGCAGATGGCCTAGGCAACATAGGATAATTACATCTGTAGAAGTGGATGAGTAATATCCTCAAAATGTACTGTCAAAAATCACATTAGAATGCCACTGGCCAAAAGGCACTGAAAGAAATATAGGCAAAAGTCAACCCAGCTCCTTGAGGTATCATGTACAAGGACAATGTAGTCAATATAGGAAGCTGCAGAATGGCTAATTGCCAGATATAAGTCAACCTCTTCCATTCTGTAGCAATTCCCCTTATTTCATTTTACTCCGAATATTTAAGCTAAGTCTGAAAGCACCACACACTGCAACCAGTGGAAGAGCCAATGTATGCAGACCATCAAGAAGCAGCACAGATGCCCTCATACTTTGACACATGCTTATCTAAACTTTTGTTATGGTTCATCTCCCCACTATAAACACTATATTTAAAGTCTTGTAACAGCTTCTGTAATTAAAACACTCACCACATGTTCAGCCTTTATGTAGTTTGAAATACAAAGGCTGTCATTGCTGACAGCTTGCTGAAAATGCTAGTTGTCTGCCAGCCATTCCAATCTTTAATACTGTCTAAATTATAGACTTGGAACATGCATACAGCAAGTGCAGTCAGAATGAAGTCAGAACAACTGATTTGCACATATACTCTATCTTGAGTTAAATAGTAAAAAATGATTGCAGCCATTATATCATCATGACGACCAAGCAGCTAACATTTTCAGAAGGAGAAGTTAGCAATGGCAGATCCCAATACTGTCAGCACAAGTTTCCTTAACCACTTGCCTACTGGGGCAATATTTTTTTTTTTTTTTTTGCACACATGTTAAAATCTGCCTTTTTTTGCTAGAAATTACTGTAAACCCCCAAAAAGTAGGCATTTTCTCTAAGCAAAAACTGTGAAGTTATGGTGTAGTTGGAGTAATGGTGCTAGATGCAATTTTTTATTTGCACAGTTATTTATCAAATGCATATTTTCAGGAAAAAATACACTACATTAATTTTAGTGCAAACAAACATTTGTGGAAAAGGACTCAAAAGAATGCAAACATGTACTGAAAACATTATTAGTGCTGTGTACACAGTGAGGGCAGTGTGCAATACATACCAAATAGAATACAATTATATACAGAACTTACAAATCTCCTTTACAATCTTCTATGATCAAACATGCGGCCATTATGACTGGCCAGTCTTCTCTCTTCTCTATTTGTGCCTATACCCTCTTGCCTCTAAACGAATTTATCTAGCAGATGTACTACATATACCTGTGAACAGCAATAATCTTCCCCTTCTTATGTATCCCATCCATCTTGGCTTTGTTAAATATTATCGCAGCTGTATTCCAATTAACATCCTTATCTTAATCTTTTTTTTTCTCTCAATAAGAGTTAAAACAATGTGATCAAAATGATCTTGAATCTGTTTTCCAAACATGGTAAAATAAAGGTTACATTTAAGCGTGTATTACACAAATTAAGTATCCTTTGATAGTGGAAACAGTGCATTTAAAAAAGGTAAAAGTAAAATGTCCTCCTTTAAGGAAATATATTTGTGGATATATATAAGAATTAGGATGTGATATTGAGATTATCTTAATTTCTGATATGAGTTTAACAATATTATTAATAATATAGATATATTGTAACTGGTTTATTTGAATGAAATCCAGGTTATTGGGGAAATTTGTAAGATGGGATTAGTTTAGAGTAAGATAACAATTTTGTAATTTTACATTTATATAATAAACCCTTATTGAGAGAAAAAAAAGATTAAGATGAGGTTGTTAATTGGAATGCAACTGCCATGATAGTTAACAAAGCCAAGATGGATGGGATACATAAGAAATTTTTCTACAAAGATGAAATCTAAAGGTCTGATAATAACTTGATGTGCGGTCCATGATGTGAGAGCAATAATAAATAAAATTTAAATATAACAGACCCATCACATCAAGTCCACACACCCTGTTAGGATAGATGCCACCTGCAGCCAGTTGTTGTATAGTTTTTGATCTGGCTGAGAGCTTTCTGTTCTGTCATATACATATTGTTGGTCCTTTTGTTTTTATTTATTTTTATTTTTGAAGTCCAAAGTAGAATGTGTGGATTGTGAAATGACGTGCCCCTTTTCCTTGTAAGTGCAGTGATAAAAGCAGAAGAATACTTTGGATTTATGGACGTCTCTGCATGACCGCAGGGTATTGTTATCATTTATTATGTTATGACATCAGGAAAATAATTTAAGATGGAAACTAAGGACTTGTGTTATCTAGCTAAAACTAACAACAGAGCAAGCAATGAGAAGTTATAATATTACCAGGAAAAAAGTTGTCTTTTTGAAACATGAAACTGAAGATCTTACACAAACAGCATGATAGAAAACAAGCCATGGACCCAGCAAAGAAGGGTTCACCCCGATATATCAGAGCTGTAGCTTTATGCAAAGGAGCTATTAGACAAAGTTACAGAAATTATTTTGGTCAAATATTTAATTTTTAATGGTCCCACATTCTGCACAGCAAATATACAGCTAACTAAATGTTTGTCTAATGAAAAGTTCAATTAATTTGTTTTGTTTGTTTATGTACAAATCTAACAATGAAAAATGTTTACATTTGAATGCAGTCACCTTATTGCCTTGAATGGAGGAGGCTGGAGACAAAGGAAGACACATGTGTTAAATTGATGACGTAGAAATCAGCTGCTGTGAGCCCAGTGCAGGACACACTCCCTGAAGACCCAGATATTTAATATTTTGTAGATTTGATCCCGTTTTATACTGAGGATGGCAATACCCATATTGAGTATGCAGTTTATCACCCAGAAGGATACTCTGTATTCAGAGTTATTTGGATCATTTTTCCCCAGCTCAAGAAACAGAGCTCCATGTTTTAGCAAAGCCTGTGAGCTATAAAAAGAGTATATATTTATATAGACAGTCAAGATATAGAGAGATTTTGGTTCCATTTGAAGGGCCAGAAGTTTGTTTTTACTTTGGCAGGTAAACCAATCAAGCATGCCAAGTTAACTTGATTGGCAGTTTTCAGCCTTCCAGGTTCTTGCTGAGGTAGCCATACTAACATTAAAACTCAGACATGGAAGCAGACCAGGCGACTAAGGATGCTGCATTACAGCCCCAGACACTTGCTGGGTCTGTGCAACTCACAGATTCCACCCTAGTTCTGGTCCAGTATAGCTGGGATTAATAATTCAATTTTAAGGACCCCAGAACGAGAAGAATAAGTGGTCCACAGGGGGCAACTTCTTATGAGACAGGACTTTGAAAAAATGTGATGCAACTCTTTTCCCTCCATCTTGACACATGGACCGTGTCATCAGTCACAAGCAGTTATGGCTGCCTTAGTAAATGAGCATGGGATAGAGCCAGGGTTCACCACAGTTGTTTTTATAACATACCACTTCTTGTTTTACCTGTTACCAAAGGTGTTACCAAAAGCTGAACATCCCTTCCAGAGATTACAAAAAGATATCCAGATACCCAAGTCAGGATCTTACAAGTATGCATTTTGTCTGAATGGACATGTTTTCTGGATGTCCAGTGGCAAATGCTACTACAAAGGCCACAGTAAAAAGTGTTCTCAGAAGTAGTTTGTAAGTACAGAGTGCCAGAATCTACAAAGACTAAAGGAGGAAATCATTTTTATAAGAGAGTCCTTACTAGAAGTTTTGAGGTTTTATCTTTACACCCCCTACTGTGTACAATGTAAGGGAAATCGTAGCGTAAGAAACTAGAAAACTTTTGCCTGAACATTTTCTTATATTTTATCAAGTCCCTAAGGGGATGTTGGACTCTCTCCCTATGAGATTTTGTTTGAGAGCGTGTTACTCACTTGCTTATATTTTGTCTCAGCAGCTGAAGTCCTTCATTCGGATCTCACAGAGAATGTTGCTGATCTTTTAAGGTTTTTGACAAACTCATTTATGTGTTTTCTCCCCAATTCCAGATCCTAAAAGTTTGGAAGGATCTAAAACTAAAGCCAGGTGACTCGGGGATTGCTAAGAGACATTTATATATAAGGAAATGTTTGGAGGCAAAACAGCATCTATTTGATGTACAGGAAAAGTCACCTAAATCCACACCAAACACTGTAAAAATGACTACATTAATTAAAGAAATCTCTGTGTTTGATTTGTTTCCCTCTTGGAATGACAGTCTAGGGTATTATTTATTCAAATACTTTAATTGTAAGGGATACATATATATATATATATATATATATATGAAGTCCTTCATTCGGATCTCACAGAGAATGTTGCTGATCTTTTAAGGTTTTTGACAAACTCATTTATGTGTTTTCTCCCCAATTCCAGATCCTAAAAGTTTGGAAGGATCTAAAACTAAAGCCAGGTGACTCGGGGATTGCTAAGAGACATTTATATATAAGGAAATGTTTGGAGGCAAAACAGCATCTATTTGATGTACAGGAAAAGTCACCTAAATCCACACCAAACACTGCAAAAATGACTACATTAATTAAAGAAATCTCTGTGTTTGATTTGTTTCCCTCTTGGAATGACAGTCTAGGGTATTATTTATTCAAATACTTTAATTGTAAGGGATACATATATATATATATATATATATATATATATATATATATATATATATTTAAAAAATCAGAAGACGATTGCTGCACAAACAGTGAAAATTTATTGGTAAAAAATTACATCATATCAGGTATTGTCGAGATTGAAAGTTACCACTGTCTAGGCATTTTGTAGAAATGAACCATACTGTTTCACAACTCAGGTATATGGTTATAGACGGTATCCCAAACAACAGACGAGGTGGTAATAGAGAGCTGGAACTAAAAAAGAGGGAGGCATATTGGATAAATCCTTTAGATACTTTACAACCTAAGGGGTTAAGCATGGATTTTGATCATGTATCTGTTCCTTTGAAATGTGCACTTTTCATTGTGTTCCTTAATATCTGAGTCACTAGATAGTCGATCGATTAATATATCGGCTGATCTTTTACTGACAGATCCAGTATTTTATCACAAATCTCTTTGTTGTTGTTTTCTGCAATTGTTTTTAATTAATGATGGATAATGGTTTACCCATTATTGATTATGTTGTATATATTTTTTTATAGATGAACTATTCTATCAAGCATACTATCATATAGTGAAGGGATTTTTTCCACTTGTTTCAAAAGTCGCTCCATGTTTTGTAACTGATTGAATTACTCATGATAAAGAATGTGTTTTTTATGTAATGATTCCAGCTGAATTTGATTGATTGATTAGTAGCCTCCACAAGCTACATATATATAGACCTTTGTATATGATCAGTTGTAGGT
Organism: Lithobates clamitans; assembly: GCA_037952925.1. Taxonomy (NCBI): domain Eukaryota; kingdom Metazoa; phylum Chordata; class Amphibia; order Anura; family Ranidae; genus Lithobates; species Lithobates clamitans. The sequence goes on along the minus strand of JBBGZY010001336.1, from coordinate 860,626 downwards.
ATGTGGTCATGAAGAAGGGCAATATCATTGTTGGCCCGAAACGTCACCTGACAATAGCTGATATGATGTAATTTTTTACCAATACATTTTTTTCCCGTTTGTGCAGCAATCCTCTTCTGATTTTGTTTATATTTTAGTCCCTGGGAAGGACTAGATTGCTTGCACAACACCTCCTAAAGACCGTTCAGTGCACCTCACCCAGTGACTGTTTTTTATATATATATATATATATATATATATATATATATATATATATATATATATATATATTAATTATATATTGTGATTTGAAAAGTGGTTTTGCCATGTTGAAGTCATACTTGTCTTTTGTACGTTTTCCATTTTATGTAGAATTGTCTGTGTTTACATATGCTGATGAGTCAGCATGCCAACAATTAAGCTAGAAGGCCATTTTGGTCACAGGAATGTACTCTGTAAATATGTCTTATCAATCATTTGTTTTTCACAATGAAAAGTAATTTTGTAATGAAAAAGCTGCTCAGCTTTTATATTCTCCACAATGGAGTTTTGCCTCTTTGGCCAGGACTACCTCCACCTAAGCATGTGGAGGTTCCAGGTTAAAGGTGATAGCAGGTATGGTTAGTGATCAAAATATTGATCAAAAGAGACGAGATTGTAAAGGAAATTTGTAAGTTCTGTATATAATTGTATTCTATTTTGTATGTATTTTGTATGTATTGCACACTGCCCTCACTGTGCACACGGCACTAATAATGTTTTCATTACATGTTTGCATTCTTTCGAGTCCTGATTAGAATTAGTCTGCCCCTTGTTACCATAAACGTACAATTGTCATACTAATGTGATACCTACGTAATCATGTGTATACCTTCAATTGCTTCATAATAAAGCAGAACAGTTATTTGGAAAGATGCAGAGTATATATTTTGTGTCTGTTCCCTACTGCAGTAGTTATTATTAATTTGGAACCACTAATCAATATGAGGATAGGAGTTGCCTATCTATAAAATTCCATGTCAGTACCCAAACATGATGCTTTAAAAGTCTTTACAGGTTATTAATTTAGAGTTAACCATGAACTACAACCCTAGAATTATTACTCTCGCTCTGATGTTCACAATGATACCTCATGTGCGCAGCGCATTGATGTTTACATACATGTGCTCGTTCTATGCTGCACATTTTATATCGGCTGTGTGCGAGGGTGACAGGGGTACTTTAAAAAATGATTTAAAATGATTTTTATTTATTTTATATAATTTTTTTACACTTTTTTAATTTCTTTTTTATTTGTATTGCTATCTTAAGGGGGTAACAAGCCCCCTATGTGATAGCATGGGCAGGTGACAGATGCTCCTTTTGGAGACATTGGTGGTTTATTAGACGCCAATATCCCCCTTGCCTCCAATATAGTTATTAAAACACAGATCATGTTTGAATAGCTGCATCCTTGGCCACACTAGCCAAATGACAGCCATGACCCTGGAAGGAACTATCACATGTTGCTTCCGGGGTTATTAGTCACATGAGGGAACAGGGAACAGATGTTCCCAAAATTCCTCCTGATTTCACTAGGGAAGGTCTTTCCTGTGGTCCTATGCCTCCTGGAGGAATAGGAGAGCCCAGGAAGCACCACAGTGCTACCAATTAAGGGGGGTGCCCTTTAAGAGCCATAAGAGCAGCAGCTATCAGCTTGATTAAACCAGTTGCTACAATACAGTTTACCTTGGTAGACAAGTGGTTTAAGTGGCTATAAAGGAAACAAGGAAACCTAGTAGTTTTTGGACTAGGTTGGATAGCACAAGGTGGTTATATCTTTATGACCTTGTAAACATGGGACATATTACCAATCTCTTAGTTCCACAGAAATGTTATATTTTAGTATAAGTATGAAATACTCCAACAGTGAGATCTCCCAATATCCTCACCCTCCTGGGAGTTTTGTGTGTTCTCATTGGTGATTGTAAGCTCTAACGAGCAGGGCCCTCTGATTCCTCCTGTATTGATTTGTATTGTAACTGTACTGTCATGTTGTAAAGCGCTGCGTAAACTGTTGGCACTATATAAATCCTGAATAATAATAATAATAATAATTATTGTGTATTCCGCTACTTTATGTTGTACTCTCCATAAGAAACTGTTAAGTAGTTTATCTCTGCAGTGTCTGCAAAAAACGAAAATATAAGTTTTGGGTGGATGGATCAAGAGTATGATCAATTTTGTAAAATATATATATTTTTTTACAGGGACATATAACACTTTCCTCACACAGAAACATAATATGTGTATTGTATTTGGCCTTAACATAAGCAAATAGAGAATGGAATATCATAGCATCTGTTGAAAACAATGCAAAATTCATACTAAACTTGACTTATGAAGGAAGTAATTTTTTAGAATGAAGAGAGCAGTCATTTCAAACAGGTCTGGAATTAAAGCCATCAAATTTATGTGCAGTATGGAAAGGTAACTTAGATTTAGGTTTTACCATCTGAATCTTTTCTGAATTATTCCAGTGATATAAACATGATATAAGGCTAGCCTCATTGCCTCAAACACACTTCTAAAATATTTGCATGCAAATAGTGTTGACATTTCGCCTTGCGAACAGTTAGATATATCCTTTCATTAAACCGTGACAGTGGAGCATGAAAAATAGATAAAGCTCCTCAAACCACATTGTTTGTACAGATTGTGCTCTTGAAAGTAAATCATGCTTCCCTTTGCAATTTGAGTTACACATTGTTAATCTTGACAGGAAAATGCAGTAAAGGAGTACAGAAAGCTTTTAAAATGCGTTTGACCTTTTTAAGATTGGGGTAATTTTGACAAGAGTATTTTAGATCTCAAAGCCATTCAAGTCAAGAGCTGTGACTGGTACTAATCAGTATCAGACTTACACAAGGTGTACACTGTGTGAAGTCCATCACCCGTGGTTTTAGTTTATACTGTAGTGCTTTGAAATAAATCTGTATGCCAAAACTGAATGCCTATTTATTTAATACCTCTGGTATTTCACCAAAATCAGTTCCTATGGTACATATTGGCAATAACCATTTTAGTCACACATTTTTCCAATTCTGGACTTCCTATTTCCTAACTGGAGAGGCCTAACTGATAGATTAATGGAACTATAAATGTAGTGTGTCCACTATATATCTCAATAAGAAGATCTTGAACAACCAAGCAATGACATCATTTCACTGAACTACTACTTCAAACATTAAAAATACTGTACCCAGATATTGCTTTGAGTTACGGGATTTGAAATGTTAAAGTGTAACTATAGCCCAAACTTCTTTTTTAGTTTTGAATAGAATGGAAAAGAATAAGAACTCTTGTTAAATTGTACTGCTGTCCAGTGCTTCGTTAGGGAGAAGTCCCTTATTTTAGGGATCTAGGATCTACTATACTCCTAAAATGAAACAGATTCCTAGAGGACCAGGGATATGACATCTGATGTGTGAGACTATCTGGCACCTTGGGGTTACACACGAAAGATGTCAGAGTCGATTTCTCTGAGCTTAGCTTATTAGATTGAGCCAATGTGCGCCAAGTCCTCTTTAACATGGACATGGGGCCCAGGAGACGCTCCGGAGCTACGTCCGCATCCGCATTCCACAGTAGGTTGTTCGGGTGTATTGGGGCTAGCCATAATTTTTCGATCTCTGTCCACTTATTGTATGATTTTTGTGTGAACCATGATGCCACAGCTCTCAGCTGTGTTGCTTGATAATAATTGGCTATATTCAGAAAAGCGAGACCCCCCTCACTGCGCAACGCCATCAACACCGTTTTGGAGATCCTATGTCTTTTGTAGTTCCATACAAAGTGAAGTAAATCTGTCTGAAGTTTTTTCAGATGTTTGAGTGGTATGGGTATGGGGAGTGTTTGCAAAAGATATAGAAGCTTCGGGAGAATGGTCATTTTTATTGATGCGATTCGTCCTAGTAGAGAGATATGATGTTTTTTCCATTGAGTTAAAAGGGATCTAATATTGCTGAAGAGGGGGGGGGAAATTCTCTTGGTACAGAGTGTTATATTTTGGGGTGATATGTATCCCCAGATATTTCAGGGATGTTGTTTGCCAATTGTAATTATAATTAGATTTTAAAAGTGCCAACTCGGCTTCAGGGATGTTAATAGGTAGAGCTTCTGACTTTGAGGCATTAATTTTGTATCCTGAGAAGGCGCGGAATCGGTCTAACTCAGCGTGTAGGTTCGGGGAGGAAATGTGGGGTTGAGTCAGGGTGAGTATTATGTCGTCAGCAAAGAGGGAGATCTTAAACTCCCTGTCTCTGACCGTTATTCCCTGTATGTTTAAGTTGTTCCTAATGGATGCTGCTAGAGTTTCTACGCATAATGCGAACAACAGGGGTGACAAAGGGCATCCCTGTCTTGTGCCGTTTGATACTGTGAATGATGTTGAAAGTGCAAAAGGAGTCCTGACCTGTGAAGAAGGGCTAGAATATAGGTGTTTTATTGCCTGCAAGAAGGGGCCCCGGAAGCCCATATGGGTCAGTGTGGCAAACAGGAACGGCCACCCCAGACGATCAAAAGCTTTCTCAGCGTCTAGACTTAGTAGCATAGAGGGGGCACCATCCCTGTTCGCCACCTCCACCAGGTCTATCACCCTTCCAGTATTGTCACCCGCTTGCCGTAATGGTACAAATCCTACCTGGTCTTTATGGATTAGTGATGGTAAAATCGTATTCAGGCGATTGGATAAGAGTTTAGTGAAAATTTTTAAGTCAGAATTTAACAATGTAATGGGTCTGTAGTTTGCGCATATGGAGGGATCTTTATCCGGTTTGGGAATCAAGGTGATGAAAGATTTCTGCATTTCCAGGGGAATTTGGGTGTCTTGAAGAAAAGCATTGAACAGTCTGCGGAGATAGGGGAGCAATAGGGGGAGGAATGCTTTATAGTATTCATACGGGAAACCATCCGGGCCCGGGGCTTTATGGGACGGCAGGTTTTTAATAGTAAGCTCTATTTCCTCATCTGTGATCTGAGCATTAAGTGCTAACAGATCAGTTGGATGGAGATGGGGGATTCCACTTTGTTCTAGATATTGTTTCATCGTATGGGTCAAGTCAGTGGAGGGGGGATTACTGGGTATGTCCGGATTGTTGTAGAATGTTTTGTAGAAGTCTGCGAATGTGCGTGCAATGTCTTCTGGGTGTGATAGCAACTGTCCCTCTTTATTTTTAATTTGGTTCGGGGATTGCATATGGGATTTCTCCCGTAATTTGTTAGCTAAGAGAGAGTGTGCCTTATTCCCTTTGTCGTAGAACCTTTGTTTTAGCCTAGTGAGCGCTTTCTCTACCTGTCCCATAGCTAGATCACGAAGAGTTGTGCGGAGACCAACTATTTTCCTTAGGTTAGATAGTGTAGGGTTTGTCTGTAGCTGTTTTTCGAGTATTCTGAGTTCCCGTTCCGCCTTTACTTTGGCCGCTATAGTGTCTCTTTTTAATGCTGATGAGGTCGCTATACATTTACCTCTAAGGACTGCCTTGTGGGCCTCCCATAGCAAAGGGAGTGAGACTTCCTGATTGGAGTTTTCAAGGAAATAGTGCCTAAGCGTAGAGGTTAAGTCTGCTAAGGTTGGTTGATGTTGGAGGAGGAAAGTGTTTAATCTCCAGTTATAGGGCCTACGGACAGGGGTGCCTAGGTCTAATGTGATTAAGATGGGTGCATGGTCTGACCATGAAATGGGGCATATGTGCGCCTCTCGTGTCAATTTTGAAGTATAATTATTGACGAAAAAATAATCAATGCATGTGTGCGTGCAGTGGGGAGCCGAGTAGAACGTATACTGTCGGCCTAGTGGGCACAAAGCCCTCCATGCATCAAAGAGTGCATACCGTCTAGTAATTTGCCTGAATAATCTCGAGTCTTGTGACTAGCCTTTTTAACCCTTACCATATGAGTTCATTCTTATTTTAATTTTTTACCTTAATAAATTCATCATTAATCATTTTAATATACTGCACTCAGATGAGCGCCGCTGTTCTCCACATTATATTAGGTTCAAGAGTCCCTGCTGCATCCATTGATACAGACAGCAGGACTCGGCCCCGCCCCTACTCCCGTGTCACTGGATTTAATTGACAGCAGCGGGAGCCAATGGGGATTTATTTCTTGGATACATTTATGGTAAGCTGCCATGATTCTGCCTAGTAGAACTACTCTGTTGTATGGGATATGGGAGCCAATTCACATCACACATGGGTTGCTAATAAAATGGCTTTTGTTTGTATTATTTTATACTTTTGCATAGATATTTAAATATGTAAATTCATAATTTGTTTCACTCTTCTGTATAGATTTTGGTTCCAACACTGGAACAGTTGTCAGCTGATCCGCATTAATACAGCTTTCTATATGATCTAGTTAACAATAGGATGCCATCAGTTAGGCTAAAAATAACCGCAGTGAGAAGCTTGAGCCAAGTGTTTATTCAGCCGTATACCGATCAGCCATAACATAATGACCACCCATTATATCCCTTTGGGACATGGACTCCACTAGACCTCTGAAGGTATGCTGTTGTATCTGGCATCAAACCATCAGTAGCAGATCCTTTAAGTCCTGTAAGTTGTGGATTTGTTTTTCCAGCACGTCCCACAGATGCTTGATTGGATTTGGGAATGCCAAGTCAACACCCAAAAATCTGTTGTGTTCCTCAAACTATTCTTGGATTCAACAGACCAGGCCACTTTCTTTCATTGCTCTGGTTCAGTTCTGATGCTCACCTGCCCATTGTAGGTGGTTTGGGCTCTGGACACAGGTCAGCATGGGCACCTTGATCAATCTGCAGCTACGCAGCCCCATACAGAACAAACTGCATTGTGCCACATATTTTTATCAAAGCCAGCATTAACTTTTTTCAGCATTTTAGGCTACAGTAGCTCTTCTATTAGATCAAACTATATGGACCAGCCTTCACTCTCCATGTCTATCAGTGAGTCTTGGCTGCCCATGACTTTGGCACAGGTTCACTGGTTTGCATTCCTTGGACCAGTTTTGGTAGGTCCTAATCACTGCAGAATGGGAACATCCCATAAGACCTCCAGTTTTTTAGTTGCTCTGACCCAGTCATCTAGCCATTACAATTTGGCCCTTGTCAAAGTCGTCCAAATCCTTATGCTTGCCCATTTTTTCTGCTGTGAACATACGACCTTCAGGGACAACATGTCTACTTGCTGCCTAATATATCTCACCCACTTTCGGATGACGTTGTCATGAGATAATCAATGTTATTCACTTTACCTGCCAGTGGTCATAATGTTATGGCGGATCTGAATATATTTATATATTTACATGTGACATGAATTAACATTAGATGTTTCCTAAAGTGGCAAAAAAATAGTGCATCTCTGTGACATGTTATGTCTTTTTAAAAATGCTGCAAGTACAGAGGAATATCTGTTGATCCTTACAAAAATCCAGTAGCCTCCTGCCTAGATGACTCTGTCTTTGGTGCATTGAAATCTCAAGCAGGGATATCAGTGTTGCCTAAGTTCCATTCTGCTGGACTACCAAACACCTACCATTTTTTTTTTTGGAGATTAGGAGAGGAGGAGGTGTTCTCTTACCTACATGTTACTGCTGTTTTGTTATTTTCTAATTTACCTTCTAAAAAGCATGCTAGACTTATTTTGATGAGAAATATAGCCAATTTTACAGACAATCTACAACATGTTGACTATACAGGGCCATTAAGCTTGTTGTGCCAGATGAGGGTACCCCAGTTCAGATTTTTTATCAAATCCCTTTGTATACTACTTTCAGTTTCTTTAATATCTTCTCAGCAATGGATGCAGGCCAACATCCTCCGACATCGGTATATTCAATTTATAAGAAGAATTGCACAAAACTATATGAAACAAGTCTGTAAAAATAACTTTTTGTCATTAATATGAAAGTATTATCTTAAGGCACATTGTAGTGTCATTGTTTTAGAGTTATGCATATATGTTGGCTGAATATTATTCCTGATTAGCATAGTTATGAGTGCACTGGCACCAAGTAGACTGCAGAGTGCTAGAGGTTTTAGGAGCTGCTAATGCAGTCTAATGGCTTTAGGTGTCTATTTGTGTTCATTAAACACCTGTTTATACAGCAGACTACCGCAACCATATGCCCCACATTTAAGCAACTTTAAATATTCCATGCTATTTTGAGGCCAATCGTTATAACCTTAGACAATTTTATGAAAACATTTTTGGCAAAACTTTAAATTAACATTTACCCTAGTTTCATAGTAAAAACTAAAACTAAAAAAACAAACATTTTGATTGTACTCTAAGTTGAAGCAGTGAATAGCATCAATTTCTTTAAATGATATTCATAACATATGTCAAAATGTTTTGCTTTCATAAAGAAGCAATAGACAAACTAGGGGACACATAAATATGAATTAGACAGAGCAATAAATACTGGATATCATTTTTACAATGTGATATTCTCCTTAAATGGGTGATCTAAACAGCAAAATTGTGAAAATGTTGCATGGAAGGAATATTGTAATGCTTTACTAAGGGCCATTTTGAAAACACACAGGTACTGCCATATTAACATTACAAAATACAATGTAAAGTAGTTCTGGGTTCATTATTCTCTGTCTAGAGGTTTTGTCACAACTAGTCAGTGTAGCTTACTAATTTAAATAAATAAATTCATAAATTATTCTCTGGAAACGTTGTATTAAAAATGAGATAATAATAACTTTAGGCAGAATGCAAGTATGTAAGATAGATAGATAGATAGATAGATAGATAGATAGATAGATAGATAGATAGATAGATAGATAGATAGATAGATAGATAGATAGATAGATAGATAGATAGATAGATAGATAGATAGATAGATAGATAGATAGATACATACATAGATACATAGATAGATATATACATAGATAGATATATACATAGATAGATACATAGATAGATACATACATACATAGGCAGATACACACATAAAAAAATATAAAAAAATATATAATTTATTTATTTATTATTAGCACTGTTGCTATGTCAGAAATACCCTTAATTCAGACTTATTATTTCATGAATCTACACAGTTGGAACCCCATAAATAACAAGTATTTTTACATAAATGACTGGAAACAAAGCATATTTTCCAAACGCTCAAAAGCTGAGGATCAGTTCTGGACGCAAAGGGTAAAAAGACCAGGGCTGACCTGTGCAGCTGTCAATGTACATTATAGAAAATGCAGCATAGAAACACAAAAATATAAACAGCGCTTGGTGCCCTGAGCGGTCACTGTAGGGGGATGGACTACAGGTGATCGCAAGAACTAAAGGAATTCTAGTTAATCCATGAGTGTAAAAAACATCAGTTTATTGTCCACAATATGGGGAAAAAGTCCATCGATGCCCAGGGACCCAGCTTGGTATCATAGTCTTTTATATCCTTGACCTTTTTCCTCATATTGTGAACAATAAACTGATGTTTTTTAGACTCATGGATTGACCAGAGTTCCTTTAGTTTTCCTTTAGTTCTTATGATCACCTGAAGTCCATCCCCCTACAGTGGCCACTCAGGGCACCGAGCGCTGTCTATATTTTCATGTTTACATGAATCACTTTTTTCTGATTTTTGCACTAAACATTATGGGATCTATATATAAACACTGCTTAGTTTAATATTCTTTAAATTTGTCTCCAGTTGAAGATTTCCTCTTTATTTCTATTCTGACAACTCAAAATTTTGGATTTTCCCTCATGTTCAGTCACAGTGATAAGGGTCACCAGGACAAACGAGAGAGAATAAATCACCCCATGAATAGAGACAGAAATATAAAACCTGGTAGGGGTTCTAACCCCCAACACTCTATTGAAAACTTAAAGAAAAATTTGCCTATACATACACTTCAAACAATTTATCAGATTTCTCAGATATATCAGGTTCTGTCAACAGATTAACATATATATTACCAGCACACCAAGGATCTTCAAGTGACAACCAAAAGTTTTTATGCAAAGTGATCACATCCCAGCGGAAGAGCGCAATGTTTTGGGGCCACACAGGACCCCTACGTCTGATATCTGACCTCTCAACAGGAAACTATCTGTATGCACAGTGAAGATGAACAGAAACTTTACTAAATACAGCTGGGTAAGGTGACATGACAGAATACAACATCTGTACTGGTACTCCAGTTTGTTTCTTTTAAACACAACCGTATATGTAAAGTTAGACATTTGCACAAAAAATCAGAAATATGACTAGCTTTAGTTCTTTTAGTTTGCTACCTTCCTCACAAAATAGCCCAATTGATTTATGGGTATAACACAGTACATGGTGCGCCTTATCCTGTGGTTTTAATTCATCACTACGCTGGCATAATTGGATCTCCACAAATGTCCTTTTCAATGGACTCAGTGGAGGTGAGTCCCTTCTATTGTTAAGAAATGAATCTTTGTAACTGCTTCAATCACAGTCAAACGCCAGCACCCTGTATTGCTTTACTGCACCTCCATTCCCACTTGCAATTTATGGCATTTTCTCTAGTAGCCTATTTGAAACTGAAATCATTTGTGTCATTGGTAAATATTAATGGAAGGTTCAGAGCAGCACAGAACAAATGCATTTTTATCACTCTGACGACATTGCCTCTGTGTTTTAGCACCACTATAAAATTAAATCAGAGAAGGAAATGGTGGAACTTCTAATATCTATTTACTTCCATCAAACTAATGGCAAATATGTGCCAAATTATGCATTGTCAAAGCCCCCACAAGTCAGTAATGCACTTGCGATTTAATCAATCACCCTTCATACTACCAGCAGGGCAATATCCGAGATTTACAAAGGTCCTAAAAATGACAAGGAATGATTATTTTTTAAAAACCTGAAAATGAAACCACCCAATTTCTTGTTTTAAGTTGCATTTATAGAGACACTGTGTGACTGATCTACTTTCTTGTCTCGTTATTACAAATTTATGACTTTCGAACAAAAGAAGGATGTAATCAAATATTGAGAGACAGATTCTCGGTTTATGGGGAACTCAGCACCAACTTATAACTCAAAAGCTTAATGTGTTATGTTAGATGTGTGTGCTTATACACAGTGCACAGGACTGATTAGATAAATAAGTGAGTGAAGGAAAAAAATTGAAAATAATTCTTTACTGCTTTATCTAAAGGCATATGCAGCTGTGCTTGTATGCAATGCATTGTATTGAAAACGTGCATCTAAAGCTAAATGTTAATGCTAAAGTGTTTATAAAAATGTAATATTTTTAGTGTAACAATTGTTGGCTAACTGATGTGCAAGTTAGTAAATGTATACAGCAGCTATAGTGTTTTTAGAAGTTGATTGCAGTCCCTTGAGCTTGCATGGTAAGAGGAGAATCTCCCATTCAAGTCAAGTGGTGTTGCGTCATCTAAGCAGAGGAGATTTTTTTTTCTAGTCTTGGATGGAATGTGGAACAGTGAAAACTTCTATCATATTTTTATTATTGCCCATGTCTTTCATTAGAAAGAATTTCCCTAACTTCGTGTCTTTGTGGCACATTAAAACATATAGAGAAATTTCCCATATTGTGACAAGGCTCTACCAAAGATGAGTTTTTATTTTTGATGGTAAGTTTTAAGATCCTCAAACTTTTCTCAACTATAGCTGAAATACATTTAGAGGCTTCCATGTGACACTCAAGACACAGGTCCAAAATCCAAAATTATTATATAAAGCGCAAGTAAAAAAAAACAAAACATATTTGACCATATTTGTTTAACAATGTGATCCAGGAACCCTGACTTTTTTGTTACAAACACCAGCTGGCCAGGGATACTAGAATTAAAAATGCATGTCAGAGTACAGGAAAAATAAATACATATATAAATACAGTATATAGTATATCCATCTCGATGCAACACAGTGTAAACAAAAGATTATTAATGCTCCTGCATTGTACTGCAGTTTACTGTGCAGCTAGTACTAAAAAAAATGTTTGTTTTTCTATTGCGATCAGTGACAAATACAATATCAACATGAAGGAGATGTAAGGACACAACACAGACAGGATGAAGTACTATACTGTGTATTCTAGGACTTAGTTTAGTATCACTAAATGCTGAGTCCAGAACTTCTTAGGTCTTATTATTTTAATGATAACATAAAACTGTAGCCAAAAGCAGGTACCAATCAACTGGTTTTAGTTATTTTAGCTTAGCTTGCAGTTGCCAGAGAAGTAAATAACACAAAGTAGGATGAACAAAGAATAAGGTATATAACATTTTAAAATAATAGTGCCATAAGGTCATTTTTCGGTAACTAAAGATTTTGGAATAGGGTGCTTTTCATTTTTAAGCATTTCACTAAATTAAAAATACAATTATTGTGGAAAAAATAGAAATGAATTAAGGAATTAACATATGCAGAAAACACTACAGATAAAACTGTATTGGCAACAGAAATAATAAACTGTATTGATACATTTTGGCCTATGAGAACAAAGGGTGATTAGATTGCCAATATGACACAATGAGCATTGCCCTTTTTACTGTCTCCAACTGGAGAGTAAGAATCCTGCCAAAGGTTCAGCTGATTGCACAAGGTAACAAGTTTTGTAAATGAAAGGTGAGTACTAATGATTCATTTCTTATTTTCATATGATCCAAAGTTGAAATGAGCCTGCAAAATAGTCACATTGTGCACATGCAGTGTACATTGAACTTAACAGAGTTTAAGCTCATGGCAACAATCTTTAGTGAAGTCAGAATTTGAAAATTCAAGGTCAAGCCTAATATGCAGACTGGTATATGATTCCAACTTAAGTATTTTCAACGTATTACACCTGCTAAAAGAGGTTTTGCAGATCTGCTGGCAATACTGACATTTATTTCCCCAAATTGACAGCACAATGGCTGAAGGATTAGTGCTCCTTAACTTATAGCTCCAACTTTTGGGGTTGGAACCCCAATAAGCCCATGAGGTTTTTGTGTGTTCTTCCTGTGCTTGTTTGGGTTTCCTTGGGTTGCTCTGATTTCCTCTCTCAGCCCAAAAACATACCAGTATGCAGTAGACATTTTATAAGGCCGTTACTTTAAACAGGCTCCAATGTATATGGTTCCAGGTACTCTGTAGGGCACTCAGAAAGTGGTTGTATACCAACAGTCTCTTCTTCTGTCAGTACTTTACATAATCAATATGCAGCTGTTGATTTGATGAAAGGCCTGTAAATGTGTTAAAGTGAACCAACATTCACCCAAGGTCATTAAGTTGTGCATCACTTTTGCATTCTTAACCACCTCTTGCCCACACTATAGCCGAATGACGGCTACAGTGTGGGCCTTAATTGCCGGGAGGCCCTCAATAGACGTCCTCCTGAGCATGCGCTGTCAGCGTGTCCCTACGGGGTGTGCACAGCGCACTCTGTGATCACCGAGTCTTTGAGACTCGGCTGATCACAGATCAGACTAAGGGACTGATCATGGTCCCTTACCACGTGATCAGCTGTCAGCCAATGACAGCTGATCACGTGATGTAAACAGAAGATCAGTAATCTTGTTTTTTTATCAGCTATCAGCATGAGGGGAAAAAAAGCTGATCAATGGCTTCTGTCATAGGGACATCGGTCCCCCACACAGAGAGCCACCACTGCCTTGTCTGTGCCCACCAGTGCCACATACCAGTGCCCACAGTGCCACCTATCAATGCCCACCAGTGCTGCCAATCAATGCCCATAAGTGCCTCATCATCAATGCCACCAATCAGTGCTACCTATCAGTTTTACCTACCAGTGCCTACCAGTGCCAATCAGTGCCACCCATAAGTGCCGCCCAACAGTGCCACCTATCAGTGCCCTTCAGTGCCACCTATCAGTACCAACCATCAGTGCCAGCCAACAGTACCAACCATCAGTGCCCATCAGTGCCACCCATCAGTGCCACCTCATCAGTGCTGCCATATCAGTGCAGCTGCATCAGTACACATCAATGAAGGAGAAAAATTACCTGTTTCAAAATTTAATAGCAAACTATGAAACTGTTTTTTTTTTTTGTTTGTTTTTGGTCTTATTTTTGTTTTGTTTTTTAGCAAAAATCAAAAAGCCCAGCAGTGCTTAAATACCACCAAAAGAAAGCTCTATTTGTGTAAACAAAAATTATAAAAATTTTATTTGGGTAGAGTGTTGCATGACCACGCAATTGTCATTCAAAGTGCGACAGCGCTGAAAGCTGAAAATTGGCATGGGCAGGAAGGGGGTTTAAGTGCCCAGTAGGCAAGTTGTTACTTTTCATAACATGTTACACCCGTATTCAGGGTGTAACATGTTACTGTAGCACCGACCTCCATACCCCCTGATCCCCCATCATGACAGCTAGCGTGGGAACTCCTTGCCCGCCCAGCCGCGTCATTCACTCAGAGTTCTGTGAATGTGAAAACTACAAGTACCGACAAGCCTTTGTGGCTGTTGGTTTGTAGTTCTCAATGAACTACCAGGGTGCTGTTGAGAACCCTGGTAGTTCATTGATTGTTACTGTCAGTGTGAAACTGCAAACTGACAGTCTGAAGGAGTCCTGCATGGCAACCACGGTCTGCTGATTTGTGGGGACAATGCTTTCCAGGCTCCTCCAACAACAACAAAAAAATAGTAAATGCACATTTATTTACCTGCAAAAAATGTGCATTTATTATTTTTGTTTAAAAAATGAACTTATCCTTTAATGATCAGACAGTAAATGTTTATTTATAAATGTTCTGATAAGTAAGAGACAAATACCGTATTTATCGGCGTATAACACGCACAGGCGTATAACACGCACATTCATTTTAAGAGGGAAGTTTCAGGAAAAAAAACTACAATTTTAAATAAGAAACTTTGAAGCAAAATAAGAGTCAGTGCCCATCTGCAGCCTGACCATTGCCATCAATGCAGCCTGATCAATGCCAATCTGCAGCCTCACAAGTGCCATCAATGCAGCCTCACCATTGCCATCAATGCAGCAGCCTCACCATTGCCATCAATGCAGCAGCCTCACCATTGTCATCAATGCAGCAGCCTCACCATTGTCATCAATGCAGCAGCCTCACCATTGCAATTAATGCAGCAGCCTCACCATTGTCATCAATGTAGCAGCCCCACCATTGCCATCAATGCAGCAGCCTCACCATTGCCTTCAATACAGCAGCCTCACCATTGGAATCAGTGCAGCCTGATCGAAGAGAACAGTGGTCCAATGGCGGCCCAGGAGACGGGGCTTCCTATTACAGAGGCCGCCAAGTAAACAGGAGATTCTCACTGAATGTAATCTGACGGCGCTCATCCCGCCCCACTCTCTGTCCCCTCTGAGGCAGCTAAAATTGAAGTATTGGCGTATAACACGCACACGCTATTTGCACCCGATTTTTATGGTGAAAAAGTGAGTGTTATACGCCAATAAATACAGTAATTCCTGGTAATGGAAAATGTTTGTATGCAATGTATTTGATTGTGAAACACTCCAATTAAACAAAATTTCTCAAATACGTCTAGTCATTGTGACTTTTTCAAAGAATTAAATTAAATTAATGGTAACATAAAACTACTAGGTTATTATTAGACTGGTCCATTATTAGAAATTATTTTATCATAATTTAAAAAATATTTAGTTCAATATTCAACAGAACAGGGGCTGGAACAATTAACAATCAAAACCAAAAATCAATTAAACTTCCATACACTCATTTTGAAATATATTAAAAATTAAGCTTTGAGTAATGAATCTTAAAAAACCCCTGAAGCATGTTTTACCGTAGCATCTACTGGGGGTTTCAATTGATGCTAAAGTGTTTTAATTACCTTTTCCTGTCTGGTTCATCTTTCTTCTTATGCTAGGCTTTGTTACGCTATTGATCTGTGCTGTTAATAGCTTTTTGTCTTGTTTCAGGATCTTCTAAAAGTGATATAGCCTAACCTCAACCTGTTTTCAATAAATTTCAATATGTCTAAACTATACCACAATATTCATTTGTAAATGTGTAATATTTAATATCTTAAGTGAATTCAGTATAATTGCAAATTATCCCTTTCACGCCTAAGCCTATTTCTGACATTTGTTGCTTACAAGTTAAAATCTGTATTTTTTTTACAAAAAACATTATATATATTTTTTTAGCAGAGACCCTAGAGAATAAAATGGTGCTCATTGCAATATTTATGTCACACGGTATTTGCGTAGCGGTCTTTCACATCCACTTTTTTGGGAAAAAAGACACTTTCATGAATTAAAAAAAAAAACTAAACCGTAAAGTTAGCCCAATTTTTTTGTATAATGTGAAAGATGATATAAATACCTAACATGTCATGCTTTGAAATTGTGCTCGCTCGTGGAATGGCGACAAACTACAGTATCTAAAAATCTCCATAGGCAACGCTTTAAAAATAATTAATGGTTACCAGGTTAGGGCTAAAGAGGAGGTCTTTTGCAAGAATTATTTCTCTCACTCTAATGATCGCGGTGATACCTCACATGTGTGATTTGAACACTGTTTACATATGCAGGCGCGACTTACGTATGTGTTTTCTTTGCTGCGCGAACTCGCGATTTTACTTTTTTTCTTATTTATTTTATTTTATTTTTTATTTTTTTACATTGTTACTTAAAAAAAAATTCTGATCGCTTTTATTGCTGTCACAAGCAATTTAAACATCCCTTGTGATAGTAATAGGTGGTGACAGGTACTCTTTATGGAGGGATTGGAGGTCTAAAACACCCCAAATCCCTCCTTTGCACTTCAAAGTGTTCCAAAAGATCGGCGCCATTGGCAGCCGAGAAAACTGGAAGTGACTTTGTGATGTCGCTTCTGTGTGTTTTAATAGGAGACTGTCTCTCCGTGGAATGGGAGGCCCGGAGAGAGCGTCGGAAGGCTCCCATTCGGTTGAGATAACAACTGAGTGGCTTTTAGCCACATCAGTTGTTATCCCAACAGTTGTTATCCCGTGATCCGGCGGAAGTGCCGGATCCCGGATCAGGTCTCCCCATGGAATGGGAGGCCCGGAGAGAGCGTCAGAAGGCTCCCGTTTGGTTGGGATAACAACCGAGCGGCTCTTAGCCACATCAGTAGTAATCCCTAAGAACCGACTGCCCGCTCTAAACAACGGTACCGGGGTGATGCCTGCAGCTGCAGTCATCAACCCGGTATAACCCCTGAAAGCCGAGGATGCATATGTGCCTATGGTTGGCGCTAAGGGGTTATATATACAGTAGTTATTTGGATCACCATCAAAATTTTTCATTCCAGATCCAGTGACTGATTTAGACTGAACAATGAGCTAGTGCTCCCAATTAGGGTGATCAGATGGCCATGGTCAGTCAAGGATCTTTACAATGCAGTGGGCCTGTGTGTCAGATCATTTGGTCCCCTGTGAGCCTGCAACAAGAGAGATCCATGCCACACTTCAGCCCCAAAACATCACTGCTCTAGAGGAGATCTGCATGGAGGAATAGGCCAACATACCAGCAACAGTGTGTGACAACCTTGTGAAGACTTACAGAAAACGTTTGACCTCTGTCATTACCAACAAAGGATATATAACACATTTTTGAGGTGAACTTTTTATATTGACCAAATACTTATTTTCCACCATAATTAGCAAATAAATTTGTGATTGTCTGTATTTGTTTCCACATTTTGTCTCTCATAGTTAAGGTATACCTATGATGACAATTACAGGCCTCTCTCATCTTTTTAAGTGGGAGAACTTGCACAATTGGTGGCTGACTAAATACTCTTTTGCCCCACTGTACATGTGTATACTTTTAATGCCCCGTACACATGGTCGGACATTGATCGGACATTCCAACAACAAAATCCATGGATTTTTTCCGACGGATGTTGGCTAAAACTTGTTTTGCATACACACGGTCACAGAAAGTTGTCGGAATTTCCAAATGCCAAGAACACGGTCACGTACATAACGTACGACGAGACTATAAAAGGGTAGTTCAGTACTAAGCGCGGCACCCTTTGGGCTCCTTTTGCTAATCTCTGCTAATCTCACAATTCGTGCTTTTTCAGACTCGTGGTTTTCAGATCCTATTTCTGCTGTTCAGTTTGTGCTTGTGGGTTTGTATCTGTTCTTCTGTGCGTACAGCGAGTTCCCATTGACTTGTCATTGTGTTCTTGTTCGTTCGTTACTGATTTTCAGGTCACTCTTCACAGGCCTTGCTGTTCTTCAGTGTGTTCTGTTACTACGTTCTGAGCAGCCGATCGTTTTCTAGCCATGTTGCGTATACGTACTCCTCGTAGAGTTCATGCTGTGCCGGGGGCTTGGTGTTGGGGTCTTTACTTTAACACAAGCCCAGTCCATGAACAGGGTGGGGAGGAGTTCATGGACCAAGAATTGGTTGCCCCAGCGTGACCAGTTCTGTCACATGTCTTTGCTCCGTGAGATCCGTGAGAATAATCCTGATGATTTCAGGAACTTTCTCAGGATGACAGACCCCGTATTTCACTGTTTGTTGGCCTTGCTGACCCCCTATATCAACAGGCAGGATACCTGCATGAGGCAAGCCATCACTCCGGAGCAGAGGCTAGTCGCCACCCTGCGGTACTTGGCGACGGGGAGAAGGCTGCAGGACCTCAAGTTCTTGGCAGGCATCTCCCCCCAGGCTCTGGGGATCATTATCCCAGAGACCTGTTCTGCCATCATCCAGGTCCTGCAGAAGGAGTATATTAAGATAAGATTTTTATCCTTTAAGATCACATTTTATTGTATTTAATGTTTGTTAATATATTGTATTTCTTTCCTCATTCCCTAATTAACATGATTGTAATATGCTGTGAATGTCCCCTTTGTCCTCATACATGCTGGAATTTTAGGTTTTTATTTTTTGTCCTTCATACATATTTGCCTTCACTTCCCTTCCCAGCATGCTCTCCTGGCCCTATATTCACCTCGTGTAGCCTCTTAACAATGTATTTTGTCAGCTCCATAGTAGTGCTTTACCCTAAATACCCCCTAAGATGTAGAAAATTGTGATGTGTGTTTGAAATTCAGGCAGAGTGCCAGAGTTTTTTTTTGGGGTCCCAAAATCATTTGGAACCCTCCCTCCCCCCCAAGTGCTAACTCAGCTGATACCAATCCTCTATCTGCTGACTTTGCCAAACCCATACACACTATAGCCACCTCTTTTGTGGTCAGATTTATGGATGAATTCCCCAAAGCATGTAGTGCAAGGACCGGCCTGAATACTTTCAAATGGTACTGTTTAAAGTTTTTGCATCCTATTATTATCTTGATAGGTAATTGCAGAATCTCAAAATGTGCTAAAATGTGTACAGTGTGTATTTATCTCTTTGTATTATGACACTTCTTACCTGTCCAGTGGGCTGCCAATAGTGTAACGTAAGGAGGGGCTGGCCAAAGTAATACACATTATTTAGGCATTCATCTCTCAATAAAGTGGAGAGGGTTACCTGTCCCAAACATCTCCCCCCCCATAAAATTTATCAAATGGCCCATGAGGGGGGGGGGAGGAATCTGATAGGTGGACCTTATACCTTTGTCTTTAAATACTCCCTACAATAAATGTTATACTGATGTTGGCCAAGAATGTTTGTGTCTAATCTGCTTTCCATGTTTATGTGCAAAATGATTAATTTCTTTTTCTTGTTTGACTCCACAGTTTCCTTCCAACCCACAGGAATGGCAGACTGTGGTCTCCCACTTTCCCAGCGGTAGGACTTTCCTAACTGCGGAGGGGCAATTGATGGGAAACATGTCCACATCGTTTCACCACCCAACTCGGGGTCATACTATTACAACTACAAGGGGTTCAATAGTATTGTGATGTTGCCGGTAGTGTCGGCTACTTACGAGTTCCTGTATGTGGACGTGGGGAAGAATGGCCGGATGTCAGAGTCATCGCCCACATGGAGTTCTACAGGCGTCTCCAGAATGGCAGCTTGGACTTGCCACCTCCAGAAGACAATGCGGAAGGACTCCCATTCGTCTTTGTTGCAGATGAAGCATTTGCGCTGGGGGACCATCTTATGCGGCCATTCCCTATGAGGACCCTCAGCCCGGACCAAAGGGTTTTTAATTGCCGGCTGGCCAGAGGTAGAAGAGTGGTGGAGAACATGTTTGGAATAATGGCCAGCCGGTTCCGCCTATTTCTTACACCCATACACATGGCAGAGTATAAACTTAATCACATCATCCTGGCTTGCTGTGTTCTCCACAACTTTTTGAGGAGAAATTCTGTGAACTATGTTGGCTCAGTTGGGCCTTAAGCCAGAGTTATGAATCTTAGTGAACCAACCCTGACGGCGCTTGAAGTTGGCCGTCCTGGCTTGCCCCCCCTGAGTGCCCGCGAGGTCCGTCTAAGATACATGGAACACTTTGCGGGTAGGGGGGCCATCAATATGCCAGACAATGTCTGAGACATTTTTTAAATAAATAAATGTTTTTAAAAGAAAAATTATTTGCTTACATTTACTGCTTGTGTTTCTTTTAGCTGACCATTACTGAAATTTGGGCAGTCCAGAAAATGGCGTGATTGTGTAAAATGCGAAAGCACTGTTGTGTGTTATTTACTAAAGGCAAAGACACTTTGCACTACAAGTGCACTTGAGACTGCACTGAAACTGCACTTGTAGTGCAAAGTGGATTTGCCCTTAGGAAATAACACGCATTGTCACTGAAATCACAAATTTTCACACAAAAAAAGTTTAGGAGCAATGAAAGAAGAAGCCACACATTGTTGATTATCAAGATTTTTTATACAAGCACAATCACATGTGCATTTAGACAAGGTTTTTAAAACAAACCAACATGTTTGTTGTATAAAATATTTGTAGGTGACATTAATAATACAAGTAGAAATGTCCGTTTAAGGTAAAACAGGCATGTTTAAAATCAACAAGAAATAAACAAATCTGGAACTTACAAAGTTCAACTTTTGTAGAAATTGAAGGCAATATCTAACATGAGTATTAATAAACTGTGTTTGATATTGCGTTCAGCAGATGGGGTGAAGTCACCCCTGGAAAAGCCAAATTTCGAAGATGCACACAAATTGCCGAATGTCAACATGTGCTAGCTGCCATCATGGGGGACCAAGGGATGTGTTTTGTGGGTGCAACCCCTTCCTCTCAGCTACTTTATTATTGAGAAAGGGGTTGCACCCCCAAAACGCATACATTGATCTCCCGTGATAGCAGATAGCACATGCTGACACACTGTGTGCATCTTCTAAATTGGCTTTTCGAGAATATCTTTAAAAATGTGCAAAAAACTTTCTGGAAAAAAAGCCAACAAATTTAGGGATTTCGAGGGGATTTAAACTCTCCCTAAAACATCAATGATGTTCTTCATTTTGTTTTGAACATCATTGATGTTTTGCTTGATGTTTTCCAAGTCCCTATTACACCCCATGATCTCCCCGATCAGGATCTGGGCACTTTCACTGGTGAAATGACCTTCATCCACAACATCCAGATCACCTAAAAATAGTGAAAAAAAACACACCATGTATTATAAATATGCCGTCATCCATCTTTTACCTGAGCCTGTGGTCGCAGACACTCACCTGTTGTGGTGACTATTTCCACCACGTCTCCCTCCTCCTCCTCCTGTTGGCTTTGTGGCATTTCCCCTTCTTCATGAGGTGGGGGGTCTGTTGTCTCCTCTGCTGAGTGGTGTCCTCCGAGTCTTTTCTCTCCTATGTAAAAAAAATGGTATACTAAGCACACAGATATTTGATGGCAGAAATAGGAATATGAAACATTGCTTGGGAGTGGGGTACAATTGTTTATTTTGGCAGAGTTGCAAGATGAAGAAATATTTTGTAACTGTGGCAAGCTTGAATACTTACCTGTTTTGTACAAGCTTCACAGATATAGTCACCCCTATAGTATACACTGGAGCACCTGTGTGGGCCCCCTAATAAAAAGGGTTTTCTGGTGTCCCACACTAGTGCTCCTGTGTCCAGATGTGTAAACAGCTGCTGAGTGTCCTCTCCTTACACAGAATCTAGTTTGCATTTCATTCTAGTTACAAACCCATCTAGACAACAAAATTATTTTAAGAGAAGTAGGCCATAAAAAATGTATTGAAATGCCTCTGGCCAAAACATGGTGGTTTATTGGCCGAACGAACAATGTTTCCTACGAACAAATAATGTGCCTATGAACATGAAAGTTGCCATTTTAAACTGTACAACAGTAAAGAAAAGCACATGGAGAAGCATGAACGTTATTAAAATAATGAATAGGAACACAGGACAACTACTTACTTTTTTGCAGCACTCTCCTGATCCTTCTATACTGATCATGCTCCCTTAATTTGAGGTCCAACCACCGCTTCCTCAGTTGATCCTTGGATCGATGTACCCCAAAATTTCTGTGCAGACTCTTGACAACTTTTTAGGGATACAACTTTTTCGCAGAAGAGAGTTTAATAAGACTCGTGGCCACTCATTATAATTAGAAGAAAAGAGGTTTAACCTTAAACTACGTAGAGGGTTCTTTACTGTAAGAGCGGCAAGGATGTGGAATTCCCTTCCACAGGCGGTGGTCTCAGAGGGGAGCATTGATAGCTTCAAGAAACTATTAGATAATCACCTGAATGACCGCAATATACAGGGATATGTAATGTAATACTGACACATAATCACACACATAGATTGGACTTGATGGACTTGTGTCTTTTTTCAACCTCACCTACTATGTAACTATGTATCTATGTAACTTTCGCCATGATCTTGGCCTCTCTGACATTGGGGTTGGGGTAAGGTCCATACTTCCCGTCATAGTCGGCCCTCTTCAGTATGTCGACTATCTCCACCATCTCCACAAAGGCCATATTTGAGGCCTTAAATCGTCTCCTCCGGGATCGGGACGTTTCTGGCTCCAGGCTCTCCTCCTCCTCGTTGCTGTAATTAGCACGCACCTGCTGTGTCTCCGCCATGTGCTCTTCCCTCACTGCACCGAACGAGAAGGGGCGGGGAATAGACTAGAAAGAACGTCAGGGGTGGGTGGAGTTTCATGCATGCGCAGTGTATATAAAGCATAACACATGTGCGTAGTACGTACGATCTGTGAGCGGAGGAAGGAGTATCAGAGGCGCCGATCATGGTAACATTTAAACTGGACCCTATACTGCTTATAGATTGAGGCCTATATTGGGACAAGATTAGGAGACTTTAGCCTGACACTAGGGTTTTTTCTTGTGTATTGCAGATAAAATGGATGGCTTCAATGACCACAACTTCCTCCCCCTGTTCATAGACAAGTACAGAGAGCTGCCCTGTCTGTGGCAGGTGAAACACCCGCAATATAGTCATAAACAAAAGAGGCAGGCAGCGCTGGAGAAACTGCTGGAGTTGGTGAAGCCGGTGGTCCCCACGGCAATCATCCCCTATTTAAGCCAAAATTGGTAGCCTGAGGAGCACTTATCTTAGGGAGCGCAAGAAGGTTCAGGATTCCCAGAGATCAGGAGCTGCAGCAGATGATGTTTATGTCCCCAGGATGTGGTACTATGAGAGACTGTGATTTCTGTCAGACCAGACTGAAGTCAGAGAATCCCTCTCAACCCTTCCTTCCACTCTTCCTTCCACCCTATCTTCCACCCCAGCTGAGGCTTCCGATGTCCAACCTGGGACTTCCAGCCAGGAAGAAGTGGAGGAGCCCAGCTGGAGCCAGGTAAAGCATTGTTCTACAGATTTCTGGTCAATAAATAAATGACGTTTACTAGATGTTATTATTGATCACTAACTGCTGATTTAATAAAGTGTTTTACATATCAATAGACAGTAGTGGGCAAAAATAATTGGGACAAGAATGAAAAATGCTGGCTCAGAATGAGTCTTTTATATTTGTTAACATTCAATTTGCAACAGTCATGAGATGAAAATTGTGTGTGATTTATGAAGAAAAAACTAAAACTATGTCCCTTTTTCATACACAGGAAGGCCTCAGCCAGGAGGAGGCTGTGGAGTGTGGCACACAGGAGGAGGCTGTGGAATGTGGCAGCCAGGAGGAGGCAGGGGTTAATGGCAGCCAGGAGGAGGCGGGGCTAAGTGGCAACCAGGAGAAGGTCGGGCCCAGTAGGAGCCTGACAGAATCGCAGGTCCCTCCCCTCCGCCTTCCAAACAAAAGACCAAGGAAGGGGAGTAACGTGCAGGATTCAGCACTCAGGCTGATTCAGGAGGCTTCTGCGTCCCTGAGAGCCACCCCCACTCCTGAAGAGGCCTTTGCCTGCATGGCTGCCACCAAACTGCAGGGCATGCAGGGGGCCAACGCCTCATGTGTGAGGAACTCATTTATCAAACCTTAAATAAGGGGTTGAGGGGCGAAATCACACCCAAAACCCACCTGAGTGAGTTGCATCATCCTCCTCCTCCTCCTCCTGCCACAACTCCACCACCAGAGACACAGCATGGAAGGAAGCGTGGAAGGAAGACCAGAGAGTGATGACCTGGGTTCAGTCTGGTCTGACAAAAGATGCAGGCTCTTGTATGACCACAGCCTGGGGACATACATGTCATCTGCTGCTGTTCATGATTCTCTTGCACTTCTGGACCAGTTGAACTCCCTTAGATAAGGATTCCTCAGGCCACCAATTTTGCCTGAAAATAATTGATGTGTGCCCTGGGGGCCAAAGGCTTCGCCAATTTCTGCTGTCTCTCCAGCGTTGCCTCCCTCTTTCTTTGGTTATGAGCCCTTAATACATTTTTGGTTTGATTTATTATACTTGCCTATGTGTGTTTTCATTCAAAAAGGACAGTTTGTTTGTGAGGAGGCAGGTACATTTCAAAAATACAATGTGAAATTAACAAGAGGCACCAACACCAAGCAACTTCCTTGAGATTCAATAATACAAGATAATAATGGGGTTGTGGTAACTTGACACACAAAACACAACCAAAACTATTCTGGAGTTAAAAAAAATAAAAACACAAGATCAGGCATTAAAAACATCCAAAAATAATTATTTAATCTAAAAACATCAAAAAAAAAATTGGGGGGAGATGTGACAAATAAAAGTATTATATTGATGAAATCACGATAAATAATAAAGAAAGAAGTTTGTGAGAAGTCTGTGTGAATATGAGCAGCAAAACAACTTCATTCTTCTAGCATTAAAAAGAAGAAGAGAGTGCGCTGCATTAAACTATTTAAAACATTGCAGCGTGACGACAGTGCTATATCCATTCTGAATGCTAATTTTACCAGACCAAACAGTTCCGTCTCGGAATTTATTCTGAGCATGCGTGGCACTTTGTGAGTCGGAATTGTCCACACACAGTCGGAATTGATGCAATTGGATTTTGTTGTCGGAAAATTTTATAGCCTGCTCTCAAACTTTGTGTGTCAGAAAATCCGATGGAAAAAGTCTGATGGAGCCCACACACGGTTGGACTTTCCGACAACAAGCTCTGATCGCACATTTTCCGTCAGAAAATCCGACCGTGTGTACAGGGCATAACACCCCCCTGCTCAAAAAAAAAATATTTTCAGTATTAAGGTATGGCCAGATTGCACTAGCAGTGGGAGGGTCTTAAAGGGCATGGCTTAATAAAACTTG
Source organism: Lithobates clamitans (assembly GCA_037952925.1). Taxonomy (NCBI): domain Eukaryota; kingdom Metazoa; phylum Chordata; class Amphibia; order Anura; family Ranidae; genus Lithobates; species Lithobates clamitans. The sequence goes on along the minus strand of JBBGZY010001336.1, from coordinate 835,095 downwards.
AGTCTAGCAGACTCAACTATTTTTTTTTTAAATTAGAGTTCCAACCTAAGACTTTCAGGTATCAGAGGGAGACTGCAGAAACTCTGATAATTGAGCTATGAGGTGTCCAACAGTTGGCCTTACAGCACAGCCCACCTCCCTCTGTCAGCATTTGATTGGATGCTGGACAGGGGCAGTAACTGGCATACAGCTGCCACTCTGCATATTGCACCAGCACACCAAGTGGTGCTAACCAGTGTGGATCGAAGCCCATAATGTGTGAAGTGAGTGCACAGTAAGCCCCAACTTCCTTTAGCCCTGTGTGTACTGCATGTACTGCACCAATGTTTCTCTTTTTCATCTTTGTAACTTCCCGAGCCACCTCCCTTCTTATTGGACTATAGAAAAGCATTGAGACACTGCTGATTTTAAGGAGTGGCTTTAAATACCTGCATCACCTGGTTCCCGGTTTATTTTTCCAATTTTATGTAATGTCATTTCCACACACTACTCCTGCAAATTCTTTTGTCAGTTGCATGTTTCATGTCTGCCTAACTTTTTCCCCATGCTTACACCTGTGCATAGTTTTTATTCAGCCAATGTAAACGCTACTTAAATTAAAAAGAACTTTAATTAAAAAATACTCTTCCTGAGAGAAATGGGGGCTGCCACTGCTGGCTTTGTGAAAATGATGGTTGCCTGGTTATTATATCGATCCATTGGCTTCAGTTCTTTCAGCATCACAGACCTGGATTGAGATGAGGAAAGTAGGAGAAACTTCAGAACCCAAGAATTTGTTAATTATAATTTAATCTGATCAAGTCACTATCTCACTCTCCAGTTTGCTACCTTGCATTATGCTGCTTTGTTACCTTATGTTGGAAGGCAACATGGTTTAATATCATATTTCTGGTATTTCATTCTCTGCATCTGAAAGCTAGCAGGGCTGTAACAAGGACTTGGCTCAGGGCCGACTGGTATGATAATACACTGCAAGCCATCTTCAAAGAGAGCCATGGCTGCCAGGATGATTGATGATGGTGGGTGACAAAGATCAAAGGATCAACAGGCACCTTGAGATGATACATGGACAATGCTGCCCCTAGAGACCAATACAGCAGGACGGACGGTAATATAAGATATTAAAAGGACTACCTGTTGGCAATATCTCATTGGACAGGAGATAAGTGGGGGTGGTTACAAATAGTCTGAATGAATGTGTAAAAAGGGCACACACAAACGAATTCGTCCCTTGTCGCTGGCGGCTCTCTGAGCCGCATGGCTCTCTATTTTTGCCATCTGAGCCCAGCCGACCACAAGTATGTTTGATATTCTTGTATTATATGTTCAATTGGTATATGCTTTGTAATATCTTTCTTTAGTATTTTCATGTTTTAGCATTTCCTATTTTCTCGGGAAATAAGACTTTTTTCTTATTAAGCAGCGTGCTTGGTTTCATAGCTAACCTTGTATTATTGTGATATCAACAGTAACATGTGATCAGAGTTTTAATAGACTAGCTAACTAGGGGAATAGACAAGTTAATACATAGGTGCAATAAATAGAGGGAATCCGTAACCACCCATGATTAATATTTATTTGCACCAATTACTTTACCTTACATCTCGTATCTCACTGCCTTGTTACCTTGTACCCTTGCCTTGCTTGAACCCGGTCTCTGTTGTGTATGTGTCATTTTGTTGTGTCTGATAGCTTTCCTCCTTATACCCAGTGAAATGTTTGTTTCTGCACTCTGTTCTGCTCAGTCTTTCCTAGTCCCTCTCCATGTTCCCTGTCTGTGCATTTCATTCTCAGTTTAATCCTCTTTGCCTCTTCCTTCATTGTATTACACTTGGTTACTCTTTTTGGGTCAATTTTGCCAGCAGGGCTACAACAGCACTTAGTTGATTCAAACCTGCTTTGGAGGTATGAAACTGATTGGTGATACAGAAAACATGGAAATGACATATTACAAACTTCAGGACAAAAAAATTGTATTCAGTTTTAAAATTCATGCTTAACTGATCTGTGAGGTGAGGTAATCAATGCTCAGAAATGCTGTGAGTGCTGGGACTCTTATAAGCATTATTTATTTTTTGACTGGCACATACCTTGCAGGATGTGAATTTTCATAAATAATTTCATAATTTTAATTCTTACAGTACGTTTCCATTTGCTATGTCACTTATGTACATTTAGGTTATATTTAGGTTACAGCAAACCCTTAACCCTGCAAGCGTGCTAACAGCAGCAGAAATATGGTCTTTTATCAGCTGTGCCAGTGCAGTGTTCAGTGTGTGCTTTGTGGGTCCAAAACTTCATATGTACTCCAGTGTGTCTACTACTGTACATGCTTTATAACACATATAGGAGCACATTTACAAACAATGTTCTATTTGTATCTGAGAAAAATTGCCTGATTCTGATGAGATCATTGATTTATAAATGAGTTCCCTGGAAAAAACAAGTAGCAAGAATAATTAGTTATGGTCACCCCTTTTCTCATGGAGGTAAAGGAAGGGAAAACTGTGCATTCCAACATTTTGGCATCTCTAGGTTTTTTTTCCCCATTGGTACTGCAGATTATATATGTCTATATGCACAGTACAGCTAAAGTAGAGCTGTACACCTGTAAGGAATTAGAGGGATACCAAGTTTCAGCTATTTTTGTACTACTCAGACCTACCTGCACTGATATGTGGAGAAGATAGGGAAGCCACACAGAGAAGTTGCACACTTGATTTTTTTTTTACATCTCAGGGTCTGTTATAGCAGTTTTACCCCCCCCCCCCCCAGTAAGTGTTTTCACATATAGATTTTTTTTTCTTCTGTAAAATCAATGGTAATGGGAAATGTTAAGTAGTTCAGCATTTTGGACATAGCAAAATGCTACATAGCAGCCTTGAGCTTGTTCCTGTGTTGTGCAGCCACCTCCTGACATTTGTGTAAAATTGATCTGGGCAGCTGTAGAGTTGTCTAATCATTTTTAGTGTGCTCATGAGTGCCACCCCCCCTACTGCACCCCCACTCAGTGGTTTCTGCTATCTCTTATTCCTCAGGCCCAGGACCACAACACATGACATCAGGATGGTGAGTAGAAGGTATCCCCATATCTCTGTTGTGAGAATTTTTCTCCGGTTTCAAAGCTGTCAGAATTGTACACAATGGATCAATTAAAATGTTTTGACATCTCACAGGCTTGCCCAGTTTTGAGACTTGATATATTTGAACTTGTATGTGACGACACCCCGAGTATGAAAGGGGTTAAAGTAATTTAGGACATTCCATACTCAAACACAAAGGCAGCTACCGAACACTTCCATCAGCCGAACAAGGAACCCATACAAATAATTCTCCCCCCAAATACGAGACAAGGCTCTGTCTTCAGGTTCAAACAGGAATCAACTCATTTATTATCACACATTGACACAACAGATAAAATAACTCAGAGACTCTTTCGCCCCACCCTTGGAAAAGAGGACAGGTTAAACTGTCCAATGATAATGGACACACAGGTAAGGTGTGTCCAACGTCTCATCAGCACACAGTCTCATCAGCAAGGAGAGCTGCTGGAGGAATCCCCCCTCTTTCCATAGAAATACATATCCTGTGATCCACGGCAGACAAACACAATAGAACAGTGGAATACAGCCCCACCCCAGACTAGCACAGCAAACAGTACCCAATAGCATAAGACAACACACAATATATACACAACATTGTGAATCAGTCACTATTTATAATATTGCACATATGGGGTTGCCAGAGTTTTGTGTTTTGGGGGGACAAGGACTTGATTCCAAAGTAACATTAGTTCAGGGTCCCCAGGCATACACCTCACAAAGAGTATTGTTCCCTTAAAATCCAGGGCCCATAGTCAGAAGGCAAGAGGCCTGCATTCAGTCCTCTCCAAAAGCCTCTGTCCTGGCTAGGTCTGTCACATTGTACATAAAAATAACATTTTATTTGTGTACACTGAAATTCATTACAGCATAATAGGTGGTAGATGGAATGTCCTAATAGATACGGCACCTCATCCCTAAAAAATAGTATATGGAGGAACAGGGGGAGTGGGATTATTTCGGTGCCAAAAACAGATTAGAACACAATTATTATAAAATTATATTTTTATTATTATACAAGTCTAAAAAGTATAAATATTTAATACATATACATTGTAAGCAAGTAGGTCAAACCAAATACACTTAACAATTTTAAATAGTGACCGACACCAGAGATGTTGAAAGGTAGTCGATAGTCAATTCATCCCAACTAGTTTCGCCAATACATTGGCTTCATCAGGGGCGTAAACAAATAATACAAAGGGGTAAAAAACACTGAAGAGAAAAAAAGGAAAATACATTAATGATGAGGCCAAAATGTCATAACATAGTTCAAGTGAGCAATCATGCTACAAAGGAATCACACTTTTGTCCAAACTAGACCCCCAGCTCCCCAATCCCCACATCAAAGAGATACCGTGCCAAACTCCCGGGACACAGAGTGAGCACCATCAAGCAACCGGGGACAGTAGTCGAACCCAACCCTGTAACTGGCTACAGGGGGCCCAGAAGGGTGCCTAGAAGAGCTAAAGATTGACACATTGGTAATTGTACTTAACCACCTCAATACAGGGCACTTAAAACCCTTCCTGCCCAGACCAATTTTCAGCTTTCGGTGCTCTCACACTTTGAATGACTATTACTCAGTCATGCAACACTGTACCCAAATGAAATTTGTGTCCTTTTTTTCACACAAATAGAGCTTTCTTTTGGTGGTATTTAATCACTAATGGGTTTTTTATTTTTTGTGCTATAAATAAAAAAAGACCGTAAATTTTGTGAAAAATTGCCTTTTTCTTTGTTTTTGTCATACAATTTAGCAAATTAGTAATTTTTTTTAATAAATTTTGGCCACAATTTATACTGCTATATATCTTTGGTAAAAATAACCCAAATTAGTGTATATTATTTGGTCTTTGTGAAAGTTATAGAGTCTACAAACTATGGTGCCAATCACTGAAAATTGAAAACATCTGATCAGGCCTTCAGTACATCAGGTGAATCTCATTTCTTGAGGTACTAACAAGTCAGAAAAGTACAAATACCCCCCAAATTACCCCTTTTTAGAAAGTAGACATTCCAAGGTATTAAGTAAGTAGCATGGTTAGTTTTTTTTAAGGTGTAATTTTTTCCCACAATTCTTTGCAAAAGGAAGATATTTTTTTTTTTTTTTCAAAATTTTCATATTAACTGGTTATTTCTCTCACAGAGCATATGCATACAACAAATTACACCCCAAAATACATTCTGCTACTCTTACCGAGTATGGGGATACCACATGTGTGGGACTTTTACACAGCCTGGCCACATACAAAGGCCCAACATTGAAGTCGCACCATCAGGCGATCTACGAGCATAAATTGCACATCTCATTTCTCAACCACCTATTACACTTTTGAAGGCCCTGGAGCACCAGGACAAAGGAATTGCCCACAAAATGACCCCATTTTGGAAAGCAAACACCCCAACGTATAATCTATGAGGCATAATGAGTCTTTTGAACTGTTATTTTTTTTCCAGAAGTTTTTGGAAAATGTGGAAAAAAAATAAAAATGCATTTTTTTTTACACAAAGTTGTCCATTTATAAGATATTTCCAACACATAGCAAATACATAGCAAAAATGACACCCCAAAATACATTCTGCTACTCCTCCTGAGTATGGTGATACCACATGTGTGGGACTTTTACACAGCCTGGCCACATACAAAGGCCCAACATTGAAGTAGCACCATCAGGCGATCTACGAGCATAAATTGCACATCTCATTTCTCAACCACCTATTACACTTTTGAAGGCCCTGGAGCACCAGGACAAAGGAATTGCCCACAAAATGACCCCATTTTGGAAAGCAAACACCCCAACGTATAATCTATGAGGCATAATGAGTCTTTTGAACTGTTATTTTTTTTCCAGAAGTTTTTGGAAAATGTGGAAAAAAAATAAAAACGCATTTTTTTTACACAAAGTTGTCCATTTATAAGATATTTCCAACACATAGCAAATACATAGCAAAAATGACACCCCAAAATACATTCTGCTACTCCTCCTGAGTATGGCGATACCACATGTGTGGGACTTTTACACAGCCTGGCCACATACAAAGGCCCAACATTGAAGTAGCACCATCAGGCGATCTACGAGCATAAATTGAACATCTCATTTCTCAACCACCTATTACACTTTTGAAGGCCCTGGAGCACCAGGACAAAGGAATTGCCCACAAAATGACCCCATTTTGGAAAGCAAACACCCCAACGTATAATCTATGAGGCATAATGAGTCTTTTGAACGGTTATTTTTTTTCCAAAAGTTTTTGGAAAATGTGGAAAAAAAATAAAAACGCATTTTTTTACACAAAGTTGTCCATTTATAAGATAATTCCAACACATAGCAAATACATAGCAAAAATGACACCCCAAAATACATTCTGCTACCCCTCCTGAGTATGGCGATACCACATGTGTGGGACTTTTACACAGCCTGGCCACATACAAAGACCCAACATTGAAGTAGCACCATCAGGCGATCTACGAGCATAAATTGCACATCTCATTTCTCAACCACCTATTACACTTTTGAAGGCCCTGGAGCACCAGGACAAAGGAATTGCCCACAAAATGACCCCATTTTGGAAAGCAAACACCCCAACGTATAATCTATGAGGCAAGATGAGTCTTTTGAACGGTTATTTTTTTTCCAGAAGTTTTTGGAAAATGTGGAAAAAAAATAAAAACGCATTTTTTTTTACACAAAGTTGTCCATTTATAAGATATTTCCAACACATAGCAAATACATAGCAAAAATGACACCCCAAAATACATTCTGCTACTCCTCCTGAGTATGGCGATACCACATGTGTGGGACTTTTACACAGCCTGGCCACATACAAAGGCCCAACATTGAAGTAGCACCATCAGGCGATCTACGAGCATAAATTGCACATCTCATTTCTCAACCACCTATTACACTTTTGAAGGCCCTGGAGCACCAGGACAAAGGAATTGCCCACAAAATTACCCCATTTTGGAAAGCAAACACCCCAACGTATAATCTATGAGGCATAATGAGTCTTTTGAATAGTTATTTTTTTTCCAGAAGTTTTTGGAAAATGTGGAAAAAAAATAAAAACGCATTTTTTTTACACAAAGTTGTCCATTTATAAGATATTTCCAACACATAGAAAAAATGACACCCCAAAATACATTCTGCTACTCCCCCTGAGTATGGGGATACCACATGTGTGAGACTTTTACACAGCTTGGCCACATACAGTGGCCCAACATCCAAGTAGCACCATCAGGCGTTCTAGGAGCATACATTACATAGATAATTTCCTGGCAACCTATCATTTTTGAAGGCCCTTCATATTTCACACATAGCATGTACATACCAAGAATTACAATCCAAAATAAATTCTATTGCGGAAAGGATAAAAAAAAAGTATTACCTGTGCTTTTAGTAGTGTCCACAGAAGAGAGCACTGGTCCAGGCAGCAGTCAGGGATGTGCTTAGCGACAGCAATAACTATCCAGGCAGCAGGCAGGAATATTGTCTATAGTCGGCACAGCACAGTCCATAGGAATTGTCCAGGCAGAGACAGCCAGCACAGCCATAATATTGGTCCTGGTACACTGTTACCTGCAGACACACATTATTGTACCGCTCTCCAGCCCTTCATAAACATACTGCCTTTTGCTACAGCAAATTATTTGCATAGTCCAGGTAGCAGGCAGATGTGTGGTCCGTTCATGCGGCAGGCAAAGGCATGATGGCAGTAAGTCAGCAGAAGGCTGAGGGCCGCAATTGGGTAAGACCTGTGCACAGGGGCACAGGGGTAGAGGCTTCGACCCACCCAAATCTCTATGAAGCCTCCGGACTCCAGACCCTAATCCGGAAATTACAAAACCGGGAGAAAACAAAAAAAATTGTTATCTCCATCCGGAAAAACTATTCTGGAGCCCCTCACATATGTGAGACCCCTGTGTACTATAGTAGCAGGGCAACAGATCAGTCCAAGCGGTAGGCAAAAACATAGTCCATAAAACAAGCCAGGGTCAGTTAACGTGCAAGCAGTCCAAGCGGTAGGCAGAAGAGTAGTCACAAAACAGGCCAGGGTCAGTTCACGAGCAAGCAGTCCAAACGGTGGGCAGAGGCATAGTCAAAACAGGCCAGGGTCAGTTCATGTGGAAGCAGTCCAAACGGTAGGCAGAGGCATAGTCAAAAAGCAGGCCAGGGTCAGTTCACATTGAAGGCAGTGGCATGGTTATTTGGGGAAGCATGGAAAATGATCAGCGAAAATGGGGAAAATATGGGCTAATATCTTGGGGATGTATGATACAGTTCGAAGCATTCACCAATGCAAAGGCCAGGTTGGGAGGGACACTGGGGACAATGGAAGCTGGTATCTTTTCGAAAACCTCTTCTGCTGCACACACGACATTTTTTTTGCCGTCTTCGGCCTGCTTCCGATGGTGGAATGTTGTACGGGAAGTGCCATTCATGAAGTCGGCTAACAGCATCAGAACGAGGTAATTCTGGGAGGGGTCTTTGTGGATAGATGAGGGACGTGACTACTTCTTCTATGAATTTTAGGAAGGAGGCGGGGCTTTCTGTGGATTTTGTGTAGATTATGTAGGAATTGTAAATGGCCAAATGGATTAGATATATTGCTACCTTCTTATACCAGAATCGGGACCTCCTTATTGACAAATAGGGCTGAATCATTTGGTCATTGAAATCCACCCCCCCCATGTAGAGATTATAGTCTTGGACACATATCGGTTTTTCAATGGGACCTCGTCTTCGCTGAACTACAACTGCAGTGTCATCATGAATGGTGGACATCATGTGCACATCCCTCTTATCCTTCCACCTCAAGGCCAGCACTTCATTACATCTCAGTGTTGCTCTTTCCCCCTTTTTCAGCCTTTTGTTCACAATGGATTGTGGGAAGCCCTTCCTATTTTTTCTTGAAGTTCCGCAGGCCAGGGTTTTTTCAATATATAGGTGTCTGAAAAGGGGCAGGCTGGTATAAAAGTTGTCCAGGTATATATGATAGCCTTTTTTTAGAAGTGGGTAAGCCAGATCCCATACGATTTTTCCATTTGTGCCCATGTAGGCTGGGCACTCAGGGGGCTGGAGCTGGGAATCTCTTCCCTCATATATGCGGAATGCATATAGATATCCCGTGGCTCTCTCACACAGCTTGTAAAATTTGACTCCATATTTGGCCTTTTTGCTAGGAATATACTGTTTTATTCCTAGCCGGCCTGAAAATGGTACCAGGGACTCATCCACACATATATTCTTCTCGGGGACATAAAGTTCTGCAAATCGTTGGGAAAATGAATTTATTAGTGGGCGAATCTTGTATAGCTTATCAGAATTTGGATGATTGTTGGGAGGGCACTGGGTGTTGTCGTTAAAATGAAAGAATCTCATAATCATCTCATATCGGGACCTGGACATAGCGGCAGAATACATGGGCATATGGTGGATGGGGTGGGTGGACCAATAGGTATGTCCTTCATTTTTTTTTGTAATCCCCATATTTAGGGTGAGGCCCAAAAACAATTTGAACTCCTCCATATTCAAATCTCTCCACTCAAACGGACGGGCATAAGATGATTGGGGGTTGCTGGCAATATACTGCTGGGCATACAAATTTGTCTGGTCCACAATGAACTGCAGCAAAGTGTCGGGCAAAAACAGGTGAAAAAAATTGATCTCTGTAAAATTTTGGGTGTTGGCCTGCACACCTGGCTGTGCTGTGAAAGGGGGAATATTTGGTGATCCCGAGTTGGAAGGCAGCCATGTTGGGTTGGCAAGACCATCTGGCATATAGGTAGCGGCCCTGGCTCTTGGGGGACGTGACACTCCAGTAGTTGGGGGAGTTGAATTTCCTGTGCTGGAACTCGGGTGTGATGTGGCAGCACTGGTACTGGGCATTTGTGCGCGGGGCCCATCTCTGGTGGCAGCACTGGTACTGGGCCTTTGTTCCTGGGGCCTATTGCTGGCGGCAGCACTGGTACTGGGCCTTTCTTCCTGGGGCCTATTTCTGGCGGCAGAGCTGGTACTGGGAATATAATCCCGGTTGCTGGTGGCTTCCTGGGTTCCAGAGTGTCGTGCCCTTTTAGAAGGGACCCATTCTTCATCCGAACCATTGCTACTCTCGATCGGCTCAAATGCCGAACTTGTTTCGGAATCAGAATGGGACTCTGATGAGAGCTCCCCGGTGCTCTCATCAGTCATAGAGAGGATCTGGAACGCCTCCTCACTTGTATATCCTCTTTTGGACATGGCTGTGTGGCGGGTAGCTGTGCGACGGGTGACAGATGGGTGGCAGGTGACGGTCACTGATGGGCTGTGCGATGGGTGGCAGGTGACGTTCACTGAGAGGTGATGGTGTGATGATCACAGATAGTTGACAGGCGACGGTCACTGATGGGTAACAGGTGCACCGCTGATGGTCACTGATGGGTGACAGGGCACAGTCACTGATGGGTGACGGGTGAGAGGGCCCGGTCACTGATGGGTGACAGGCCACGGACGGTGACAGGTGATAGTCACAGATTGTTGACAGGCGACGGTCACTGATGAGTGACGGGTGCACCGCTAATGGTCACTGGTGGGTGACGGGTGACAGGGCACGGTCACTGGTGGGTGACGGGTGACAGGGCAGGTCACTGATGGGTGACGGGTGACAGGGCAGGTCACTGATGGGTGACGGGTGACAGGGCAGGTCACTGATGGGTGACGGGTGACAGGGCACGGTCACTGGTGGGTGACAGGGCACCGCTGATGGTCACTAATGGCAGTCTCTATGTGGCAGGTGCACTTTTTATGGGGTGACTGTTGGGTGACAGATGACAATTGGGGGGGGCGATGGGACAGAAGTGGTGTTGGTGCAGACACTACAAATACAAAGATCTGTAACTCACTGCTCCTGGCTCTTCTCTCCTCACACTGGAAACGGTGTGTGAGGAGAGAAGGGCTAGTAACAGCTAGTGACAGCTCTTTGTTTACACTTAGTGATCGGCTGTGAATGGATCACAGCCGATCACATGGTACACAGTACTGGCCAATGGCTGTAAACTATCGTCGGTGACGAGCAGTGTTCCCGGGGAACACGCCGCCACCAACGTGCACGCGCAGCGCGCTCACGATCGCGCGCATGCGCCGTGCAATGCGGGATGTACCATTAGTGATCAGCCGTGACTTCATCACGGCCGATCACGTGGTAAACAGCCATGCCCAGTGGCTGTTCACCCCTGTCGGTGACGAGCGGTGTCTCGGTGACACGCCGCCACCGACAGTACAGGGCTGCGCGCTCACGATCGCGCGCATGCCCTGTTTAAACGGTGGACGTCATATGACGCCCACTCAGAACAATAGGCTTACCGTCCGGCCGTCATATGACAGTGGGCGGTAGGCTAGTAGTTAACTAAGGTTATTTATTGATTAATCATATTGGCTAATAAGCCTCAATTACATACCCTAATTGGACACATGAAGAACACAAGGAAATGCGCTGGATGGATAACGATACTGTGCTTAAATATATAGGTCAGAAAATATATGTTGTAGCCAGAGAAGCTAAAACAGGAATATAATGCATAATAGTGGCATTAATAGGATGTTCATGGTGCTTTAAGTGAAGAGCATCTTATTGAGTAGCAGACACAGATTTAAAAGGTATAAATTAAATGTATGTATAAAGACGCTTACCATAAAGATGCAAACGCAGATGATGGCAATAAGGTGCACAATACACTTAGGGTCCCGCCGTCAAGAAGGCTGAACACGGTAGCCCCCCAAAAAACAAGCCTCCAAATGAATTCGAAGGGCTTGATTATCTAAATATAAATTCAATGCATATATATTCAGTATAAGGGCTACCAAGCACCATATAGCTGGGTAAGGATGGGAGAGATAAATGCTCCTTCCTGATATATAAAAAAGTTAGTTTTACCTTGATCAAACACAGCCGAACCGCAGCGCATAACCAGCAACAGATGAATGAGAAAATGAAAGGATTTGGCAGCCCTTTAAGTCCCCCACCCGACCGGCATAGGCAATTAGCGTGGACAAAAGGTGGCCCGAGCGCATGCGCAGTGGCCGAAATCGAATGCCTACAATGCCCAGAATGCTGTGCGCCCACCATATCACATGGTAGTGTTACCAGTGATGATGATCAATGAGGCGCGATACAGGCATCGGGCCTGACAGTGAATGGGGGGAGGAAACAAAAAACACTCCGCCCATCCAGAGAGGAAGGAAAAAGAGGCAGATGTAGTGACGAAAGGATGCACTGTGAAGGCCCCGGCCGAAGGGGCGTCTGACTGATTAGTCAGCCCTTGGGTGTCTATGCAGCCAAAGGCTGTAGTTGGACAGAGTCCCCAGTCAGCAAGAAGGCACAACCCCGAATGAACCGGGGTCAGCAGGGCAGATCAGAGATGGGAATGGGGAGTGGGGGAAACAGCGGGAGGTATAGAGAGGACAAACAATCCGGTGGTTAAATGCTACTTCAACCACCAGAGGGTGATTGCATGAACATGACGCATGAATAAAAAGAGCTAACAATGTTGCAATACATAACATGACACTTTACACTGAAATTCTTCAAATTCTTTATATAGATAACACATATTTCAATAAGAATATTGCATTCAACAATAATACATGCAAAGTATCAGTAACAACGTTGAAAAAAATAATAATAATAATAATGAAAACACAGTCCATCATGTGGTTCTAATAGATTACTTCCCTAATTGAAGAGACAGAACAGCAGTGGGTACTGGGTGGAGGCAAGGAGTGAGGACAAGATGATAGCAGGATTGAGAGCCTAAATAACAAAAAACCATCAAACAATAAGGAGGCATGAGATAGATACACTAGTCGGACAAAAGAGTCAAAGTAACATACATTTAAATATCCAATTTACAGAAAGGATTTAAAACTAATATAGTCATTTAATCCGGGAAATTTTACAGCGTCCAACAAGTTTATCCATCTAGTCTCCATTTGGAGCAAGGTGGTGTCAATATTGCCACCTCGAGCGTGTGAAGGTACATGCTCAAGAGCTGCAAAGCGAACGACATCAGGATCGTAATTGTGTTATCTGGCAATATGTCTATTGAGAGCAGTTGTGGTTAGATGTTTGTATAGGGGTGCAATATGGTCCTTAATGCGTTTGAGGAACGGACGCTTGGTTTTCCCCACGTAAAAACAACCACATAAACATAGAGCCAAATACACTACTCCAATTGTCTTGCAGGTAACTCTATGTCTAGCATGGTGAATCCTGCCATTAGGGAGGACAATATCTCTAGAATTAAGAATAAAAGAGCAAATGTCACATGCCCCACACGGAAAGGTGCCAACACTGGAATAATCCACCGGGCATCGAACCATGTGGTGGCTGTGAACTAAACGGACCCTCATAGACGAAGCACGTCTGTATGTAATTTCTGGATATGGTTTCAAAAATTTTTTAATGGTATTGTCGGCCGTCAAGAGTGAAAAATACCTCTCATTTGGCTGTGTTGTTTAGAAAACTGGGTGATGATTCTGACTGAAGAATTCGATTTCACAGGTTTGGTTGAATGGATAAGATCATATCTATTTCGTTTAATGACCCTATTGAAGGCCCTCTTCAGCAGGAAACGACTATATCCCCGCTGGAGAAGTCTTCCACATAAATCATTAGCTGCCAGGTGAAAATTGGAATCCAGGGTACAGTTCCTCCTAAGTCTTAAAAATTGACTATAGGGTATACTATCTAATAAAGACTGGGGGTGTGCACTAGTGGCATGTAGAATAGTGTTGCCCGCAGAGGACTTGCGATACAGGGATGAGGGCAGAACGCCATCCTCACCCACATGTATTTGCAAATCCAGAAAGCTTATTTTAGATTGACTACATTCCATTGTAAAGCTTAAATTGTAAACATTTATAGCCAGTGAGTCCATCCGAGAGAGCTCAAAATAAAAACATCATCAATATACCTATATCAGGCTACAATATGTCGAAGTAGTCCTGATAGGGATTCTTGAGAAAATAGGTCCCTCTCCCACCCCCCCAGGTACAGGTTGGCATAGGAGGGGGCACACTTGGTCCCCATAGCCACTCCCTGTACCTGAAGGAAGTGGGAGGAACTGAACATAAACACAATTCTAGTTAAGATGAACTCTAGCAGCCGAAGGACAAACCGGCTATAACTGTCAAATGAAGGTCCCCGCTCTTGAAGATGAGTACGGATGACTTCGATACCCTTGGTATGTGGAATTGAATTGTATAAACTTTCAACGTCTAAGGCGACCAACCATGTATTGGGAGGCACCTGTTTCCCGTCTATGTGACGAAGTGAATCAATAGTATCCTGAACGTAGGAAAAAAGGGCAGTTACGTGAGGTGTTAAATACTTGTCCACAAGAGCGCTAGCATTTTCTGTTAAGCTTTGACAGCCAGAGACGATTGGTCGTCCAGGTGGCTTTTGCAATGACTTGTGCACTTTTGGTAGGGAATAAAACGTTGGAATTTTTGGATCCTTTACATTTAAATAACTCCATGTACTGGAGTCAATGGTGCCAGATTGGTAAATTTCAAAAATTAAACTATAGTATTCACTGTTGAAATTTGTTATCAGTGTTTTTGAGATAGGACGGTACCAATGTTCATTGCCAAGGACGTCCAAGCACATACATTCATATGCAAGGACGTCCATGACAACGACATTGCCGCCCTTATCAGCGGGTTTGATAACCAGGCCAGGATGGCATTGTAAGTCTCGAAGGGCTTTTCGGTGTCGAGGAGATAAGTTGTGTGTATGGACTTTTTGCAAGTCCAAATTTTCAATCTTGAAAGTTGTTTGCTGGACAAAAGCCCAGATATTGGGATTCGTTTGAAGTGATGGAAAGGTGCGAGATTTGGGTTTAAAGGACGTAGGTGGAGGGAAAGAAACACCGGGGACGACTACACCACAAGACAAAAGAGGTGGTTCATCATCATCAGTGTGTCCCTCCTCCCAGAGTTGCATAAGATCCTCCAGGGCCTGAAGTTCAGGCCCTGAGGGTTCAGGAGAGGTGGATTCTATAGATCTGGAACATTACAGCATAATTTATCCTGAAACTATACACTCACTGGCCACTTTATTAGGTACACCTCTCCCATTGCTTGGTAAGACAAAATGCTATTCAGCCAATCACATGGCAGCAACTCAATGCATTTTGGCATCTAGACGTGATGAAGAAGACTTGCTGAAGCTCAAACTGAACATCAGAATGGGGAAGAATGGGCATTTAGGTGACTTTGAATGTGGCATGGTTGTGGGTGCCAGATGGGCTAGTCTGAGTATTTAAAAGATTGCTGATGTTCTGGGATTTTCATGCACAACCATCTCTAAGGTTTACAGAGAATGAGCGACAGTTGTGTGAACCAAAATACCCTGTTGATGTCAGAGGTAAGAAGAGAATGGGCAGACTGGTCTGAGATGATAGAAAGGCAACAGTAACTCAAATAACCACTCAATACAACTAGGGAAGGGCCGAACACCCCCAGTTCGGTTTGCAGCAGAACATGCGAACAGGCAAAAAAATTTGGTAGAAAACGCGAACACCGAACACAAATATGAATAATCAAAAGTGCTAATTTTAAGGGTTAATATGCAAGTTATTGTCATAAAAAGTGTTTGGGGACCCGGGTCCTGCCCCAGGGGACATGTGTCAATGCAAAAATAAGTTTTAAAAACGGACTTTTTTCGGGGGCAGTGATTTTAATAATGCTTAAAGTGAAACAATAAAAGTGAAATATTCCTTTAAATTTCGTACCTGGGGGGTGTCTATAGTATGCCTGTAAAGTGGCGCATGTTTCCCGTGTTTACAACAGTCCGAGAGCAAAATGACATTTTATAATGGAAAAAAAAGTCATTTAAAAGTACTAGCGGTATCGCCGGCTGCTATAATGAACTGTCGGATCTCTGCAATACTCATAAAAGTCATTGAAAAAAACGGCCTGGGATTCCCCCACAGTCCATTACCAGGCCCTTTGGGTCTGGTATGAATATTAAGGGAAACCCCGAGCCAAAATTTTAAAAAAATATGTGTGGGGGTCCCCCCAAATTCTATACCAGCCCTTCAGGTCTGGTATGGGTATTAAGGGGAACTCCGTGCCAAAATTAAAAAAAAAAAAGGCATGGGGTCCCCCTAAAAATCCATACCACACCCATATCCGAGCACGCAACCTTGCAGGCCGCAGGAAAAGAGGGGTGGACCAGAGAGCGGCCCTCCCCTCCTGAACCATACCAGGCCACATGCCCTCAACATGGGGAGGATGTCCCCATGTTGATGGGGCCAAGGGCCTCATCCCCACAACCCTTGCCCGGTGGTTGTGGGGGTCTGCGGGCCGGGGGCTTATCGGAATCTGGAAGCTCACTTTAACAAGGGGACCCCCAGATTCCCACCCCCCATGTGAATTGGTAATGGGGTACAAATGTACCTCTACCATTTCACAAAGAAAGTGTCAAAAATGTTAAAAAAGACAAGAGACGGTTTTGGACAATTCCTTTGTTAATGTCTTCTTCTTTCCCCGCTTCTTCTTCCATCTTCTTCTGGTCTTCATTCGGTTTTCTTCCTCCATCTTGTTCTTCCCCCCCGCTTCTTCCTCTGCTTCCTCCGATCCTTTGCTTCTTCCTTCGGTCTTCTCGTCCGCATCTTCCTCCAGCTTCTTCTTCCCCGCTTCATTCTCCAGACGATCAGCATCAATGGGAGGTTCCTGCAGTGTGACGCTTCTGTTCTTCTGACAGTTCTTATATAACTGAGGGCGGGGCCACCTGGTGACCCCGCCCCCTCCAACACACGGGGACTTCCCTATGGCTTTCCCCGTGATGTCAGAGGGGGTGGGGTCACCCGGTAACGTAACGGGTAACCCCACCCCCTCTGACATCACAGGGAAAGCCATAGGGAAGTCCCCGTGCAACAGAGGGGGGCGGGGTCACTGGGTGGCCCCACCTTAAGTTATATAAGAACTGTCAAAAGAATAGAAGCATAACACAGCGGGAACCAAATATGGATACGGATCGTCCTGAGAACGAAGCGGAGAAGAAGAAGCCGGAGGAAGATGCTTACGAGAAGACCAGACAAGAAGTCCCCGTGCGTCAGAGGGGGGTGGGGTCACTGGGTGGCCCCACCCTCAGTTATATAAGAACTGTCAGAAGAACAGAAGGGTCACACAGCGGGAACCTCCCATGGATGCGGATCGTCCAGAGAACGAAGCGGGGAAGAAGAAGCCAGAGGAAGATGCGGACGAGAAGACCAAAGGAAGAAGCAAAGTATCGGAGGAAGAAGAGGAAGAAGCAGAGGAAGAAGTGGTGAAAGAACAAGATGGAGGAAGAAAACCAAATGAAGACCAGAAGAAGATGGAAAAAGAAGCGGGGAAAGAAGAAGACATTAATAAAGAAATTGTCAAAAACCGTCTCTTGTCTTTTTTAACATTTTTGACACTTTTTTGTGAAATGGTAGGGGTACATTTGTACCCCATTACCATTTCACACAGGGGGGCTGGGATCTGGTGGCCCCCTTGTTAAAGGGGGCTTCCAAATTTCAATAAGCCACCCGCCCGCATACCCCCACAACCACCAGGCAAGGGTTGTGGGGATGAGGCCCTTGTCCCCATCAACATGGGGACATCCTCCCCATGTTGAGGGCATGTGGCCTGCTACGGTTCAGGAGGGGTGACCTGAAGGGCCTGGTATAGAATTTGGGGGGACCCACATGAATTTTTAAAAAAAAATTTGGTTCTGGGTTCCCCTTAATATTCATACCAGACCCAAAGGGCCTGGTAATGCACTGCGGGGGAATCCCAGGACGTTTTTTTTCAATGACTTTTATGAGTATTGCAGAGACCCGATAATAATTATAGTAGCCGGCGCTACCGCTAGTACTTTTAAATGACTTTTTTTTCCTTTAGAAATGTCATTTTGCTCTCGGACTGTTGGAAACACGAGAAACATGTGCCACTTTACAGGCATACTATAGACACCTCCCAGGTACGAAATTTAAAGCAATATTTCACTTTAAGCATTATTAAAATCATTGCTCCCGAAAAAACGGCCGTTTTTAAAACTTTTTTTTGCACTGATACATGTCCCCTGGGGCAGGACCCAGGTCCTCAAACACTTTTTATAACAATAACTTGCATATTAACCTTTAAAATGAGCACTTTTGACTTCTCCCATAGACTTTTAAAGGTTGTTCTGTGGCTTTCGAATTAGCCGCAAACACCCCAAATTGTTCCCTATTCGGCGAACGGGCGAACAGCCAATGTTCGAGTCGAACTCATGTTCGACCCGAACAGACAGCCCATCCCTAATTACAACCAAGGTATGCAGAATACCATCTGTGAATACACAACACATCAAACCTTGAAGCAGATAAGCTACAGCAGCAGAAGACCATACCAGGTGCCACTCCTGTCAGCTAAGAACAGGAAATTGAGGCTACAATTCGCACAAGCTCACCAAAATCAGACAATAGAATATTGGAAAAACATTGCCTGGTCTGATGAGTCTCAATTTCAGCTACAACATTCAGATGTTAAGGTCAGAATTTGGCATAAACATGAAAGCATGGATCCATCCTGCCTTGTATCAAAAGTTCAGGATGGGGGTGGTGGTGTAATGGTGTGCCATTGTACCAATTGAGCATTGTTTAAATTCTACAGCCTACCTGGGTATTGTTGCTGACCATGACCATCCCTTTATGACTACAGTGTACCCATCTTCTAATGGCTACGTCCAGCAGGATGCAACAGTGCAACATGTCAAAAAGCGCAAATCATCTCAAACTGGCTTCTTGAACATGACAATGAGTTCACTGTACTCCAATGGCCTCCACAGTCACCAGATCTCAATCCAATAGAGCACCTTTGGGATGTGGTGGAACAGGAGATTTGCATCATGGATGTGCAGCCGACAAATCTGCAGCAACTGCCTGATGCTATCATGTCAATATGGACCAAAATCTCTGAGGAATGTTTCCAACACCTTGTTGAATCTATGCCTCGAAGAGATAAGGCAGTTCTGAAAACAAAAGGGTGTCCAACCCAGTACTAAAAAGGTGTACTTAATAAAGTAGCAGGTGGGTGTAGATGTGAAAAAGAGTTGCACATATATCAAGGGACATAAAAAATTTCAACTGCCATCTTTACTCTAGAAGGCCTCTGTATTCAGAAACAATATAATGTACTGGGGGGGGGGGGGGATTAGGTCATTTTATAATCAAAAGTGCTGATTTTGGAGAGGAATTAGAAAAGAATGCTCTAGAGGGGAAGTAGTTAAGACACTACTTCCTAGAGTTCTTCTTTAAAAGTTGAAATACAATGCTGATCTTCAGTGAAACTGTAAAATGACCATACAATATAGAGATATAGTTGGCTGCAATCCAATGCAAGTCTCAATTTTTAAAAAAAATTGGGAGTGGTCCTACTGTTCTCCACTTCTGAACATCCTTAGTAGTTCCTAAATGTGATAGGCAGCCTCGCTGACCCATAGGGAGGTTTAAGAGATGGGATACAGTAGAGCCTATATATATATCCTATATATACACAGTATATAATGTGCCTTGCAAAAGTATTCACCCCCATGGCTTTTTACCCATTTTGTTACATTACAGCCTTTAGTTCAATGTTTTTTTAATCTGAATTATATGTGATGGATCTAAACACAATAGTCTAAGTTGGTGAAGTAAAATTAGAAAAATATATACATAAAACTTAACATAAAAAAATTTCAGAAATGAAAAACTGATAATTGGCATGTGCGTATGTATTTACCTCCTTTGTTATGAAGCCCATAAAAAGCTCTGGTGCAACCAATTACCTTCAGAAGTCACATAATTAGTGAAATGATATCCACCTGTGTGCAATCTAAGTGTCACATGATCTGTGATTACATATACACACCTTTTTGAAAGGCCCCAGAGGCTGCAACACCTAAGCAAGATGCACTACTAACCAAACACCATGCCATGAAAACCAAGGAACTTTCCAAACAAGTAAGGGACAATGTTGTTGAGAAGTACAAGTCAGGCTTAGGTTATAAAAAAATATCCAAATCTTTGATGATCTCTAGGAGCACCATCAAATCTATCATAACCAAACGGAAAGAACATGGCACAAAAGCAAACCTGCCAAGAGACGGCCGCACACCAAAACTCACGGACCAGGCAAGGAGGGCATTAATCAGAGAGGCAGCACAGAGACCTAAGGTAACCCTGGAGGAGCTGCAGAGTTCCACAGCAGAGACTGAAGTATCTCTACATAGGACGATAATAAGCCGTATGCTCCATAGAGTGGCCAGAAGAAAGCCATTACTTTCAGCAAAAAACAAAATGGCACGTTATGAGTTTACGAAAAGGCATGTGGGAGACTCCTAAAATGTATGGAGGAAGGTGCTTTGGTCTGATGAGACTAAAATGTAACTTTTTGTCCATCAAAGAAAACTCTATGTCTGGCGCAAACCCAACACATCACATCACCCAAAGAACGCCATGCCCACAGTGAAACATGGTGGTGGCAGCATCATGCTGTGGGGATGTTTTTCAGCAGTTGGGACTGGGAAACTTGTCAGAGTTGAGGGAAAGATGGATGGTGCTAAATACAGGGATATTCTTGAGCAAAACCTGTACCACTCAGTGTGTGATGTGAGGCTAGGACGGAACTTCACCTTCCAGCAGGACAATGACGCCAAACACACTGCTACAGCAACACTTGATTGGTTTAAGGGGAAACATGTAAATGTGTTCGAATGGCCTAGTCAAAGCCCAAACCTCAATCTAATAGAAAATCTGTGGTCAGACTTAAAGATTGCTGTTCACAAGCACAAACCATCCAACTTGAAGGAGCTGGAGCAGTTTTGCAAGGAGGAATGGGCAGCAATCCAAGTGGTAAGATGTGGCAAGCTCATAGAGACCAAAATGACTTGGGTGCTGTGATAGCCGCAAAAGGTGAACTTTAGGGGGTTGAATAGTTATGCACATTGACTTTTTCTGTTATTTTGTCCTATTTGTTGTTTGCTTCACAATAAAAAAAAATCTTCAAAGTTGTGGGCATGTTCTGTAATTAAAATAATGCAGATCCTCAAACAATCCATGTTAATTCCAGGTTGTGAGGCAACAAAACACGGGGGTGAATACTTTTGCAAGGCACTGTAAATACATTCACAGCAGCTCCCTCTTTATCATCCATAATGATCACTTTGACATGGAAGGAAACGAAAAGGGTTAAAAACACCCACTAGACAAAAGGTCAAAAAGGGCTCACCATGGTGAGGGAACGGGACGGCGACCCAGCACCCAAGGCCAGGGCAGCCCCGGAGGCAGCCTAGGGACTGCAGCAGAGACTGCAGCAAACCAGCCAGGAAGCACAGAAGGAATAGCCGTGGGGATCAGCGTGGAATGCAGGACTCGGAGACAATGCCAGCAGAAGGGGACCAGAACCAGCGCGGAACCCACGGACCAGAAGCGACGCAAAAGGGACGAGACGCGCCTGGAAACATCTTTTAATACATCTCTTTTTTGCTGCTCAATTTGAATGTCCAAGTATTTTGTCATGGCACAGGTTTCATAATCACAAATCACCAGCACTGCAGATGCAGATTTCTGAGCTCAGTAATGCCCCGTACACACAATAGGATTTTCCGACAGATAATATTTGATGGGAGCTTGTTGTTGGAAATTCCGACCGTGTGTAGGCTCCATCGGAATTTCCGACACACAAAATTTGAGATTTGGATCTCAAATTTTCCAACAACAAAATCCGTTCTTGTAAATTTCCGATCGTGTGTACACAATTCCGATGCACAAAGTTCCACGCATGCTCGGAATCAAGCAGAAGAGCCGCATTGGCTATTGAACTTCATTTTTCTTGGCTCGCCGTACGTGTTGTACGTTACCGCGTTCTTGACGTTCGGAATTTCCGACAAGATTTGTGTGACTGTGCGTATGCAAGACAAGTTTGAGCCAACACCCGTTGGAAAGAAAACATGGATTTTATTGTCGGAAAATCCTATCGTGTGTACAGGGCAGCATCCACTGTCTTCCCTAATGGTTGGTAGATAACTGTGCAATACTGCAACTTTGCAAAAACATTTAGAGCAAATCAAAATTTGCTATCACTCAGGGGCTCAAAGTTATTGGTTGCACCTTTGAGTAGCTAATTGTGAAAAACTATGCATCAAGACTATGCATAACCATAATTTTTGAACATAAATGGGATTCTAATTTTCCATATTCCACACTACATCTATTTCCCCTACATCATGGCAGAGACAGATTGTTAAAAGATCAAAAGCAACATAGTTACTTTTTAACAACTGTCTGTCTTCATATCTAGCTCTAAACAATCCACACAATCAATGTTTGTACATAATGTAAAAATAACAGGAACAGCTTTGAGATTCATGAATTCAGGGAAATTGTTTCATATAAACATATTTATAAACCTGTTAGCTCAAATGTAAAAGTGCAGCATATTATAGCAAAACATATATACAGTGGGGCAAAAAAGTATTTAGTCAGCCACCAATTGTGCAAGTTCTCCCACTTAAAAAGATGAGAGAGGCCTGTAATTGTCATCATAGGTATACCTCAACTATGAGAGACAAAATGTGGAAACAAATCCAGATAAATCACATTGTCTGATTTTTGAAAGAATTTATTTGCAAATTATGGTGGAAAATAAGTATTTTTTCAATATCAAAAGTTCATCTCAATACTTTGTTATATATCTTTTGTTGGCAATGACAGAGGTCAAACATTTTCTGTAAGTCTTCACAAGGTTGTCACACACTGTTGCTGGTATGTTGGTCCATTCATCCATGCAGATCTCCTCTAGAGCAGTGATGTTTTGGGGCTGTCGCTGGGCAACACGGACTTTTAACTCCCTCCAAAGGTTTTCTAGGGGGTTGAGATCTGGAGACTGGCTAAGTCACTCCAGGACCCGGAAATGCTTCTTATGAAGCCACTCCTTCGTTGCCCGGGTGGTGTGTTTGGGATCAATGTCATGCTGAAAGACCCAGCCACGTTTCATCTTCAATGCCCTTGCTGATGAGAGGAGGTTGCAACACAAAATTTCATGATACATGGCCCCATGCTCATTCGTGGTTTAACGATCCAGTCTTGCTCACTGTCGCAGGTAGGAGTTGTTACTTTGCATTCGCATCTTGTCTGAAATCTTTGCCATATGTTGTATCCCCCATACCGTGTTCAGTTCCCGCAGCAGAACTTACAAATCGTTCATACATGGTGCCCCCCCTCATTTTTTACCAAAAAATCGAGTCATGTTGTGAGCGTCCTACACAGCGCCACACTACACTCTTTGGATACGTCGCATACCCGTTTCAGACCGATGCGGACCCAGGCGCATGGCCACTGTTGCAGGTAGGTTTCATTACCATGTTTTCTCAATTCGTAGCCACTCGCAGCATCACCCATACCATGTGTTCGGATCCCGCAGTGCAACTTACCAATCATTTGTACTAATTTTTTACACCCAACTTGTTCTTGCCTCGTGCACAGCACCACGTCACACCTTCCCGATACGTTGAACCCCCGCCACAGGCCGCCGCAAACCACTAGCATGGCTCACTGTCCCAGATAAAGATTTGTTACCACTCTCTTTATGTCATACCTATTCCTTACTATTCGTTGTCCCCCAGGTCATTCGTTAGTTCCCCCTATGGAACCGACGAACTGGTCGGATGTTGTCCTTATTCCTTGTACTACCCGCTTTGGGGTTCGGTGAAACCATTAAACAGGCCAGGTGTTTCTATCATTTTCTCACCAACCCAACTCCCATTCGTTTGCATCCTCGCAAAACTGTATCAACAGCCGGTCACTCTTGCTGAGACCCTTGCAAAACGCAATATCGTCTCAGCTACCCCTCACAAAAAAAAAACATAAACCCCCTTTGCCACCACACAGTCTCGGCCCAACAACCTGACACTAGCATGAGACCCTTGCAAACGCAACACCGTCTCAGCAGCCTGACACTCACAGAGACCCTTGCAACCACGCAATATCATCTCCAAACAAACCTCATTCTCATTGGTGTTGTATATGTTGTAATATGTTGTAATATGTTCACCAATTTATGTGGGACATTGTTGTGTGTATGTACACATGCAGTCAATGTTGACCAGGCCAGAATGGCAATGACAGAATGGTTGATTTGTCCAACTGAATTTTAACAGATGAAGACTCTTTGATGTGTTAATCTTATGCAAGTCTATTTGAACATCTCAAAGGGTATTCAGGTGGTATACACATATCTAAAGGGGACTTGTTGATGTTGATATGCGGGAGTGCAAATTGGGGTGGTTTATGACTGCAGCTGTTCACGGCTGGGGGTTGTTGTCTGTTTGAAAGACTAAAGCTAATCAAAGTCCTAAATTGAAACGGCCAATCAAATTGCTCAGCCATTCAATATTTAGTGAATATAACACGGCATTCAGTCTATAGTTTTAGTGAGGCTTGTCTGTGTATGTGGAGAGGCTTGTCTGTGTATGCACACAGACCTATGAACATGGGGTTCTGAATTATATCTACTCTGTCGGATTTCTTTGTCATCTGTGGACTTTGGACTTTGTTCTGTGTTGGAAGTCAATAAAGTGCATCTCTCTGGAAGAATTGGGTTGCTGCGGAAGAGTACTTACATCATCATTATAATAATCACCCAATACATTCATATACACTCGATCACTACAATTGGGACCCTTGCAATCATGCAATATCGTCCTGGCAGCAGGAAACTGACCGGGACCCTTGCGACCACGCAATATCGTCTCAGCAAACCAGACCGAGGCCCTTGCGACCACGCAATACCATCTCAAAAACTAACATCACACACATCGAGACCCTTGCAACCATGCAATATCGTCTCAGCAAACCAGACTGAGACCCTTGCTATCACACAATTTTGTCACAGCAGCCTAAAAACACTCAAAGTGACCTTTGCAACCACGCAACATCAGCTCATGTCCAGTAGCGTCAAAAAATCCTGGGCACAAATCAGTTTACAAACACACCTCGGGGCACCCAATCAGCCTCGCATACACATAGCGATATCCAGTTATACATTTATCTTCAGTGGCGTACCGGCTACTCATCAACCTCTCTCTTTTCCTCATGTCAGTCGAGTTCAGGTTTTTCATCCTATACCAGGTTGGCCGTTTCTCCCCAGGTAAAAAAAAAAATATTGATATATATAGGGAGAAGAACATACAGTCGCATTCCACCAGGGCCAATTGCATGGCAAGGGTAGGTCATTTTTTTTTCTCAGCTAAAAGAACATACATTCTTATGTCACCCTCATCGCAGGTTTCCAGTCGACCCAGTCTCGATCTGTGCCAGGACCTCGCTGCTAGGGCGTCACTCAGGTGTGTAGTTCATGGATCCTTCTCCAAAACCCAGTGACTGTGTCCCACTTGCCTTCTGTCCAATACTACATCTCTTCATAACCTTACACCCCCTTATTTTTTACAGTCGGAGTCATGTCGTAGGCCAGCAGTGATGACCTCACATTCACCCCTCTGTCACCCTCTATGGGCTCAGAAAGTGGCAGCCTGCAGTCCCTCCACACTTGGACCATTCCCAAGATCATAGTTGAGCTTAGACGCAAGGCCATCTCCTACCCTGCTATGGCAAGGAAGGCAGAGCTATTCAGGCAACTCTTCCCGCCGACAGCTGCTACAGGACCCAGCGCCCCTCAGGCGTCCTTGCAGTCCATATCCGGGGCCATCTCCCAGCTGCACTCCATGGTTTCCTCACTGTCCGCAACAGTTACTGATGTGCAGACCAAAGTCACAGCCCTGGAGGCTTGCCCTCCCATGACCTTACCTGACCCAGTCGTGGTCACGCCACTGGAATTCCCTCCTGCAGGTACATCAAAGTCCTCTTCTACCGTCCTCCCTGCTCACCTTGTCCCTGCCAGCCTCAGGAAGGACATCTTGGAGGGCAAGGACGTAAATTTAGCATCTCTGCTGATTTTGGTGCAAGATGTGGCCGACAACAGAGCATTTGCCTGGGGGGAGTCCCAGTGGTCATTGAGTCGAAAGACCCCAGGCTCACCCGTAAACTTACAGTCACTGAATTTGGTTTGGCTTTTGGGATATTCAGGGATGTTTTCTGCTCAGCTGCCCCCAACAGGAGGGAATAGCTGGACCTATATCTCCATTCAGTCACAGACCTAGGGTACAAGTAGGGAGGGCACACCTTTTATGACTACCACCAATTTTGGCCAAGGCAGCCGCCAAGCTCAGCTAGCTCCAGGTCAAGACAGACTGGAGCGTTTCTGACACAGAGCTAATCTGCCGCCATTTCACAGGCCTCCGCTCACTGCTGTGCACCATTTGCTATTCCTCCCTATTGAATTGTCCCTCTGGTGGTGGCACGGTAATAAGTGGAGGGAGTCCTACTACTTCACCACCAAGTTGACCCTCGGGTCCAAGAGCAGCCCGTGGCTGTTCAACGTTTTCACTCAGGCCCTCATATGGTTTCTGTCTCACCAGGCCCGCTGTCACTCGATCATCCACTACCTTGACAACTTCCTGCTTATCGAGCAACCAGGCACACCCCCAGCAGATCTAGACAGGTTAAAAATAGTTTAGAATAGTTTTCAACAACCTCAACGTGCCCATAGCCGAGCACAAAGCAGAAGGACCGGTACATTTCATTACCTTTTTAGGTGTCTCTCTCGACATGCAAGCTATGCAAGATAGCTTGCCTCTTGACAAACTAGCTTGTATCAGGACAACTATCCACGACTTCACCCAGTCGCAAGGGTGCACCAGGAGGCAGTTGCAGTCCTCACTAGGGATGATGAATTTTGCAATGAGGATTATTCCTCAAGGACGGTCCTTCATATCACAGCTTTTAGTCTTTCTCACACCAGTACAAGACCCAGACCGAATTCTCAAACTAGATCAAGCAGCAATAGCAGACTTGGCTATGTGGGACGAGTTCCTCACCAGCTGGAACGACATTTCAATGTTTATTCTGGCAGTGTCAGATGAGTCACCACAGGTGGTCACCGATGCCGCAGCCTCCACCGGCTTTGCGGCCATATTTGGCTGCTACTGATTTGCCTAATCGTGGCCCCCCGAAATTCTCTTAATCCCTGCTTTTACCCAGTCCTCATCTCTCTTTGAGCTATATCCCGTTGTCACAGTTGCCCAGGTCTGGGGCCACACGTGGACACGGCCAACATCATTAACAAAGGTAAATCCAAGTCACTCCCCATCATCTCCTTCCTGCGCAGGCTCGTGCAGCTGTTACTCCGTCACCACTTTAATTTTTTTCTGTAGACAAATTCCAGGCAAATACAATATCACTGCTGATGCGTTGTCCCGTTTCAACCCTACCTTTTTTTCCAGCAGAAGCCTGGAGCCGACCCAACCACAACTCCTGTCCCACCCTGGTCGTTGCTGACGATGGATTAAAATTGCACCTTGCCAACTCACCCCAGCTCATCAACCAATCCTTGGCACACAACACATTAAAGGCCTATCGCACTGCTTGGAACACTTACCGCAAGTTTTTGGCCTCTTGCCCAGGAGCAGCGATAGGCAACATTGGACATGTCCTAGCCTTCATATCTTATTGCCATACCCAGCTAGCCCTTCCACCATCAGGTTATACCTAGCCGGCGTCCAGCATTTTCTATCATTACAGGACCCCAGTAAACCATCAGTATTCTCAGCCCAGGCAGTCAAGTCACTCCTAAGAGGCATACAGGAGCACCAACCTGTGGCCAGTGGCAAACGCCTATCTATCAGGGACATATCTGAAATCCTTACTCGTTCCCCCTTTGGGGGTTTGCCCAGCCTAGTCTTCCGAGCGGCCATCTACTTGGCCTTCTATGATTTCCTACAACCTAGAGAATTTACCGTCAGTGGCTCCGGCAATCAGACACTGCTCCAATGCCACCTGACTCACTTTCCGAACCATTATACCCTTCATATCACAGTCAGCAAAACGCAACAAACCGGTCCAGGGGTTGACATCAACCTATTTCAGACTAACAACGCCTGGTGACCAGTGATGGTCCTCGACCGACTACTGTCCCGGCTACCCAACCAATCTGAAGAAAGCCCATTGCTACCCTTTCTAACCAGCCCCATCAGTAGCAGCCAGTTTGTCAAGCATTTCAGGATCCTCCTAAGCAACTTGGGCTTCAACCCCAGTCAGTTCTCTGGATATTCCTCCTGGATTGGAACAGCTTCAGCTGCCTCCCAACATGGAGTACCAGACCACGTAATCAAGAAACTAGGCTGATGGAAGTCCGCTTGCTTTGCTACCTACATCCCAAATCCTCAGGAAGAAATGGCACAAGCCTTCACCAAGCTGGCTCAAAAACCACAAGAAATCAATAAAGATCTATTTCCCTATATGAGTGTTTTGCCCCTTTTCTTGGCATACCGACCAGACCATCAAGGCACACTTCAGGTCTATTTATGTTGTAAGTCTTGTTGCGTGTTTATGTGATTCACATCTCTCTCGGTCATAGGGCCACGATCATAAATAAAAAGACCAGTATGGTGGCCTGAATTTATGCGAGGAGCCCGAAGGGTATTTAAGCAGCCCACTCGCCCATACTCATTGTCGGTTCCAGTGCGCGATACCCTCCCGCCCTTCCCTTTTTTAGGGCACTTCTCAACACACCCTTCTTCACAAATTTCCCATTACTTATCTCCCCCTTTTCTTGGCATACCGACCAGGCCATCAAGGCACACTTCAGGTCTATTTATGTTGGAAGTCTTGTCGCGTGTTTATGTGATTCACATCTCTCTCAGTCATAGGACCATGACCATAAATATAAAATATATAAATGCTTCAGTAAGGCTACCCAATGCACACAAGATCGATAGGAGATTTCATGCACATTTTACGCTATATAGATGCTATTTTTCCTTTTTAAGAAAACTGGTTTGATGAGTAAAACAATCTAGAGTGGCTCTTACTGAAAGCAGAAAAACAGACAAAAAGTGCAGCCCTGATGGAAGAATAAGAGTTTCACAGACCAAACTATTTAGACGTTTCTCAGAATTTATAAAGAAAATATTTTTAGCATCAAATCAATGCAACAGTAAACAGAAAAGACATTACCAGTTGCATCCCCGGACTGGAGAAATAATTCTATACTTAAATGTTGGGGGTATCCCTGCACTGTGGTATGTGATTCAATGTGATCAGTGATTAGACTGCTGCTATAGTAAAAAGGGTGTGTGCCTTTAAGCAGAGGGGGAGATCAGGTGACATCATATCCTGGGTTCAGAACGCAAACTGCGGCTAGTGTGTTCCTAGTACATGCTCTTAACCAAGGATGTTATAGGTAAGTGTGAATAAAAGTTTTTTTATACAAAAAACGGTTTCACGCTATGGATAGCTTCTAATTCTCCTCCCATGGTAAACATGCAAGAGAAAAACCTTCTTCATGTGGAAATGTATGAGCAAGCTGAGGAACCATCCAGCAGAGATATCTAAGACCCCTTTCACACTGGGGCGTTTTTCAGGCGCTTTAGCGTTAAAAAACGTGCCTTTAAAGCGCCTGAAAGAAGCCTCAACTGCAATACCAATGTGAAAGCCTGAGTGCTTTCACACTGAGACCCCTTTCACACTGGGGCATTTTTCAGGCACTTTAGCATTAAAAAAAGCGCCTGTAAAGGGCCTGAAAGAAGCCTCATCTGCAATCCCAATGTATAAGCCCAAGTGCTTTCACACTGGGGCGCTGCGCTGGCAGGGCATCAAAAAAAGTCCCGCAAGCAGCTTCTTTGCAGCCTTTCGTGTTTTTGCCACTGGGCTGGGTGCGCTGATGACCTGAGCCCTTTCACACTGCCAGCTCCCAAAAAACACCTGAAAAATGCCCCAGTGTGAAAGGGGTCTTAAGCGCGCTTTACCACCGTTTTTCAGGCACTGGCAGTGTGAAAGGGCTCGGGCTTTCACATTGGGATTGCAGATGAGGCTTCTTTCAGGCGCTTTTTTTAACACTAAGGCCCCTTTCACACTGCGGCGGGGTAAAGCACCGCTATTGTAAGTGGCGCTTTACCATGGGTATTTGGCCACTAGCAGATGCGCTTTGCCGGCGGTATAGCCGCACTGTCCCATTGATTTCAATGGGCAGGAGCGGTGAAGGAGAGGTATACACTCCGCTCCTTCACCGCTCCGAAGATGCTGCTAGCAGGACTTTTTTTACCGTCCTGCTAGCGCACCGCTCCAGTGTGAAAGCCTGCAAACCGCCTCAGTGTGAAAGGGCCCTAAAACACCTGAAAAATGCCTGAAAAACGCCCCAGTGTGAAAGGGGTCTAAGTATTTTTCCTACAGGCGCTATTCTCACAGAGAGTTAGTAAGTGGGGGTACAGGAGGAAGGACAGCAGCTTTGTGATTTAATATGGAACTTTATTGGCACAAGGAAATTGATGCACGGGTTGCACTTTTAGGGACTTACTATCGTCACAAAAGTTATACATGTCACTTTATTAATTATCTTTTTTTAGACATTTATATGTATAATTGTATACTATAAGTATATTGAGATATCGCATAAGATATTACAAAAGAGTACTGGCAGTGGATCACACTTCCAAGGATTCATTGTTGGCATAATAGTTATATGTGGCACTTTATGAATTTGAGATGTTAGATATTTGTTTTCATAATGGATTGTTTTAGGTATATTGAATAATTATATGGTGGTAGACAGCGCTGGGTTTTCACATTTTTATATACTCAAATGTGCTTGGCCTTTGAGCAAACTGGACCCAAAATAAGGTTTTATTGGATTTCAAGAGTCATCTTTGGAGTCATGTATTTGAGATTTGTCATTTATATAATGTTCCCAAATCAAGGTAAGGCGGTGACATCATTTTAAAGTTGAAAAATAGGGACGTTTTCTGAACTAATAGGTTATCTAATCAGCCTTATGGTCTAAAGAGCGATTGCATTTTATACCTCTTCAACTAAAGAAGTTAATAGTCTTGTTTTTATTTTATTTTTTTCAAATTGTGAATGGTCTTTTGGGGGAGGTTATGAGAAATTAACCTCCACTAACAGGATAGTGAACTAAACCTGCAGGTAAACAAGAGAACTGAAATCTTTGCTAAGTAGAAGTGTGGGTTTAACAATAAAGTTGTCAGTGCCTCCACCCAGGACAGGGCTCAGGTGAACTGAGGGGATTCCTTTTCTGGGAAATTAACCAGTAAGCTAATCAAGGAAATTGGGAGCAGTGGAACTACTGCAACCTGCATATAACATTAACCATACCTGTATAGATGCACACCAGGATAGTAATAATACAAGCTTTATATAAGAAGAGATTAATAGCAGTACACACATCCAATGTACAAACAGGTTTTATCAGCAAAGGGCTGATAAGCTAGGAGTCCTGGTGGAATTGTGCATGTACTGTTTACCTGTTTACCCAGGTACAGTATCTCACAAAAGTGAGTACACCCCTCACATTTTTGTAAATGTTTTATTCTATCTTTTCATGTGGCAACACTGAAGAAATGACACTTTGCTACAATGTAAAGTAGTGAGTGTACAGCTTGTATAACAGTGTAAATTTGCTGTCCCCTCAAAATAACTGAACACACAGCCATTAATGTCTAAACCGCTGGCAACAAAAGTGAGTACACCCCTAAGTGAAAGTGTCCAAATTGGACCCAAAGTGTCAATATTTTGCGTGCCCACCGATATTTTCCAGCACTGTCTTAACCCTCTTGGGCATGGAGTTCACCAGAGCTTCACAGGTTGCCACTGGATTCCTCTTCCACTCCTCCATGATGACATCACGGAGCTGGTGGATGTTAGAGACCTTGCGCTCCTCCATCTTCCATTTGAGGATGCCCCGCAGATGCTCAATAGGGTTTAGGTCTAGAGACATGCTTGGCCAGTCCATCACTTTTACCCTCATCTTCTTTAGCAAGGCAGTGGTCGTCTTGGAGGTGTGTTTGGGGTTGTTATCATGTTGGAATATTGCCCTGCCCATGATCTGCTTCAATATGTCACAGTACATGTTGGCATTCATGGTTCTCTCAATGAACTGTAGCTCCTCAGTGCTGGTAGCACTCATGCAGCCCCAGACCATGACACTCCCAACACCATGCTTGACTGTAGGCAAGACACACTTGTCTTTGTACTCCTTACCTGGTTGCCACCACACACGCTTGACACCATCTGAACCAAATAAGTTGGTCTTGGTCTCATCAGACCCCAGGACATAGTTCCAGTAATCCATGTCCTTAGTCTGCTTGTCTTCAGCAAACTGTTTGTGGGTTTTCTTGTGCATCATCTTTAGAAGAGGCTTCCTTCTGGGACCACAGCCATGCAGACCAATTTGATGCAGCGTGCGGTGTATGGTCTGAGCACTGACAGGCTGACCCCCCACCCATATGCACTCATATGTCTAATTTCTAAAGACAACCTGTGGATATGATGCTGAGCATGTGCACTCAACTTCTTTGGTTAACCATGGCGAGGTCTGAACTGAGTGGAACCTGTCTGTTAAACTGCTGTATGGTCTTGGCCACCGTGCTGCGGTTCAGTTTCAGGGTTTTGGCAATCTTCTTATAGCCTAGGCCATATTTATGTAGAGCAACAATTTTCTTTTTCAGATCCTCAGTGAGTTCTTTGCCATGAGGTGCCATGTTGAACTTCCAGTGACCAATATGAGAGATTGAGAGCCATAACACTAAATTTAACATAACTGCTCCCCATTCACACCTTAGACCTTGTAACACTAACGAATCACATGACATCGGGTAGGGGAAATGGCTAATTGGGCCCAATTTGGACATTTTCACTTAGGGGTGTACTCACTTTTGTTGCTAGCAGTGTAGACACACATGGATGTGTGTTGAGTTATTTTGAGGGGACATCAAATTTACACTGTTATGCAAGCTGTACACTCACTACTTTACATTGTAGCCCAGTGTCATTTCTTCAGTTTTGTCACATGAAAAGTTATAATAAAATATTTACAAAAATATGAGGGGTGTACTCACTTTTGTGAGATACTGTATATATACTTATTAAAAGAAATAACACTAGACGAATGTTGTAGCAAAGTTCAGTTGCAAAGGCCCCTGAGAATGATCTTAATGCGGCATTGGTATTTGTGTCAGAGACGCGAAGACAAGATAAGTAATGATGGGGCGATCTTGAAACTGTTGTCCAACCAGCCTGGAACTCAACTTCTCACATGCAGAAACTATGGTGGGAGATTGGAACTCAGAGTCAGCTTATCTACTTTATTTTTTTTTTCCAATCAATATTTGTTGAGTTTCAACAGAAGGCATACAGCAATTGGCGTAGTTGCGGACGCAAACGCTGCAATAACAATGATCAGAGAACAGAATTCCGCTGACATATTTGTAAAGTGTAGTATGACACACACAATGGTACTAGTGTCATCTGGTAATCCTGTTGCAAGGCATTGAACAGGCTGAGTATAGCAAGTAAACCAATACAAAAAAAACCTAAAGTGAGATATGGAGAGAAGTCCCTTTTTCCAAGGCCCATAGTGTAGTATACATATCAGACTGTTCATAAATGGGGGTCATTGGGGGGTCTTATAAGACTCTCATGGCTCCATTGTAGGTTTAGATTGAACGCGTAGGAGGGGAGATGTTAGGATAAAGTAAAAAAAAAGAGAGGCGAAGGTACTAGTAAGGAAATGGGGGTTGATATGGGGGTGTGGGTGTTATAAGTGACCTTTGAAGGTGAGGGTAAAGGTAAGAAAGGGGGATAGTAATTCCCGTCTTCTCTCTTGCCCAAGGTGTGAGTGGACAGCTATGCTAGGTGCCTCTTGTAATCATTTATCGTGATGAAATGTGTCCAACAGGACCATGTGTCTAAGAATTTGGAGGGAGTATCTTTCACTTGATGGATGCATTTCTGCGATTTTTGTGATTAGTTGAAACCAGTCTACAATGGTCGGGGGATCTGATGAATGCCATCGGGCTGGGATGCATAACCTGGCCACATTCACTAAATGCATGGCTAAAGAGCGTAGGTATGTCTTTTTTTGGTATTATGGAGTGGTGCAGCAGAAATTTTGCCGGTGAGTAATCTAAAGCGAAAGTGGTGATTTTATTTGTGAGATGGTAAACTTCTGTCCACAATGGTTGGATTTGAGAGCAGAACCACCATATCTGCAAAAGCAACCCCAGCTCTTCACAACAATGCCAGCACTGGGAGGGGATTGTAGGTGAGATCTTATGTAGCTTAAGGGGAGTCCTATACCATCTGGAAAAAAAATTGAAAATCCATTTTCTTGCGTGTGGACTTTTACTGTCCCTTTGTGAATACATGTGTAAATATTTTCCCACTCAGGTTTGGAGAGATCTAAGGATAGGTCTTGTTCCCACCTGCGGCTTGCTGTATTAGATTTAGGGTCATAATCGGCAAAGCGCATAGTATATATGTCAGAGATTAGGTGCCTTTGGGGTTGTTGTTTTAAACATATTGACTCGATTGGTGTGAGCTGTCAGGACCAGTCAGTTCCGGGTGGGAATCTGTCAAGAAAGTGTCGAATTTGGGTGTAGGACCAAAATGGGAATAACTTATTTGTCATCTGGGAAGAAAGTGATTGCAAAGTGAGCGGGCGGCCTCTATGAAAAAAATGTTCTGCGTGGATAGTGGGATGCGGCCAAACGTCTAGTGCCGCGTACACACGGTCGGACTTTTCGTCTACAAAAGTCCAACGGACGCTGACGGACTAAAGCTGGCTGGTAATCCGATCGTGTGTGGGCTGCTTCGGACTTTCAACGTACTTTTTTAGCCTCAAATCCGACGTACTTTAGATTTGAAACATGCTTCAAATCTTTACGTCGTAACTACGACGGACCCCGAAGTCCGCTCGTCTGTATGCTAGTCCTACGGACAAAAAAACGACGCATGCTCATAAGCAAAAACTAAACGGAAGCACTCGGTCTAGTAAAACTAGTGTTCGTATTGTAGGTAGCACATTCATCACGCTGCAAAATCTGTGATCGTTGAATGCAGCGCATTTTATTTCTTCTTTACGAATGCTCTAAAGAACGAAGGTGTTTTGCTGTTCATAATCAGAGTTCTCCCAAACTGATTTCTGAATTCTTTTTCTCTTTGATCTCATGAATGATATAGTATGCTTTTTATAAACAATGTTTCCATACTAATAATACTTTTTCCCTTTTATTTTTTTTTTTTTTTAGGTTTGTAAAGTTACCACAAAGAACCCATTATTCTTTTTTTTTTTTTTTCTAGTGATTATTTTTTAATTTTTAGATAAAGTTAACCCAAAGCACCGTTTTTGTTTATGTATATATTTTTTTTTCAAGACTTACCACTTGAACATTCTTAACATTAGTAATGTATTTTTGGTGTGTTTTTTTAAAACTCAATGAGATTGTTGTCCCTTGTTAATTTAACATTGTGTGTAAAATCAATGATTTAAAAGAAAACACATAAAAGTCTTTTGCTAAACTCAAAAAAGATCCATTTATTCATGGTCAAAATAAAATAAAGAGGAAGTCAACGCTGGAAAAAGTCGGTGTACAAGAAAATTGGGATCTTGAGGAGTCCATATAAGAGGGAGCACAATCTGGTCCAAGAATCCCAGAGATCAACAGCACCAGCAGATGATCTAGATGTCCCCAGACTGTGGTACTACAACAGCCTGCGTCTTCTGTCAGACCAGACTGAACCCAGGTCATCACTTTCTTCTCTTCCCTGCAGCCTTTCCTCCACGCTGCCCTGCAGCCTTCCCTGCAGCCTTCCCTGCAGCCTTCCCTGTAGCCTTCCCTGTAGCCTTCTTTTGAGGCTGTGGCTCTGGTGTTTCAGTTGTGGCAGGAGGAGGAGGAGGAGGAGGAGGAGGAGGAGGAGGAGGGGGGGGGGCTGCCTCATGTAGTTGGGTGTTTTTGGTTAGCGTGCCCTGCAGCCCCTTATGGATTGTTTCCCCAAATAGGCGCTCACAAATGAGGCGCTGCTCCCAATCCATCTGAAGAAGCCTGCTGGCTAAGTAGCAGCCATAGGCTTCTTCCGCTTCGGGGGGGCTTGTTAAAAAACGGGTGGCCTGTTGCATGAGGCGCAGGGACGCGTCCTGTGTGACCATCCCCTTCCTGGCCCTTTTTTTGGGAAGGTGGAGGGGAGGCACTTGGGATTGGGTGAGGCTCCTACTGGGCCCAGCCACCTCACTTGGCCCAGCCACCTCACTTGGCCCAGCCACCTCACTTGGCCCAGCCACCTCACTTGGCCCAGCCACCTCACTGGGAGCAGCCACCTCCTGCCTGACACTGGGCCCAGCCTCCTCCAGGATGATGGTGAATCCGGCCTCCTCCAGGCTGTCCATGGGCCCGGTCTCCTCCTGCCTGCCACTTTCCCCACATTCCTCCTGGATGGACTCATCCTGTGTATAAAAAAAGGACAATAGTTTTAGTTTCTTTTTTTGGGTTCATCAATGACACACAGTTTGCTTCTCATGACTAGCAAATTCAATGTGAATACATCTCTTTAATAAAAGAGTCTAATCAGACACCCTAATTATTTCAAGCAGGTGCCAAACATATTTAGTCACTACTATCATTTGATATGTATACACAATTTGGAGTGCTAAATTATTTGAGACAATTATAACATCCAGTTAACATCATTAATATTAGTACAGTAAATCTTTGTTAAAATAATTTACCTGACTCCAGATGGTCATATCCGGTTCATCCAGGATGGAAGACCCAGCTTGCTCCTCATCAGCCTCTGCTGGGGTGGAGGGAAGGGTGGAGGGAAGGGTGGAGGGAAGGGTTGAAAGTGATGCCCTGGCTTCATTCTGGTCATCAAGAAAACGGAGTTGTTTGTAGTACCACAGCCTGGGTACATAAACATCATCTGCTGATGCTCCTGATCTCCTTGATTCCTGGATCTTCCTATGCTCCCTTTTATACATGTTCCTCAAGACCCCAATTTTCTTGTACACTGTCTCCATTGTTGCTCCAGGGATGGTCTCCTGGACAAAGGACAGAAGTCTCTCCAGCGTTGACTTCCTCACATGCTTGTTATAATACTGAGGGTGTTTCACCTCCCACAAATTCCTCATCTCTCGATACTTTGAAATAAAAGAAGTCAGGAACTCTGGATCCTTCAATAGGGGATTCATTATATCTGGAAAAGAGAAAGTCACAAGACCAAAAAAACTTATTATATGTTTCTGCTAACCCCTCATCATCTTCTCCCTATGTAGGCCTCATCAATCTATCAAGCCATATAGGCCGCTTGCTACAAAGTCATGACCATAAACCCCCCCCAAAAAAAAATATATATCTCAAATTACCTTCGTTTTGGAACGTCCTGGTCCACTATCACCTACGCACAGAACGTACGTACGACACGCGCGAAAGGCCCTCCTTTATACACTACGCATGTGTGAAACTCCGCCTGCGTCGCCCGCCCCTGACGTTCGAAATGAACTCATGTTCTCCGCCCCCTAATTTGACGCACAGAACGTACGTACGACACGCGCGAAAGGCCCTCCTTTATACACTACGCATGTGTGAAACTCCGCCTGCGTCGCCCGCCCCTGACGTTCGAAATGAACTCATGTTCTCCGCCCCCTAATTTGACGCACAGAACGTACGTACGACACGCGCGAAAGGCCCTCCTTTATACACTACGCATGTGTGAAACTCCGCCTGCGTCGCCCGCCCCTGACGTTCGAAATGAACTCATGTTCTCCGCCCCTTTTTTGTTACGGCGCGTAGTGGAGTTAAAGAATGGCGGAGACACCTGAAATGTTGACGACCTCAGGTAGTGGAGACAGCCCGCAGGCTGGAACGTCTGGAACGTCAACCAAATCTGTGAGGCCTAGATTTAAGGCCTCTAATATGAGTTTCAAAGAGATGGTGGAGATGGTGGCCATTCTTCGCAAAGACGACTATGATGGCAATTATGGGCCGTACGCACGGCCAAATTTGCGCAAGGCCAAAATCATGGCAAAGGTCGTGGACACTTTGCAGGCATCATTTGGGGTCCAGCGCTCCAAGGATCAATTGCGCAAAAGATGGTCTGACCTGAAAATCAGGGAGCCGGATCAATACCGACGTATCCGGAAAGTTCTTAAAAAAAGTAAGTACTTGTCGTGTTTTTCTCTTGTGTTTATTACCTTGTATACTGCTCCATGTGCTTTTCCTTTCTATACGATTTTTGTTCATCGTTCTAAACGATCTTTGAAGAAACCTCGTTACATATCCATATCTATATCTATCTATCTATCTATCTATCTATATATATCTATATCTATATATATATCTATATCTATATATATCTATATCTCTATATATATATATATCTATATATATATATCTATATATATATATATCTATATATATATATCTATATATATATATATCTATATATATATATCTATATATATCTATATATATATATCTATATATATATATATATATATATATATCTATATATATATATATATATATCTATATATATATCTATATATATATCTATATATATATATATATCTATATATATATATATATATATCTATATATATATCTATATATATATATATATATATATATATATATATATATATATATATATATATCTATATATATATATCTATATCTAAATATATAAATATAAATATATAAAAATATAAATATAAATATATAAAAATATAAATATAAATATATAAAAATATAAAAATATAAATATATAAAAATATAAAAATATAAATATAAATATATAAAAATATAAATATAAATATATAAAAATATAAATATAAATATATAAAAATATAAAAATATAAAAATAAATATATAAAAATATATATATAAAAATATAAAAATATAAAAATATAAATATAAATATATAAAAATATAAATATAAATATATAAAAATATAAATATAAATATATAAAAATATAAATATAAATATATAAAAATATAAATATAAATATATAAAAATATATATATAAAAATATAAATATATATATATATATCTATTTGAAATTCTCTTAATTTTTTGGATTTACATTTAGTTAGATATTTAGAGATTTTGTTACAGATATAGAGAGAGATCAAAAGATTATTAACTATATTTTGAGATATTGATATCTATCTATCCGGTATGTCTTTATAATTTTAAATATTGAACTAAAATAGGAACTCTACACAAACCACTTCACTACAAATGTTGGAAAATTATTATGTCCTAAAATATCTGTGTGCTAATTAGATTACTAATTTTTTGTTTCACATAGGGGAAAAATCACTCAGCCAACCAAAAGAACACAGTCCACCCCAAGCAAAACAGGATTGGGCAATCAGTCCAAGTCCCATTGACGATGTGGAGGAAGGAGAGGTGGGCGACATGGGCACCCCACCAGGTGAGTGTCTGACACACCAGCTTACGTTAATCTATGCATGGCTGCCTTTTGTTTAATTGAATTTGTCTACTCTATTTTAGGGGATCTGCTTCATTCAAGCAACAGTGACACCCCCGAGGATGTGGAGGAATTAGGCTACATGGCCACCCCACCAGGTCAGTGTCTGAGACAACAGCTTTAGTTCTGGTAAGGTAAACTATGTATGTGTGCATATTTGTAAAGACATTTTTTGGTTTCATTCCACTTTAGGAACAACAAGAAGTGACCATTTCACCTCGGAAAGTGCCCAACGTCTAATTGGTCAAATAATGGGCTGGAATCAAGACATGGATCAAATGCGTAATAGGCTGGATCGTATGCAGCAGGAAATGAAGGACATGATTGATGTTTTGGGTCGAATCTAAATGCCCTTTTTTAAACCCCAAAACATCAATCATGTCCTTCATTTCCTGTTTTGCTGACCCCATTCTGGGCCTTCTCTTTGTTTTTTTTGGCATAACATAAATGGCTGTTTAACCTAATGTCAAAAAGGAGGGCTGTCAAAAATCCACAAAAAAATAAAAATTGATTTTCTAAAAAACAACAAAAAAAAAAAAAAAAAGTGATTTTAAATAACCCAAAAAAAAATAAAAAAGTGATTTTAAATAACCCCAAAAAAAAAAAAAAAGTGATTTTAAAAAACCCAAAAAAAAAAAAAAATTGATTTTAAAAAACCCAAAAAAAATTCAAAAAATTAATGTTAAAAAACCAAAAAAAATTAAAAAATTGATTTTAAAACACCAAAAAAATTAAGAAAATTAATGTTAAAAAACCAAAAAAAATTAAAAAATTGATTTTAAAACACCAAAAAATCGAATAAATAATTAATGTTAAAAAACCAAAAAAAGTAAAAAAAATTGATTTTAAAACACCAAAAAAATTAAGAAAATTAATGTTAAAAAACCAAAAAAAAAAAAAAAATTGATTTTAAAAAACCAAAAAAAAAATATAAAAAACTTGCTTTTAAAAAAAAACAAAACTTGATTTTCCAAAAACAAAGCCTGTTTTTGAAAATCCAAAAGCCAAAAATATTTTTTTGTGGATTAGGTAGAAATATTTCAATATAATTATATTTTGCTACATCATTAAGATACCATTATATTTTTGTCTCGGAACATTTTATACTAAATGCAGAACTGAATGCATACCAACCATTAATAAAAACATCTCCTTTTATAGGATTTTAACAAATGTGTGGTTTGTTATTTCAAGGCTCAGTATCAGTTTGGTTATAATTGTCAAAAAGTTGTTTACAGTGGCAATGGAGCTTATTTATACATTTTTAAAATTCTAATACAGTTGGCACTACAACTGCTCGACCATAACCTAGGAGACAGCCCAAAAGAAAGGCAAGCAATAAATATAATGCCAGATTTCAGCAATATTTTTTTTATTGTAAAAAAAATTATATATCCTGGCCCATTGCAATGGCCCCCCTACCCATAAAATAATCAACATATTGCTGTCTAACCTGACGGGAACTTTGGGGGGCCAAGCCAGTACGGACAGTATCCAGGCCTGTAAGGTTGGCTTCTATTTGTCCGGCCTCAGGCCCAACTGTGCCTATATAATTGGCAGAATGCTTATTTAAAAAGTTGTGCAGAATGCAGCATGATAAAATTATAAAATTAAGTTTGTATTCCGCCAAATTAATGGCTGTTTGAAACAGGCGGAACCGGCTGGCCAGAATTCCAAACGCATTCTCAACCACTCTTCTAGCTCTGGCCAGCCGGTAATTAAAAACCCTCCTCTCCGGGGTGAGGGTTCTTTGGGGGAATGGCCTCATGAGGTGCTTGCTCAGAGCGAAGGCTTCATCGGCAATGAAGACAAAGGGGAGTCCTTCCACGTTATCCTCATCAGGTGGCAATCCCAGGCCACCACTCTGGAGACGCTGGCAGAACTCCGTCTGGGCAAATACTCCTCCATCCGACATCCGGCCATTCTTCCCCACGTCCACATATAAAAAATCATAGTGTGCCGACACCACCGCCATTAAAACAATACTGTGGAACCCCTTATAATTAAAATAATATGACCCCGAATGGGGTGGTGGCACAATGTGGACATGTTTCCCATCTATAGCCCCTCCACAATTGGGAAAGTCCCAACGGCTTGCAAAATGGGATGCCACAGTCTGCCATTCCTGTGGCGTTGAAGGAAACTGGGGAATCAAACAAGAAAACCAAAATCAATTAATTTGGAAGCTAACATTGCAAGAAAATTAGACAATTAAAAACATTATTCCCCAGCATCAGTATAACATTCAATAATTTAATTCTTCTGGAATAACTAATATGGAAAAAGGCACACTTATCAGATTGCTCACCCCCTCTGATAGAACATTGATTACATTTTAGGGGGTTGTGAAATCCCAAAAAAAAATTACTTTAACAACACGCAGGAATTTAGGGATAACAAAGGCTACAAGACTGCAGTTGTCGCACTCTGCAGGTGCAGTTGCAAACCAGCTTACAGTAAATGAGGTAATGTCAAAAGGCATTCATGTTGCAAACAGTACACAATCACATGCAAGGGCAATTAATGAAAACACTTTGAGGCTTGCATATGATTTGATGATGGAAATCAGCAGAGCTTCTGCTCATTTACTAAAGCACTGGAACAAATGCACTTGTAGAGTGCACATGCATTTTGCAAAGTGCAACATAGATTTGCTTTAGACAAATTAACACCACAGAACATTCAAGCAAATTTTAACGAGGGTGGGGGTGGGGGGGTTGTGAAATCTAGCTAATTGCTAATTAGCAGCACACTATTTGGAGTGAGTTCAGGTGGGGGGGGGGGGTTGTGAAATCTAGCTAATTGCTAATTAGCAGCACACTATTTGGAGTGAGTTCAGGTGGGGGGGGGGTTGTGAAATCTAGCTAATTGCTAATTAGCAGCACACTATTTGGAGTGAGTTCAGGTGGGGGGGGGGGTTGTGAAATCTAGCTAATTGCTAATTAGCAGCACACTATTTGGAGTGAGTTCAGGTGGGGGGGGGGGGTTGTGAAATCTAGCTAATTGCTAATTAGCAGCACACTATTTGGAGTGAGTTCAGGTGGGGGGGGGGGTTGTGAAATCTAGCTAATTGCTAATTAGCAGCACACTATTTGGAGTGAGTTCAGGTGGGGGGGGGGGTTGTGAAATCTAGCTAATTGCTAATTAGCAGCACACTATTTGGAGTGAGTTCAGGTGGGGGGGGGGGGTTGTGAAATCTAGCTAATTGCTAATTAGCAGCACACTATTTGGAGTGAGTTCAGGTGGGGGGGGGGGTTGTGAAATCTAGCTAATTGCTAATTAGCAGCACACTATTTGGAGTGAGTTCAGGTGGGGGGGGGGGGTTGTGAAATCTAGCTAATTGCTAATTAGCAGCACACTATTTGGAGTGAGTTCAGGTGGGGGGGGGGTTGTGAAATCTAGCTAATTGCTAATTAGCAGCACACTATTTGGAGTGAGTTCAGGTGGGGGGGGGGGGGTTGTGAAATCTAGCTAATTGCTAATTAGCAGC
The DNA here is from genome assembly GCA_037952925.1 of Lithobates clamitans. Lineage (NCBI taxonomy): Eukaryota > Metazoa > Chordata > Amphibia > Anura > Ranidae > Lithobates > Lithobates clamitans. The sequence continues at coordinate 792,076 of JBBGZY010001336.1, read as the reverse complement.
ACACTATTTGGAGTGAGTTCAGGTGGGGGGGGGGGTTGTGAAATCTAGCTAATTGCTAATTCTAAGCACACTAAATACACTCCAACAAAATACATTCAAAATGAGTAGACTAGGTGGATATGTTCCCATCACTTCATGCTGGGAAGGTTATTGAAGGAAACTATACATGCATGACAAAAAATAACAGGAAAAAATCCCAGCATGTGTGAGGATAAAAAGGGGACATTCACACTATATTGCAATGATGGGAAGTAGTGTTTGAAGCAAGAAATACATTACTTTATCAAAGATTACATAAAAGAACATGTGATGCTAATAAACTAAAAATAGCTTACCTTAATATAGTCCTTCTGCAGGACCTGTATGATGGCAGAACAGGTCTCTGGGATAATGATCCCCAGAGCCTGGGGGGAGATGCCTGTCGAGAACTTAAGGTCCTGCAGGCTTCTCCCTGTGGCCAAATACCGCAAGGTAGCGACCAGCCTCTGCTCCGGAGTGATGGCTTGCCTCATGCAGGTATCCTGCCTGCTGATATAGGGGGTCAGCAAAGCCACCAAACGATCAAAAACGGGGTCCGTCATCCGGAGAAAGTTCCTGAAATCCTCAGGATTATTCTCACGGATCTCACGGAGCAAAGGCATGTGACAGAACTGGTCACGCTGAAGCAACCAATTCTTGGTCCATGAACTCCTCCTCGCCCTGTTCATGGACTGGTCTTGGGCTGAAGAATAAACTACAGCACCAAGCACATACAATGCACGAGCTCTACGACGAGTACGTACAGGTAACATGGCTTCAAAACGGTCGGCTGGTCAGAACGCACTAAACAGAACGCACTGAAGAACAGCAAGGCCTGTGAAGAACGACCTGAAAATCAGGAACGAGCGGCCAATAAAACAAAGATTTCTCAATGCCAACTGACCAAACGCACTGAAAAGCAGATACAAACCTCACAAGCACAGACTGAACACCAGTTAAAACGAACTGAAAAATACGAGTCTCACAAGCGCGAATCGTCTCTCACCAAACTTCTACTAACACGAGATAAACACGAGATTAGCAGAAGGAGCCCAAAGGGTGTCGTACGGGCTATTGAACTTCCGTTTTATAGTCTCGTCGGACTTGGTGTACGTCACAGCGTACTAAACTGGCGTACTTTTGTGTGGTCGTGTGTGGGCAAGTCCGTTCGTAAGAAAGTCTGCCCCAAGTCCGCCGAAGGTACGCCGGAAGTATGTCGGACAGACTGTCCGACTTTTGTAGCTGCAAAGTCCGACCGTGTGTACGCGGCATAGGAGAAAGGAGGTGGACATACCTGGTGGGAAGTCCGGGTTTTGGCGAATTGGTGTCAGGGGACCTGGGATAGACGAGATTGTATATTTGTGGCAGGCTTCTCTAAAAGTTACTAGGGTAGCGTTAATGAAAGGGTGGGTTTTACATGCTGGCAGGGTATGTCTGCTAGTAATCCAGGGGAGCTGGTGTAAGGGCGAGGGCGTTATCACATGTTCCAATTGTACCCATGCTTTGACCTTGAAGTACACATTCCAATGAACAATCCTAGCCAGTTGACAAGCTTGGTGGTATTGCAAAATGTCTGGGAGGCCTATGCCCCCTTTTAGTTTGGGAATTTTTAGTCTGTGATAGCTCAATCTGGGATGGGAAGTGCCCCATAAAAAGGCTGTACAGGCTCCCTGGAATGAAGTAAAAAAAGTAAGTTGGAAGTTTTATCGGTATGGTTTGTAGTAGTTATAGTACTTTCAGTAGGATATTCATTTTCACAATCACTGCTCTACCAAACCAGGAGAACAGACCAGTGGACCACGACTTTAGGTCGCGAAGTACGTTTTGTAATAGCGGGAGAAAGTTTTTAAAGTATAAATCTGTAAAAAGTTTAGAAGGTAGTTAGATACCTAGGTATTGGATCGTATCTCGATTCCATTTAAATAGGAAGTTGGACTTACATTGACTAAGGGCATCCTGTGGTAATGAGTCACTCAAAGCTTCAGATTTTGAGAAGTTGATCTGTAAATTAGTCAGGAGTTTGAATGTGATAATGTCTTTAAGGAGGTTAGGGATAAGGGGTTTGGAGAGGAATAAGAGGATATCGTTGGCATAGGCAGACAACTTTTGGGTTTGATTTGCAAAAAAGGTGCCTCTGATGTCCGGGTTCGCTCTGAGACGTCAGAGTCGGGGCTCCAGAGTGAGGATGAAGATTAGAGGAGAGAGGGGGCACCACTGATGTGTACCATTAGTGATAGAGAAGGCATTTGATAGGTGGCCATGTATGCGGACCTTCGCTGTGGGTGAGGAATATAATGCAAGGATCAAGTGTAGCATGTGTTCCCATAGACCAATTGCTTTGAGTGCCAATGAGAGTTGATCTCATTTGTAGCGCAAAAAATAAAAAACCCAGAGGTGATCAAATACAACCAAAATAAAGCTCTATTTGTATGAAGAAAAAGGACAAAAAATTCATTTGGGTACAGTATTACATGACTGAGTAATTGTCATTCAAAGTGTGAGAGCGCTGAAAGCTGAAAATTGGTGTGGGCAGGAGGGGGGTCTAAGTGCCCAGTTGTCAAGTGGTTAAAAAAGAAAAACTGAAATATCACATGGTCCAAAGTATTCAGACCCTTTGCTGTGACACTCATATATTTAACACCTGTCTATATAAGACCTTACAGCTCACAGTGCATGTCAGAGCAAATGAGAATCATGAGGTCAAAGGAACTGCCTGAAGAGCTCAGAGACAGAATTGTGGCACAGATCTGGCCAAGGTCACAAAAAAATTCTGCTGCACTTAGGGTTCCTAAGAGCACAGTGGCCTCCATAATCCTTAAATGGAAGACGTTTGGGACAACCAGAACCCTACCTAGAGCTGGCCAAACTGAGCTATTGGGGGAGAAGAGCCTTGGTGAGAGAGGTACCCAAAGATCACTGTGGCTGAGCTCCAGAGATGCAGTCGGGAGATGGGAGAAAGTTGTAGAAATTCAACCATCACTGCAGCCCTCCACCAGTCGGGGCTTTATGGCAGAGTGGCCCGACGGAAGCCTCTCCTCAGGGCAAGACACATAAAAGCCCACATAGAGTTTGCCAAAAAACACCTGAAGGACTCCAAGATGGTGAGAAATAAGACTCTCTGGTCTGATGAGACAAAGATAGAACTTTTTGGCCTTAATTCTAAGCGGTATGTGTGGAGAAAACCAGGCATTGCTCATCACCTGTCCAATACAGTCCCAACAGTGAAGCATGGTGGTGGTAGCTGTGGGGGGTGTTTTTCAGCTGCAGGGACAGAACAATTGGTTGCAATCGAGGGAAAGATGAATGCGGCCAAGTACAGGGATATCCTGGACGAAAACCTTCTCCAGAGTGCTCAGGAACTCAGATTGGGCTGAAGGTTTACATTCCAACAAGACAATGACCCTAAGCACACAGCTAAAATAACGAAGGAGTGGCTTCACAACAACTCTGTGACTGTTCTTGAAGGGCCCAGCCAGAGCCCTGACTTAAACCCAATTGAGCATCTCTGGAGAGACCTAAAAATGGCTGTCCACCAATGTTTACCATCCAACCTGACAGATCTGGAGAGGATCTGCAAGGAGGAATGGCAGAGGATCCCCAAATCCAGGTGTGAAAAACTTGTTGCATCTTTCCCAAAAAGACTCATGGCTGTATTAGATCAAAAGGGTGCTTTTACTAAATACTGAGCAAAGGGTCTGAATACTTAGAACCATGTGATAATTCAGTTTTTCTTTTTTAATAAATCTGCAAAAATGTCAACAATTCTGTGTTTTTCTGTCAATATGGGGTGCTGTGTGTAAATTAATGAGGAGAAAATGAACTTAAATGATTTTTGCAAATGGCTGCAATATAACAAAATGTGAAAAATTTAAGGGGGTCTGAATACTTTCCGTCCCCACTGTAGGTAGGTCTTTCTGAGAGATGAACAGGTAGTCAAGTTTGGAGTATCTTTGGTGTGGATTTGAGAAAAAGGTGAAGTCTCTACTGTTAGGGTTCAGCGTCCACCAGGAATCGTGTAGTAATAGGTCACATAGTTGTGATTTAATTGCTCGGAGGGCTGCGTAGGGAAGGGTGAATGCGACGTTGGATGCATCTTGGAGGGGATTTAGAGAGACGTTAAAGTCGCCTCCGAGAATCAGGATACCTTCCTGAAAGGTGGCGAGGGTACAGGATATTGCTCTGAAAAAGGGGGCCTGTTGACTATTTGGTGCATAGATATTAGCCAAGATAATTGTTTTACCATGGTATGTCCCTTTCAGGAAGAGGTATCTGCCCTCTTTGTTCGAGAGTGAATCTAAAAGTTGGAAGGGGCAATGTTGAGCCAGGAGTATAGAAACTAGCAGTTTCTAATCTGACACGCAACCGGACCTCTAACTACCAGCTCTAGCCTATGCTGGTTATCAAGCTCTAAACTGAAATTAGCCATATAATCCCAGAGAAGAAGGGACAGAATTAACTAAAATAACAGGAGCTGCATATAACTAACATATGTAAGACAGCAAATCCCTACATACTATATGTTTTACAGACTAATTTGACTCAACTGGACTTGTTTTCCCTGTTGTGATGCATCACAGAACACATTTTTCTAAGTATTGGGACATAACTTTCCCTTTGAATGTTTAGTTTTCTCTCATACAGTAAAACATTTTCCTATTTTACAGCTTCTTTAAAATAGAGGCTATGACATGTTTCCTGTTATTTGATTTGAAATGACACATGGTGTTAGTTATGTTACCAGGAGCCTTCATCAGGAGTGTGTAGTTAGTCTGACACTGTTTACTATTTTATGTGAACCTACATACCATGATTTTCAAGTAAACCTAAGCAGTTTATTGGGTCAAAAGGACATGTAGCAGCAAAATGGTTTGGATTATGATGACTTAGTGCACAATAATTTTAAATCGCCTGGTTTAAATCAGCCCATCTGTCTGTAGATCGAATGAAACATCTGTCTTAACCCTAATAATATTTACAAACTTTAAAGGCTTAGAGCACACAAACTGGTATTTAAGATTTGAGTAGAAGGTAATGGGTTAGTTTGCCTCCTGTTTGATTCCATTTTGACATTATGGAAAATTCAGCAGGGCTGAGAGAAATGATTGTGCAGTGGATGGGAAAGGTTAAACCATAAGCTTTGGTGCAGAAATCCACCAATGGATTCTTCGAGACAAGTCAAAATCCAGTTGTGGACAGTGGAGTCCACTGTATTGGGATACAAACCCAAGCTGGTTGTATTTAGACTCAAATGCAAAGTTCAATGAATAATCTACAGAAGTCATAAATACTTAACTTAATTTGAACGATGCAAACATTACAATACCCCTTCTCAGTATATTGTGCTACAGGAACTAATATAGCATTATGCATTTACAACCAGTCTTCCAATGTTGCTGTAGTAGAAAAAAGAAAATGACATGAATATAATGTATAAATCCTGCTCTAATTATTTTTAAAGAATATATTTTGCTAGTAACAATGACTCTGGTGACTGGTATTTGGCTATTTGCATCAAAAAGAATAATAATTAATGCCTAAAGGTTTTTGATTTTAAAAGTGTACATTGTATTCTAAAACACAAGGGCAATGCTAAAATGTATAGTATTTTCACTACATTGACAGTCTTCTCTACAGCTATATGCTGTATTAATTATACTGGCTTGAGAAAATTTACATTTTCATATAGATTCATGAAAAATGTACTAACAAGCATAATCCTTGGTGCCCAAAACAACCAAAAAGTTGCCAACAGTAAATGTATGCAGTGCAGATTTTAAATTAGACTAGGATTCTGATTGGGTTGTTGCTATGGTCAACCAAATATTTTCTTATTAGCGTACTAGTCACATATAAACCTTTGCCTGCAAATATAGATCGCTCACACCTATGTCTCTTAGCTATCTGTCATCTGACTAACATTGTGACATAACTGACACAGAATTTATTTTCACTGACAAAAAATTATGACATTATTTTGATAAATGCATCCTAAACTGTAAACTTATAGTGGCAGACCCAAAGTAAATTAACACAGTCAAGCAATTTGCAATTATTGCTGACAAGTAATCAAGTACGGGCTTACTTATATTATTAAGATGTAAATGAAAGTGAATGTTTCTCGCTGATGATAAAAGGTAGGATAAGTTTATATTTTTACAGTGCCATTTGTATTATTCGTTTTTTTACATTTCCTTCCAACATTCGTTAGGGTTTAATGAGGACTTGCTAGGTTATTTTATTTATTTATAATAATAACAACACAGGAGTGCTGCACTCTAGTGATCTTTGATCTCTTCCATGTTTTTCAGGTAGACCTCCACCTTTCCAAGTTTGCCTAGGCCTATTGTAGAGACTGTTTACTTTGCAAAGTGAATGTTCACTTAGTTTAAAAGTTAGCTAGTTTTTGTGATGCAAACATGCCAGAAAACATTTAGAAACTCATAAATTAGCACATTCTAAGTGAACTGTTAGTTTTCATTTTAGGATCATTTTGTTGAATCAATATGAATTCAATATTTGAAGCAAATCAAATTGTCAGACCTGTTAGAACAGGATGCCTACAATGAAAGCATGAAAACATGTGAACTAATTTTTCATTAGAACTGCAGATGTGGTATGAACATTTTACAGGGAATAGAAGTGGGTTTGGCCATTGTTTATTTTCCCAAATGATGATCCCATTCAGTTTTTTTTACATTTTCAAGTCACTGTTTCTTGCCAAAATTACTAACAACATAGATGATTTTTGTGTCTCGGGAACCATAGAACAGCGGAAAATATTAGTGAAAAATTCAATTCCATCAGTAATATTACTTGCTAACAGATGAATGAGATTATCCTAATGACAGGGAAGTGATGGATTGCAGTGTTGTGTCAACATTACACCACAGCCAATATCGGTTATAAACTGAATTAGAATGCCTCCGCAATTGCTGTGAAAGTGTCAGGTGGCTGCGGTTACACTTGTCGAATAGAATGTGAATTTTGTTTTTCAGTGTTTATGGCCTCTGGGAAATCCAGCAGCACTGAAGGGTACTGAAAGCAACATTTATATGCTTCATATTTTACCCACATTTACCAAAATGGCAAAAAATAAAATAAATACAAATCTTAGATATTTGTTACTTGGAGGAATAATAATATTGAAACAGGTTTGCCTCATGATTCATTTACAAACTACAGATCAAAATGGCCTACAAATCAATAATAACAGAAGTTTTGTGAATTATTTTTTAAAGTATTTTCCATAGCGTTCTGTTCTTGAAATACAATTTTTTGAATTTTGTTAATGAGCAAAGTTGCAGCTTAAAGAGCAGGTGATTAATAAAATAAATACATGAACTGCCAATGCCATTCTGGGAAATTGTTTAGGGGTGTTAATGTCAGTAAAGTCCACTTACTAGAGCTTTAATCTGCATTTTATATTAAACATTGCTGGCAGGCTCAGCAGGAAATTCACAGAGCTTTGGACTGGATCCTTTAGCTATCGGAATGGATATTAGCCAGAAGAGAAGGTCCAATTTGCATGAATAGATGGTGGAGCAAATTTTATTTGGTTATTTTATTTTAAGTCAGTACTTTCTGGCATTTGAAAATAATTAAGATACCTAATACAATAGTAACAACAAGGATTTAGTGTACTGGGTTACGAGCTATACAAGGTAAATAACAATTTAGTGTAACTGAAAACTTTACTCTTCAGAGAAGTTTATCCTGCTCCCACCTAACAACTGTACTTTTATTTTCTTCATCAGCTCATCCCCCACAGTTGTTACCTTTTGCATCACTTGACCTTCCCTTTTAGATTGTAAGCTCTAACGAGCAGGGCCCCTCTAATTCCTCCTGTGTTGAATTGTATTGTAACTGTACTATCTACCCTCATGTTGTAAAGTTCTATGCAAACTGTTGGCGCTATATACTGTAAATCCTGTATTATAATAATAATAATAATAACTAAAGGCAAAACTTTTTTCATTTTTGGATAGAGTAAGGGAGGGTTTTAACCCCCGTCAGTTTTTTTAGCCATCTGTGTCCCATTGGGAAGATTTCCCTTCACTTCCTGTCCCATAGCCAAAACAGGAAGTCATAAGAAACTCCTCCAAAGTCAGGGAATCCCAATGTGTCACCAGGGACACCAGAACTAGTGTCCCCATTGGAGCATTTCCACTCTATTAGTGTACTAATGTCAACCCTAAATTTGTGTTTTTTTTTTCTTTCACGTCAGATGATAACAGTAAACAGGGCAAATAGGGAGCGTGAATGTCCGTAACGGGGACACAACAACTGTAAAAAATGACAGGGGTTTTAACCACTTGCCGACCAGCCGCCGTCATTATAAGTGCAATAATGTGCAGCGCTAGGTATAAACACAAGATGATCCTGTGCAAAAAGCATATATGAAAGTAAATATATCACTGTATTATTAAAGTGCAATATAACCATAAACATTAGATAGCATAAATTCAAAAAAAAGTGCAACTATACAGTGCACATATGATGAATTGTATTCTACATAACCAAAATATTTAGTTTTAGTGCGATCCCATGCGACAAATGTACAATGAAAACAAAGTCCCATAAAAAACGTACAAAAGTGCAAACAATATGCAAATTGTAAAGTGCAACACTAAGTTTGGACAAAAAAAAAAAAGACTATGCATGAGAACATATGTGAAGAAAATATTTCGTTTTAGTGCGATCCCATGCGACAAATGCACAATGAAAACAAAGTTGCATAAAAACGCACAAAAGTGCAAACAATATGCAAATTGTAACGTGCAACATTAAGTTTGGGCACAAAAAGACTCTAAAAAGACTATACAACAAATATTTAATTTAGTGCAGCCCCATGCGACAATGCAGAAGGAAACCAAAACGCCAAGGCAAATATATAAAAATTGCGGTAATAGTCCTTGCAAGGAAAAATGGACATAATACCGCAATTTTTATATATTTGTCTTGGCGTTTTTGTACTGCAACTCCTGTCTTTTAACTACTTCCATACAGGGCATTTTCACCCCCTTCCTGCCCAAGCCAATTTTCAGCTTTCAGCGCTGTCACACTTTGAATAACAATTGCGCGGTCATACTACACTGTACCCAAATGAAATTTTTATCATTTTTTCCCCACTAATAGAGCTTTCTTTTGGTGGTATTTGATCACCCCTGCGGTTTTTATTTCTTGTGCTATAAACAAAACAAGAGTGACAAGTTTGAAAAAACACAATATTTTTTACTTTTTGCTATAATAAGTATCCACATTTTTTTTTTAAAACAAATTTTCTCCTCATTTTAGGCCGATACGTATTCTTCTACATATTTTTGGTAAAAAATATTGCAATAAGCGTATATTTATTGGTTTGCGCAAAAGTTATAGCGTCTACAAAATAAGGGGATAGATTTATAGCATAAATCATAATTTATAGCATTTTTATTATTATTTTTTTTTACTAGCAATGGCGGCGATCTGCGATTTTTATTGTGACTGCGATATTGCGGCGGACACATCGGACAATTTTGACACATTTTTGGGACCATTCACATTTATACAGCGATCCGTGCTATAAAAATGCATCGATTACTGTATAAATGTGACTGGCAATGAAGGGGTTAACCAGCAGGGGGCGCTGTAGGGGTTATTGTGTTGCTAGGGAGTGATTCTAACTGTGTGGGGAAGGCATTCACAAGGGGAGGAGACCGATCGGTGTTCCTCTGTACAAGGAACATACCATCGGTCTCCTCCTATCTGACAGGACTTAGATCTGTGTGTTTACACACACAGATCCACTGTCCTGCTCGGTTACCGGGCAATCGCGGGTGCCCGGCGGACATCGCGGCTGCCGGCACGCGCACCAGGACCCGGGCGATGCGGCGGGCGCGCGCGCGCCCCCTGGGCTGCCTGGAAGGCTGCACCGTCATATGACGGCGGCCCAGGATAACAGCTGCACCGTCCTGCCGTCATATGACGGCGGGCGGGCAGCAAGTATTTAATAAAACATCTTGAGAAGACATTCTATACTATTGGAGCCTTTTTATCTTTTTTATATTATCCTGCTGTTCACATTATTGGGATTTGAGTGGATCTTTCTGGAGAGGAATGCTGAAGTCTTCCATCGGCAAATCCTGGATTTCACTAAAAGTGCTATTTGACCCCCCTGAATAAGGGAGGTCGCAGGCTTTCTGGTAAGCCTTTTATCTTAATGAGGTGACAGGAAACACAGTGATGAGCACTTAATCTACATTATATGCTGCACTGTGAAGTCACATATTGGATTTCAGCAATCTATGAACATTTTTTTCATCCATATCGATTTTCACATTTGTGCGTTTTTTATGTGACTTTGGTTTCCTTCTGCATTGTTGCATGGGACTGCACTAATTTAAATATTTGTTGTATATACCACAATCCATCACATTTGCACTGTATAGTTGCACTTTATTTGAATTTATGCTATTTAAGATTATGGTCACATTACACATTTACTATTGTGTTATATTTCCTTCACATATGTTTTCATGCACAGAGTCTTTTTGTGCCCAAACTTGTTGCACCTTACAATTTGCATATTGTTTGCACTTTCGTGCATTTTTATGCGACTTTGTTTTCATCGTGCATTTGTGGCATGGGATTGCACTAAAATTAAATATTGTCTTCACATATGTTCTCATGCATAGAGTCTTTTTTTGTCCAAACTTAGTGTTGCACTCTACAATTTGCATATTGTTTTCACTTTTGTGCATTTTTATGTGACTTTGTTTCATCTTGCATTTGTCGCATGGGATCGCACTAAAACTAAATATTTTGGTTGCGGAGAATACAATTCATCATATGTGCACTGTATAGTTGCACTTTATTAAAATTTATGCTATTTAATGTTTATGGTTATATTGCACTTTTATAATACAGTGATATATTTACTTTCATATATGCATTTTTGCACAGGATCATCTTGTGTTTATACCTAGCGCTGCACTTTATTTTTTTGCATTTTTATTTTGTGCCCTGTATCTGGGTTATAGTGCTTAGCTGCAGGTCATTAATTGACAAATTTTTCACATCGTTTAATTCATCTATCACTTAGCGCAGATATATAATTTTTATTGTCATTATACAGTGGCAGATCGGCTTGTTCCCGCAAATTGCCGTAACTGTACATCGGCTCCTTCAAGAGCCATAGCAGGCGTGGAACCCAATGTGCGTGGCCGGCCACCCGTGATCGCAGGCATGAGAGCCAGAACGGGAATTTGTGTATGCAAACACACAAATCCCCATTCTGACAGAAGAGGAGAAACAGATCGTATGTCCATAGTAATTAGGTCATTCCCCCACTATTAATTTACCCAATCTCCTTATATATTTATACACAATTTATATCCATTCACAGATGGCTTTGGTCACAAACCATGTATTTCCATTGATTGTTCAGTGGGGTCCATCCTCCTAGTCACACCCCACCCTTCAGGATTTTCTGTTGCTGTGCCATGGGCTTTGCCGCCTTAGCTCCCAGGTGAGACGATGTCTGCAGCTTCGCCCCAGTACTCGCCGCCACACTCCATATTCATTGTCAGTCTGTAAGTATGGGTGGATGTTCCATCATTCCCCCTCCCCCTCTTTTTGTGTTCAGTATACCTACTGTTCACTTTCATACTTTTTATACTTTTCATACTTTTTTTCATACTTTTCATCCCTTTTGCGTCTGCTCCTGATGAGTGACAGTGAGTCACAAAACGAGTCGAGCTTCAGATGCTACAATCATATATATATATATGTACTGTATATATGCAATCTAAGAAAAGGTGGGTTGCAGGTTATAATGAATTACTGTGCCAATCGATGTATTTTAATGTATGTTACATTCATGGAATAAATTAATTTTTACAATCTACAGTGTATTTTTGCTCTCCAGCTGCATGCTTCACACAAAGTCCCAAACCCCCCCTTCTTTCTTTTCTTTTTGGAAACCTGGGATAGAGGCATTCTGATCTACATATTAGAGGGCTCATTTAAAGTCCCAGACTCTTCTCTTTTTACGTTCCTAGTAATTAGGAGCGGCAATCTGTCTCCTTCTCTAGTCAGTCCCATCCCCCCACAGTTAGAAACACACACGAGGGAACACATTTAACCCCTTGATCACCCCTTAGTGTTAACCCCCTTCCCTGTCAGTGACATTTACACAGTATTCAGTGCATTTTTATAGCTCTGATCGCTGTATAAATGTCAATGGTCCCAAAAAATTTGTCAAAAGTGCCCGATCTGTCCGCCGCAATGTCGCAGTCCCACTAAAAATTGCAGATTGCTGCCATTACTAGTAAACAAAAATAAATAATAAAAATGCCATAAATCTATCCCATTTTGTAGACGCTACAACTTTTGTACAAACCAATATATATATACGCTTATTGCGATTTTTTTTTTTACCAAAAATATGTAGAAGAATACATATTGGCCTAAACTGATGAAGAAATTTGTTTTTTAAATTTTTTTTGTATATTTTTTTATAGCAAAAAGTAAAAAATGAACGTTTTTTTTCAACATTGTCGCAAAAAAAAAAAAACGCAGAGGTGATCAAATATCACCAAAAGAAAGCTCTATCCGTGGGAAAAAAAAGCACTTAAATTTTGTTTGGGTACAACGTCGCACGACCGTGCAATTGTCAGTTAAAGCGAAGCAGTGCCACATCGCAAAAAATGGCCTGGTCTTTAAGGGGGAAAATCTTCCGGGGCTGAAGTGGTTAATCCCTCTCCACTCTATCCAAAACTAAAAAAATATTTTGCCTTTAGCTACACTTTAAATATAATTTTTTATAACAGTACACCATTAGAGAAATGATTGCCATAACAAATGTGACTTCAGAAACAAAACAGTTCATACCAACAGGTGTAACTAACATTAGAAATTGTACAATTACAAGTGTTATTTGTATTGTATACAAAAAAAAAATGAAAATAACAGCAGCAGTAAATCCCTTTGCATAAATCAGAGCCTATGGTAAAGCCTGCCAGTTCACTTTCCACTGCAATTTGCAGATAATGGTCAACAGTTGACTCGTTTTATGTACACATGTGCTATGTCAAATTGATAAGCCCCACATAATAGCTAGCAATCCCTCTACTGCAGCCTGACTGTTTCCTGTGTGGGCAATCACCAAATGCATGGCATTTCTAACTGTATGAAAACCAATTTTGTGTGTTTCATCGGGGGTAATAGTGTTGCTAGAGGTGCTATTGGCAGATCACAAGCACTGATTTGCAACATTTGTTTAAGCCCCAGTAGCTGACAATCTATTTCTTTTGTCAGCGTTCTAAAAGCTAAATTTTAGTAAATAAGGTTTGTCAAATCTGGTCTTTAAGACTAGAGTTCTATTCTTACAAAATATTGTTTGAGGCCCAAAAGCTGACAGTTTGTTTTCAGATTCACATTATACTGCACTTCTTTAGGAACAAATGGAGTTAAAAAAAAACAAAAACAATTGGCGCTGTAGTCCTCAGAATTGACAATTATTTCCAAAGTTGTTAAACTAAAAGCTTTTCTTCCTGACAAAATATATTGCTATTTTAGGTCTAGGTGTTGAAAATGTATTTCAAACCTCAGTGTATTACAAGCTGTCATATATATATATAAATTATACATATTTCTTCCCAAAATGCCTTGCTTTTGTCCTTCAAAATCTAAAAATAAACATATATAGTTAGTAATGCAAAAGGATTTTATAACAAATTATAATTTGCTTCATTTGAAGGAGCTGACAATCTGAAATATGAGAGGCATTGCTGTTGTCTTATGGGATTTGAAGTAAGGTTAGGACTCCTTTCACACTGAACACCGCCCGGGCCAGCAGTAAAGCGACGCTTGTTTTAGAGGCGCTTTACCGGCGCTGTGTGGGTGGGAGCGGGGCACTTTTAACACCAAAGAAAGGGTTAACAAGGAGTTAAAAGCGCCCAAAAAGTGCTGCTGCCGAATCGCTTTGCAGGTGCTTCGGCAGCTCTGCCGATTGATTTAAATGGCAGAGGCAGTTTTGCAGCAGTCTATACACCACTCTCGCACTACCCCAAAGATGCTACTTGCAGGGCTTTTTTTTCCTGTCCTGCAAGCGCACCGCTCCAGTGTGAAAGCACTCGGGCTTTCACACTGAGAAGGCTTGAGAGGTGCTTTTCAGGCGCTTTACACGCGCTATTACGCCTGAAAAGCGCCTCAGTGTAAAAGTAGCCTTAGTGATTTCACTACTGTGCTACTTACTGTTCACCTTGCTGGAGAGAAAGCTGTAGTGCATGAAAATCCCTGCTTTTGTATTGAGTACCGGCCATAAAGGGGGCAGCTCAGTAAATGAATAAAGCAATTCCTACTAATATGGCTACTTCCACTCAGAGACACAAAGGTCAGTTTAGTAAAGTCAAATAGACTGATCAGTTTGCAAGGGAATTGTCACCATGCTCTTTTTTCAGTACTTTTTTTTATTATAAAGGGTGATAATTTTTTAATGTTCCAACTGACATTTGAATTCCAAACACAGTGTAATAAAAGCAACAATTTGTGATAAAAAGGCCTGTTCAGAGTAAGAGAAGCTTGCTGGGAACATATGCAGGTTATTTTAGAGACTATTCACTTAGCAAAGCGTATGTTTACTTTGCAAAGTGAATTTTGCAAAATGAAATACACGTCAGCTATGAATATTCAATCATGTGCAAAGGAGTTTGTTTAGCACATAATTGGTTAATTGAAGCTTCATCTTATTTATCTTATTTATCTTTATTTATTATAGAAAAAAAAATTTTCAGCGGCGCTCCGCTTTAAGCTCACAGAACACTCACTTTGCACAGGCAACATTCACTTTGTTAAGTGAACAGTCTCAATTCAGACAGGTGTTTGAAATCGAGGGGAATATTGCACTGGTTGCATAAAAGCATTAGTGGTAGATCAATCCCTGACTTACCCTGCCCAGAAGTAAGCTGAGTTTTGGGTGAATTTCTACTGCAATAAGGTAAACACATTTTTTTATTTATCATTTAGTTTGCTAAAATTCAGTTAGCTTGCTAACCTTCTTTTATCCTTTGTTGCATCTCAATGCATTGGGGGGGGGGGGGGGTATGTTTTGGTATGTTTCCTGAACAAGAACCTTCATGGCACCAGATTTTATTTTAATGAAAACTGTGACTGAAAATTACTTTTGAACTTACATGAGTTGTACCTGTTGATCTGCAATCTTTTCTTCGCTACATCCAAGTCCAAAACGATCACTTCCAGTGCTCAGAGGTCTGCCACTGCCTTGTCTGAGCGGTCAGAAAAAAGGGGATGGAGTGCTGAAGTTACACTCTGCAGAGCTCAATGAGAGGAGCTCTAAGAGCTGATTGGAGGGAAGGGACACACCCCCCTCCATACAGCACACAGTAACAGACCAGAGGCTGTAAATCAGCTGGAGTTCCGTCCCCTGTCACCTTTTGTCATGGTGTCAGTAAAACTGGTCAGAAGTGATGCATGCAGATAGCAGAGGAATGAAGCAGCAGACAGATATAACACTTAATGCTCTTAATTGAGACAAGTATACACTATAGAGGGAGATGCTTTGTTTATATTTCACATCTGAGATTTACAACCACTTTAAAGCCTATACAAAGTTATATTGAGTGGGTTTACAAATACTTCAAACATTTTTAAATCCTAAAGCATTTGTCGGGTCCCCTGCCAGCACTTTTGGATCCTCCTGTTCTCTGTGTGCCACCATAGGAAGTCACTTCTTATTGTGGCACGCCTGTGGGCTCAATCCCAAGCCGTGCTGCCTACGTCTATAAACACAGGCAGAGAAGCTCGGCCTCGCCTCCACTCCCTCCTCACAGGATTTGACTTACAGCAGCTTTCAGTAAAACCTGTGAGAGTGGAGAGAAGAGCTGCTGCAGACAGGCACAGCGCTGGATCGAAATAAGGCTCAGGTAAGTATCCTGGGGGTACACATACTGAAAAATGTATTACCTTAATGCAAGGAATACATTAAGGTTAAAAATGTTTAGGCTTTGCAACAACTTTAATATGGGGAACTGAAAGTAGGCTGTGATAAAGTTCACAAAGATGTCATTTATTGGTTTATCGGTTGGTCTTGGATAAAATGTTAATTTTCTAATCCCAATTTTAGTCTTTTTATCACATGTGGGTGTTTTGTGCTTTTGTGTCCACCGTCATTACTGTCAGGTTTTATAGTAATGTATTTTTCAGATATATAAAGTGTAAATGGAGACATTTTCAAGCTATAAGAGTAACTAGCTTCATAGTCCTTAGCCTTGAGTTATTTTTAATAAAAAACTGTACTGATAAGAAGTCATACGCTAAACATCTCCCATATGCCAGAGATTAATTTGTAAAATTCTAATTCATTGAACAAAATTACTGAACTTTACCCTGTCAGGTCACAAATGAATAAAGTGACTGAGCTTTTCAAAATAAATCCTTAAGATACTATTATAAATGACATGAAATAAAGTTTCCAAAATCACAACTAATTAAAACATTTTTAATAACATTACTAACATTTTATTACATCAACTTCATGATTCAATAATGCTTTGACTTATAGAGCAGTAACTAATATTTTGTTGACCTAGCAGTTATTAACATTACATTCACATACGAGTGTGGTACAAGAACAAATGATCAAATTATGTTATATGTAAGGCAAGTACAGGCAGTCCCCAGCTTACGAACAACCTGTAGGTTGTTCTTAAAGCAGAGTTCCACTCAAAAATGGAACTTCCGCTCTTCGGATTCCTTCCCCCCTCCAGTGTCACATTTGGCACTTTTCGGGGGGGGGGGGGGGTAGCAGATACCTGTCTAATCCAGGTATTTGCTCCCACTTCCAGGCATAGATCACTGCAGGCTCTGCGGCAATCTACATCATATATACTTAAAGGAAGCTCAAAAGCTCCATCCCCTTGAGTCAATTTAAATGGGTAGCAAGGATCATTAGTAGTAATGCTGACACCCGAGAGATACAGAAATGGAGGACAGGCTGCGGCAACGGGGCTATCCCAAAGACATGATTCGTAGAGAACGTATCTGTTTATATGATAATACCAAAATCCTTATCTCGGGCCACAGAATGCCCTTCATTTCTCAATTCCATCCATTAAAAAACACTGGTCCATTTTGAACAACAGTTACCCTTCGGTCCCAGAGTTTTACTATGCCCCCCTGCCATCGTACCGTCAAGGGAAGAGTATTTATGATAGATTAGTAAAATCTGTACCTACTCCTCGTGTGACCTTTTTAGGTGCCAAAAACAAGGGATTGTTCCTCTGTCTTTGCTGTATACAATGCACTAGTATGATCAAGGGCAAATGTTTTTCACACCCTCAAAAGGGTTATGACATACCTATCAAAGATTATTACACCTGCCAATCCTCTTATGTCATTTATATCATCAAATGTCCATGTGGACTCCTCTATGTGGGGGAGACTACACAAAAAATAAAAGATCGTATAGCGAGACACAAATATTCCTTTAGGGATAAGTTGGATAAATTACCACTAGCCAGACATTTCATGGAAAAAGGTCATATGGTTTCTTGGGTCAGATTTATGGTGATTGATGGTGTGTCAAAAAACAGACGGGGTGGCAATGGGCAATTGGAGTTGAGAAAAAGAGAAGTGAATTGGTTACACCGGCTTGATACCCTCCAACCTATAGGGTTGAATTCAGATTTTGATTTGTATTTATTTGTTTAATGGTATACTTTTATTATTTTTCCTTGTCAATGTGTTCATTATCACAAATAAATTTTTTCTTTTTCTATTTTTTTATAGGATTCCTGATCGATCGATATAATCTGTGAAGTGTAGGAATACTGTTACACCTGTTGATCTTTTGTTCCGAGATTGTATTACATTGTATATTTTATCATATGTTTTTGTTCATTATGATTCGTTAATTATTGATTCCAGACAGACTGTTTGATTGCTTAATAGATTACAGATGAGTTCTCTATATATATTGTACCATTCATGTGGTCATTCATAGGCATGAAGTTTTGAAGAAGGGTGTGATCTGTATTAGCCCGAAACTGTTACTACTATGACTGCCTGTATATTTCGGATGGTTTAATTTTTTCATTAAAACACTTTTTTGTGCAGCAATCCTTGATTCTCTCTCCATATATTTGCAACTTTCATGAGCTGAAATATTGTAATTAGTTGGGCTTATGATATATAGACTGTTCTGTACATTTCAGAGGGAGGATGTGGTTCTTTTTTTGCCTTAAGTGTCACCGTTACATACAAGATTCAATTCACCACCAACATCATGGAACATATGCATCATTTCACCTTCTGTACCTTTATTTATACTTTCTTCTGCCTTAGAGAAAATATAGGTACAATAATGTGCATACCTTAGCTGCAAACTAACCTAATTAAAGTCAACTTCACAATTGTGTACTTAGTCTTCATAACAGGTCCTAGATAAGGAAAGGTACAGGCAGTGGCGTTGCTAGGGGGTGGCTTTTGGGGCTATAGCCCCGAATCTGGTGCCCATAGCCCCGAGTCTCTGCAGGGTCCCCAAGGGGAGGGGAGGCTCTCTGGGGACCCTGATGCAAGGAGGAGGCTCTATGGGGACCCTGATGTAAGGGGGTGGGGCTCTCTGGGGATATATACACACACACACATATATTACTGTATATACATCTGTATGCCCACCCAAGCATATGACTTTCTTTACTACGCTGCTATGGGCTCTAGCCCCAGATCTTTTGTAGACCTAGCAATGCCCCTGGGTACAGGTAAATGTGAATGACTTGTGGGATTTGCTTTTCTTGCTCTTCATTTTTATTTTCTAGGATTTTTGTACAGTCATCATACTAATCAGCAGTTCATTGCATATATAGATCTATTCCCCTCAGTCCCTGTCCCCTGACAGTTCTCACAATCAAATGTCCAGTATAGAAATTTTAGTAAGAGGCCCAATATTCTATTGCTATGCTTTTGCATTGTGAGAGAAAGCTTGAGAACCTAAAGAAAGCTCATGTAGACACAGAAAGAACATACAAACTCCATATTACGCGAGATGAGATTTAATCCCAAGACCCAAAGCTACAGGGCAAATTGCTCACCACCTATCACCTCTTTTATTTCAGATTTTTAGAATCTTATTATATGCCCCCTATTTTTCTTAGCACACTACGTCTACATTTTATTTCTACAAAATTTTAATATCAGATTATTATTATGTTTTCTGTTTATGCATTATCACTGCTTTTACCATACTACTTAAGCCTATTTTGCAGTTCTTGAAACCATTCTACTCTAAGTACTAAGTGCTTGATTTACCAAGGCAACTAGATGTTCACCTTGCAAGGGAATTTTCGCCAGAGCTTAAAGAAGGTGCTGAAATTTCACTTTGCAAAGAATGGCCTATCATATGCAAGGAAAATGTAAAACATGCAATTTTGTTTGCACGCAATCGATAAAGGAAGTCAGCAGAGCTTCTCCTCATTCACTAACCTCTAGGGGAAATTCCCTTGCAAAAGTGCAACTTCCCCTGCAAAGTGAACAGTGTATATACCTTTAGTAGATCAACCCAAACTGTACATGGCTTTCTCTGATTAATCCCGCTCTTGCTTAGGGTATTTAGTACTCGTAGAAGTTATTTTTTGTTTTGTAAGGTCATAGGTTTTTTTAAGGTCATCCAATTCAAACAGTTGAAATTAAATGGATTTCTTTTTAGTTCAGTTTGTTTTTATTGTTTATTATGTGCATTTATTTAAACTTGAATCTACAGTAGATCTAATTTTCAATAAATGCACATAACAAACAATACTAATTGTATAATTCACATAGTTGAAATTGTCCGAACTAGGCCTGAATGTATAAGTTTGCTCCCGTTCACACCAGGGCGACTTGTCATGCAATTTGATAATTCCAAATCGCATGACAAGTCGCACCCTATTGTCAGCAATGGAACTGTTCAAATCGGCAATGTAACTGTTCAAATCGGTGCAACTCTGACTTTGCGGTGCCGCATCGATTGTAAAAAAAAGGTTCCCGCACCTGCATGAAGTGGCACAGATGTCAGCCAAGTAGCACCTGAAATCGCACTGACCTACTACTTTGAAATCGTGTTACTTCAAGTGAAGTAGCACGATTTCAAAGTAGCATCAATGTGAACCAGGGCTAAAACGATTTTCTTCAGACCACTGTATCTGGTGTATTATAATATCCCTATAATATTCAGTAATATTACATTGTCCCATTTCTTTTCCTGCATGTTTTTGAGTTTGTATCACTGCAAATCTTCCTCCACAGAATTATTAAAATTCCTCTTTTTAAATTTGGTTTCAATCTAAGTAATAGTTATTTTACTGCTTGCCCTTTTTACTTTTTTCCTTACATTATTTTCAACTTTTTTATTAATAAGATGACAGTAACGGCATTCTATTTTGTAAGAATGTGATAAACAGAGGCAACAATTCTTTCTTGAAATGAATAATGAAAATACAAAGCAATGTCTGGAAAATGAAAAAATGTAGAGCTGAACTTTTATGTGTATTGTAAAACATGAGTTATAGTTAAACATGAAAAGGTAAGCTGTATAGGAGTTGACAAAAATCAGTAATAGATTCCTGAGTAGGTTAGGTCTATTGGAGATTGAGAGAAAATGTTGCATCTCAGGAATGGAATAATAAATGTTCTAGTTAGTTCCATAAGGAAGTAATAAAATCATGTATAATGATTTTTTATTAACTATCTTATCGAGTATGAAAAGCTTTTACTTTAACTTGTACAAATCAGATGCTATAGAATGAGTAGAATGAGTTTCTGGATGCCATTATGTCAGTAGTCATAGGTGATGTGCTAGATGTTGCCACCAATATGACAACTTCTTTAGCTGTGGCCATGTTCATTATGGAGTAAGAAATTCAATTTGTAGAGTTTATAGTTCTTGGAGCTATAGTTTTGAAGACTGTACTTGTCCATAGTGTGCTAATGTGAGCAGGAATTTTGGAAAAAAATAGCAGATTATGTTTTACCCTACAGCCATGTCCCCATCAAAGGGTAATAACATTAAAGTGGTGTTCCGGCCGAAATTACACTTTTTGAATAAAAATCCCCCTATAATACACAAGCTTAATGTGTTCTAGTAAAGTTAGTCTGTAAACTAAGGTCCATTTTGTTAGGTTATCACAGCATTTTGAAAGTTTATAAACTAGCAGCAGACTGTGGTCATCTTAAGTGTGGGCATCTGAAGCCAGACTGTATTTCTTCCTGGATTTTATCCTTGCAGATCTCACACATGCTTATTGCTGCACAAGCGGTGTAATAGGTTTCAGGTCAGGTTTCCATAGCAACATCAGTGTCAGAGGAAGTTGCCGCCCCTTATCTATGCTAACCTCCCCTCCTCCCTCCAGGAACCAGGAAACACACACACACAGCGGCTACTTTTTTTCTGTACAGCTTTTCATTAAAAAAAAATAATAATAATCTCAGCAACACAATTCATTTATGCATCTAGATGTATTGAAGACGACTTTATGAAGTTCAAACTGCGCATATTAAAAATAAATAGGGCTTGTGTTTTGGTGTTATATGGGATGGGATGGTGGGAGTATTTAAAAAACTGCTTATTTACAACTATTTGCACAAACAACTTTCTCTACATTACATAGATAATTGTGTTAAAATTGAGAAAATATTCCCCCATCACATCACATCGCCCCCGCCAAATCGCATCGCCCCCAGCAAATCACATCGCCCCAGTAGATCGCATCAGCACATTGCATCGCATCGCCCCCAGCACATCGAATCGCATCAACACATCGAATCGCATCGTCCCAGCACATCGTATCGCCCCCAGCACATTGCATCGCACTGCCCCCAGCACATTGAATCGCATCGCCCCAGCACATCGAATTGCATCTCCCCCAGCACATTGAATCGCATCGCCCCCAGCACATCGCATCGCACTGCCCCCAGCACATCGAACTGAATCGCCCCAGCACATCGAATCGCACTGTCCCCAGCACATCGAATCGCACTGCCCCCAGCACATCGAATCGCATCGCCCCAGCACATCGAATCGCATCTCCCCAGCACATCGCATCGCATTTCCCCCAGCACATTGCATCACCCCCAGCACATCGAATCACATTGCCCAAAGCACATTACATCACCCCCAACACATCGAATCACATCAGCACATCGAATCGCATTTCCCCAGCACATCGCATTGAATCGCATCGCCCCAGCACATTGAATCGCATCGCCCACAGCACATTGCATCACCCCAACACATCAAATCTCATCAGCACATCAAATCGCATCGCCCCAGCACATTGGATCGCATCTCCCTAGCACATCCAAACCAATCTATTAACCTTCTATGAGGAGGTGAGTTGCCATTTAGATAAAGGAAGGCCCGTAGATGTGGTGTATCTGGATTTTGCAAAAGCATTTGACACAGTTCCCCATAAACGTTTACTGTACAAAATAAGGTCCGTTGGCATGGACCATAGGGTGAGTACATGGATTGAAAACTGGCTACAAGGGCGAGTTCAGAGGGTGGTGATAAATGGGGAGTACTCAGAATGGTCAGGGGTGGGAACCTTGCAAAAAGACCTGAACAAATTAATGGGGTGGGCAACTACATGGCAAATGAGGTTCAATATAGAAAAATGTAAAATAATGCATTTGGGTGGCAAAAATATGAATGCAATCTATACACTGGGGGGAGAACCTCTGGGGGAATCTAGGATGGAAAAGGACCTGGGGTCCTAGTAGATAATAGGCTCAGCAATGGCATGCAATGCCAAGCTGCTGCTAACAAAGCAAACAGAATATTGGCATGCATTAAAAGGGGGATCAACTCCAGAGATAAAACGATAATTCTCCCGCTCTACAAGACTCTGGTCCGGCCTCACCTGGAGTATGCTGTCCAGTTCTGGGCACCAGTCCTCAGAAAGGATGTACTGGAAATGGAGCAAGTACAAAGAAGGGCAACAAAGCTAATAAAGGGTCTGGAGGATATTAGTTATGAGGAAAGGTTGCGAGCACTGAACTTATTCTATCTGGAGAAGAGACACTTGAGAGGGGATATGATTTCAATTTACAAATACTGTACTGGTGACCCCACAATAGGGATTAAACTTTTTTGCAGAAAAGAGTTTAACAAGACTCGTGGCCAATCATTAAAATTAGAAGAAAAGAGGTTTAACCTTAAACTACGTAGAGGGATCTTTACTGTAAGAGCGGCAAGGATGTGGAATTCCCTTCCACAGGCAGTGGTCTCAGCGGGGAGCATTGATAGCTTCAAGAAACTATTAGATAAGCACCTGAATGACCGCAACATACAGGGATATACAATGCAATACTGACATATAATCACACACATAGGTTGGACTTGATGGACTTGTGTCTTTTTTCAACCTCACCTACTATGTAACTATGTATGTAACATCGAATTGCCCAAAGCACATTGCATCGCCCACAACACATCGAATCGCATCACCCCCAGCATATCGAATTGCAACCCCCCAGCACATCGAATCGCCCCAGCACATCGAATCGCATCGCCCCAGCACATCGAATCGCATCTCTCCAGCACATCGAATCACATTGCCCCCAGCCCATTGCATTACCCCCAGCACATCGAATCGCATCGCCCCCAGCACATCGAATCGCAACCCCCAGCACATCGAATCACCTCAGCACATCGAATCGCATCGCCCCAGCACATCAAATTGCATCTCCCCAGCACATCGAATCGCATCGCCCCCAACCCATTGCATCACCCCCAGCACATCGAATCGCATCGCCCAAAGCACCTAGCATCACTCCCAACACATCGAATCGCATCTGCACATCGAATCGCAACGCCCCCAGCACATCGAATCATATCGCCCCAGCACATCGAATTGCATATCCCCCAGCACATTGAATCGCAACGCTCCCAGCACATTGTATCACCCCCAGCACATCGAATCGCATCGCCCAAAACACATTGCATCACCCCCAACACATCGAATCATATCAGCACATTGAATCGCCTCACCCCCAGCACATCGCATCTAATCGCATCACCCCCAGCACATCACATCAGCACAGTGGGGTGGGATGGGGTGGGGTGGGATGGAATGAGGTGGGGTGGGGTATCGATCTATATCTATATCTATCTATATCTATACACACACAAACACATGCATACAAAAAATTCTAAAATACAAAAGACAGCAAGAGAATTGTGGCAAAAGCAGTGGGTGAGGGTTGTGTGTTTTCTTCTTTGTACTTATGATCGCTGTGATTATTTGACAGGGGGTAAACACATGATTATCATTTTCAGTTAACTAATCATAACAAGGCTCTTGAAATTTGTGGATGCTAGAGCTGGCTGAAGCTTGCATGACACCGGCAGAAGTTTGTTTGTGGTATTGCAATATGCTTCTAGAATAGATGTGATGTGACATCCAGGTGTAAGCATGTCTAGAACTGCTTCAGTGTAATAACCATGGAGATTTCAGATAAGATATCCAAGCCATTTCTGTTGGACCTTTAAACTCCAAGGGGCAATGGCTCTCCTTCAGCCTCGGTTCACACCAGAGGCGGCACGACTTGCAGGTCGCCTCACCGAGGCGACCTGCACACGACTGCCCGGGCGACTTGCAAAACGACTTCTGTATAGAAGTCTATGCAAGTCGCCCCAAGTCGCCCCCAAAGTCGTACAGGAACCTTTTTCTAAGTCGGAGCGACTTGCGTCGCTCCCCTTAGAACGGTTCCATAGCACAGAACGGGAGGCGACTTGTCAGGCGACTAGGTCGCCTGACAAGTCGTCCCTGTGTGAACCGAGCCTCAGGGTGCTCCTGGATCACCAAATTTCTCTACAATCTATACCTTTAACTATTGAAGAAAGAGCTACACTTAAAGTGGAGGGCCACCCTAAAAATAAATTTCACCTTATTATCTTCCTTTTAATGTACTAATAAACATTTATTAAAAAAAAAAATTTCACTTGCCTGGAAAACCCTGTTGCTAGGCAGACTTCCTAATCTGCCTTCTTCCTATTCCGCGGTGATCTACCTCTCTTCCTTCCTTGCATTGCCTCATGAGAAATAAGTGTCATAAATTCCCATGAGTCTGTGGGCATGACTGTGCTGAAAAAACGTGTTATTTGCAGGCAGGAAATGATGCGATTTGAGGCAGATCACAGCGCCATTTTTAAAAAGGGAACAAAGCCCTTTTTTGCCAGAACACTTGTGGATGTCCTGTATTCCTCTACCTCTATTCTCCACCTTATTCCTCTACCTCTATTCTCCATTGTATTCCTCTACCTCTATTCTCCACTGTATTCCTCTACCTCTATTATACACTGTATTCCTCTACCTCTATTATACACTGTATTCCTCTACCTCTATTATACACTGTATTCCTCTACCTCTATTATACACTGTATTCCTCTACCTCTATTATACACTGTATTCCTCTACCTCTATTATACACTGTATTCCTCTACCTCTATTATACACTATCTTCCACCAAATTCATCCTTTATGCACCATCACATTCTCTATCCTTCATCCTTCATTTTCATCCTCTCCCTCCTCCTTCATCCACTATCTTTCATCGTTCTCCACCTCTATCGTACATACACTAACCTCCTCCATTTTCCTTCACCTTCAAACTTTATCCACCATCTCATCCACTATCTTGCTCTGTCCTCCATAGTATAATTGCAGAATAACCGGTGTCTAATAGAAAAGCAGATAACTGTTTTGAAATAGTCAAATATAAATAACATTTCTACTAAATTTTCTTGTAATGGAACAGATACTAGTATGCAGACAAGAAACTGATAGCCCAATAGAATGTTGTTTATGCTCATCTCTTTCACTACACCATGGTGAATGAGCAGCTTGCACAGAGCAGTGGCTTGGGAGTGAGAACTTGGCATGAGGATGGAGCCAGGAGCACCGACTTTGAGATGAGGAGAATCAATGCTGCTCTGTGCAAAATCACTACACAGAGCAGGTAAGTATAACATGTTTGTTTTTTGTTTTTTTTTAAGAAAAAACACTTGATCCTAAAAATAACACTTTAAAGCACAAAGGAAGTGACTAATATAACTAGGTATGAAATAGTATTAAAGAACACCAATATTGCATGCCATAGCCACATGCCACTGACCATGCAACAAGTTTACTGGTTTTCCTAACTTTACTTTTACCTAACTTTCCTAATGAAAACAACTTCTGGTGAATACGTTTGTACAAAGTTTCAGAATGTTGTTGTTGGCCATGCCTGAAAATGCCGTGACTAATTTTTTGATTGCTCCCCAGCAAAGCTCCTACAGCCACTGTAGTATGGTGAATTTGTATGCAACCACCTTGTCTGTGTAGTTTTGTAGGACTCTGAAATTTAATTTCAATCTATAAGCTCCATAGTAGTCTACTATATGTAGGATACAAAAAGCTTCAGCAACCTTTTTCATAACTAATATATAACTAAATATACTCCTAAGCTGTACCGATCTATGGGTCACATAAGCCCAAGGATTACTGTTATGCTCTAGCACAACGCAAAGGTTTGGCAAGAATTCCAATTTTTGAGAAAGCCTAGTTATCCCAGAGGGGAGGTAAAGCAGACACAAGCACACCAATTTCCCAAGGCACTTCTCAAGTATGCCATTAAAACAAAGACAAATATACATTGCAAGGGGAACATGCTCAGCTAATATTGGCAGCAGTAACCATATGCAGGCACGGACACCCAGGAACAGTACAAGCAGGTTTGTCTTACATTTTTATTCAGCAAAGCAACAAACACAGCTGTCAGTGCAGGAGGCCTTTGTTCAGCAAGATTTTAGCATGAACAAACAAAACACCTGCTTATCTGAACCACTGACTAAACTCAGGTCAGTTCTTGATTACCACGGTGCATCCTAAAAGGTCCTCAAAACAAACAGCTAGCTCTTGTACATTTTCCTGTCACCACCTAACATTTTCTTCCAGCAGCAGGCTTTCACAAGAGAGTGAGTGCAAGAGATCTGAACAGCAGTGTGTTCACATGCAGTATATAAAGGCCTATGGACAATAGAGGTTAACTACTTCAATACAGGGCACTTTCACCCCCTTCCTGCTCAGTCCAATTTTCAGCTTTCAGCACTGACACACTCTGAATGACAATTGCTCCGTCATGCAAAACTGTACCGGAATGAGATTTGGATAATTTTTTTGACTCAAAAAGAGCTTTCTTTTAGTGGTATTTAAAAAAAGTGTGTTTTTTTTAATTTCTGTTATATAATGTTGCACATAAATAATCTTTCTTCATAAATTTAGGCCTAACTGTATACTGCTACATTTCTTTGGTAAAAATAACTAAAATTGGTGTATAATATTTAGTCTGTAGGAAAGTTATAGAGTCCACAAACTATGGTATGTATCTGAACATCGATCAATCCTGATGTGCTGATGGCCTAATTTCTTGAGAACCAAAAATGCCAGAAGAGTACAAGTATCCCCCAAATGACCCCTTTTTTGCAAAGAAGACACTCCAAGGTATTTCGTAAGAGGCATGGTGAGTTTTTTGAAGTTGTAAATTTGTGTCACAATTTTTGGGAAAATTAAAAAATTTAAAAAAAAACTGTACTGCTGTACTGCACTGTCATCAGTGCAGTACAGCATCATCATATAACTGGTGATCGATCATGGACACTGACTGGTGACAGCTTTTTAATTTTCTTTTATTCTTATTCAATTTTTTTCCTTTTTTGCGATTCTTTTTTTTTTTTTTAACACACTGTAGGTAGAGCAATAAAGTGTTACCATATTAACACTGTAATACTCTGGGGAAGTGATCAGGATTTTTTATTTTATTTTATGATTTAGATTGCCTATACCAGTGAATTTCATTGGTATAAGCAACCATTTTTACTAAATGAAATTAATTCATTCAGTGTGCATTGTTGTGATTGGCCACAGCTAATCACATGGTACAGATGGGCTTTGATTGGCCCTGTCTGTACCATGTGATCACTGTGACCCATCACAGCTAGAAACACAATTGTACACAATGAATGGCATGAATCAAAGCCATTCATTGTATACAATTGTCATGTGATCTGCTATGATTGATCACAGCTATCACATGGTACCAGCAGTGGACCGGTACACTGATCAGTCATCGGCTGTGTCCGACAGTATGACAAGGTCCCACACATACATCATTTGACTAAAGGCTGGACAGGAAGTGGTTAATAATGAGATCTGGCTACCAGGTGATATTTGGACCTATGAATTTGGTTTTATCCCACCTAAAGCTCTACAAAGACTCTGGGCTACAGGAACTAGAACAGAACTTGTTACTATTATAAGAAAAAAAGGAAGGGGTTTCTCCATAACAGCCACAAACGCTGGTGCCCTTCACTAAGTGTATATGAGAAACCTAGGTGACACATACACACCATCCACAATTCCTGGCAGCCAGTGCCTCACAATATACAATATGTATAAAAGAAAATAAAATAAATTAAGCAACAGCATCATGGTATTAAGAATATTGTAGGAGCCACATAAAATAGAGAGAAAATGATTAATTTTGATATTTAGTTCTAAATCATTATGTGTCAGGACTGAAATAAGAAAAACATATTTTAAAATGAAGTACAGATTAAAAGGTTACAGATATTTGATGCAGACTTTGTATACTTTCTTTCTCTCTCTACTTTACTAATTACTAGTGGAGAGGAGAAATATGAACAAATTGTCTCTGTAAGGTATCTTCCACAACAGTAGTATCTAAAGCTGAACTTCGGCCATAAAAACTTAAATATATTTCTATAAAAACAAAGTGATGCTCTGGATGGCTGCACACCTTGTGGACTTTATTTATTTATCAAATTCAGGTACTAAAATATAAAATCACAGTGAGGGAAGGAAAGATATTTGACATGTTTTGTGCTATATTCCTCAATAGCCACAAAGGATAGAAATACACTTTGTGTGTACAAAATGCTTTCAAAAATCCAGTTTTTACCTTGTAAAATTGGTGTTGACATAGACACTACATAGCATAAAGCCTGTGCATGGACCTGAGCTGTGAGAGGGACCCAACAGGGCCACCCAATACAGGCTGCTTTCAAAAAACTACAGGAGGGGGGTAGGCACAAGACCATTCACCTTGTTCAAGGAGAGAGCGCAGTAGTGACCAGTATTTATTATAGGAAGCACTTGAGCAGAGTCAAAGTTTCACACTGTACAAATCTAGGAATACACGAAGCACACCAAAATTTAGGTAAGAATGTCTCATGCCTCTTGTATTTAGAAAATAATTGCTTATCTCAGAGCTCAGCTTTAACTTCAGTTGTTAGGGCTCCATCACAATGTATGTTCCTAAAGCCTGATACACACTGACAGTTTTTTTTTGTTCATTCGACCAAGCGGGCTGAATGAAAAAAAAACTGAGGAGCTCATGAGGAGTTCGCTGCACTAACTATGCAATGATAGTACAGCAATCACCTCGCTGAGATATTGTGTTCTGACAGGTGGATTGCTCCCCCACCAGAACATACCAGTCAGCAAGCGCTGATCGGATGCCTATCAGCTGCTGTTTTTCCAGCATGCCCATTCAACAGAAGGCAGATGTTCGGCCGGCTTGTGTTGAATAGGCTGCTGTACACACGGGCTGAATGTCGGCCGGTTTCTATTGAACAGAGCGATACCAGCCAATATTCAGCCTGTGTGTATCAGGCTTTAGCTCTTTTTACAAACTCATTGCTACAAAGCTCTATATTGTGCCCTTATTACCAGGGAGGTCTATATTATGCCTCTACCTCGCAATGGGCCAAGATACATGGTCTGTGGGGTCTTAAGGACCAAAATTGGGCACAACACACCTAAAAGAAAGTGGAACACTTATTTTTTCATCTGATGGATGCATAGAAATACAGTAAATAGCACATATCATTGGAGTGAAGCAAGTGGCTTTTTAGTACTACTTCACAGGTTCATAGTACTTGGGTTCCACCAATTTTGATCTCCGCATTTACATAAGAAAAAATGAAAAGATGATTAAATATAAAAGGACTGAAGCACGGTTTAAAACACTGGAGGGTTGTTTACTAAAAGCAAAGCTTTGTGAATGTGGTGATAATTTTTTTTGAAAAGATTACCCAATCACATGCAACAAAAAAATTAAAATTCCCTTATAAAAGTAAAACTTTCCTTGAAAAGTGAACAGCCTACTTTTTGAGGATGCCTATTTAGGAAAAAGCGTGTTGTGTGGAGCTGCTCTGTGATGTAAACTTGCATGCTGGCCAATCCTACGACAGTGCTCTATATACTCTTTACTGTTTGTTCCTACTGAACATGTGAGTGCAATACTTTTTAAATAAATTTGTGTTTTATCCTTTGTTTCATTTGGTCATTATCTGTGCAATCAACTGTGGGCTAAGGAGACAAATATCCTCTGTTGTTATCATAATGGAGCTGATTAACTCACGACCCTCATTTTATTATTATTATTCAAAGAGCTCACTCCACACTCCAAAGACCTTCTGGTAGGTTAATTGGATCCTGTCTAAATTGTCCCTAGTATGAATGAATGTGAGTTAGGGAGATTAGATTGTAAGCTCCTTGAGGGTAGGGACTGATATGAATGTACAATGTATATGTAAAGCGCTGCGTAAATTGATGGCGCTATATAAGTACCTGAAATAAATAAATAAATAAATAAATAAATAAATAAAGAGCTCTGTGGTCTTTTCTCTGGTAAAAGGCTGTGCACGAGGGAGCAGCACCTGAACCATGGAAGCACTTTTTTGTTTAAATGTCACTTAAAGCACCTTGAGTCACTGGTGAACTTTTGAAATAATTTTTGGACTTTTTGGCACATATGCATTTATGCTTTGCTCTTATTATTCCTGTTTATGTTTGTTGGTTTTGTTTCACTTTGTGATTGCATTTAAAGGGGACATGTACACTTATTTTTGTTTTATTTTATTGAACAGCCTATTTGCCTTAATTAATCAACTCCCTGAAAAGAATGTGTTTCATTTATTTTTAAGAGGTAATCTGTTGAATGCCACTTTTGCAGTGTCAGTATTCCACTTGTATCATCCACTCATACTGTTTATTAGGGATGAGCCGAACACCCCCCGGTTCGGTTCGCACCAGAACCCGCGAACGGACCGCAAGTTCGCACGAACGTTAGAACCCCATTGACGTCTATGGGACTCGAACGTTCGAAATCAAAAGTGCTCATTTTAAAGGCTAATTTGCATGGTATTGTCCTAAAAAGGGTTTGGGGACCCGGGTCCTACCCCAGGGGACATGTATCAATGCAAAAAAAACTTTTAAAAACGGCCGTTTTTTCGGGAGCAGTGATTTTAATGATGCTTAAAGTAAAAAAAAAAAAGTGAAATATTCCTTTAAATATCGTACCTGGGGGGTGTCTATAGTATGCCTGTAAAGTGACGCGTGTTTCCCATGTTTAGAACAGTCCCTGCACCAAATGTCATTTTTAAAGGAAAAAATCTCATTTAAAACTGCTTGCGGGTTTAATGTCATGTCGGGTCATGGCAATATGGATGAAAATCAGTGAGACAAACGGCATGGGTACCCCCCAGTCCATTACCAGGCCCTTTGGGTCTTGTATGGATATTAAGGGGAACCCCGCACCCAAATTAAAATAAGGAAAGGTCCCTATATACTCTGAACAGCAGTATACAGGCGGTGCAAACAAGACAGGGACTGTAGGTTTGTTGTTAAGTAGAATCTGTTTGTAATTTTGAACATTTTTAATGTGTTTAGCTCCAGCCAAAAAATCTTTTCTAAGCTTTTTGGAAAACATAGGGAAGGGTTATCACCCCTGTGACATTTGTTTTGCGTCTTTCCTCCTCTTCAGAAGATTTCACCTCACTTTTTTGTCCCAATGAAAAATGTTTTTTGAAAATTTGTGTTTTTTTGTGGAACAAGGATTGGAAAGCATCAGTGGAAAGGAAAAATTGTTTTCCCATATTAACTCTTACAGGAGAGAATTTCCCTTCCTTAGGGGTAGATTTCATCTCACTTCCTGTTGTCTCCTTCCGTTTGCAAGTAGGAGTCGTTTGTAAGTTAGATGTTTGAAAGTAGGGTCCTGCCCTATATACTCAGCAGAAATTTGGGCCTTAGGTGTTGCTGTGGCCAAAACACTGTAAGCCCTCACAGGGCCCTGCTGTGAAATATTAGATCAAGAATTGTAATTACATGCCCCTGTTGAACAGGAGCTGAAAAATTAGGCCTTAGGCACTGGTGCTGGTGCCACAACACTGCAACCCCTCACAGACACTCTAGTTGGAACGCAGGAACGAGCCCTGCTGCAAAGTATTGCATCAAAAATTGTAATTACACGCCCCTGTTAGACAGGGGCAGAAAAATTGGGTCTTAGGCACTGGTGCTGGTGCCACAACACTGCAACCCCTCACAGACACTCTAGTTGAAACGCAGGAACAAGCCCTGCTGCAAAGTATTGCATCAAAAATTGTAATTACACGCCCCTGTTAGACAGGGGCTGAAAAATTGGGTCTTAGGCACTGGTGCTGGTGCCACAACACTGCAACCCCTCACAGACACTCTAGTTGGAATGCAGGAACAAGCCCTGCTGCAAAGTATTGCATCAAAAATTGTAATTACACGCCCCTGTTAGACAGGGGCTGAAAAATTGGGTCTTAGGCACTGGTGCTGGTGCCACAACACTGCAACCCCTCACAGACACTCTAGTTGGAATGCAGGAACGAGCCCTGCTGCAAAGTATTACATCAAAAATTGTAATTACACGCCCCTGTTAAACAGGGGCTGAAAAATTGTGCCTTAGGCACTGGTGGTGGCGCCCAGAACCAAAAATGTTCTTACAAGCTATCAGCGTGATGATTGAGGAGGAAGAGGATAATTACTCAGGGATAGTCACTCAGCATCAGCATAGGCAGTCTTTGAAGGGATCTGAGATTTCAAAAAAAATTATTCGGTTACATCTGCATCAGGTGCTTGGTAGCTGGTGGTGATCCAAGACTGATTCATTTTTATGAAGGTCAGCCGATCGACCGAGTCGGTGGACAGACGCACCCTGTGATCGGTTACCACGCCTCCAGCAGCACTGAATGTGCGTTCCGAAAGAACGCTGGATGCAGGACAGGCCAGTAGCTCAATTGCATACTGTGCAAGCTCTGGCCAGTGATCCATCCTCAAGACCCAGTAACCCAGAGGATTTTCGGTGGGAAAGGTGTCCAAGTCTGATCTTGCCCCTAGGTATTCCTGCACCATGTAAAACAGACGCTGGCGATGGTTGCTGGAACCGATCATACCTTGGGGCTGCGGACCAAAAAATTGTCTGAACGCATCGGTCAGACGGCCACCTTCTCCACCGCTCCTTCTTTGACTGACCGAAGCCTCAGCAACACGTTGTCCAGAAACAGGAGTTTGTAACCTCCCAGTCTCTGGGAACGCGTTGCACAGACCTTTCTGCAAGGCCTCCCGAAGATGTTTCATCCTCTGCTCCCTCTGCGATGGCAAGATAAGGTCCGCAACCTTACCCTTGTAACGTGGATCAAGGAGGGTTGCCAGCCAGTATTGGTCCTTCTCCTTGATACCACGAATACGAGGATCCTTACGCAGGCTTTGCAGGATCAGGGAGGCCATGCAGCGTAGGTTTGCTGAGGCATTCGGTCCGGAGTCCTCTGGGTCACTAAGGACAACAACGTCCGCAGCCACCTCCTCCCAGCCACGTACAAGTCCATGTGTTCCTTGGGACTGATCCCTTAAAGACTGCTGATGCTGAGTGCCAGGCTCCACCTCCATACTGACACAATCTTCCTCCTCCTCCTCCTCCTCCTCCTCGTCCTCTTCCTGTGTGATCGGCGGGCACGCAGGAACACTGTCTGGATAAAGGGGGCCTTGAGAGCTAAGGAAGTCCTCCTCTTCCTGCCTCTGTTCTGCCTCAAGTGCCCTGTCCATTATTCCACGCAGCGTGTGCTCCAACAGGTGGACAAGGGGGACAGTGTCACTGATGCATGCACTGTCAGTGCTCACCATCCTCGTGGCCTCCTCGAATGGTGACAGGACAGTGCATGCATCCCTGATCATGGCCCACTGGCGTGGGGAAAAAAAACCAAGGTCCCCTGACCCTGTCCTGGTGCCATAGTCGCACAGGTACTCATTGATGGCCCTCTGCTGCGTGTGCAGCCGCTGCAGCATGGCCAACGTCGAGTTCCACCTGGTGGGCATGTCACAGATTAGGCGGTTCTTGGGCAGGTTAAACTCCTTTTGGAGGTCCGTCAGCCGAGCACTGGCATTATATGACCGGCGGAAATGCACACAGACTTTCCTGGCCTGCCTCAGGACATCCTGTAAGCCCGGGTACCTGCCCAAGAACCGCTGCACCACCAAGTTAAGGACGTGAGCCAAACAGGGCACATGGGTCAGTTGTCCCTGTCGGAGGGCAGAGAGGAGGTTGGTGCCATTGTCGCAAACCACCATTCCTGCCTTAAGTTGGCGTGGCGTCAACCACCTCTGAACCTGCCCCTGCAGAGCTGACAGAACCTCTGCCCCAGTGTGGCTCCTGTCCCCCAAGCACACCAGCTCAAGCACCGCATGGCATCTTTTGGCCTGCGTACTTGCGTAGCCCCTTGAACGCCTACGGAGCACCGCTGGTTCCGAGGAAGAGGCCATGGAGGAAGAAGAAGAGGAGGGGGTGGAGGAGAGAGGTGTGTCACAATCAGCATTTTGGAGGCGTGGTGGCGGAACAACCTCCAACACTACTGCACCTTGTCCTGCATCCTTCCCAGCTGCCAGCAGAGTCACCCAATGCGCCGTGAAACTTAAGTAACGTCCCTGTCCATGCCTGCTGGACCATGAGTCAGCGGTAATATGCACCTTACCGCTGACCGCCCTGTCCAGCGAGGCATGGACATTGCCTTCCACATGCCGGTAGAGAGCCGGAATCGCCTTCCGTGAGAAAAAGTGGCGTTTGGGTACCTGCCACTGAGGAACCGCACATTCCACAAACTCACGGAAGGGGGCAGAGTCTACCAACTGAAAAGGCAGCAGTTGAAGTGCTAGCAATTTTGCCAAGCTAGCATTCAACCGCTGGGCATGTGGATGGCTGGGAGCAAACTTCTTTCGGCGGTGCAGCAGCTGGGGCAGGGAAATTTGCCTGGTACAATCTGACGTCGGTGTACCAAAAGCAGATTGCCCATAAGTACTTGGCTGTGACACACCTAATTCTACACCTTCATTCCTCTCACTGCAGGTCGCAGAGAGGACTGAAGGTCTAGTGGGGTTGGAAATCTCAGCTGATGAGGAGCAAGGAGAGATCGTCTTTGTTCTTTGGTGTGGGTCTTTTAGATACGCTTGCCAACGAACTGCATGGCAGGTCAACATATGTCTGGTCAAGCATGTGGTACCCAAGCGGGAGATGTTTTGGCCACGCGAGATACGCTTGAGACATATATTGCAAATAGCAGCGGTGCGATCTGATGCACTCGTCTCAAAAAAGGCCCACACCAAAGAACTTTTTGAATAACGCGCAGAGACTGCAGCGCCCTGCACATGTGGAGCTTTGGGGTGTGATGCAGTCAATGTGCTGCCCTTAGGCTGGCCCCTGGAGGGCATCCTGCCTAGTTGGTGATGTGCCACCTCCTCCTCCTCCTCCTCCTCCTCCTCCTCCTCTCTCCTATCAGGCACCCACGTTGAGTCAGTGACCTCATCATCCCCTCCCTCCTCATCACTGGAGCAAACCTGGCAGTATGCTGCAGCAGGGGGAGCATGACTGCCAGATTGCTGTCCTTCTTGGGCACCCCCTCTGTCCGTGCTCATGTTACTGCCTTCATTGAGCTCAGTATCATCATCAGAGCCTTCCAAACGCTGGGCATCCTCCTGGAGCATGTACCCAACACTGTGGTCAAACAGTTCGAGGGAATCCTCAGGAGGACATGGTGGGGCTAGGGAAGGAGTCACTGATGACATTGAGCTGAGGGAAGAGGCCGCTGCTTTGCCAGACAAAGCACCCTGGGCATGGGTGAGAGAGGATGAGGAGGATGAGGACGGCTTGGTCATCCACTCGACCAAGTCTTCCGCATGTTGCGGCTCAACACGGCCAGCTGCCGAAAAAAAGGCCAAGCGTGTCCCATGGCCACGTGCTGATGAGGATGCACCGTCTCCACGACCAGCACTAGACACAGAGCCTGCTTGCCCTCTCTTATTGGCTTGTGACTGTCTGCCTCTCCTTCTTGGCCTTCCAGACATACTAATGGCCTGTAGCTGCACTAAGCTGGGATAGAACACCTGTAATTTTCTTCAGGTAGCTTTATATACTGTAACCAGACAAGCCTGCCTGTCAGTAGGAAGATAACAGGAACGGATCTAGCTGAACACTGTGAGCAGGACGTACTGCACTAAATGTATATAGCAGGAACGGATCTAGCTGAACACTGTGAGCAGGACGCACTGCACTGAATGTAAACAGCAGGAACGGATGTAGCTAAACACTGTGAGCAGGACGCACTGCACTGAATGTAAATAGCAGGAACGGATCTAGCTGAACACTGTGAGCAGGACGCACTGCACTGAATGTAAACAGCAGGAACGGATCTAGCTGAACACTGTGAGCAGGACGCACTGCACTGAATGTAAATAGCAGGAACGGATCTAGCTGAACACTGTGAGCAGGACGCACTGCACTGAATGTAAATAGCAGGAACGGATCTAGCTGAACACTGTGAGCAGGACACACTGCACTGAATGTAAACAGCAGGAACGGATGTAGCTAAACACTGTGAGCAGGACGCACTGCACTGAATGTAAATAGCAGGAACGGATCTAGCTGAACACTGTGAGCAGGACGCACTGCACTGAATGTAAATAACAGGAACGGATCTAGCTGAACACTGTGAGCAGGACACACTGTACTAAATGTAAATAGTCTAGCTGCCTGACCGTGGTACTAATAGGATCAAAAAGAACACCTGTAATTTTCTTCAGGTAGCTTTATATACTGTAACCAGACAAGCCTGCCTGTCAGTAGGAAGATAACAGGAACGGATCTAGCTGAACACTGTGAGCAGGACGTACTGCACTAAATGTATATAGCAGGAACGGATCTAGCTGAACACTGTGAGCAGGACGCACTGCACTGAATGTAAATAACAGGAACGGATCTAGCTGAACACTGTGAGCAGGACACACTGTACTAAATGTAAATAGTCTAGCTGCCTGACCGTGGTACTAATAGGATCAAAAAGAACACCTGTAATTTTCTTCAGGTAGCTTTATATACTGTAACCAGACAAGCCTGCCTGTCAGTAGGAAGATAACAGGAACGGATCTAGCTGAACACTGTGAGCAGGACGTACTGCACTAAATGTATATAGCAGGAACGGATCTAGCTGAACACTGTGAGCAGGACGCACTGCACTGAATGTAAATAGCAGGAACGGATCTAGCTGAACACTGTGAGCAGGACGCACTGCACTGAATGTAAATAGCAGGAACGGATCTAGCTGAACACTGTGAGCAGGACGCACTGCACTGAATGTAAACAGCAGGAACGGATGTAGCTAAACACTGTGAGCAGGACGCACTGCACTGAATGTAAATAGCAGGAACGGATCTAGCTGAACACTGTGAGCAGGACGCACTGCACTGAATGTAAATAACAGGAACGGATCTAGCTGAACACTGTGAGCAGGACACACTGTACTAAATGTAAATAGTCTAGCTGCCTGACCGTGGTACTAATAGGATCAAAAAGAACACCTGTAATTTTCTTCAGGTAGCTTTATATACTGTAACCAGACAAGCCTGCCTGTCAGTAGGAAGATAACAGGAACGGATCTAGCTGAACACTGTGAGCAGGACGCACTGCACTGAATGTAAATAACAGGAACGGATCTAGCTGAACACTGTGAGCAGGACACACTGTACTAAATGTAAATAGTCTAGCTGCCTGACCGTGGTACTAATAGGATCAAAAAGAACACCTGTAATTTTCTTCAGGTAGCTTTATATACTGTAACCAGACAAGCCTGCCTGTCAGTAGGAAGATAACAGGAACGGATCTAGCTGAACACTGTGAGCAGGACGTACTGCACTAAATGTATATAGCAGGAACGGATCTAGCTGAACACTGTGAGCAGGACGCACTGCACTGAATGTAAATAGCAGGAACGGATCTAGCTGAACACTGTGAGCAGGACGCACTGCACTGAATGTAAATAGCAGGAACGGATCTAGCTGAACACTGTGAGCAGGACGCACTGCACTGAATGTAAACAGCAGGAACGGATGTAGCTAAACACTGTGAGCAGGACGCACTGCACTGAATGTAAATAGCAGGAACGGATCTAGCTGAACACTGTGAGCAGGACGCACTGCACTGAATGTAAATAGCAGGAACGGATCTAGCTGAACACTGTGAGCAGCACGCACTGCACTGAATGTAAATAGCAGGAACGGATCTAGCTGAACACTGTGAGCAGGACGCACTGCACTGAATGTAAATAGCAGGAACGGATCTAGCTGAACACTGTGAGCAGGACGCACTGCACTAAATGTAAATACCAGGAACGGATCTAGCTGAACACTGTGAGCAGGACGCACTGCACTGAATGTAAATAGCAGGAACGGATCTAGCTGAACACTGTGAGCAGGACGCACTGCACTGAATGTAAATAGCAGGAACGGATCTAGCTGAACACTGTGAGCAGCACGCACTGCACTGAATGTAAATAGCAGGAACGGATCTAGCTGAACACTGTGAGCAGGAAGCACTGTACTGAATGTAAATAGCAGGAACGGATCTAGCTGAACACTGTGAGCAGGACACACTGCACTGAATGTAAATAGTCTAGATAGAAGATAACAGGAACGGATCTAGCTAAACTGAATACAGTGTATATATATATATGCAACACCTGGGATGCATATATATACACAATACACTGTAAGTGCAGCTAACTGACTGACTGTTCTGCCTAATCTATCTAACTCAAATCAAATGACACTGTCTCTCTCTCTCTCTATCGCTCAGCACACCGGAACACACACTACACAGGGCCGCCGTGCAGGCGGCCTTATATAGTGTGGGGTGTGTACTAAATCCCTGAGCCATAATTGGCCAAAGCCACCCTGGCTTTGGCCAATTACAGCTCTCTCTACTGACGGCGCTGTGATTGGCCAAGCATGCGGGTCATAGTGCATGCTTGGCCAATCATCAGCCAGCAATGCACTGCGATGCCGCAGTGAATTATGGGCCGTGACGCGCCACACGAATTTGGCGCGAACGGCCCATATCGTTCGCAATTCGACGGACGGTCGAACAGCCGATGTTCGAGTCGAACATGGGTTCGACTCGAACACGAAGCTCATCCCTACTGTTTATTGGAGCTGAGAGTCAATGTCTTAAAAAAATAAGTTATTCAGAAACTTGGTCTCTGCTTTCAGCTTCTCATATTTAGTTCTTTCATTTCCATTCATAGAAAGCCGGCAATCCATTCTTAATGGAGTCAACAGTATAAATAGGAATTCACACTACAGCGTCTGGAAAAGGTGTAATTTAGGCCATAAAACTGTGTATGAGCAGCTTGCTAAACAGGAAAGAAAGAGTTGCCTGCAAACTTGTCAGTGAAGTTGGGTGAGGTGTGTGAATAGAAAGCCTTGGAAACTACAGCCAGTTGAGGGATAATGATCGCCTGTTTAGTGTATGATCAGGCCCCACATGTTAGATCTGTTGGTCTTAAACACGGCAGTCTGTCCTAATAGTAATACTATAGAAACATTGTGTAGTGCTCTTAAAATCTCTAACCACCCTTACTGAGTTCTCATCTTCCTTTACATACAATTCAGACACATAAAAAGTGCAATCAAATCAAAAAGTGTAATGTGCTATAAAGCATAAAATGAATAAAGTGCATGGTCCCTTTAAGAACCCTTCATGTAGCTCTCTAATATATTACACTTGAAAAACGAAAGTGCTAGTACAAATTTAACAACTGTGCCAGAACACACAATTACACATATAAAGTCATAATTGTCCATAAAAAGTTAATAAAAATCAGTTGTGCTTTACACCTATTGAATGTACTCTTGTATATCCCTGCTGGCAGTGAATCAATCCATCTCCACTGTGAAACCACCTGTGTCCCTTTTGCATGGAAGCTCACCTCTTTTGGTGGACCCCCTCCCCCCTTTTTTTTTTAGGCAAGATCAGTCACAGCTCTGTTTGTTTTCTTCTCATGCAGATTCTGTGTAATGAGGCACTCAACTGCTCCTCGGTTGTTCTCACCATGCAGTTTATTTTACTAGCCTGGTTTCTTTTTATGAAGAGGTAATAAAACCTTGGACAGAGGGGTGGCTGTGGACGTGGTATACTTGGATTTTGCAAAAGTGTTCAACACAGTTCCCCACATGCGGCTAATGTGTAAGGTAAGGTCTACAGGCTTGGAAATATCAGTTTGTAAATGGATAGAAAACTGGCTAAAAGACAGAATTCAGAGAGTAGTGGTTAATGATTCATACTCTGCATGGTCTAAGGTTATCAGTGGTGTACCCCAAGGTTCAGTGCTGGGACCCTTACTTTTTAATATCTTTATAAATGATATTAGGTCTGGGATTGAAAGTAACATTTCTGTCTTTGCAGATGACACCAAGCTATGCAGTGGAATAACGTCCTTACAGGATGTCTCCAATTTACAAGCCAACCTCAATGAACTGTCTAATTGGGCGACTATGTGGCAGATGAGGTTTAATGTTGAGAAATGTAAAGTTATGCACTTGGGGGCTATAAATATGCATGCATCATACATACTAGGAGGAGTACAACTGGGGGAATCCGTGGTGGAGAAGGAGCTGAGGGTTTTGGTAGATCATAAGCTCAATAATAGCATGCACGCCAAGCTGCGGTTTCCAAAGCAAGCAAAGTCCTTTCTTGTATTAAGAGAGATATGGACTCCAGAGAGAGAGATATAATTTTGCCCCTGTTCAAATCATTAGTAAGACATCATCTGGAATATGCAGTTCAGTTTTGGGCACCAGTTCTCAAAAATGATATCGGGGGAACTGGAGAAAGTGCAGAGAAGGGCAACCAAACTGATAAGAGGCATTGAGGAGATCAACATGTTCAAATATTTAAGAGGTCCATATAGTGAACTTGGTGTTGAGTTATTCTCTTTACGGTCAACCCAGAGGACACGGGAGCACTCTTTACGTCTAGGGGAAAAGAGATTTCATCCCCAAATACGCAAAGGTTTCTTCACAGTAAGAGCTATGAAAATGTGGAATAGACTCCCGCCAGAGGTGGTTTTGGCCAGCTCAGTAGATCGCTTTAAGAAAGGCCTGGATACTTTCCTAAATGTACATAATATAACTGGATACTAACATTAATGGGTAAAGTTGATCCAGGGAAAATCTAATTGCCTCTTGGGGGATCAGGAAGGAATTTTTTCCCCTGCTGTAGCAAATTGGAGCATGCTCTGCTGGGGTTTTTTGCCTTCCTGTGGATCAACAGAGGGTATAACATTGGGTATATTGGATTGTACGATATTTTTTATTTTATTTATTTATTGTTTTTAAGGTTGAACTGGATGGACTTGTGTCTTTTTTCAGCCTAACTATGTAATTATGTCAGAACTCCCAAGGAAATAAGAAAACCCACATAGTGTGTACCATCACTTTATTTAAAAACCATATGATATAATGCACTCACACTTTGCCAGTTACAGAGCACTTGTCACAGTATGCAAAATCACCAGATAATCTAAGGCTTCATGTACACCCTGCCTACATTGGCAGCGGCCGCAGAAAAATGCAAAATGCGGAGAATCGTGCCGCGATTTTGCAGCAGTTTTGCCACGGTTTGCGTTTTCCCGTGGCCAATGGTCAAAACATTCCTATCCTGAACGCAATTCTTCCACATTCAGGAGGTTGAAGCTAACCTAACTGCAGCAGCACCTATACTCTGCTAAAAGCCTATGTGTACATTGACACATAGGGGTTGATTTACTAAAAGTAGAGAGTGCAAAATCTGGTGCAGCTCTGTGTAGAAACCAATCAGCTTCCATTTTTTTTGGTCAAAGCTTAATTGAACAAGTTGAACTTAGAAGCTGATTGGCTACCACGCACAGCTGCACCAGACTTTGCACTCTACAGTTTTAGTAAATTAACTCCAAAGGCTTTTATGGAGTTGGGTTTGGGAGCTTTGGCAAAAAAAAAAACCCACCAAAACCACCTAAACTCAAGTTTAGGAACTGCTAGTGTACATGAAATCTTATGCAGCCAGACAAAATGATCAGCCTTTCCAGTATGATTCTAAAATACTGCCCCATCTCCCTAACGTCCGAAGAAATTTCTCAGAATCTTTAAGAAACACCTACTTTATTTATTGACTTAGGTATAGCAACTAGTGAGGTAGCGCAGGGATATTTCAAAGTCCTGAAGAAGGGGGAGTTGCAATCCCCTAAAACATGTTGGATACATTTTATGTCATACACTAATGAATTTGTTTGAGAGAACATCATAGTTAAAGCGGGGTTCCACTCAAATTTTTAACTTAATCTTACCCCCTTCAGTTAATTGCATAGATGTTCAAATGGCGCACAAATTTTTTTTTTTATCGCTGTAATTACCTTTACCAGCACTTCCTGTCTCTCCTCCCATGGGAGTAGGCGTGTTTATTGCCTTTCCCCGCCACCGCACTGTCTCCTGGGAGCTTAGTGTCAGGCTTCCCAAGATTCAGTGCGGGAAACAATGATCATGCGTGTGAACAAGCTGTAAATGAACAGCATTCACCGCATCCAGGAAATCAATGCTTGTGGGCTTCACATGCCCACAAGCATGATGGAAACAGCCAGCATCACATTTTTTAAGCTATTCTTCAGTACGAAAACAGACAGAGGTGGAAATATTACACCCAAACTGTGAGTATTATTTTGGGATTAGCAAAGTGTCTCAATGACCTAAAAAAAAAAAAAAGATTGGTCGCCAGACTCTCGCTTTAACACAATGCTATTATTTTATAGAATATATAAGGTCATATATACGGTGGATATAAGAAGTCTACACACCCCTGTTAAATAGTCAGGTTTCTGTGATGTAAAAAAATGAGACAAGATAAATCATTTCAGAACTTTTTCCACCTTTATTGTGACCTAAAAACTGTATAACTCAGTTGAACAACAAACTGAAATCTTTTAGGTGGTGGGAAGTAAAAATAAAAAAATAAAATAACATGGTTGCATAAGTGTGCACACCCTTAAACTAATACTTTGTTGAAGCACCTTTTGATGTTATTACAGCACTCAGTCTTTTTGGGTATGAGTCTATCAGCATAGAATATCTTGACTTGGAAATATTTGCCCACTCTTCTTTGCTAAAACACTCCAAAGCTGTATAATTGCGAGGGCATCTCCTGCGCACAGCCCTCTTCAGATCACCCCACAGATTTTCAATCGGATTCAGGTCAGGGCTCTGGCTGGGCCATTGCAAAACTTTAATCTTCTTTTGTTGAAGCCATTCCTTTGTTGATTTGGATGTATGCTTTGGGTCATTGTCATATTGAAATATGAAGTTCGTCCTCATGTTCAGCTTTCTAGCAGAAGCCTATAGGTTTTGTGGCAATATTGACTGGTATTTGGAACTGTTCATAATTCCCTCTACCTTGACTAAGGCCCTGTTCCTGCTGAAGAAAAACAGCCCCAAAACAGCATGATGCTGCCACCACCATGCTTCACACTGGGTATTGTCTTCTTTTGGTGACGTGCAGTGTTGTTTTTGCACCAAACAAATCTTTTGGAATCATGGCCAGTTCAACCTTGGTTTTATTAGACCAGAACACATTTTCCCACATGCTTTTAGGAGATTTCAAAAGTGTTTCTGCAAAATTTAGCCCAGCTTGGATGTTTTACTTCGTAAGAAAAGGCTTCCTTCCTTCTTGCCACTCTATCCCATAGCCCAGACATATGAAGAATACGATAGATTGTTGTCACATGTACCACACAGCCAGTACTTACCAGACATTCCTGCAGCACCTTTAATGTTGCTGTAGGCCTCTTGGCAGCCTCCCTGACCAGTTTTCTTCTTGTTTTTTTCATCAATTTTGGAGATACTTCGAGTTCTTGGTAATGTCACTGTTGTGCCATATTTTCTCCACTTGATGATGACTGTCTTTACTGTGTTCCATGGTATCTAATGCCTTGGAAATTATTTTGTACCCTTCTCCTTATTGTTACCTTTCAACAATGAGATACCTCTGATGCTTTGGAAGCTCTCTGCGGACCATGGCTTTTGCTGTAGGATGCAACTAAGAAAATGTCAGGAAAGACCTACTAGAACAGCTGAATTTTATTTGGGGTTAATCAGAGGCACTTTAATTGATGGCAGGTATGTACTGACTCCTATTTAACATGAGTTTGATAATTAATTTTTTATTTTTACTTCTCCCCCTTAAAGATTTCAGTTTGTTTTTCAATTGAGTTGTAAAGTTTATAGGTCACATTAAAGGTGGAAAAAGTTCTGAAATGACTTATCTTTGTCTCATTTTTTTTACATCACCTGAAATTTTAACCTGACCTAACCTGACATTTTAACAGGGGCATGTGGACATTTTATATCATATATATATATATATATATATACATATATATATATATATATATATATATATATATTAGGTCAGATTGAAAGGATCAATAAACAATGCATTACACATCATAAAATAGTGAGATTG
Organism: Lithobates clamitans; assembly: GCA_037952925.1. Taxonomy (NCBI): domain Eukaryota; kingdom Metazoa; phylum Chordata; class Amphibia; order Anura; family Ranidae; genus Lithobates; species Lithobates clamitans. Next base: position 747,349 of record JBBGZY010001336.1, on the reverse strand, counting down.
GGGACAAAAAAAAAAGGAAAAAGAATATTTTACAATATCTGTTTTTTAAAGGCTTAGTCCACCTAATCAGAAAAAAAGTCAAAAGTTAAACTGACACCATACACCCTCCCCACCCCAGTCTCTGCTGTAGTTACCTTTGGGGGTGATGAACTGTCAGTCCTCATGCAGCAGGTGTAGCAGTCTAGAGATGTGAAATCCCTGCTCTTCTACTTCTTTCTGTAGCGCTTTCGGGACAGATCAGAATGATGCTCTGTCAGCACTGACCAGAATCACTTTGATCCATCCGAAAGCTCTGCAGAAAGAAGGAGACGATCGTGAATTTGCATAGTTGCCAACTTTCCCGGGACATTCTCGGGAGGGTACTATTGTTATTTAACCACTTGAGCCCCGGACCATTATGCTGCCTAAGGACCAGAGGTCTTTTTCCAATTTGGCACTGCGTCGCTTTAACTGCTAATTGCGCGGTCATGCAATGCTGTACCCAAACGAAATTTGCGTCCTTTTCTTCCCACAAATAGAGCTTTCTTTTGATGGTATTTGATCACCTCTGCGGTTTTTATTTTTTGCGCTATAAACGGAAAAAGACCGAAAATTTTGAAAAAAAATGATATTTTCTACTTTTTGTTATAAAAAAAATCCAATAAACTAAATTTTAGTCATACATTTAGGCCAAAATGTATTCGGCCACATGTCTTTGGTAAAAAAAATGTCAATAAGCGTATATTTATTGGTTTGCGCAAAAGTTATAGCGTCTACAAACTAGGGTACATTTTCTGGAATTTACACAGCTTTTAGTTTATGACTGCCTATGTCATTTCTTGAGGTGCTAAAATGGCAGGGCAGTACAAAACCCCCCCAAATGACCCCATTTTGGAAAGTAGACACCCCAAGGAAATTGCTGAGAGGCATGTTGAACCCATTGAATATTTATTTTTTTTGTCCCAAGTGATTGAAAAATGACAAAAAAAAAAAAAAAAAAAAATATTTACAAAAAGTCGTCACTAAATGATATATTGCTCACACAGGCCATGGGCCTATGTGGAATTGCACCCCAAAATACATTTAGCTGCTTCTCCTGAGTATGGGGATACCACATGTGTGGGACTTTTTGGGAGCCTAGCCGCGTACGGGGCCCCGAAAACCAATCACCGCCTTCAGGATTTCTAAGGGTGTAAATTTTTGCTTTCACTCTTCACTGCCTATCACAGTTTCGGAGGCCATGGAATGCCCAGGTGGCACAAAACCCCACAAAATGACCCCATTTTGGAAAGTAGACACCCCAAGCTATTTGCTGAGAGGCATATTGAGTCCATGGAATATTTTATATTTTGACACAAGTTGCGGGAAAGTGACACTTTTTTTTTTTTTTTTTTTTTTTTTTTTCCATAAAGTTGTCACTAAATGATATATTGCTCACACAGGCCATGGGCATATGTGGAATTGCACCCCAAAATACATTTAGCTGCTTCTCCTGAGTATGGGGATACCACATGTGTGGGACTTTTTGGGAGCCTAGCCGCGTACTGGACCCCGAAAACCAATCACTGCCTTCAGGATTTCTAAGGGTGAAAATTTTTGATTTCACTCTTTACTGCCTATCACAGTTTCGGAGGCCATGGAATGCCCAGGTGGCACAAAACCCCCCCAAATGACCCCATTTTGGAAAGTAGACACCCCAAGCTATTTGCTGAAAGGCATGGTGAGTATTTTGCAGCTCTCATTTGTTTTTGAAAATGAAGAAAGACAAGAAAAAACATTTTTTTTTTCTTTTTTCAATTTTCAAAACTTTGTGACAAAAAGTGAGGTCTGCAAAATACTCACTATACCTCTCAGCAAATAGCTTGGGGTGTCTACTTTCCAAAATGGGGTCATTTGGGGGGGTTTTGTGCCACCTGGGCATTCCATGGCCTCCGAAACTGTGATAGGCAGTGAAGAGTGAAATCAAAAATTCACGCCCTTAGAAAGCCTGAAGGCGGTGCTTGGTTTTCGGGGTCCCGTACGCGGCTAGGCTCCCAAAAAGTCTCACACATGTGGTATCCCCGTACTCAGGAGAAGCAGCAGAATGTATTTTGGGGTGTAATTTCACATATTTCCATGGCATGTTTGAGCAATATATCATTTAGTGACAACTTTGTGCAAAAAAAAAAAAAAAAAAAAAAAAATTTGTCTCTTTCCCGCAACTTGTGTCGCAATATAAAATATTCCATGGACTCGACATGCCTCTCAGCAAATAGCTTGGGGTGTCTACTTTCCAAAATGGGGTCATTTGGGGGGGTTTTGAACTGTCCTGGCATTTTATGCACAACATTTAGAAGCTTATGTCACACATCACCCACTCTTCTAACCACTTGAAGACAAAGCCCTTTCTGACACTTATTGTTTACATGAAAAAGTTTTTTTTTTTTGCAAAAAAATTACTTTGAACCCCCAAACATTATATATTTTTTTAAAGCAAATGCCCTACAGATTAAAATGGTGGGTGTTTCATTTTTTTTTTTCACACAGTAATTGCGCAGCGATTTTTCAAACGCATTTTTTGGGGAAAAAACACACTTTTTTTAATTTTAATGCACTAAAACACGCTATATTGCCCAAATGTTTGATGAAATAAATAAGATGATCTTAGGCCGAGTACATGGATACCAAACATGACATGCTTTAAAATTGCGCACAAACGTGCAGTGGCAACAAAATAAATACATGTTTAAAAGCCTTCAAAAGCCTTTACAGGTTACCACTTTAGATTTACAGAGGAGGTCTACTGGAAAAATTACTGCACTCGATCTGACCTTCGCGGTGATACCTCACATGCATGGTGCAATTGCTGTTTACGTTTGACGACAGACCGCCGCTTGCGTTCGCCTTAGCGCGAGAGCAGGGGGCGACAGGGGTGTTTTTTTTTTTTTTTTTTTCTTTATTATTTTTTTGCTTTTTTAATCTTACTTTTAAACTGTTCCTTTCATATTTTTTTTTTTAATCATTTTTATTGTTATCTCGGGGAATGTAAATATCCCCTATGATAGCAATAGGTAGCGACAGGTACTCTTTTTTGAAAAAATTGTGGTCTATTAGACCCTAGATCTCTCCTCTGCCCTCAAAGCATCTGACCACACCAAGATCGGTGTGATAAAATGCTTCCCCAATTTCCCAATGGCGCTATTTACATCCGGCGAAATCTAAGTCATGAAATACTCGTAGCTTCCGGTTTCTTAGGCCATAGAGATGTTTGGAGCCACTCTGGTCTCTGATCAGCTCTATGGTCAGCTGGCTGAATCACCGGCTGCATTCTCAGGTTCCCTGTTGAGACAGGAGAGCCAGAGAAAAACACGGAAGACGGTGGGGGGGGGGCATTCCCTCCCACGGCTTGTAAAAGCAGTCTAGAGGCTAATTAGCCGCTAGGATTGCTTTTACATGAAAGCCGACCGCTGGCTGAAAAGAATGATACCAAGATGATACCTAAACCTGCAGGCATCATTCTGGTATAACCACTCAAAGTCGTGAATGGCATACCTGAAGACAAAAAAATGGTTAACAATGGTTAACAATAAAGCACAGTAAAGTGTAAATAATTACACACCTGAAAAACAAACATGATAAAACATAATAACAATAACAATAACAATAACAATAACAATAAAACATTGCAGAATAGAATACAGTAAAAAAGAGCAGAACAATAGAGAGAGAGAATAGAGAGAGAGAGAACAATAAAACAACAACTATTTTTTTTTATTTCATATTTTTTTTTTTTTTTACACTTTTTTTGTAACTAACTTTTATAACGGTAACCGGTTCCAGGTTCGGGTCTCTCAAAATGCGATGGCATCTTGGGAGACCCTGTGAAATGGCGCCTAGTCTGTGCAATGCTGTACCCTACGCTAATACTCAACTAGTGAATGGTAGCGTTCAAAACATTCACCAATGCAAAGACCAGGATTGTCAGGACAGGAGGGACAATAATAGCGGGTGTCACGCCTATATCCGCGCTTGCTGCAGACACAACATCTTTTTTGGGGGGGTTCGTTGGGTAGGGGTACTCGGGAGGACATAAAAATGCCTCTCATGCAGCCGACTGCATTTGGTTGGGGATGTGAATGGGGGAAGTACGGGCGCTGCAGAAGCGGTGGGTTCCCAATTAGGATTGGCGAATGCAGCAGGAAGGGCACTATGGGCACGACGGGCCTGTGTTTGTCTTTTTGGTGGCAGCGGGACACTACTTGTGCTAGCCACCTCACCAGCTTCAACTGCACTTATGGGACTCGCCACGTCACCACGTGTTACTGCAGTGCTGGTTTGACTACGACCGGGGTGTACTAGGCCGCTGGCGCTTGCCAGTTCACCAAAACGCTACCAAAAAACTGTTAGCGATTGCAGGGATCAGGCCTGACTCTGCGAACGCTGCAGTTATGCGTTTAGTGTTTTGTAAGTGACAGTGATCGATCGATACTGCACTTGGGTGGGCTGGGCCGGGCCGGGCGGAGGGGCAAAACGCAGGTGCTAGCAGGTATCTGGGCTGATCCCGCTAACACTGCGTTTTTGGGAACCCTAAACTGCTGGTGACGCTAGTATAGATCTGATCGGATCAGATATTGATGCGATCAGATACTATACCACTAAGGGAGGTGTACGGTGCGTGCGTGGGTGTTAGCGGTACTGGCGCTAATCTGACGCTGCCTGGGGCTGGTGCTTGCCAGTTCACCAAAATACTACCAAAAAAACTGTTAGCGATCGCAGGGATCAGGCCTGACTCTGTGAACGCTGCAGTTATGCGTTTAGTGTTTTGTAAGTGACAGTGATCGATCGATACTGCACTTGGGTGGGCTGGGCTCGCCTGGGCGGAGGGGCAAAACGCAGGTGCTAGCAGGTATCTGGGCTGATCCCGCTAACACTGCGTTTTTGGGAACCCTAAACTGCTGGGGACGCTAGTATAGATCTGATCGGATCAGATATTGATCCGTTCAGATACTATACCACTAAGGGAGGTGTATGCTGCGTGCGTGGGTGTTAGCGGTACTGGCGCTAACCTGACGCCTGGGGCTGGTGCTTGCCAGTTCACCAAAATGCTACCAAAAAAACTGTTAGCGATCGCAGGGATCAGGCCTGACTCTGTGAACGCTGCAGTTATGCTTTAGTGTTTTGTAAGTGTCAGTGATCGATCGATACTGCACTTGGGTGGGCTGGGCTCGCCTGGGCGGAGGGGCAAAACGCAGGTGCTAGCAGGTATCTGGGCTGATCCCGCTAACACTGCGTTTTTGGGAACCCTAAACTGCTGGGGACGCTAGTATAGATCTGATCGGATCAGATATTGATCCGATCAGATACTATACCACTAAGGGAGGCGCATGCTGCGTGCGTGGGTGTTCGCGGTACTGGCGCTAATCTGACGCTGCCTGGGGCGACGCATATCACCGCCGGGCGATCAGGGGGCTAAACCTTTATTCGGTAATAAACGGCGGGTGCCCTGACACTATAAAAAATAAACAAACTAACCAGCGTCAACCGTAACGGTTATACGGTGATCAGTGGTGAAAGGGTTAACTAGGGGGCAATCAAGGGGTTAAAACATTTATTAGGTAGTATATGGGGGTCCCTGACGCTATAAAACGCTGACGGCGAACCTCAATATTTACCTCACTAACTAGCGTCACCAGCGACACTAATACAGCGATCAGAAAAATGATCGCTTAGTGACACTGGTGACAGGGGGTGATCAAGGGGTTAAAACTTTATTAGGGGGGGTTAGGGGGGTATCCTAGACCTAAAGGGGGGTAATACTAACTGTCCCAACACTAACTGTCACAAACTGACACTATGCAGTAATCAGAAAAAAAAAACAAAAAAAAACAAAAAAAAACTGCTGGTGTCAGTTTGTGACGGGGGGGGGTGATTGGGGGGGGATCGGGGGGCGATCGGGGGGGGGATCGGGGTGATTTGTGTGCCTGGCATGTTCTACTGTGTGTGTAGTGTTTGTGCACTCACAGTGAAGTCTTCTCTCCTCGGGCCGGAACGGAAATTACCGAGCCGAGGAGAGATGACATCATTTCCTTTGCTGCTGTTTAGCATACAGCAGCAAAGGAATGATTCGATTGGCCGGCGGCGATCGCGAGGGGGGGGCCACGAACGGATGGTCTCCCCCTCATCACCGATCGCCGCTGGACAAAAGACGACCGCCTCGGGCACCGGGGGGGGGGTCCGATCGGACCCCCCACCCGCGGAAGGCAAATCACGTACCCTGTACGTGATTTTGCCTGTCCGTGCCACTTTGCCGACGTACATCGGCGTGAGGCGGTCGTCAAGTGGTTAATAATGTGATGACAAAATTACATTTTTTTGTATTTCATTTATATGATTAATTTCTTTATATTCATGTATACATGTACTTCTTTATATTATTATTATTATACAGGATTTATATAGTGCCAACAGTTTACTCTTTTGCGCTTTACAATGTAAAAGGGAGACAATATTCATATTCAGTATATTTCAAAATACCTGATAAATTTCATCATCCATAACATTTCCTAACATTAAGGGAAGCTATGATTTCATATCACTAAGTCCAAAACTTTCACCAATGATTCCAAAATTTTTCAATTGAAAAAAATTTGAAAAGTGTGAATAGTAGGTAAAACATTTATGAACAAACCCCTCAGTGTTTTTTTTGCATTGCAGCAGGAAACCAGTTTACATTCATACATATGAAAGAAAAAAAATATTATGCTCTGCAGGTGGAATTTAACCCAAACTCCAATTCTACAATGCTCTTGTTCTGCTTGCTACTAGCCACTACGCTACCTTAAGGCTCCATTCACACTTGTGCGACTTATCATGTAACTTTGGACATCAGAGTTGTATGACAAGTTGTTCACCATGTTTTCCAATGATAACTATTCATATATGTGCGACCTAAAGTTGCAGGGACTTCAAAGTAGTTCATGCAATACTTTGGTCCACCTTTCATGCAAGTTGAGGGCCATGGACTTCAATGTTAAACCTCAGAAGTTGCATGAAAGTCATACCTGAATGTTATACAATGCAACAGTTGTTCATTGTCACTGGTCAAAGCCGAAGTTGTATCCAAATTGCACCCATCCACAGTTGCGTCAAAGTCGCATAAAAGTTGCATCAAAGTTGCAACTTTGCAGTCATACAAGTGTGAATGGTGCCTAAGTCTGAACATTACTTCCGCTAATTGGAAATAAGTGTCAGTTCACACAGGGGTGACATGTCAAGCGGCTGTCAAGTCCATGCAGTGTAATGAAAACGTTTTAATAGGAGCGACTCAAGTCGCTCCGACTTAGGAAAAGGTCCTGTACTACTTTGGGGCAACTTCAGAGCGGCTTGCTTTGACTTCTGTTAAAGAAGTCATTTTCAAGCTGCGCTGAGGTCGCACTGTGCGGGGTGACTTCACAGTTGGATGACTCTGTAGCCACCCCTGTGTGAATCGGCACTTATGCATGCAGGTGCCTTAAGCCTCGTACACATGATCAGATTTTCTGACGGGAATTGTGTGATGACAGGCTGTTGGCAGAAAATCTGACCATTTGTACGCTTCGTAAGACAATTGTCGGGTTTTCCGCAGAAAATGTTGGATGGCAGGCTTTAAAATTTTCCGCAGACAATGGTCTGTTGTCGGATTTTCCGAGCGTGTGTACACAAGTCTGTCAGACAGAAGTCCAAAGTACAAACACGCATGCTTAGAAGCAAGGACGAGCCAGAAGCGGCGGTCTTGTAAACTAGCATTCATAATGGAGAATTCACATTTGTGACGCGGGAAATTATGAAATCTCGAAATGCAGCTCACATTCTCTTCTTCTTTATTGGGATAGTAATGAAGCTGCTTTGCTGGTAATACTGATGGAGTTCTGGCAAATGCATTTTAAAAGGCTTTTATTTTCTAATGATATCAAGAATAGTATTATTATGCTTGTTTTTTTTTTGTTTTTTTTGGGCAAGTTACCACAACACCATTATTCCCCCAGTCCTAGGTCCAAGAAATCCTCCTGTTCCTGGACTGGACTTGGGTCAAAGCAATAACTCCAAGGCAAATAATAAATAACATGTTATCTCCTCCGATTCCGCAACATGTCTGTTTGACGAACGGCCATTCAGAAACAAACTGAAAAGCGCAAAATGAAAAGCGCAAAATGAAAAGCGCGACTCAACGCTCACCAAACTTCTACTAACACGAAATTAGCAGAAGGAGCACAAAGGATGGCGCCTGACAAATTAACTTCCTCTTTATCAGCTCGTAGTACGTCACTACGTTTGTGTTTGTTGGCTGACAATTGTGTACTGTTTGTATCAGAATTGCACAATTAATCGTTAAAAAATCGTGATCTCGATTCACCTCCCCTGACGATCTCTCCTGCAGAGGTTGCCGATTCTTTCATATAAACAAGTGGAGAGACTTTATCTGATCACTCAGCTGTCAGAAGAAAGCATCCGGGCATTCTGCAATGCCTTTCAACTTGAAACATTGTAACTAAGCTTCCTTCTTAGATCAAAGGGAAAGAACTTCTGTGTAAATAAATAATCTGGCAGTCTGCCAAGTTTTCAACAAGTGTAAATGCAGGAAGTTTAACCACTTAAAGTCTTAAGCCGCGTACACACGGTCGGACTTTTCAGCTACAAAAGTCCAACGGACGCTGACGGACTAAAGCTGGCTGGTAATCCGATCGTGTGTGGGCTTCTCCGGACTTTCAACATACTTTTTTAGCCTCAAATCCGACGTACTTTAGATTTGAAACATGCTTCAAATCTTTACGTTGTAACTACGACGGACCCCAAAATCCGCTCGTCTGTGTGCTAGTCCGACGGACAAAAAGCCACGCTAGGGCAGCTATTGGCTACTGGCTATCAACTTCCTTATTTTAGTCCGGTGTACGTCATCACGTACGAATCCGTCGGACTTTTGTGTGGTCGTGTGTAGGCAAGTCCGTTCGTTAGAAAGTCTGCAACAAGTTCGCCGCAAGTCCGCCGCAAGTCCGCCGAAAGTCTGTCGGACCGGCTGTCGGACTTTTGTAGATGAAAAGTCCGACCGTGTGTACGCGGCATGAATCTTTTTCTGACACTTCTTTCTTAAGTTAAAATCAGTATTTTTTGCTAGAAAATTACTCGGAACCCCCAAACATTATATATTTATATTTTAGCAGAGACCCTAGGGAATAAAATGGCAATTGCTGCAATATTTTATGTCACACTGTATTTGCCCAGCGGTCTTTCAAATGCAATTTTTTGGAAAAAAATACATTTCAATGAATTAAAAAAAACCCGAAACAGTAAAGTTAGCCCAATTTTTTTGTTTTAATGTGAAAGATGATGTTACGCCGTGAGAATCGTGATCTATCTTCTAAGCAAAAAAATTGCGATTCTCATTTTAGCCAGAATCGTGCAGCTCTAGTTTGTATGCAAGACAAAATCCAGGCGCATGCTTTGTCTGCGGAAAATCCGATCGTATGTACGAGGCTTTAGTGTAATGTATAATTTATCCATTCTTGGTGTGTATTAATCACTCCTACAAACGAGGTGTCTTGTGTTTGTTTTTAAGAAAATGTCTATGTATCATAAGGCAGTCACATATTATACAAAATTTAGCAGCAAATGGTTACAACCAACTACTTTTTTTGTTGCCATTCCTGTCAATTTGTATGAACATATAATCTATAACAAAGAATATGACCTGTATAAATTACATTTAATTCACATATAAGATAGATTTTCTTTGTTCTCCCATCAAGGTCAAAATGTTGCAAGTAAATATTACCTAAAGCAATAAAGTCTCATGTACAGCACCTCTCAAACACTTCATGCCATGTATTTTAGAATAAATGTGTTAATCTATGCTAATCTGATTCAACACTCTTCAAACAATTACATTTATTTTTCATCTCACTTGGCGCCTTGCCTGCTCACAAATAGACTGTACCGCGCATGATTTTTTTTTTTTACAATGGCAGGCAGCTGGAACGCAAATATAAAAAAAGACAATTTAATTTAATTTTTCCATTTCAGAACTCTGAAATATGTTTGAACAATCCATTATGTTTTATGTTCAATTTCCATAATATTATATTGGTAAAGTAATACTACACTGCGTATGACCTTATCTTCTTAAGTGATTCAGAGTTAAATTTTCATGTGAAGGGTAACACTTATAATAATTTATTGCAAAAGAAAAAATGGGTTTCTGTAGAAAAATCAATAATGAAAATGAAGAATAGAATGGCCTGTTAAATGAATACTAATGCCTTTAAAAAGTTCAACTAGAAGCATTTGATAGACCTAAGAAATAATTGTATTTCTAATATGTTTTAGGTTTCCTAAGTCATACTTTAATGTTACAAGATGTTTCCATTTTTTATTAAAATTGTTCAGTAACAATGTAACTGGCTGTATTTTCCATAAATTTTCCTATCATAAAACGTATTGGTGGTAAATGTTTGGTGGTATCCTGTAATTTTGTGGCTGTAAAAAATAATATTGGGTAACTGTTTAATCAGTGTTTAAAAGAGAAGTACCGCCAAAGCTTTTTTGGCTGCACTTCTCCTGTGGATCACAGGAGTGCAGTTCATTCTGCATTCCTGTGATCCATTTTCAGCAGCCAGTGGGCTGAAGCCTGCTGTTGGCTGACATCACAGTGCTGGTCCAGGCTCAGGAAAGATAGCGACCATATGGTTGGGATACGCCCACATGCCTAGACTGGCACCCTGTTCAGCTTCTCAGCGAGCAACTGAGAGCCTGAGCCGGCACTCCTGCCCCCTCCACAGCCCAGCACTCCAGTGAGCGCACGGGGGGGGGGGGGGTGCAGAGCAGACTGAGTCACCAGCCCTCTGCTCAGGGAGCTGTGAGAACCAAGCAAACACCGAGGTTCTTAGTGTTAGAGACGGTGAGGGACCGATGCTGCATTCAGCTAGGTAAGTATGATTAAGTAAAAAAAAAATCCCATACTTCTCTTTTAAAGAGAAATATTTACTTTTATTTAGCCAGGGTCAGTTAAAGACCAAGCAAATATCTAGTAGACGGTCCTCATCCCATCTTTTCATTTCTACATCACAAAAATCATAATGCCAATACAGAAAGAGAGCGGGAGAAAGTTACCAGTAATGTGGACCATAGTTCCCACCATGCACACTGTGACATGCACAGTTTTATTTCTTGCTCTACCATGTTGTATGCTGAGAAAGAGGTCAGGAAAAAGCATTATGTTAAATCATATGGTGTGTATTTTTTTTAATTAAGTGTATGCAATCATCCAAACTGCAGGAACCCTTTGACCTGGTATAAATGATTTTGCACATTTCCTTATGAACTTGCAAGAGCACCAGCAGCTAATCATAGAGCAAAGAAATTATGTGTCGAAATGCTTGTATATGCATGTGAATGGGCTGTTGAGATCTGAAATCTGGTGATCAGGGTGGCTTGTTACACTTTTTAAGTGTATGTCCATGTATTGCATGTCTGGTCAAAAGTATATTTTTTTAGTTCTAGGTAGAGTCAGGAAGGATTAGAACTTTTTGAACTCCTTAATAGTGTTTTCCCTTCACTTACTTTAAAAAAAGAAAGAAGAAAAGCTGTAACAGGTACACAGAAAGAAATTGAACAGAGGGCACAGTACAAGTGCACAGTAATCATATACATATGTGATAGAGCATTTTTCCTTTTTGTAAGAAATGCCCCTGGGAAGAACAATACTTTTATATTGGTGATCAGTACAGAGATTGCCCCTTTATATTGGTGGTCAGTGTGAAAATGCAGCATTCTTTTCACTGGCCACCAAAATAAGAATATTTTTCCTCCCACTGATTACCTAAATAAGGGGCATTTCTTACATTATTAGTTATTTGGAAAATTAAAGTAGGCAGTTAAAAAAATCAATGGTGTCATTGGTGGCATTTCTCATTTTCATCAAAACAGAAGACCCTTCTGTGCACTGTACAAGTGATGTTGGCTCCAGAACTATGCAGATACCCCCTATTTGGGCTGTAACTGTGGCAGAGAAGCATCCATCTTCCTGCTCTAGGTATGCCTGTAATGTTGATAGGGTTCCAAATTCATACACTTTATTTTAATGTTTTCTTTTCTTTTTGTTCAATAATACTATAGCAGTAAACAATAAAGTAGAGAAGGTTTGGGTTTGGGGTAGGGACTTTCAGGAAGCCATGGCCTGGTGAGGTCAGGAATTTCCATCCCTAGGGACTTCACTATTTTGTTCACTTATCACCCTGAAGGTTCCCACTGCTGTGCCCACCCTGGATGTCGCCCCTTGTGTCTCCGCGGGGCTGTCCACCTCAGCTCCCGGTTGGAGATCCTCCTGGGCCACTTGTGGTGCCTTGCCACTACACCATTGGTATATCTAACTTTAACAGGTAAGCTTTGGTTTAGGAGGTCATACATTCTACCTCCCATTCTATCTTTCTTCATTTATTTACCCTTTGTTCATTTTTAAAACTATTTATTTACAGACCCCACACGCGGCTGCTCCTGACGAGTGGCACTTTAAGCCACGAAACGGGTAGAGCTACTGATTGCCGTGTTCATATCATTTCACTTGATTATCCAAGTTACTATTTATCATGAACTCCGACAGGTCTAGTGAGGCCGTAGGTCCTGCAGGCAATACGCATGAATTATCCTTAACCAATCCATCATGTGGTGAACCAAGATATTTTATGTGGCTATTCCATGAATAACCAATTTTATTGTCATTATCTTACCTACTGCTACCATTGTTACTCGTGTTACATGTATATATATATGTATTGTGCTATGTGCCAAGATGCGTTATGTATGTTACCTTGTACCTTCAATACCGGAATCATGTATAGTTATAATTTAGATCTTAATAAACTATTATTGATCAAATATCCTTGTATGTTCACCCAAATACTTTCTTTGCTGCCCAGGTGCTTCACACAAAGTCCCACCCCCCTTGTTAGTTAACTTTTTGTTAATTAACCGCTTCCTCACTACAGAAGTAAAGATGAACTGATGATAAACATTTTACACTTTCACATGAGCCTGATGGTGGGAATTTTCCTACTCTGACCTGAGGCAATGGGCTAGTCTGTGAAAACAGCACTGTATTTATTTAATTGGTGCTCAGAGTGACACAAAAACAGCACATTTTTTGTTGTTTGTTTCAGGTGACAATTTTAGATTGATAATTCGGTAATATTTTAGCATTGATCGGGCATTTTTGTCCCAATGGGTAAACTGTTATAAATGATCCTTACCTTGCTTCAAGACCTTTCCTGAATTCTTCATTCTCAAATTAATTAATGGCTAATCTGTAAATATTGCAGAATGGAAACGTTTATCACAAGAGTCACTTTGTAAAAGGAATAAAAAAAACTATTTCCATATTCTTGCTACACATGGCATTTTGTTTTTTTAAGTCATTACAAAATACCTTTTCATTTCAGTCTACATCTACTACTGCTATGGTTTTTATGACCTAAAACTGCAAATAAATTCAATTTGTGCTTCCTTACTATATTTCAACCTGGGGGCATATTGTACTCTGTCTGTGTATAGAACAGAACGCCCACAGAAATTTCACGTATTGCTTATGTCTTTTGGCTTAATTATTTCTTGAGAATTCTGCACAAAGCTAAAAGCCCAATTAGAGGCAGTCACCCCAATAGGTGGTTCACTTGTGCTGAGATACTTTCAAAGAGTTCAAAAATGGATACAGATCCTTTTCTTATTACCACTCAGGTGCAGATAATGAAGGCAGGCTCTTACATTCACGTTCTGAGATAGGACTTGTTAAGGCAAAAATCTATTTCTGATTAAGGTTTGCCAAAACATGTGCACTGCATTTCTTGCAAATAATCCAACAACAGTTTCACTTTAAACATCTTTTAGCACATTTCAAAATACTTCCTGAATTTAATACATTTTCTTTTTTTTGTTATTATAAACTTTTTATCAGTAGTGACTTTAAAGAGTATGCAACAAATCAGAGTAAATGGGTAGACATCAAGCACTACTCTTTGTGATTATCTGGTATCTGAAACAGCTTTCTCATCATTTTCATAAAGCGGTGAAACCACTATATTGTAAAACTATAGCATTGTAAAAGGGGCATGCTGGTGAAAAGTTGTGAAAGATGAACATTATTGTCAAGGTATTTATTATTTACAAAACTGTTGCATAACTGCCCCAATTATTTCTTTTTATTCTCTTCTCGGAATCTATTATAGCAATGTCCTGACCATTCTTTTATATAGTATTATCTGTGTTTTAAGACACTGGGAGCTAGGGGGAGTTTATCTGTCTTGCAGAGTAGGACGGGAGCACAGTGATGACCCTAGCATTGTAATAGCTCTTTTTCATGATCAAATGAACTGGCAGGTGGCACATAAAACAATTTACATTTATATGTATATACCGTATATACTCGAGTATAAGTCGTTCCGAGTATAAGTCGAGGCCCTAATTTACCACAAAAAAAATGGGAAAAACGTATTGACCCGAGTATAAGACGAGGGTGAGAAATGCACAGCTACTGTAAGTGGAAAAGAGGGTCAACAATGCCCATTTGCAGCCTCACTGTGCCCATTTGCAGCCATAGGTCCCCTGAACTTCAAACTCGGTAGTTAAGGGTTTCTAGATGCCCCCTAGCTGCAGCCAAAATTTGGGGTCTCTGAACCCAAAGGGTCCGAAATGACATTACTGCAAATGGACACAGTTGCCTGAATTTGGGGCCCTGTATCTTAGGGCCACTTAGTGCTAAGAACCCCAAATTTGGTGTGCAAACACAGTGGAACTAGCACCATAAAATTTCCAAAGCTGGTGTTTCTAGCACCAAGTGGCCCCGAGATACAGGGCCCCGAAATTCAGTTCAGAAAATGTCAAGCACTTTTCTGCAGCAGAAAATGACATTTTCCAAACCATTTTTGTGGCCCCGTATCTCAGGGCCACTTGGTGCTAGGAACCCCAGCTTTGGATATGTTGTGGTACCAGTTCCACTGGGATTGCACACCAAATTTGGGGTTCCTAGCTCCAAGTGGCCCTGAGATATGGGGCCCCAAAGTCGGTTCAGAAAATGTCAAGCACTTTTCTGCAGCAGAAAATGACATTTTCTGAACCGATTTTGGGGCCCCGTATCTCAGGGCCAGTTAGTGCTAGGAACTTCAGCTTTGGATATGTTGTGGTACCAGTTCCATTGGGTTTGCAAACCAAATTTGGGGTTCCTAGCTCTAAGTGGTCCTGAGATACGGGCCCCCAAAGTCGGTTCGGAAAATGAAATTTTTTGCTGCAGAAAAGTGCTTGACTCGAGTATAAGTCGAGGGGGGCACTTTCAGCACAAAAAAATGTGCTGAAAAATTCGACTTATACTCGAGTATATACGGTAATTGAACTGAGGTTCTACATTCATGACTAAACTAGCTTCACCAATATTGATTTTTTATTTTTATTTTCACACATGCAACATACCCATGTATCTTAAATATATATATATATATATATATATATATATATATATATATATATATATATATATGTTTTTTCACTTTCCACATTTTTTCCCTTTTTACATATTTTTCACATATTTATATATTTTTTTCAGAACACTATATTTTCAATCATCTCCACACATGTTGTGGCGATCAGGCATGCTATGTGGATATTTTCTTGGCTGGGACGGGGTCCCTTGCCTCAGCTCCGGAACAGACAACCATTTTGGGGTCCCATTTCTCTCGATGCTAGCCCAGCACAATGCTTTAGCCGACCTGTGAGTATTGATCCCTTTCTCCCCATGAGATTTTTTCTCCCCTTACGGGTAGAATATATTAACTAATACTACATAGCCATTTGTATTTACAGTTTATTTATGTACCCAACTCCTGATGAATGGCATATAGCCATGAAACGCGTCGAGTTTCCATGGGGTGCTCAGTCAAGTCTGGCTCATGATCTAGTTACTGGCCCTTATATACCTTTTTTATACTGTACATTCAAATTTAATTGAGTACTATGTAACTATTTATGTGTATCTTTTCTTGTCTCTACAGCAGCTCTGTTGCATATGGTGTACCAATGCCTGTTAATAGGAAATATCTTGTATTATATTCACAATTAATAATGCTTAAGATTGATATTTTTCACCTTATTGCCAAATGCCGTCTCTATGACATGTTGCATATTCGTATTTATACCTTTTTATCAATATTCAATACTTCTCATGTGTCGTCAAGCTGAAACATATGTATCCATCATGTTCATGCCATGTGTGTATGTGTTTGTATATATATGAAAATACTTTTTTACTTGTTTCATACTATTGTTACAAATAAACAATGTTTACCAACCATTCTACCTCCACAAGTCAATTGTCTCATTTAAAGTCCCACACTCCTTTCTTATTTACCTGAATCAGGGATGGAGGTACATTATGTGTGCCTCATTTAAAGCCTTTTATTGATTCACTAATATTGACATAAAAAGAACATACAGTATGTTAGCTGACATACAGTACATTCCAGAGTGGAAACCAAAACTAAATGAAACCTGTGACCAGGACAGCCAACCTTCCCACCAAATCGAAAGCCTTGCTGATTTTAAGTAACCTTCTTACCATCTAAAATTGGTGCAGTTTGGGATGTGATGGTCATCATCATCATTACCTACCTTTGTAAATGTAACATGCCTGATTGTCACTAAAGTTGTATTGTACTATGAGCCATAACCCAGATGTGGTTTTGTTTTAAAGTACTCAATACAAAATGCAGATGATAAAACTGTAATTTAATTAGTAAGATTCCCAAAGGATACTTTGCTGTAACTGTATAAAACAGTGCATTCTGGTATGAGCTTGTGCTTCTTTTAGCAAGAAATAAGATACATATTAGTCGCAAATGCTAATAATCGAAAGCGGAATAATGGTATAACTTTGGATATATTTACTTTTACTTTAAAAGTAGGATACTTCCCTAATTTTTTTCAACTGATGCATGGTAAAAGCTAATTTATCCATTTAGCTACCGTAATTACTTTTTCTCTTCTAATTGTGATAATTAGTCAAAGTCATAATTTTGTGCTTATGATCATTGTTTTGTACTCAGAAGTAATTACCTTTTTCATGTTTCACTGAAATTACCTGTCTGTAAAAGGATACTACACATTTTTCCTTTAAGGTTATATGGGCTTAATGAAAAAAGAACTGTTCAAAGCTGAGTGAATCAAAATAAAATCCCACACATAGACCTATGCTTAATTAGGCCATAACCAATAGCAACAAATCACAAAACATTCTTTATAAAGTGCTGGAACTCTGGAAGGTAGAAAAACTGATTTGCTGTGATATGTACGGTAACTGCCTAAAGTGAATCTACAGATTGACTATAACTGCTTCTCCACTTTATCTACCACCAGTGTTTACAATTTACCATTCTGTATAACAAAACAGCATTAAGTATACCTGCATTTATTCTTCCCTCTCATATTTCTTTCTCTAACCTGCTAATTGAGGATTTAGTAAGCATATTCAGTACATATAGGAAAAGGCCACATTTTGACCAAATTTATTGTAAACTAGTACCTCAGGGGCTAAATGGAATGGGTAAACATTTTGTGCAGAGCATGTGGGGACCCCACAGTCTAAATTTTGCAATAGGTCTCTATGACTTTTTGTTATAGCTTTGTGTGGCCAGCAAGCAGGAACAGAAGAAGAGGATGCTTAGGGCCATGTGATCAGTGAATAGGAGCAGGAGGAGAGGACATCGGGGGCTGTGTGATCAGTGAAGAGGAGGAAAAGATGCCAGAGGCCTTGTGTTCAGTGAGCAGGAGATCCCAAACAGTTAGGGAAACAACTAGTGTTAAGAATAGAATACATTTAAAAGGAAGATTAACGATAAATCACATAAAATATCTTTCCTAATTTTTCCTGGATTACCCACATTACGTTAGTAATGCAGTGGGAATGATGATGCGACTTGGTGCGCCATGTGTAAGTTCCTGGAACAACCATTTGAAAGTGCCTACTGCTGGGCAACATTTGAGCAAGTTGTTTCCAAGATCCTGAATCTGAGGAAGCAGCTGGCAACACTGCAAAGCATTGTCAACCTGAAAGGAATGTTGGACCAAACCTGTCAGGTGCTGGCTGAGGCCAGTATAGAGGAGGGCGAGGATATGGAGATGCAGGCACCAGAGGAAGGTAGCTGGGTGACAGATAAGATGGGGTAATGGGAAAAGCGTTAGAAAGGCTAGTCCTGAGCTCACACATCCCGATATATACTCTGAGTTGGGTGATGTCAGGGATATCAATTCAGGAGAGGCATTAGTAGAGCAGAGTGTCTCCTGTAGCTACTTAGTTAGTCTTGTTGAAAAACGACACAAGTCCATCTAGTTCAACCAATAAAAGGAGGAAAAAAATTATACAATCTTATATACACAATCCTATACTCACAGTTGATCTAGAGGAAGGCAAAAAAAGCATGATCCAATTTGCTCCAGCAGGGGAAAACATTCCTTCCTGATCCCTCAAGAGGTAATCGGATATTCCCTGGATCAACTTTACATATAAATGTTAGTATCCTGCTATATTATGTACATTTAGGAAGGAATCAGGGTCTTTTTTAAAGCATTCTACTGAACTGGCCAGAACCAGCTCTTGAGGGAGTCTATTCCACATTTTCACAGCTCTTACTGTGAAGAAAACTTTCTGCATTTGAAGATTAAATCTCTTTTCCTCCAGACGTAAAGTGTGCCCCCTTGTCCTCTGTGATGACCTTAAAGTGAATAACTCAACACCAAGTTCACTATATGGACCACTTATATGTTTACACATGTTGATCATATCCCCCATTAATATTCTCTTCTCAAGAGAGACTGAATTCAATTCCTCTAATCTTTCCTCATAGCTGAGCTCCTCCATGCCTCTTATCGGTTTGGTTGCCCTTCTCTGCACTTTCTCTGATACCCCGATATACCTTTTGTGAATTAGTGTCCAAAACTGAACTGTGTATTCCAGATGAGGTTTTACTTATGATTTGTACAGGGGTATGATATATCGATCTCTGGAGTCTGTGCCGCTTTTAATACAAGAAAGGATTTTGCTCACTTTGGAAACCACAGCTTGGCATTGCATACCATTATTCAGCTTATGATCTACCAGAAAACCCAGATCTTCCCCACTGATTCCACAGTTGTAATCCCCCTAGTATATATGATGCATGCATATTCTTAGCCCCCAAGTGCAAAATTTTACAATTATCCACATTAACCACATGCCGACCAGCCACCACAGTTGTACTACAGCAGAATGACACGGCTGGGCGAAACGGCGTTATGTAACGTCGCTTTTCCCTGTGGCCACTAGGGGGCGCATGCGCGCGCCCCCCACTTGCCCCCGAGCCGATGTGAGTGCCCGGCGGTCTCGATCACCGCCGGGCTCCCGCGATCGCTCGGGGGAAAAGGAAAACCGGGATCTGTGTGTGTAAACACACAGTTTTCGGTTCTCTGAGGGGAGAACTGACAGATCGTCTGTTCATACAGAGTATGAACAGACGATCTGTTAGTTTCCCTGCACAGTCCACATCCCCCTTCAGTAAGAACACAAACTAGGACACACATTAACCCCTTCACTGCCCCCTAGTGTTAACCCCTTCACTGCCAGTGACATTTTTACAGTAATCAATGGATTTTTAATCGCACTGATCGCTGTATTAATGCCAATGGTCCCAAAAATGCGTCAAAATTATCCGACGCGTCCACCATAATGTCGCAGTCCCGATAAAAATCACTGATTGCCGCCATTACTAGTAAAAAAAAAAAATATTAATAAAAATGCCATAAAACTATCCCCTATTTTTTAGACGCTATAACTTTTGCGCAAACAAATCAATATACGCTTATTGCGATTTTTTTTTACCAAAAATATGTAGAAGAATATGTATCTATGTATATATTTTTTGGGGATATTTACTATAGCAAAAAGTAAAAAATAATGCATTTTTCAAAATTGTCGCTTTTTTTGTTTATAGCGCAAAAAAAAAAAAAACGCAGAGGTGATCAAATACCACCAAAAGAAAGCTATTTGTGGGGAAAAAAGGACATCGACTTTGTTTGGTAGTCACGTTGCACGACCGCGCAATTGTCAGTTAAAGCGATGCAGTGCCGAATCGCAAAAAGTGCTCTGGTCTTTGGCCAGCCAAATGGTCTGGGGCAGAAGCGGTTAAACCTAATTTGCCACATAAATGCCCAATGAAACAGTGCACTGAGGTTGGCCTGTACGTTGGAGACATCCTGTAAGGACGTTATTCCACTGCATAGCTTGGTGTCATCTACAAAGACTGAAATGGCACTTTTAATCCGAGACCCTATACCATTTAGAAATATATTAAAAAGTAAGGGTCCCAACACTGAACCTTGTGGTACACTACTAACAACCATAGACCATTCAGAGTATGAGTCATTAGACACTACTCTCTGAATACGATCTTTTAGCCAGTTTTCTATCCAAAACTGATTTTTCCAAGCCTGTAGACTTTACCTTACACATTATCCATGTGTGTCAAACGCTTTTGCACAATTTAAGTATACTACATCCACAATAACTCCTTTGTCTAAGGTGTTACTTACATCCTCATGAAAAGAAATCAGCTGTCAGGGAAACAACTCCAGTGAAGATGGGGAAGTGGTGGAGGGTGCTCAAATTTTTTTTGAGGTGGGGGGGGGGGGCGCAAACAAACTGAAAAATTCTGAAAAAAAAAATGAATTGCAACCTCACTGTGCCCATCAACTGCAGCCACTGTGCCATAAAATGCAGCCACTGTGCCATCAAATGCAGTCACTGTGCCCATCAATTGCAGCCACTGTGCCCATCAATTGCCGCCACCGTGCCCATCAATTGCAGCCACTGTGCCCATCAAACGCAGCCACTGTGCCCATCAAATGCTACCACTGTGCCATCAAATGCTGGGAAAAAAACAAGGAAAGGGGCCCCTCTGAATATGTATCAATATAACATTTATTAGAAAAGCAATATCCACTCACATGAAAGACTGCAAAGTTGCGTTTAAGCAACTGGATCCCCCTCACTCCCGGAACCCACACCTAGCCGGACGACTTCACCAGGGATTTCATCTTAACTTGGTGTGCCACTTGGACAAGGTAAAGAAGAAACCGCTGTGCCCTACCACCTCACCCAATCCTTACCGGATTTGATGTGCTGCCAGCTGTATATGGACTTGCTGAGACTTGCAGTCCCCCTCCTCTCTTCCAGTCCAGAGATGTGCTTGAACGCAACTTTGCAGTCTTTCATGTGAGTGGATATTGCTTTTCTAATAAATGTTATATTGATACATATTCAGAGGCGCCCCTTTCCTTGTTTTTTTCTCAGTTTTTTGGACCTTGCTTCTGGTATTCTCGGTGGCAGCCCTGACAGACTCGTTTATATATATATATATTTTCATATACAGTCATGGCCGAAATTGTTGGCACCCCAGAAATTTTTGCAGAAAATCAAGTATTTCTCACAGAAAAGTATTGCAGTAACACATGTTTTGCTATACACATGTTTATTCCCTTTGTGTGTATTAGAACAAAACAAAAAAGGGAGGAAAAAAAGCAAATTGGACATAATAAATGTCCATAATTTGACACAAAACTCCAAAAATGGGCTGGTCAAAATTCTTGGCACCCTTTCAAAATTTTGGATAAATAAGATTGTTTCAAGCATGTGATGTTCCTTTAAACTCACCTGGGGTAAGTGTGGGCAATATAAAAATCACACTTGAAAGCAGATAAAAAGGAGAG
Source organism: Lithobates clamitans (assembly GCA_037952925.1). Classification (NCBI taxonomy): domain Eukaryota; kingdom Metazoa; phylum Chordata; class Amphibia; order Anura; family Ranidae; genus Lithobates; species Lithobates clamitans. The sequence continues at coordinate 725,584 of JBBGZY010001336.1, read as the reverse complement.
AAGTTCACTTAGTCTTTGCATTGTGTGTCTGTGTGTGCCACACTAAGCATGGACAACAGAATGAGGAGAAGAGAACTGTCTGAGGACTTGAGAACCAAAATTGTGGAAAAATATCAACAATCTCAAGGTTACAAGTCCATCTCCAGAGATCTAGATTTGCCTTTGTCCACAGTGCGCAACATTATCAAGAAGTTTGCAACCCATGGCACTGTAGCTAATCTCTCCGGGCGTGGACGGAAGAGAAAAATTGATGAAAGGTTGCAAAGCAAGATAGTCCGGATGGTGGATAGGCAGCCCCAAGCAAGTTCCAAAGAAATTCAAGCTGTCCTGCAGGCTCAGGGAGCATCAGTGTCAGCGCGAACTATCCGTCGACATTTAAATGAAATGAAACGCTATGGCAGGAGACCCAGGAGGACCCCAATGCTGACACAGAGACATAAAAAAGCAAGACTACAGTTTGCCAAAATGTACTTGAGTAAGCCAAAATCCTTCTGGGAAAACGTCTTGTGGATAGATGAGACCAAGATAGAGCTTTTTGGTAAAGCACATCATTCTACAGTTTACCGAAAATGGAATGAGGCCTACAAAGAAAAGAACACAGTACCTACAGTGAAATATGGTGGAGGTTTAATGATGTTTTGGGGTTGTTTTGCTGCCTCTGGCACTGGGTGCCTTGAATGTGTGCAAGGCATCATGAAATCTGAGGATTACCAAAGGATTTTGAGTCACACTGTAGAGCCCAGTGTCAGAAAGCTGGGTTTGCGTCCGAGATCTTGGGTCTTCCAGCAGGATAATGACCCCAAACATACGTCAAAAAGCACCCAGAAATGGATGGTAACAAAGTGCTGGAGAGTTCTAAAGTGGCCAGCAATGGGTCCAGATCTCCATCCCATTGAACACCTGTGGAGAGAGCTTAAAATTGCTGTTGGGAAAAGGCACCCTTCCAATAAGAGAGACCTGGAGCAGTTTGCAAAGGAAGAGTGGTCCAAAATGGTCCAGAGGTGTAAGAAGCTTATTGATGGTTATATGAAGCAACTGATTTCAGTTATTTTTTCCAAAGGGTGTGCAACCAAATATTAAGTTAAGGGTGCCAAGAATTTTGACCAGCCCTTTTTTGGAGTTTTGTGAGACATTATGTCCAATTTGCTTTTTTTCCTCCCTTTTTTGTTTTGTTCCAATACACACAAAGGGAATAAACATGTGTATAGCAAAACATGTGTTACTGCAATACTTTTCTGTGAGAAATACTTGATTTTCTGGAAAAATTTCTGGGGTGCCAAAATTTCAGCCATGACTGTATATACCTATCTTTGCCCCCTTGGACTATTAAGGAACACTATATGGAGGTATTGTTGCATTGCACCTGTTTTACTTGTTGAAATGCCATCAAATGCTGCCACTGTGCCCATCAAATGCTGCCACTGTGCCATCAAATGCTGCCACTGTGCCCACCAAATGCTGCCACTGTGCCATCAAATGCAGCCACTGCGTCCATCAAATGCTGCCACTGTGCAATCAAATGCAGCCACTGTGCCCATCAAATGCTGCCACTGTGCCCATCAAATGCTGCCACTGCGCCCATCAAATGCTGCCACTGTGCCATCAAATGCTGCCACTGTGCCCATCGAATGCTGCCACTGTGCCCATCAAATGCCACCACTGTGCCATCAAATGCCGTCAGTGTGTCACTGTGACCCCCCTGCCCGCTCGCCATCTGCTCGGTACCTACCCTGTCTGGGTGGGGCAGCAGGTGACGGCGGCGAGCGGTGTCCTCCATGCGTCTCCTCCTTTCCTCTCCTCCTGATAGGCATCCAATCACAGCGCCTGTCGTTTCAGCCAATCAGGTGACAGATCCAAGCACCTGATTGGCGGAGAAGCGGTTCAGTGTTCATTCGCTTTTCTAACACACCTGGGTGGACCTATTTTGAAGCCTATTAGAGCCTGTGGCTCTAATCGGGTGCTTCGAAAACACCTCCTGCCGCTGTAATTCAGGCGCCGGGCACCTGAATAGGGGGTTTGTAGTGGTGGTCATAGATTCATGCTATGCATGAATCTATCCATTGGACAAAGAGGGAGTTGCTGGAGAGAGGGGGCGGCGCCCATGTGCCCTTTTGGACGCACCGCCACTGAGGTGGGGGTAAGGTTACTGAAGAGGTTAGACAGATATTGGTGGCAGGGGACTCAGTTATTCGAAGGACAGATAGGACAATCTGTCACACAGGCCGTGATCACCCAACAGCATGTTTACAGGGTGCTTGGGTTCTGGACATCGCAGATCAGATGGACAGATTGTTGTGTGGGGGTTGGGGAGGACCCAACTGTCATGGTACATTTTGGTACAAATGATCAGGTTAAAGGAAAATTTTTCAGAAACTTAGGTGTAATATTGTAAAGTGGTATTAAACCTGAAAACAAATATTTATTATATCACAGCTTACCAAATCTTAGATGCGATGGCTGCATTAGTTTTCTTTTTTAGGCTTTATTTTCATCTGGTGATCCAGACAGTAAGTCTTTTGTTTTTCAACAGAACTAGCTCTCTTGTAAATGTAGCAGTTAGAGTGTTCAAAAACCTAAAAAAAAATAAAACTAATGCAGCCCCAAAATCTAATGATTGGTATGTTGCAATCAATTACATTTTTGGGTTTAATACTGCTTTAAAGAAAAGGACCTCCAAGGCAGTATTCTCAGAAATGCTGCCTGTATCTGGAGCCATACCAGAGAAGCAGCAGGTGCTCAGGGAACTCTACAAGCTGGTGCAGGAAGGAGGGTTTTGGGTCCATGGAGAACTGGGCTGATTTTATGGTTGGTTATTGGCTCTATAGCAGAGATGGCCTACACCTAAATGGGAAGGGTGCAGCTTTGCTGGGGGAGAAGATGACCGAAAGATTGGAGGAACCTTTAACCACTTCCAGCCCACCGTATGCAGAATGACGGCCGGGAAGTGGTTCAGTTAACCCGTGGGGGTGCACAGCATGGCGATCGTTGGTGTGGTGTGTCAGTCTGACACACTCAATCTCTGATCTTGGTTAAGAGCCTCTGATATAGGCTCTTTACCACATGATCAGCTGTGTCCAATCACAGCTGATCACAGTGTAAATAGGAAAAGCCATTTATCGGCTTTTCCTCCACTTGCACTGACAGGCATGAGTAGAGGAGAGCCAATCTGCTGCTTTCCTGATAGGGGGGTGTCTGCGCTGATTGATTATAAATGCAGTCCCCCCCAGGATGCCCACCCAGGACCACCAGGGATGCCCACCCAGAACCACCAGGTAAGCCAATCAATGCCCAATAAGGATGGCACTCAGTGCCCATCAGTGATGCCTGCCAATGCCTCCTGGTCAGTGCTGTCTAACAGTACCATCTATCAATGCCACCCATCAGTGCCTATCAATGCCCATAAGTGTTGCATATCAGTGCCCACCAGTGCCACCTATCAGTGCTCATCAGTGCCATCTATCAGTGCCAATCAGTGCTACCTATCAATGCCCAGTGCCACTTATCAGTGCCCATCAGTGCCGCCTATGAATGCCCATCAGTGTCACCTATCGATGCCCCATCTGTGTGACCTATCAGTGCCCATCAGTGCTGCTTATCAGTGAGCATTTAAGTGCCACATCATCAGTGCCACCTCATCAGTGCTGCCTCATCAGTGCCAATCAGTACTGCCTCATCAGTGCCCATCAGTGCAGCCTCATCAGTGCACATCAGGGAAGGAGAAAATGTACTTATTTACAAAGTTTTGTAAAAAACAAAAAAAAAAACGTTTTATTTATTGTAGCGCTAAAAATAAAAACTCCAGTGGTGATCAAATACCACCAAAAGAAAGCTCTATTTGTGGGGAAAAATTATAAAAATTTAGTTTGGGTACAGTGTTGCATGACCACGCAATTGTCATTCAAAATGCAACAGCGCTGAAAGCTGAAAAATGGTCTGGGCAGGAAGGGGGGAAATTGCCCTGTATTGAAGTGGTTAAGCTAGGTGGTGGTGGGGGGGAGGGACTACTGTGGGTAATCTTGGTAGTGTAACTTGAGTACCTGAGATCAATACGCGTAGGCTGGCAGAATCCTAGTGCAGTCTAAGAACAAACAATGAGAAAATAATATGTGCGTATACAAAATTAAAAAGCATGTTCACAAATGCTAGGAGTTAATAAAATGGAATAACTGGAACTGCTGAGATATGAGGAAGATTTCAATTGTGTGGGAATATCAGAAACCTGGTTTGACAGCTCACATGACTGGTGACATGGACTTTCACTGTATTGTTCATTTAAAGTGGAATTCCGACAAAACAAAAAAATTAAAAGTTAGCAGCTACAAATACTGCAGCTGCTAACTTTTAATAATCGGACACTTACCTGTGCCTGGGTCCAGCGATGCGGGGGAACAAAGCCCCGCTTATCTCCCCCTCCTCTCTGCGGCTCCGGCATTGTCACTGTGGACGCACTGCACATCTGCGAGCAGCGCTGCACGCTGTGAATGGCCGGGCAATCATCTGGGACCTGTGACATGTCCCAGATGATTGCTGAAATGGGGGAGAGGTGAACCTACTTCTGGCGCCGCGGTGCCCTGGGAGGAAGTGGGAACTGGAACCTTCTAAAAAGAGGGTTTCAGCTCCCCCCCAAAAATAAATGACATGCCAAGGGGTCACCTTCCCTTAACCCCCCTGGCGGTATTCCCGAGTCTGGCTCGGGGTGGATTTTTCATACCAAAAGCAGTATCCCCGAGCCAGACTCGGGCTTGCATCGCAGGATCCAGGAAGAGTTTACTTACCTTGTCCCCTGGATAATGCAATGTCTCTCTGCTGTGATCGGCGAGCCGCTGTGTCTCGCTCGATTCACAGTGCCGAGCTCCGTTCTCTGCGAGCGTTGCGACGCACGGGGACGGAGTTCGGCGGTAAATTCAAAAGTGAAACACACAGTACAGATACAGCATACTGTAATCTTACAGATTACAGTACTGTATCAAATAACTACACATGCCCTTTGTCCCTAGTGGTCTGCCCAGTGTCCTGCATGCAGTTTTATATATATAAAACTGTTCTTTCTGCCAGGAAACTGGAGATTGTCCATAGCAACCAAAACTGTCTCTTTACATCAAAAGTGGTTTTAGACCAGCTAGAAAAAAGCGATAATAAATTAGAATCACTCGCAGAATTGAGTGATAGTGATTTGTGGGGAAATCCGTCATCAAACACTAAAAGTAACAAAAGCTACAATTCTGCAACTGAGCAAATTTCAGTGTTTTTGATTTGATTACATTATTATATAATTTTTATTATTATTATATTATTATTTGTTATAATTATTTATAGTTATTTATTATATTATAATTTTTTATTTCGTTTTTCAAACTTTATCATACCCGGGATGTCTACTAGACTCTTGTTTGGACAGATTTAAGTGAACTATTCCTAAGAATTACAGGCCTACAATATAAAACGCCAAATTTCTGTGCAAAATAATGGTACCGCTTTCAGCACCTAAAATCTGAAATAATCATACTGCCAGGGAGGTTAAAGCGGAAGTTCCATTTTTGGGTGGAACTTTAAGCACAAGAGACTGAATTTTGTTCACGGTGTTGAAATGTGTTCTGTAACCTTCACCTAACACACAGACACATCTGCTGCTAGAAGCTCTCTCTGTCTCTTCTCCCCCCTCCGCTCTCAAGGTTTTACTTTTGCAATTGTTCTATTTGATAGCTTTTAATAATATATTCCTATTTGTTAGTTTTTAATAACATCTCACATCACCCCTTTCTTATCTATGTATAAAATAACATATAATAATAAACTTTGTCTCTGAACAGACATTTTAAACACAGTGATTGCGTCCTGTAAATCTGTTCCTGCAGCTGCAGTATTAACTTCTGTTTTTAGAGTCCCAATCAGAAATAATTTCATGGCACTGGTTTGCGCTACTCAGGAGTACAACCTGTATTAGTGAGACAAAGTAGGCAGAAGAGAGGAAGGAGTGTGTCTGTATGTCAAGTGCAATTTGCTAGTGAATACAAGGGAAACAAAGCTATCAGGGATGTAAAGGAGGTGGAATCCTTGTGGCTGGAGCTTCAATGGAAAATAAAAAACAGTAAATTAATAGTGGATGTATGCTACAGCCCCCCTAACCTGAAGGATGAAGGGAAGACTGATCTCCTCTCTCAGTTATAAATGGCAGCAAGACAGGGCAATGCTATTATCATGGGGGACTTCAGTTATCCAGATGTTGATTGGGCAGACATGGCGGCTCACTCAACCAAGGTTTGTCACTTCTTGAATGTCTTACAGGACAATTTCATGTGTCAATTCGTGGATGTCCAACTAGACATAATGCTCTGATAGACCTACTAATTAAATAACAACATAGAGCTGATTGCAGATATGGAAGTAAGGGAAAACTTAGGAAACAGCAATCATAAAGTAATTATGTCCTTTGTAAATCATAGGAAATGAGATACAGAGGTAGGAGAACAATACATTTTCAGAGCCAATTTACTGCACTCCAATCTATACAATATTAAATGGGATTAAATTCTAGAAACAAAGAACACTGAGAAAAATGGGAGTGCTTTTAGAGCAGATTACACAATGGCATTAGCCAGTGTGCAACAAATGAGCGCAATGAGCAACAAATATAAAAGAAGTAAGGTTAAACCTGGGTGGCTTAAGTGTACAATAAAAAGGCCAGTCACAAGGGTGTCACCATCAGCATTTCAACATTACAAAAAATACAATAATAATTTTAAGAGCACAATCAAGGCAGCTAAAATAGACCACAAGAGATACATAGCAGAGGAGAGTAAAAAAAATCCCTCCAAATGTTTAGCTATATTAATAGTAAAAAAAGCGAAGTCATATTATATTGGACCCAAAAAGGATAATCAGGGGAAGTTGGTTACAACAAGAAGGCAACTAGATTAAATGTATTCTTCTCCTCAGTTTTTTCAAAGGTAAAGAAGGGGTATAATAAGCAATCATTATTAGTAACACAACAGTGTTAAAAAAGGCTTAAAAAACTTAATGTAAATAAATCACCAGGGCTTACACCGGAGCATCCTTAAGGAATGTAGCCATGTTATAGCCAGACTGTTATTCCTCATCTTTAAGGACAGATTGCCGACTGTAATGGTATGAGATAATTGGCCACAAGTTAACATTGGTACCGATATTCAAAAAAGAGCCTAGATATATACTTGGAAACTCAGTCAGTGTAACATCAATAGCATGTAAACTATTGGAGGGGATGATAAGGGGCCATATTCAAGGATTTGCTAATGAAAATAGTATCATTAGTTGTAACCAATATATATTTATGAAAAATTATTCTTGGCAGACCAACCTGCTAACATTCTGTGAGGAAGTCATCTGTAATTTGGATAAAGGAAGGCCTGCGGATGGCGTGTACTTAGATTTCTTTAAAAGCATTTGCTACAACCAAAGCATTTGCTGCAGCAATCGGTCCAATGCTGCATATGTCCCCTGCCAGCTCTCTGTTGTCAGCCACCGTGTCTCTGCTTCATCAGTACGTAGTGTGCGATAATTTCAAAAAACTTTTAGATGAGAATCTTAGTGATATACAGGGCTATAGGAAATGGTAGTGACATAAACACAAACACACACACAAAACCATTGGACTGGATCGACCGGTGTCTTTATTCAACCTTACCAGCTATGTAACTAAAAAACAAAAAAAACTCCAGCCTCAACATTCCTTTCCCAGTATGTGCCTCTGAATTTACAATGAAGGATATTGCAGCATTTACATTTTCTGTGTGTGTGGTGTCCAGCTTCCCACAAGGCTTGCTTACCATTACAGACATGCCCCCTGGTCTACAAGGTGTCAGCACTTTTACTGGGTCCTATGTAGTGCACCCAGCTTCCATAGAGGCAGTTTTATCTGGATTAAAAAGGGTTAGCTGCCCCCTTTCCTATGCACTCTGATTCATATGGTTAGTAAGGAGCATGGAAGGGTGACTCAAACTAGTGTCCTACTCTGTGCAGAGTAATCTGGACTGCAAACACAAGTAACACACAGCCAACTGGTTTTCTGTACTGTACTGTTTACCTTTATGTAATCCTGTATGTATTAACTTGGGCTGCAAAATGTTAATATTGTTGCTGTGAATGTTACTTGAGTGATGTGCTGACTCCATCTTACTCCTCTTACCAACCAGTTCAAATCAAGATGAAAAGGAAGCAAAGGTGATCATGTGACCACTTTTTTTTCAGTTCTAAAGTAGAAAACCTCAGACAGTGGCATTGGGGGGGCTCTGGGGATGCTGCAGCCCCGAATGAGTGCCCGAAAAGCCCCAAGTCTCTGCCATTTATAAAACAATTATTAGCTCCGAGTCACCCGAGAGAGTGAAGCGCCGCATTGCGCATGAGCGGGGATCGATCCAAGCAGGTCAAGCAAGTCTATTGGACGTCACATGGTCCCACCTGACATTGGACAAGTGAAAAGTCCATCATTATCATCACACAACGTCTAGTGGGTATTATTGTAATTTTTTGTTTGCTTTGAATAAAGTGGGGAATTAGAACTTTATCAGGTTTTACTGCCATTGGGGGTTCTATTGGAGATATTCCTCCACTTCATGTCTAACAAAAAAGGACAGAAAGTGAAGGGAAATCACTTACAGAAGTAAAACATTTTTTTTTTAAGGAGAATGGGAGAACCTCTGTCAGCTTTGTATAGTTGTGTGTTTCCCTGTCGCAGATTTTTCCTCACTCCCTGTATGGTAAAAAGTTGTCCCCAGAACAGATTATGAAGCATAACTCTAAAGTCACAAACCTATAAACTCATGCTCATTAAAGATGTTTATAAAAAGTTGTTTTTATGATATATATATTTTTTTTAATAAAATAATAAAAAAGTATATTAAAGCACTCAATTCCTTTTAAATGTAATCAGGAGAATCTAAGTAACTAATGTAACATTTGCTCTTCTTAGTCGTTTATAAATCATTATTGCAGATTAATACAGATTCTATACCAGGATAAGTATTTATCTGCACATACATTAGTGTTGAGAGCTCTGATACAGTAGAGTTCATAGAAAGTTGTCTCCAGAGTATTGAAAAATGCTAATCTATTGTTTCTGGTAACTTGACAAATGCAACACAAATTTAAAAAAGTAAAAGCAGTGTCTATTCTACAACACTATCAGATTAGTGCTATTTGTGACAGACTTGATTTAGTTCTTGGTTAAAATAGCCCCCTCTAAAATGGATATTTAATTTTGGATTTTTCTAGGTTTAAACCCTTTCTGGCTTCAGAACTTTCCTCAGGATAGCCGAGACTAGTCTGGCTCTGATATCCTGTACGTAATATATTTCATATTTTAGAATTCATAATAGTATGGTGATCATATCTGTCTGTACAACATTTTTATAGCGATATCATGGTAAATTACTTCATAGACTACATTGCTTAGAAGGTCAAAATGACCATCGGTGATTCTGAAAGCATATCAAAGTGTAGAATGTTTGATTCTTTTAATATTGTAGTCTGTTCCATCCATACTTTCTGGCTGTATGTAAAAACTGTTGGTTGAAACTTGTGAATTCTTTCTTTTTCAATAAAGTTGTTATTGTACTTTTTTCACTCCTAAAACAGACTTTTTTTACTCTAATAAAACCATGCCAGGAGGCAGAGAAACTCCCCAAGAGTATTGTAACCCTATAAAAATGTTCCATCCAGCATGAGTGATTAGTATTGTAAAACCCAGTAGAGGTTCTTAAGTGGCTCATCCGAAACTTGAGTGTAAACATATGTCACCCTAACCTGATGTATTAGGAGGATATGATGGACAGATAGGATCCTGTGTGAGCACTAGTGTCATTTAGGACAACAATGGTAGCAACTAGTAAAACTCTTGGGTATGCAATAGGAAGTTCAACAACAGGTCAAAATGATATTCTGAAGTAAAGCTGACAAAACCACATTATTTCATGTTACAATTTACATTATATTGAATATCTAGCAAGCTAATGACTTTACTATCCGGAAATAAGCATGAAAACAATTTTTACAATTGTTATATGTAAAAGTTAATACCCAGGAAAATCAAATAATACACACGTGAAAGACAAATGTAAATCAAATGATCTGTAATTATGTATCGTCAGTGAGCCAGACATCCACACTAGACTGCACATCTAAACCTTAAACCTTTCTACAGACTGCACTGTATTTAAGTATTACAATCTGATCTAGAACCTATCTATGCCTGTGTGTGAACGATGGAGAAGCAGCAGCACAGGGATGATATAATGCATGTACTGTCCCCTGTTGTAAGTATGTTCCCTGTAAGTACAGAATACCCTATATGCTTAGAGCAGACCCTCCCTGTCCCAGTGTGAAAGCATAATGTACAAGGAATTATGGGAGGCTGGTATCAGACACTTATGTTAGTTATTTGCAAAAATAAATGTAATGATTTCTTAAATATATAACTACATTAAATTGTATTTTTTTTTTAACATTAGCTCTAGCATTAGATCTAACATTAGATCTAAACACAATCTGCAAAATCTCTTAAAAGCCTTAACAAAAAAAAGTTGCATGTTAATGTCTTTTGAAACATGTAACTTTCATTAAAATAATACTGTACATGGTATTCCTACCATAAAATACCTTGTGAAGATGCTTCTTGTCATTGGGTGACAATTGCCTCCCAACTATGTTTTTGTGTTGTTACCCTGAAATGTGCACTCTGGAGATCACTACAAGAGGCTGCGGTGGCACATTGCACAGCATGATGAAAATCTACTTTGCAAAGAATACCCAATCATATGCGAGGAAAAATTGTTTAAATTTTTTTTTTTCTTAAACATGATTACATGATTGCATGATTAAAGCCAGCACAGCTTTACTTTATTTATTAAGCTGACTGAAAACTCACACTGCAAATAAATTCAGCCCCTGTAGTAAACCAAATCTACTGTGGTTGATATATTATCTTATAAATGAAAGGGAGACGTTTTTGGGACTTTAAATAAGGCACAATGAATGTACCTCCATCCCTCATTCAGGTAAACAAGAAAGGATTTTTTTCCTCTTCCCAAATATACATCATGTTTTTTCACTTTTCACATTTTTTCACTTTTTTTTACATATTATTCACATATTTTTATACATTTTTTTCAGAACACTATATTTGCAATCATCCCCACATATATGGAATGTGTTGTGGCGATTGGGCATGCTATGTGGATGTTTTTTTTGGTTGGGGCAGGGTTCCTTGCCTCAGCTCAGAAACGGACAACCAGTTTGGGGTTCCATCTTTCGTGATGCTAGCCAAGCACAATGCTTTAGCCAACCTGTGAGTATAGACCCCTTTCTTCCCATGAGGTCTTATCTCCCCTTTGGGGTAGAATATATTAACTAATACTATATATCCATTTGTATTTACAATGAAACACGTCGAGTTTCCATGGGGTGCTCAGTCAAGTCTGGCTCATTACTTATTTATTGGCCCATATATACTTTTTATACATTCAAAATTCATTGAGTACTATGTAATTATTAATGTGTATGTGTATCTTCCTTGTTTTTACAGCAGCTTTGTTGCATATGGTATACCTATGCCTGTTAATAGGAAATATCTTGTACTATATTTACAATTAATCATGCTCAAGATTTATATCATTCATCTTATTGACAAATGCCATTTCTACAACATGTGTACATGTATTTATACCTGTAGCACCCTCTACTAATAGGTAGGTGCTAGTAAGGTTTATTTTACTAGGTTATCCAGCAGAGGCAAACTTAGGCAGGCTTATGCTGCAAGCTAGGCCTGTCTGTTTTGATCTGGGGGGCTGGGAGTGGTCAGAGTAGCAGTGGGTGTGACCACCTGCACTTCAGATCTGAGGCGCCTCCCCTGTTCTGAGGAGAATGTTCTAGAAAGGGGGCTGGGCCTAGAACTGGAGTTGCAGGCAGCTTGTGTGTGAGCCCTGACCAATCCCCAATCAATATTGGCAGGGGGCGGGCCTCATATATAAGCTGAAGTGATATGCCACTGGGGGGAGAAGTCGGCTGAGTGAAGTGAGGAATGGCATGTTAGATAATAGCAGGAGGCCATCCCCATGGGGGGGGGGGTGCGCTGATCGCAGGAGAAGGCCTGGGGAGAGCTGTGAGGTAACATTGCCTCTACACAGTCATTGGCAATGTCTCTGCTACCACACGGTCGGATGGCAGGGAACTCCTGGAGCAGAGGGGTAGATGAAGCTGTCAGTATTCATGGTCCAGTCAATGTTCCTCATCAAGGACTCAAGGCTCTTGGAAGGTCAGTGAGTGTTACGACAGTGGGGCTGGAGGTGCCAAGGCTGGAAGTGCCAAGGAGTCTGTGAGGGAACTCTGCTAGTACACGGTCACTAGTGGAGTCTTTAGCAATACACACAGTGAATGATGGGGAGTCCTGAAGCAGAAAAGAGACTGTGGGGATCTGTGTCAAGTCGGGCACGTGATTTGCAAGTTGGGCTGGCTGGGAACAGTAGTCCATATTTCCTAGAAGATATGCTTTTAACCCCCTGGGCCACCGGGGAGAGGTTCTGCAGGCCTCAGGCCTAGTGGCAGCGAGCAACCAGAGCCAGTGGAGAGGCTTATTCAGAGTGGGCCCCTACTATTTAATAGAAGAGGATGTGTCATGCTTCAATTAGTAACTACAAGTTTTGTGCAGGAGGAAATAAGTCTGTGCAGCAGGAACCAAGTTTTGGGCAGGGGGTGAAAGAGATCTAAGAACTCTGCTTTTACACAGTCAAAAGCGGTGTCTCTATTCAACACACGGTGATGGATGGAGAACTCTTATGCCCTGTACACACGGGTGGACTTTTCACCAACAAAGGTCCGACAGTCTTTCCGACGGACCTTCGACGGACGCTTGATGGACTTCCGATGGACTTTCAAATGAACGGACTTGCCTACACACGATCACACCAAAGCCCGACGGATTCGTACGTGATGATGTACGACCCGACTAAAATAAGGAAGTTCATAGCCAGTAGCCAATAGTTGCCCTAGCGTCGGTTTTCGTCCGTCGGACTAGCATACAGACGAGTGGATTTTTCGATAGGAACTGGGTCCGGCGGAGTTCTGACGTAAAGATTTGAAACATGTTCCAAATCTAAAGTCCGTCAGATTTTCAACAGAAAAAGTCAGCTGAAGGTCCGATGAAGCCCACACACGGTCGAATTGTCCGCCGGATTCGGTCCGTCGGACCAGTCCGGTCGAAAAGTCTGCTCGTGTGTACAGGGCATAAGAGGTAGTAGTCTGCGGAGGTCGAGCTGCAGGAGGAACAACAGTCTGCACGGAGATGCAGGAGAAGATTCGTATCTAATTCAATATGCACATTACATCTTCTGGCTCTAACTTGATCAGAATGTACTAAATTCTAAAATATGATGGCAATAACTTATCCTATGGGCATCCCATATTCCTATCCCTATCCAAGTTGTACCCCCCAATAAAACAACAAAAACAAAACTAGCAAAAGACTGTTCATTGTCTCTGGAAGTGATGTAGGAAGTCTGGCAGTGGGGTGATTTGGCGGATTGTTTGTTACTAGCTACAACACCATGGCTACATACCATTTTATCAACATTAGTTACTTCTCATGTGCTGCCAAGCTGACATATATGTATTGATGGATCCATTATGTTCATGCCCTGTGTGTATTTGTACGTACATATATATATTTAATTACTTTTTTACTTGTTTCATACTATTGTTACAAATAAATAATGTTTACCAACCACTCTACCTCCACAAGTCAATTGCCTTATTCAAAGTCCCACATTCCTTTCTTATTTACCTGAATCAGGGATGGAGGTACATTCATTGTGCCTCATTTAAAGCCCCAACCTCCCCCCCTTTCATTTATATGCATTAGGGATAGAGGCAATTGATTTTTGGATTGGTAGTGTTCCCCTGCCGTCCATGTGCGAGGTCTGTCTTCGTTGTTAGTGCACCCTATCCAGGGTCCACATATTCAAGACATCTACAATGCCTTGTCTATGGCACCTGGAAGTACTTTTGGCATTGTACTACAAGTATATTTGCATTTGATTAATAAAACATTTATATAATAATGACATATGCAATATCTGTAACAGTGACATTCCTCATTCAAAGTCCCAGAAATTTCCTTTTATATATATATATATATATATATATATATATATATATATATATATATATATATATATATATATATATATATATAATAGGGATGGAGGTTCTGTCACTATGGTGTCTGGCAGGTCATATCTCTTTTTCTTCACAAATTTTGGGTGGAAGACACCTGTATCTATGTAGTGACCTGCCATGCCTTTATACCATTTGATACCATGCCCATTTTTTCTAATTACAATTTACCTGCATACCAAAATATTTTCATACTGGGCCTCTGTTGTTTTATATGACTATTCACACTGAGGCTGGTCTGGGTTGGGGATGGGGGGGCGCCTGTTCCTTGTGCTGATCCTGGAGCTGCGATGTGTAGCAGTGCTTTCCTTCTGTGTCTCTTCTGAGATATTGGGGGGGGGCCCTCCTATGCATCGGCATCATGCTACGACCTGTTTGTGGAATCTGTTGACCCCGAAATGCAGGGACGTTCTAAGTCCATCTCGCGCTGGAGAAGGGGTTGGCGTGGGTCCACTTTGGTGCTTGTGCCGGTGGTAGATCTCACTCTCAACTTCTATTCTTATTTGAAGTTGTGCATGACGCTGGTCAGGGACCCACCCCACACCCAGATTAAATAAGCAGGTGAGCTTGATTGCCTTACCATATCACTATGTGTTCTAAATAGATACAACACTTATTCATTTTTTTTCCCCTCATCCCAAATATTCATCACGTTTTTTCACTTTTCACATTTTTTTACACATTATTCACATATTTTTATAAATTTTTTTCAGAACACTATATTTGCAATCATTAATGTACCCTTACATCAGGGTCCCCCATTACTTTAGAATCCTCCTAACATCAGAGTCCATCCTATCATCAGAATCCCCTTTTACATCAGAGTCCCCCTTTTATTGGTATTCCCCTTTAAATCAGTGTCCCCCCATACATCAAAGCTCCTCCTTACATCAGTGCACCCCCTTACATCAGTGTCCCCCTTACTTCAGAGCCCACACTTACATCACTTCCCCCTTACATCATAGACCTTACTTACATCAGTGTGCTCCCTTACATCAGAGTCGCCTCTTACTTCAGCGCTCCCATTACATCAATTCCCCCCTTTACACCTGTGACAGACTCACCCGGGATAGAGGCTTTTGGAGGGGACTGAATGCAAGCCTCTTGCCGACTGATTATGAGCCCTGGCATTAGGGGGAATGGTGCTCTTTGTGAGCTGTATGCCTGGGGACCCTTGAGGTGGTATTACTGTGGATTCGGGTCCTGGTCCCCCAGGACACACAGACTCTGGGGACCCTGTGTATGCCATATGGGAAATGGTGACTTGGAGGGTATGTCTTGGATTGCTCAAAATGGGACAGTAATATTTATCCCCAATATCTCCCAGGATATATATGTAAAGAATATTTTTGGTTTGTTTGATTCTGAACTCAACATGTTAATTGAGTGAGCTGATCACATTGGCCTCCAGGACTGGCTAGGAGAGAAACAGTCTACTCCTACTATACTAATTGGTGTATGTGAATGCGCTACTCCCGTAATATCCCACCACCTGTAATACTTATCAACTACTAATCATAAATGTTTCATGTGCATAAATCTAAAATTTTAGATCAATAAATCATATATCCATTCAATGCATATACATATAACAAAAAATCCTTCAGATGAGTTGCAAAGTCTTGTAACCATTAATGTGACTGACGTGCTCCTATGTTGCTTCAATATTCATATGTGACTGAGTGGGACCCTCCACCATTCAGATTGGCCACTCACCAGATACTTCACTAGGGGTACGCCTTTGGTTCATTCAAGGGATAACCACTCCACCTAGGTACCACTTCTCACCGGTTAAAACTTGGGTTCTAATGCTCCTCATAGGAAAGCATAGGGACAAAAGGCGATCATAGCGCAATATGTTTGAACCGTTTATTTTAAAAAAATTCCAAAGGTTAAAATCACTCACATTTCAAAGTGCCCTCGAGCCGGCACGAAGCTTATCCAGCAGTTATGGACGGGTGGCTATTAGCATGGTCCGCCTGGTGTTAGTGTGCGGCTTCCACGCTCGGCTTGCGCTCCAAGCCTCGTTCCCGTTCTCGTCCGGTCACGTGATGCATAAAATTCTCCCAGCAGTTTGTTGATGACTAGGCTGAGGAGGGGGGAGAACACTGTTTGTATTGTTAATTGTAATTAGCTCCTGCTATTGTGAGAAAATGTCCTGTGATTGTACTTATGATAATGTATAATGTACTGTGTGAAGCTCTGTGACCACAAGTCTGGCAAAAGTTCATGTCTCAGTCACCTAGGCTGTATAAAGGATTAGATAATTAGCTCATGTTAATTAAGTTAGGTTTTAGTCATCCTGCTGTATATATTTGTGTGAGATCTCAAATAAAGAGTCAGTCCATGTTAGCAACTAAGCAAGTCTCGTCTTGTTTTATGCTTGGGAGCGGTTGGAATATCTGATATCTGTATCCAGACTACAAGGAAGTGGTATACTGACGGAAGCACTCAAGTGGCGTGTGAGACGTTTCGTGACAACACCGCAGTCCTTCCCTACATCAGTTTGCCTCTTTACATCAGAGCCCCCCACATCAATTCCCTCCTTTGCATCAGAGTTGTTCTGTAAATCAGAGCCCCCCCCCCCCCCTAGTTCAGAGCCCCTGTTACTTCCGTTCTCTACTTCATCTAAATTTCCCATCTTACATCAATGCCCCCTTACATCAGTGCCCCCCCTTACAATAGTGTCTTCCTTGCATCAAAGCCCCCCCTTTTATCAGAGCCCACACTTACATCAATTCCCTCCTTTACATTATAGTCCTTCCTTACATCAGTGCACCCCCTTACATCAGATTCCCTTCTTAATTCAGAGCCCCCTTTTCATCAATTCCCCTATTTACATCAGTTCCCCCCCTTTACATCAGATTCCCCCTTAATTTCGTGCCCCCTTTTCATCAATTCCCCCCTTTACATCAGTTCCCTCCTTTACATCAGAGTTCTTCCTTACATCAGTGTGCCCCCTTACATTAGAGTCCCCCTTACTTGAGAGCTCCTCTTACATCAATTTTCCCCTTTACACCAGAGTCTTTCCCTACATCAGAGTCTCCCCTTAAATCAGTGTCTCCCTTACAATAGTGCCTTCCTTGCATCAGAGATTCCTCCTTACATCAGGGTATCTGCCCTTCATCAATCCCCCCTTTAAATCAGTGTGCCCACTCCTCCCTTACCTCAGTGTGCCCCCTTTACATCAATGTGTCCCCACCCCCTTTACATCAATATGCCCCCTACCTTAACCAGCATGGTTGTTGCAGCTTAACAGGAGCTGAGAGGAGGAGCAAGTGTGAATTGGGAAGTTCTGTCCTTCTTGAGCTGGAGCAAACAAGTGATGTTTGGGGAGGTGTGGAGAGTTTGGGGAGGTGTGGAGAGTTCTAGAGCCCTCTCTTAGGCAATGCAGTAGTAGTAACACAGAAGAGATCTTTCAGCTGCAGCTGTTCTTGTCACTGTTGGCTGCAGCTCAAAGATAGATTCTGTGTAGTGAGAGCTCAATGATTGCTAGGACTGTCCTACATTCAACGCACACACACAATGACCTACAATCAGTGACAAGCAGCTCACTCATGGCTGCGAGAAGTGTGGCTCCCAGGAGCGCCTGGGAGATGAAGTTCCTCCCCCCCAGTTTCGGCCCTGCCCCCCTAGTTTCGGCCCTGCCCTTTTCTACCGAGTGCAGCAGACCATCAGATGGTCCAATAGGAGCATGTGAGAGTTGGATGTGGTGGCAAACAGTAACAATAACTTGAAGTGTCAAAGCTTTGACAACCAGAATGGTCCAGAATTAGGTTGTAACAGCAGAGCTTGGAGGCTGCTGTAGGTCAGGGACAGTCACTTAAGAGACAAAACTGCACCAATTGCCTCTTCTAAAGGCTAATGTACAGATATCTATATTTAATACAGTATTGAAAATAGGGAAGAGTGATTTTTTAAAGATGTGTCATATCAACAGATCATTTTTGAGGTAAACACTAAAAATAATTATTAATAAATATAAATAATGATTGTGGATATAGGAACCCATGCATACGTATGCGCATAAGAGCATCTGCATTACTTTGTGCATGTGGATACATGTCCTCCACAGATCCTGCAACTAATGGGCTATTTAAAACTGAGTTCTGGATAGGATCGTTACTGAATAGCCTTTTAGTCTGAGTTCCTGCAATTCCTGATCCTGAAGCTTATGCTTGACCCTATTATTGACCTGGTTTTTGTGTGACTTGGTTCTGAATTATCTTTAACTGCCTATGTTTGCTGCTCATCTTTGTTACTAACCTGGACTTCTGAACATTATTTTGCCTATAAACTCTGTACCTCATTGCCTGCACATCGCCAACCTCTGCTTCCTGACCTTGATTCTGCCTGATTTGATGCCTTCCTGAACTGTTACCAAACCTGGCTTACGACCCGACTCCATTCATAGCTGAATGTGCTATTCTGGGGGCCCTACCCAATGTACTTCCGCTTGTTTGATACCAATGCTCCCAAGTTCCAGTCATCACTTCTAGCTCCCGGACACTTGTGCCCTTCCCTCACCCCTGCAGATCCCAATCTCAACTTCCAGAGATACTCGGTCAGGGAATTGTGCAAGAGTCAATTCTTGTCACCTCAGGCAACTCATAAAACGGACATGACAACACAGTATTTTCCCTTTACAATGTAACTCCACTTTTATTGGGGAAAGAACAATTCCCTCTGGGCAATCTAGGTACATTGCAAAGACTTCAAAAAACTTAGTTACAGAATCATACCTTTTCCTGCTCTGATGAAATATGGATTGTTCCAGACTGTTGCAGGCCGAATGTGAATGGCAGGATCTATTCACTATAATCAGCTAATATACTTTAATTGTTCTAATGAGGAATGTAGCAGTGTCTGCATCCTTTTAGAAGTATTTAACCCTTAGAGAATATCTCACCAAAATTGACATTGCTATTGCTATTGGTGATGTCTAAAATGTGACTTGTATGATAGTGCAGGCATCTGCGAAAATCAGTGAACCAGCCACACAAGCAGAAAATGACATTTCTGGGGGTGTTCTGTACATCGACAATGTACAACACGCCTCTAATGCCATGTACACATGACTGAACTTCCCGACAGAAAAAGTCCGATGGGAGTTTTTGGTTGGACATTCCGACAGTGTGTATGCCCCATCGGACTTTTTTCCAACGGACATTTCCGACGGACTTAGACAGGGGCGTTGCTAGGTCTACAAAATATCTGGGGCTAGAGCCCTTAGCAGCGTAGTAAAGAAAGTCATACGCTTGGGCGGGCATACACATATATATACAGTAATATACGTGTGTGTGTATATATATCCCCAGAGAGCCCCCCACTTACATCAGGGTCCCCAGAGAGCCCCCTTACATCAGGGTCCCCAGAGAGCCCCCCTTACATCAGGGTCCCTAGAAAGCCCCCACTTACATCAGGGTCCCCAGAGAGCCCCCACTTACATCAGGGTCCCCAGAGAGCCTCCTCCTTACATCAGAGTCCTCAGAGAGCCTCCCCCTTTCATTAGGGTACCCAGAGGGCCACCCCCACTTACATCAGGGTTCCCAGAGAGCCCCCCTTACATTAGGGTCCCCAAAGAGCCTCCCCCTTAAATCTGAGTCCCTAGAGAGCCTCTGCCTTAAAATCAGGGTCCCCAGAAAACCTCTCCCTTGCATCAGGGTCCACAGAGAGCCCCCCACTTACATAAGGGTCCCCAGAGAGCCTCCCCTCCCCTTAGGGACCCCTGCAGAGACTCGGGGCTATTGGCCCCAGATTCGGGGCTATAGCCCCAAAAGCCACCCCCTAGCGATGCCCCTGGACTCAGATATAGAACATGTTCTAAATCTTTCCAGCGGAAATGCCGATGGAGTTTAGTCCGTTGACAAGTCCGTCCGTGTGTACACAGCATTAGATGCCATATTGCATTGCATTTTACATAAAATTACCGCAGCTGCAGATTGAATATGAACGGTAATTTTTATTAACATTCAATTTTAATATGGCTTGTATAGTAATCATATACGCTATATTTTTATTTGCTATATTTTATTTCAATGAAAGTGGAGTTATACTTTATATAAACTCTAATAGCATAAATGCTTATTCCACAAATAAAATGAGCCATGGTGATTGATTTGACACTAAGATAGGCCTAAGCAAAAATACCTATGGTAACAACATTTTGAAAAAAAGCTGTTTTATCTAAAGCTACACAGAAGCAAATTGAGCATTACGTTGCACTCATTGACCCTTATTTTGATCTGTCTCTGTAGAGGCCATGTCACACTACTAATCCTGCCCTTGATGACAAATCTATAGCAACAGGATCATTGAAAGGACTACTTACCTGCTCCTACAGTGCAGTTACTACACTGGCTAACTTATGTTGTAGAATTTCATGTGCCAAGGAAGGAACAGCTATGAAGCAACACATTTCTGGTTCAGCCAGCAAGGGAACAAGATTGTAAGAAAAGGTAAGAGAACTTAGCAGTCTCATTGCTGGACATGTGGGCCGAATGATCTTCTGTGAATCCCATCTTACTGCTCTCACTGTTTCTGTTATTGTTGTTGACTTCATGAGGAACTCCACTAAAACCTTTAGGTGGTAATAGTCAATGCAGAAAGTAAATAAAAAAAAGGAACATCACAGCGATAGTTTTCACATTGCTCTTGCAAAGGTAAGTATAATGATCCTACCCTACCTGGGCGGCACAGTGATGTAGTGGATAGCACTTTTGCCTAGCAGTAAGAAGGGTTGCTGGTTCGAATCCCAACCACGACACTACCTGCCTGGAATTTGCATGTTCTCCCTGTGCATGCATGGGTTTCCTCCGGATACTCCGGTTTCCTCCCGCACTCCAAAGACATGCTGGTAGGTTAATTGGATCCTGTCTAAATTGTCCCTAGTATGTATGAATGTGAGTTAGGGACGTTAGATTGTAAGCTCCTTGAGGGTTAGGGACTGATGTGAATGTACAATGTATATGTAAAGCGCTGGGTAAATTGACAGCGCTATATAAGTAACTGAAATAAAATAAAATAAATACCCTCATTTCCCATTTGTTTCCCAAAACACAATTATTTCCCAGCTTAATTCTTGACTTTAGGAGCAGTGCAGCATCAATGCTACACCACCACAGACAGCTGCATTGGGGGGACTTCACTGGCAGGCACATTACTTTAATAAAGATAGTTTTAAAGGCAGGCCTAATTCAATATTGGACAAATGCTCCATACAATCTTTTTCATTTTGCAGCCATGCATTACCTGTACCCTAAAATTGAAGCACTTTAGCCGTCGACAAAAACATCTCCCAAGTACATTTACAATGTCTGGCTCCTGCATAATCATAAACACCATGTAAATTTAACAGCTCTTTGAAGTCTGTTTGCATACACAATATTTTTAATGAGAAGATAAAGTCACTATTTTGACTCTATAGCTCAATAAAAAAAGGAAATTGAGCTTGGATCCTCTGTGCTAAGTAACACAGAAAACTGTGCAAATGACAAATGAAAATTTTATTTCAGGGAGAAATAAGTCACTCCAAGTAGGAGCATAAATAAAATACCGAAAAAAAAAAACATTATAAACTTTTGCTTATGTGTCTGTGCAAAACAGAATTTTTCTAAGAGCGTAACTGTGGATATTTCTAAATAAAAAAGAACATGAAATGAGTTCTGTATGGAAATAATATCTCAAATATCCAAGTATATACTGCGACAGTGTATTTGCATTTCTTTCCATAAAAACATTTTGACTGATTAATGGAGTTTTTTGGAGAATGTTAGAGTGAATATATTTTTTTTACACATTATAAACTAAATAATTAAAATCAACAATGTATTGATATTTTTACTGATCTTACTATAAAAAAGGAGAATTAAAATGTTATAAATACTGTATTTAAATAAAATTAACAGCATGTGTAAAGCTTAAAGCGGGGGTCCACCTATCTATCGTTTTTTTTTTTTTGGAGTTCATTCACAAACTTTTCTTCTCATGATTATCTACTCACATGTTCTGTGTAATAAGTCCGCCTGTGTCTGATTTCGTTGTAAAGAATAACTTATAAAAGTCACTGAAGGCGCTTTCCATCTTCAGTGTGGGCATTTGAAGCCCACAAGCATGTATTTCCTGGATGCGGTGAATGCTGTGCTCCCAGCATTCACCGGGATGTTGTGATGACGCTGTTGCACAATGCATGCTGGGAAGCCTGAGACTAGCTCCCAGGGGACTGTGGGAGGTCTGGGAGAGGCTAGAAACACTCCTACTCCCATGGGAGGAAAACCAGGAAGTGCTAAGAAGATTAGAAAAAAAAAGGTAATTACGGCGATTTAAATTTTTTTACACAGCATGTCAGCATCTAGGCAAGGAAGAGAATGCATAGAGATAATGTTCAAAATTTGGGTGGAACCCCGCTTTAAGGCCATAAACACTAATTTACTGTGCATTACTGCAATGCATAAAAAGGCATGTTTCATGAGGTGGTGTCTTTCATTTTAAATTGGACCCCCAATATATTATTATTATTGTTACTATATAGGATCTATATAGCGGCAAAAGTTTTCAGCACTTGCCATATGAGGGCAGACAGTACAGTGACAATACAATTTAATACAAGCGGAATCAGAGGGCCCTGTTGTTATGCCACGTACACACGATCGGAAATGGCGCCAGCAAAAAAAAAAAGAGCCTTTTGTTGAAAAATGCGACCGTGTGTATGCTCCATCGGTCTTTTGCTGGCAGAATTCCAGCCAGCAAAAGATTGAGAGCATGTTCTCTATTTTTTGGCCGGGAAAAGTTCCTATCCGAAAATGCGTTCACCTGTATGCAATTCGGACACACAAAAAATCACGCATGCTCAGGAGCATTGAACTTCATATTCTCGGCTCGTCGTAGTGTTGTATGTCACTGTGTTCTTGACGGTCGAAAGTTCAGTTTTGTGTGACCATGTGTATGCAAGGCAAGCTTGAGCGGAATTCCGTCGGAAAAACCATCCAAGTTTTTTCTGACGGAAATTCCGATCGTGTGTATGCGGCATTAGAGGCAGGAGTCTGCAGAGGTCGAGCTGCAGGAGGAACAACAGTCTGAATGGAGATTCAGGGGGAGATTCATATCTAATTCAATATGCACATTACATCTTCTAGCTCTAACTTGATCAGAATGTACTAAATTCTAAAATATGATGGCAATAACTTATCCTAACGGTGGGGGATGAGCTGATGTTGAAAAAAAAAGTACAGTTGAAGGCAGGATAGACTTCTCTAACGGGTTTTAAGGGATCGCCTAATAATGGACATAGTAAGAGATAGTCTGACAGATTGGGGTAAGGAGTTCCAGAGGATGGGAAAGGCTCTGAAGAAGTCCTGGAGGCGAGCTTGGGAGGAGGCGATGAGGAAGCAAGAGAGCAGGAGGTCTTGAGAGGATTAAAGAAAATTATTTGATTTGTATTTTGAGAAAAGGTTGGGGAAGTAGCTGGGGAAAGAGTTGTGGATAGCTTTGAAAGTTGTTGTTGAATTGTATTAATTGGGCGAGCCAAAGCCAATAGAGGGATTGGCAGAGAGGGGTAGCAGACATTTAAACAGTTGGTAAAGTTCAGTCTGGCAGCAGCATTCATGGTGAACAAAAGGGGGGATAGTCTATGTAAAGGTAATCCAATGAAAAGGGAGTTGCAGTAGTCGAGGCAGGAGATAACCAGGGAGTGAGTTAGAAGCTTTGTGCTGTTATTGGTAATAAGGGGTATATTTTGGAGATGTTGTGGCAAGATTTGGACAGTGAGTTGATGTGGGGCTGAAAGGTGAGTTCAAAGTCGAGGTTTACACCTAACACCCTGGCTTGCGGGGACGGACTATTGCCCCGTACACACGGTCGGACTTTGTTCGGACATTCCGACAACAAAATCCTGGGATTTTTTCCGTCGGATGTTGGCTCAAACTTGTCTTGCATACACACGGTCACACAAAGTCGTCGGAAAATCCGATGGTTCTAAACGCGGTGACGTAAAACACGTACGCCGGGACTATAAACGGGGCAGTGGCCAATAGCTTTCATCTCTTTATTTATTCTGAGCATGCGTGGCACTTTGTCCGTCGGATTTGTGTACACACGATCGGAATTTCCGACAACGGATTTTGTTGTCGGAAAATTTTATCTCCTGCTGTCCAACTTTGTGTGTCGGAAAATCCGATGGAAAATGTCCGATGGAGCCCACACATGGTCGGAATTTCCGACAACACGCTCCGATCGGACATTCTCCATCGGAAAATCCGACCGTGTGTACGGGGCATAAGAGTTGTGCCATAAATCTTGACAGAGAAGTCAGGGAAAGAGGCATGTGGGGACTATTAGCTAACACAGGTAGAAGGTGCGGATCGAGAATAAGAGAGGTCCAAGAACAGAACCTTGAGGGACTCTGATGGAAAAAGGAAGAAGAGGAGGTAAAATTGTAAGTGACACTGAAGGTGTAATGGGATAGGTAAGAGATGAGAACTAACAAAGAGTTCAGTCGTGGAGACCAAAGGAGTAGAGTTTTTTGAGAAGGAGGGGATTGTCAACTGTATCAATGTCTGCAGAGAGGTCCAAGGGTAAAAGTACATAATAGTGACCATTGGTTTTAGCTATTAGTAAATCGTTTGTGAGTTTTAGGACAGCAGTCTCTGTGGAGTGTTTGTGGAATGTTGCAGGCGAAGGCCAGACTGAAGGGGATCAAGAAGGTTATTCTCAGTGAGGTGGTATCTCAGAGGGTTGGTACCAGGCATGCAAAATGTTTGGGGGTAAAGGGCAGCAATGAGATGGGTTTTAGGTTGTTAAAATTGACAGGATCCAGCAAAGGCTTTTAAAGTAAGGGGGTGACCAGTGCATGTTTTAGAGAGTTGGGGAAGATGCCAGAAGAGAGGATGATATTGATGTGAGTTAGAGAGTTCAGGATAGAGCCAGAGAGTGACTGTAGTATTTGCAAGGGAACAGGGTCCAGGGGGCAGGTGGTTAGGTGGCCATTAGAAAAAAGTTTAGCATCTATAGTTGCCAGGATAAATGAGGGAAATACTAAGTGTACCCATGGACATGGAATGTTAAGTGGGGAAGATACAGTAACTGTACAGTTGAGATCTCATCATGATTTGTATCAGTCTTATTTCTGAAGTGATAAGCAATCTCCTGAGCAGTGAGGGAGTGGGTGGAGGCAGTGGAGGAAAAAGTATAGAGTTAAAGGTAGAAAAGAGTTGACTGGGACTCGGGGGTGGTGCGTCCCTTAGGGGCGCACGGGCTCTGCCCCCTTTCTCCAGCCACTCCCTCTGTGTAGTATGAAAAGATTAATGCACTGCATGAATCTATCCATGGCCTTTGTAGCTATCCCCTGTTCAGGTGTCCGGCTCCTTTTTAGGAGCCGGGCACCTGAATTACAGCGGCAGGGGGTGTTTTTGAAGCACCTGATTAGAGCCATAGGCTCTAATAGGCATCAAAAACGGTGACCTGCAAGCACAAGCCATTGTGCTCGAAGTGCACCCAGGTGTTTTAGCAAAACAAATTAATATTTGCTTTGCTAACACAGAACCCCCTCTCAGCCAATCAGGAGGCGCGGATATAATACCAGGCACCTGATTGGCTGAAGGCAGAGGTGATCCCATTGGCCGCCTAACAGAACTACAGGAAGAAGACACGCACGGAGGATATAGGAGCCATCGCCCCACTACCCGTCCCACAGCTCGCCGCCTGTCCCGCTGTCTGACCCACCACTACAATGGGGTAAGTCCCGTGAAGACAGCAGGGTGGGGCACAGTTGGCTGCATATTATGAGCACAGAGGCTGCAATTTATGGGCACAGTTGGCTGCATATTATGGGCACAGAGGCTGCAATTGATGGGGCACAGTTGGCTACATATTATGGGCACAGAGGCTGAAATTGATGGGGCACAGTTGGCTGCATATTATGGGCACAGAGGCTGCAATTGATGGGGCACAGTTGGCTGCATATTATGGGCACAGAGGCTGCCATTGATGGGGCACAGTTGGCTGCATATTATGGGCACAGAGGCTGCAATTGATGGGGCACAGTTGGCTGCATTTTCTGGGCACAGTGGCTGCATATTATGGGCACAGAGGCTGCAATTGATGGGCACAGTTAGCTGCATATGATGTGCAAAGTGGCTGCATTTGCTGGGCACAGTTGGCTGCATATGATTGGCACAGTGGCTGCATATGATGGGCACAGTGGCTGCATTTGATGGCACAGTGGCTGCATATGACGGGCACAGAGGCTGCAATTGATGGGCACAGTTGGCTGCATATGATGGGCAAAGTGGCTGCATTTGCTGGGCACAGTTGGCTGCATATGATTGGCACAGTGGCTGCATATGATGGGCACAGTGACTGCAATTGATGGCACAGTGAGGCTGCCATTGATGTTTTTGTTTTGGTATTTTTCTGAATTTTTCAATTCATTTGCGCCCCCCCCCAAAAAAAATTTTGAGCACCAGCCGCCACTGCTGGGACTGATAAAATAGGTCTTATTGGCAATGTGGAGGCAGGAATTGTATTTATTGAGGGAAGTTTTTTTATTGGTCTAAGTCTTGCTAAGACTTAATCTTACACCACAGACGCTCAAGACCATGGCTACATTTTTTAAACTTCTGGTGTTGTCTGTTTGCCACTGTCTGGTTGTTACTGTTATAACAGTGTAGTGATTCTGTGTGTAGTGAGGGGGCAATTAGGTACAGGGAGAATGACAGCGAGCTGTTGTAAAAAACACACAACTGAGTTGCGCTTATGCACTGTACAAAGGAACTAATTAGTGTAACTTGTTCAATTCATAATATATAAAGTGATATTTAGTGCAATAAAATTCAAACAAATACAGCAATGTAGTGTGTATATTTTTCAAGTCCACAAAGTGCTACAAATTAATAATGCAACATAGTCATATATATATAATGAATGTACCTATACCCTTCAAAGTGCATATACAGTGGGTATAGAAAATAATCACCCCCTTTAAAATAATCACATTTTGTTTCTTTGCAGCCTGAAATGAAGACAGACACATTTTTTTATTTATCCAGCTGTATTTACTCAGTGCAACTTATAACATCCAAGTCAAAGATATAACACCAACATGTCAGAAAAAGAAGAAAAATCAAAAACAAATCCACTGAGTTGGAAAAAGAATCACCCCCCTCCTAAAAATGACTTGGTAACTCAATCAGGTGTACCTAGACACCTTCTCAATAGCACACTAATCCATTTAACCTTCAACTGTGATCAGCTGTGGTCATTTTTATTAGCTCAGCATGAATAGAGCTTTCCTGGAGCATTTAAGTCCCTGGTAGTGCAAGTGAAGCAAACAATCAACTATGTGTGGCAAGGCACTGTCAAAAGATCTCCTGAATAAAGTTATGGACAGGCACAAGTCAGGAGATGGATACAAAAAAACTTCAAAGGCTTTATCAATGTCTAGAAGCACAATGATGTATATTATTAAGAAGTGGAAAGTATTTGGTACAACACAAATCCTTCCTGGATAGGGTCTCCAAACTAGATAAAAGAGCCAGGAAGAAACTGGTCAGAGAGGCTACCGCAACTCTGAAACAGTTGAAGGAAATGATGACAAAGAGTGGTCATTGTGTGCATGTGACAACAATATCACAAAGTCTCCACAAATGTGGCTTGTGTGGGAGGGTTGCAAGAAAAAAGCCACTCCTCATGAAAAGGCCACATGCAGTCACGGCTGAATTTTGCCAAAACGCACCTTGAATATTCTGCGGTCACATGGAAAAAGATGTTATGGTCAGATAAGACTAAAATTTAATTATCTGCCTTAAGCACCAAACAATATGTCTGACGGAAATCCAATACAAAAAAAATCACAGATAAATCCAAAAATACTGCGGTTCGTAGCGTGCTTTTAGCATCAGCAAACCACCTTATGCATTTCAGCCAATAGGCCGTCCTCTGAAGATGGCCTATTGGCTGAAATGCATAAGCTATGAAACGCTGTATTTTTGTATTTGTCTGTAATATTTATGAAGACAGCTGTATTTTGCATTTTATGGATTGGATTTTAATAAATTGCTTATTCCTACATACTTCACCATGGGAGTTTTATTTTTATGGTGGTGACTCTTGATCCATCGAGTTTTTTATTTTTTTTTTCCCAATAAATTTTTATTGAAAAGTGTTTAGGTGATACAAGGTTAAAGAAACATGTTCAACAATATTTTTACAGGAAATTTAGTCATTGTTATGAGACTTTGGTACAATATGAGACAATGGTACATCTTGTCTAGTGGTAAATAGGTAAAGAACTAACGTTGCGGCATACACAAAGGTATATATGGTAATATAATTGGTTATACAATTCTACAAGTGTAGGGAACATTGCTAGATAACCGACTATGAACTTATCCTGGGGGGGTTGTAGGGCGACAGTTCCACCCGGACACCCCGCAAGGGTGCTAGACTGTGTCCGTGAAGAACTGTCCTCCCCTCCCCTATATGTTTTTTTTTTTTTTTTTACAGAATCATGTTTATGGTCATTAAAAAAAAATCAAGTTATACAAAAGCATAACATCAGGAATATACATAAGATTGTGTCGTTGTAAAGGCTGTTAAAGAGGAGACATCTCATTCAATACAATACATCCAATTCAACTTTTTGAACAGGTACAGAAAGACCAATACAGAAAAATTTTATGTATATTATGACGTTGAACAACCAAACGTCAGTTATAAACACTGGGACAGGCGGGTCTACGCCCAGAGGCATGTCTATGAAAATGTGTTCTTTTGGGGACCTAGAGATATCCTCTTATGGTTCAAGTGATGAACTTGAGCAATGTGTAAATGAATCCAACGAGTGGAATGTAAGTTATCTCTTATCTCAGAACATAATCCTGAGAAGGGCGTTGATAGAGGCTTAGTGCTGTCAAGAGTGTGCGAAGATATTCAAGGGTCCGCTCCTTATTGCTGTCCAATTGTCAGTTTTAGAGTGGTGTCCTGGGAACATCTTTGTGTGAAGTGTTACTTTGTCGTGAATTTTGCCTCTGGGTTGCTGACTTGTGGTAGGATTGCGGTCACCGGACCCCAAGCAATCCTAATCTTAGTTGGGTAGGTAGGTATGGTAGTCCTATCATGAGGGGGTGGGGTAGTTGGAAGGCGCAGAGTATGAAGTAGGTAGGGAAGGGTTTGGGTAAGATAAGGGAAGTCAATATGACTCGGTGGTCTGTAAGAAGGGTCCTAGGCGATTAACGTGGAGACATGAAATAGGGTGGAATATAAAATGGGAGGGAGCGTATAAGTGTATGAAAGGTGAGAAAGGAAAGGGAAGATCTTGAAGGTAGAGAAAAAGGGGTATTTTGGGGCCTCCTCCGACAGAGTCCCAGGGATTGTTATAAGTTCTTAGGATAGGAGATCTTTATATTCAGTCGTCGTTTGGAAGTGTTGCCAGCAAGACCAAATAGCTCTGAATTTGGGGGACGTATCTTTGGCTTGGTGGATCAGTTCCTCCATTTCGGCTATTTTAGATATACGCTTGAGCCAATCTGCAATAGTCGGGGGTTTAGTAGATTTCCAGAGAGTTGGGATGCACATTTTTGCTGCATTGATCATATGTAGTGCGAGTGAGCGATGGTAGTCTTTTTTTGGTATGGAGGAGTGGTGCAGTAACATTTGGGCAGGGGTAAATTCAATCGGATAGGTGGTTATATTAGTGGTGATACGTTGGACTTCTTTCCAGAAGGGTTGAATAAGTGGGCATGACCACCATAAATGGACCATGGAACCTTCTGCATTTAAGCATCTCCAGCATGTTGAGGGTATGGAGGGGGATATTTTGTGTAGTTTAAGGGGGGTTTTGTACCACTTCGAAAAGATCTTAAATCCGTTTTCTTGTGCTGACACATTAATCGTACCTTTGTGTATATAGGAGTAGATGGTTTCCCATTCTTGGTTTGAAAGATCTAGGTCTAAGTCTTTTTCCCAAGCACGCGTGGCTATGTTGGATTTAGTGGTGTGTTCTGAGAAGAGGAGAGCATACAATTCTGAGATTACATGTCTCTGCGGTTCCGTCTGGGAGCACATCACTTCAAAGGGGGTAAGCTGTCTGGAATAATCTGCATTTTTGGGGGGGTGGTCAAGAAAGTGTTTAAGTTGGTTATACGTCCAAGACGGGAAGGGTTTTCCAGATATGTGTGCGGGTAAGTTTGTGATTGTTTGGAAGGTATTTCCTGTGAAGAAGTGTTTTGCGCGTATGTCGTCTTGGGGCCAGTATCCCTTAAGGAATGTGGAGTATAAACCCGGTGGAAAGTCTGCATTGTTTCGGATTGGTGTTAAGGGGCTTGGGTTGGAGGAAATGTGGTGTTTTTGGCACATTGACTTGAATGAGTGAAGTGTGGAGGAAATCAAAGGGTGTTGTAAGCATGTCTGGGGAATCTGTCTTGTGGGCGTCCAAGGTAATGATCTAATGGGGATCAATGAGAATTAATTTTCAATTTGCGTCCATGCTTTGGTGTGGGAGTGGACAGACCAGTCGACTATTCTGGACAATTGGCATGCTTGGTGATATTTCGCAATGTCTGGGAGGGCTAGTCCTCCTTTTAGCTTGGGCAGGGACAATCTTTCGAAGCTGAGCCTGGGGCGGTTTGTTCCCCAAATAAACTCGTTGCACGCCCTGCGGTATGAAGCAAAGAAGGCTGTCGGTAATCGTATGGGGACTGTTTGCATAACATATAGTATTCTGGGGAGAATGTTCATTTTAATTATTGCTGTTCTCCCAAACCAGGAAAAGAGCCCCGTGGACCAGGACTTAAGATCTTTTTGAATTTGTTGGAGAATTGGTAAGTAGTTTTTAAGATACAGGTCAGAAAGACGTGTTGGTAAGCGGATCCCAAGGTAGGTAATTGCCTCACGAGTCCACTTGAAGGGGAAGGTAGACTGACATGCTTCAAGGGTTACTGTTTGTAAAGAAACGTTCAGGGCTTCGGATTTTTTAAAGTTAATTTGTAGGTTGGTCAGGAGGTTGAACATATTAAGGTCCTTAAGTAAGTTGGGTAGTGTAATGTGGGGTTCCGTCAGAAACAAGAGGATGTCGTCTGCGAAAGCAGATAGCTTATATGTAGTCCCTGATATGGATACTCCTTTGATGTTTGGGTTGGATCGAAGGCGTTGTAGGAGTGGCTCTAAGGTAAGGATAAATATTAATGGGGAAAGCGGGCATCCCTGACGTGTCCCGTTTGACATGGAGAAGGCATTCGACAGGTGTCCATTAACACGGACCTGTGCGGTGGGGGAGGCATAGAGGGCCATTATAAATTGTAGCATACGGTCCCGTATACCGATTTTTTTAAGTACCCCCTCCATATAGTCCCACGCTACCCTATCGAATGCCTTCTCCGCGTCCAGCGACAAGAAGAATCCTTGCTGTTGTTGTGAGGTTAACCATTTGTGTATGTTGATGGCCTTAATGGTATTGTCTCTAGCCTCTCTGCCAGGTATAAATCCCACCTGGTCTAGTGAGATGAGGTTGGGCAGGAGAGGCAATAGACGATTGGCTAGTATCTTGGCGTATATTTTTAGATCAACATTCAATAAGGATATAGGTCGGTAGTTCGATACCGTAGACGCATCTTTATTGGGTTTAGGTATCACCGTTACATGTGCCGCAAGTAGGTCTCTAGGTGGGGGATTGTCCGTGGAAAGGGAGTTGAATGCCTGCAGGAAATGTGGTTTGAGTGTTTCAATGTAGGTTTGGTAGTATCCGGTCGTTAGACCGTCTGGGCCAGGGCTTTTCCCAGGTTTCAATTGTTTTAGAACCACGTCCAGTTCAGCTGGAGATATGGGTCTGTCTAGATCAGTTGCTTCATCAGTAGATATGTGCTGAGGGCAATATTGCGTGAGAAAATCCCGGATGGCTTTCTGTCTGTGGTTGCCAACCTCCTGTGTGTCATGGGGATGCAGGTTGTAAAGCTTGGAATAATAGTTAACAAATTGTTCAGCTATTTTATCATTGGAAGCTAGTCTTTTCCCAGTAGGATCTGTTATTGAGTGGATTGTTGTTTTTGCTTTTTTGGCATGTAGAGCTCTGGCCAAGATTTTGCCTGATTTGTTGCTATACTCATAGAATATTTTTTGGGAAAGTACATAATTGCGTTTTGTTTGCTTGTTGAGAGCTTCTAAAAGCTCGGATCTAGCTTGGAGCAATTCCGGGAGATACGTCACTGCCATGGAGGTTTTGTGTGCTGATTCTAAGGATTGTATCCGTGAGGTCAAGGTATTTATATGTGTCTGTCTGTCTTTCCTACGTTTGGCTGAGAGTGCAATTAGTTCTCCTCGGATGGTGCTTTTATGTGCTTCCCATCTCATCATAGGAGCTATTTCCGGGGAATCATTTTCCTTAAAGTAAAGCAGGAGTCGTTTTTGTATGGCTGTCATGGTTGCTATGTCCGTGAGAAGCGAGGGGTCTAGACGCCAGATATGGTGTCTGGGCTGAGTGTATGAAAAGGCTAGTGTCATGGAAATTGGGTGGTGGTCCGAGAGATACATGGGGTCTATGGTAGTCGTCGTTAGCATTGGTAGGTCCCTTTGTGAAATGAATAGATAGTCTAATCGGGAGTATCTGTTGTGGGGAGTCGAGAAAAAAGTGAAATCTTTCTCATCCGGGTGGAGAGTGCGCCAGGAGTCGTGTAGTGATAGTTCTGTCAATTGCGTTTTAATTGCACGTAACGCGCTATATGGTAAGCTGGATGAACCGGTTGAAGTATCGTGTAGTGGGTTTAGGGGGACGTTGAAGTCTCCTCCTAATATAAGAATGCCATCTTGGAACAAAGTGAGTTTTCGTAATGTGGACCTGAAGAAGGGTACTTGTTTCGTGTTGGGTGCATATATGTTGGCTAGGGTCATTCTTTTGCCGTGTAGTGTGCCCTTGATAAAAAGATATCGCGCTTCCGAGTCGATACATGTTTCCGTAACGTGAAACGGGCAATTTTTAGCAAATAAGACGGAGACTCCTTTCGATTTTGTTGAGTTGTTAGTTGCGTGTATGGAAGTTGGGAATCGGTAGTTGGAGAGTTTAGGGATGGAGCTTGTTCTAAAGTGTGTCTCCTGGAGAAAGACAATGTCTGCTTTGTGTTTATGCATGGAGAGTAGCAACTGAGAGCGCTTTTCAGGGATGTTAAGTCCCCTTGTATTGAGAGATATTATCTTGATTGATTTGTTGTTGGTTGATGGTGTGTGCGGCATATTGCTGGTGAGTTTAAAATTTGGGTGGGCTGGCTAAGGATGGCGTGAAGATTCCTTATAACTAAGCGCCTCTGTCGGAGGAGGACAAGGAGGGAGTTGTAGAGGGGGTTAACCTGATGTGTCAGAGATTTTGTGTCTCTGGAGGGGGTTTCGATAACTATCCGGGGTTTGAGGAGGTGTATGGGGGATTCAGAATGCAATACTTTTGTGCTACAGCGGGAAGAGTAAGTGAGCGAAAATAGTCGGGTATCTTCGCTTATGGGTGTGGTTTTTTTTTGTTTTTTTTTCCGGTGATCAGCGAAATCCTGCTCGCTGATCCGTAGGGACAAACTACCTGAGTTTAGGTAGAACCGGAAAGGGTCTGCGGCGTGAGCTGAGTTCTGAGATATTTATCAGTAGTAGTGCTTATGGGCGCCACTGAGGTGAGGAGCGACTGGCGTCGGATTGAAGGGGTGTGTTTTCGAAGAGGAGAGGCTACCCGCTTGACAGGGAGGAGGAACAAGCATATGGGGGAGGTGTAAGATTATGGAAGACTAGTGTAAAGAGTGAACCTGGGAGATGCATGAATAGGCATGAGGAATAGTAAATGTTGGGAGTCGAAATGTTCTTTTAGTTACACAGGCATGCCAAGCTTTTGAGTGGAGGTACCTGTATATCCGAGGAAGAGTGCCGTCTGAGGTTTTAACTCGCTTGTCCCTGGTCCGTGAAAGACTCTGTTTAGGGCAGCGTCTAGGCAAGACTAAACTAGTGTAAGATTCGTAAGTGTTATATAGGTTTTGAGTACCACATGTCGGCAAGAATCCTAAACACTTCGTAACAGTGACAATCATTAATAGATTGAAGTTAGACAAGACTCATAACAGTGGAGGCCCCAACAGATCATGCTAACAGCTTTGGTTCAACCATTGTGTATTGCATTGGGTACTGCCTTCTATGTTGGGTGTGTATGTATACGCTCTGCATCTTGGCATAACAAGGGGCGGCAAGATGTGCGCGGCTTCTATGACAGGTCGCGACAAACTGCCGCGCCATCTGCTGGAGGGTAGGAGACCGGGAATGCAAAGCAGGAGGGACCATGGGCCTTCCATCAACCCTGCGAAGGCTACATCTAGATGTGTAGTATCGCCCAGAATCTGTATAGATTGGGTGGGTCCTCAAATCTCACGAGGCTATGTGTCTAGTAAGGGCCTGCAGGGACATCCTGCTTCCACGTCACCGGTTGGTCGCGCCTGCGTCTTTGAGTATACCCTATGCTGGGTATGAAGAGATGGGTCGCTGAGAGCAGTAAGCCTCTCAGTCATTTGTGAGGAATGACGTTTAGTGGAGATATATTTCCCGATAATAAGAGCCCTGTTTATCACGTTTTAAAGTAGCCAGGGCTAATCTATATGGGTGCAACCTGCTCCGTTACTGAAACACAGCAGTATATTAGTGGTTGGCGTAAGTAGGATGATGCCTCCGGGGTCCTCCCCTCCACCCGTGAGCATAGGATAAATTTATGTGCATACATATCGACCAATTATGAGCCCATCGCTTTAAAAAGTTGGTATTAAAGCCTAAGCCTTTCAGTGCAGCCATTCCAAGTAGCAGTTATTCAGCTTAGGAGGCGATGACCCGCGGGAATCGTATCTCACCCACTTATATGCGGCAAGTGGTATAACCGTGACAGTGTCTCCCTGAGGAAAGTTAGTGTAATCAGTACTTTAGATAAAAGTGTGCTATGCGTCAGGCAGCGTCCAAGGTCATTCTGAGCAAGCCTGTACTATAGTGCACATAAAGTTGTGTATGGATCATCGGTCGTGTGTTGCTTAATTTTGGCAATACCATGTAGAAGAGCACTAAAATCATTCCCGCGAGCCATCACCTCCCCCATTCTTGTCCAGTCAATGCTAGGCTAGAAATCTTATGGATTAATGGTTAATTTAATACAATAAAATATTAGTATTAGCACGAGAGCTATTACGTATCAGTTGAATCTCATAGCTACCCGGTCTCCCCCGTTTTCCACTTAAAGCGTGTGTGAGTGAGAGATCAGATGAGGAAAGGATACAGTGGCTTTGGGCATATAGCTGGCAATAGTGAACAAAGCCATGTAAGCAGAAATGTCATGTCGTGCGTGGACTTGGTATCTTCCTATGTTGAAGGCAGTGTGGATCCGGGGTTCCTGAATCTTCTCTATACCAGCAGACTGTGGGGGGTTCAGTTTCCGCATTCGTAGTGTGATGTTTCGAGCTGGATGGTTGAGTCCTGAGCCGACGGTTAGGGCTGTAGGGAGCTTGGCGGTTAGCGGCTGGCGTGATCAAAGCGTGCCATAGACCAGAGCAGGAGAACCAAAAAAAAACAAAAAAACAGAAAAGAACAAAAAACTGGAACAGAACTCAGTGTAACCCGTGAACGTGAAGGCAGAGATCAAGTCGAGTCTCCGTGAGTCATGTGATCCGGCGTCGCTGATCAGCGATCTCGGCGTGCTCTTCTGGTCTGCGGTGTGTCTAGCGGGCTGGGGCCCCTGGCTGAACCAGGTCCATGGAGACGTTGTCTTGCTTCGGATGGAGACCGTTGCCGTCTGTAGCGGTGCGGCTGAGTGTCCATTGGTTCACTGTCAGGCGGGAGTTTTCTGGAGGCCGGAGGCCGGAATTCTGCGTACCATTCGGGCACATCCGTGAACGGTAAGTCAAGGGTTTCGCAGAAATATCGTAAATCTTCCGGCACTCTGAGTAGTGCCGTGCGGCCCTGATAGGATGCTGACAAGCCGAAGGGGAATTTCCACTTGTATGGGATATCCTTGGAGCGTAGTACTTCCAGCAGGGGGCGCAGTTCTCTCCGGCGTTGTAGTGTGATTGTGGAAAGATCTTGAAAAATGCGTATGTGGGCGCCATTGTGTGAGAGCTTTGTAGCCGTGCGGGCCTTACGAAGCAGTTCTTCTTTAAGATGGTAGTCCATAATATGACAAATCACATCCCTAGGCGGGTCAGCTTCTCTCCCCCGTGGGCGTAGGGCGCAGTGTATGCGTTCCATACCTATGGGGGTGTCTGGTGGTTTATCCAGGAGGTTATTAAAGAAGCTGGTTACCTCTGCTTGGAGTCTGTCAGCATCAATCGCTTCTGGCAGGCCTCTCACCCACAGATTGTGGCGTCTGCCGCGGTTGTCCAAGTCCTCCAAGTGTCGGTTCATATCTCGCAGTTGTAGGGTGTGTGTATCCAGGGCCTGGCACGTACGGCGGAGCACTGTAGAATGGGTCGTGGTCGTCTTCTCCACTTCCTAGACTCTGCCTGCAATCGCTTGGATATCAATCTTGAGATCCGTGATTGCCGCTGTCAGAGCCGCCGTGAGGGTGTTTTTTATGTCCTGCGCTACTGAGTACAGGTCCTGGAGGCTGGGCTGGGAGTTCGGTGTTAGAATCACTGCTCCATTTTCTTCCGTTGGGCCTGTTGTCTGAGGCAGGCCTCGCGTGGGCGCCATGTTGCCTGAGTGGGAGCGGAACATGTCTGGTATAATATGGCTATTCCTGCCAGTCAGGTCGCGAGGGGACCTTGATCTGGATGCGGAGGAGCTGCGGGATGAAGTTCCCATGGTTTTTTGCGTTAAGGCGGGCAAGTAACCTCCGTTTCAGCTAGAAGATCCTCTCTGTCAGCGGGAGCAATAGATTTAAGCTGCCATCTTCTCCCGAGGTCAGGCCACGCCCCCCCATCGAGTTTTTTATAATCTGTGGAAGCTCGTGTGCCTTGTAAAGAGGAGGAGGACTCCTGATGTCTATGTTCGGCTCTAAATTGGGGAGACACCTGATGCCTGACTGTCAGCGGCGGCTGGTGCTCAAAATGTTTGGGGGGTGCAAACATACTGAAAAATTCAGAAAAAACCCCATCAATTGCAGCCTCACTATGCCCATCAAACGCAGCCACTGTGCCATCAAACGCAGCCACTGTGCTATCAAACGCAGCCACTATGCCCATCAATTGCAACCACTGTGCCCATCAAATGCTGCCACTGTGCCCATCAAATGCCGCCACTGTGCTCATGAAATGCAGCCACTGTGCCATCAAACACAGCCACTG
The DNA here is from genome assembly GCA_037952925.1 of Lithobates clamitans. Classification (NCBI taxonomy): domain Eukaryota; kingdom Metazoa; phylum Chordata; class Amphibia; order Anura; family Ranidae; genus Lithobates; species Lithobates clamitans. Next base: position 688,115 of record JBBGZY010001336.1, on the reverse strand, counting down.
TGCCAATCAAATGCCACCACTGTGCCCATCAATTGCCGCCACTGTGCCCATCAAACACAGCCACTGAGCCCATCAAACGCAGCCACTGTGCCCATCAAATGCTGCCACTGTGCCAAACGCTGCCACTGTGCCAAACACTGCAACCGTGCCCATAAAACGCTGCCACTGTGCCATCAAATGCTGCCACTGTGCCCATCAAATGCTGCCACTGTGACATCAAATGCTCCCACTGTGCCCATCAAATGCTCCCACTGTGTCATCTAATGCAGCCACTGTGCCCATAAAATGCAGCCACTGTGCCCATCGAATGCTGCCACTGTGCCCATCAAATTCTGTCACTGTGCCCATCGAATGCTACCACTGTGACTTCCCCGCCCGCTCGCCCGGCACTTACCCTGTCTCGGTGGGGCAGCAGGTGACGGTGGTTAACAGTGTCCCCCATGCTCCTCCATGGACATGCTCCTCCATTTCTTTTCCCGTACTCTCTTCCCATCCTCTCCTATAGGCGACTGGTTGCCTGATAGGTGTCCAATCACAGCGCCTGTCGGGTAACAGACCCAAGCACCTGATTGGCAGAGAGGCGGTTCAGTGTTAGGAAAGAGAATATTCATTTGCTTTTCTAACACACTTGGGTGAACTGCGAGCACCAAGCATGATGCTTACAGGTCACCTTTTTTGAAACATATCAGAGCCTATGACTCTAATCAGGTGCTTCAAAAACAGCCCCTGCTGCTGTAGGGGGTGGCAGCGGTGGCCATGGATAGATGCATGCAATGCATGCATCTATCCATTGGTCATAGAGGGGGTGGCTGGAGAAAGGGGGCGGTGCCCGTGCGCCCTTATGGACGCATCGCCACTGCTGACTGTGCAGTTGGATTGCTTTGGTAGATCACTGGAGAAGGATTGAGATCCCAGTGAGGCCTGACTTAATCAACTTTCCGGTAAGGGCATTTGACATTAGCACATTGGTGTGGTGTGTGGGTTTACACACTGAAGTCGGTGCAGGGGACCCTTATTCCTCCTTCCTTTGCACTTGTCCCTTTGGGGTTGATTTACTAAAGGCAAAAAGACTGTGCACTTTGGAAAGTGCAGTTGCACACGGCAAGAGAAGTTGCTCCAGAGTTTAGTAAATGAGCAGAAGCTCTGCTGACTTTCATCAACCAATCATGTGCAAGCAAAAATGCTGTTTTTTTATTTTCCTTGCATGTGATTGGGTATTCTTTGCAAAGTGAAACTTTACCTCATTTACTAAGCTCAGGAGCAACTGCACTTGCAGAGTGCAATTGCACTTTACAAGGTGCACAGTCTATTGGCCTTTAGTAAATCAACCCCTTTGAGTTTCATACATCCATTTAAGTGCTGCATATGAACTTCCTACTATTACTCATGTTGTGATCAATGCTGTTGTGTTTATGCTGGCTGCTGTTTTGTGTATTTTTTTCCAATCTGAGACTGTTTTGTTATGTTCTTAATATATAAGTTGTGAGCGCGGATATTTCTTTATTTATTTTTTGGAAATCCAATACAGCTCACTATTCAAATAACACCATTCCTACAGTAAAGCATGGAGGTGGTAATATCCTGTTGTGGAGGTGTTTCTCTGCAGCAGGGACTGGAGCACTTGTTAGGATAGAAGAAAAATGGATGGGGCAAAATACCTTCAAATTCTTGGGGCAAAATACCATCTGCCCTGTTGTAGAAAGTTGTCAATGGGAAGAAGGTTTACCTTCCGACATGACAATGACCCAGAGTACACAGAAAAAATTACCACACAGTGGTTGAAGGAGAAAAATGTGAATGTCCTTGCATGACTTAGTCAGAGCCTAGCCAGACATAAACCCCATGGAAAATCTGTGGAATAACTTGAAGATTGCAGTCCATAAACGGTCACCATCTAATTTAACTGAACTTAAGCAGTTCTGCAAAGAAGAGTGGGCAAATATTGTCTAGATGTGCAAAGTTATTAGAGACATATGCCAACAGACTAAAGGCTGTAATTAAAGCAATAGGTGGTTCAATAAAATACTGAGACGAGGGAGTGATCCTTTTTACAACTTAGTGATTCTGTTTTTGATTTTTTTTTTCTGACCTGTTAGTGTTATATCTTTCACTTGGATGTAATAATTAGCACAGAGTAAATACAGCTGGATAAAACAAAAAAACTGTATCTCTCTTCATTTCAGGCCGCAAAGCAACAAAATTATTTTAAAGGGGGGGATTCTTTTCTATGCAAACCCCCCAAAAAACGAGGGGGGCTGAAGGGCAAGCAATTATATGTGATAACACACAATATTATTCCATAAAACACTGTTTACTTAGTAGGGGTAGTGTTGATCTAGTCAATAAACTGCATATATATATATATATATTTATATATATATATATATATATATATATATATATATATATATATATATATATAAAAAGAAAAAGATTGTCCCCACTACAGCAGTGGGAGACCAGAAGACCAAATGAGCAACACAGCATGCAGTGTGTGTAAAATAGAAAAGATTATTTATTAAATGATTAAAAATTCAGTAAATTCCTCCATTGGAGGCGACAATTGGAGCACACAAACAAGATATATATCCAGTGACTACTGCGCTAAACAGTCAATGGATATGGCAATACACAATACAATGCACATAGACAAAAAACAGAAAAAAAGGCCATAACTCATAAAACACATAAACAATTGTCAGATAATCTATGCACAGCTGTTCATGCCACGACTGTATGTCGTATAAAACAATGTATTAAATATATAGTAGCTATATGGCATGAACACCTATGCAGAGGTCCCTGGGGGCTCGAGCCTACTGGAATAATAGTTTAAAAATGTAATAGCTCTTTTCTATACCCACTGTACGTATAAAGTACGTACAGTGGGTATAGAAAGTGCATCCAGTGCAAAAACAGTGGCATACATAAGTGCATCCAGTGCAAAAACAGTGGCAACATACAACTGCAACAAAACAGTCCATTAAGTGACTTGTGCTAAGTGTTTCTTCCACAATTCTATTCTTAGTCTGCAACAGAGGTGAGGAAAGATCTTTTCAACAAGAGCATAGATGACAAAAATCCTGACAGATGCAGAGATCTCGAACAGGAAGTTAGTATCAAGGACATCCAAAACCATTTTCATAGCTTCTGTAAAGCAGCCCAGGACCCTAGGGGATGTCACCAAAGCCAACTCACAGGCAGTGTCATTCCCAAATCAGAGTTTCCCTGATTTCACTTTTTGGGCCTGTGTCAATGGGCTATGGGCCTGTGTGAATTGGGACAGTTGGACATCAATTTGAGACACTTCTGAGATCATTGAGTATTCTCAGTTCTGAATGTAGTTCCTTTGTGGAGCATTTTCTGGTGGAGGGATGTCCCCTGTACTTTTGGACAGAACACAGAAGGTTTACTTTGGAACCATTAGGCCACGCCATATGATGTCTCCACAACTAGGGAATGACATTCAGCCACATAATTCCATCTAATATAGAACGGATGATTATTCTCACTTCTGTCTGAAGAAGCAGAGGTTATCTTTGAAACATGCTACAGTTAAAATTACAGCCACCATCCATTTGAAAAATCTATAATATATCTTGTGACAGACAATTGTTTGCTGAATATCCTAGAATAGTAGATACCAATAGCTGAATAGTAGATGTCATGCATAGGGAAATATTCTCTCTTTGAATGTAACAAAAAAAAAAAAAACAGTTGTCTTCTGTAACTTGTTGCCCTCAACACATATGTGTGGTGGTAAAGGGTGAGCCGCAATATGCATTTCTGGGCAGCAAATGTTGCTGTGTGACCAATGTTGCTGTGCTGAGAGCATGATCACTGTGCTCCCAGCACCAAAGTCAAGCTGTCAAACATAAAACATACTGTAAAAGCTGTCATAAATAAAAGATATGTTATTTTATATCATTGATAGTGATTATATGGAATATAACATATTGACACCTTAAAAAATTCCCCATTTGGCAAATATGTGTTCTCAGTTTGACCTGATTCAGGTGGGTTTTGCGTTCCTGTAGACTTGTATGAGTATGCAAAACTAAGCAAAAGCCTTTTGACACAGGCCCTCTTGGATCTCAGGATATTCAAGTTCTAGTGTATTCCCAAATTGTTCTGAAATCTGTGCCCCCCCCATGTAACCATCAGTGAGCTATCAGTTGGATAGCTGATCTCACTCCTAGTAACACCCTAGAAATCTAGACACAAGTATTTAATATCTGTACAGCCTAAACCCAGTAGTCACCTGGCATTTGTTGCCGAATAAATATAGCAAAACTCCAGAAATATTTTGGACAGCTTTCTGGAATAACGTATGTGTGCTGGGAAGAAGTTACTGTGTACAAGCTTAGGGAAACTTGACATTTTTATACCAGGTTTTTGGCAAGTTTGGCTGGGAATAACAAATGAAAAAAAAAAAATTCTTAGAGATAGCTCGTAGATAAAGACTGCCAAGAAGGCAAGTCTAATGTTGGGGTGGAGGGGGCATTAACTAAACATATCCATTTTTTATAATTAGGAGCACCTACGCACTCCATATTAACTATGACCAATTTTACTTCACCACTGGCAATGAGCTGTACAAGGATAATGAGATGATCAACTTGTCAACATCTCAAAAAGGGGTTATATATATATATATATATATACACTTTTTGTTTTCATGGGCAGTATCAGGTATCGGTGAGTGACAAGGATCTTTCTACAATGTGGATCCACATATAATTGCTATTTCATTTCTTACAGATTGTAATTTTTTTTGTAGACGATAAAATAACATAAAACATACTGCCCACTCCCGCCTTATGTTATATAAAATATAAATATTTTATATGTGGGACACTTTGTGTGAAAGATCTGTTTTGCCAAGTTTGCAGAAATGTCAGATGTGCTATGTTTAAGTGCTGTACATAATTATCATCTTGCCCTTTTGTGTACATATTTTCGAACATCCATTGTCAGAATCACTAGGCTAACACATAACATGCCATAATATTTATGCTGATGTGAGGATAGTAAGTAATTGTAGCATTGTTGATTGTATGGCAATAAAGTAAATGTAAGAGCCGCTCTGATCCCTTGTCATCTCTTGTTATTTGTCTGTATTTTTCTATTTGCTTTCAAATCACTGCAATGAGAATTGCTAGTGAAGGATTTACTAGTTTGTGTCACCTCAAATGGCACATCTGAGATTTGCTTGGCATGTATTATTTTTCTATTCCTTGCTGTTAAAAGTATGGATTTTGTACCTATTAAACTGTTGTAAACATTCAACTGAAAAGGAAACAGAACCACAGGACACTTCATATTTGAAAAAGCTTAAAAATATTTCACAATATAGCCCAATCCGCTATTTGAAGGAACCCTGTCACTTAACCATAAACTGCATACATTTTTGCCATATATTGTGAAATTCGAAAGTTTATTTAAATGTTCGTCTTCTTAAATGATGACACAAAGATTCTGAGACACACTATTGCTTAGCTTGTCATGCAAGCCATTATTTGAAATTTAGATTTGGGTCTTTTTATTTCTTGACCCCAGGCAATAAGTTTATCATCCTATTATAAACATGCCTAACTAAAATTATATTTTTATGACTGATCGGTTTGTGAATGAACCCCCATTGGCATTCAAAGGTCTGTTCGTCTTGAATAGTGCAGGTTAGTGATCAGAACAGTCTGTAGCTCTCCTCCAGCTGTGTCTGTTTGTCCTATATTGGTACTATATGTCCACTGATGTATGCTGTAAGCAAGTATTTGCATGTTGCAGTAGAGTAGGGACTGGCCAGGGAGGGATCACTTTAATGCAGTTGACCAGCTTCAACAAATATTGCAATATATGCAAACCAAGAATCACTGTTTTTAACAAAATGTTTGCTAGTAATATGAAATGGTGCACAGTGTGCACAGGATTAACCATTGATAGTTTTCAGCACTATCACACTTTGAATAAAAATCACTCAGTCATGCAACACTGTATTCAAATTAAATTTTATCATTTTTGAGACAGATAGAACATTTTATCGGAGGTATTTTATCACCACTGTTTTTTATTTTTTTACTACATAAAGAAAAAAAGACTGAACATTTTGACAAAAAAATGTTTTCTTAGTTTCTGTTATAAAATTTTGCAAATAGATAATCTTTCTTCATAGCTTTAGATAAATGTTTTCTGTTATGCAGCGCACACACGGGCGGACTTTTCGACTGGACTGGTCCAACGGTCTATTCGACAGTCTTTCGGCGGACTTTCCCAATGAACGGACTTGCCTACACACGATCACACCAAAGTCCGATGGATTCGTACGTGATGACGTACAACTGGACTAAAATAAGGAAGTCCACAGCCAGTAGCCAATTGCTGCCCTAGGGTCGGTTTTTGTCAATCTGACTAACATACAGACGAGCGGACTTTTCGACTGGACTCTAGTCCGTCGGAAAGATTTGAAACATGTTCCAAATCTAAAGTCTGCCAGATTTTCGACCGAAAAAGTCCGCTCTTGTGTATGCGGCATTACATTTATTTGGTAAAAATAACCCAAAATCAGTGCCTACAATCTATGGTAGGATATTTGAAAGTTGATCAATCCTGATAACCAAAATTACCCCTATTTGGAAAGTAGAGACAGTCCAGAGTATTTAGTAAAATGAATGGTGGATATTTTGGTGGATTCTATTGCCATACTTTTCAGAAAATGAAAAAAATGTAATCATTTTTTTAATGAAGTGGTTATTTCTCATGCACAGCAAAGGCATACTTACAATTATACCACAAAACACATTCTGCTACTCCCTCTGAGTATGAATAACACTTTTTCACAGTCTAACTGTATATAGAGGCCCAAAATCCAAGGAACACCTTTAGGCTTTCTAGGGCATAAACTATGCATCTAATTTCCTGACTGCCTATCACATTCCAGAGGCCCTGGGGCAATAGGACAATGGAAACACCAACAAAATAACCACATTTCTTTTTTTTTGCCACAAGTTTTTGGAAAATGTGGAAAGAAAATAAAAATGTATTCTTTTAACACAAAGTTGTAAAATAATATGATATTTCCAACACACAGCTTAGATATACTTATGCCCCGTACACACGGTCGAATTTTCCAACGGAAAATGTGTGATAGGACCTTGTTGTTGGAAATTACGACCGTGTGTGGGCTCCATTACACATTTTCCATCGGATTTTCCGACACACAAAGTTTGAGAGCTTGCTATAAAATTTTCCGACAACAAAATCCCTTGTCGGAATTTCCAATCGTGTGTACACAAATCCGAAGCACAAAGTGCCACGCATGCTCAGAATAAATAAAGAGATGAAAGCTATTGGCTACTGCCCCGTCTATAGTCCCGACGTACATGTTTTACGTCACCACATTCAGAATGATCGGATTTTCCGACAACTTTGTGTGACCATGTGTATGCAAGACAAGTTTGAGCCAACATCTGTCGGAAAAAATCCTAGGATTTTGTTGTCGGAATGTCTGATCAATGTCCGACCGTGTGTACGGGGCCTTAGAGTTACACCCTGCTTCTCCTCCTGAGTATGAGAATACCACATGTCTAGGACCTTTTCAGTGTTTGGAATAATTACCCAACATTGCATCTTGTGTATCACAAAAGTCAACCAACACTGTATAGAAAACAGTGTACTGTAATGGTTGCCTCTTTACAAATGGTCAAGAAATATAGCATAGTGTAACTACACCTACAGGATTCCCTGTTCTTAAAAGCCAAGCAGGTCTAATCTACTGGAACATGACTGCTATGTTTGTTGGTCAGGAAGTACAGGAGGCTGAACAAGGACAAACAAAAGAGCTTCTGTGGTTTCAGTAGTGCAGTTGTCTGTAGAAGATGGGTGGGGCTGGTGTCTTGCAGAAATGTTGTTAGTGGGATGTATAGATGGGTCAGTACTGGTGGCAGGCAAAGACATGGTCAACAAACAGGCCAAGGATTGGTCCAGGCAACAGACAAATATATGGTTGCTATCCAGGCCAGGGTTCGAACAGGCAGCAGGCATTGACATGATTAACTAACAGCCAAAGGATTGGTCCAGGCGGCAGGCAAAAAAGTGGTCAATTAATGAGCTTGGGCCAGTTCAGGCAGTAGACAAAGGCATAGTCAGTATGCAAGCAAAGGATCAGTCCACATGGCAAGTAGAAATGTGGTTGATAGACAGGACAGGGCCAGTTTAGGTGATAGGCAGATATTCAGTCGGTGTGCAGGTAAAGGATCAGTTTAGTAATCAGCCAGAAATGTAGTCAATTAACAGGCAAGGGTCAGTTCAGGCAGCAGGCAGAGGCATGATCAGCATGCAGACAAAAGATCAGTCCAGGCAGCGTGCAAAAAAATTGATTGATTGGTTAACTCATAGACTGGCTCTGCTTCCTTTCTCTTACACTTCATGTTTGAGAGGAAACAGAGTTGATGAGGGCAAGATGCAACCTTTATTTTTGTGATTCATCACAGTGATCACATGGTACAGGACCATTTCCATTGGCCCAGTACCCTGATATGTGATCCACTTTGTCCAAAACACATAGCAATCACACATAACTTATTTTTTGAACTTATTTATTTTGGTTTCTTTGTATGTATCGTTTGCATAGGTTGTTACCGACATGTGGTGAAAATGTCATGTCAATAGCAGCTTTAGAAATATATTTATCTAGAAAAATGGTGACGTGTTTTTTTTTTTTTATAACCAGGAGTGCTTTAATGTAGAAAATAACAATTACAATAATATATGTTCGCATTTAGTTGTTCCAAAATTACACTTATCACAATCTTGTCTGCATTTCACATAAAGCATACATCGCAAACACTTATCAAAAGGAGGAGGAAAAATAAAAGCCATAAAACATTATCCAGAGCAATACATACTGCATTTCCCTGTTCAAGGGTACAGTTCCTGAGTATGAGGGAGGAGAATACAAGTAAAAGGCTGACGAGGGGGGGAACCCATACGGAATAATACCCCGAGAAAAAGGAGGGGGGGGGGAGGGAGGGGGAGGCAGCTGGGGTCAATGAGAAGAGAGAGAGCAAGGGGGCGGTCAAAAGGTCCCCTTATTCTACTAATATTATCCCTCTATCTAAATCGACGTCCATGATGACCATACTTTGTCAAATTTCCATGGGCATCCACGATTAATGTACGTCAACTTATACAACGGGAGGGCAGCATTTACTTTATTTTCCCATGTAGCTATATCCGGGGGGACAGAAGAAGTCCATTTACACAATATTTCTTTCTTAGCATAAAAGAGCAGATATGAGACTAGCAGTTTGCTGTGGTGTGATCGCTGATCATCATCATGTATACCCAGTAAGGCCAATTCAGGCGTCACAGGGACATTTAACTCAAGGCGGACGTTTAGTTGGTCAAACATTTCTGTCCAGAAGGTCGACAACACGGGGCACTCCCAGAACATATGCAGGTATGTGCCCGGGTGTGTCATGCATCTGGGATATTGTGGTTCTCTATCAGGATAAATTCTAGACATACGTGTCGGGGTGAAGTAAACCCTGTGAAAGAATTTGGTTTGTATAAGTTTATCACCTGCGGCTAACTTAGGGCCCTGCTCGAGACTATCCTCCCAGTCTTCCCTTTCTAGTGATGGGATATCAGCCTTCCATTGTTCCCAAAGTCTATCCATTTTTGCGTTATCAATTGGAAGTAGGATACCATATAGAGCCGAAAGTGGCTTTGCCAGGTTCTCACAGGACTGTAGATTCTCTACGGGATCTAATTGTAGAATAGGCTGCATGGGAAATTGAGCCCTGGCCGCATGTCATAGCTGAACATAGCGAAAGAACATCCGGGCAAATTATACTTCCTAGATAATTGTGAGAATGACATCAGTGTGCCCGTGGGTATAATATTCCTTAAAGTTTTAATGCCAAATCTTGCCCAGACCGGAGGATCTGGTATTGACCTAAAATGAGGCAAGTTAGGGTTTCCCCAGAAAGGCTGGACCGGTGACCATTGCCCCACCTGGAGGAACCTACGTCTAGCCGCAATCCAAACTTTTATCGTTGCCCTAGTCGGTGCAGGGAGTTCTCTATAGGCTCCCACTGCTCTATACGCCAGATTTTGTAGTTCCTGCAGTGAGCCTAGCCAGGCTTCCTCCACACAAACCGCAGCATTGGACCTACTCGCCGCAAACCACCAGTATACAGTAACCAGCATAGCTGCCCAATAATAAACCCTGAAATCCGGAAGGGCCAATCCCCCCCAAGTGTGTCGGTGCACGCAGTGTGGTCTTTGCCAGTCTTGGTGTAGAACCATTCCATATAAAGGAGGTGATGCATTTATCAATTTCTTGAAAAAAGACCTGCGGTATCCAAATTGGGCTATTACGGAAAAAATAGTTGAATTTGGGTAGAATGATCATCTTGAGAATATTTATGCGACCCAATAGGTTCAATGGAAGTCCGGACCAAGACTGGCATTTCTCTCACAAGAGTCGAAGCAAGGGGAGCAAGTTCAGATTATAAAATTGCCCAACCTCCCTAGAAATTTTCACCCCAAGGTATTTGAACTCACCGACCCACTGTAGTGGTGTTTGATCGTGTGGACCCTGGGACTGCCTGTCAAGGGGAAAGAGGACAGATTTATTCCAGTTGATACGGATGCCTGATAGTGTACCAAATTTATTAAATACCACTAGAGCAGCAGACAGTGACGGGCCGGAATCATTTAGATAAAGTAAGATAAAGTAATGCATCATCCGCGTATAGGGATATTTTCTCCTCTAGTTGGCCAACCCTGATTCCCCTAATCTCCTGAGACTCCCGAATCAGAATTGCCAAGGGCTCCAAGGCCAAGGCAAATAAACTAGGGGACAGGGGGCATCCTTGGCGGGTGCCCCTGTGTAGGGAGAATGACTCCGACAATCGGTCGTTGGTACGTACCCTAGCCTTTGGATCCCTATAGAGTAGACGCAACCAGCGTATAAAGTTAGGACCAAATCCAAAGTGTTGTAGCACCCCCCAGAGATACGACCACTCTACAGAGTCAAACGCCTTTTCGGCGTCAAGGGAGGCAATCACTCGAGATCCCACTGTATCGTTACGGACTGATAAATTTAAGAAAAGGCGCCTAAGATTTATGTCGGTGCCTTTGCCCGGCATAAACCCTGTTTGGTCGACATGCACCAATGTGGAGATTACCGACGACAAACGGTTAGCTAATATCTTTGCTAAGATTTTTGCATCAATGTTAAGTAAAGATTATGGTCTGAAGGATGCACATTCCTGTGGGTCCTTTCCAGGCTTGGGTATTAAAACTCTAATAGCCTCCTCCATAGTTTCTGGGAGGGTGTCTGTCCTCGCCAGGCCAGAGAAGAGGGACTTTAACCTGGGGGCAAGCAATTCAGCATGTTGTGAGTAAAACTCTGTAGGGAGGCCGTCTGCACCCGGAGTTTTACCACACTGTAAACTACCAATGGCAGTCTAAACCTCCTCCAGGGAAAATTCCCCCTCCAATAAATTCCTATGTTCCTCTGACAGGGAAGGGAATGGGATTGCATCTAGATATTCCTGTAATTCCAATGGCGTAAACTGGGCTCTAGAGGTATATACTTTGAAAAACTTCAAGAATTCCTCATTTATTTCCTCTGGAGAAGAGAGCAGCTGTCCATTATCATTCCGGATACTAGCTATGTGTGTAAAAGCTATTTGGTTCTTTGCTAGCCAGGCCAACAACCGCCCATTTTTGTTTCCGTGCTCAAATATTTTCTGCTTTGTGAATAACATAGATTTTCTAGTCTGCTCAATGTTGTGCAGGGAAAGCTCTCGTAGGGTATTCTGCCATATATGGTAATTTGTATCATTGGGGGATTGAATATATCCTGTCTCATGTCTAGCGGCCCTCTCCTCCAAAGTCTCCTGTATTCTAGAGGCCTCTCTCTGTAAGAAAGATATATTCCCCCCTCATCTTAGATTTAAATGCATCCCATACCACATTTGCAGAGTCCCCATTCTCATTCCAGTAGTTACAGATATTTTCCGTCATTGGTTCCTGGACTCTATCATCTTTCGCCCAGAATCCGGACAGACGCCACAGCCTCAGCCTCGGGGATTTATTTAGGGAAATTTTGAGGCAGATAGGGGCATGGTCTGAAATGCCTCGGGGCAAATGTTCCACTGCCCCCACCCAACGCAGAGCCCCGGGCGATGCATATACAAGGTCTATTCGTGAGAGCGCCCGATAGGAAGCGGAATGACACGTATACTCTCTCTTATCTGGATGGAAATGGCGCCATACGTCAGTAAGAGCAAACGCGTCAGCCCATCCCCCCCAAGGCTGATGTGGTACGGGTTGCCATGTGTAGTCTGTCCAGATCCTGTGACGGGACCATATTGAAATCACCAAAAACAAAAACATCTGGTACATTAAACCCTATTACTAATTGCATTATGTCATTCAACAGTTGTATCTCAGCAGGAGGAGGGAGATAAAGGCCCACTAGCACCATTCCTCTATCATAAAGTAAGGCGTTAATAACAACAAATCTGCCGCCCGGATCAGTTTTAACATCCAAAATCTGCAGAGGGAGGGACCTGCGGACCAAAACGCTCACACCCCTCGCATAGTTTGAGTAGGTAGAATGATGGTGAGTTCCCACCCATGCCCTCCGGAGTCCCAGGACCCGCTTGCCTATCAAGTGGGTCTCCTGGAGTATACAGATGTATGGATTGTACTTTTGCAAATATTTAAAAACCAGTGTCCTTTTTGTAGCTGAATTTAAGCCCCGGACATTCCAGGATATAATAGACAACTCAGCCATTCCCTCTCATATGCAAATGTGTAAGCAGGACTTGCATGCCCCACCCTCCCCCCAGCCACCCCCCCAAGGATAAACATCCCACGGCCCCCCTTAGGCCTAAGGAGGCTCTGTATAAATTGTTTACGTGCATATAATGTCTATGTGAATCAGCAACACTCCAACCACAATTGAGCAACTCCTCAAAAGAACTTAAATACTTAGCAACTTTAAAATTCTGCAACGGCAGATATCCCCCCCCCCTCCCCACATCCCCCTCCAAAACCGAGGATGTTTTATTCCCTGAACCCCCAACAACTATATTTAAAAGAGGGCGAGCACTTGTAGCGTGGAGTGTTACCTAACAGAGTTGCTGGTTCATGTTGCATAGATTTTCTCCTGGGAAACCCCAGGGGCACATAACTTAGTTACCAAACGATCTTAGGAAAATAATAAACTTAACATTCAACACTTAAGTGTAAGTCAGGCAAGGTAAGGTTTGCGAATCCAATATTCACATGTACACCTGTCATCAACGAATTACTGTAACTTAAAAGGCCCTAGACACTCATTGTAGAAGTCCATTCCCCCTCAACAGTCCATGACTGGACTCTAGGTGACTAGGTGACTCTTGCTGGATTGACAAAGGTGCAGTACTGAGCAGGAGACCCATATTATATAATTCCCCCAGTCAGTAGTGATACTGTATTTCTGACATAGTCCACATTGTACCATCACCGGCCCTTGCATAGCGCTCAGCTCTTTCATTAAAGTTCACACACTAGTTTGTCCCCACATGTAGGACATCCGGATCTATAATTGCCTCCAGTCCATTATTACTGACCAAGTTCATGTACAGTGGCAGGATTAGTTAGCTGCAGCTGCGCAGGCTCTGGCATTTGTCTTGTAAGGAAACGTCTCCACTGCCTTCCCCTGTGCAGCATTTTGCATGTAAAAGGACCAGGGCTGTATACATGTGTAAGGCCAAATTGTATTTAGTACCGATCCTCATCTAGTTAGAGATAGAACGATCTGGCAATGATAGCAACCTCCAGAACGAGAAAAAATAAAAGAGAAAAAACAAAGGGAATACGAAAAGTCTCCTGCGTGTTTTAATCTGCATGCACATAAGGCAGGTGATTTAAAAGTTATGCTTGGCGGTGCAGAGGCAAGGATTCCATCCAAGCGGGAGCTTCACGGGGGGCGGTACAGAATCGTCACCGGGCCCTGTCTATAACATCCAAGTTCATGCTCAGAAACAGGGCTGCAGCTGCAACGTCTCTGGTATTAGGCTTGCATGGGAAACTCTCCATATTCTTCCCCTGTGCAGCATATTGTATAGAGAGGGATCCAGTATTGTGGGCATACATATGGCTAGTTACACTGAGCACAAATCACCTCTTCCATAAAGACCGTGGGGTTTTTCCCCTCCGCTCCCTCCGGCATACCTACGAGGCGGAGGTTGTTCCTCCTGTTCCTATTCTCTGCGTCGTCGACCTTGTATTCCAGCGCTCTGACCTTCGTTTGTAGGGTGCGGATCGACGCTGTATGCTCCATGACCGTGTCTTCTGTGAGCCCCACACGTTGCTCCGCTTCTGACACCCGTGCACGGAGTTTGTCAAAGTCCTGCCGAATGAGGCTAACATCAAGTTGTACAGCCTCAATTTTGTTAGTCAGGGCAGTTTGGCATGAAGCTATCACGGCCATTACCTCCTGGAAGCTGAGCTGCTGTGCGTCCGACTGCTCCTCCATGTCCGTCTGGGACGCCATGTTTTTTGCACTGCCAGGGGAGGTTTGCACGTGGGGAGTCACTTGGATAGTTGTTTCCCCCTCACCCAGTGGAAATCGAAGCTTCTTTCCCCTGTGCCTGGTTTTGTATGGCATCCGGAACAGTTCTGGCTAGTTTATAGTAAGAAAAAGGGCCGGGAGAATGGATATATAGACGGATCTCCAGCAGAGCTCAAAACCTGCTTCCTCTCAGATCGCCATCTTGGCCATGCCCCGGTGACGTGTTTAATACTTATTTTACCCTCTGTATATAAAAAAACACTATACATTCAGTTTAATTCAAGATTTATGAACTCTTATGCCCCGTACACACGGTCGGATTTTCTGATGGAAAATGTCCGATTGGAGCGTGTTGTCGGAAATTCCGACCGTGTGTGGGCTCCATCGGACATTTTCCATCGGATTTTCCGACACACAAAGTTGGAGAGCAGGAGATAAAATTTTCCGACAACAAAATGTCGGAAATTCCGATCGTGTGTACACAAATCCGACGGACAAAGTGCCACGCATGCTCAGAATAAATAAAGAGATGAAAGCTATTGGCCACTGCCCCGTTTATAGTCCCGACGTACGTGTTTTACGTCACCGCGTTTAGAACGATCGGATTTTCCGACAACTTTGTGCGACCGTGTGTAGACAAAACAAGTTTGAGCCAACATCCATCGGAAAAAATCCTAGGATTTTGTTGTCGAAATGTTCGAACAAAGTCTGACCGTGTGTACGCCCTATTACAATGCAGAAAATGGGACTACAAGGCTTAATCAGGTCTGGATTCTCCTCTGGAACCTTATTAAATCCACATATTCATTTGCTACACTCATTAGGGGACTGCCATAGACTTGAACACATTGAGGTTGATTCACTAAAGGCAAATATACTGTGTAATGCAAGTGCACTTGCTCCAGAGCTTAGTAAATGAGGTAAAACTTCACTTTGCAAAGAATACTCAATCACATGCAAGGGAAATAAAAAAAATAGAATTTTTGTTGGCACATGGTTGGATGATGGATACCAGCAGAGCTTCCCCTCTTATCAGAGCTTCCCCTTAGATCTAGAGCAAATGCACTTAAAGTGCACTTGCAGTGCAAATTATATTTGCCTTTAGTAAATCAAACTATTTATGTATTCTGTTAATACATACTTTGTCCCAAGAAAAAAATACATATTTTGTCCTTTATGACTCCTATTGATATGCCATTAAGTTGGACACAGTCATTAGGAAGATTTATATGGAATGAATGTGGTGGTATGTATGTTTGAGTGTACAATTACAGTTGTGAATATTTATGACTTTGCTATTAATGTTGATCTAACACTCAGGACACAGTTACTGCACACTGGATAATTTATATACACACAGGTCATGTAGAAGGCTGAAATTTGATTGGAGTCAAGAAGCGTATCACCCACATAGTGTCACCATTGTCGTCCTAACTAATATGACTGTGATATAGAGTGGTCCAGTGTGGATTGCAAACAAATGTATACATAATTCCGTTATATCTAAACACTCCTTCTATCTGTAGTGCAGTGGATTGTAAATAATCACACATGGATTACCCTTGCAACAATCTGGTATCCAATGGTATATTGGAATAGTGGAATATTTTTTGATATTTGGGTTTTTGATAGATTTGGGTACCCCATTAATCTGGCCAAACAGGGTGGTTTCTGTTGTTTTTAAGTGATTTTATTTATAGCAAAGGTATTTCATATGAGTAGATACATGTGGGGGTTATTTACGAAAGGCAAATCCACTTTGCACTGCAAGTGCACTTGAAAGTGCACTTGGAAGTGCAGTCTCTGAGGGGATCATGCTCTGCTTCAGTATGTCACAGTACAGGTTGGCATTCATGGTTCCCTCAATGAACTGTGGCTCCCCAGTGCCAGCAGCACTCATACAGCCCCAGACCAGGACACTTCCACCACTATGCTTGACTGTAGGCAATACACACATGTCTTTGTACTCCTCACCCAGTTGCCGCCACACACGCTTGACATCATATGAACCAAATAAGTTTATCTTGGTCTCATCAGAACACAGGACATGGTTCCAGTAATTCATGTCCTTAGTCTGCTTGTCTTCAGCAAACTGTTTGTGGGCTTTCTTGTGCATTATCTTTAGAACAGGCTTCCTTCTGGGACCACAGCCATGCAGACCAATTTGATGCAGTGTGCGGCTTATGGTCTGAGCACTGGCAGGCTGACCCCCCACCCCTTCAACCTCTGCAGCAATGCTGGCAGCACTCATACGTCTATTTCCCAAAGACAACCTCTGGATATGATGCTGAGCACGTGCACTCAACTTCTTTGGTCAACCATGGCAAGGCCTGTTCTGAGTGGAACCTGTCCTGTTAAACCGCTGTATGGTTTTGGCCACTGTGCTGCAGCTGTTTCAGGGTTTTGGCAATCTTCTTATAGCCTATGCCATCTTTATGTAGAGCAACAATTTTTTTTTTCAGATCCTCAGAGAGTTCTTTGCCATGAGGTGCCATGTTAAACTTCCAGTGACCAGTATGAGAGAGTGAAAGCGATAACACCAAATTTAACACACCTGCACCCCCTTCCCACCTGAGGCCTTGTAACACTAATGAGTCACATGGCTACGAGGAGGGAAAATGGCTAATTGGGCACAATTTGGACATTTTCACTTAGGGGTGTACTCACTTTTGTTGCCAGTGGTTTAGACATTAATGGCTGTGTGTTGAGTTATTTTGAGTGGACAGCAAATTTACACTGTTATACAAGCTGTACACTCACTACTTTACATTGTAGCAAAGTGTAATTTCATCAGTGTTGTCACATGAAAAGATATAATACAAAAATGTGAGGGGTGTACTCACTTTTGTGAGATACTGTATATATATATATATATATATATATATATATATATATATACATACACTGTATATTAGGGATGAGCCCGATGTTCGCCCGTTAAAGTCTATGGGACACTAACATGAAAAATCAAAAGTGCTCATTTTAAAGGCTTATATGCAAGTTATTGTCATAAAAAGTGTTTGGGGACTGGGTCCTGCCCCAGGGGACATGTATCAATGCAACATTTTTTTTTTAAACGTCCGTTTTTTTGGGAGCAGTGATTTTTTTAATGTTTAAAGTGAAACAATAAAAATGAATGTCCCAAGCTGTCTCTTGTCTTTTTTACCATTTTTGACACTTTTTTTGTGAAATGGTAGGGGTACAGTGCACCTCATTACCAATTCACATAGGGGGGCGGGATCTGGGGGTCCCCTTGTTAAAGGGGGCTTGCAGATTCCAATAAGCCCCCTGCCCGCATACCCCAACAACCACCGGGCGAGGGTTGTGGGGATGAGGCCCTTGTCCCCATCAACATGGGGACAAGGTGCTTTGGGGGACTACCCCAAAGCACCCTCCCCATGTTGAGGGCATGTGGCCTGGTACGGTTCAGGAGGGGGGGCACTCTCTTGTCTTGGTGGAATACATTATGACATTTGTGTAGCTAATTCTTTATCAATAGTTTTCATTGTGTCTGAGGGTGAACAGTATCACTAGTCCGCACAGCTTCACAGGAATGGGCTAGCAACCAGGTGTGTTCCTGGTGACTATTAGGCCTCGTGCCCATGAACGTTTTTACAGCCGCTTTTATGAGCGTTTTTTACAGCTTAAAAACGCCTCTCCATGTTAGTCTATGGCCTCATGCCCACTATGGCATTTTTGAGCTGTAAATGGCATAGGGGCGTTTTTAGGCTGCAACAAAAAAAAACAGGACCAGGGTGTTCTGAGGTGCTGCGCTAGAGCTGTAAAAATGCCAAACATGAAAAAACATGCAAAAACGTGCATCGGCGTTTTTTGGTTTCTGTGGCATTGTGGGTAATTTTACAGCCGAGAGATGTATTTTTCTTAAAAAATGCTACTTAATGCTAACGCACAAAAACGCGTATAAAGACTAATGCAAGACGCGGTAAAAATCACGTTTTTACTAGTGTTTTTTCCAGGCGTCGGTACTAGCTTTACAGCTCTCTCTTTTTTTTTTTAATAAATTGTTTATTTAACATTTATGCATGGTATACATAGTAGCAGTTTTATTACAGTCATTACAAGTAATGAATATAAACACTGTCAATAAAGTAATTTCAAACTTAGAACGATTTGAAGAGCCTGTAAGATAACCTGAGAAGAAATTTTGAGGATGCTATCAAAGTACATGGAAATTGTAATACACCTATGGTAACATTTCTGTGGGAAGTGCATACAGTCGACATTAACAATAGGTAGTAAGGGTTAAAGAATTCTATATATATCTAAGATTTTCAGTTGGCACCAGTTACATTGGCACTATACTCAGAATCATCCCATGGTTGCCATATTTGTGAGAATTTCTGTGTGGAATCATCAATTATGGCAGTTAAGTGTTCCATTCTGCGAATGTCCGCTAAGGTAGAGAGGGTTTGTGAGAGAGTGGGGGGGGGGGGGAAGAAGAGAGCCATAGCCTAGGGATAGTTCGTTTAGCAGCTATTAATATGAAAGACATCAGTTTCCGCTTGGATTTGTGAATACTGTGGAAGGGGAAGTCAAATATATAGTGCATAGGGTCCAAGGGTATGGAGATTCCTAGCAACTTCTCTAGAAGAGTTTGGATCTGAACCCAAAATTGGGAAACTAACGGACATTCCCAGAAAATATGAAAATGAGAGCCTACTGCTTTATTGCATCTCCAACATATTTTAGAGATTGATGGATTATATGCGTGTAGTCGTTCTGGGGTTTTATACCAGAAAAGCAGGACCTTGTAAGCGGATTCTTTGTGAGATACACATCGGGAACGTTTGGAGGTGGAGTCCCAGATACTTCCCCAGTCTAGCAAAGATATATTATGTTGAAGGATCTGGGACCATTTTCTCATATAGTAGTGAGTATCCACTTTTAAAGGGATGGCTTTGTGTAATATTTTATAGATGGTGGAGATTAATTGGGGTTCATAGGGATCTTTGGCACAAAGCATTTCGAACTCTGTAGGTTTGTCTAAGGATAGGGTAAGAGATTTAGTGGAGAAGAAGTGTCTGATTTGTAAGTAGGAGTAAAATATTGTTTTGGGTATTTGCTGCTGTTTTTGGAGGTCAGCAAGAGATAATAGGTGTGTTGTAGCTGGGTTGACTAGTTGCCGCAGCTGAAAGGACAAACTATCTGGGATGTCCGGGTTGAAGAGAATGTTTATGAGCGGTGAGCACGGAGAGGATAGGGGATATCGATCGGAGCATCTTTTCCAGATTGCTAATGTGAAGAGCATTGGAGCTAGGCATAGACCTCTCAACTGGGGCATATGTTTGTCGGTGGACGGCCAGAGCATGTAACATTGGTGTACTGCAGAAGTTATGCTCATTTCGATTTTGGCCCACCTATTTGGAGCTTTTCTGTTGGTCCAGGAAGTGAGGACCCTTAGGTGTGAGGCATAATAATATTTAATGAAGTTTGGGGCACCTAGGCCCCCTCTAAACTTACGTGCCATGACCACTGAGCCCGCCACTCTTTTGGAGGCATTGTTCCATATAAAACGGAGGCTTCTCCTTTGGAGGTTTTTCAGCTGTGACATAGGTATTGCCACCACAAGCGTCTCAAATAGATATAATAGTTTAGGGAGAATTGACATTTTTAGGATATTTATACAAGAAAAAGGAAATAAAACTGCGCTAAGAAATGAGTGAATGAGTGATTCAAAATTAGCACAAACTGATGATTGTGAAAGCAGCAATTCAACATATATGACACCCATATACCAAATATAAGAAAAAAAGAAAAACACCTGAATCGCGCTATAAATATAAAATCTCAGCCCAAATTAGAAAAAATACCATATATCCAAGATTAAATTACTAGACTGCATAAAGTCATATGAGTACATGAACTGTATTACATAATATAGAACTAAGTGATAATTATCATAATTATCAATGTGATCTATGACTTAATGAATTAACAAATCCAGTCTCTAAAACAAGTGAAAAAATTGTCCACCCGTGCAAAAATTGGAACAGCAAAAAAGTCCACACAAAGAGGAATCTTCAACTGTTGTATAACAAGAAGTTGTGTGGTCCACCACCAGTGTAGAAGGGGTTACCCCTTACCAGACAGAGATGATCCCCCATTACAGAGGATCATAGAAGACATATCAACTGTGGTGGCAAATATCTCCCATGCTAAGCTGTCGGTGTAACTCAGATCGTCACATTAATCAAATCGTCAGATGGAAAGCATAGCATGTAACAGAAATAGAAGAAACTCTGATCGTGTAAAACCTTTAACACTTTATTTAGTATAAAAGACAAATGCACACTTACAAACGTAGATTGGTATGCAAGCCTAAAGTCCGTTGTGTCGGCCGAACACACACGGACAGACCCGTCCTGCTGGAAGTAAACACAGAGATGGAGGTGACGTCAGCGCGTCGTCCTGCTCCGCCGGACGTTAAGTCCCCAGTGACATGTCTTGTGGAATGTGGTATGCAGGTCTAGGTCTAAGGTTATAGGTGCGTGGTCGTAGCACGTGATGGGGCCAATTTCGGAGGCGACTAATTGGGGCAGTAGGGGTGTGGAAATAGTCAAGACGAGAGTACCCCTTTTGTGGAAGGGAGTAAAAGGTATATTGCCTGCTAGTGGGATGTTTCACCCTCCATGAATCAAGTAGTTTATGAGTACGGATTAGTTTTCGAAAGGAAGTGGATAGTCTGTGGGCTTGGGTTGGTGGGGAGTTTTTAAAGAGGTTGTGTCTATCTTTATTGGAGGACATGCACATATTGAAATCACCTCCAACAATTGTAAAGGGGTGTGAGGAAGTTCGCATCTTCTCAAGAACTGTAGTGAGGAATCTTATCTGCCCTGAGTTGGGGGCGTAAACATTAACTAGGGTGAATGCTGTCTTTAGGTGGACACAGTTCAGGAGGACATACCGGCCGTGGGGGTCCAGTCTTGAATCAGTAATTCTTATAGGACAAGAGTGTTTGATCAGCATGGCTACTCCTGCCTTCCCGGAAGGGTCAGAGGCCACGAAAGTGTTAGGAAACAGTTTGGCAGCAAATTTAAAGAAGCCCCCCAGACGGAAGTGCATCTCCTGAACCATGACCACATCAGCCCAAGAGGCCTTGAATTCCTTCAAAGCAAGTCAGCGCTTGTGAATTGAATTCAAGCCCTTCACATTACATGAGAAGATTTTCAAAGCCATGGGGTAAACATATATTGGGCATCAAACGTTATCTCAGCAATCACTAGCATGGGCAACCATAGTGTAGATGAACTACCTAGTAGTATAGTTAAATATTTCTCAGTTTTTAAGAAGACAGTGACCATACATTTGTTATCAAAGACAATAGAAAAAAACAGATACAAAAACAGGCCAAAAAGGGGCCTGAAGTTAGAAAAGAAAATGCAAAAAATTTTAAAAATTAAAAAAACTGAAAAAAAAAACATTTTGAAAGCCTGGTTTTGAATTTTGAAGGGTAAAAAAAACCCTCAGGAGGCCATGGCTGAGAGCCATGGGCCTATAGAAGAGCATGTCGGTCAGCAACATGGACGGAACGGGTCCTGCTCCTTTAAAAAAGAGTCAAACAGTTAACATAGGGTGATAGGGTGATCAATGGATCAATACAGACCAGAAACCTGTGGGCTGCAGTATGGGTCATCTTCAGGAAAACTTCATCTTCAGGAAAACTTGACCAACGAGAACTGGGTTAGGCCCTCCCTTTAGTCACCGGGGGACAGCCGTCAAAGTCCTGATGAGCTGGCTGAAACTGTGAAGAGAATCAGAGTATCAGTTCAGTAGGTGAGGAGTAATCAGGTAGGTGGTCTGGCTGAGGTAGGCCATTGAGGTGTGAAAAGATTTTTCTGGCGTCTTCGACGAACCTGGGTCCAAATCGCGGCAGGGGCCTGGAGAGGTTTAGGGATCAGGTTCAGAGGCAGTGGTGGAAGATCTTCTTCAGGGATAGGTGGCAATCCCAAGTTTCGGACGAAGGCCTCACATTCATGCAAGTCTCGTATTGAATATTGCGCACCATCTCTGGAAGCTGAGAGACGAAAGGGGAAACCCCATCAGTAAGGCACTTGGTGTTGTTGTAGGTGTATGGTTATCGGCCGTAGATTGTGTCTCTTGGCTAGAGTGATGGGAGATAAATCGCTGAAAATTTGGAGTTTAGCTCCTTTATACTCTATGCAATTTTTGTTGCGCGTGGCGAGTGTGAGCGCTTCTTTGCTATCATAATAGTGGAAGCGAGCTATTATGTCTCTTGGATTAGATCCAGGGGGTGGTTTTGGAGCTAGGGATCTGTGGGCCCTGTCTGCCCGCCAGTCGATGTCCAGGATATGTGGGGCTATGGTGACAAACAGGCCTAGAAAGTAGGAACGCAGTTCCTTGTTGGGAACTGTTTCAGGAACTCCGCGGATCCTCACATTTTGACATTGTTCCCTGTTTTCCAGGTCTTCTTGCTGTAGTTGGACCTGGTAGACAGTGTGTTAAAGTGCCGCATTATCCTCTTCAAGTACATGCACATATTGCACTAACTCGTCAAACTTAGATTCTAGTGTGTCCGTACGATCTCCAAGCTGATCGATTTCCCCCCTGAGCTCAGAAGCTCAGGGGGGAAATCCTTACTGCCACTGTAAAGTTGTGGGTCAGATCTTGTAGCAGGGCCTGTAACTTTAAGTCCAGTACTGCAACTGAGCTATCTGGTTCTGTCCCCTGGGATGAAAGATTGGGGTATGGGGTACCTGATAGTATTGCAGGATGGTCAGCAAAGTGATCGGCGGTGTGATCCACAGTAACCAAACAAAGCAAAATTTGAGCTTTGGAGTGGCCTAGTCAAAGCCCGGACTTAAATCCAATTGAGATGCTGTATCATGACCTTACACAGGCTGTTCATGCTGTAAAACCCTCCAATGTAGCTGAATTAAAACAATTCTGCAAAGAAGAGTGGACTAAAATTTCTCCACAGCAATGTGAAAGACTCATTGCCAGTTGTTTCAAACGCTTGATTGCAGTTGTTGTCGCCAAGGGTGGCAAAACCAGTTATTAGGTTTAGGGGGCAATTATTTTTTCACAGAAGGCCAGGCAGGTTTGGACAGTTTTTTTGCCTTAAAGTGAGTTCCCCCCACTTTTGAGAGGTGGTCTTAAACAAAAGACCACCTCTCCACCCCTCTTTTTTGGATAGTAAAAAAAATGATTTTTTTCTTCTAACGTACCTTTTTTTAAAGTACAGCCTGTGCTTCCAAATCATCCGGGTCCGCGGCGCAGGACGTCATATCTTCTTCGGCAAGCCCCCCGCTGTCTTCTGGGACCTGTGTGTGTCTCAGAAGACAACTGGCCATTCACAAAGCGCCGCACAACTCACGTATGCGCAGTAGGAAACGGGCAGTGAAGCTGGTTTTCCTTAATTAGAATGGCGGCTGCAGTGTTTGTAGCTTCTGACTTTTTAAAAAAAATTAATTTGTGGGTGGAACACCGCTTTAATAAATGAAACCATCATTTAAAAACTGCATTTTGTATTTACTCGGGTTATCTTTGTGTAATAATAAAATTTGTTTGATGAGCTGAATCATTTAAGTGTGACAAATATGCAAAAAATAAAAAAATCAGAAAGGGGCCAAATACTTTTTTCAGCATTGTATATATATAAATCCAAAACTGGTTTAGAGGCAAGACCAGGGAATGCCTCCAAGCCAGTTTTGGACTTGTATGGAGTTCTTTGTGGGTGAGCACCTGGGCATTTACTTCAAACAGAGTGCCATGACTACCCTTGGAACTATATTGTCAAAAGTATTGGGACACCTGCCTTTAGATATACATGAACTTTAATGGCATTCCAGTCTTAGTCCATAGGATTCAATATTGAGTTGACCCACCCTTTGCAGCTTTAACAGCTTAAACTCTTCTGGGAAGGATGTCCACAAGGTTTAGGATTGTGTCTATGGGAATGTGCACATTTGTGAGGTCAGGCACTGATGTTGGACGAGAAGGCCTGGCTCGCAGTCTCCACTTAAATTCATCCCAAAGGTGCTCTATCGGGTTGAGGTCAGGACTCTGTGCAGACCAGTCAGATTCCTCCACCCCAAACTCATCCATGTCTTTATGGACCTTGCTTTGTGCACTGGTGCGCAGTCATGTTGGAACAGGAAGGGGTCATCCCCAAACTGTTCCCACAAAGTTGGGAGCATGATATTGTCCAAAATGTCTTGGTATGCTAATGCCTTAAGAATTCCCTTCACTGAAACCAAGGGGCCAAGCCTAGCCCATGAAAAACAACCCCACACTATAATCCCCCCTCCACCAAATCATTTGGACCAGTATACAGTATATATGTATTATATGTACATACAATGAGGGAAATACAGTATTTTATCCCCTGCTACTGTAATTTTGTATGTTTGCCCACTGACAAAGAAATGATCAGTCCATAATTTTAATGGTAGGTTTATTTTAACAGTGAAAGACAAAATAACAACAAAAATATCCAGAAAACCGCATTTCAAAAAGTTATAAATTGATTTGCATTATAATGGCTGAAATAAATATTTGATCCTTTATCAATCAGCAAGATTTCTGGCTCCCAGGTGTCTTTTATACAGATAACAAGCTGAGATTAGGAGCGCTCTCTTAAAGGGAGTGCTCCAAATCTCAGCTTGTTACATGTATAAAATACACCTGTCCACAGAAACAATCAATCAGATTCCAATCTCTCCACCATGGCCAAGACCAAAGAACTGTCCAAGGATGTAAGGGACAAGATTGTAGACCTACACAAGACTGGAATTGGCTACAAGACCATCGCCAAGCAGCTTGATAAGAGGGTGAGAATAGTTGGTGCGATTATTTGCAAATGGAAGAAACACAAAAAAACTATCAATCTCCCTCGGTCTAGGCCTCCATACAAGATCTCACCTCATGAAGTTTCAATGATCATGAGAACGGTGAGAAATCAGCCCAGAACTACACAGGAGAATCTCATCAATGATCTCAAGGCAGCTGGGACCATAGTCACCAAGAAAACAATTAGTGAAACACTACGCCATAAAAGACTAAAATCCTGCAGTGCCCGCAAGGCCCCCCTGCTTAAGAAAGCACATGTACAGGCCTGTCTGCAGTTTGCTAATGAACATCTGAATGATTCAGAGAACTGGGTGAAAGTGTTGTGGTCAGCTGAGACCAAAATCAAGCTTTTTGGCATTAACTCAACTCGCTGTGTTTGGAGGAGGAGGAGGAATGCTGCCTCTGACCCCAAGAACACCATCCCCACCATCAAACATGGAGGTGGAAACATGTTTTAGGGGTGTTTTTTTGCTAAGGGGACAGGACAACTTCACCACATGAAAGGGACGATGGACGGCGCCATGTGCCATCAAATATTGGGTGAGAACCTCCTTCCCTCAGTCAGGGCATGGAAAATGGGTCGTGGATGGGTATTTCAGCATGTCAATGACCCAAAACACAGGGCCAAGGTAACAATGGAGTGGCTCAAGAAGAAGTACATTAACCACTTAAGGACCAAGCCTCTTTTTCAGATGTGTTGTTTACAAGTTTAAAACAGTTTTTTTTTGCTAGAAAATTACTTAGAACCCCAAACAGTATACATTTTTTTTCTAACACCCTAGAGAATAAAATGGCGGTCGTTGCAGTACTTTCTGTCACACTGTATTTGCATAAGCGCACTTTTTTTTAAAAACACTTTTTTGAATTAAAAAATAAGACACCAGTAAAGTTAGCCCAATTTGTTTTAATATTGTGAAAGATAATGTTATGCCGAGTAAATTGATACCCAACATGTCACGCTTCAAAATTGCGCCCACTCATGGAATGGCGACAAACTTTTACCCTTAAAAATCCCCATAGGCGAGGTTTAAAAAATTCTACAGGTTGTGGTTTTGAGTTACAGAGGAGGGCTAGGGATAGAATTATTGCTCTTGCTCTACTGATTACGGCGATACCTCACATGTGTGGTTTCAACACTGTTTTCATATGCAGGCGCTACTCACGTATGCATTCGCTTCTGCACGCAAGCTTGAAAGGACGGGGCGCGTTTAAATTTTTTTTTCTTACTTACTTTACCTTTTATTTTCTATTGTTACACAGTTTTTTTTTTGTTTTTTTAAATAGTGTCAATTTTATTCCTATTACAAGGAATGTAAACATCCCTTGTAATAGAAAAAAGCATGACAGAACCTCTTAAATATGAGATCTGGGGTCAAAAAGACCTCAGATCTCATATTTACACTAAAATGCAATAAAAAAAAAAAAAAAAATGTCATTTAAAAAAATAATTTTAAAAAAATGTCCCTTTAAGAGCTATGGGCAGAAGTGATGTTTTGACGTCGCGGGTGGGGGCCATCTTCCTCTCACTCCATGCCAAGGAAGGAGAAACAGCCGATCACCCCCGCCGCTGCCGACATCTCCGGTAAGCGGCGGAGGGCACCGAAGCGCAGTAGGGGGGCCCTCTCCCGCCGCTGATAAAAGTGATCTCGCACTGAATCTGCAGCAGAGACCACTTTTATCTTGAAGTGGACCACGGGCCGAACAAGAGGATACGGGGTTATGGCGGCTAGCTGCTGCCATAACAACAATACCCCCCGTCAAAGTTAGGACGTATATCGGCGTGCGGTGATTAAGGTCCTGGAGTGGCCTAGCTATTCTCCAGACCTTAATCCCATAGAAAATATGTGGAGGGAGATGAAGGTTACAAAGTTACTAAACGTTAGCTTCGAAACCTTAATGACTTGGAGAGGATTTGCAAAGAGGAGTGGGACAAAATCCCTCCTAAGATGTGTGCAAACATGGTGGCCAACTACAAGAAACGTCTGACCTCTGTAATTGCCAACAAGGGTTTTGCCACCAAGTACTAAGTCATGTTTTGCGAAGGGGGTCAAATACTCATTAAAATGCAAGTCCATTTATAACTTTTTGAAATGCGTTTTCTGCATTTTTTTTGTTTTTATTCTGTCTGTTATTCTCATTGTTAAAATAAACCTACGATTAAAATTATAGACTGATCATTTCTTTGTCAGTGGGCAAACGTACAAAATCAGCAGGGGATCAGATACTTTTTTCCCCTCACTGTGTATATATATATATATATATATATGTGCTCTTATGCTGAGCTTTCAAAGTAAAATATGTAATATTTTAGAGGTAGGGTATTCGTATCTGTTAGTGTTGGTGCAGTATAACACTGTTGGTAGTTAAATACTACATTTCTAACCACTTGCCGCCCGCTGGCTGTCATATAATGGCCAGGCGGCGCGGTTCTTGTTCTGGGAGGGCATCATATGACGCCCTCGCATTCCCGGCCCACCAGGGGGCACGCGCCCGGCGGCCGCGATGTCCCCCAGCACCTGCGATTGCCCGATAACAGAGCAGGACCGTGGATCTGTGTGTGTAAACACACAGATCCACGTCCTGTCAAGGGAGAGGAGACCGATGGTGTGTTCTCAGTACACGGTCTCCTCCCCTTGTGAGTCCCCTTCCCCTACAGTTAGAATCACTCCCTAGGAAACATAATTAACCCCTCGATCACCCCCTAGTGTTAACCCCTTCCCTGCCAGTCACATTTATAGAGTAATCAGTGCATTTTTATAGCACGGATCGCTGTATAAATGTGAAGGGTCCCATAAATGTGTGAAAAGTGTCCGCTATATCCGCCGCAATATCGCAGTCATGATAAAATCGCAGATCGCCGCCATTACTAGTGAAAATAAATAAATAAATAAAAATGCTATAAATCTATTCCCTATTTTGTAGACGCTATAACTTTTGCGCAAACCAATCAATATACGCTTATAGCGGTTTTTTTTTACCAAAAATATGTAGAAGAATACATATCTGCCTAAACTGACGGAAAAAAATTGTTTTTTTTTTTTTAAATTGGATATTTATTATAGCAAAAAGTAAAAAATATTATGATTTTTTTCAAACTTGTCACTCTTCATTTGTTTATATCGCAAAAAATAACAATCCTATCTGTCTCCCTTCCTCTTCTTCACCCCCTCCTTTTTTTTTCTCTTCCTTTCTTTTTTTTCTCTTCTATTATCCTCACCTTCCCCCCCCCCTCCCTTCTCCCTCCTATAGAAGAACCCCAACACGTGGGGAGTTTGGAGTGGAGGACTGACTTGATAGGTGGTCCTCCAGTTCTCTCATCGCTGAAGTTTAGACATACATATGGTGAACCACAATCAGGGTATAAAGACCCCAACTTGTTACGATATAGAGGGACGGATAGGCATCAACCTACACATGAATAAGCCTTGCTATCAGAAATGTGCCAGGTGTATGGATCATGTGGGATGATCCATACACCTGGCATAAATGAGAATGTAGATAATATGTGAATGTATGCTTTGTGTAAACATCCTAATTGGAGTCCTGTCTCCATGTATCATTACCTCTGTTATGTCTTGCATTATCCGTAATAAAAAGAACATCTTAATGGGAAAAAAAATAAAATAAAAACCGCAGAGGTGATAAAATACCACCAAAAGAAAGCTCTATTTGTGGGGAAAACAATTATAACAATTTCATTTGGGTATAGTGTTGCATGACCGCACAATTGTCATTCAAAGTGCGACAGCGCTTGAAGCTGAAAAATGGCTTGTGTTTGAAGGGGGTGAAAGTGCCCTGTATTGAGGTGGTTAAAGGGGTCCATCAATTGGACCAAAAAAAGGGATAACAAAGAAGGAAAGATGGATAGTAAGATTTGGTTCCAAAGAAAGAAAGTCCTTTTCAATAAGAAAATGTTGGGGTAAATTAATTGAAATGCTTCAGAATATCATTAAACCAATAGTTGTTTAGTAAATGAAAATAAACATAGAAAATAGAATAGAAAATAGAAAAATACAGGCATACCCCACTTTTAAGTACACAATGGGGTTTATTTACTAAAGCTGGAAAGTGCAAAATCAGGCTCACTTCTGCATAGAAACCAATGAGCTTCTAACCCCAGCTAGTGTAGTAGGTAAATAAGCCAGTTTAATGAAAGGACTAAAAATACACACAGAGCAACAAGTTAACATAAGCATAGTCAGGTATTCCATCAACCAACAAACAATCAAACTTCCTCCATGTGCTGCACACTTGCCCATTTTCCCGGTCCTGGCTTGCGTGATCGCGTCACTTATGCTGGCCCTACCTGACACATTTTGTCACAGCGGACTGGCCATCAAATAGAAATCAGCTTCTGGGTTTTTTTTGTCAAAGCTTAACTAAACAAGCTACAGTTAGAAACTGATTGGCTACCATGCACAGCTGCACCAGGTTTTGCACTCTCCAGTTTTAGTAAATCAACCCCTATATATTGTCTAGAACACACAAAAAAGAGAAGCTGTCTTAAACAGGCTTTCTTTCCTTCAACAGGTAAAACATTAAATGGAACATTATATTTTCTTATAGAACAGTGCCCACGCATAAAAAGCAGACAGTGGTTATAATGTTTCACTTTTGATATTTATTACTGAATGTTATGTTTTTTTCCTGTAATTTTCTTGTATGTCTGCAGGAAGAGTCAAGGGCAGGATTAAAGACATTATACTAGCACGACATTTAACATTCTTGATAGCTACTATTACACTGCGATCACACAGCCTGGAGATAACCAACAGGGTAAGAATAAACCATAGGGTAAATGCATAAAAAAATTGATTTGGAAATGTTTATGCAATGAGAATACATTTAGAATTGTGTTAATAGATCAGTTATGCTTCTTTCTTGCTGTAAATAAAGCAGCCAGGCCATTGAAAAGTAATGAATAGAACAGAAAAAAATTCTTCCTTAACTCTTCGAGAAGATGTCTTAAAAGGTGTCTGAAAAAGTATTCATTCTACCTGAATCACCATAGGGTGAAATCATTTTACACACGTCATTTTGGCTTGTTTTTGGATTGTACTTTTTAATCAAAAATATGTTCCAAGAATGTAATAAGTTATGTTTTTATGTGTGTGTAAAAAAGTTAGTGCTTGTAAATTAGCTTGTGCTACGTGCTTAAGGGCCATGCACATTTTGTGGATGATTCATCAATTTGTTTCAGGTGTTCAGCCTTTAATGATTCTTTCTCAGTTCAAAAGTTTCCAGGGGGTGGAAACATCTCCACAATCCAGCCTCTCCTTCACTCCCTCCCTCTGGAGGACATGTGGGTGTGTTTGGTGAAGAGGTGCACACCCAGGCTGCTATCTGGAAAGAGCACGTTCTTCACATGCCTGCTTCCATGGCAGCGTGTCCCCAGCTAAAACCCGGAAGCAGAGATAGTGTGATACAAGCAGTGAAATCCTCTCCTTTTCCTGGCTGTTATCTGCAAGCTCTCCTCTGAGAGACTCCAACAAGTCTCCCCTGGGCTTTGATGTTGCTTCCTGTGTCCTCCGAATTCCCTCCCCCCCTTCCCTCACTCATTCAAAGTCTGTGTCAGCGTCTCCTCCAGCCGATGGGGGGAGGGGGGAGAGTCACTTCCCGTGTACAGAAATGAACACAGGTAAGTTTTTTAAACATAGCACTGTGTTATATCAGAAGAGGAGACATGGTAAGGAGCATAGTGACCTGTGCCCTGTGTCTGTTCTGTGAAATATACACAGTGCTATGTGTATAGAGCATACCTGTGTACAATACATAGGAGAGGAGACTGACAACTCCCCCACATCTAAAGTGACCCCCGATATGTCCCCAGAGTCTCCTTAATTGTACATACAAATCATCCCTCTGTCACTGCACTCCTATACAGTTCCATCATCCCCATCCCCGTACGGCAATTACTGGCACTGTACGGCATGTGATGACTCTGTATGGCATGTGATGTCTCTGTACGGCATGTGATGACACTGTACGGCATGTGATGGCACTGTACAGCATGTGATGTCTCTGTAGGGCATGTGATGACTCTGTATGGCATTTGATGGCACTGTACGGCATGTGATGACTCTACACAGCATGTGATGGTTCTGTACGACATGTGATGGTACTGTACGGCATGTGATGACTCTACATGGCATGTGATGGCACTGTATGGTATGTGATGACTCTTCAAGGCATGTGATGGCTCTGTACGGCATGTGATGGCTCTGTTCGACATGTGATGGCACTGTACGGCATGTGATGACACTGCACGCCATGTGATGACTCTGCACGGCATGTGATGGCTCTGTACGGCATGTGATGACTCTGTACGGCATGTGATAGCACTGTACGGCATGTGATGACCCCCGATATGTCCCCAGAGTCTTCCTAATTGTACATACAAATCATCACTCTGTCACTGTACTCCTATACAGTCCCATCATCCCCATCCCCGTATGGCAATGACTGGCACTGTATGGCATGTGATGACTCTGTACGGCATGTGATGTCTCTGTACGGCATGTGATGTCTCTGTAGGGCACGTGAAGACACTGTACGGCATGTGATGTCTCTGTACGGCATGTGATGGTTCTGTACGGCATGTGATGGCACTGTACGGCATGTGATGACTCTACATGGCATGTGATGGCACTGTACAACATGTAATGACTCAGTACGGCATGTGATGGTACTGTATGGTATGTGATGACTCTTCAAGGCATGTGATGGCTCTGTACAGCATGTGATGGCTCTGTACGGCATGTGATGGCACTGTACAGCGTGTGATGGCTCTGTACAGCATGTGATGGCTCTGTGCAGCATGTGATGTCTCTGTACGGCATATGATGGCACTGTACGGCATGTGATGACTCTGCTATGTGCAGAGAGCATACCTGTGTACGGTATATAGGAGAGGAGACTAACAACTCCCCCACATCTAAAGTGACCCCCGATATGTCCCCAGGGTCTCCTTTATTGTACATACAAATCATCCCTCTGTCACTGTACTCTTATACAGTCCCATCATCCCCATCTCCGTACGGCAATGAATGGCTCTGTACAGCATGTGATGACTCTGTACAGCATGTGATGTCTCTGTACGGCATGTGATAACACTGTACGGCATGTGATGTCTCTGTATGGCATGCGATGGCACTGTACGGCGTGTGATGTCTCTGTACGGCATGTGTTGACTCTGTACGGCATGTGATATCTCTGTACGGCATGTGATGACTCTTCAAGGCTGGCACTGTACAGCATGTGATCCTGTAATACTCTATTTACAATGAAGGGAACATTATTGCTATAGGGGTATTAGGTAATACACCAATTGTGGGGGAGCAAAGCTCTGTCCATATCTGAGGAGCTCTGGGCTTCATTATGAAAATGCAAGTAGATGTGAATGGAAGGTTTCATTGTCTCATAAAAATCCAGATAGTCAATAAAAAAGAATTCATTCACATTGTTAGCTCTGATTGTATTTCATTTTACTATAACAGTAATGCATGGAATGCCTGTGTGCTATCACATCCATATGTGTATTCTGCTTTTCAAATATATTGTTTTCACTCTGGTAGATAGTAATATGTACAGGACATTTACATACACAGCACTATCTGTGACTTCTCCTACCTTAGTCACTGAATGAAGTGCTCTTATTTCTGACGACTCTTCTGAAACATGATGGGGGAGAGAAGGGAGGGAGGAGAGAGAGAAGCGAGGGAGGAGGAGGGACGGGGAGCAGCTACGCTCTGTGAAGTCTCGGGAATGAGCAGAGAGACAACATCAATCAAGCAAAATGACATCAAAGTGGGTGGATCCAGACTCCAGAGCCAGACCATTGTCTGTATTACACTGTATGAAAGTCTGTAGCCCCTCCCACAGATATTTAGCTCGATTTTAACAGAATGGGGACACTTCTGAGAGGGCTGGAAAGAGTTTTAGATATCAGCAGCTCACAAAGAATAGATGTAAGCAAAAAAAGGAAACTCATACTTCTCTTTTAAAAAGTTGTCCCTGTTTCCCAACACAAGATCACTATTTTATTATTTTAACATTATGAGTGGTAGTGGGGAGTCTTTTGGCATTCCAGCATCACAAACGTAAATGTTCCAGGATCACCAGATTACTGACAAAAGTGAATAAAACTGTTGGTGAGAATGGTTTCCCTGGTTTGTTTTAAAGGTAACTGTTTAGGACTTTATGTCAACAGAATAACAATATTTCCAAAGCAGCAGTATTTATAACACATGCTGTAATCAGCAACATAACCTGGATACTGTATATCAGCCACAGACTCTATTAGATGAAAATAAAAGTGGTGGCTTACAATAAGTGAACTTCAGCAACTAGTAGCATAACTTACCTTATTTTCAGAAGCATAACTTTCGTATACACACAATAAGGATTCTCAATGTTTATATTTTCCTGCGGGTTGTTCTTATGCTAGCTGCCTTTTTTTTTAAATATTTGTACTATTTTGTATATGGGGATTATACATAATACCACCTCTCTGTATTCTGGTTGTAATTTTCATAATCTGGGTGTAATTTTCATTATTATTCATAATCCCTTACTGCCTTTAAGGTACTTTAACTGGGCATTAAAGTGATTGTAAAATCAGAAGTTTTTTTAATCTTAATGCATTCTATGCATTAAAATAAAAAAGCCTTCTCTGTGCAGCAGCCCCCCTCAGCCCCCCTAATACTTACCTGAGGTCCCTTTCTGTCCAGCGATGTCCATGAGTGTCTTGAGATTCTCCCTCCAGATTGGCTGAGATACAGCAGCGCCATTGGTTCCCGCTGCTGTCAATCAAAGCCAGCTAGCCAATCAGGGGAGAGGGGGCGGGGCCGGGTTGTGGCTCTGTGTCTGAATGAACACAGGGAGCTATGACTCAGCTCGGGTACCCCCATAGCAAGCTGCTTGCTGTGTGGGGCCCTGAACAGGAGGGAGGGGCTAGAAGCAGAGAAAAGGAACCTGAGAATAGGAGGATCTGGACTGCTCTGTTCAAATCCACTGCAACAGAGCAGGTAAGTGTAAAATGTTTGTTATCGTCATAGGAAAAAATACAAGACTTTACAATCACTTTAAGGCAAGGGGGCAGGATGGATTTCCTGATCTTGTGACCACTGTGATTGGCTGTACCCACCAGCTCTCAGTCTTAACAAGTGACTCAGAGCTGTCAGTGACATGCACAGAGTACACTCCCAGCACATAAACCTCAGCTGCCATGGACACATATGTGTGGCATGCTGGCACTAAAGCCCACCTTCTTCACTGCTGCACATATGCATTTTGTGATTGGCAAGAGGTTACTATACACAATATTACCAAAAGTATTGTGACACCTGCTTTTACACGCTCATGAACTTTAAAGGCATCCTAGTCTTAGTCCCTAGGGTTTAATATTGAGTTGGCCCATCCTCTGCAGCTATAACAGCTTGAACTCTTCTGGGAAGGCTGTCCACAAAGTTTAGGAGTGTGTCTATGGGGATATTTGACCATTCTTCCAGAAGCGCATTTGTGAGGTTAGGCACTGATGTTGGACAAGAAGGTCCCAAAGGTGTTCTTTTGGGTTCAGGTCAGGACTTTGTGTAGGCCAGTCAACTTTTTTTTTTTACCATCTCCAGGTGCTCTCTCTTAAGCTGTAAAGGCAGCGTACCATGGTGTGCACTTGCCACGGCTGCGATGCTTTGAACTGCAGTGCACTGGAGCAGACTTTTAGAGATTAAAACAGGTGGGGATGAGGCAACATAACACCTCCTCACCACCTGTCAAACACCCTCTGAAAAGCAATTTAAGGCTGAATAATTAATTTGCAGTAAATGTATTATGAAGTTAACGTTAATTAAAGAAGAATTCCTCTGACCACCACATAAAACAACTCCATCCTAACCTAAATATTACACACCAAAAACATATTAGGAGCTATGCAATAAAACATTTGAAACACTTTTCTGGCATTATGGTCACATTAGAAAATCCAGAGCCAAATTTATAAAAGCAATTTTCTTGCTATTTCCAATGTATGCAACAAATTCAGGTATTTCATATGTGCAACACATTTACATTCTGAAACTATGGCTATGACATATTAATTAAGAAATACCACTATATCGTCGATAAGAAAAATGGAGTCAAATAAGAAGCTATTGTGTTGTATGTGTTGCATTGTGCCACAGAGAAAATTCTGCAGTTCTGCAACAGTTTCATATACACCTTACCAACAGTTACACGAACCTCATCATTTGTTGCCTAGGCAGTAGACAGATTTCTAATGATAGTCCTTATGAATTTCATGGGGTTGTTTTTTTTATGTCTGTATGAGCTAGGACCACACAATGAAACTTAAATTGTAGATTTTGTGTGTAGCCACTCATCTCTCACGATGCATCATCTTTTATATAAACGTAAAGTCACACTGTCCATCACCAAGATGTGTCAAGTAGTAGAGCAGTAGACACAGACACAGATATTATCTGAATGTGTCAGACACTTGGTTAGTATCAACCTTTTTAAACCTGTTTGGTTCTTTCTATAGAAGTTCTAAAGAACTTTGGAAAAACCTCAATATCCTCATATATGAAAACCATCTCGTAAAAAAAAAGAGTTGTGATAGTGCTGCCCAACAGTGAACAATCAAAATCAATCAATCATTCAATCAATTGAAAAAAACAAAAAATAGTGACTTCCATAAATATTGGGTAACAAACTCCAGTGCTATAAAATTGCTATAGACATTGATACATTGAAAAATCCATAAACACATATTAGATACCGTGTTTCCCCGAAAATTAGACCTGCCCAGAAAATAAGCCCTGCTGTGATTTTCAAGGAGGGCAGCAATATAAGCCCTACCCCGAAAATAAGCCCTAGTTTAAAGTGGTTGTAAAATCCTAAAATGCACTGTATGAGTGCCGGTTCACACTGATGCGAGTTCATGACGAATTTGATGCGTCAAAAACATTCTAAATTTGCATGTCATCCATAAAGTCATTGTTTTCAATGACCGTCGTTCACATACATGCGTTGCGATTCCCCTACGAATGCGATGCGATAAGAAAAAGGGTCTTGTGCGAGTTTACTGCGTTGCGTTGCGAATTTAGCCTCCATAGACATCAATGTAAATCGTTCTGGAATCACATTGTTGGTTCAGATATGTGCGAATTCCACCACACTACTCTCCACAAAAACCAGGAAATACACAGGAAGTTAACACCTTTTTTCTTTTTCCATTATGATTCCATTGGCTAGAACATCAATCGCAGCTATGACCAACTCCTGAAATTCGCAGTAAAATCGCGTTAAAATCGCGGTAAATTCGCGGTAAAATCGCACCTCACACAGGACAAAAAAACAGAACAAATTCGCAGCGCAGCAGTGTGAACCGGCACTTACAGTATTATATAATGTAAACTGTGTATGTTTCTGTAATGTATTTGTGATAAATACCTTCGTTGCAGCACCGCTCGGTGCTCAGCTGTTCCCCTGCCGCTCTCCTCCTCTTCTCCCAGCTGTCAGTGGGGGATCCACCCCCCTGCAGTGCTCGGAGCACAGAAGACAGCTCAGGCGAGCCATGGAAGCGCCAAGCGGCGCTCAGCTGTTTCCCCGCCATTCTCCTCTCCTCCTCCCTCTGCAGTGCTCAGAACGGGGAAGACCGATCAGGTGGGTCACGCAAGTGCCGAGTGGCACTATAGGAAGGTATTTATCACAAATAGATTACAGAAACATGCACAGTTTATATTATATGATACTGTAATACAGTGCATTTTAGGATTTTCCAACCACTTTTACTCAGTTCCACTGGCCACTGGGGATTTCTAACAGGCAGGCAGGAAGATAGGGAGAGAAGACAGCACATGACAAGCCCTACACTATAAATAAGCCATACTGGGTCTTTTGTTGCCAGAATTACTATATTTTTGGGGGAACACGGTAAATAAAGTCCCAACAGTCCACACATAAAGTGCTCTAGTGCATCTTCATATTTTAATACGTGCTCCACCATATAACAAGTGCTTTGTCACCAGGTGAAATACCCGCTCACCTTGTTTATGTGTGGACTGTTGGGACTTTATTTATTTTACCTAATATGTGTCTGAGTATTTTTCAATGTGTCAATATTTATAGCAATTTTATAGCACAGCAATTTGTTACCCAATATTTATAAAAATCATTATTTTTTTGTTTTTTCAATTGAATAAAATGATTAAATGATTGAATGATTGATTGTTAACTAATGGGCAGCGCTATCACAACTTTTTCTTTACCGATTGTTGTGGGAACACATTTAGTGATAGCAGCAGCCTTACGTTATATATATATGAATAAGTGGTAGTGCACAACATCTTTATTATTTTTTGTCATCTCATATACTGTAGATGTCCATAACAGCAAGTCTTAAATAATTAAACAACTCACAGCACAATTATGTTTGTAGAAAGAATGGAACTGGCTGTTAAAATTAATTTCCAGCACAATATTAGTAAGCCTTTAAACCTATTTTTAATAAACGTACAACAGGCTAGCACTCCTCTATTGACCTATTGTACTGGAATACATGGTAATTAAAGCACACTTCGTTTTGTGTTTTCTTACAGCTCTGTATGATGTATGATCACACTGGGCTGACATGTGTGCCAAAAATGTAGCCATTAATCCCTACAGCAATACATTCAGCAGCATCATAAAGCATTAATTACACGGCCATATAGTATTTGACTGTACCTTCTTATAGAAACTACACACTGCAAGTTAATAGCCTTCCACCAGATGCTAATTATTAATATTTAATAACTTCATTTGCACACTGCAGTGAAAATATCATATAAATCAATTGATAATTATGAAAATTCAATGGTTAAATCAATGTCCATACCAACAAAGAGATTCCATTCAATGTCCAAATCAGCTTGATTAGCTAAGCAGCCTTTCATCACATTGAGGCAGTAGTTGTTGCAAGGTTTCAGTGTGGGCAGTCCACGACAGTACGGGCAATACAACATCTTCAGGAGTGCCCGAATGCACCCTGCATTTGGACTGAGCTGTAAAAAAAAAAAAAAAAAAAAACATGGTTTAGAAACTGTAGCTCTGACTGGAAAAAAATACTAAATTAGAATATGTTTGCATGGAAGAGCAGTTAGAAAACGGAAAAACTAGGTTTGAGGCAATGTAGGTGAAAAATTAGCTTTAAAGCAATCTAATGGAAAATATTAAAATGTATGTAAACTCTAACAATGGACATCTCTTATTTGCTCCCTTTTGGTCTGTTAAATATACCATTGGAATCATATTGTTATATAGTGGACACAGCCTGTATTTTCTCAAGGAGGCTATTTAGCCTTTCTTGTTCTTACCTTTGACTACCAATTGATTAGCATTTTGTTATAGAGATCTGAGAGTGGGCGTGGTTTCATACAGTGGTTTAGCAAAAGGCACTAGACAGGGCTGACTTTCATGATACAGAGGTGTGATAAACCTCTGATGCCTTGTACACACGATCGGACTTTCCGACAACAAAACCGTGGAATTTTGTCTGAAGGGTGTTGGCTCAAACTTGTCTTGCATACACACAGTCACACAAATGTTGGCCAACAATTATGAACGTAGTGCCGTACTATGTGTTTTTTCAGCTATTTAGCGCCACCCTTTTGGCTCCTTCTGCTAATTTCGTGTTAGTAGAAGTTTGGTGAGTGTTGATTCGCACTTTTCTTTTTGCGCTTTTCATTTCGCGCTTTTCAGTTCGCGCTTTTCATTTCGTGCTTTTCAGTTCGTTTCTGAGCGGCCGTTAGTCAACCAGACATGTTGCGAAATCGGAGGAGATAACATGTTATTTATTATTGGCCTTGCAGTTATTGCTTTGACATTATTTTTTTGGTTGAATAATGATTTGATTTGGTATATTTTCTATATTTTTGGATGCATAGAATGCACTTTTTGGTTAGGTTCTAATGGCAGATAGCATGTCTAATTTTTTTTTTTTTTAATGCACAATAAAAAAAATGTGTACAATAATACTTGGCTATTTGTTTTACTTCAAATGACAGTTTGGGAGTAGGCAGTTACATTTTAAAAAATACAATGCAAAATTGACAAGGGACACCAACATAGCTGTATCTTTGATCTTATAAACTACGGGATAATTGTGTTGCGGTAACTTGCACAAATAAAAAAAAAAACCATAATAATATTATACAGAAATATAGTATCAGCGCAGAGTGATACTGTGGATACTTATGGAGTATTCTGTGCCACGTCCTATGGTTAGATAGAATAGAAAATGTATTAAAATATAGAAAACATTGTTAAAAAGGGAAAAACAGATCCAAAAATCTGTACACAAATCAGTCTATGAAAATGATTACAACAATACAGACCATACATAGCTCAATGAAATAACAGATAATTCAAGGGTGAGGCAATCATCATTCCATCAAGGGGTATTAGATTTAATAAAGAGCTTCTTTATTTTCCCTTTTTACCCTATCCCTCCCTTTTCCCCACCCTCTTCCTCCTTCTTGCCAATTGACATATTGCTTATCCAGGATTTATCCGTCCTTTGGCTATCTTTACACATTAAATTTGCTTATCACATCACCAGCATATACAAAATACACCATTGTTACTATGTTGTATTCATCCCCATAGTGGACGAATATTTCTTGGGTCCTTTCGGACTAGGACTCCTGAAGAAGCGCTAGGCACGCAACATGTTGAGCTGTAAATGTTAACATCTATCAACGACATAGCTCTTCATTAAATCTAATACCCCTTGATGGAATGATGATTGCCTCACCCTTGAATTATCTGTTATTTCATTGAGCTATGTATGGTCTGTATTGTTGTAACCATTTTAATGGACTGAATTGTGTATAGATTTTTGGATCTGTTTTTCCCTTTTTAACAATGTTTTCTATATTTCAATAAATTTGAGTTTTTAACTGTATAACATTTGTTATTGTGCCTAAAAAGTCCAAGCACACACATTTCTTTTCTATTCTCTCAACATAATAATATTATTCTTGATATCACTAGAAAAAAAATTTGTTTGCAATAACTCCATCAGTATCACCAGCAAAGCAGCTTCATTATTATCCCATTAAAGAAGAAGAGAATTGTGCGCTGCATTTGGAGATTTCATAATTTGCCACATCACGAATGTTAATTTTCCATTACAAACGCTAGTTTACAAGACTGCTTCTGCTTCCGAGCATGCATGTTTGTACTTTGGACTTTTGTCCAACGGACTTGTGTGCACACGATCGGAAAGTGCGATAACACACATTTGTTGGTGGAAAATTTGAAGACATGCTAGCCAACATTTTATGGCGGAAAGTCTGACCACAATTGTCCGATGGAGCGCACACACGGTCGGATTTTCCGCCAACAGCCTGACAGCCAACATTACCCGTCGGAAAGTCTGATTGTGTGTACGGGGCTTAAGTGTGTGGGGAGAATGAATGATTCATACTAAACTCTGTGCCACCCTTATTTTCTTGAAAATTGGCTAGTTGGTACAGTCAGATTTACATCTCAGGTCTATGCTAGAGAGGTGACACCTTTGATACAACACAGCCCAGTTTAAGACACATTTGTTGCTAAGCAGTGAAAGTTAGATGGAATGCAGTGATATCATAAGCCTCCACTAGCAAGGTCTTAAAGCAATTCCTAATAAGGCCAGTCGTACATAGTCTTGCAGATCAGCTAAGCAATACACATACTGAGTCTATGTTTTAGCTATGAGAGCCATTCTTTATCCATGATCCATAATTCCTGCTCTGTCAGTTAGACACAACACATCTTATCTTATAACGGCCATACATATTTGGTATCACAGGCGTTATAAATTCATTCTACTAAATAATATGCTGGTTATCCAATTGTGAAACCTTGTAAAATAGGGATACAAATGCATTTAGGATTAGGGGTGTGTCCACTCAGCACAAAAAAAAACTCCTTTAGCACACAGCTCTGACCCTTTGACTGGGTATGTTAACCCTGTAATGCCCTCTTCAAGGACCTGAAAAAGATGGCTTCATTTGCACCTCCGGGATCTCGCTTTCCATCAAAACTATAAAGAATTGGTAAAAGTCATTTATGTTGGCCAGTGATTGTGCCATATCAAATTGCACTTACTCTACAAGTGAATCAGATTCTGTACTGAACCAAAGACCAGGAAAATGTTTCTTATTTTTTCTTTTCTTAAGTATTTTCACTTCTAATCGCTTTTTACTATGGATAATGTCTCTTTTGTAATATATCTTTATGCAAATTTGTTTTGCACAATTTTTCTATGCGTGAAGCTAAAAAAAACTTCAGTATGCAGCTCCCCCCGCAGCCCCCCCAATTCTTATCTGAGCCCAATCACGATCCAGCGATGTTCATGAGAGTGACTGCTCTCCTGGGTCTTTGCCTCCTCATTGGCTGAGCAATAACAGCAGGAGCCATTAGCTCCCACTGCTATTAATCACAGCCAGGGAGGCGGGAGCAGGGGCAGGACTGAACCCCGTTCTGTGTGTCTTATGGACATACAGAGAGGGGCTTGGGAGCAACCCCACACGAGTGCCCCATAACAAGTCATTTTCTATGGGGGCACTCAGAGTAGAGGAATAGCTAGGAGTGCCGATGCAGGACTCGAGTGGAGGAGGATCGGGACTGCCCTGTGCAAAAGCATTCCACGGACCAGATAAGTATAGCATGTTTGTTATTTACAAAAAAAAACCCTTTAATATCACTCTAACGCTTTTGCTGCCAGAAGCATTTTGCATTTTTTGCACGTAAAATGCACATTTTAGGCCAAGAAATTTGTTAATATCCCCACACATTACACATTTTCTCAAACCAAAAAATGGAGAATAAAGCAGTTGTAATTTATTTTTTTTTGTCACATAATACGTTTAAGTGCACATAAACACAATAAATTACCTAATTTTTGGTCAAATATAAAAGATGAGATTGTGCCAAGTAAATATACACAAAACATGTCAAGCCTTAAAATTGTACGTGCCCATGATGACAAATTTTAGTACACACAATTTTCCATAATCAATGCTTTAAAAGCCCTTACAGGTCACCAGTTTACAATTAGCCAGTAATAAAGGCAAATCATGTGTCATTTGCTTTTTTCCTGGCCCCAATGGTAAAGTAAAAAAAAAAAAACCTTCGCTTTCAGGTTCTTACTAGCTACTGACAAATGGAAATTCATTGGTCTTCCTCCCCTCTACCTGGTGACACCTGCCATCCCACAGGTGGAACAGCGGAGCCCAGGAAACATGATGGAGGGTATAACTGGGGGAGTGCCCGTTCCATCCAGTAGATCACTTCCACCTGAAGGCCAACATCCCATTTGTGAAGTTTACATTAATTCCTGATTACTGTAACAATTTGAAGTATGTGTAAAACCTTCCGCTGCTGCCAATATACGCCTTATGTTGGTGGCAGTGAAAAGGCTAAAAAGTCACCCACTGAAGCCAAGTGAAAGTCTTCCATTATTAGTGGAAAAAAGTTGAAAGAATGTGATCAAAGGCTAGATGTTATGGAAAAACCCCAAACATTTTAAACCTCCCACTGCAAAAACGTGCCACAATTATTGGTCTTCAGGGGCATTTTAACGTCCTAAAAACAATCCCAAAATCATTGGTGGCCAGTGGCATTTTAAACCCCCACCCCCATTGTTGGTGGTTGCTAGCACATTTACATCCTCTTCCAAAAATCAGTGTTTAGAGTACACGTTCATTTTTGTAAGCATGCACGTTCAGCACTGGTATCAGCAGCCACTGGCCTTTATAAACAGAAGCAATGCAGAAGGAATTAGCTGAGTGGTCTTCAGCTTGT
The DNA here is from genome assembly GCA_037952925.1 of Lithobates clamitans. Classification (NCBI taxonomy): domain Eukaryota; kingdom Metazoa; phylum Chordata; class Amphibia; order Anura; family Ranidae; genus Lithobates; species Lithobates clamitans. The sequence goes on along the minus strand of JBBGZY010001336.1, from coordinate 644,881 downwards.
TCTCGTTTACCTGATACCTGATCTACTGATTGTGTATTATCCATTGTGTATTACCCAGCTTGCCTTCTGAACTATGCTACCCCCTTCTGTCTTGTATCCTGTTTGCTCAGCTGTTACTCACGGCTTGTATTACTGAACTCTTTCTTTCCCTCCTGATTCAATATCAGTTGCCTGGATGTATCTAACTTTTGCTTGTTTACTGGACTCTGTCTTTGGCTCCTGATTCAGTACCACATTGTTCCTATGCCTGGTTCCTGCTTGGTGATCTTCTGTTCTCAGTTCTGTACATCTGGCTGCAACACAGACCCACCTCAGTACTTATGTCTCTCTGTATCCTCACAAACTCACTTTCAGGAGCGTAGGAGGTATAAGAGGAGCCCTCCCATCTTCTCTGCTAGGTATATGATAGTCATTGGCCCACCTCTCCACCTATGATCGCTCCTTTTATTAGGAGAGATAGATTCATTTATTTAATTTTCCTTTCTCCCCTTCCTATCTTGTGAGAGGAAGTGGAGGGCTCACCAATGTAAACAATACTACACTGTTTACATTGGTTATTGCTGTAATTGGTCATCATAGGGAGGTGGAGTGGGAATCCTTCTAGCCCCATGCAGCACCTATCAGGTTCTTCACCCACCTCCCTCTCTGACACTCTCCTCTTTTGAGGCACATTGCATTCGTCTTTTTTCTCCCATTTCTCTAAGAATTGCTGTCATCTACCGGCCCCCTGGACCAGTATCAGCCTTTCTTGATGACTTCTCTGCCTGGCTACCCTACTTTCTCTCTTCTGAAATCCCCACAATTATTCTTGGGGACTTCAACATCCCTGTCAACAATAACACTACTATTACTTCTAAACTTCTCAGTCTAACCTCATCGCTTGACCTGAAGCACTCCGTGCAACCTTTCCAACAATCCACTCCCACTCTCTGATCACCACCTTATTAGTTTTGCTCTCTCCTTGTCTTCCACCTCTTCTCCCTCCAACCGCCTAACAATTACACGTAGAAACCTGATCACACGTAGAAATTACTGATCACCTCTATGACAAAATCTCACCTCTGTCCTGCCCCAATCTAGCTACTTTTATCTACAACAGCTCACTGTCTTCCTCCCTAGACAAGCTTGCCCCCCTTACTACACACAGAATTAGGCCCCTACTGCTACAACCCTGGCAAACAGATGACACCAGAAGTCTCAGAAAACGTAGCCGCGCTCTTGAGCGCCTGTGGCATAAGATTAAGACCCAGGAAGACTTCACACAATATAAATCTGCCCTCCTAAAATACTACTCCTGCCTTCACACTGCCGAACAGACCTACTTTATCACACTCATTAACACCTTCTCATCCAGTCCACGTCAACTCTTCTCTACCTTCAACACTCTACTCTGTCCTCCACTGCCTCCACCCACCAACTCACTCACTGCCCAGGAGATTGCCAATCACTTCAAAACTAAGATTGATACAATTCATGAGGAGATCACCAATGCGCAAAAACCTCCCCCATGCAACACCCCATGTCCACAGACACAATCATTACTTCCCTCATTCAACCCTGCTACTATTACTGAGGTTGCTAAACTTTTATCTAGCACTCATCTAACCACTTGCCCCCTGGATCCTGTTCCCTCGCAAATGCTACGCTCACCTTCTGACTCGATTCTACGCTCTCTAACTCACATTTTCAACCTCTCCCTCTCTTGTGGCATCTTCCCAAACTCTCTAAAACATGCGCTAGTCACCCCCATACTAAAAAAGCCCTCACTGGATCCCACCAATCTCAACTTACGTCCCATCTCCTTACTCTCCTTCTCCTCCAAACTTCTTGAAAGACTGGTCTACAACCGACTAAGCGACCATCTGACCATGAATAAATTTCTTGATCCCCTTCAGTCCGGTTTTCGCCCTCAACACTCCACGGAAACTGCTCTCCTTAAACTCTCAAATGATCTACTAATGGCTAAAGCCAATGGACACTATTCTGTACTACTTCTCCTGGATCTCTCTGCTGCCTTTGACACAGTGGATCACCCCCTCCTCCTCAAAAAACTCCACTCCTTCGGTCTCCGTGACTGTACTCTTCGCTGGTTCTCATCCTACCTATCCCACTGCTCCTTCAGTGTCACTTACAACTGTACTTCCTCCTCTCCTCTTCCTTTTTCCATTGGGGTCCCCCAAGGTTCTGTTCTTGGACCTCTCCTTTTCTCAATCTACACCCCCTCCTTGGGTCAGTTGAATGCCTCCCACGGCTTTAAATATCATCTCTACGCTGATGACACCCAAATCTATCTTTCCACCCCCCAGCTCTCTCCATCTGTCTCCTCACGCATTACCAACTTACTAGCAGACATATCAGCCTGGATGTCACATCACTTTCTCAAACTCAACCTATCCAAAACTAAGCTCATGATATTTCCTCCCTCAGGTGCCACTTTCCCTAATTTCCCTGTCAAGATCAACGGCTCAACTATCAACCCATCTCCCCACGCCAAGGTCCTAGGTGTAATCCTGGACTCTGAACTAACCTTTCCACCCCACATTCTATCACTCTCCAAAGCTTGCCACCTCACTCTTCACAACATCTCCAGGATACGCCCCTTCCTAACCAATGACACCACAAAGCTTCTAATCCACTCCCTGGTCATCTCCCGCCTCGATTACTGCAACTCCCTCCTCATTGGTTTACCTCTAAATAGGCTATCCCCACTTCAGTCCATCATGAACGCTGCTGCCAGGCTCATCCACCACACAAACCGCTCAGCGTCTGCCACACCCCTCTGCCAATCTCTCCATTGGCTGCCACTCAGTCACCAAATTAAATTCAAGATACTAACTATAACTTACAAAGCCATCCACAACCTGGCCCCCAGCTACATCTCTAACCTAGTCACAAAATACCAACCTAATCGTTCTCTTCGCTCCTCCCAAGACCTCCTGCTCTCAAACTCCCTTGTCACCTCATCCCATGCTCGCCTTCAGGACTTCTCCAGAGCCTCCCCCATCCTCTGGAATGCTCTACCCCAATCCGTCCGATTTTCTCCTACTTTATCCACTTTCAGTTGATCCCTGAAAACTCATCTCTTCAGAGAAGCCTATCTGGCCCCCACCTAACAACTGTACATTTATATTCTCAATCAGCACATCACCCATAGTTATTACCTCTTGTATCTCTTGACCTTCCCTCTTAGATTGTAAGCTCTAAGGAGCAGGGCCCTCTGATTCCTACTGTATCAAATTGTATTGTATTTGTACTGTTTACCCTCAAGTTGTAAAGTGCTACGTAAACTGTTGGCGCTATATAAATACTGTATAATAATAATAATAATAATAATCATATCAATCTCAAGGCACAGAGCCACTCTAGTTGGCTCTGTGCTCTTTGTTGATGCACTCTGCTATCTCATGGCAGTGGTAGCACTGGCTTTGTGTTTGTGCTCAAAGGTAAACAACATAGACATACGCGCATGTCCGACAGCCCTAGTAGGGGTGCTGTCTGGCTATTTATTTACGGCCTATCGTAAGATGGTTAAAGGGATAATAATAGGGAAATGTAAAGTACATGTATTTCAGGAATGTACTGCACATGTTTTTTTATGCCTTATCATACTGCATACTTTAAAAGAGAAGTGGGGGGTTTAAAAATACAAACCTACATACTCACCTAGGTGGATGTAGCATCGATCTGATGCTGCATCTGTCCCCCACTGCCTCTATGACTGGCAACTGAGTGATCAAAGTCTACTGATTACTCAGCCCTCTGTCTTCAGTGAGCAGAAAGCTGGTGTCAGTCATTGGCTGTCTGCTCTGCCCCTCCAGGGTTCACTGCAGTGTCCTGAAAGGCTAATCTAGCTGCAGATCTAGGCATCTGGGTGGATCACGACACTAAAGTCGGGATGTCTCCGGAGTCTGGACCAGCTGACATCAGCCGACAACTGACAGTGGACTTTAGCCTGCTGTTGCATGAATCTGGATCGCAGGAGTGCAGAATGAAGTACGGAGAAGTAGGGCTAGAAGAGCTTTGACCCTACTTCTCCTTTAATGAAATATTGAATTTTCTCTGTTAAATGATACAACACCTAGCTTGATCCCTTGATAGGGATGTACTTGATGTACAGAAATACCTCCTTTGGCAGGTAAAACAAATGCCATATATGTATTTCAGCTGTCTACTTAGTTTTTTGCCTAGAGTTCATCTTTATCCAAGGACACTTTATCGCATATACAGTATAGTAGGAAAGCTTCTAGCAAACAGGTCTGATTTTTAACTGAGCCTACTGCATCCTCACCATTTCCCCTGTTCATTCTTTCTGATATACTAAACTGATTTACTACCCTGGAAGCTGAAAATGCAGTATGATAGTTGAATGGTCTCCATCAGAACTTCATTCTCTCTTTCATAGTAAAAAAGTAGTTATAAATGCAGTAGTTATAAATCTTCATGCTCCAGATAGCCGACAGCTGGAAAAGAACAAATCTTTGTATTTTAAATATGGATGTTATGTTAAACAGTCAGCAGGTTGCTGAATAACATACGCCTAATATTGTGTTTTGTGTTGATAATGAATGTCAGAGAGTTCCATGTCACAAGTAGGGATGAGCTGAACACCCCCCGGTTTGGTTTGTGGTAGAACATGCAAACAGGCAAAAAATTTGTTCAAACATGCGAACACTGTTAAAATCTATGGGAGACGATCGTGAAAAATCAAAAAGTGCTAATTTTAGAGGCTTATATGCAAATTATTGTAATAAAAAGTGTTTGGGGACCCGGGTCCTGCCCCAGAGGACATGTATCAATGCAAAAAAAAGTTTTAAAAACGGCCATTTTTTCTGGAGCAGTGATTTTAATAATGCTTAAAGTTAAACAATAAAAATGAAATATTCTTTAAATATCGTTCCTGGGGGGTGTCCATAGTATGCCTGTAAAATAGCGCATCTTTCCCATGTTTATAACAGTGCCACAGCAAAATAACATTTCTAAAAGGAAAAAATGTCATTTAAAACTGCTCGCGGCTGTAATGTATTGCCGGATCCCGGCAATATAGATAAAAATACCAAAAATACAAAAGAAAATGGCATGGATGTCACCCCCAAAATCCATACTTCAGGTCTGGTATGGGCATTAAGGGGAACCCCACACCCAATTTTTTAGAAAAATGGCGTGGGGGTCCCCCAGGCCCCCAGGCACTATATACTCTGAACAGCAGTATATATACTACAGGCATACACCACTTTTAAGTACACAATAGGGTTTATTTACTAAAGCTAGAAAGTGCAAAATCAGGCTCACTTCTGCATAGAAACCAATGAGCTTCTAGGTTTTATTACCAAGGCTTAATTGAGCCTGATTTTGCACTTTCCAGCTTTAGTAAATAAACCCCATTGTGTACTTGAAAGTGGGGTATGCCTGTATACGGCCTGCCCTATATACTATGCAGAAAATTGGGCCTTGGGTGTTGGTGGTGCCACAACACTGTAAGCCCTCACAGTTACTCTTGTTGGGCGCAGGAACGGGTCCTGCTGTGAAATATTATATCAAAAATTGCAATTACATGCCCCTGTTAAACAGGGGCAGAAAAATTGGGCCTTGGGTGGTGGTGCCCTAAACCAAAAATATTGTTGGAAGCTAGCATCATCAAGACTGATTCATTTTTATGATTGTGAGCCTATCTGAGTCTGTGGATAGGCGCACTCTTTGATCCATTACAAACCCTCCAGCAGCACTGAATGTGCGTTCAGAAAGCAAGCTGGATGCAGGACAGGCCAGTGGCTCAATCGCATATTGAGCAAGTTCTGACCAGCGGTCCATCCTCAAGACCCAATAACCCAGCGGATGCTCTGCTGGAAAGGTCTCCAAGTCTGCCCTTACCCCTAGATATTCCTGCACCATGTAATGCAGACCCTGGCGATGGTTGCTTAAACTGATCAGACCTTGGCGATGAGGACTGAAAAATTGTTTAAAGGCATCGGTCTGCCGGCCCCCTTCTTCACTGCTCTTCCTCTGACTGAACTAAGCCTCAGCAACACGTTGTCCAGCACCAAGAAATTGTAACCTCCCAGGGTCTGGAAATGCGTTGCACAAACCTTTTTTCAAGGCCTCCTGAAAATGTTTCATCCTCTGCTCCCTCTGCGAAGGCAGGATGAGTTCTCCAGCCTTACCCTTGTAACGTGGATCAAGAAGGGTTGCCAGTCAGTAATGATCCCTCTCCTTGATACCATGAATCCTAGGGTCCTTTCGCAGGCTTTGCAGAATCAGGGAGGCCATGCAGCGTAAGTTTGCAGAGACATTCGATTCTGAGTCCTCTGGGTCACTAAGGATCACATGATCCGTAACTAATTCCCCCCAGCCATGTATAACTCCCTGTGTTTCTGAGGACTGAAAACCATCCCTTGAAGACTGCTGCTCAGCGTTATCCTCTACATCCATGCTGACACAATCCTCCTCCTCCTCTTCTGCCTATGTGTTTAGCAAGCCTGTAGGAATGCTATCTGGATAAAGGGGGGATTGAGAGGTAAGGAAGTCCTCCTTTTCCTCCCGCTGTTCTGCCTCAAGTGCCCTGTCCATGATTCCATGAAGCGTGTGCTCCAGCAGGAAGACTAGAGGGACAGTGTCACTGATGCATGCATTATCGTGGCAAAAAGAAGCCAAGCTCCCCTGACCCTGTCCTGGTGCCATACTCGCACAGGTACTCATTGATGGCCCTTTGCTGTCTGTGCAGACGCTACAGCTTTGCCAATGTTGAGTTCCACCTGGTGAGCATGTCACAAATGAGGCGGTTGGTGGGCAGGTTGCATTCCCTTTGAATGTCAGCTAGACAAGCACTGGCATTGTATGACTGGCAGAAATGACCACAGACTTTTCTGGCCTGCCTCAGGAGATCCTGTAAGCCTAGTTACCTGCTCAAGAACTGCTGCACCACCAAATTCAGGATGTGTACCAAACATGGAACATGGAACACGTGTCCCTGTCGGAGGGTGGAGAGAAGGTTTCTGCCATTGTCGCATACAACCATTCCTGGCAGAAGCTGGCATAGCGCCAACCACCTCCGAGCCTGCCCCTGCAGAGCTGACAGAATCTCTGCCCCAGTGTGGCTCCTGTTGCCTAGGCAGACCAACTCAAGCATCGCATGGCATCTTTTAGCCTGACTGCTTGCGTAGCCCCTTGAACGCTTACGGAGCACTGCTGGTTCAGAGCACAAATCTGCAGAAGAGGCCATAGAGGAAGAGGAGGGGTGGAGGAGAGAGCTGTGGCAAAATCACCACTAGCATTTTGGAGGCGTGGTGCTAGCAATTTGGCCAAGCATTTAGATGCTGAGCATGTGTATGGCTGGGACCAAATTTCTTCTTACGCTTCAGCAACTGGGGTAGGGAAATTTGCCTGCTAAGATCAGATGGTGGTGTACTGCTAGCAGATTGGCTGCAAGTACTTGGGACACCTATTGCTATACCTCCATTCCTCTCAGTGCAGGTTTTTGAGAGGACTGGAGCTATAGTAGGGTTGGAGATCCCAGATGAGGAGCAAGGAGAAGCCTGCCTTTTTCTTTGATGTGGGTCTTTCAAGTGCTGTTGCCAACGGACTGCATGGCAGGTCATCATATGTCTGGTCAAGCATGTGGTGCCCAAGCGGCTGCTGTTCTGGCCATGCTTGATCCGCTTCAGACAGGTTGCAAACAGCAATGGTGCGATCTGCTGCACACGTGTCGAAAAAGGCACACACCAAGGAACTTTTAAAAGTCAGCGTGGAGTCAGCAGTGCCCTGCACCTGTGGAGCTCTACAGTGTGATGCAATAGAGTGGCTGCCCTTCAGCTGCCCCCTAGAGGACATCCTGCCTCATTGGGGTTATGCCTCCTCCTCTCTTCTCTCAGGTACCCAAGTACAGTCAGTGACCTCATCGTCCCCTCCCTCCTCATCAATGGAGCAAACTTGGCAGTATGCTGCAGCTGGGGGAACATGACTGCCAGTTTTTTGTCCTTCTGTGGCACCCCCTCTCTCTAGGCTCACGTTACTCCCTTCCTCAACCTGGGAACCAACATCGGAGCTTTCAAATCGCTGCACATCCTCCAGCAGCATGTACCCGACCCTGTGGTCGAATAATTCTGGGGACTCCTCCGTGCATGATGGTGGGGCTACAGAAGGAGTGATTGCACAAGTAGCCGGTGGAATAGGCAGCTGCGTTGGAAGGCAAACTACTCTGAGCCTGGGTGACAGAGAATGAGGAGGATGAGAACGGCTTTGTTATCCACTCCTCCAACTCTTCTGCATGTTGTGGCTCAATAACACAGCCAGCAGCAGAAAAAAAGGACAAGTGTGCCCCACGGTTACCTGCAGAGGATGCACCATGTCTATGACCACCACTGTTGACTGTAGACACAGAGACTGCTTGCCCTCTTTTAGTGGCCTGTGAGCATCTGCCTCTCCTTGGTGGCCTTCCGGACATGATGTATTTTTTGTTTTGAAACACCACACTACATTGTATTAGATACTGTGTACACCGCCTAAAGTGTATTAGAAACTGTACACACTGTATTAGATACTGTGTACACCGCACGCACTGTATTAGAAACTGTACAATGGCTGCACTGTATTTTATACTGTGTACACCACCAGAAGTGTAGTAGAAACTGTACACACTGTATTAGATACTGTGTACACCGAAGCACTGTATTAGAAACTGTACTACAGCTGCACTGTATTGTGTACTGTGTACACCACCAGAAGTGTAGTAGAAACTGTGCACACTGTATTAGATACTGTGTACACCACCAGAAAAGTAGTAGAAACTGTACTACAGCTGCACTTTATTGTGTACTGTGTACACCACCAGAAGTGTAGTAGAAACTGTACACACTGTATTAGATACTGTGTACACCGCCTGCACTTTATTTGAAACTGTACTATGGCTGCACTGTATTGTGTACTGTGTACACCACCAGAAGTGTAGTAGAAACTGAACACACTAAACAAAACAAAGCAAAAAATTAACTGTGCAGCCTTGCTTATTAGCAACAAGTGGAGATTGAATATTACTTCACCTGTATTGACCAAGCCAATTGCTTACACCCAGGGCACTCAGGCGTAGTGGTGGATGTGTTCCTCTGAATTAACCACGCATATCAAAAAACAAAGAAAAGCAATTCATCAAGGAGGAACAAGCAATTTAGCAAAAATATATACATTTTATTGAGAATAATTCACTTTGACACCAATCAAAAATAGTGGTAGAAAACCAGATACCATCACCAATAAAAAAAGACAACGTTGTCTAAAAACAGAGCACAGATGGCCACCACATGCATACAACACTTGTTACACTCCTTATATCTAACTCAAATGGGATAATGATTCATTAATTCAGCTTAAAATAATAAATGGTGATCCTTGTGAGTAGACCACTACTTATCTGCATACTGGTCTACTCATAGTTGAAATGAAACAAACAAGATGTCCTTTAACTGCAGACTTTCAGCTTTAATTTGAGAGTATTTACATCCAAATCAGGTGAACGATGTAGGAATTACAACAGTTTGTATATGTGCCTTCCACTTTTTAAGGGACCAAAAGTAATGGGACAATTGGCTGCTCAGCTGTCCCATGGCCAGGTGTGTGCTATTCCTTCATTATCCCATTTCCAAGGAGCAGATAAAAGGTCCAGAGTTAATTCCAAGTGTGCTATTTGCATTTGGAATCTGTTGCTGTAAACTCTCAATATGAGATCCAAAGAGCTGTCACTGTCAGTGAAGCAAGCCATCATTAGGCTGAAAAAACAAAACAAACCCATCAGAGAGAAAGCAAAAACATTAGGTGTGGCCAAATCAACTGTTTAGAACATCCTTAAAAAGAAAGAACGCACTGGTGAGCTCAGCAACACCAAAAGACCCGGAAGACCACGGAGAACAACTGTGGTGGATGACTGAAGAATTCTTTCCCTGGTGAAGAAAGCACCCTTCACAACAGTTTACCAGATCAAGAACACTCTCCAGGAGGTAGGTGTATGTGTGTCAAAGTCAACAATCAAGAGAAGACTTCACCAGAGTGAATACAAAAGGTTCACCACAAGATGTAAGCCATTGGTGAGCCTCAAAAACAGGAAGGCCAGATTAGAGTTTGCCAAACATCTAAAAAAGCCTTCACAGTTCTGGAACAACATTCTATGGACAGATGAGACCAAGATCAACTTGTACTAGAGTGATGGGAAGAGAAGAGTATGGAGAAGGAAAGGAACTGCTCATCATCCAAAGCATACCACCTCATCAGTGAAGCATGGTGTTGGTAGTGTCATGGCGTGGGCATGTATGGCTGCCAATGGAACTGGTTCTCTTGTATTTATTGATGATGTGACTGCTGACAAAAGCAGCAGGGTGAATTCTGAAGTGTTTCGGGCAATATTATCTGCTCATATTCAGCAAAATGCTTCAAAACTCATTGGACGGTGCTTCACAATGCAGATGGACAATGACCCGAAGCATACTGCGAAAGCAACCAAAGAGTTTTTTAATGGAAAAAAGTGGAATGGTATGCAATGGCCAAGTCAATCACCTGACCTGAATCCAATTGAGCATGCATTTCACTTGCTGAAGACAAAACTGTTGGAAAAATGCCCCAAGAATAAGCAGGAACTGAAGACAGTTGCAGTAGAGGCCTGGCAGAGCATCACCAGGAATGAAACCCAGCGTCTGGTGATGTCTATGCGTTCCAGACTTCAGGCTGTAATTGACTGCAAAGGATTTGCAACCAAGTATTAAAAAGTGAAAGTTTGATGGATGATTGTTAATCTGTCCCTTTACTTTTGGTCCCTTAAAAAGTGGGAGGCACATATACAAACTGTTGTAAATCTTACACCGTTCACCTGATTTGGATGTAAATACCCTCAAATTAAAGCTGAAAGTCTGCAGTTAAAGGACATCTTGTTTGTTTCATTTCAATTCCATTGTTGTCGGTGTATAGAGCCAAAAAGATTAGAATTATGTCGATGTCCCTTACTGTATATATATCAAATACACTGCCACTAACTAAATAACCTGCCTGCTTAATCTAACTTAAGCGATCTCTCTGTCCATGCCAACAACATTACACACAGCTGCCGTGTAAGCTGCCTTATATAGTGTGGGGTGTGGACTTAGTCCCCCTAAGCCATGATTGGCCAAAGGCATCCTGCCTTTGGCCAATTATGGCTCTCTTAGCAAAGCGCGCTGTGATTGACCAAAGCATGCAGGTCAGGTGCATGCTTTGGCCAATCATCATACAGCAATGCACTGCAATCTCATTATGGGGCGTTCCGCGGCGCTCAAATTTTCTGCGAACGCCCCATAGTGTTCGCTGTTCGGTGAATGGGCGAACACCCGATGTTCGAGTCAAACTTGTGTTCGACCTGAACATTTAGCTCATCTCTAGTCACAAGGTGCTTTTCTTGAGGTCAACCTCAGAATCAAAAGTTACAAATTGAGTGAGCAACCCTTTTCTTTTTCAATTCAGGGAGAACTATGACAAATATATTCAGTCCCATAAAATTTACGGCTGTGAGGATTGTGCTATGTGAAAAATGTATCTCATAAATGTGGCTAAATTAAACATTTTGTAGTTTATTAACTTGATCAACAAGGGCAATGCTTAGGCAGCCTTTGTGCAGGTTCATACATATTAACCCCTTGCCGACCAGCCCACAATGATATACGTCGGCACAATGGCACAGCTGGGCAAATGGGCATACAGGTATGTCCCCTTTAAGAAGCGGCATTGTGGGCGCACGCAGTGATCGCTCTTATGTGATTAGTAGCCCATCCCCTCCACAGTTAAAATCACTCCCCAGGACACATTTAACCCCTTGATCGCCCCCTAGTGTTTAACCCCTTCCCTGCCAGTGTCATTTACACAGTAATCAGTGCATTTTTATAGCACTGATTGATGTACAAATGACAATGGTCCCAAAATGGTGTCAAAAGTGCAAAAATTGCAGATCGCCACCATTACTGATACACAAAAAGAAAATTTACAATAAAAATGCCATTGAACTATCTCCTATTTTGTAGACGCTAAAACTTTTGCGCAAACCAATCAATATACGCTTATTGCAATTTTTTTTTACCAAAAATATGTAGAAGAATACATATCGGCCTAAACTGAGGAAAAATTGAAAAATTTTTTTTTTTTATATATTTTTGGGGGATATTTATTATAGCAAAAAGTAAAAAATATTGCTTTTTTTTTAAAATTGTCGCTCTTTTTTTGTTTATAGCGCAAAAAATAAAAATGCAGAGGTGATCAAATACCACCAAAAGAAATCTCTATTTGTGGGGAAAAAAAGGAGGTCAATTTTGTTTAGGTGCAATGTCGCACGACCGCGCAGTTGTCAGTTAAAGCAACGCAGTGCCGAATCGCAAAAAGTGCTCTGGTCAGGAAGGGGGTAAATCCTTCCGGGGCTGAAGTGGTTAATTAACAATCTTATTCTTTAACTTACCACATTGAGTTCAGGTATCAAAATTGTGAAATATGCTGCGGGTGAAGGGAATATGGCCCATGCAAATTAAGATAATAAGACTACAATCCCCTCCAGACAGTGACTGGTATATACTTTTGAAGTAGATTGGAGATGTCCAGTCTACCACACCAGAGACATCTTCAGGTACCTTCTTTTTTGTCTCTGGATGGGTATAATAAACAACTTTAAAAAATAAACATTATTTCATCCCAGATGAATCAAAGTCAGTCTAGGCATGGTATTATTTCCTGAGTTTTTCTTCTTTTACTGTTATTTTTTTCTTCCTATTTATAAAAGCATATTTCATGGTTTTGTTCATCAGGAGAATTAATCATTTCCCCCTTTTTCAGTTCTGTATCAAAACATTTTCAAAACTTTTGCTATTTTTTTTAATTGAAATATTCCACATTTAAAAATGTGACTACCGTATATACTCGAGTATAAGTCGATCCGAGTATAAATCAAGGCCCCTAATTTACCACCAAAAACTGGGGAAAAATTATTCACCCGACTATAAGATGAGGGTGAGAAATGCAGCAGCTACTGTAAGTGGAAAAAAAGGGTCAACAATGCCCATCTGCAGCTGCATGCCTCCCTGTGTCCTGTGCAGCCTACCTGTATCCTGTGCATGTGTCCTGTGTCCTGTACATGTGTATGTGTCCTGTGCATGTGTCCTGTACATGCGTCCTGTACATGTGTATGTGTCCCTGTGTCCTGTACATTTGTCCTGTACATGTGTATGTGTCCCTGTGTCCTGTACATGTGTCCTGTACATGTGTATGTGTCCCTGTGTCCTGTACATGTGTATGTGTCCCTGTGTCCTGTGCATGTGTCCTGTGTCCCTGTGTCCTGTACATGTGTCCTGTACATGTGTATGTGTCCTGTGTGCATGTGTCCTGTGTCCCTGTGCAGCCTACCTGTGTCCTGTGCAACCTCCCTGTGGCGATCTCCATCCTCCCTGTGGCGATCTCCATCCTCCCTGTGGCGATCTCCATCCTCCGATCAGCGTGTGATAATACACTTCGGCGGCCATTCCACTGTTCAAAAGCCGCACCTCCTCCTCATCTGTGATAGGCAGAACACTCAGCAGTCAGCGGTCAGCCTATCACGGACATTCTCTCATTCTCATACCACGGACGAGGATGAGAGAATGTCCGTGATAGGCTGTACACTGACAGCTGGGAAATGGAGTGTTCAGCCTATCATAGACGAGCAGGAGGCGCGGCTTTTGAAAGCTGGAATAGCCTCCGAACGGTATTATCACACGCCGGCCGCCGTCTGTCTGCATGACATGCTGATCATGCAGACAGACGGCGGTGACTCGAGTATAAGTCGAGGGGGGCACTTTCAGCCCAAAAAAAAGGGCTGAAAAATTCGACATTTTTACTCGAGTATATACGGTATACAGTATACATTAAAAAAAATATATAAAATAAAACGCAAAGGATTATACTACTGTTGTGACAGTGATGAGTGTAATAATGTTTAATAAATACTTCCCTAATCATCAAACTATTACATCCCGTTTTCTAATAATATAGCACTTCTGTTTAAAACTAGTTTCTGATTTCTCCAGCATACCAGTTATCTGTTTGGTCATTGTATAATCGAATAGTGCACACATTTACTTGCACTTTATCCCCTTTAGAAGACTGTGGAAGTTAAGTGCCATAATTAACATTTAAAATGTTAATATTTGTTTTAATGCTGAATAAAAAAAAAGGCAAAATGGCACTTGAGGAAAAGAACGGCTCATGTCTGCTTGTAAGTGGAGGCTGGGGATAGCCTTTGGGGGAAAAGTAATGCAATGTAGGTTGTCTGAAACAGGTAGAAACATCCTAAGATTCAGGCTCAATAGATTTATCTAATAACATAAAACCCAAAGTACAAAAATCCTCATTCAAAAAGGGTGCAAGGCAACCCATAACAGCTGATCAGAATTCATCTTGTTCTGGTCTGACTAAAAGTGAAACTTCACCGCCACCTCCATTTCTTCCCATGTCCCTCTTCAAGGTCTGATGCATGAGCGGTATTTGGGACCTGCCAGAGACTGCCGTATCTGCACATGGGGGGGGGGGCTGTTTAATGTTTCCATTTTTAATATAGGTTTGGGTACTCCAGTTGCAGAACTTGTGATTGTTCTTAAAAACTCTGCATGTCAGCATATGCATAGGACACTGCCTCCTGGGATAGCTGTGAAGTAAACATTCCAGGACGCAGTGGAGTCCGGTCTATGCCAAAAACCAGGAAGTGCTGCAAGAAACACCTACAAGTACAAATCAATACAATTTTCACATTTTTGTAAGGTGGAGGGGAAGTACAAAAAGAAAAAAAAATAGCTATAAGGTGCAGTGGCGGCTGGTGCTTTTTTTTGGGGGGCGAAAACAAACTGAAAAATACTGAAACCCCTCCATCAATTGCAGCCATTGTGTCCATCAAATGCAGCCACTGTGCCCATCAAATGCAGCCACTGTGCCCAACATATGCAGCCACTGTGCCCATCATATGCAGCCACGTGTGCCCATCATATGCAGCCACTGTGCCCATCATATGCAGCCACTTTTGCCCATCATATGCAGGCACTGTGCCCAAACGCAAACACTTGTGCCCATCATATGCAGTCACTTGTGCCCATCAAATGCAGCCAACTGTGCCCATCCTATGCAGCCATTGTGCCCGTAAAATGCAGCCACTTGTGCCCATCAAATGCAGCCACTTGTGCCCATCATATGCAGCCACTTGTGCCCATCAAATGCAGCCACTTGTGCCCATCAAATTCAGCCACATGTGACCATCATATGCAGCCACTTGTGCCTATCAAATGCAGCCACTTGTGCTCATCAAATGCAGCCAATTGTGCCCATCATATGCAGCCACCTGTGCCCATCATATGCAGCCACTTGTGCCCATTAAATGCAGCCACTTGTGCCTATCATATGCAGCCACCTGTGCCCATCAAATGCAGCCACTTGTGCCCACCATATGCAGCCACTTGTGCCTATCAAATGCAGCTGGCTGTGCCCATCATATGCAGCCTCTGAGGGGACTTACCGCAGCATCTCCTCCAGCGTGTCTCCTGCGATCCTCTTCCTAAGTGTCAGGAATCCAATAGGATGGCCTGGCACTTTGGCCAATCAGGAAACAGGTCTGCTGCCCTGCTTCCTGATTGGCGGGGAGGAAGGTTAGTGTGAAAATAGTGAAAATGTATTCGCTATTGTCACACAATTGGGAGAGATCAGGGCGCACTCTCTGCACCCCGAGCCCACCCTATTTTGAAGCCTATTAGAGCCAAAAAGTACCACCCCCTCCCACCCCCACCATAGGAATCCATGCATCCGAAAGGGGCCGGGCACATGGATGGGGGGGTGGCCCCCGTGCGCCCACAGTGCACGGGCTGCCACTGATAAGGTGTTACGTTCTGCTTTAAAGTGTATGTAAACCCTGACAATGCACTTCTCTTTTTTATTTTTTTATTTTTTTACAAAACAGGGGTGCTTTATTGCAATCTTCAGCAATAAAGTAGAACAGAACATAAAAACACAGTTCAGTTCAGTATACAGCAAGAAGAGATACATAGAGAGTACCATTAATCAAAGCAGTAATAACCAAATAATAGTGACAGACTCAGCATAATAAAACACATAGAGGGTAACTCCGCTTTCGCTGGGAAAAAAACAGCAATAAGATAATAAATAATATAGTGCATATGATTGCGACACTAATCATTTTGTAATTGAATGTTATTAAAAATTACCGTACCTTTCCTTTTCAATCTGCAGCCAATGTAATTTTCTGAGAATACATTGCAATATGGCTACCTGGAGTTGTTCTGTACACAGAGTGTGTGCTGACCACTCCCCAGAAACATAGTTTCCTGCTTGTGTGATTGGCTCACCAATTTTCCCAGAAGTTTGCCTAAGATAGAAGTCAGATTTCAGGCATTCACTGCAACAAAAAATTCATTTTTTTGAGGGATACTTTCAATACTAACCCGTCTAAAGGGATGCAGGCCCAGCAGATTTCCTCATTAGTGCTCTGCTGCTGCCACACCTGACAGTTAATTATGAAACCACTCCCATTAGACCTACTCAGAACAGAGGCACAGTGAAACACACAGGGATTTCTTCAGAATAACAAAGGGTAGGAATCTGCAACAAAGTTTGTGATAATCCTTGCACTGTACATAGATCACCCAGAGGGAAATGTTTTTTTCTCAACAAAAATTGAGTTATGCTTTAAGTAACAGGAAAATGGAAGAATCACCTCAGTTCAAAGTCCAGGGGGCCATACCGTTACAAACTTCCAGGGGCATCCCCTATTAATTTTCACTTAAATTATATGGGGGGGAGCTGTGTTCACCATAGCCTCCCGTGAGATTACTTCGGGTGGCGTCTGAGACGCACATTTCATCAGAATTTCTTTTTTGGTGTAATAAAGTAGATAAGAAATGAATAGCTTAGTATGATGAGGCCTTTGTTCTTCATCCTGAATCCCCAGTAGTGCAAGAGACGGAGAGAGTACAAGGGTATGGCGCAATAGAGGGGCACTCCTATAACATATGTAGATACGACCCAAGGTGGAGTCAACAACAGAGACAAATAGGGTCTCGATCCGGGCACATCCTATGCAATCCAGAGGGAGTGTAATATACCAGATGAAGGAATTTAACTTGAATTCATTTATCTGAGGAGACAAGTTTAGAACCTTGCTCAAAACAGTCCTCCTAATCTTCCTTATCCAAAGAGGAAATGTATCCCCCTCCAAAATTTCCACAATTTCTCATTCTTAGGAGATTCAACACTAAAAAATGCACCGTATAAGGTCGAGAGGGGTTGCACTTCTCCCATTTAGTTCCTTTTGTTTAGTTAAATAAACCATTGAGTTTGTTTCCCCGCCGGTGAATGTTTGATGACTCTCAATCTCTGCTTTATAATTATGCCTCTTTGTATTTCAGTTTTGCACTTCACAATGCTTAACTTAGTAATTTATACTATTAATGCAATCACTTCTCAAGAGCTAGGGCTTGTTTACACTTGCAGTTGGGGACGGTCAAAATAGGCAGTTGAGCGGTGGTTTTAGTGCTCTTTTAAATCAGGTGTAGTAGAACTGTATTGAACAGCTTTTCCAGCTCAGTTCCACCATAAGACAACGTAAAATGCCTTGTCTCCTGTGCGAGAGGTTCACACCACTGCATTGCAATGGTGTGCGGGTGGTGTGAGCTGAAAAAAAGTTCTGCATACAGTATTTTTTTTCATAGCAGAGCAATGTGAGGCAATCCACCACCTCAAACCACACGGCAGCCAATTGAACTTAGTGAATTGTTTGTGTGACATTTCAATAATGTTCATTAAAAAAAAAAGTAAACAGTGCGATGCATCGAGATCAGTGCATCAGCACTGCAGCAGTCCTGCCGGTGCACCACACACCTGCCATTGAGTTGTAACACAGAGGCTGCTATGAATTAGCACTTACTGTCCCTGAACCACACCTTAAAATAAAACAGTGGCCAAATGAAGTTGTACACATGCCACAGCCGGGGCAAACATTTACATGTACCTTTGTTTTGTTTGGCGGGCTTGCCATTGCAGCATGGCATTCCCATTCAAAAACTTTATTTGGATGTCAAGAAGTGAAAGAAAACATGAATTTAGGAGGTGAAAATATTGCATCCTGAATGCCTGACATCTTCTCCAATACCGCTCTCTGAAAAGTGATTTGCCATGGAGACTATTGCAAGTGTAAACAAACCAATAATCATTTTCAAGTTTAGGAAGCTTCTAATTAATAGAAAATAAATATAAAATTTAGTAAACTGATGACCACATTTATAAGACATGGCATTTCCCATTCCAACCAAATTGGAAACTGTATTTCTTTAAGCTGTAACAGTTTGATAACATAATTACATTATTTTACTTAGCAATGTGTTATCAAATAATAACCACATAACTCGTATGCATAGTTCTTCAAAGGGAAGCAAAGCTTAGAGCTGTGGACTAAACAAATGTCTGGAGGGAAGTGTGTGTGTTTTTCTACTGTGCAATAGAAGAACATCGGCTAGGAAACTGTGCCTGACTATGTGCTTCTTATGGAAATTTGCTACATGCTTTAAAATAGAATTCTAGCAAAAAACTTATTTAGGATTGTTCAGAGAAGATATAACCTCTCTCTGACAGACATTCTAACAGTTTCCATTTTTGTAGCTGTCTGTAGCTTGCTTGGGGATGCTTGCTTTCACTTTCTATTCCAGTGACCACCTGTCACTGGAAAAGGAAGCAAAGGAAAATCTTCCCGAAAAGGACACATAAATCAATAACAAAATAAAAATATTACCCACTCTGAAAACAACAAAAGAATGCAGGCCTGCTGCCTGTACTGACCCTGGACTCTTTATGGACCATATTCCTGTCTCCTGGATGATTCATTTGGCTGTTCCTGACCATGTCTCTGCCTGCTTTCTGATCCCCTCTGCAGACAACTGCACTACTAAAACCACAGGTAATCTTTTGTTTACCCCTTGTTTAGCCTCCTGTACTTCCTTGTCAGTGAACAATGCATTGTGCTGGGGGCAGCCAAATTCCAGTAGGTTAGGCTTCCTTGGCTCTTAGGAACAGGAACTGCTGTAGGTGAAGCTACAATACGCTATATTTACTGACCACTCTTACAGAGGCAACCATTATAGTGTTTTCTATACAGTGTTGGTTTTGGTTTTTGTGTTACACATGTTGCAATATTGGACATATAATAAGTCCAGACATTGAAAAGGTCTTAAACATGTAAAAATGGGTGACTCATGTGACTAGGTGTGTAATTGTCATTACCCTTATAGCAATAGAAATAATTTAAAACCTCTAGTTTTGGATGTTAAGGCAATTTGAAATAATGATTTGAAAAAATGTATCTATATATAAAAAAGATTTTAACATATAAATAAATAAAGAATTGTATAGAAAGATTCAACATGTTGCATAATTTGTACAAAATGTTTTTTTAAAAGCATTGCATATGTATTAGATTTGGTTAGAAGTGGTATTTCCCAACTACTTGCTGGACTACCAAAGGTAGAAAACGGATGGTGAGGGATACCACTTCTAACCAAATCTAATACATCATGCAATGCTTTTAAAAACACATTTTGTACAAATTATGCAACGTGTTGAATCTTTCTATACAATTCTTTATCTATTTATATGTTAACATTTTTTTATCTATTCATATGTTAAAATAATTCTATTTTTATATATAGATTAATTTTTTCAAATTGCCTTAAAAATCCCAAACTAGAGGTTTTGAATTATTTCTAGGTCTTACACATGTGGTATACTTGGGAGAATGAGTAGAATGTATTTTGGGGTGCAAATTGAAGTATACCAATGTTTCATTTTAGAAATATCTTATCTACAACTTTGTGTTAAAAAAAAAAAATACATTTTCATTTTCTTTCCACATTTTCCAGAAACCCATTTAAAATACTCAAAACATGTTCAAAAGACTCAAAAAATGCCTTATAGAAAATAAGTTGGGGTGCTTGCTTTTCAAAATGTGGTCATTTTGTGGGTGTTTCCACTGTCCGGGGGCTCCAGAGCCTTCAGAAATGTGATAGGTAGTCAGGAAATTAGAAATGTATGCCTTTAGAGCATCTGAAGGTGCTACTTGCACATTGGGCATCTCTATGTGGCTAGGCTGTGAAAAAGTCTCACATATGTGCTATTGCCATACTCAGGAGTAGCAAAATGTATTTTGGGGTGTTATTCTTGATAATTTTCCAAAAACCTGTGATAAAAGACTTATTATGCCTTCAAGAAAATACACTGGGGTGTTTGCTTTCCAAAATGTGGTCATTTTGTGGGTGTTTACATTGTCTTAGTTTTCCGTGATAGGTAGTGGCAAAATCTGCTTCTCTCTGTGAGTTGAAAAACCAACCTGTTCATCTTCACCCAACATCTTAGCACTGGAGACAAATTATAAAGTCCTAACTCGCTGGTACCTTGTACCCACTAGAGTGGCAAAATATTCACCTAATACCTCAGCTCTTTGTTTTCAAGGATGCCCAGAAATAGGCACATATTTACACATATGGTGGACGTGCCCAGTAATCCAAACCTTCTGGAAGGAAGTCTTCGTGATTGCATCTAAAATATTTTAAAAAATAATACAACCAGATCCATATTTAACCTTACTTAATCTAAAACCGGAATGGTTAACACTCTCTCAATTCAAACTTATGATTCAACTAATAACGGCTGCAAAACAAACAGTGGCCAAGGCATGGAAATCTCCTACATTGGTACTAGCAGAAACAATTCACAGAATGAATAATACAATGTCCCATGCTAAGATGGTAGCCATCGATCAAAATCAAATTCCAAAATTTGAAAAACTTTGGCACCCTTGGATAAAACAACAGTTCTTGTCAAACTTCAATGACTCTGTCCTGTTGCCATGGTAACAGATTAAATGACTTACAGAGACACCCATTCTAAGGCTTCAAAGAGAACTAAAAAGAATAATAAACTGACGAGCGGGACAACCTTGTGGACCATACCTCTACCTTTCAACCCTTTTTCTTCTTTCTCTTTCCTTTTCTCCACCTTACGATTAAAGCTCATTATCAGAATTTATTTGACCTATATACACTCTACTTGTAAACAATATGTATAGTAGGTATAAATCATTTAAATACCTACAAAAGTAACTAAGGAAATGATATATATAATTTAGGTTTACGTGAACCCAATGTTTAATATTTGAAATTTCATGATATTTACCTATATAAACCCTACTGTAAAACAATGAGCTTACTTTATAGATCCTTGTAAACTTACTTTATGTATCTTTATAATATTGTATACTCAATAAACTTCTTTTGACAAGGAAAAACCAACCTGTTGAAAATTTAATTTTTGGGGTTTTTTTTTTGAATTAGCCCACCTGCATTCCCAAAACTATTCTCAAGACTTTAGACAGACTGGTGTCTGACTTCCTGTGGAGTGGGGGAGCCCCTCGCATCCAGTTTCAAGTGTTACAGCAGCCATAGAAAGGGGGGTTAGCGGTACCCAATTTTTCCCGTTATTTCTTAGCGGGGCAGTTAGTCTTCGTACACAGATGGTTTACACAGCAGAGAGATGATGCAGCTGTATACCTAGAAGCGGCAGTGGTGGGATCATACAAGGTGCTATCTCACTTGACGTTTCGTGGATCCAAGGCACCGTATCCTCTTATGTTAGCCCAATAGAGCTAAATAGTAAATGCTTTTATAACGCAATAGTAAAAAAAGAAAAAACTGAAAACATATCCGAGTCAATGCATGTTTTTGCTGGATTTGCTTAGATGAAGGCTCATTATTATGATACCCCTGAAGCATGAAGGTTGTAAAGCAGCAGAGCCTACTTACGGTACTCCGCATATTGCTAATGTTCATTCATTAGACCATTAGACTTTTTTATTGCAGCAAACAGTTGCAGCTGAATATTTCATAGTTACACAATTCACAGAACAATATTTTATCCACTCTTTAATATTCTACATTATAATCTTATATGGCTCCCATAAGGCGTTAGAGTTTGCAGAGAGATAAATTAAAAGCACACATTCTTTAAAACTGATATCTATAACTTTTTTTTTTTTCACAGTAGTCATTAATTGCTTGGTAATAGACTATCGCTGTATTTCATTTCAGTGTAGTGAATGAAACATCTGCTGTGCTAACTAGATACATAGGATCCTGTGAAGCTTTACAGAATGTTTAACACTATTAACAAATATGAAAAACTAAAACCTGTTAATTTCCAGGGTTGTATAATCTAACATTCTTGCCTTAACATAATGTTCTCAATCCTAATTTGTAAAGCACATATTAATTCAATAAACTATTTAAACCGTATTAGAAAAACACTATACTAAACAGCTATGCTCGTTTACAGCTTAACTTGTTATATTAGGAGATCTTTGGTAGCAGCACGTTCTAACAAGTGTCTTTTAGAGTGTACTGTTTAAGCTAATTACATACAACAGTCATGACACAGGAAAGATGCATGTTCCATCATAACTTTATATTCAGCAAATAACAAACATATATAAATGGCTACAGCTCCCTTGATTTAATAAATAAGTGAGAACATTGTACACCATCTGTCTTCCAGATATAATGCCCTATTAACATCTCTAACTGTTGGATTGGATGGGACTGTGCTACCTATGTGGATGGTAATTCTTGGTTAAGTTCCTGACACTCATTAGAAAAGAGGAAACGCCTTTCATAAGCTGTAAACGTTACAGAACAAGTCCAGTTAAATGTGACATGTGAACCACTACTAGTTATACAATGACCTGTGTAGCGCTCTCTCCCTGAAGGGGCTGCTGAG
Source organism: Lithobates clamitans (assembly GCA_037952925.1). Taxonomy (NCBI): domain Eukaryota; kingdom Metazoa; phylum Chordata; class Amphibia; order Anura; family Ranidae; genus Lithobates; species Lithobates clamitans. The sequence goes on along the minus strand of JBBGZY010001336.1, from coordinate 622,042 downwards.
AATGAGGCCTCTCTTGCTAGACTACAGAGGCTACCACACCCAGATACAGTTCCAAGCACACCAACAAATTTAGGCTCAGTCTACAGGATGTCTTTTTGTGGATTCTGAGCAGATCTCCTTCAGGTCCTCAGCCCAGCACATGCTGAGGCTCAAAAGCAACTCTTTTCAAAACACACAAGAGCTACCCAGGAGGAAAAGAAAAGCTGTAAACAGACCTCTCAAACATTTCTCATTCCCTCAGATACCTTCTGGTTCTGAGGTCTGATAACTATTCATAACACATTTATTCTCCCTTCTGGAAAATACTCCCAGAAGCAGGCAGGGGTAATCAACCACCAAACTTAGGAAAACCTGACCCGACCAAAAAGACTGATTGCAACTCCACTGAGTACAGCAGAACCAAAACACTAAATTTAGCCTAACTAGGGGAGGGCGCTACACCTGAATTAGTAGGAACTGTCAAAAACATACATATTAACTTGTCGTAGCCATAACTGGTGTTTACCATAATACAGTATAGAAAGGAGAATATGGCTTACACACAGAGCAGAAAAACAGCATGCTGTATAAAGCTCACCATGCATTACACAATGACCAAATATTTGTTTAATAAACTTTAAAATGAGTACCCAACTAAACTATCAAATCAATCGTTATCCAATCAGACAGGCCCATGCACTACATAGTTTTTGGCAGATCTAAAGGTGGTTGTGCACTAAAGAATCCTGCATAACAGTCTAAACAAGTAGAAATGCAGTTACTAGTTGATGCACAAGCCTCATGCAGTAAACAAAAAACTTTCTTTACCTCCCCTGGTTGACCCAAACACTCCCTTATTTTTGCTTTACACACTTGCCTCCCAGAAACTGCAGCTCACAGTGGGAGGATTGCACAACAGAGTGCTGTCAATCCAGAAAGCAGAAAGCAGTAAATAGGTAGGTGTAGGCTAGGTGTGGCCAGGTGGTGACTGGGAAGCTACAAGCTTGTGAATGAGCAGTGACAATTCTGATAGCCACGCCCCCTGTATTGTTTAAGAAAACAAATAAAAAGCCTTTGGGGCAGATTTATTAAGTGGTTAACTGTTTATTATCCACATATTAACCTGTCAGGTAGTTCACTGTTGTTCAAAATAATTGTATTGAACATTTGTCAACTATACCTATGCTGGACTGATTACTATTCACTGCCTTACATTTTCCCATTCTTCAATAGAAGAATGGGCAAGGTCTTAGTAACATCTGCCTTATTTAACATTCACCATCATTTAACATTGGCATAATTTGACATTGGTCACTTGGAAATGACAAATCAATGATTTGTATTCATCTAACCATTGTTCCCTAAAGATGACCAGCCACTCTTATTTCCACATGCACACCTACTTCACACATTCATTAGAGACTCAATGTGTTGCAAAATAGGATTGTTAAAACATTTTTTTCAGTCCGGCTGTTTTCACACATAATCCAAACTATTTTGTGAGATGAACTTCTTATATCAAACACCTTTGTTCTCCTTTTTAGAAGAAGCTTTAAAAGGTGTTGCAATCAGAAAGGATGTAACTAAACCACATATCATAACATTTTCCACCATAGAAAATAATTTCTTATTCTTGGATACATTGGTTAAACCTAAACTTTAGGGTCATAGCCACATATTTCTTGAGAGCTTCGGCCCATAAAAAAACAGTGTGTCATAAAGTCTTAAAACAAAAGCACAAATTCTGACAGACTTTTGAGTGCAAGTTCCAATTTTTAGAAGCAAGAACAGAAAAGTACACATTTCTGCTCCCAAAAGAAAATGGAAAAGGATTAGCAAGTAATAATGCTACAATAAAGGTATTCAGTACATTGCTGAGAAATCAGGTTAAGGGGAACCTGCAAAATGGACAACTATAACCACAAACAATCTAACAAAAGGGATGGGAAGGACAATCAGAAAACACTTGACAATACAAAGAAGCCAGATCACAGTTAACTTTTGTGGCATTTTCCCAAGTCCCCATCTGTATCAACAGAATTGCAGCATATGCAATCAAGCCGTTACTGAAATGCGGGGTTGGCTTCCAAGTTCATACTTGGTAGCCAAGTCTTCCCTTTCCACCCCACCCTTCGTGCCCAAAGTGCATCTCTGGAGCTTGGACTGTTTTTGCTTATACAGTTCAAGATGTCCTGGACCTTGCTTCCTTTAAAACTTCTGTCTGATAGTGACCCAATTCATAGTTTAGAGGAATGGAGGCAGCATCATAGCTTCCATTCTTAATGCTATCACAGGAAAGTGAAGTAGCAGGTCAATACTGCCTGCAGCCCAGCCTTAAACCCATACAACTTTGTCTAAAAAGCAAAACATATATATATATTTTATATAAACGGAAAGTACCCCCCTAAAATTTTCACTCTTTGTTATATTGCAGCCATTTGCTAAAATCATTTTTAAGTTCATTTTTTTCCTTATTAATGTACACACAGCACCCCATATTGACAAAAAAACACAGAATTGTTGACATTTTTGCAGATTTATTAAAAAATAAAAACTGAAATATCACATGGTCCTAAGTATTCAGACCCTTTGCTGTGACACTCATATATTTAACTCAGGTTCTGTCCATTTCTTCTGATCGTCCTTGAGATGGTTCTACACCTTCATTTGAGTCCAGCTGTGTTTGATTATACTGATTGGACTTGATTGGGAAAGCCACACACCTGTCTATATAAGACCTTACAGCTCACAGTGCATGTCAGAGCAAATGAGAATCATGAGGTCAAAGGAACTGCCTGAAGAGCTGAGATGCAGCATTGTGGCAAGGCACAGATCTGGCCAAGGTTACAAAAAAATTCTGCTGCACTTAAGGTTCCTAAGAGCACAGTGGCCTCCATAATCCTTAAATGGAGGATGTTTGGGACGACCAGAACCCTTCCTAGAGCTGGCCGTCCGTCCAAACTGAGCTATCGGGAGAGAAGAGCCTTGGTGAGAGGGGTAAAGAAGAACCCAAAGATCACTGTGGCTGAGCTCCAGAGATGAAGTCGGGAGATGGGAGAAAGTTGTAGAAAGTCAACCATCACTACAGCCCTCCACCAGATGGGGCTTTATGGCAGAGTGGCCCGACGGAAGCCTCTCCTCAGTGCAAGACACATGAAAGCCCACATGGAATTTGCTAAAAAAAACACCTGAAGGACTCCAAGATGGTGAGGAATAAGATTCTCTGGTCTGATGAGACCAAGATAGAATTTTTTGGCCTTAAATCTAAGTGGTAAATGTGGAGAAAACCAGGCACCATTCATCACCTGTCCAATACAGTCCCAACAATGAAGCATGGTGGTGGCAGCATCATGCTGTGGGGGTGTTTTTCAGCTGCAGGGACAGGACGACTGGTTGCAATCGAGGGAAAGATGAATGTGGCCAAGTACAGGGATATCCTGGATGAAAACCTTCTCCAGAGTGCTCAGGACCTCAGACTGGGCCGAAGGTTTACCTTCCAACAAGACAATGACCCTGAGCACACAGCTAAAATAACGAAGGAGTGGCTTCACAACAACTCTGTGACTATTCTTGAATGGCCCAGCCAGAGCCCTGACTTAAACCCAATTGAGCATCTCTGGAGAGACCTAAAAATGGCTGTCCACCAACGTTTACCATCCAACCTGACAGAACTGGAGAGGATCTGCAAGGAGGAATGGCAGAGGATCCCCAAATCTAGGTGTAAAAAACTTGTTGCATCTTTCCCGAAAAGACTCATGGCTGTATTAGATCAAAAGGGTGCTTCTACTACATACTGAGCAAAGGGTCTGAATACTTAGGACCATGTGATATTTTAAGTTTTTCTTTTTTAATAAATCTGCAAAAATGTCAACAATTCTGTGTTTTTCTGTCAATATGGGGTGCTGTGTGTACATTAAACACTTGCCGCCCGCCATATAGCAGATGGTCGGCTTTTCCACACTCCCGTCTGACAGATGCGAGTAGAGGAGAGCCGATCGGCTGCTCTCCTGACAGGGGAGGTCTGTGTTGATTGTTTATAAACACAGCCCCCCCTCGGATCCTACCCAGGACCACCAGGGAAGCCGCCCAGGACCACCAGGGAAGCCGCCCAGGACCACCAGGGAAACCAGCCAACCTGGACCACCAGGTATGCCCCCTAGACCCCCCAGGGAAATACTAATCAGTGCAAAGGCAGCTGCCAATCAATGCCCAGGCAGCTGCCATTCAGTGCCCACTCCAATGCCTACCACTGCCAGTGCCACCAGGGATGCCTATCAGTGCCGCGTATCAGTGCCCATCAGTGCCACGTATCAGTGCCCATCAGTGCCGCCTATCAGTGCCAAGCAGTGCCGCATGTCAGTGCCCAGCAGTGCCACCCATAAGAACCCATCTTTGCAACCTTTCAGTGCCCATCAGTGTCACCTATCAGTGCCCACCAGTGCCACCTAGTGCCACCCATGAGTATCCATCAGTGCCGCCTATCAATGCCCATCAGTGCTGCATATCAGTGCCACCCATCAGTGCAGCCTACCAGTGCCCATCAGTGCCGCATATCAGTGCCCATCGTCAGTGTCCGTCATTGCCCGCTCATTGGTGCCACCCCATCACTGCCGCCTTATCAGTGCCTGTCAGTGCCGCCTTATCAGTGCCCATCAGTGAAAGAGAAAACGTACTTATTTACAAAATTTTTAAACAGAAACAAAAGCAAAACTTTTATTTTTTTCAAAATTTTCGGTCTTTTTTTATTTGTTTCGCAAAAAATAAAAACCCTAGAGGTGATCAAATACCACCAAAAGAAAGCTCTATTTGTGGAAACAAAATGATAAAAATGACATGACCGCGCAGTTGTCATTCAAACTGCGACAGTGCTGAAAGCTGAAAATTGGTCTGGGCAGGAAGGTGTCTAAGTGCCCTGTATTGAAGTGGTTAATGAGGAAAAAAAATGAACTTAAATGATTTTAGCAAATGGCTGCAATATAACAAAGACTAAAAAATTTAAGGGGGTCTAAATACTTTCCGTCCCCACTGTATGTATATATATATATATATATATATATATATATATACACACACACACAGTTGTGCTCATAAGTTCACATACCCGGGCAGAATTTATGATTTCTTGGTCATTTGTCAGGGAATATCAATGGTAACAAAAAAGCTTTTCTCTCACTCACGGTTAGTGTTTGGCTGAAGCCATTTATTATCAATCAACTGTGTTTACTTATTTTAAATCATAATCACAACAGGAACTACCCAAATGACCGTGATCAAAAGTTTACATACCCCAGTTCTTAATACCGTGTATTGCCCCCTTTACAATCAATGACAGCTTTAAGTCTTTTGTGACATTTGTGGATGAGGCTCTTTATCTTCTCAAATGGTAAAGCTGCTCATTCCTCTTGGCAAAAAGCCTCCAGTTCCAGTAAATTCTTGGGCTGTCTTGCATGAACTGAACATTTGAGATCTCCCCAGAGTGGCTCAATGATATTGAGGTCAGGAGACTGAGATGGCCACTCCAGAACCTTCAAATTATTCTGCTGCAGCTAATGACAGGTCGACTTGGCCTTGTGTTTTGGATGATTGTCATGTTGGAATGTCCAAGTACGTCCCATGCGCAGCTTCCTGGTTGATGAATGCAAATGTTTCTCCAGTATTTTTTGATAACATACTGCATTCATCTTGCCATCAATTTTGACCAAATTTCCTGTGATTTTGTAGCTCACACATCCCCAAAACATCAGCGATTTACCTCCGTGTTTTACAGCAGGAATGGTGTACCTTTCATTATAGGCCTTGTTGACTCCTCTCCAAATGTACAGTAGTGTTTATGGTTGTGCCCAAAAAGCTCATATTTGGTCTCATAACTCCAAATAACTTTGTGCCAGAAGGTTTAAGGCTTGTCTCTGTGCTGTTTGGCGTATTGTAAGCGGGATACATTGTGGCATTTGCGTAGTAATGGTTTTCTTCTGGTGACTCGACCATGCAGCCCATCTTTCTTCAAGTGCCTCCTTATTGTGCATCTTGAAACAGCCACACCACATGTTTTCAGAGAGTTCTATATTTCCCCTGAAGTTATTTGTGTGTTTTTCTTAGCATCACGAACAATTTTCCTGGCAGTTATGGCTGAAATTTTAGTTGGTCTACTGGACTGTGGTTTGGTTTCAACAGAACCCCTCATTTTCCAGTTCTTGATTAGAGTTTGAACACTGGTTATTGGCATTCTTAATTCCTTGGATATCTTTTTATATCCCTTTCCTGTTTTATATAGTTCAACTACCTTTTCCCATAGATCCTTTGACAATTCTTTTGCTTTCCCCATGACTCAGAATCCAGAAAGGTCAGTGCAGCACTGGATGAAAGATGCAAGGGTCTGTCAGGAGTCCAGAAACTCACTGACCTTTTATAAACACACACCAATTACAAGCAAACAGATCACAGGTGAGGATGGTTACCTTTAATAGCCATTCAAACCTCTTTGAATCAACCTGTGTGCATGTTATCAGGCCAAAATCACCAGGGTATGTAAACTTTTGATCAGGGTCACTTGGATAGTTTCTGTTGTGATTATGATTTAAAAAGAGTAAACACAGTTGATTGATAATAAATGGCTTCAGCAAAACACTAACCACACTTTGCAGATTGTCACTTGCCTGCCACCAGATGCAGATTGTCACTTGCCACGTCACCTGCCACACGTTGCAGACGGTCACTTGCCACGTCACCTGCCACATGTTGTGGATTGTTACTTGCAATGTCACTTGCCACATGTTGCGGATTGTCACTTGCCACGTCACCTGCCACATGTTGTGGATTGTCACTTGCCACGTCACCTGCCACATGTTGTTGATTGTTACTTGCAATGTCCCTTGCCACATGTTGCGGATTGTCACTTGCCACGTCACCTGCCACATGTTGTGGATTGTCACTTGCCACATCACCTGCCACACTTTGCGAATTGTCACTTGCCGCGTCACCTGCCACACATTGCAGATTGTCACTTGCCAAGTCACCTGCCACATGTTGTTGATTGTCACTTGCCACGTCACCTGCCACACGTTGCGGATTGTCACTTGCCACCTCACCTGCCACATGTTGTGGATTGTCACCTGCCACACATTGCGGATTGTCACTTGCCTGCCACCAGATGCAGAGTGTCACTTGCCACATGTTGCAGATTGTCACTTGCCACATCAGCTGCCACAAGTTGTGGATTGTCACTTGCCACGCCATCTGCCACACATTGCGGATTGTCACTTGCCTGTCACCAGATGCAGATTATCACTTGCCACATCACCTGCCATATGTTGCGGATTGTCACTTGCCATGTCTCCTGCCTCATGTTCCAGATTGTCACTTGCCACGTCACCTGACACACATTGCGAATTGTCACTTGCCTGCTAAGTTGGTCTTTTTCTTGTCTCTTGCTTTGTCCCACCCAGAGTCAGGCAGCAGAGAGATGATGTAATCTCTGCTGCCCGCGCTGCCTGCACAGTGGGGGGGAAGATACTGCAGGGATGCAGGGTGGGCGAGGGGCGGTGAGAGATGATGTCATCTCTCTGCTCCCCCGCCCCCCGGCTCACTGATTGGCCAGCTGCCCACTCACACACAGAGCCACTCAGCTGACTGCCCACTCTCTTAGCCACCGCCACCGAGCTGCCTATTCGTTCACACCCCGAGCCACCCGGCAGCCCGGCCCGCCCACTCTCTCACCCGCATGCCCGCTCACACACTGAGCCACCCAGCAGCCTGGTCGGCCCACTCTCTCACCCGCCCAGCCGCCCGCAACTAATTTCTGGGGGGGGAATTGCCCCGTTGCCCCCTGGATGCGCCCCTGTGTCCAGCTGTGTAGTTACAATCTGTTGCAGCAGAGAAAACTGAGTGAGTTCAATATGCACAAAAAAAGATAGATGTCTTTACTGCATCTTTAGATAAAAAAGGAGAATCACAGCAGATCCAGAAGGACAGAGTGACAAGACCTAATGTGCATCCTCTACATTTAGACTTTGGCTAGGCAAAGTGAGCCTATAACCTCAGTTGAATAAAACTGAAGATGGTTTCTAATAAACCTCGAATAAAAGGTTTGATGAGTTATCCCAACTTTTTTCCTCAGGCCTCCATCATATGACTATAACAAGTTGAGGAGCAGCAGGTTTAGGAATGCTAGCCCAGCAGAGGGACAGCTATTGATCATGATGTCTGATATGGAACTCTATAGTAAAGCAACACTGGAGTTACCCACAGAGCCATAGGAACGCCACATGAAAAGCCACAGGAACGCAAAATGTTAATGCATAAGGATTTTATATTATCTTGGTAAATACTGTGGTATCATGTTACTTTAAGGGTGCCCTCATCCCCAACATATCATAAGAAATATTTCACCAGAGTCTAGGAATAGTTTATTGGTACAACCACAAACCAAAGAACTGTAAACTATTAATACATATAATTAAATATTTTTAATTAAAAAAAAACATACAGGGAGAATGTCAATGATCACCCTTCAAATCAAGTAAAAACAGTGCATGTATACATTTTCTTAATATTAGCCATATGACAATATATTATGACATATCTTTTTCTGTAGGTTTTCTGTAGGTCAGGTCTACGTGTTTCATGGTATCTAGCTAAATCTTCAGGACCTAGTAACTTACATCATTCTATTTTCATAAGCTAATAGAGGTATTATCATCCAGTCATATACATTAAAGTCTGTTCATTGGTAGTTCACTATATATTATCTGGTGTGCCATGATTGATTTCACTACCACAGAGTTACAAATTTTTTGATCCTTGCAGGTGGATGGTCAGGAAAATGACCGCCGCTGACACCTCCAAACACAGGTCTCCAGGCTGCGGTCAAGTTGTTGTTTATTAATGTTACACAAAAATCATCTCATTATTCCACCACCAAGCTCCAGGCTGTCTGTAGAAAACCCATATATACACTGATAAAACACATTGAAAAATGCAAGGTAAAATTAAATTGCAGCATGTCTTGGCAAAAGCAATTACCAAAATTTAAAAATTTTCAGCCTGTATTAAAAAAAAATGGTGATCTTGTAATAAAGCTCCTTGTCCAGACACTTACCATTATAGGGAGACAACACTCACATGCTTCCAATTGTGGTCCTGCAATGCATACATGTAGGCAAAGTGCAAAGATGCAAAGATGTTTTATTAAATCTGTACACCTAAACTGAGAGGGAACATGGGAAATCCAATTACTAGACTCCAATTACTAGACTATGACTAGGAATAACCAAATGGTTTTGCTCATCATATCAGGTTATGTCTTAGATACAGCTGGGTATGGTTCACCACTTATTGTGCATTATCATAAGTCACTGGCTTTCTGCTCTGCCCCTCCAGCGCTCACTGGGGCTGGTATAGACCCTTAGAAGATTGCTGAGAGGCTGAGCCAGCTGCCGGTCCAGGCATCTGGGTGGATCCCAGCCATATGGTCAGGAGCTTTTCAGAGCCTGGACCGACTCTGTGAAAGCCCCCTGTCGCCTGAAAACGGGTCACAGAAGTGCAGAAAAAACTGCACTTCTGTGACCTAAGGATGAAATACAGCCAAAATAGGTTTGGCTATACTTTACCTTTATGTGTAAAACACTGGTGAATTCAGATATAGTTGTCACCATCTTTCATTACAGACTCACCAGCAATATTCAACACATTTATAACGCAGTAGACCTGATTCATTAAAGTGTTACTAAACCCACAACAGTAACATTTGTTTATATATGCAGCATAGCATACTTGTTATACTCATTGTGGAGCTTAAGGGGTTAATCCTCTGCATTGTGTATGTAGCAATAACTCTCGGTGGAGCTGCTGGTTTAAACGGGCTTGTTACATTCACTCTCGACACCTCTGTTTCACCGACACCGGGTCTAGGGTTCTGTTGAGTTTACCTCCGGACGATATAAGCACCAAGCACTTGAGTAGATTTTTCCAATGCTTTAGTAGAACGAACAAGGGAAGTAGCAGGAAAGAGGTAGTAGGAAAACTGCAGGGAAGCTCAAATACCTTTCTGTTGTATTTCTTCGGAACACTCTTTATAATTGAACACTTGTAATTTAATAGTCCCCCTTTCGTAGGATTTAATCTTTGCCCGTCTGGATAGACATCTCTCACTTGCCTAGCAGCCAGCACGTAGCACGAACAAAAGTCTCTGCCACAGACTTATCTGGAATAAAACCCGTATGATCCTCTGCCACAGGATGTATTGGTTTGTGGTGAAAGTCAGATACAGTACTTGAACCTTTAAGCCAACCCGGCAGTACTATACTGTAAGATTATTTCGGAATGCGTCCTCCAACCGAGTCACCAGGCCCCTCTCCAGACCAGCACTCTGCATGATCCTTCCATGACGGGTCCTCCCCTGGGATCTTCCCGGTTGTCCAGCTTCTTTACTCAGGAAAGACAACTCAAGACCATTCCTCCGCTGCTGTGGTAGGCCCCAGACAGGCTTCTGGGCCCATACCACACGAGGTGGTATTCCTAGTGCATACCTGTCGGCCAGGAGGGCCAGCAGGTGGCTGAAAATGAACCCTAAAACATGGCGTCTGTCCCATAAATACCCTCTCCCAGAATGCAACTCGGAGAACTACCTCCACCGAGTTATCTCCGGGAAAGAGGAGCACTCATTCGCTTTAACGTGTTACTTTTCCAACACCTGCCGACAGTAACGACGACACCCACTGGCATAATGTGGAACTGCATGCAATGTCATCAAAGCTGAAACAGAGGCAAATTTAACTCCCTATAACAAGCAACCACTAAATTTACCTATCAGCGGTAGATAAAATCTACCAGCGCTACATGTAAAAAGGCTGTTTTATCCTGTATGCACAGATCCTTCCCTCCTGTACTGTCTATCTGGGGAAAGCCAGCTAACGCAGCCAGAGTAGCCAACCTGCACATACTCAGTTGTGTCTTTTATGCTGGAGAGAATAACTACTTGTTCTCAGAGCTAGCCAGGTCACATGATATTGGCATCAGACATGTGGGATTGTATACAGGCTGAAGTGTAAATCTCCTCCTACCTGAACGCTCAGCACTGAAGAAACTGTGCAGTTTATCACTAACCGTGGTATACAGATCAGCCAAAAAGGTATATAGTGGCAATATTTTAATGTAAAAAGAAGATTTATAAGCTGTGGGCACTGTGGGGGGGGGGGATGAACTATTTTCATATTACTGGGTTTAGTAACACTTTAAAGTGGTTGTAAACCCACAAAAAAAACCTGCAAGACAAAGGCATAATGAGCTAGTATGCATAGCAAACTAGCTCATTATAAAATACTCACCTGAGATCAATGCCCCCGTAGCGCCCCCCGTTCACCACTCCAGACGGCTCCCAGAGTTACTTCAGGGTACCGCGTGCAGGTTTAGGAGATATCTGGGGTAGCTACTAGTAAGCATTATTATTGGCTTACCTGTAGTTAAAAGTGGATTGTAAGGGTTTACAACCATTTTAAGCTTTACACAGGAATAAGGATCTGTATTGTTTAGCCATTGACTGTACTTTTCAAATCTCGTTGGGCTTAGATTAAAATAACTGTCGCATTTTTGAAAAAAAGGATCCTGTTTTAACTTAAGGATGAATGTTTAACATGGTGAATATTGGTGAATGTTTATTATGTAGGTGAATCTTCTTGGCAAAAAGAAAAGCTGCAAATGATTTGCTGATAAATGTTGCATACAATATTAATATTTCCCTTATAAAATTATAAAATTATAAAGGGCATAAAGTGCACATTTTTAAAGCATTGAATGGCATTACTTGTTTGTATTGGTTTTCGAAGGTCAAACTTTGCCTTTTTCACTAGAGTAGTTTACTGTCAGCTTCCATGTCAATACTTTCTTATGTGAGCTTGGTGCAGGGAAAAAAAAACTTCATAATTACTTTAGATTTCCTTAACAAGTTCTACTCTACTTCAAATGAAATGTGCAGTGTGATAAATCCGGATGTTGCCATTGCTGGCCTTCTACTGAAAATGCCAGGTGCTTGGCTGACTTACATGAAAAATGCTTGCAAATTACAGTGATGGAGTGGTTTCTGAAATCCTGATCTTCATATGTTTGTATGAAGCCTTGGATCAACATGGAGGCCGATTACCTGAGGTTTTTTTTAAAGAAATGGTAACAGTGGCTTCCATATTATCTCAGTGCTGGATTTCTTTAGATATTTATTGGTTAAGCATTTACTGAAGCCAAATTCACTGTAATATAAATGTAGTGAATTTCATCAAAAGTGTGGTCAATTTAGAACTTCAAATGAACGTGGATTTACCATATTTTATAAATATGTCCCTAAATGATTAATGAACAGTGATCACCTAAGCAGTATCGCAAAACTCTCCGTCTGGCTGCCAGCTTTATGTAAATGGGCAGCATTTATAAGAACTATACACATGCATTAACCACTTCAGCCCCAGAAGATTTTAGCCCCTTCCTGACCTTTTTGCGATTCGGCACTGCGTCGCTTTAACTGACAACTGCACGGTCTTGCGACATTGCACCCAAACAAAATTGACGCCCTTTTTTCCCACAAATAGAGCTTTCTTTTGGTGGTATTTGATCGCCTCTGCAGTTTTTATTTTTTGTGCTATAAACAAAAAAAGAGCAACAATTTTGAAAAAAAAACGCAATTTTTTTTTACTTTTTGCTATAATAAATATCCCCCAAAAATATATAAAAAAAATGATTTTTTTTCCTCAGTTTAGGCTGATATGTATTCTTCTACACATTTTTGGTAAAAAAATTGCAATAAGCGTATATTGATTGGTTTGTGGAAAAGTTATAGCGTCTACAAAAAAGGGGATAGTTTTATGGCTTTTTTATTATCATTTTTTTTACTAGTAATGGCGGCGATCTGCAATTTTTTTTGGGGACTGCGACATTATGGCGGACACGTTGGACAATTTTGACACATTTTTGGGACCATTGGCATTTTTACAGCGATCAGTGCTATGAAAATGCATTAATTACTGTAAAAAATGGCAGTGAAGGGGTTAACACTAGGGGGCGGTGAAGGGGTTAATGTGTTCCCTAGATTGTGTTCTAACTGAAGGGGGGAGGGGACTGTGCAGGGGAGATGACAGATCGCTGTTCATACTCTGTATGAACAGAAGATCTGTCTGCTCTCCCCTTAGAGAACTGGAAACTGTGTGTTTACACACACACAGATCCCGGTTCTCCGTGTGCCCCGAGCGATCGCGGGAGCCCGGCGGTGACGGTCATCAGCTCCGTAGTGGCCGTCTATGTTACCGAAGTAACATGACGGCGATTCGCACAGCCGAGCCATGTTGCCACAGTATAACTGCAGGATAACTGCGGCGGTTGGTCGGCAAGCGGTTAATCACAATATATAAAAATCAGTATATAAATGTCTTTCATTCTAGCACCAATATGCAATAGGAACCAAGGTTGAGACAATTGCAGTTTTTTTCACTGCTGCCCTTACACCTTTTGTTTTTAGAGATATTTACTAGGGTGGTAAAACATGGCAACATGATGCTCATACTGCTAATGACAAAAATTATAATCTTCGGAATACAAAGATCAAGATAATTTTCTGTTCCGTTATGTGTCAGTTTTTTTAAAATAATTTACTATTCTCACCTTTTCATACCTATTGCATTTATTGCAGAATTGATCCCTGGCAGCTGATGGTAATTAATGTACCAGATAACTATTGATTCAACATTTCAGATTTACTTGGTCATCATTCACATGACTTTGACTTTAATCTTCCGCAAAAAGTAATTTAATCATTTCTGTGACAAGGCATCTCCGTTCACATTAATGATCACTATAAGCTAGCTTATGTGCCCTCATTACTAAAATCAGCATCATGGTCAATAACAAAGCAATATATTATCGTAGAGTTAAGTATGCACATAATTACTAAAGCAGAACTGAAAAATGCCAAGCCTTAGCCATAAAGATCTAAGATATCATCAGAGCATTGTAAATAATTAAACTTTTAAACACCCTTGTATTATTTCTCATATCTGAAGGTTATTAGGAAAGCATAATTAAACTTCTGTAAATTTCTACCAATATTTCTAATACCATTTGGGCAAAGGAAAACTGAAGAAACTAATTTTGAAGGATCTCTATACTTACAGAAGATCTAAGCTCAACAGGCCTTATCACCCTACTCTACATCCCCATCTCCTCTGTATTTTCCAACATAGACCTCAGATCAATAGGTGTCAAATATCCATGTCCCAGGGTTATTGCCTACACAGGCCCAGTTTCAACCCTCCAGTGAGACAGTGGGCCATGTGGTACTGTGCATGTGTGGCTTTATTTCTACATAGACATTAACCAAAGAGACAGTTTGACCTAGTTGCAATTGCTACCCTTAAAACTAATAATTATGTGATAAAACTGTAGATGGGCAGTAGATGTCATTTCAAAAGAACCCAGTTATTGCAAACTAATATTTTGGGTGAAATGTAGAAATGGAAACAGAGGGCAAAGCTGCACATACGCAATACATTTGTTCTTTTCTAAAAAAAAAAATTATATTAAAAAAAATGTCTCCAGGAGCAACTGTGTAAAGAAATTACAAAGCCTAACAGTGTCTGGCTAGACAATAAACTTGCAAAGCAACTATAGCAAGTTTAAGTAAGTTGTAGCACTGTATAATTTGCTCTGTTTGGGTACTTTCAAGCAAAGTTTCTACACTCAAGTATCCCCAACAGGTCATGTTTTCAGGCTTACCATTATTTTGCACAGGTGATTTGATCAGTTTCACTGCCTTAGTAATTACCACAGCTGTTTCATCTGAGGAAAATCATGAAAACATGACCTGTTGGGAGTACTTGAGGACTGGAGTTGAAAAACATTGCTTTGATGCATGTGCCAAAGGTTAGACCAGTGTTTCTCAACTCCAGTCCTCAAGGCGCCCCAAGAGGTCATGTTTTCAGGATTTCCATTATTTTGCATAGGTGATTTGATCAGTTTCACTGCCTCAGTAATTACCACAGCCGTTTCATCTGAGGGAAATCCTGAAAACATGACCTGTTGGGGCGCCTTGAGGACTGGAGTTGAGAAACACTGGGTTAGACCACATATTTTTACTGTTATATGGAGCTGTGTTAGTGGGATTTACCCTCACGTCCTGTCAACAACTATTTACCAGAAAGGAGGTGAGGAGAAAAGCAACACAGACAGAAATAAAAATGTTTTTCTTTAGTAGAGTAGGTGAAGGCTAGAATCAGTGTCCTATTTCCTGTCTGGTGAAACTATTTTCAGAAAGACAGGAAGTGAGGTGAAATTTCTTTATGTGAGGTTGTGATCTTAGTAATAGCTTTAGCAAAAATAACTTATTCATCCATCAAAAACATGGTGTTAATGTTCAGACAGTGGTTAATAGCTGTTATATGACCTCCATATGGCTTCATTTCACAAGGCTATTTGTGGTCTATTTAATTAGCAGATATATATATATACCATACGCATAGAAATCAATTTTTATCAGCTCCAACAAGTGTTAAATCTGGCTTAAAGTAATGAGCCCACACAGTCTGCACAATGAAAGCAGAGTTTGTAAAAACTGGCATTAGTATTGTAGATAGTGGATTTAAGGCATGTTATTCATGTCTTTCCGATACGGCTATTCCATGCAGGTAGCAGGTTTACTACATTGGATCATGAATTTTGCCTGTATGACCTAGACAATGTAATTTTCCACCTTATCTGTGGCTCCAGTTTACATATACATGCAAAGCTTCCAAAAGTAGCTGGAAAAATAGCATTGTTTACTGCTATTTTTTAACCACTTCCCTATCGAACATAGTCAAATGACGTCCTTGAATTTGTGCGGGGATATCTGAATGATGCCTGCAGCTACAGATATCATTCTTTCCAGGCATGATAAGAATGATCATAGTGGCAGTTCTGCTGCTTGATCATTCTTATAGGCGTTGGGAGGGGACACCCCCCCTCCCGCCGCCATCCGGTGCTTCTCTGGGCTCTCCCGTGCCATCAGGGGGCCCAGAGAAAGAATCGTCCGGTGCCGGATGACGACGATAGAGATTTCTGGTGACCAGTTGGTCACCAGTCATCTCTATGACCGTCGGAGGCCCGGGTGCAACGTTATCAAGTCACGCCGGGGTTACTGGATGTCAACAAAGCCGCGATCAGCATGAGATCGGTGAATTTTTTTTCTCGATCTCATGCTTTGAAGCCTGGAGGAGAGATGCAGGGTCTTATTGACCCTGCATCTCTCCATAAAGAGGACCTGTCACAATAGATTCCTATTACAAGGGATGTTTACATTCCTTGTAATAGGAATAAAAGTGTCGGGGCTGGGCTCAGCCCTCCTTTTCTGAGCTGGCTGCTCAGCTGTCGGCTAATTGCCAGCTCCCATCTCTCTCCACAGTTACCCAGCTGTTGTTGATTCTGCTCGTCAGTCCTGCCTACTTAAAGTCGTCCAGCTCACTTGATCTCTGCCTTCGCCTTTGTCAACGTCACAGAGACTTTCTCCTGCGTTCCTGCTGAAGACTTCCTTGGCTGACGTTCCTTCTGGCTCCTGATCCTTCTTGCTGTACTACTATGTTTATCTCTGGCTCTCTGACATTTGCTTGGCTGACTACCCGATCCGGTTACTGATCTCTGGCTTGTTTTGACTACGCTTACTCTGTTTACCTTATTATTATTATTATTATTATTAATAAACAAGTGTGATTTAACTTTTCTTCTGTCTCAGTCTGATTCATGGTTCCTGACAAAAAGTGAAAAAAAAAAAAGTAAAAAAAAGTGTAAAAATATAAAAAATTACGTAGAATGAAAAAAATAATAATAATAAAAAAAATTTAAAATGCCCCTGTCCCCAGTAGCTTGCGCTCAGGAGCGAACACACACGCAAGTCCCTCCCACATATGTAAACGCTGTTCAAACCACACATGTGAGGTATCGCCATGTGAGTTAGAGCACGTGCAACAATTCTACCCTGTTTCCCCGAAAATAAGACCTATTGTCGGTGATGGCTGCAATATAAGCCCTACCCCCCAAATAAGCCCTAGTTAAAGTTCTTGTAGGTATTATTTTCAGGGTAGGGCTTATTTTCGGAGAAACAGGGTAGGGCTTATTTGGGGGGTAGGGCTTATATTGCAGCCATCACCGACAATCACGCTAGGTCTTATTTTTGGGGAAACAGGGTAGCACTAGACCTCCTCTGTAACTCTAAAACTGGTAACCTGTAAACATTTTCAAAGTGTCGCCTATGGAGATTTTTAAGTACCGAAGTTTGGTGCCATTCCATAAGTGTGCAATATTTTAAAGCATGGCATATTAGGTATCTGTTTACTCGGCATAACATCATCTTTCACATTATACAAAAAAATTGGGCTAACTTTACTGTTTTGTTATTTTTTAATTCATGAAACAAAAATTATTGCGCAAATACCGTGCAATATAAAAAGTTGCAATGACCGCCATTTTATTCCCAAGGTGTCTGCTAAAAAAACATATATAATGTTTGGGGGTTCTGAGTAATTTTCTAGCAAAAAATTATGATTTTTACATGTATACGAGAAGTGCCAGAATAGGCCCGATATGGAAGTGGTTAAAGCTTTTGGAGCATTATAAATAGGTCCCTACTGGTTATACTTTTAGATATCTGAAACTAGGGAAAGAAAGAAACAGACACACAAATTACAATTTGCACACATTAGGCATTGCCATTGGTGTGTCTACAACTGTCCCAAAGTGTCCAGGTGTGTTACTATTATGACATGACATGAACAGTTAATTCCATATCCATCACCATATTGAAATCTTCCATATACTAGTAGAAGAATTGTCACTATACTCCTAAGAAGGTTTATAAAATATGCTGAGATTTTTTTGTACAGTAGAGTCTAAATTGACAATATAGGGGGTAAGGATTGTATTTTGTAAGTCCCTGTTATGTTTGTGTGCTCCACTTTTTACCCACAGTCCAGAAATACACCAGTAGGTTATTGAATTTTGCCTCAGGTACCTGGGGTATGTGGGTGATGGGTCTGAGAACATGAGCCTGTGGGTGGTGGTGTAGGAAGTATAGAAAAGCTATAGAAGTATAGAAAAGCTTGATTAAAAAAAAGTAAATATATGTCTATTTTGAATACCCAGCCATGTGCAGGGTATTTAAAAAAAACAAAAAACACGATTTTGCATGTGCTTAGATGATTGAAGTGAGAATGTATTTACTACATTCACTAAGGTAAAAGAACATTCACCATACTATATGGACATTCTCTACCACTTAAGTAATACAACCCCATATACTGATATGAACTGTAAAAAATAGAAAACATTTTGTAACACATAAGTAGTACATAAACGTTAAAAAAAATATTATTTAACAACATCATTACTGTGCACTGTTTAATCTTTGCTGAGGCTATGCCAATTGTTTGAACACATTTTAATATAAAACTACTGATTCAATTACATTTTAATGTATAACTTTGGGCATATAACTCTCCACTCGCCACATCCAAAGCCCTCTGATCATTATGCTACACATATCTTTTTTTTGCAGTCTTCTAACTTGTCTGGTAACATCCATGCATCTTCCTCTTCTTATTCAGGAGGCAGTAAAGGGTGGGTATAAATTCTGGACTGAACAGCACATGTGTAAGGATGTTTGAGCATTGCTCACTCCTGGTGTACTGTTAGCTTAGCCTGTAGGATGACGAACCATATGGGGGGGAGCTTGTAACCATAAGGCTTGGCTCATAGGAACGGGGCAGTCTAAAGAGAACTACTGGCACAGAACCCAGAAGGAATTTTTTTTACACAGAAGGGGAAGAACTAACCAGAGTTCCACTTTAATATATGAAATTGTCATTTGTAGACATACATATTTACAATAGTTTACTTTAATAAATGGCATGATATTCTGTTTAGCTTTATGAAGTTATGTATTCTTTCTAGGGTTGCCTAATACATTTAACAATAGTGTGTTTAATGAGCAATTTAATTCATTTACATTTTCTGCTCACTGTGGGAATTTAAATTGCAGACATTATTGTGGAGGACAGAGTGCATTGCAAAAATATATAGCTCTTTTAAATAATGATCTTGTTTAACCAGTATCCCACGACAAGAATCAATATTCAGGCCATACCACTTGCATTAATTTACTGTTGGTTTGCCACTAAATCCTGTAACAGTCCCACTTATTTGGCACTAATTATTAACCTTGACTATAACCTAAGAAATAAATAACAGAAAGAAAAGCTTATTTTCATGATGGGTCACTTATTTTAACAATAGTGTTAGGGTAAGATTATTTAATATATTGTACTTAACAAGATAAATGAACCAATTTACCTGCTTCCTCTTTTTTTCAAATGAAACAGACCATTTTGCTAAATTATAATGATACTTAGCAGATTAACATAAAGTTGCGCTTCCCTTAATGTCTTATTTACCCTCTCGTCGTACTTTTACTCTTTTTTTCAACTTCTACCATCTCTGCAATAATTGCCCAGTTCTTTATTTATGTTTCTCTAATGCTTGCTTATATTCCATAATAGCAAGACCATAAATAAATGTTTCAGCTTACCACCCTCAATCCTCAGCATATTGCCCTGTAAACTAAATTATCCAAAGTCTCAACTCTGTGTAAAAAAAAAAAGAAATTGATTATTGGAAAATCACTAGCTTTGAGAAACATTACTTATCTTAACATAAATGATGTCAGATATACCAGATATTTAGATCCAAAAACAAGGGAAAAAAAGGAAAAGTTCCAAAGCACTGTAATGAGAAAAGGTGTATAATTAGAGCTCTGGTTACACCGGGAACATAAAGATAGGGATACACAGGCAATTTTTGACCTGGGAGATAGAAAAATGGAAATGAACAAGAACAATGTCATTTGACATCATCTATAAGATTCTTAAATGAGTGATAGTTCATCACTTAATCGACTACTTCCATTCAAGACTATAGAAGAGAAGAGAGCAGATTAAGTGCTAATAATTTCTGATTTGTTATTGCATTGTGGGATTTTGCAGTTGTGGGACATCAATCACCTAAATAGTTTTTAACCACCTCAATACAGGGCACTTACACCCCCTTCCTGCCCAGGCCATTTTTTTGCTTTCAGCACTGTCACACTTTGAATGACAATTGCGCGGTCATGTAACCATGTAACCAAGTGAAATTGTTATAATTTTCTTCACACAAATAGATCTTTCTTTTGGTGGTATTTCATCACTCCTGGGTTTCTTATTTGTTCCTAAAAATAAAAAAGACCAAAAATTTGGAAAAAATAAAAAAGTTTTTCTTAGTTTCTGTCAGTAAATTTTGTAAATAAGTAATTTTTCTCCTTCACTGATGGGTGCTGATGAGGTGACACTGATGTGTACTGATAGGCTGCACTAATGGGCACTGATGAGGTGGCACTTATGGGCACTGATGAGGCGGCACTTATGGGCACTGATTAGGTGGCACTGATGAGGAGGCAGTGCCCCGATTACATACCTAGCTGTCCCCTGTGAGGAGATGCCGCTGATCGGATCTCCTCTCCTCACACTGTCTGTGTGAGGCCAGGAGCGCCGATTACCGGCATCTCTGTGTTTACATGTGACCGGCTGAGATTGGACACAGCTGATCACATGGTTAAAGAGCCACGGCTCTTTACACAGATCGGGGCCGCAAGTGGTTAAACACAAAATCTAAAACATAAACGAATGCAGCTTACCAGTCTCTAAATGCGGTAGCTGCTTTAGTTCTTTTTCTTTTATTAGGCTTTTATCTCTTTATTTTCACCAGATGATCTGGCCTGTAAGTCTATTTTCCAACTTCTTCTTTACAGGCAAAGCTGCCCAACAAAAATGGCAGTTAGAGGGTTGAGACAAACCATTTAACAATGTCAGGGATGCTTACATCAGTTCATTTTTATTAATTTATGTAAAACCTTTGTCTCAAAAGGAACAAAAAAAAACTGGTGCTGTAACTGATAAAAAAGTGTTTTCTGAAGTTGGCATTAACATGGAAGTTCAAGCTGACAGATACTGGGAACAGGAACACAAAGACACACAAGACAACTAGGAATAAGTAGCAATACAAACAGACAAACAGGAATCACTAAGAGCAGGTAGAGGTGTACAGTGATATTGAGCAGGAAACAGACTAGAAATATGCTTGGAGAGACAGGGACAATCTACTAGGAATAGCTGTTTAGATATAAACATGCAATATACTGTATCTGCCTAATCAAAAATAAATGTTTGATAAATTAAATGATTGTTCCACTTCCCCCCATACTACCATCTTAACCTGTTTGATCTGCAGTTGCCATGGTGCTACACATGTGATCAGTTATGACACCAGCCATTTGATAACTTAGCAGTTGGGTTAATAACACAAACAACTGTGGCAATTATTTATGGCATGTCCTAATTGTAACTGTTTGGGAAAAACCCATACATTTATGGGTTGAGTATCACTTTAAAATGTTAGTCTGATCCATTTAACTTTGCTAATGCATCTAATGCCGCGTACACACGAGTGGACTTTTCGACCGGACTGGTCCGACGGTCTATATGACGGACTTTCGCCGGACTTCCGACGGACTTTCCGAACAAACTGACTTGCCTACACACGATCAAACCAAAGTCCAACAGATTCGTACGTGATGATGTACGACCGGACTAAAATAAGGAAGTTGATAGTCAGTAGCCAAAAGCTGCCCTAGCGTTGGTTTTCCTCCGTCGAACTAGCATACAGACGAGTGGAATTTTCAATAGGAAGATGGGTCCGGCGGAGTTCCGACATAAAGATTTGAAACATGTTCCAAATCTAAAGTCTGTCAGATTTTTGACCGAAAAAGTCCGCTGCAGGTCCGATGAAGCCCACACACGGTCAAATTGTCCGCCGCAGTCAGGTTGAAAAGTCTGCTCGTGGGTACGTGGCATTACACTAACTTATCCACCAGTTGACAACATTGTTGTCCAAGAGTGTCTCTGTTACTCTTTCATAGACTAATGCAGGAATCACATGTTGGCCATGTTTTTATCAATAGTATGTAAACTCTTGGAGGGGATGATAAGGGACTATATACAAGATTTTAGTAATAAGAACGATATCATTAGCAGTAATCAGCATGGATTCATGAAGAATCGTTCTTGCCAAACCAATCTATTAACCTTCTATGAGGAGGTGAGTTGCCATCTAGATAAAGGAAGGCCCGTAGACATGGTGTATCTGGATTTTGCAAAAGCATTTGACACAGTTCCCCATAAACGTTTTGCTGTACAAAATAAGGTCCGTTGGCATGGACCATAGGGTGAGTACCTGGATTGAAAACTGGCTACAAGGGCGAGTTCAGAGCGTGGTGATAAATGGGGAATACTCAGAATGGTCAGGGGTGGGTAGTGGGGTTCCCTAGGGTTCTGTGCTGGGACCAATCCTATTTATTTTTTTTTATAAACGACCTGGAGGATGGGATAAACAGTTCAATCTCTGTATTTGCAGACGATACTAAGCTAAGCAGGGCAATAACTTCTCCGCAGGATGTGGAAACCTTGCAAAAAGACCTGAACAAATTAATGGGGTGGGCGACTACATGGTAAATGAGGTTCAATGTAGAAAAATGTAAAATAATGCATTTGGGTGGCAAAAATATGAATGCAATCTTTACACTGGGGGGAGAACCTCTGGGGGAATCGAGGATGGAAAAGGACCTGGGGGTCCTAGTAGATGATAGGCTCAGCAATGGCATGCAATGCCAAGCTGCTGCTAATAAAGCAAACAGAATATTGGCATGCATTAAAAGGGGGATCAACTCCAGAGATAAAACGATAATTCTCCCTCTTTACAAGACTCTGGTCCGGCCGCACCTGGAGTATGCTGTCCAGTTCTGGGCACCAGTCCTCAGGAAGGATGTACTGGAAATGGAGCGAGTACAAAGAAGGGCAACAAAGCTAATAAAGGGTCTGGAGGATCTTAGTTATGAGGAAAGGTTGCGAGCGCTGAACTTATTCTCTCTGGAGAAGAGACGCTTGAGAGGGGATATGATTTCAATTTACAAATACTGTACTGGTGACCCCACAATAGGGATAAAACTTTTTCGCAGAAGAGAGTTTAATAAGACTCGGGGCCACTCATTACAATTAGAAGAAAAGAGGTTTAACCTTAAACTACGTAGAGGGTTCTTTACTGTAAGGGTGGCAAGGATGTGGAATTCCCTTCCACAGGTGGTGGTCTCAGCGGGGAGCATTGATAGCTTCAAGAAACTATTAGATAATCACCTGAATGACCGCAACATACACGGATATGTAATGTAATACTGACACATAATCACACACATAGGTTGGACTTGATGGACGTGTGTCTTTTTTCAACCTCACCTACTATATAAATCTATATGTCTGTTTTTCTCAGTTTATGAGTGCATTTGTAACATACATTTGAGCATGTTGACATGCGTTTTCATTATGCATTGCAGTGTGATGCTTTTTTGGTTTGGCCAGTGAAAATAATTTGCTGCAGTAACATCTTTATATGGACCAGCAATGCATGGAAATGCATTCAAACTCACTATATGCGTATTTTCATGCATTGCTATAGCCTTTTATGGGCCTCACAGTGCATTAAAAGCACATAAAAATGGACATGCCTCATTTTGACAAGCACACTGCAACACACTGCAATGCAATGCACCCTGTGAACAGCCTTACTAGGTAACATGTGTTCCTATGACATATCCATTGTTTTGTGTTCCAACTCGAACATTAAATGTGGGGTATGAAAGGGGCCTTAAGAATTGGTAAGTTGCAATATATAACATTTTTATTTTTGACTTTAGATATGCTTTAATCATACTACTGATATTTTAGTAAGATGGGTGACTGAGCTACTAAAACTCACTTATACAGCCCAAGCATTAGTGAATTTTTGCCGACCTCAACCCTTGGAGATATACCATTTTGTATTTCATTAACTAACTTGTACACATGGATAGAAAGTGGTAATGGACAATCCTATAAGAACTTACGCTGTCCCACACATAGGGCTCCTCAAAGTCTAATAAACACAGGTTAACAGTTCGGATAAATATTCACAGTGAAATTTATTTATGGGCAATAGAGCATATCCTTTTGCCTCTATTTAGTAGGCTATTTAGTGACAGACTACAAAGTAAAGCCATAAAGCTGTGTAAATGGCCTATAAATGTCTGTCCCCACTATTACACGTGACTGTATTATTGTTACAAACTACTTCATGGCTATGAATTAGAATGTCTGAACCTTGTTGGATTTCTTATGGTCTGATTTAGGAGAATGAATATTACTATCCTCTCACTTACAAACACTACACTGTGCTCTGAATTTTACAAGTGGTTCATAAAATGTAGGCCTTGATGTGAAGTCTGTAGTGTCCTAAAGAGTGTTCTCTGCATAACACTGTAGAGAGCACTCTGTGATTGGAGGAGAGGACCTCCTGGGAACTCCTAGCTTTTTTTTCCATCCATTCATATAACTGGATATCAAGATGCTTTATAAATGTGCTGACATTTTTTTTTAAAGTGCCAATATAGTCATAATAATATCATACTGCTGCTTTATAAATTAGTCCCTAAATATTTGCAATGTCATCTGCAGTTTTTTTTACATAGTAACATACATTTAGCTATGCGTTCCTGTTTCCCTGTTTTTCCCTGTTTTGATTATGCTCATTTGTATTAGGCACCTTTCACGCGAGCGTTCTGTTTATTTTTTTTTTTTATCCATCTGTTGAGGGATAAAAAACGGACAGCAATGCATTCCTATTGGCAAGCAGATGTAAATGAAAAATAAATGAAAAAATTCTAGTATGTATCCTAACTTTTGCACAAACAAATCAATATACGCTTATTGGAACTTTTTTACCAAAAATATATAGCAGAATATATATTGGCCTAAATTCATAAAGAAATTATATTTTTCAATTTTTTTATTGGATATATTTTATAGCAGAAAGTAAAAAATATAGTTTTTTTTTTTTTTAAATGGTAAGATTTTTTTTGTTTATTGCGCAAAAAAACCCAAAAAAACAAAGGTGATCAAATACCACCAAAAGAAAGCTCTATTTGTCGGAAAAAACGACATAATTTTAACTCCTTCCCGCCGAGTGTACGCACATATGCGGCCTCAGCTTTAAGGGGTTATACCAGGATAATATACTAAAAGCTGCTTGGCTGTTATCCTAGAGGAGTGAGAGGGGACGGGAAACGGCTTCGTTCCAGTCTCCTTTTTTGTCACAACGGTTTACTCGGCTGCCAATGGCGCCAATTTTTAAAAAATTACAGTATTCAGAATCGCCGTTTTTGTCGATCAGAATACTTTGAAGTGCAAAGGATGGATTTGGGGTCTTTTAGACCCCCGATTCCTCCATAAGGAGTACCTATCATCACCTATTACTGTCACAAGGGATTTTTACATTCCTTGTGACAGCAATAAAAGTGATAATTTTTTTTTTTTTTAAGTGACAATGTAAAAAAATAAAAATAAATAAGAATTTTTTTTTTTAAAGCGCCCCCCGTCCCCGCGAGTTCGCACAGCAAAGAAAACGCACACGCAAGTCGTGCCCGCATATGTAAATGGTGTTCAAATCACACATGTGGGTTATCACTGCGATCGTCAGAGCGAGAGCAATAATTCTAGCACTAGACTTCCTCTGTAACTCTAACCTGGTAACCGTTTTTTTTTTTTAAAGCGCCGCCTATGGAGATTTTTAGGTACCATAGTTTGTCGTCATTCCACGAGTGTGTAAAATTTCAAAGCATGACATGTTGGGCATCTATTTACTCGGCGTAACATCGTCTTTCATATTATACAAAAAAATTGGGCTAATGTTATTGTTTTTTATTTTTAAAATTCATGAAAGTGTCTTTTTTCCTAAAAAATTGCATTTGAAATACAGCTGCACAAATACAGTATGACATAAAACATTGCAACAATCACCATTTTATTCTCTAGATTCTCTGCTAAATATATATATATATATATATATATATATATATATATATATATATATATATATATATAATGTTTGGGGGTTCTAAGTAATTTTCGTGCAAAAAATGCGGATTTTAGCTTGCAAGCAACAAATGTCAGAAATAGGCTAAGTCATGAAAGGGTTAATTTGGGTACAGCATTGCATGACCATGCAATTGTCAGTTAAAATAAGCCTAATTGCTTTCAGTAATTAGAAAGGAATCCTGCCCCTTGTCAGTGCAAATTAATATCAGCTGGTTCAGTCTCAACTGCAGTCCTATAAAAAGGTGTCTCATTACCAAGGTGTCACACAAGAAACATTTCATGGTGGGTAAAATCAAAGAGCTCCCTGAAGATCTTCACAACCTTAGTGTTGCAAAGCATATTGATGGCATTGGTCAAAGAAGGATTTCTAAACTTCTGAATGTTCCAGTGAGCACTGTTGGGGCCATAATCCGGAAGTGGAAAGAACATCATTTCACCATAAACCGGCCACGACCAGGTGCTCCTTGTAAGATTTCTGACAGAGGAGTGAAAAGATTTATCAGAATAATACAATACTTCTTTTACCCACTGTATATAATGTGGTGATTATATTGTAGGTAATATTATAATGTAAGAATAATTGTGTAACAATGGTCATTGGTTTGTTGTATCTACATCTAACCTCACATGTTATAATGCCTAATGAAGCCCATATACAAACACTGCACTTTTTGCATGTGGTATGTGAATAAAATCAAAATACTCTCTTAAAAAAGAAGCATTGGTTTCATTCACTGTCAGTCACTGGCTCTGTCCTCTGACTCTCCAGCGCTCCCTGGAGTATTGGGCTGTGGAGGGGACAGAAGTGGCTGGTTCAGGCTCTCTGAAGCTCACTGAGAGACTGAGCCAGCTGCTGGTTCAGGCACCTGGGTGTATCCTGATCATATAGTCGGGATCGTTCATAAGCCCAGACTGGCTCTGTGATGTCAGCTGGCTGAAACTGGGTCACGGGAGTACAGAACAAACTCCACTCCTGTGATCCATAGGAAAACTACAGCCAAAAAAGCATTGGCTATACTTCTCCTTTAAAGTGCAGTTGCGCTTCGGATTTCTTGTTAAGATTGAAATGGATATGCAGATCATCTACTACCTGGTGAGCTTCTCCAGAAAGGTTTTTGTATTTTACAAACAAAAGGATTATGACTATTGTATTGCTCCCTGCAGTCAGAACAACCCACAGTATCAAAAGTATCACTGAACTCCTGCTGCACCAATATTCCTGACTGCATTCAAAAGTAAGGCTGCAGTCTTCAGGAAAAAAATACCTGTGTTGACATGAGAAAAATATTTAGGCTGCCATGGCTGATCTGAAAAATGTTCCCTGCCTTTGGTGATCTTCTGACAGCAAAGCTTTCTGGGGCACTTAACAGCATGCTGGTTTTAGGGCAGCGACCCACAAAGTACTGAAGCCAAAGGCTCAGTGTTACACCCAGACAACTACCATTTTTGTGTTATGCCCCGTACACACGATCGGATTTTCCGATGGAAAATGTGTGATAGGACCTTGTTGTCGGAAATTCCGACAGTGTGTAGGCTCCATCACACATTTTCCATAGGAATTTCTGACACACAAAGTTTGAGAGCAGGCTATAAAATTTTCCGACAACAAAATCCGATCGGTTAAATTCCGATCGTGTGTACACAAATCTGACGCACAAAGTGCCACGCATGCTCAGAATAAATTAAAAGACGAAAGCTATTGGCTACTGCCCCGTTTATAGTCCCGGCGTATGTGTTTTACGTCACTGCATTCAGAACGATCGGATTTTCCGACAACTTTGTGTGACCATATGTATGCAAGACAAGTTTGAGCCAACCTCCGTTGGAAAAAATCCATGGATTTTGTTGTTGGAATGTCCTATTAATGTCCGACCGTGTGTACAGGGCATTAGAGGTTTCTCATCTTATAATTTAAAGTGGTTGTAAACCTCCTGAAACACAGTAGCAGCGCCATTGGCTCCCTCTGCTGACAATCAAAGTCAGTTAGCCAATCAGGAGAACGTGGGGGAGGGGCCGAACTGCAGCTCTGTGTCTGAATGCACAGAGCTGCAGCTCGGCTTGGGTGTCCTCATAGCAAGCCGCTTGCTGTGGAGGCACTCAACAGGAGGGAGGGTCCAGGAGCACCGAAGAGGGACCCAAGAAGAGGAGGATCTGGGCTGCTCTGTGCAAAACCACTGCACAGAGCAGGTAAGTATATGTTTGTTATTTTTATAGAAAAAAAACCTAGACTTTACAATCACTTTAAGGTGGGGTACACATTATAGGAAAATCGGGCGAACGATTGTTCGATTTTTCTCGTTGTTTCACAGCAAATCGGAACCGATGAATGAAAATTCTCGTACGAAAAAGTTTTTTTTTTTTCATCATGCGCAGTTTTTCTTTTCTGATTTTAGGAAAGCGGTACACATTAAACAAATATTGTTCATTCTGTTCCCATAGGAGAAACATGTTGGAGTCTGTCCCTTCGGGAATTTTCCTACAACAATTCGGAATCGGCTGTTGAGAGTTGTGTATATACTATAGGAAAATTGTACGAAAATTCTTTGGACGAAAATGCTCTCCCGATATTTTCCAGATATATACACTCTGAAGTGTGAAGGTGCAAGAATTGAGCCTGATCTGAGGTGTGAAGGTACAGAAATTGGGCCTGATCTGAGGTGTGAAGGTACAGAAATTGGGCCTGATCTAAGGTGTGAAAGTACGGGAATTGGGGTGGTCTAAGGTGTGAAGGAATTTGGGCTGATCTGAGGTGTGAAGGTGCAGGATTTGGATCTGATCTGAGGTGTGAAGGTACAGGAATTGGGGTGATTTGAGATGTGAAGGTGCAGGAATTGGGGCTGATCTGAGGTGTGAAAGTGAAGGAATTGGGACTGATCTGAGGCATGAAGGTGAAGAAATTGGGGTAATCTGAGCAACAAGGGTGCAGGATTTGGGGTGATCTGAGGTGTGAAGGTGCAAAAATTGGGGTGATATGAGGTGTGAAGGGGCAGTAATTGGGACTGATCTGAGGTGTAAAGGTGCAGGAATTTGGGCTGATCTGAGGTGTGAAGGTTCAAGAATTGGGCCTTGATCTGAGGTGTGAAGGTGCAGGAAATGGGGCTGATCTGAGGTGTGAAGGTGCAAGAATTTGGCCTTGATCTGAGGTGTGAAGGTGCAAGAATTGGGCCTTGATCTGAGGTGTGAAGGTGCAGGAATTGGGCCTTGATCTGAAGTGTGAAGGTGCAGGAATTGGGGCTGATCTGAGGTGTGAAAGTGCAGGAATTGGGCCTGATCTGAGGTGTAAAGGTGCAGGAATTGGGCCTGATCTGCGTTTTGACGGTACAGGAACTGGGCCTGATCTAAGGTGTAAAGATAAAGGAATTGAGGTAATCTGAGGTGTAAAGGTGCAAGAAAT
Source organism: Lithobates clamitans (assembly GCA_037952925.1). Classification (NCBI taxonomy): domain Eukaryota; kingdom Metazoa; phylum Chordata; class Amphibia; order Anura; family Ranidae; genus Lithobates; species Lithobates clamitans. Next base: position 592,618 of record JBBGZY010001336.1, on the reverse strand, counting down.
GGGCCTGATCTGGGGTGTGAAGGTGTAGAAATTGGGCCTGATCTGAGGTATGAAGGTACAGGAATTGGGCCTGATCTGAGGTGTGAAGGTGCAGGAATTGGGCCTGATCTGAGGTGTGAAGGTGCAGGAATTGGGGCTGATCTGAGGTGTGAAGGTGCAGCAATTGGGGTGATCTGAGGTGTGAAGGTGCAGGAATTGGGCCTGATCTGAGGTGTGAAGGTACAGGAATTGGGCCTGATCTGAGGTGTGAAGGTGCAGGAACTGGGCCTGATCTGAGGTGTGAAGAGGCAGGAATTGGGGCTCATCTGAGGTGTGAAGGTGCAGGAATTGGGGCTGATCTGAGGTGTGAAGGTACAGGAATTGGGCCTGATCTGAGGTGTGAAGGTGCAGGAACTGGGCCTGATCTGAGGTGTGAAGAGGCAGGAATTGGGGTCATCTGAGGTGTGAAGGTGCAGCAATTGGGGTGATCTGAGGTGTGAAGGTGCAGGAATTGGGGCTGATTTGGGATGTGATTGGCACATTCATTTCAACCTTACAATACTTACCTTACAGCACACCTCTATTGGAACAAGAGTAAGTTATCATTGATCCTTAGAAGCTCAATGTTCATTTCATACTATTATTTAAGCTCTTATCGTGATTGAGAATGTAAAGTTGACTTTTTTATTTATATAACCGGCACTCCCTGCTCAAAAGGTTGCCTACCCCCCTTTTGCATTCAGTTTTGCATGCAGTTGTGGGAGATTTCGTTTTCGCTTTTATAACGTTATTTTAACGTCCAGTGTGCATGAGGCCTAAATGGTGTATAAATCAAACTACATAGCTAGGGAGAGAAATACACATAAAAGCAAAAATGCAGAAAGATCATTTTATGGTTTAACAAGTGAAACTTTATAACCCTTCCTATTGTATTTATGCTTTTAGCTGTGTATGCTCAGAAAGTGAACACTTACAACCATACAGGCTTATAGTGAAAACAGAAGGATAAATAGTCATAAACTAAAGCCAAGAAAGAATAGAAACTAACACTCTTATTTATAACATGCTATTTAATACAAGCTCCAGTGTCACCTCTTTTAGGTGTGTATCCAATAACCCTTTCATAGCCAGTCATGAGTTTCGGGTTCATCAATACTACAGGTTTGAGGTGGACCAGCTCCAGCAAGTTTATGTGGGAATTTGAGCTATGAAAAAAAATATTTCCTGAATGGTCAAGCTCAGGGGTGTCCATTTGTGGCCCAAATCGTCTATGAATGTGGCCCAGCACAAAATCATAAAATACTTTTTAAATTTTGATTTTTTTGGGGGGGTATTTTTTGTAAAAAAGCATTCACACCTAACAAACACATGCGGCCGAAGAAGAATTTGACAGTGTCTCTTTACTGGACTTTTATAAGTTTTATCTTCCCAAAGAAAAATATCCCACTCTTCACAATCACACCTAATTCATGCCATCTGTTTTCAGCAGCCCCTCAATTTGTGAACAATTATTTTCATTAATGAAGCACAAGAAGGGCAAAATTAGAACCGAAATATCTGGTGAGCACCTTGAGAATTTATTGAGAATTGCTATTACATGCATCAAACTGGACATTTATACATTAGTTTATCAAAAACAGTGTTAAATATCACACTAGATTTATGTTGCCCTCTTTTACTTTTATAATAAAAAAATCTTACAAAAAAAGTTTTATTACTCAGATAGATACATTATCTGGAGTAATGGAAAAAAGTATTTGATCCCCTGCTGATTTTGTATATTTGCCCACTGACAAAGAAACAATCAGCCTATAATTTTAATGATAGGTTTATTTTAGCAGTGAGAGACCGAGGAAAAACAAAAAAAAAACAGAAAAACGCATTTCAAAAACGTAAATTGATTTGCATTTTAATGAGTGAAATAAGTATTTGACCCCTTCACAAAGCATGACTTAGTACTTGGTGGCAAAAACCCTTGATGGCAATAACAGAGGTCAGAAGTTTCTTGTAGTTGGCCACCATGTTTGCATACACCTCAGGAGGGATTTTGTCCCACTACTCTTTGCAGATCCTCTCCAAGTCATTAAGGTTTTGAGGTTGACGTTTGGTAACTCGAACCTTCAACTCCCTCTACATAATTTCTATGGGATTAAGGTGTGGAGACTGGATAGGCCACTCCAGGACTTTAATGTGCTTCTTCTTGAGCCACTCCTTTGTTGCCTTGGCTGTGTGTTTTGGGTCATTGTCATGTTGGAATACCCAACCATGACCCATTTTAAATGCCCTGGCTGAGGAAAGGAGGTTATCACCCAAAAGTTGACGGTACATAGCCCCGTCCATCGTCCCTTTGATGTGGTGAAATTGTCCTGTCCAGTTAGCAAAAAAAAAACATCCATCGCTCACTGTTAAAATAAACCAACCTTTTGTCATTGGGCAAATGTACAAAATCAGCAGGGGATCAAATAATTGTTCCCCTCACTGTATATCAGTGATCATTAACTTGTGATCTGTGCAACTTTTCTGCTCATCAGCTATCCTTATTGTTAGTGAATTTTATGTGTGGCCCAAGACAATTTCTCTTCTTCCAATGTGGCCTAGGACGGTCAAAAGGTTTCGACACCCCTAACCTAGAGTTTTGGATGGGTTACACCAAGGCTCTGTCCTAAGACCAATTCTGTTTAACTTGTTCATAAATTATATAGAGGTTGGAATAAATAGTTAAATTTCAGTGTTTGCACATGATATAAAGCTAAGCAGGGCAATACCTTTACAACAGAATATAGCAACTTTACAAGAAGACCTAGTTAAAATAGATAGGTGTGCAAAGATGGCAGATGAAGTTTACTATAGAAATATGTAATGTAATATACTTGGGAGCTAAAAAAAAAAAAACAATATTGCAAGCTACTCACTGAGGAGGGGGGTTCCTCTGGGGAAATTAAGGAAGGAAAATGATCTAGGGGTCCTGGTAGATCACAGGCTCAGCAAAAGCATGCAATGCCAAGCTGCAGCAAGCAAGGACAGGTGACTATTTGCATGCAAATCTATAATTCTGTCAAAACTCTGTTCAGCCACATCTTGAGTATGCCATCCAGTTCTGGTTACCAATCCTCAGGAAAGATGTGCTAGAACTGGAGAAAGGGCAATCAAGCTACCATATATACTCAAGTATAAGCAGACTTTTTCAGCACATTTTTTATGCTTATACTCAAGTGAGGGTCTCCCGCTGTGTCATGCAGTCTTAACTGTTCGGCAGCTGTCCACTGTAACAAAGCCCTGCCTCCTCCTCGGCCATGATAGACATTGAACACCGATACAATGCTGGGAAACTGAATCAGTGTTCTGTCTATCATGGACAAGGATGAGGTGGGGCTTTGTTACAGGGGACAGCCGCCAGAACTAAGACTGCAGTGATGCATGACACCGCGGGAGACTGTTTGTAATCAAAGGCACAGGTGGGCACAGTGAGGCTGCAGATGGGCACAGTGAGACTGCAAATGGGCACAGTGAGGCTGCAGGTGGTCACAGTGAGGCTGCAGATTGGCACAGTGAGGCTGCAGATGGGCACTGATGAAACAGATGGGCACAGTGAGGCTGCAGATGGGCACAGTGAGGCTGCAAATGGGCACAGTGAGGCTGCAAATGGGCACAGTGAGGCTGCAGGTGGGCACAGTGAGGCTGCAGATGGGCACGGTGAGGCTGAAGATGGGCACAGTGAGGCTGCAGATGGGCATTGTTTATCAGTAGCTGCAGAATTTCCCACCCTAGGCTTATACTCGAGTCAATACATTTTCCCAGTTTTTTGTGGTAAAATTAGGTGCCTCGGCTTATATTCAAGTCGGCTTATACTCGAGTATATACGTGTAGCGCCCCGCTCCTGTTGACCAGGTGCTTGTATGTAAATTTAGTTTTTGGCTGAGCTGTAACCAGCTCAGATTGAATGTATATAGTTTACTGGATCTGTTCTGGAATTGACTTGGTTGTGCAGTTCCCACTGTTGCTAGTAGGTGTCACTGGTACCACAGGACAGTGTGCGAATAACAACTTAGTGAAACTGTAATAAATATTCTTTTTCCAGAAACAGTCCAGTAGGAGGTTCCTTCCGCTGTGCATTCTGGGAGAGAGTATTTATGGGGCAGATGCCATGTGCTTTGGGGAGTCCTGACCTCGTGGCCCTCCAGGCCTGGAGGCTACGTCACTGCAGCTGTGCAAGTAGGCCCAGAAGCCTGTCTGGGGCCTACTACTTCTAAGGTGGTCCTTAGGCTGTCTTGTCTGTTTGGAAGAAGCCGAGCTAAGCTGAGGAAATCCAGGGGAGGACCCTTGCTGGAGAGAGCCAGGATGAAGGCTGGTCTCTCAGAAGGGCCTGGTAACTTACTTGGAGGATGCACCTACATCAAATCTACCCTCACAGTATCGCCGGATGGCTTAAAGGTTCTGGTACTGTGAAGAAGCTGCTCTACAATTCAATCAAGGTAACTAACTGTCTGGCTGTTAAGTTTGTGAGAGAGACTTATCCAGGCGTATACTGATTGCTTATGCCCTGTACACACGATAGGATTTTCCGATGGAAAATGTGTGATAGGACCTTGTTGTCGGAAATTCCGACTGTGTGTAGGCTCCATCACACATTTTCCATAGGAATTTCTCGACACACAAAGTTTGTGAGCTTGCTATAAAATTTTCCGACAACAAAATCCGTTGTCGGAAATTCCGATCGTGTGTACACAAATCCGACGCACAAAGTGCCACACATGCTCAGAATAAATTAGGAAACGAAAGCTATTGGCTACTGCTCTGATTATAGTCCCGACGTACTTGTTTTACGTCACTGCGGTCAGAACAATCGGATTTTCCGACAACTTTGTGTGACCGTGTGTATGCAAGACAAGTTTGAGCCAACATCCGTCAGAAAAAATCCATGGATTTTGTTGTCGGAATGTCCGATCAATGTCCGACCGTGTGTACAGGGCATAAGTCTCTGATATGGTGAACTATGCGTAAGGGGTGATGGCAAAGACCCAATTTAAACCAGCAGCTCCTTCGGGGGTCAGTGCTACATACGGTAATAAAGGGACTGGAGGACCTCAGTTATGAGGAACGATTACAAACATTACACTTATTCTACCTGGAGAAGAGACGCTTAAAGGGGAATATAATTGCAAAATACAAATCTAGTTTAGTTTAGTTGGTGGTGTCAGTGGGGAGTGTAGATAAATTCAGAAAACTTTTATAATTGTTTTGTAGTGAGCTCAACATATAGGAACATGGAAAGTGGTAGTGACATAAAAACGCAATTGAGTTAAATTGGATAAGCTGGTGTCTTTAGTCAACTTCACCAACTATGTAACTCTATTGACAATGTGTTTTATCTGTGATAATAAAAGCAAAGGGAATGCTACTGGCAACTGGCATACGTAGAGAAGTGGGGCTTTTAGGTACTGGCGGGTCTGATAAAGAGAATGTGAATCCTTTCTAAATGTCATGTAGGTAGCAAAATGCTGTGTATCTTTGAGAACTTGTGGATGGAAAGAGAAGGGGTTTTTACAATTTTTTGGAAAATGAAGAAAGTAAATAACATTTTGTTTCACAAAGTTGTCATTTTAATAAGTTATTTCCCACTCATGACTTACAATTTCTCACCAAATCCAATTCTTCCACTCCTCTTGAAAATGGGGATACCACATGTGTGAGACTTTTTCACTGCCTAGATGAAGGAGCATCTCTAGTTTTTTTTCAGGGGCATAATTAATGCATCTGATTTCCTTCCTGCCTAAAATCATATAATTTCCTGAGGTCCTGAAGTGGAAAGACGAGCCTACATCCTACAGTAGACCCTCCAAAATCTTTAATGAGATGTTGGAGGGTCTACTCACGGTAAGTCTATGCCGTGAGTGAGTTATTTCTCACTCACGGCATAAACTTACAATTGCTCACCAAATCCAATTCTCCCACTTCTTTTGAAAATGGGGATACCACATGTGTGAGACTTTTTCACTGCCTAGATGCGTAGAAGGAGCACCTCTAGTTTTTTTTAAGGGGCATAAGTAATGCATCTGATATCCTTCCTGCCTAAAATCATATAATTTCCTGAGGCCCTGAAGTGGAGAGACGAGCCTACATCCTACAGTAGACCCTCCAACATCTTTAATGAGAGGAATAGTGAGTCTTTTAAAGATTCTTTTTTTGCCACAAGTTTTTGGAAAATGAAAAAAGAAAATGAAAATATGCTTTTTTACACACAACTGTCAATTTATAAGACATTTCTCACACACAGCATGGGCATACTTGGAATTACACCCCAAAATACTCTCTGCTATTCCTCTAAAGAATGGATATACCACATATGTGAGACTTTTTTGCAGCCTAGCCATATAGAGAGGCCCAAAATCCAAGGAGCACCTTCAGGCTTTCAAGGGGCATACATTTGGCAGGAGGGCCCTGCTCATAGAGCTTACATTCTAAAGGGAGGGGGTGGTGGTACAAAAGGTAATAGATGCAGGGAATGATTCGATTGGCGGTGACTCGGGGACAGTTGTTAGGTGGGCGTGGGATAGGTTTCCCTGAATAAGTGAGTTTTCAGGGATCTCCTAAAGGTGGACAGGTTAGGGGCTGATCGGATATACCAGGGCAGGGAATTCCAGATGGGAGAGGCTCTGGAAAAGTCCTGAAGGTGAGCATGAGAGGAGGTAACAAGGGAGCTAGAAAGCAGGAGGTCCTGGGAGGAGCGGAGGGGACAATTTGGGCGATATCTGCAGATGAGGTTGGTGATGTAGCTGGGGGCAATGTTGTGGTTGGCCTTGTATGTTGTGGCTAGCATTTTGAATTACTACTGTGGGGTAGGGTAAGCCAGTGAAAGGATTAGCAGCAGCATTCATAATAGACTGAAGGGGACATAGCCTGTGTAAGGTTAGGCCATTAAGGAGAGAGTTGCAGTAGTCAAGGCGGGGAAATAATCAAGCAGTGAATAAGTTGCTTTGTGGTGTCGTTAGTCAGGAAGGGTCGAATTCTGGAGATGTTGCAGAGGTTAAGGCGGCAGGATTTAGCCAGTGATTGGATGTGGGGGCTGAAGGAGAGGTCATAGTCAAGGATTACACCCAGCACCCTGGCATGTTTGGAGGGACCAATGGTTGTGCTGTTGATCCTAATGGTAAAGTCATGGGGAGGACCGGGAAGGAGGAAATATTGCAAGCTCAGTTTTAGAAAGATTGAGTTTGAGAAAGTGGTGTGACATCCATACCATATGTCATTCAGTAAGTTTTAGATCCGTGAGGAGATCGAGGGGGTAAGTTGAGGAGTGGAGAGATAGAGCTGGGTGAATGCTAAGTTTAATGGCCAGGAAGTACAGGAGGCTGAACAAATGGTGAACCAAAGATCCCCTATTCCAGGAGTGCAGTTATCCTCAGGTGATGTCTTGTAGGAACATAGGATGTGCAGATGGGTCACTTCAGACAACAGGCAGAGGTGTGGTCAATAAGCAGGCAATGAATTGGTCCAAGCAGCAGGCAGAAATGTAGTTAATAAACAGACTAGGCAGGGGCAATGTTCAACTGGTGTAGCAGTGATCAGGAACACTGTAGCTGCCTGTACTGGCTCTGGTGACACTGTACTGATGTAGCAGCCATTAGGGACATTTTTGATAGTTATACTGGCTCTAGTGACACTAGCACATGTATGGCTGTCGATCAGGAGCATTGTTGCTGGCTGTCCTGGTCTAGGGATGCTGTCAGAGGTGTGGCAGCAATCAGGAATATGGTTGCTGGCTGCACTAGTCTGGCAGCATAGTTGCTGGCTGCACTGGTCTGGCAACACCGGCACTGGTGTGGTGGCAATCAGGAACACTGTTGCTGATTTACACTGGCCTGGCAACACTGGGACTGGTGTGGCTAGTGATCAGAAACACTGTTGCTGGCTGCACTGGTCTGATGACCACTGGGGTGGTGTAGTTGAGATCAGAAACACTGTTAGTGTCTTGCAGTGGTCTGGTGACACTAGGACTCATGTGGTGGTGATCACGAACACTGTTGCTGGCTGCACTGGTCTGGCAACACTTGAAGTGGTGTGGTGGCAATCAGGAACACTTGTCGTTTCTGGATTACAGTGGTCTGGTTACACTGTATTGGTGAGGCAATAATCAGGAACACTGGTTGCTGGCTTAACTGTGTCTGGTGACCAGTTACATTGGCGCTGTATCCTGCTCTATGATCTGCAATGTCTGATGGGCACAGTGTATGGCTGTCGATCAGGAGCATTGTTGCTGGCTGTCCTGGTCTAGGGATGCTGTCAGAGGTGTGGCAGCAATCAGGAATATAGTTGCTGGCTGCACTAATCTGGCAGCATAGTTGCTGGCTGCACTGGTCTGGCAACACCGGCACTGGTGTGGTGGCAATCAGGAACACTGTTGCTGATTTACACTGGCCTGGCAACACTGGGACTGGTGTGGCTAGTGATCAGAAACACTGTTGCTGGCTGCACTGGTCTGATGACCACTGGGGTGGTGTAGTTGAGATCAGGAACACTGTTAGTGTCTTGCAGTGGTCTGGTGACACTAGGACTCATGTGGTGGTGATCACGAACACTGTTGCTGGCTGCACTGGTCTGGCAACACTTGGAGTGGTGTGGTGGCAATCAGGAACACTGGTTGTTTCTGGATTACAGTGGTCTGGTTACACTGTATTGGTGAGGCAATAATCAGGAACACTGGTTGCTGGCTTAACCGTGTCTGGTGACCAGTTACATTGGCGCTGTATCCTGCTCTATGATCTGCAATGTCTGATGGGCACAGTGATCACAGAGCACACCACTGCATGCACTAGAGTGGGGAAAGTGGGAGTGGCTCCTTAAACTTTGCATTTTTGGTCCTAGGCAAACTGGCCACTAGCACCCCATTTTCAAGACAACAAACACAAGGCAAATTTGTGAAAAGCATACAAGCCCTGCCCCTAGATGGTGTGGCCCAACCACTGCTTTGTCCTGCAGAATCTGCTACCCATACTACCACTGTGTGTAGAACCTCTACTTCTCACTTTATGCCTGCCTGACATTTTTTATAAAGGGGATTGCCAAAATGTAATCAAAGCTATGGCAAATGGGGGAATAAACATCTGTTGTTTTGGTGTAGACTATATTATTACATAATTGTGTAGTGACATATTGCAAACAAGTGTGCACTGTCCCTCAGAAGTAAAAAAAAAGGCCCTAGAATAATACAAATAACATACACACCCCACAGGAAAAAAAAACCCTGACACACAAAACCTCAACCCAATTTTTTAAACCAGTATAAAAAAAGGATATATAAACATAAGAAAATAAACGAATGAAAAAAAACAAGAAAATTGAACTGAAAACAATTACACATCCAAAATATATGATTCCAGAATACAGTGTTCCTGAAAATCATACTTTTCCATAATACCAGAATAGAACTTAAAGGCATACCCCAAGCTTGTATTTTAAAGTATTGGTATATTTTCCGGATCACCCTTAAGGTAAATGTCCATGGCATTGCCCAGCAACCCATGCCCTTTTATCATGATAGCTTGCCTATTAGCCTTAAAAATGACAAATATTTTTATGAAGATTTTGCTACCTATATACTTTAACGGGATTCACTGTTTGGATATCACAAATTTCAAAAAGGATTTGATGAAACCCCTTGAAATTTGCTCATCCCTTTGAGCACATGCTAATGAATTGGGATCTCTGCCAGAGACACATTTATGACAGGTACACAATAGCACATACTAATGCACCATCAGCTAAGCGACAGATACGTTCATAATAGATGTACATAAGCACACCCTAATGTAATAGCATCTCTGCCAAAGGCATCTTCATGACAGCTGCATAAAAGTGTACATTAATGTACTAACCATAACAGGAACCACATAACTGCCAAAAATACCATTTGTCAGATAATACGAATACCTATGTTTCATTTGCTTGTTTAAACATCTATTTTCCGCAGATCTGATTGGCTGGCATGGATAAATGCTCAAAACTATGGGGTAATCTATTATAACATTATACATGTCATGTTTTAGTGGCAGAGGGGACAGTGCAGTCAGTATAGTCATCAAAATTAATCAACTAAAATAAATCATTAAATCACAAAGCACATCATAGTACATTATTCAGTACCAGTAAGTATCTGTTATAGTACTTTCGATTCTGGGGAAAAAAATAAGAATTTATATCAGCATTCAAGGTAATAAATATGACTTTGAATGCAATGTATTAGAAAAAAAGGACATGCAAATTTGCCTTCACATTATTCAAATCTTTAATAGTCAGCCTCTACATTCTGCGAATCATAAAAAGCGTTCTTGCTAATATACTGGTTTATATTCTTGCATTGAAATTGGCACATCAGAGAAAAGTTTCTATTTCCGCAAGTATTTAATTCCTAAGAGAACATCTTGCCAATTAAATTTACTGTGCTAATCGTATTACACAAAATATCTACTCTCTCCACAAAGAACTTGTTAACAGTAATTAAATTTTAAGACATTCAATGATGAAAACTGAGCACATGAATACATTGGAACTCTAATTATAAAAACGAAAGATTTCTTATTGAAATGATACTCAAAAAATAAGAACAATGTTTTCCATCAGCACAATAAAAGTCAAAATAAAACAAAATAAGATAATGTAATAAAAACCTATGAGGAGAAGCATCATATACAGACATTAAATAATCTGTGATTTTTTTCTATATAATAGAGACATGCATGGATCCAAATGTTCACCTTCATTAGATTAGACCTTGCATATGGTGCCTGGTAAGATGAGTAAAGTGTATATATATATATATATATATATATATATATATATATATATATATATATATATATCAATTATTTCGCTGTTTCTGGGTGTGGTTTGGCTATGTTGGCATTGCCTCAAATGTGTTACTTTTCATATTGGCCCAGCAATGTTAAAACAAAAAAAAATTGGAAAGGATAAATGCTGAAAGCACCACAACGCTAATTTGTGTTCAGAATTAATTAATTGTATCAGTTATAAACAAAATAATCTAACAAATTTCAGGAGTTTCCAATGTCTCCTTTTATTAGGGCTGGAAAATGATGAAAATAAAATGTAGACTGGGGGTAATTAACACATACCACAAAGAATTGTGGTAGGGTTGATTTTTTTTGGCAAACTGTTCTTTAACAGACATAAACAGCAATAATTTACACAAACCTCCTTTTGTACTGCTTGCACTATGCAATATATTATATAGTACTGACAGCTGCACTTTGTATGGCATATATAGTCCTAACTGCTGGACTATGCTTACACTACATAGTTCTGACCATTGCACTCTATAAGCTATACAGTTCTAAATGCTGCTATCTAAATATTAAATAGTGCTACATCATATATGCTATACATTATGAAGCATAGCAAGCTAAGTATACAGACAAGGCGAGACATTACAGGCCAGGGGATAGATTACCAATTAGAGCACTCAGTATAGCACAGTGGGTGACGCAGGAAGAGAAATGAATGAAAGTGTAGGATTTGTTGCATACATACAGGCAATGTTGTCAGTGGAACTGAATCACATTGAATTTTTCCAGTTTATTTATGAGAAACTGTTGTTACATGTAAGAAAGCTCTGTTAGCACCAAAATTGGTGTAGATTTGTGCTAGGGCAAAAATTTATGCAGCTGCTGTGCACTGTGTCCTGATACAAAACACTTGAAATATGATAAAGCAATAGTGCAGCGCTCTAGTGCTCAACTAAGGCATGCAATTGAACTTTAGTAATCCATGAAGTAAAAAAAAAGGGAAAAAAGTGGTATATTAAAAGTGATCAAAGTCCATAAAAAATAGAAAACATACATTTCAGTGATCATACAGCCGTGATGGAAACAAGAGACTTTAAGAAAGCCAGGTGACACCCTTCACACTCATGCTCTGCTTACCAGACGGAGTGTGACCCCCTAATAAGAGTGGTCAACAGAGGCATTGCTAGGGGGTGGCTACTGGGGCTAAAGCCCCAAATCTAAGGCCCATAGCCCTGAGTCTCTAGGGCAGGGGTCGGCAAGCCCCTGCAGAGCGATCCTGGAAAACCACTCCCCACACCCAAAAGCCAGTCTAATATTCAGCGGCTGTATACGAGAAGCTGTGTGGCTGGTTCCCGCCCACCTCCTTCATGCTGTCATTGGCACTATCAATCTGTGCAGTGAGGGAGTCGGATGCCCTGGGGTCAGACAGCGCAGTAGTAAGTGGCAGCGGCAGTCTTTTATCATTTGGGTCATGGCCAGGCTTCTGTATGTTGAGTGTGCATCTGTTGTCTCTGAGCACTGCTTATAGCTAAGTATCCACGCGACTAGCTGAAGGGGAGACCATGTTGGCTGTGGCTGTGGTTTTTTTTACAGGTTGGTTGTGTAATCAGTGGTGTCACTACAGGGGCAGAGGGCTGCTGTGCTTAAAAATCTCAGTCTGGTATTTTCCTGCCCCTGCCTAATGCAGCTGAAAGTGAACACAGGGAGGAGTCCACTTCCCCACTGCTTGCAGAGAACATAGGCCGGGCTGAGTGCCCAAGTGACAGATAAGAGTGTTCTCTCCCCCTTCGGCTGAGAGGCATGAGAGCAGAGCACCTGGAGCTGCATGCAGGAGTTCTGGATGCCTTTGCCCTACAGATGGTCACTTTATTCCTAGATATTTTGCCTGTTCCAGGTCACAAATCTCTGCATCCCTAACAAGTTTCCTGATGAAATGCTCCCCTGGGATAAGGTCAGCAAAGAGACACAGACAGTGCCAGAGCAGAAAGGAATGTTCAGGTCCAGGACAAGGGGAGGGGAAGGGGGGGGGCCGGGGTGGTGGCAGCCTGGCAGTAAACTACAGTGAACAGTAAAGTTGGGACAGAAGTGACAGCAGCAAACAGAAGAGAGCTTGGAGGAGCAAGCTCTGCTGTATTCCCCCTCCTCCATCTCCCCCCTCTAGTCAGAACAGTGCTGTATTATACATTACTGCCCACTCTGTACTCTGCCCTCCCACTTGCCCTGCACTGTGCCCCTCCTTCCGCTCTGCACTGCACCCACTTGCCCAGCCTGTACTGTACCCTCATGCCTTCCCTGCACTGTACCCTCCTGCCTTCCCCGCACTGTACCCTCCTGCCCACCCCGCACTATACCCTCCTGCCTGCCCTGCACTGTACCCTCCTGCCTGCCCTGCACCTTCCTGCCCACCTTGCACTGTACTCTTCTGCGAGGCCCTGCACTGTACCCTCCTGCCCGACCTGCACTGTATCCTCCTGCCTGCCCTGCACTGTACCCTCCTGCCTGCCCTGCACTGTACCCTCCTGCCTGCCCTGCACCTTCCTGTACTGTGCCCTCCTGCCTTCCTTGCACTGTACCCTCCTGCCCATTATGCACTGTACCCTCCTGCCCATCCTGCACTGTACCCTCCTGCCCATCCTGCACTGTACCCTCCTGCCTGCCCTGCACTGTACCCTACTACCTTCTCTCCACTGTTCCCCTTCTGCCTGCCCTGCACTGTACTCTCCTGCCTGCCCTGCACTGTACCCTGCTGCCAACCATGTACTGTACCCTCCTGCCTGCCCTGCACTGTACTCTCCTACCCACCCTGTACTGTACACTCCTGCCCACTCTGTACTGTCCCCACCAGCCCACAATGTACTGGCTTTGTGAGAAATGCTTTATATCTGGCTTTGTGAGCAATGCTTTATAATTGGCTTTGTGAGTACTGTAAAGCCAGTTATAAAGCATTTTTCACAAAGCCAGTTACAAAGTACTTCTCACTAAGCCAGGTATAATGCATTTCTTACAAAGCCAGTTATAAAAGAGTACTGCTTTATATCTGGCTTTATGATCAATGCTTTATAACTGGCTGTGCTATGCACTGTTATAAAATTCCAAAACTTGTGTATAAACAATAGAAGAAAAAGAATCAACAAACAATACTGTGCAATAAATTTTAATGCAAATATTAATAAAGTGAATAGTGCTTAAAGTGCATATACTGTATTTTAAACATATGTTTACTCATCCAAGTGCATCAATAATAGTAATTCATCAATGAAATCCATTCAAGATATGCAGTGAGTCAAATTCTTGTGATGGTGCTCCAAACCCTTCAATGTGACAGCACACGTGTGCTCCCCCCCCGCACTTAGATATGTAACAATATTTTATATATATACATACACACACATGTACAGTATCTCACAAAAGTGAGTACACCCCTCACATTTTTGTAAAAGTTTTATTCTATCTTTTCATGTGACAACACTGAAGAAATGACACTTTGCTACAATGTAAAGTAGTGAGTGTACAGCTTGTATAACAGTGTAAATTTGCTGTCCCCTCAAAATAACTCAACACACAGCCATTAATGTCTAAACCGCTGGCAACAAAAGTGAGTACACTCCTAAGTGAAAATGTCAAAATTGGGCCCAAAGTGTCAATATTTTGCGTGGCCACCATTATTTCCCAGCACTGCCTTAACCCTCTTGGGCATGGAGTTCACTAGAGCTTCACAGGTTGCCACTGGTGTCCTCTTCCACTCCTCCATGACGACATCACGGAGCTGGTGGATGTTAGAGACCTTGCGCTCCTCCACCTTCCATTTGAGGATGCCCCACAGATGCTCAATAGGGTTTAGGTCTGGAGACATGCTTGACCAGTCCATCACCTTTACCCTCAGCTTTTTTAACAAGGCAGTGGTCATCTTGGAGGTGTTTGGGGTCGTTATCATGTTGGAATCCTGCCCTGCGTTCCAGGTTCCGAAGGGAGGGGATCAGGCTCTGCTTCAGTATGTCACAGTAAATGTTGGCGTTCATGGTTCCCTCAATGAACTGTAGCTCCCCAGTGCTGGCAGCACTCATGCAGCCCCAGACCATGACACTCCCACCACCATGCTTGACTGTGGGCAAGACACACTTGTCTTTGTACTCCTCACCTAGTTCCCGCCACACACGCTTGACACCATCTGAACCAAATAAGTTTATCTTGGTCTCATCAGACCACAGGACATGGTTCCAGTAATCAATGTCCTTAGTCTGCTTGTCTTCAGCAAACTGTTTGCGGGCTTTCTTGTGCATCATCTTTAGAAGAGGCTTCCTTCTGGTACTACAGCCATGCAGACCAATTTGATGCAGTGTGCGGCGTATGGTCTGAGCACTGACAGGCTGACCCCCCATCCCTTCAACCTCTGCAGCAATGCTGGCAGCACTCATACGTCTATTTCCCAAAGACAACCTCCGGATATGACCTGTCCTGGTAAATCACTGTATGGTCTTGGCCACCATGGTGCAGCTCCATTGCAGGGTCTTGGCAATCTCCTTATAGCCTAAGGCCCTAGGCCATCTTTATGTAGAGCAACAATTCTTTTTTTTTCAGACTCTCATAGAGTTCTTTGCCATGAGGTGCCATGTTGAACTTCCAGTGACCAGTATGAGAGAGTGAGAGCGATAACACCAAATTTAACACACCTGCTCCCCATTCACACCTGAGACCTTGTAACACTGACAAGTCACATGACACCGGGGAGGGAAAATGGCTAATTGGGCCCAATTTGGACATTTTCACTTAGGAGTGTACTCACTTTTGTTGCCAGCGGTTTAGACATTAATGGCTGTATGTTGAGTTATTTTGAGAGGACAGCAAATTTACACTGTTATACAAGCTGTACACTCACTACTTTACATTGTAGCAAAGTGTCATTTCTTCAGTGTTATCACATGAAAAGATAGAATAAAATAATTACACAAATGTGAGGGGTGTACTCACTTTTGTGAGATACTGTATATTATATACATGTGTATGCCCACCCAAGCGTATGACTTTCTTTACTTCGCTGCTATGCGCTCTAGCCCCAGATCTTTTGTAGACCTAGGAATGCCCCTGGTGGTCAACATGAGCTCCTATTACAAAGCCAATCCAGCGTCTCTGACAGGCAAGCAGGTCCTTCTCAGAATGGCGACCAAAACAGTTCCAGCAGCCAGGCAGCGGCAATGAAGGCTTACACACTCGTTCCAGAACCGCACCTTCACTGGTTAGTGTGTCCTCTTTGAATAGCATTAACTGAAATTAAATGTTTCTGGTAACTCTTGATTAGTCCTGCTTGGAGGAATTACAGGGAAAAGTAGCTTTGAAATGGTCACCGGGGGCTCACTGGCTCAGTCAGCAGATTACGATAACATAAGACACTTGGTGGCTCTAATACATGTTGAGGGTGTCTGGGATTGTACAAGATATTCCTGATAAACTGTTATTTTCAGAGCAGCTAGATAATAGTTAGTTCCAAGACCTGAAAGGTTTTAATGACAAAAAAGTATTGTAGACATTGCAACAGAAATTTCCCATTTCAGTCACAAGACAGAGTTATCTTTGGCAAAATGGGCAATAGTGTTCATACTGAATACAGCTTTAGTACTGTATCAATTAACAGCATGGATAAGTATAAGATAATACTAAAACATTTCAAGGCTCAGGTGGCTCTTTCATCTTTTAATGCACTTTCTCTGGGCAGTTATTGAAATAAAAATAATATATATCTAACACATATTAAAATAGAAATGCAAATTCAAAGAGTACAACTATGGATAACAGAATATAATAAAATATAACCAGAATAACTGTAAAAAGGAGCTTTGAATTACCTGTAAACTCATGATCTTGGAGTACAGTACCAATCAACTTCTGTTCAACTACCTCATTGGATAAAAGCTGCTAGATAAGCAGCTCCAACCAGTGGCTGCAGCACTAATCTGTGTGTTCTGACAGTGGGGGGGTCTCAGTAGCAGTGAGCACAGTTTGGAGGTTTCCCCTATTCACCCTGAATGTGTGGATGGGAGAATCAGTTTAGTTTTTTTATCTGGCTGAACGAAAAAACGGAACCATGTATGGCCAGTTTAGGAGGTGAGCAACTTTATAACAAACATAAAAGAAAAAAAGGGTTGAGTAAACACTCAGGGGACAGCTTAAAGCATCTTATGACTGAAATGTGCATCAGCTGAGGCCTGCACAGAATGTGTGAACAGAGAACCAGGTGGTGGCCTTGCAAATCTGGAACACAGAAGCTTGATGATTGAAAGCCTAGAAGACATCAACAGATCTGATGGAATGAGCTCTGAGAGGGAATGGGGGAACTCTGTCCCTAAGGGTGTAGGCCCTGGAGATAAGCTGTCTGGCAATGGAAGGATCAATTCAACCAGAGCTTGTATAGAGGACAAAAAGGGACTCTACCTTATGAATTAAAGCTGTGACTGGCACCTTGGACCCTGGATCCACAGAAGGGCAAGAAGCTGAGAAAGTAATTTTGTGAATATGTGAGGTGCAGAGGAAGGCTCAAATGGCAGAATCACCATTTGGAAATGCTGGTCTCCCACAGCAAAGCATAGATAGTGTTTATGTAGAGGAAACATGGGAATATATAAATAGGCATTTTGTATGTCTGCTGATGTGAGAAATTCCATTTGTCTCCTCTTGAGAGAAGCAATTCCATTTGGAATTTTGGTACAGAAAGAAATCTGTTTAGAGATTTTAGGTGTAGAATGGGGCAGATACTCCTATTTGGTTTGGGGACTGTGAAAAGGGTTTGAATAAAAACCTTGGAACCGTTCTCTTAAAGAGACTGGTACCATTACCCCTTGTGACTAAATGTGTCACAAAGTGGCCAGCAAGTCTGCTTGCTTTTGAGCTGATTGGAGGGTAGGATGCAAGTAGGGGGCAGAGATAGACTTTCTATTTTGTACCCCTTTGAAATCACAGATTAGAGATCTCAGATCCAGATTGGCGTAACTGCCAACAGATGTCTCCCCCACTACTAGATGTGGGTGCATCTCTTCATTGTGAGGAGGGCTTCTGGCTAGGCTTGGTAGACATAGGGGCTCAAAGCTTGTGATAAAAGAAAATATTAAGACTTGGTTTTGTGGTTGACATCTGGGGACAGTGAAAGGACCCGTTTGCTGAGCAGAGGTAGTAGCGATAGGTATAGGAGACTTAGGATATTTTTATATGGGGTAGGAGACCCTTTATTCCAGTGACTTCCTCACTATCAAAGGGTGTGCATTGTCTGGATGAGTCTTCCTCTGCATAAATGCTGGAGCATTCTTGGAAAGAATCTCACCTCAGAAAAGAGACAACTAGGGTCCCTCTATCTCAAGCAAAGCGTTTAAAGTAATCTTTTGGACTCTTATGCCGCGTAAACACGATCAGATTTTCTGACAACAAAACCATGGATTTTTGTTCGAAGGATGTTGGCTCAAACTTGTCTTGCATACACACGGTCACACAAATGTTGGCCAAAAATTCCGAATGTGAGAACGCGGTGACGTACAACATGTACGACGAGCCGAGAAAAAGGAAGTTCAATAGCCAGTGCGGCTCCTGCTTGATTCAGAGCATGCGTGAACTTTTGTGCAATGGACTTGTGTACACACGATCGGACTTTCCGACAACAAGTTTTGTTGGTGGAAAATTTTGAGAACCTGCTATCAAACATTTGTTGGTGGAAATTCCGACAGCAAATGTTCGATGGAGCATACACACAGTCAGATTTTCCGACAACAAGCTCACATCGAACATTTCCAGTCGGAAAATCCGACCATGTGTATGTGGCATTAAACTGTTTTATGGGGATGCAGAGATTTTAAAGGATCCTTAATAGGGTTTAAATCTTATATTTCTGATGTAAAACACAGAAGTGCAGTAAGGTTTTGGTTTGGTGCCTTTTATAGGGTTCATGCTGGCTATTTGACTAGTTAAGGCTCTAAGATTAAATAATGAATTAAGGTCTATACTTTGTGTGTGAATTAGTTGTGTTTGTTTAATGGTTTAATACAGACTTTCCGCGTACACACGATCGGAATTTTCGACGGAAAAACCTTGGATGGTTTTTCGGATGGAATTCCGCTCAAGCTTGTCTTGCATACACACGGTCACACAAAAGTTCTCTGAACTTTCGACCGTCAAGAATGGGGTGACGTACAACACGTACAACGGGACTAGAAAAGGGAAGTTCCATATGAAGCGCGCCACCCTTTGGGCTCCTTCTGCTAATCTCGTGTTTATCTTGTATTAGTAGAAGTTTGGAGAGAGACGATTCACACTTTTCAGCCTCGATCCTTACTGCTCTTCAGTTTGTGCTTGTGGGTTCGTATCTGTTCTTCAGTGCGTGTAGTCAGTTCGCATTTGGGTTTCAGTGCATATTATTATTATAGTACGTATTTGTTTATCAGTGTGTTCTTGTTTCTGATTTTCAGCTCGCTCTTCTCAGGCCTTTCTGTTTTTCAGTGCTTTCTATTAAGTTCGTTCTGACCAGCCGACCATTTAGAAGCCATGTTGCGGGTATGTACTTGTTGTAGAGTTCGTGCTATGCGGGGGCTTGGTGTTGGGGTTCTTGCTTTGACCCAAGCCCATTCCATGAACAGGGGGAGGAGGAGTTCATGGATCAAGAATTGGTTGCTCCAGTGTGACCAACTATGTCATATGCCTTTGTTGACGGAGATCCAGGAGAATAATTCTGATGATTTCAGGAATTTTCTCTGGATGATGGACCCCGTTTTTCACCGTCTGTTGGCTTTGCTGTCCCCTTATATTACGAAGCAGGACACCTGCATGTGGCAAGCCATCACTCCTGAACAGAGGCTAGTCGCCACATTGCGGTACTTGGCGACAGGGAGAAGTCTGCAAGACCTCAAGTTCTCGACAGGCATCTCCCCCCAGGCTCTGGGGATCATTATTCCAGAGACCTGTTCTGCCATCATTCTGGTCCTGCAGAAGGACTATATTAAGGTAAGTTTTCTCCTTTAACATCACATTCTATGTAATTAATGTTTGCTAATGTATTGTATTTCTTTCATTATTCCCTAATTACCATGATTGTAATATGCTGTGAATGTCCCCTTTGTCCTCATGCATGCTGAAAGTTTTTAATGCTCCTTTTTTGTCCTTAATGCATATTTCCCTTCACTAACCTCCCCAGCATGCTATTCTGGGCCCATATACACCTAGCCTAGTCACTTTACAATGTATTTTGTCAGCTCCATTGTAGTGCTTTACCCTAAACACCCCCTAAAATGTGTACAAATGTTATTTGTGTCCTTAAATTCAGACAGAGTGCCAGAGGATTTTTTGGGGGGTCCCAAACTCATATAGAACCCCCCTAAAATGTTTACAATAGGCAATCAGAGGGGGTGAGGAATCTGATAAGTGTACCTTATATTTTTGTCTTTAAATACTCCTTAAAATACATTTTATACTGTTGTTTACCAAGAATGTTTGTGTCTAATCTGCTTGCAATGTTATGTGCAAAAGTACTCTTTTTTCTGGTTTGACTCCACAGTTTCCTTCAATGCCACAGAAATGGCAGACTGTGGCCTCCCAGTTTGCCGAGTTTTGGGACTTTCCCAACTGCGGAGGGGCAATCAATGGGAAACACGTCCACATCGTCCCAACACCCCACATACTATTTTAACTATAAGGGGTTTCACAGTATCATGTTGATAGCGGTGGTGTCGACGACATATGAGTTTCTCTATGTGGACGTGGGGAAGAATGGCCGGATGTCAGATAGTGGAGTCTTTGCCCAGACCGAGTTTGACGGATGTCTCCAGAGTGGTGGCTTGGGATTGCCACCTGCGGAAGAGAACGCGGAAGGACTCCCATTTGTGTTTGTTGCAGATGAAGCATTTGGTCTGGGTGAACATCTGATGAGGCCATTCCCCCAGAGGACCCTCACCCCGGAGAAGAGGGTTTTTAATTACCGGCTGGCCAGAGCCAGAAGAGTGGTGGAGAATACATTTGGTATAATGGCCATCCGGTTCCGTCTATTCCTTACGGCAATCAATATGGCGGAGTATAAAATGAATCACATAGTTCTAGCGTACTGTATTCTCCATAATTATTTAAGGAAAAATGCTCCAAGCTATGCGGCCTCAGTTGGGCCTGAGACCGCAATTCAAGACATAAATACAATGACGTCCCTGGAAGCTGGCCGTCCTGGCTTGCCCCCCCAAAGCGCCCGTGATGTGCGTCAAAATTATCTGGACTATTTTACGGGTAGGGGGGCCATTGCTATGCCAGCAAATTTTTTTATTCTTTTATAAAATTAAAAATGATTTTAATCTGAAATCATCTTGAATTTAATTTGCTGCTTGTGTTTCTTTTAGCTGTCTCCTAGGTCCTCTTAGTGCACTTGTAGTGCCAAGTGGATTTTGCTTTATTAAATAACCCCCATTGTCACTGTAAACACCAACTTAATACAAAAACTGGTATTGAGCATTGAAAGAAGAAGCCACACATTGTTGAGCATGTTTTAAACCATAACATACACACATTTGGAACTTACAAAGTTCAACGTTCAAAAAGTGAAGGCAAAATCAGACATTAGTATGTCAAAACTGTGTTGATATTGCCTTCATCAGAAGGGGTGATGTCACCCCTGTAAAAGCCAAATTTTGAAGATGCACAAAAATTGGGATTCAAAATGGGGATTTCCCTCCTGATCCCATGCCTAATGTCAACATGTGCTAGCTCCCATCATGGGTGTGTTTTGGGGGCAAAAGCCCTTTCTCTCACCTACTTAAGTTGAGAGGAAGAGGTTGCACCCACAAAATGCATACCTTGACATATCATGATGGCAGATAGCACATGTTGACACACTGTGTGCATCTTCAAAATTTGGCTTTTAAAATGTCTACAAAATTTAGGAAATTTCTCACCAAAATTATAAAATGGTGTCATTTTGTTGATATTTAGATTCTCCCTAATACATCAATCATGTTCTTCAGTTTTTGTTCAACATCATTGATTTTTTGCTTGATGATGTCTAAATCCCGACTACATAGCATTATATCCTGGATTAGCATTTGTGCACTTTCACTTGTGAAATGCGAATCTTCTTCCACAACATGCACATCACCTAAAATCAAAAAACACACCATGTATTATAAATATGCAGGCATACATCTATTACCTGAAGCTGTGGTCTCAGACACTCACCTGTTGTGGTCACTATTTCAACCACCTCTCCTTCCTCCACATCCTCTGGTTGTGTGCTGAGCTCCCCTTCTTTCGGAGGTGGGGGGTCCCTGGTGTCCTCAGACATCCCGAGTCTTTTCTCCCCTATGAGAATTTAAAAAAAGGTATACTTAGCACACAGATATTTGAGGGCATAAATAGGAATATGAAACGTTGCTTGGAAGTGTGGTACAATTGTCTGTTTTGGCAGAGTTCCAAGCTGAAGACATTTTTTTTCCCTTTCTAAAGCTGGAATACTTACCTTTTTTGGACAATATTCACATATGAAGACACCCCTAGTATCCACTGGAGCACCTGTGTGGGACACCCTAAAAAGTTTGTTCTGGTGTCCCACACTAGTGCTCCTGAGTCCAGATGTGTAAACAGCTGCTGAGTGTCCTCTCCTTACATTACACTGAATCAAGTTTGCATTTCATTCTAGTTACAAACACATCTAGACGACAATGAAGTAAATTTATTTTAATACAAATAGGCATGACCAAATGTAGTTAACCTGCATCTGCAAAAAACATTGTATTATTAGTGGGCGAACGAACGATGTTTACTATGACCGATTACTGTGCCCACGAGCCTGAAAGCTGCCATTTTAAACTGTACAACAGTAAAGAAAAGCACATGGAGCAGCATGCAAGTAATAACAATAATAGGAACACAGGACAAATACCTACATTTTAGAAGCACTTTCTTGATCCTTCTGTACCGATCCTGCTCCCTCAATTTCAGGTCTGACCAGCGTTTTCTTTATTGCTCCTTGGATCATCGTACCCCAAAATTCCTGTGCAGACTTCTCACAACTTCTCAAGACATGATCCTTGCCTTTCTGACATTTGGGTTTAGGTAAGGTCCATACTTCCCATCATAGTCGGCCCTCTTCAAGATGTCCACCATCTCCATCATCTCTACAAAGGACATATTTGAGGCCTTAAATCTCCTTCGGGATCGTGACGTTTCGGGCTCCAGGCTTTCCTTGTTGTTACTGGAATTACGCACCTGCTGTGTCTCTGCCATGTCCTCTCCCACTGCGCCAAAAGAGAAGGGACAGGGAATATTCTAAAAAGAACATCAGGGGCGTGCGACACGGGCGGAGTTTCACACATGCGCAGTGTATATAAAGCGTAACGCGTGTGCGTCAGGCGTACAATCTGTGAGTGGAGGAAGTGCCAATTGTTAGAATGAAGGTAACATTTTAACTTGGGGCATCAGTGGCCTATACTGCTTCTAGATTGAGGCCTATATTGGGACAAGATTATGAGAGTTTAGGCTGAAATTAGATTTTTTCTCTTGTTTTTTTGTCTTGCAGAAATAATTAATCCATTCAAAAATCCAGAGTTTATGAGCCAGTTTATAGATAGGTACAGGGAGCTGCCAGTTTGTGGCAGGTCAAACATAATTTATACCATAACAGACCAGCTAGGGAGGCAGCACTGGAGAAACTTTTGGAATTTGTGAAGACGGAGGTCCCCAATGCAGACAGTGATTTTTTGGACAGGAAAATTGGTAGCTTGAGGAGCACATACAGGAAGGAGCATAATAAGGTCCTGGCATCCCAGAGGTCAGGAGCAGCAGCAGAGGACATGTATGTACCCAGTCTGTGGTACTATGACAAAATGTGTTTTCTGGAAGACCAGACTGAAGTGAGGTCATCACTTTCCACACTTCCTTCCACCCCAGCTGAGGCTTCCGAGGACCAACCTTGGCCTTCCAGCCAGGAAGACGTGGAGGAGCCCAGCTTGAGGCAGGCATAGTATTTTTCTACATATTTATTGTCCTAAAATTAATGATGTTAACTAGATGTTATTATTGACAAGAAATTAATGATTGAATAAAAAGTGTTTTACATATCAATAGACAATAGTGGCCAAAAATGATTGGGACAAGAATGAAAAATGCTGGGGTCTTTTCTATTTATTAACATTCAATTTGCAACAGTCATGAGCTGAAAACTGTGTGTGATTGATGAAGCAAAAACTAAAACTATGTCCCTTTTTTATACACAGGAAAGCCTCAGCCAGGATGAGGGTCTGGAATGTGGCAGCCAGGAGGTGGCAAGGGGAAGTGGAAGTCAGGAGGTGGCAAGGGGATGTGGAAGCCAGGAGGTGGCCGGGCCCAGTGGACTGACCCAATTTCAGGTCCCTCCCCTCCGCCTTCCACCGAAAAGGCCCAGGAAGGAGAGGAACGTGGAGGAGGCAGCACTTGCCCTCATTCAGGATGCTTATGCGACCCCAAGAGACCCCCCCCAGCGTTCAAGAGGGCTATGGCTGCATAGTAGCAGTGAAAATGCAGGAAATGGAGAAGGGACAATGCCTCTTATGTGAGATCATAATTTTACAGACCCTAAATAAGGGGTTGAGTGGCCAAATGACCAAAAATACCCACCTTTCGGAGTGCGTCCATCCTCCTCCTCCTCCTACACCTCCTGCCACAACTCCACAAACAAAGCCACAGCGTGCAGGGAAGCGTGGAAGGAAAACAAGAGAGTGATTGCCTGGGTTCAGTCTGGTCTGACAGAAGACACAGGCTGTTGTAGTACCACAGCCTGGGGACATATATGTCATCTGCTGCTGTTCCTGATCTCTCGGAGTCCAGGACCAGATTGTGCTCCCTATTGTATGGACTCCTCAGGCTACCAATTTTCTTTTTCAAATAGTTGATGTCTGCCCTGGGGTCCAAAGGCTTCTCAAATTTCTGCAGTTTCTCCAGCGTTGCCTTCCCTCTTTCTTTTGTTATGGTCCAGAATAAATGGTAATTTTGTTTTTATTAAAAAAAGACAGTTTGTGAGTAGGCAGGTACATTTCAAAAATACAATGTCAAATTAACAAGGGACACCAACCTATACAAGATAATAATTTTGTTGTGGTAACTTGACAAGGAAAAAAAAAAAAAAAAAAATGGAGATCACTGGAAAATATATTTTAAATAATCCAAAAAAGGAGATCTTGATTTAAATAAAAAAAGGGAAAAAATCACTATAAAAAATAATTCTAAACATTATTATGGAGATCTGGCTTTAAAAAATAAAAATATTATTAAGGAGATCAAAAGAAATAATAATGAAATAAGTTTGTCAGAACTCTGTGTGAATATCAGCAGCAAAACAACTTCATTCTTCTAGCATTATAAAGAACAAAAGAATGCGCTGCATTTAAAGATCCAAAAATTTACAGCGTGGCGAATGTGCTATCTCCATTATGAACGCTAGTTTTACCAGAACGAGCGCTTCTGTCTCCAACTTGATTCTGAGCATGCGTGTTTTTTTGTGGGTCGACATTGCAGACGAACGGAATTTCCGATAGGAACTTTTTCCGACAGGAAAATAGAGAACCTGCTCTCAATCATTTGCTGGTGGGAATTCTGCCAGCAAAAGTCCGATGGAGCATACACACGGTCGGAATTTCAGACCAAAAGCTCACATCAGACTTTTGCTGGGGGAATTTCCGATCGCGTGTATGGGGCATCACAATTTGTGCAGCTAGGTTTGTAGATATGATAAATGAAACAACCACACACTATTCATAGTGACATTGTGTAATGCAATACCAATAAAAGAATGGAAGCCGTTTTTAATGAAACCAGGATATATTTTATTTTGGATCTGAAAACCTCTATAAGCATTTCTGCACTACTGTTGCAAAGTGACTATGCAAATACCCTGTTTTCATACCACCTTGGTGCAGAACACACACCCTGTGTGTAAATGAGGCTTTATTTCTTTTTTTAAATATGTTTCACTTTTTTTTTACTTTTGTTTACAGTCCTGTTAAAAAAGACTTCCCATTTATTCACAGGACACAGGACTCTTTTCTATGCTTCCGTTATGAATGAGCACAGGAGTGATTGGTACTGACCACTTACTGTGTCCATTCAGGAAAGGAAGGGGTTGCTTAAGATGAGAGACATCCTGCAATCTGACCCCCCTTTGGTGAGCTTCATGGCAGGGTGCTGGCGGGGCAAGCTGGAAAGACAATGCACTTGCCAGTTGGAAGCAGTCCTGTTCCTATGTAAGCCTTACATCCTTGGCAGCGAAAGGTTAAAGTATGTGTATGTAACCTGATTTCACACATTGTAGACCAATAACATTGCAGTGAATAAACACATTTAAAAGCATAATTTTCAAATACATACAGTCTCTCACAAAAGTGAGTACACCCCTCACATTTTTGTAAATATTTTCTTCTATTTTTTCATGTGACAACACTGAAGAAATGACACTTTGCTACAATGTAAAGTAGTGAGTGTACAGCTTGTATAACAGTGTAAATTTGCTGTCCCCTCATAAGAACTTAACACATAGCCATTATGGTTTAAACCGCTGGCAACAAAAGTGAGTACACCCCTAAGTGAAAGTGTCCAAATTGGGCCCAAATTGTCAATATTTTGTGTGCCCACCATTATTTTCCAGCACTGTCTTAACCCTCTTGGGCATGGAGTTCATCAGAGCTTCACAGGTTGCTACTGGAGTCCTCTTCCACTCCTCCATGACGACATCACAGAGCTGGTGGATGTTAGAGACCTTGCGCTCCTCCATCTTCCATTTGAGGAGGCCCTGCAGATGCTCAATAGGGTTTAGGTCTAGAGACATGCTTGGCCAGTCCATCACTTTTACCCTCAGCTTCTTTAGCAAGGCAGTGGTCATCTTGGAGGTGTGTTTGGGGTCGTTATGTTGGAATATTGCCCTGCCCATGTTCTGCTTCAATATGTCACAGTACATGTTGGCATTCATGGTTCCCTCAATGAACTGTAGCTCCTCAGTGCTGGCAGCACTCATGCAGCCCCAGACCATGACACTCTCACCACCATGCTTGACTGTAGGCAAGACACACTTGTCTTTGTACTCCTTACCTGGTTGCCGACACACACGCTTGACACCATCTGAACCAAATAAGTTTATCTTGGTCTCATCAGACCCCAGGACATGGTTCCAGTAATCCATGTCCTTAGTCTGCTTGTCTTCAGCAAACTGCGGGTTTTCTTCTGCATCATCTTTAGAAGAGGCTTCCTTCTGGAACGACAGCCATGCAGACCAATTTGATGCAGTGTGCGGCGTATGGTCTAAGCACTGACAGGTTGAACCCCCCACCCCTTCAACCTCTGCAGCAATGCTGGCAGCACTCTATGTCTAATTTCCAAAGACAACCTCTGGATATGATGCTGAGCATGTGCACTCAACTTCTTTGGTCGACCATGGCGAGGCCTGAACTGAGTGGAACTTGTCCTGTTAAACTGCTGTATGGTCTTGGCCACCATGCTGCAGCTTAGTTTCAGGGTCTTGGCAATCTTCTTATAGCCTAGGCCATCTTTATGTAGAGCAACAATTCTCTTTTTCAGATCCCCAGTGAATTCTTTGCCATGAGGTGCCATGTTGAACTTCCAGTGACCAGAGATTGAGAGCAATAACACCAAATTTAACACAACTGCTCCCCATTCACACCTGAGACCTTGTAACACTAACGAATCACATAACACCGGGTAGGGGAAATGGCTAATTGGGCCCAATTTGGACATTTTCAGTTAGGGGTGTACTCACTTTTGTTGCCAGTGGTTTAGACACTAATGGCTGTGTGTTGAGTTATTTTGAGGGGACAGCAAATTTACACTGTTATACAAGCTGTACACTCACTACTTTACATTGTTGCAAAGTGTCATTTCTTCAGTGTTGTCACATGAAAAGGTATAATAAAATATTTACAAAAATGTGAGGGGTGTACTCACTTTTGTGAGATACTGTATGGGCTAACTTTTGTACTTTTTGGAGAAATATATCCCCCATTGTCCCTTTGAAACAGTTTTTGATGTACGTATATCTCATACTGAGTGGATAGGTTCACATAACTCAACATTGAAAGAAAAAAAAAACTGCCTTAAGTATGCAATATTCAAATGTATATATCTTTATGGTTTCACACTAATAAATAGTTCATAATATTCTCTTTAAATCTAGTATTAATTACAATCTATTTAAAATCAGATTAACAGTTTAAAATCATTATTTTCATATCCTTTACTACAAAGGATAATTAATGGTGTAAAAAAAAAAAAAAAACCCAATAAACACAGCATGCTAAACATGCATTAAAAAGGTTTCTAGGCACAAACATGTTTGTTTATTTTCTGCTAGGTGACTTGTCACACAGGTACTGGTTCCTTTTCATAAACTATGAAAGAAAATATTGAATATAGATAGCTATTGTTTTTGTTCGTTTTCTTTTTTCTCTTTTTTCAGCTTTTAATATGCTCTTAGCACAAGATATATTTTTTTCATCTTATGCATATGCATTGTAAAGTAAAATTAATGTGTAACCGTAACACCTTTGGGTATTTATTACCTCCCAAAAGGATCACATTACTCCAGCTGACAATGCATTAATCTTGCTTTCCCACCAGAAGGCCAACACTATCTTTTTTCATGTATCATCTAGGGTCATTGTCTACTTCCTGGACTAAAATTCTTCCATATATTATATATATATATATATATATATATATATATATATATATATATATATATATATATATCCCCCTTTCCCATATATACAATGTATTTATCTTTAATAGTATATTCTAATTATTATTATTATTATTATACAGGATTTATATAGCGCTAACACTTTCACAGCACTTTACAATATAAAAGGGAGACAGTACGCGATGCATTGTGGTCAGTTTGGGGGGGGGGGCGAACAAATGGTCGAACAACCCGTTTGTTCGGCTGTTCGCCGTACGGCCAAATAAACGGGTTGTTCGACCGTTTGTTCGCCCCCCCGAACTGACCATAATGCATCGCGGTGCTGAACAGTGCATTGCTGAACAGTGCAGTGAAAGCTTCAGCCAATCAGGGCACAGAGCACTGTCAAAGTCATGATTAGACACTGTCATCATGACCTTATCCAATTATAGCTCATTCCCACCCCACAGTATAAAAGTATTCTTTCAATGGCAGCCATTTTCAGTGTGATTTCGGCATGGAGAGAGCTAGAACAGGGCTCTGTTCAGTGCTATTAGTTAGTGTGCTATACTGTGCTATTTTGCTTTAATTGTCAGTGTAGACTATCAGTTTAGTGTTGATCTAGGGATAGTGTGAGTGTAGTGAGGAGGACTATCATTCAACTTTGCATAGTGTGCAGCTAGAGTAGGGACAGCTCATATAGTTTCACTGTAGTGTAGTGAGACTGTGTCATTCATACATGCATTAGTGTAGAGTAGGGACAGCTCAAATAGTTTCAGTGTAGTGTAGTGAGACCATGTCAGTAATCTGGACATTAGTGAATAGCTACAGTAGGGACAGTTCAGATAGCGTAGGTGTAGTGACGGTTGAACACCGTCTATTTGATTGCATTACTGCCAGTTTAACACCATTTTACTTCTGTGTGCGTTACTGCCAGTTTAACGCCATTTACTTCTGTGTGTGTTACTGCCAGTGTAACGCCATATCATTTTGTGTGCGTTACTGCCAGTTTAACGCCATATACAGTAGTTCTGTGTGTGTTACTGCCAGTTTAACACCATACAGTTTTGTGCGTTACTGCCAGTTTAACGCTATATAGTTTTGCATGCCTTACTGCCAGTTTAACGCCATATCGTTTTGTGTGCGTTACTGCCAGTTTAACGCCATATCATTTTGCATGCATAACTGCCAGTTTAACGCCATATAGTTTTGTGTGTGTTACTGCCAGTTTAACGCCATATAGTTCTGTGCGTCACTGTAGGTTTGGCGCATTATATTGCAGTATATTATAGTGTATCCGTGGAGTGTGTCTGTGTAGTGTGAGTACTCAAATTAAAGTGCACCAAACACCTCTTTACAGTGATTAAAGTGCATCTACATACTGATTTTAACTTCTTCTTTACATTTTCTTATAAGCACCGCCCCCTCCCTCCCAATAATGTCTGGGAGGACAGCAAGGATAGGCAGACATTCCCTTGGCACTGTAAGGGGGCCAGCAACAAATGTGTCCACAGGCAAAGATGGACGTGGTGGTCAGTCCTCAGGCAGGGCATCATTTCCTCTGTTTAGTGAGTCTGCCCGTGCTATCCAGCCACAGCATGCAGAGGAGGTGGTGGACTGGCTTACTAAACTTTCATCCTCCTCGTCCTCTGTCACACAAGCAGAGACAAGTGTGCAGTCCCCTGCAGTTGCCAGAGTGGATAAACCTGCCACCTTGTTCACATCTATTCCTGCCATAGCCCCAACATCAGCCATTGAGAAGTCAGCTGAGTTATTTGACCACAGCATCAGCCACTTGCTCTTTGATGATGCCCAGCAATTACTGGATTCAGATGTAGGTTCTGAGGTTGAGGATGACAGGAACACGAGCCTAGAGAGAGAGAGGGAGGAACACTGGTAGACAAATTGGCATTAATGTTCCCCAAGCTTCACATCAAACGCGGCAAAAAACAACAACCATTTGGGTACCACAAGCTTAACAAGGCATTTGATGTCCAACCACTCAGCCCATTGAGAAGAGCACCTAAAAGCACAAAAAGAGCACAAATCTGTTAGTCCTCCTCCTTACCCACTTCAGTCTGCCCCTGTGATACCGAGTCATTACCTTTCAGCAGCCTCCACTGACAGGGATGATGGTATAGCACAGGGTGTCCCAGGTCCTAGCAGCACATCTGCCAGCAGCATACCACTAGCTGTAGACTGTAGCTGGCAAATTTCTCTGCCCCATCTGCTGCAGCACAAAAAAAATACAGTCTTTGCCACCCACACGTCCAGCGTCTGAATGCAAGCTTGTCAAAGCTGTTGGCTCTCCAACTTCTGCCTTTCAGCCTGGTGGATTCTGCCCCCTTCCATGAATTCACACAATGTGTTGTACCGCAATGGCAGGTTCCAAGTCGCTACTACTTTTCACTTAAGGCCATTCCATCTCTCTAACATCACATAGAAGGGAATGTTCTGGCATTGTTGGGCAAGACAGTCAGCCGTAAAATCCACCTTACTGTTGACATGTGGTCCAGCAAGCATGGGCAGGGGCGGTATATTTCATTCACAGCACACTGAGTGACACTGCTTGCAACTCGAAAGGATGCAGGACAGGGCTCGGTGCTGCAGCTTGTTGTGCCCCCACGTCTCCTTACAGCTGGTGGTGATGATGCCAGACCTGTGAGCTCTATCCCCACCTCCTCCTCCGCACCTCCATGCCCTCCTCTGCAGAATTGTCCTATGAACATCAGGTACCCCCTAAGCGTTCAAAGGGCTATTCCCAGAGTCAGGCTAAAAGATGCCATGCAGTGCTTCAGCTGGTGTGTTTAGGGGACAGGAACCACACCTGAGCAGAGATTCTTGCAGCTCTGTAGGGACAGGCCCAGAGGTGGTTCACACCATGCCAGCTGCAGCCGGGAATGGTGGTGTCCGATAATGGCTCAAACCTCCTATGTGACTTAGACAGGTAATGTTAACACATGTGCCATGCCATGCCTGCCAGGCCTTGCTGTTAAAAATTGCAATAATATGCACCTGTCAAACAGGTGCATATCATTGCAATTTTTTACAGCAAGGCAAATTCTTGCTTTCATCAAGAGTACCTCTATAGGGTTACGGTGGGAAGGTGCCACAACACCCAAAGACCAATTTTTATACACCTGTCACTTCTGTACAAAGTCAAAGTGACAACAGAATGTATCCACAAAATCTCTACTCTTGTTCCAAGTGCACTACATTGTGGTCTCATCATACACACTGGCTCCCCAGCTGTTGCTGAGCAAAAAAAAGGCAGCTTGCAGGAAAAATGTCATTTTTTTTTTGGTTTTATAAATGCAATTATTGCTGCAGCAGATTCTAGTCATGGTACAGATCTACCACTTTACAGGTAGACTAAGGGGACCCCCAGGCACTATATTGGAAGAAATTTTTCATTTTTATGCTTTCAAAAAATCACTGCTCACTTAAAAATTACGTTTTTCATAAACTTTTTTTGATTGATACATGTCCCCCAGGGCAGGACCCGGACCCCTATAACCATTGTATGTCCAATTATTTGCATATAAGTCTCCAAAATGGGCACTTTTGATTTTTGACATTAGTGTCCCATTGACTTTAATGGGGTTCGTTATTCGGGTCCGAACTTTGGCGGTGTTCGAAAGTTCTGGTGCGAACCGAACAGGAGTCCATTCGGCTCATACCTAGTTAAAATACGATAAAATACAAAAGGGCACTGCTCATAAAAGCTTACAATCTCATAGGGTAAGGCAAGAGATAGTCAGACGGATTGAGGTAGAGAGTTCCAGAGGATGGGAGAGGCTCTGGAGAAGTCCTACAGATAAGCATGGGAGGAGGAAACAAGGGAGCTTGAGGGCAGGAGGTCTTGAGAGGAGTGGAGAGAACGGGTTGGGTGATATTTGGAGACAAGATTGGTGATGTAGCTCGGGGCAGAGTTGTGAATGGCTTTGCATGTTATTAGTATTTTGAATTTAATTCGCTGGGCAATCAAAAACTAGTGTAGGGATTGGCGGAGAGAGGTAGCAGACACCGAGTGATTGGTAAGGTAGATAAGTCTGTCAGCAGCATTCACAATAAATTGGAGAGGGGATAGCCTATGTAGAGGTAGGCCTATGAGAAGGGAGTTCCAATAGTCAAGGCGAGATATAACAAGGGGGCAAATAAGTAGCTTGGTGCTTTCATTAGTTAAAAAGGGGCACATTTTAGAGATGTTACGGAGGTGAAGTCTACGAGCTTTTGACAACAATTGGATTTGGGGCTGAAATAATAGGTCAGGGTCCAGGCTTACACCTAGTACCCTGGCATGAGGGGAGGGAATGATGGTTGCATTATTCATTTTGATGGAAAAGTCATGGAGGGGGGCACGGGTGAGGGGGAATATTATCAGCTCAGTTTTAAAGAGATTTCATTTAAGGAAGTGGTGCAACATGCATGCTGATATATCAGTTAATAATGTGAGAGGAGACTGAAGGAGTGAGGTGAGGCATAGAGAGATAGATTTGGGTGTCATCGGCGTACAGATGGTGTTGGAAGCCATGGGAGTTTTATCAAGTCACTGGTTATCCTAATATGCAAGCACATACAGTATTTAAATATTAGGCATCAAGCTGAGATGATAAACAAAACTTCTTTTTTATGCAATGATGTACTGTATATTTTAAAAATTCCCTGAAATAAACCTGTCAAGTCTCCAAACTTACTTTAAACTGACTTTGGGAATTGAAAATATGCCCTGAAACTGAACATTTTATTATGCAAATCTTTATTTAAAGCTGAATTCTAGGGAAAGGAAAATGCTCCCTTGAAGTCCACACTGCTAAGGGTTAAATTCTTGTTTTTGTTTATGGGCCACTTTTACTTCCTGAGGCTGCCTCCAGGCTGTAAGCCCAGTCCCTGCAGCCTCTGGCAGTTGAAGGTCTTCTGACATCTAAAGTCCAGTGCAGAACCCATAACCCTGCATTGAACTAGAGGACACAGAGGGATAGATTACAGTCAAAGTGTAACAGAGAAGAGGAGAGCACTGGCTGCCAGTGGAGTGGAGGAGCTGAAACGTAAAACTGCTTTTTGCAGCCCCCTAGACATAAAGTAACATTTGAATCTTGCACTTTTAGCCCTACTCCATATCCCTCCCCCGTTTGTGATGTCACATGCTTTCTCATGAATGAGGATACACAAGCGTCCTCATTCATGAGTGAACACCTAAAGGGGAAGCAGCTCCACCAATCATCCTAGCCTTGCTTTGGCTGGTGGGAGTGACTGAGAGCCAAGAGTGAAACACACCCAATGGCTGTTCTTAGGCATAAAAGGTGGGAGGATTGTGATCATGGGACAGGCAATAAATCAGCCAAAATAAAGGTAGAAAACCAGCAATGTTTGTATTTGAGGGAACATCAATCAGTTCATATGACATTAACGACTGCATAGGATTGTTTGGGTGCAAGGGTTTCCAACCACTTTAGCTGTCATCAGCAGCCCAAAAGATCAGTCTTAAAACAGGTTTTGTCTGTTTTGGCTTTCTCTGCTGTTGGCATTTTTTATTGGTGTTTGAACCTTTTTCTTTTTTTTATTTTGTTTGTAACTCTAGGTGCCTGTGCAGTTCTTAGCTGTGTTCACAAATGTCTGATATCTATCAGTTATCTGCCTACCACCTTGTGACTTGCTCTAAAGTTACTTTCAGTTAACGTTACCGAGTTCATGGGTTACTTTAATGTTATTTATTAATTACATATATCTATATGCATTTGAATCAAATACTTTATATTTTTGGAGGTTGGAAAATTCCTAGAAGATTATGTTCTCTGCCAAAAGTGTGATTTTTGAATTCTCCATTAGAGAAAATTTGTTAATGAATATAGCATTTTAGTGACTCTTTTCTTCAAATTTGCTTTTGTCTCTCATGTACTAGACTGAATTGTAACTTGTTCACAAATAGGATTTACTAGTGATGCCACTCTGTTGGTTATTGCTTCAAATTTTAAGAGCCTGCCTATTGATCCTGAGTAATAAGGGTAGATAAATAAGCACATACTTAATTTTTGCTTCAAGCAAAGTATTTGATAAAATGAATGGATTAAAATACATGGGAGATGCCTTATATTTACAAATTTAAGAAGACTATTTAAAGCCATCTCATTTGTCTGTGGCTGTATTATTATATCATTTCCATATATATAGGTCCCTTGGATCACATATATTTTTTTCACTGGGTATATTAACTTGCTTGTTATTCTCTAGCCTTCTTTCCAGTTTTCTCTAGAGTGTCTTACTCCCCTATTTGACAAGATGCTGCAGATTCAGGGTCATTTAGATATTTAGAGTCTAAAGTAATAGTGAATTGGTTTTCCAAATAAATCTGAAGTGTATAACAGAAATGTTGGATGTGTATTGATCTGCAACACTTAGAGATTTCGGTATAGCTCAAGAGCATTACGTGCCATATGTCAGGGGAAGCATGCACAGATCAGAAAATCTGCCCCTGATTTAATGAGACACTTCCAGCTTCTGTGAATCACACTCATGCACTTCTACACTTACATCCTAATTTTTTAGACAAGCATATGCTTGTAGCAGAATTATTCTGGACTTCCTCATGTGAGCAATCCATTTTCTTTTCATTAGTAAACAGACTAGAGCTTTATGATTATGTGTCGTGAATGAAATAAATATAGGGACACTGATAGCAAGCTGGTAAGATGTATATGATATACAGCTGGACATGGAGCCACGATGTCCACGCCAATATGAATCTTCACCATTTGAAGCTAAACTGTTACAAATGAATGTGGGCAGGCTAGTAAGGTGAGTAACAGTAACAGTTCATGCAACACTTTAATCTGGATAATAATCAGGATGAGATGCCACTGATCTAACTTGGATTTGCAAATCAGTGGCAGTAGATTCAGAAAATAAGTCCACGCATCACACCATATTGCTAAAAATTAGCATCTTTAGCAAAAATAAATTTATAGTTTAATAGGGTCTTGCTTAACTTGCAACAAATACCTCTAATAAGAGCAAGCACATTTTAGGTGAAGCATACTGCACCAGTATTCCCTTAAAGAGGGCCTGAACTATGGGAGCTGTTTCAAAAAATAGATAAACAGGGTGAAAAACGAATCACTGGCATTGCCTATAGGTTCTTGCAACTGATCTTTTTCCCATTAGTGGTTTACCCGGTTCTACAGCAATTATTTGTGTGGAGGTATGCAAGGTCCAGGCACAGGCCCTCCAGTCAGAGAAAATAGTAGGTTAGTATAACATCGCCTTTAGCAGCCCCCCCTTCCTTTAAAGTGGTTGTAAAGCTTTGTTTAAAAAAAAAAAAAATAACAAACATACTTACCTCCTCTGTCAAGGGTTTTGCACGGAGTGGCCCCGGCCTCCCTTTTCTGGGGTCCCCCCACTGCTCCTGGCTCCTCCTCTTTTCGAGTGCCCCCACAGAGAGCCGATTTCCATAGGGGCACCC
Organism: Lithobates clamitans; assembly: GCA_037952925.1. Taxonomy (NCBI): domain Eukaryota; kingdom Metazoa; phylum Chordata; class Amphibia; order Anura; family Ranidae; genus Lithobates; species Lithobates clamitans. The sequence continues at coordinate 556,716 of JBBGZY010001336.1, read as the reverse complement.
GTGCGGGTGCGCTCCTGAGTCCTGCTGCTGCGTCCATTGACACAGACAGCAGGACTCAGCCCCGCCCCCGGCTCCCGTGTCACCGGATTTGAATGACAGCAGCCGGAGCCAATGATAGCAGCTCCGGCTCTGGCTGCTATCAATCTATCCAATGAGGACACGAGACAGTGGCTGGAGCTGCAGTGCTCGTGCTCGTCGCTGGAACGATCAGGTTCAGGTAAGTAGAAGGGGGGCCTGGGGGGTGCTGCAGTACAAAAAGTTTTTCACCTTAATGCATTATGGTAAAAAATTGTGAGCGTTTACAACCCCTTTAAGGCATGCAGGCCTACTGGTACTAAGTTGCCTCTAGGGGTAAATCTATATACTTTGGTTGTAGAAGAGAGTAGAGATACTGTACAGAGATGGGAGAAACAAGATGGAGGCCACTCTGGATAAGTCAGCAGCAGACAGAAGAAAAAACCTAGCAAAGGTCAGGATGGGCTTTAGGCAGTAGTGAAATCTGGTATGGTAGCAAAAGTTGATAACAGGAACAAACTGGAAAATAATACAGACACAATTGATTAGCAGGTACATGCTATCACAAGCAGAGGGGCATTGGTTGATAAGGTTTATACAAGGCTCCTCCTGCTCCAGGGATGAATCCTAGGGTTGGTTATCATGCGACCAACAAAATGAGAAAAGTACAGGCCAGTGTCAAGAAATCGTTGTGAGGGGGAGGAAGACTGTGTCCCTTTGCTCAGCAACCAGGATGCTAGCCAGGAAGGGAAGCAGCACTGTGGGCCTACTGCTGGGAGGAGAGAATGCCAAAATCAGACAGCAGGGGTACAGCAGATGGGTAAGTATGTAAGCATTCTAACAGGTTCCCATCATGTTAGGTGAATAGGTTTTTGTTTCTTTATATCAGAGCTGCTCTACTGAGGACTGATGATTAGGGGCACGGAGTGTTGAAAACAGCACAGCGAATATAGTTATCAATCTACCTAATTTAAATATATAACATAAGCCAGCTGATTATAAAAGTGGGCAAAAGCTATTAGTACTGATCCAACCCATCCAGGTTATAGTGTGCTTGGGAAAAGATATAGGACACCTAAAATACAAGTGAATCACTTGAAATATTGCTTTTTCTCTAGGGCTGTGTTGTACATAAATCTGTTAAAAAGTGCAGTTTTAGGAATTCTATGTCAAATGTTTACTTTTTCCAAATATTTTAAATGTTTGCTATAATTAGGGATGAATATATGGCCATGTGTTATGAAGTATACATTTGTGGTAGAGTTCAAAATGTTTTTAATAGATAGCTCTATCCTATCTATCTTAGCCTACATGCTGTATACACTGCATGAATTTGGCACAATCTTTTTACCTGTAACATATTACTGCGCCTCAAGAGAAACTCTCACAGACATACATAAACCTCAACTTAAATACTATTAAATAATAAAAAATAAATGAATCTTATATTACAAATGTTCTTCTGTACACATCACAATGAGTTAAAATGTTCTCTGAGAGAACGGAGCAGTGAGGAGTATGTAACATGTAGCACAACTTACAGAGTGCAGCGGTCAGGAGTATGTTTGCACAGCTTACAGAGTGCAGTAGTTAAGAGTATCTAATATACAAAACAGCTTACATGGTGCACCAACATAGCATATACAACATGGCATAAAAAGTCCAGTGGTTAGGTTTATGTTTCCTGAACGATTTAACTTTACATATAGTAACCAACATTTAAAAACATTTGTTTTGCCGCGTTTACATGCCGCGTTTAGCCGCATTTGCGTTTAGAAGCGTTTATTTTTTTATTTTTTTCAAATAGTCAAAAATTTAAAACGCCTGTAAATGAAACGTGGCTAAATGCGAGTTACCATGTTTACACAAGTTTACAAGCTGTTACAGGCGTTTGGTGTTTCAAATGCCTCTGAACATCCGTGCTGAACTCATTTTTTTGCTTTCCAAAAAATGCTTCTAAACTCAACTGCCTAGAAACGACTATAAACGACCTTGTGTACATGTACTGATAAGATAACATAGAGGAGAGTTCAGAGGCAGCTGAAAAAAATGCCCAACTGCTCCTAAACATCCGTTTACCAGCAGCAGTGTACATGAAGCCTAAGAGAAAGCAGGGTTACAACTGAAAATCACAGAGCTCCATAGCAAAATGTGTATGCTCCCCACTCAGCATCCGCCTTCTTCAAGTTCCAGTGAAATCTCTATTCTCTAAAAATTTGCAAACATTTTTTCCCCCTTTACCATTGATGTCTAATTTCTTTTATACTTACTATGTATGTCTCCTACTTACTGCTGCCCTTTGATGGCTTCAAACCTTTTAAGTGGTTGTAAACCCTCAAGGTTTTTCACCTTAATGCATTGCATGCATTAAGGTGAAAAACCTTGTGTGATGCAGCAGCCCCCAGAGCCCCCCCCCTTTTACTTACCTGAACCCAGTCTTTACAGCGACGGGGACGAGCACACCAGCTCCAGCCGGTGTCTCGGGTCCTGATTGGATAGATTGACAGCAGCGCAGCCATTGGCTCCCACTGCTGTCAATCAAATCCAATGGTTTGGGAACCGGGGGGCAGGGCCAAGTCCTGCTGTCTGTGTCAATGGACGCAGCAGCAGGACATGAGAGTGCGCCCACACAAGTGCCCCCCCAAGGGAGAGCAGCTCTCCAGTGGGGCACTCGAGAAGAGGAGGAGCCAGGAGCGCCGCTGAGGGACCCCCGAAGAGGGGGATCAGGACCAACTGCACAGAGGAGGTAAGTATGACATGTTTTTTTTTCTTTTTAAACCACAAACCTTTACATATTCTTTAACACCAATAGTCAATTAACAGCATCTGTAATAAAAAGGCAAATAAACAGAAGACATCTTTCTGTAAAAACAGTGTTGGTCGGGAAAAGTTAAAAACAAGTCTTTTTTGCATGTGTGTGCATGTGGCCTAACAGCCTTAGGAGAGAGTTATAGCCACAATCTGGTTAGCTGGCAACTCTGCTGTGAAAAAATATTCACAAAGCATGGCAATCTTACTTCCTGTACCATATTATAAATCCTTAGTAATAAAAAAGATTGAATATTACAAAACAGGTATTTAAATCCTGAAAGTGTAAATGAGCTGCTAATTAAAAAAAAGAAATCAATGATCTATGCTACAGTATTTTTGGTTTCATGTACGGTAATTTTCCAATTTTAATAAGTTTCCAACTGCATCCCATTCCAGAACACCCAGTTTCAATGATGCATGGCACAGCTGACTCAGTGAGCATCCAGTTAAGCAGAAAATGGGATGCGATTATGATGCTTATAGTGTTTTAGCTTCCTCTTCGCCTCATGGGAAGATTTTCTTAATACTTTCCGAAAATTAGATAATGGCATTCAAGGTGAAATCAGTTAATCCACGTTTAGCTCAGACACTGCTTTGCTTTAGAGTTAGGGATCCAAATATCCAGGAGCCTTTCATTTTAATTTACAGTGCCTGTATATTATACCTTGTAACTTTTATGCCTCTTTGTTGGAATGATTGCACACAGACCTTAATTTCACACACAAAGCAATGAGACTATGTTGCTCAAGGTCATTGGTAATTGTTGAGCGTATTTAAATATATTCAGAGATGGAAAATTGCCTTTGCATAATGTAGCATCTTAATATGACTAGATTTTTGCTGTGAAAACTTGCAGCAAACAATGAAATTATACCGAGGCCATTATCTAAAAATATTTTGGATTTTGGTAACATTTGTTCTCTCTGTGTTCAAACCTTTCTGAAATCAACAAATGAGTAGAAGTTTAAAGCCAACAACTTGGCATACAAAAGCAGTTTGAACACAAACATTTTTTGAGAGGGTGATTGCAGTGTTCTGTATAAGAAATCATGACCTTGAATATTTTTTGGCATTGATCATTTCATTTAGCTGGTCATGAATACTTGAATAGCTAAGACAGCATATACGTTATTTATTATACTTATTTATATATTGCCAATACATTGCACAACTTTTTACCGAGACTACTGAATCATTTACCTGTTCCACTGTGCTTTATGGGGGGAAGATTTTGGAAGGCATTACTGCATACATAAGATAACATACAAATATTATTATATATTATTTTTGGTATATTAGTTCAGTTTAACAGTAGCTATATTGTCACAGGTTGTGGTGTAAAAAACGACTAAATGCCAGATTGAATAGGGAGCGAGAAGAAGGGTACATGCCAAGATAATCTATGAGCATACACCAATACATACAAGGGACATACAAACACAAAACCAAAAGGCACCAGAAAAATATGGGCACAAAAACCACCAATAGACAACTGAGGGAAACAGGCACAAGAACAGCTATTACAACAACTAGATACCTGGGAAAATAGAGGTAAAAAAACTGTCTCCAAGGAGCATGCTGTATGTCATTCACAAGTTAAGGAGACTGGTAGGTCTTCTTGCCAACTAGGGGATTTATAAACTGAAACGCCAAAACCATCTCTCAATGTCAGAACATGAAAGACAGAAGAAAACACCAACATATCCTTTTGCTAAACCAACTGCCACCCCGTTAGGCAAAGCCAAATCTATTTCTTGAATTTGTTGATTGTTCAATCTATCTTTAATGCATTATGCTTAACAAATGTTTCTATATTAACTTTTTTTGTTTTAATATGGCTTTTTGGGTTGATATTAAGGCACAAACACATATATGATTGTTGCTGAATTGAAAAATGTAATATTGATTTTTGCCAACCATGCTCGTTTAGCATACATATTTAATTTATGTAATCAAAATGTCATACACTGTATACAAAACTTGCTTATAATAGTTTATGCAGCAAAAAAAAATGGTTATTATTACTTTGCACTGGTTACTGAAATAGCACGAAATGTTACTGCTATTTTACTGAGCAAAAGTAGAAATTAAACCCTAAACCAGTTGCTCTCTCTTTTTTAGTGTACTCCATGCATTTTAAATATAAGGGTTAGAGTTTTTTGCAAAATGTATAATTACACTCTATCCAGTATAGTGTCTGTCCATTAAAGCTGTATCACCCTCCCGATATAGCCTTGCCATTCTTTAAGCCAGCCATATATGGATTGAAATTCATCTGGTGCAGCAGGAACTTGTCAAATTTTGTTCCATGTGTGGGCAGGGAGGTTGTACAGAAGTTAATCTACAGAATGACTTTTGCACATCCAGCCTTTCATGTTTTCCCCGATAGGCCAGTCCCACTAACTAGAGCTGGTAGTGCTGATCAGTTTATTCTGATGGCATGGAAGTCTACCTGCTGTCAGAATACAATATCCCAGTGGGAAGAATTCCCTCATCCACCTCAAGTGTGTGGATGGGGGAATTGGGCCATTTTTTTTCTTCAACCCGCTGGTTAAATGAAAAATAAAAGACTAATGTTTGGGCTGCCTTAAGGGATAAAACTGTTTTTAGGATTACAACCATGCTAGTAGGATAACAACCATGCTAGGATTACAACCATGCTCAATGCACTGCAGACTGTGTTGAGCTAATAAGAATTTACTTGTAATAAACTTGCAATGCAGTCCAAACAAGTTGCCTGAAATACCAATATCTTGATTACCACCAATCAACACCAATATCTTGATTACCAAATCTATTCATCTGAAACAGGCTTTACAGTGGATTAAGCCAGTGTGGTGGAGATGGAACTCAGCAAGCCTGACTGCACAACACATATTTGCAAGAAAGAGCTCACAGGGCAAGAGGGTGGAATTAAACAAGTACATTAGTTTCATATTCCATTGGGTAACAAGCATAAAAGAACACATTTAAAACCTATGTGACTTAATCATAGTGTAAAAAATACAAACAAATAATTTTGAAAAAGAAGGCCTTTAAAAAGCACAAATAGAAGGGACACCCTCAGCAGTCTAGATTTACAAGGAATGCAACAAAAAATGCATAGGAGCAATCAGGGTGGCTAAAATCAAAAGGGAAATATGTTGCTACAGCAAGTAAAACCAATTACATTTTTTGAAATATATCAATAGTAACAAGGTTATTAAAGAACAGATAGACCCCATAACAGGTGAACACAGGAAGCTGGTCACAAATGAAAGAGAAAAGGCAGATGTATTAAAACATTTAGCCACCCAATCACTTCTGTAGGTGGTGGAAAGGGGTCCCACCCCCCTCCCGCCACCGCTTCTCCCGGTGACGGGGAGCGATGTGGCCGGTCATGATGGCTGCCCTGTACAGAGAGAGAGGAACTGATGTCATTCCCCTCTCTCTGTAACCCCAGAAACCAGGAGCGATGAGTTATGTCGTCGCTTCTGGTTCCGCCTCTTTTTTTATCTGGCCATCAGCAACCAGGGAAGAAGCTGATCAGAGCAATGTGATCAGCTGAATGGGAGGCTAGAGGAGAGATTTGGGGTCTTATAGAACCCAGATCTCTCCATAAAGAGGATCTGTCATGGCCCATGCTGTTACAAGGGATGTTGTTAATCCCTTGTGATAGCAATAAAGTTAATAAAAAAAAAGAAAAATGGTAAATAAATAATACATTTGTATAAAAAAAATAAGAAAATATATAACAAAAATAAAGTTCCCTATCCCACCATGCTTAGGTGCTAATGCAAATGCATATGTTACTCCCGCTCGCATATGTAAATGGTGATCGTACTACACATGTGAGGTATTGTCACGAACGTCAGAGTGAGAGCAATAATGCTATCACCAGACCTTCTGTGCAACTCTAAACTGGTAAACTGTAAAGGCGTTTACAGCGTCGCCTATGGAGAATTGTAAGGCACCCTAGTGTGCCGCCATTCCACAGGCAGGAGCAATTTTAAAGCATGACATGTTAGGTATCTATTTACTTGTCATAACATTCACATTATACAAAAAATGGTGCTAACTTTAGTGTTTTGTTTTTTTTTAATTCAGGAAAGTGTTTGTTTTTTTCAAAAAAAAAAAATGCGTTTGGAAAATTGCTGTGCAAATACAGTGTGACATAAAAAACTGCAACACCCATCATTTTATTCTATCGGGCCTCTACTAAACAAAATATGTAATGTTTGGGGGTTCTAAGTAACTTTCTAGCAAAAAAAAGTAGATTGTTAAATGTAGGAGCGAAGTATCAGAACTGGCCCGGATGGCAAGTGGTTAATGATGTAAACAAATCCCCAGGTCCAGATGGCTTACAACCATGAGTCATTAGGGAACTTAGCTCAGTTATAGCCAAGTTGCTATTTCTAATTTTTAAGACACCTTACTGACTGTAATGGTATCAACTGAATGATGTAGAGCAAATGTGGTACCAATTTCCAAAAAAAAAGGATCAAGATGCATACCAGGAAACTACAGTCTAATGCCAACAGTATTTAAGTATTTTCAGGGACTTTATGCAGAAATGTGTCTGTGATAAATGTATCATACATGACATCCACCATAGATTTATGAAAGACTGTTCTTGCCACACTAACTTAAAACTTGATGATGGAAGTCCAGTGTATAGTATATCACGATTTTGCTAGGCATTTGATGCTGTACCTCATAAAAGATTACTCAGTAAAATAGGATCTGTTGGGAGTTGATGAAATTGTATGTACATGGATACGAAGGTGGTTACACTAATAGGTCCAGAGCTTAACAATGACTCATTCTCTGATCACTGGTTCTGTCTTGGGGCCACTGTCTTGAGTTCAGTCTCAGTGTTTGCTGATGATACCATATTACGCATTGAACTTTGGCACAGGAATTAGTATTATTACAGGAATACCTGGACAAAATAAAGGGTTGGGCTGCTACATGGCAGATGAGGTTCAATATTGAAAAATTTAAATTTATTCACTTGGGTGCCAAAAATACACATTAGGAGAGGCTCCCCTGGGAGAAGCAGTGATGGAAAAGGATCTAGAGATGCTTGTATGAGGATCAACTACATAGATTACAGTTATTCCCTCTAGAGAAGAGGTACTTAAAAAGGAGTTATGATTATAATTTACAAATACATCAAAGGTGACTTCATTATCTGTAATTAACTGTTCACTCTAAGGTTCCTTAATAGGACACATGGCCACAATTTGGGGTTAGAAGAAAGGAGGTTTAACATTAGATTGCAGGAAGGTTCTTTACTGTTGGAGCAGTTAAAATGTTAATCCCTTCCCCCAGAAAGTGGTACTAGCTGGGAGTGTTGACAGCCTTTATATGTCTTCCTCAGGGAGCAGAATATACTAGGCTTTGGGAATTGATAAAAAAAATCACACACACATACAGAAACAAAGGTTGTACTGGATGGACCTATATCTTTTTTTCAAACTTATAAACTTTGTAACTATGAAACTATTAATGCCAAGCGTTGTCGGGGCCTCCTGCTCTTTACAGCATCCAAGCAGCAGGTGGTAAATTATTTGGCACACCCTATACATAAACATGAAATAGCTGAAGCTGAGATTTTTTTGTGTGTGTCCTGGGGAAAGAAAAGAACACATAAATAGGACATATCCATGTACAAAAAACAAATCCATGTAGTAACAGAGATTCATAACAGTGGAGGTTTTTGCTGTCACTAGTGCCGTCATACCAGCAGCAGACCCTGCAATTATTTTGTGTTTTGTGTTTTGAGAATGCAAAGTGAATGCTTGACCATCTGAGACAGACACAGAGAATGACAGGTTAGGAAAGGATATGATAAGTATGGCTAAGTGAGCAAGGACAAAAGAAATACATGTATAGGAAACATAGGAAAATCCTGGTAAAAATCTCATTAATAGTCGTCATCTCGAAAAAAGAAAAGCAACTATTTATCTATTATACTTGCACAAAATAATGCAAAAGGCATACCACTAAAAAATGCACATATATTTTTTTAAGTAAAAATTATTATCAAACCTAAGAACACCATTGTGTTTATTTGGTTGTGTATTTTGGCATTACCACAACTCTAAAACCTCAATTATATTGTTAATAGTGCGGCAGTACAAGCCCCAGTAAATGCACATAATTCCTCATGTCTTTATAATTTGAAAAATCAAATTAATTAATGGTGTTACACTGTGTGCCAAAGTAAGACATTACCAAACAGATATTGCGTTTCAAAATCATCATATCCATGTGTGTCTGTACAATTTTAAACATTATTTATACAATTAACTGTGTTGCAACATGTTCAGTGGGTTGCCATTATGAGACAATTATTGCCAACAGATTTTCTTGTTTTTAAAAGTTCCACAACTAGTTCTTTCATTTATGGTGGGTCTTTATATTTCCTTTACAGATGAGTGCATTTCTGAAATCCAAATCTTAGAGCAAAACAAGGAACAAGCATAAACAGGGATTGAAAATGAGCAGAGACACTTCAGTCTTCATTGTACCCCTACTTTTTAAACACAATTTCATCTACTGTATTTCATTAAAGTCAACTTCCCAACAGTTTATTTGCATGCCTCGAGTTATTTCTTTCACCACTAAAGAACTTGTGAGAAAGTTGAAAAGAAAGATCTGATGCAAAGTAATGATACCAAAGTATGTTGACATGCATGCCCTCAACTAACTGGAAAAGAAAAATGCAAACCATATACAAGTTGTTTAGTATGAGATATACTAACATAACAGACATACTGTTACATTTTTAAATTGTTGAGGTGAAGGTACAAGCCATACAATTTGTATTAAATTCATTGTGTTACATCTCTACAAATTATTAGGCATTATGGGGTTGTGCATGTTCTCTTTCAAAATTAAAATACACTTATCATAATGAATGATGTGAAACAAAATTAAAATATTTTGCTTTGCAAAACCCAATCAACTGCAAGGGAAGTAAAAAAAAAAGATTAAAAAAAATGTTTGATTGTATATGATTGGATGATTAGAGCAATTTAACCTCATTAAAAATGCACTTTGCAAAGTGAAAATTCATCTAGATTAGTACACGAGGTACAGTTGACTACAATCATTCAATCATGTGGATGAACACATTTTTTTTTAAATTTCCCTTGTACATCATTGAGTATTCTTTGCTAAGCAAATATTTATTTTGTTTCACCTCATTCACTAATATAAGCAAGCATTATTTTTGAGAGTAAACATGCTCTACTCAATGTGAACATCCAGCTAGTTCAAGTTTGGTGTGTTTGTTTTTATATACAATTTTAAAATTGTGGCTCTGGGAACCTGTAAAGTTGTTGTGTCCCCCCTTCACAATTATGGACCTCTCTGACCAGGAAATTACCTTACAAATTAGGGAAAATTAATAAAAGAGAAATCTAAACACTTTGGACCAATATGTGGACCAATATATGTGGACCAATATTTGGTCTCAGCAAATATTGGCAATATTTAATCAGCAAAAGAGCTTCCTCCCCCCTCTTGTCGAATTCACTTATTTGGTTTAATATTAAAATTTGTATTATGGCTATTAGCTGTTATATTTGTTTAAACCAAAATAATTGCCAGGGCCAATACTTTTCCAAACCAGTGTGTGGTATTCATTATTTATTGATAATTTATCAATTTGTCTTTTGGGGAACAATTGATTGTGGGTGGAGATTGTGTAGCCTGCATTCCCATGATGAAACAAATAGTGCATTTTTAGGACTAAACCACATTTTGCAGTAAAAAAGGCAAATAGAACACCTTGCCATTGGTTAAGCCTTTAAGCTTTGTCGTGTGGCAGCCTTTGGCATATATGGTACGTATTGTACAGGTAGAGAAGTAGAAATAGTTAGAATAGTAAACAAAAAATCCTTGATGCTACAGATAATGAAAAATACTGAAGGATGGATTTTCCAACAAGACTGTGATCTAAAATAAGGTATGTAAAAATTGGTGCTGCGCTGTTCTTAAAAAAAAAAACTAAAAAAAAAAACTATGCTTCTAGAGGTAGTAGTACAAAGGTAAATGAACACGTAAAATGATATAAACATATAAAAAAACAGAAACAATATAAGAATAAGTACAATCAATATTGAGCACTTCTATACCCAATAGGTGCAGTGTGATATTCCACAATAATCGGTGGTAATAGCAAAGTGCAAAGTGCAAGAAAATCATTCAATAAAGACTTAAGGCCAGATGTGATAAGTATCTTACTGGAAACACTAAAATCAATATACAGTCACTAAAAACCTCAATGGACCGTGCAAGTAGGCAAAAAACATTGTGCAAAAAACAGCAATTAATAAATGAAATGTGCAACATGCGATCAATATGTGCAAAGATTGCAAATGCAGTGTATAATAAACATACAACCAAAAAATCAAAAAAAAAATCACTAAACACCTCAATGGATCATGCAAGTAGGCAAAAAACATTGTGCAAAAAACAGCAATTAATAAATTAAATGTGCAACATGCGATCAATATGTGCAAAAATCGATAAGAGGAAAGAGGTAACCGCATAAAATTGCTGATAATGGCTGCTTCTCCCTTTTACTCCTAACTGCCTCTCACTTGGATTCCTGGGCTGGATGGAGCTGTTGGTGGGTCTTTGTCTCTCAGTGGAGCAGGAGGGGGATTAAAGAAAAGAAGGGGCCAGATAGTGTAGTATTTCAATCAGAGGTTGGTTTTTATTAAAACAATGATGAGGGTACTCACTTCACTTACAAGAAAAAACACAGAAAACTTATCTCCTACGAGCGGCGAGCTCGTTTGCATATATCAGTCTTGGATGCCTATCCCGTCCCTACGCGTGACGTCACGGTCACGTGACTTCATCAGGGGATGACCCCCCAACAGCTCCATCCAGCCCAGGAATCCAAGTGAGAGGCAGTTAGGAGTACAAGGGAGAAGCAGCCATTACCAGCAACGTTATGCGGTTACCTCTTTACCGTAAGGTAAGAGGCCACTTCACACCACTGTGTGTCCTGTGCATGAAGAAGAGATCGCCCCCATGCTATCAGCAACTTATTGCACTTTTTTTCACATTTTCTGATTAGCCACATTACAAGGATTTAAATCGCATTGGACTACATTCCCAGTCCCGTTATATATTTTGCACATGTTTGCCTTTGTTTGAATTTTCACAAGTTCTACAGTGGACTTATTTTGGTTATATGTTTATTATACACTGCATTTGCGATCTTTGCACATATTGATCGCATGTTGCACATTTCATTTATTAATTGCTGTTTTTTGCACAATGTTTTTTGCCTACTTGCACGATCCATTAAGGTGTTTAGTGATTGTATATTGATTTTTTGGTTATATGTTTATTATACACTGCATTTGCGATTTTTGCACATATTGATCGCATGTTGATCATTTCATTTATTAATTGCTGTTTTTTGCGCAATGTTTTTTGCCTACTTGCACGGTCCATTGAGGTTTTTAGTGATTGTATATTGATTTTAGTGTTTCCAGTAAGATACTTATCACATCTGGCCTTAAGTTTTTATTGAATGATTTTCTTGCACTTTGCACTTTGCTATTACCACCGATTATTGTGGAATATCACACTGCATCTATTGGGTATAGAAGTGCTCTATATTGATTGTACTTATTCTTATATTGTTTCTGGTTTTTTATATGTTTATATCATTTTACGTGTTCATTTACCTTTGTACTACTATCTCTAGCAGCATAGTTTTTTGTTTTTTTTTAAGAACAGCGCAGCACCAATTTTTACATACCTTATTTCTATTGCTGTATGGGCTGAGCTTGACCTATATTCGGTGCTTGCAGCAGTTCAACGTTCATTGCCCTTCGTTTACATGGTAGCGCAGGAATAAATATACATTTCAGTGATCTAAAATACACTTTAATATCAACCTTCAATAAATACAAGATTTACATTTTGGAATGGCCTTCACAGTCCCCAGACATAAAATTAATGTAAATATGTGAGTAGATCGCAAACATGCAGGAAATTCAAGAATTAAATTGAAAACAAAAATATAAAGTGTAGTACCTGTAATTTTTAACCTGCCTGGTGGTATGATTATTTCGGATTTTAGGTGCTGAAAGCGGTACAATTAATTTGCATGGAAATTTGGCGTTTTCATATTGTAGGTCTGTAATTCTTAACAATAACACACTTAAATCTGTCCAAACAAGAGTCTAGTAGATATCCCGGGTATGATAAAGTTTGAAACACAAAAACATAAATTATAATATAATAAATAAAAATAAATAATTTAAAAAAAAAATAATAATAATAAAATAAATTTCCCATCGATTCACTATCGCTCAATTCTGCAAGTGTTCTAATTTACTATCGCTGTTTTCTAGCTGGTCTAAAGCCACTTTTGATGTAAAGGGACACTTTTTGGTTGCTATGGACAATCTCCAGTTTCCAGGCAGAAAGAACAGTATATATAGCATAAAACTGCATGCAGGGCATGGGCCAAAGCACTGGGGACAAAAGGGATGTGAAATAATTTCAAACAGTACTGTAATCTGTAAGATTACAGTACTGTATGTGTTATGTTTTTACAATTTTTTGAATTCGCACCCGTGCGTCGTGCCGCTCGTAGGCAACAGAGCCTGGCACAGAGAGGCTTCGGAGGAGGACGGAGCCTGCAGACACAGCGGTGGACATCGCAGGATCCCGGGACAAGGTAAGTAAAGCCACACCAGGATCCTGCGATGTAATCCCGAGTGTGGCTCGGGGTTACCGCTAATGGTCCTGAATTTCAACCCCGAGCCACACTCGGGAAAACCGCCAGGGAGGCTACATGAGTTAGTGTATATGGATCAACTTTTGTAGATCAGCTACACCATCTCTCTAAGGGTAAACAGAACATTGGTAATTGGCTTTGGGACTTTTTAGGTGCTACTTCCAAAAAGATTCACAAAAATTAATTTAAAATTTTCCTTTTTATTATGGGAAGAATTCATAAAACATGAGTGTACAAAATATTTTTGTGCTTATCTCAATATTTAACAATTGATCAAATTCATTCACAACAAAATACTGCCCTATCACCCCCATCTGTCAGCCTTTCCTAGCCTTACTGTATATCATAGGGAAAACTTCCCTTGCATCTCTAATAACTGCATTAACAGGTGGAGAAGGGGTGTAGTTCAACATGTTTTGAAATATTATATAACCACTTCCTCAGGACCTGTGGAGGATTGATATATGTACATAACAATTTCTTATACACAGCGCCCAGAGCCTGCCATACACATTGTAGATAGCTAGAAAGTATACCCCAAAGAGTCATCTAGAGAGCCAACCACATTCCCAGCTCATTGGCATCAGGTGCTCCCATTAAAAGAGGACACCGGTGTACCTGTTCCTGAAGAAATACAAAACATTTGCCAGAAGAGGCTTAGTGAACTTCTTTTCACTGAGAAAATCAACTATACATATAGCTACTAGATTTCATTTGTGTGCCTGCTGGTGGTGATTGTACCTTGCCTATATGCACAGATTTACTGTACCTAATGGTAAATCCAGCCCTACTGATGCCCTCTTGGATGTCCTAAAAATGAAATTTGCCACAACAACAAACTTTTCCTAACAATATTGCCTTAGTACACCAATGTTTCCCTTGCAGCCCTTTTTTAATCTGCTTCTTATTGTACAAAGATGTAAAGGTTCAAAGTGCTGCAATGGTGTAGGCTAGATAATAAGGTAGACTTGTCCTGCTTTCCCAAAAGAAAAATAACAAAAACCCTTTAAAACATATATTTTACATATGTCATAATAAAAATAATTATTTTTGTGTACATCAGTTAAATGTGTTTATCATTATATAGTAAAAATGGATATCTCAATTAGATATGTCATTGATGAGCTGCGTTTTAAAATTATACAAGAAATAACACGTCAAGGCTGCACAGTCAGACATCAGGGATTGGTGAAATATTGATAATATGCCATCTAAAATGATCAGGATGTCAAGAATGACACTGATTTGAAGTCCCACATTACCACGGTTGGTTGGAACCACACCAATGGGATATCTGACTGCCTTGCTAGATTTGTCAACTTGTTGCTTTTATTTTGACAATATTTCAATGAATCATGTCATCACATCTGTTAAAATCTCTGGAAAAATTATATACAGCCAAGTAACAAAACAGTTGCACTCCATTTTGTTGTTGTTTATGCTTGGATTGCCCTCATGTGTGCCATCAGCCACAACTAAGTGTCATGACAATTTCAAAGTTGCCATCTGCTTGTGAGGTGTGATCCAAAGATGTACACAAATCTTTTTTTAATATTATTGGCCAAAACATTGCATGAGTTTTTATGGCGTATTAAAAGAGGTATGATGGTAAAACCTTACTCACGTTTAAGAAAAACATGCAGTTGGCTGCTGCAGTTAAATAGTAGTTTTTTGCCTACTACCGCTTGAATAGTTGATGTTTTCATTTAAATATGGGGATTAAATGACATTTTAAAAACATGAGTGTTTCGTCTTCCATGTCTAGCGCACATTAGCTGTTTCTTTTACTTGTGCCATACTTTATATGTTCATCTGGTACATTGATAAGTCAAGCCACTGGGGGGTGGGGGTTGGGGGACTATAGCAGCTTTAATGAAAATGAAATAAATTGAAAATACTTTTATATGTATAAATAGTCAAGTAAACAATTTATTCACTCAAATTGGGTGACAAGAAGATAAATTCTAGAAGTGCTTGATTCCATTATCACAGAAGTGCAATGCAGTTTCAGGTTGATTATGGTCATGACAGAGGGATGAGCTTACATTCAATCCCAAGGCCTCAGAGAGAGAGTTGAGAGTAGTTTGAGAATTAGGGCAAGGACTTGGTATTCGGCTTGGTTCATTTTTCAAGAAGAAGATCAGAGAAATAACAAATGCTTTACAAGTCGATCAATTGCCTTACAAAATCACTATATGTCAAATGAACCTATCTTTCTCCTCATCCATCTCTAAATGTGAAAATCACTCAAACATCCTTAATTCCAACTGACGTAGTTCCAATAATGTTAATTCCACAAGTCATTAGTATATGATTGATAAAGTTGAATGCAACTATATCTAAAGCTGGCTTTTCACTCCTCTTAATTCCTTACATATTAGTACGGGACTTCCAGACATGAGAAATAAACTGGGAGGGAAGGATGTGTCCACTTTCAATTTTTCAATAATATATCTCTTTAGCACCAACATAAGAAACGTACCATTTTTACTGATTCTGATAACAATAGGTGTAACTTCACTTATATGTAATCATATACAACCGGCTTCTTACATGTAACAATTATCTGTCACACTGAGATGCTGCTGTGTAAGGGAGGAGTTAGCAAAATGTCATTCCTTATCTTCACTTACTTGCCTTACACATTTTCACTATAGTAGCACGATGCAAAAAAAAAAATTCATGCTGGCATGTTATGTTTGAGGGATTTGCACTCACCACTGAAATTATAGATAACTAATACCGCCTCCATTTGAATGACCACTTGGTACCTTCTGAAAGAGTACAAAATCTAATACAGGACAAAATGTAGCTAGTTAGAGCACTTATCAACTAATCAGATCAGTGTTACTTAAAGCATATCTAAGTTCAAAATGTTAAGTAATATATCCAATTCTACATTGTACTTCAATTATTTCTAGCCTACTCCTATTAATCTAAATGATCTTGACGTTTGTAAACTTACTTCATGAAGATCCCCATACACATTTACTTACCTTGAATTCTGTGTCACATAATCACTATGCCCTGTGAGTAGGCACTGTTGTCATAAAATTCACAGAGCCTGCCTTCTGAACTAGTGTTAGGAGGAGGAGTTTTAAAGGGCACTGTCAGTAAAGGAATCACTGTTTGTAGTCAGCATGGAACCATGAGTTATGTAGTCCTTAGAAGTAGAAAGTAAAACAGCAGAGGAGGTATCACCACATATCATCATAGTTAACACTAAACTGATGACCTGTAAAGGTTTTTAAAACATTGCCTATGGAGAATTTTGGGTACAATAGTTTTATTTGCAATTTCATAGGTGCACATAATCTTAAGCTTAATGTCTTTGTTGTCTATTTACTCCACACATACCAAACAAAAAAATGGGTATTATGCTGTCTTTGTTTGCAGTAAAATTTATTTTAGTATATTTTATTCCTAAAATATGTGTTTGATAAACCATCATTTTTTTTCTACAGGGCTTCTGCTTTCAGAATATATATAATTATTGTTGAAAATCTATACTCCTCACAATTTTTCTTTTTGGTATATATATAACAACTGGTCATGCCCCTGTTGAAGACTGTTTCGTCGAAACGCGTAGGGCCAGCATTTTCAGCTTCCCACATTGCTATTTTTTATCCTATTTGTGATCACTTTTTATCGTGCATGGTATTTTTCCAATAAATCCCATTTTTGACCTACACCATGTGGAGCTTCCTTTTTCCTTTCTCCATGTTTCCATATTTAATCATCCCTCTGGATCACCCCGCTCTACAATCGGAGGACGTGTATGCCAGTTGTCCAACTTAAATCTGCAACCACCACCTTCCACCGGTGCTCGTGGCCCACAGGGCTCCGTCTGGTTTGACATCACGGGAGTGTATCCCCATGCCTATTTGACGCATTGCTATACAGTATTTGCGTCCTACGGATCTGGTAAGAGTATCCATTTACTTCCATTTAACATTTGTTTGCCTTGACATCTGCTGTCTCCTCTCCATTTGAGTATCCAGTGCCTACCGGTGCTCCCCTATTGGAGAAGATAACATATGGACTTCCACTTTTTGCTGTTCCATATTTCACTATAGACACTTTGATTTTTTATTGTGGTTTCTATCACATTTGTATGTTGGTTTATTCATACTTTTTATATGTGTTTTTTATATATTTATTACACATTTCCCACATGTATATTTTATACATGTTGGATGTTTCTAGCGCTGCACTTTATATGCTTCATTAAAAAGGGCCGTGATCATCATAGCGGTCCTAAACACTTCCTAACTCACCACGGCCAATCTACGGTTGGTCTTGGTGTGTGGGTAATCAAGTCCATCCCAGCTACATACCCTGCGGCCGAGTGATACAAACACTTATGCCAGCAGGAAACATTTTGGATTTATTCTTTGGGTACTTTAACGCCAGGGGGGTTAAACGAGGACATTGAAGTGCATACATTGTTATGAGTAAACTTGTTTCCTCGTGAGATCCCCCTAATAGATGTATTCCTGTCTTGTATATCCCCATCATACAGTTTTGTATGTGCATGCATGCATAGATGTGAGTCTATGGTAATTCATGCATATACGCATGTATGTTTATCCGTACATGTGTAGGGCAATAACTTCTCCGCAGGATGTGGAAACCTTGCAAAAAGATCTGAACAAATTAATGGGGTGGGCAACTACATGGCAAATGAGGTTCAATGTAGAAAAATGTAAAATAATGCATTTGGGTGGCAAAAATATGAATGCAATCTATACACTGGGGGGAGAACCTCTGGGGGAATCTAGGATGGAAAAGGACCTGGGGGGGCTAGTGGATGATAGGCTCAGCAATGGCATGCAATGCCAAGCTGCTGCTAACAAAGCAAACAGAATATTGGCATGCATTAAAAAGTGGATCAACTCCAGAGATAAAACGATAATTCTCCCACTCTACAAGACTCTGGTCCGGCCGCACCAGTATGCTGTCCAGTTCTGGGCACCAGTCCTCAGGAAGGATGTACTGGAAATGGAGCGAGTACAAAGAAGGGCGACAAAGCTAATAAAGGGTCTGGAGGATCTTAGTTATGAGGAAACGTTGCGAGCACTGAACTTATTCTCTCTGGAGAAGAGACGCTTGAGAGGGGATATGATTTCAATATACAAATACCGTACTGGTGATCCTACAATAGAAATAAAACTTTTTCGCAGAAGAGAGTTTAACAAGACTCGTGGCCACTCATTAAAATTAGAAGAAAAGAGGTTTAACCTTAAACTACATAGAGGGTTCTTTACTGTAAGAGCGGCAAGGATGTGGAATTCCCTTCCACAGTCGGTGGTCTCAGCGGGGAGCATCGATAGCTTCAAGAAACTATTAGATAAGCACCTGAATGACTGCAACATACAGGGATATACAAAGTAATACTGACACATAATCACACATAGGTTGGACTTGATGGACTTGTGTCTTTTTTTCAACCTCACCTACTATGTAACTATGTAACTATGTAAAGTGAGGATGAAGTTCACCAATGAGGACCAATATGGGATTCAGAAAGGGGAGAGGGTGTGGAAAGATATCCTCAAAATGAGTCCGTACCCTCAAGAAGAGAGGTGGAAACACACAGCGGAGTACTCCTAAGATAAGCTTTATTGAAAATTTGCCCACAAATAAACAATTTGTAAACATTCACAAAAGATGGCAAAAAAGCTTTAAAAAGTTTAAAACGACAACGTTGTCCTTCTAAAAGACCTGTAAAGCAGGTTGGAGGAACGTTTCGAATATACAGTGGGGCAAAAAAGTATTTAGTCAGCCACCAATTGTGCAAGTTCTCCCACTTAGATGACAGAGGCCTGTAATTGTCATCATAGGTATACCTTAACTATGAGAGACAAAATGTGGAAACAAATGCAGACAATCACATTGTCTGATTTTTGAAAGAATTTATTTGCAAATTATGGTGGAAAATAAGTATTTGGTCACCTACAAACAAGCAAGATTTCTGGCTCTCACAGACCTGTATCTGGTTCTTTAAGAGGCTCTTCTGTCCTCCACTCATTACCTGTATTAATGGCACCTATTTGAACTTGTTAACAGTATAAAAGACACCTGTCCACAACCTCAAACAGTCACACATCAAATTCCACTATGGTGAAGACCAAAGAGCTGTCAAAGGACACCAGATACAAAATTGTAGACCTGCACCAGGCTGGGAAGACTGAATCTGCAATAGGCAGCTTGGTGTGAAGAAATCAACTGTGGGAGCAATAATTAGAAAATGGAAGACATACAAGACCACTGATAATCTCCCTCGATCTGGGGCTCCACGCAAGATATCACCCCGTGGGTTCAAAATGATCATAAGAACGGTGAGCAAAAATCCCAGAACAACACGGGGGGACCTAGTGAATGACCTGCAGAGAGCTGGGACCAACGTAACAAAGGCTACCATCAGTTACACACTACACTGCCAGAGACTCAGATCCTGCAGTGCCAGATGTGTCCCCCTGCTTAAGCCAGTACATATCTGGGCCCATCTGAGGTTTGCTAGAGAGCATTTGGATGATCCAGAAGAGGATTGGGAGAATGTCATATGGTCAGATGAAAACAAAGTAGAACTGTTTGGTAGAAACACAACTCGTCGTGTTTGGAGGAGAGAGAATGCTGAGTTGCAACCAAAGAACAGCATACCTACTATGAAGCGTGGGGGTGGCAACATCATACTTTGGGGCTGTTTCTCTGCAAAGAGAACAGGACGACTGATCCGTGTACATAAAAGAATGAATGAAGCCATGTATCATGAGATTTTGAGTGCAAACCTCCTCCCATCAGCAAGGGCATTGAAGATGTTGCCCAGCGACAGCCACAAAACATCACTGCTCTAGAGGAGATCTGGATGGAGGGCCAGCATACCAGCAACAGTGTGTGACAACCTTGTGAAGACTTACAGAAAATGTTTGACCTCTGTCATTGCCAACAAAGGATATATAACAAAGTATTGAGATGAACTTTTCATATTGACCAAATACTTATTTTCCATCATAATTTGCAAATAAATTCTTTCAAAAATCAGACAATGTGATTGTCTGGATTTGTTTCCACATTTTGTCTGTCATAGTTGAGGTATACCTATCATGACAATTACAGGCCTGTCTCATCTTTTTAAGTGGGAGAACTTGCAAAATTGGTGGCTGACTAAATACTTTTTTGCCCCACTGTACAAGACTATCAAACTCTTCTGATCATGAATCCTTTCCGATCATGGATCCCAGATCAGGCCTCGGTTGGAGGCATCTACAGTCTGCTGATAGATGTTACGTTGTCACCATATCACTGGCCGTGGTCTCAGCGGGAGGGGCATTGATAGTTTCAAGAAATTATTAGATAAGCGCCTGAATGACCGCAACATACAGGGATATACAATGTAATACTGACATATAATCACACACATAGGTTGGACTTGATCGACTTGTGTCTTTTTTCGACCTCACCTACTATGTAACTACAGTATGTATGTAACTATGTGTGTACATGTGCATGTCCTTCTGTGCATACATGTATGGGTACATGTGCATACAGTGGGGATGGAAAGTATTCAGACCCCCTTAAATTTTTCACTCTTTGTTATATTGCAGCCATTTGCTAAACTCATTTAAGTTCATTTTTTTTCCTCATTAATGTACACACAGCACCCCATATTGACAGAAAAACACAGAATTGTTGACATTTTTGCAGATTTATTAAAAAAGAAAAACTGAAATATCACATGGTCTTAAGTATTCAGACCCTTTGCTCACTATTTAGTAGAAACACCCTTTTGATCTAATACAGCCATGAGTCTTTTTGGGAAATATGCAACAAGTTTTTCACACCTGGATTTGGGGATCCTCTGCCACTCCTCCTTGCAGATCCTCTCCAGTTCTGTCAGGTTGGATGGTAAACATTGGTGGACAGGCATTTTTAGGTTTCTCCAGAGATTCTTAATTGGGTTTAAGTCAGGGCTCTGGCTGGACCATTCAAGAACAGTCAGAGTTGTTGTGAAGCCACTGCTTTGTTATTTTAGCTGTGTGCTTAGGGTCTTTGTCTTGTTGGAAGGTAAACCTTCAGCCCAGTCTGAGGTCCTGAGCACTCTGGAGAAGGTTTTCGTCCAGGATATCCCTGTACTTGGCCGCATTCATCTTTCCCTCGATTGCAACCAGTCGTCCTGTCCCTGCAGCTGAAAAACACCCCCACAGCATGATGCTGCCACCACCATGCTTCACTGTTGGGACTGTATTGGACATGTGATGAGCAGTGCCTGGTTTTCTCCACACATACCGCTTAGAATTAAGGCCAAAAAGTTCTATCTTGGTCTAATCAGACCAGAGAATCTTATTTCTCACCATCTTGGAGTCCTTCTGGTGTTTTTTAGAAAACTCCATGCGGGCTTTCATGTGTCTAGCACTGAGGAGAGGCTTCCGTCGGGCCACTCTGCCATAAAGCCCCGACTGGTGGAGGGCTGCAGTGATGGTTGACTTTCCACAACTTTCTCCCATCTCCCGACTGCTTCTCTGGAGTTCAGCCACAGTGATCTCTGGGTTCTTCTTTACCTCTCACCAAGGCTCTTCTCCCCTGATAGCTCAGTTTGGCCGGACGGCCAGCTCTAGGAAGGGTTCTGGTCGTCCCAAATGTCTTCCATTTAAGGATTATGGAGGCCACTGTGCTCTTAGGAACCTTAAGTGCAGCAGAATTTTTTTTGAAACCTTGGCCAGATCTGTGCCTTGCCACAATTCTGTCTCTGAGCTCTTCAGGCAGTTCCTTTGACCTCATGATTCTCATTTTCTCTAACGTGCACTGTGAGCTGTAAGGTCTTATATAGATCTTATATAAGGTCTTATATAGACAGGTGTGTGGCTTCCCTAATCAAGTCCAATCAGTATAATCAAACAAAGCTGGACTCAAATAAAGGTGTAGAACCATCTCAAGGATGATCAGAAGAAATGGACAGCACCTGAGTTAAATATATGAGTGTCACAGCAAAGGGTCTGAATATTTAGGACTATGTGATATTTCAATTTTTTTTTTTTAATAAATCTGAAAAAAAAAAAAAGTCAACAATTCTGTGTTTTTCTGTCAATAGGGGGTGCTGTGTGTACATTAACAAGGAAAAAAATGAACTTAAATGATTTTAACAAATGGCTGCAATATAACAAAGAGTGAAAAATTTAAGGGGGGGTCTGAATACTTTGCATCCCCACTGTATATGTGTATAAATATATATATATATATATATATATATATATTCTTTTTTATATGTCTCTCAAATATCTTCCAATAGCCAGTTTATTCTAGCGTTTTTAATATTAGATATTATTTTAGTTTAATTTAATCACATACTACTTCCTCTATACATTTTACGTACATGCCTGCGTCTGTGTGCACGCATTCATGTATACATGTATCTATGTGTGTGCGTGTTTGTGCGCATAAGGATGCACGCATGTTTTATCACATTTATACATGCGTATATATGTGTATCTTTTAGATACATGTCTATATGACACACCTTGCCCTTTTACATGGTGCCCATCTGCATTTCACTAGATGAGATTTAGATCCCCGCACGTGTGTGCATCCACGTGTGCATTCCTACGTGGGTTATGAGTGTATTTGTAATCGTTTATTTTGTATCTGTACATTTTATATATTCGTTATTATATATAGTGCCCAGCTTAAATGCCCGTTTTTATGCTCTTTATGGCCGGCGCTGGGACTTGTTGTTCCACAGCACCAGCATATAAATAGCACCATACTGACACTTTCACCCCAAGCCAATAGAAGGAGCAGCAGCTCCGAGCGCATAGCCTGCCTATCCAACCCTTCTCACTCTGTGGAGTCCTCCCCTGGAAGTGATCCCGCGACCTCAGCCCCAGCTTCTTCCTGATGGCCACAGGATCTGATCCAGGCTGAGCAGCAACAACGACTGCAGCTTCCCAGCTCTGCATAGAAAAACAGATCCGGATCTGAGTCTTCCCTATGGACCACTGACACACAGATGAGCACAGATGAGCCTTTGTATTCCCTGTTTCCTGTAATGCCCTGTACACACGGAGCTTTTTGTCAGGAAATTCCGACCGTGTGTGGGCTCCATCGGACTTTTTCCATCGAAATTTCCGACACACAAAGTTTGAGAGCAGGCTATAAAACTTTCCGACAAACAAAATCCGTTCACTAAAAATTCCGACCGTGTGTAGACAATTCCGACGCACAAAGTGCCACGCATGCTCAGAATAAATTAAGTGACGAAAGCTATTGGCTACTGCCCTATTTATAGTCCCGACGTACGTGTTTTACGTCACCGCGTTCAGAACGATCTGATTTTCTGACAATTTTGTGCGACCGTGTGTATGCAAAACAAGTTTGAGCCAACATCTGTTGGAAAAAATCCATGGATTTTGTTGTCGGAATGTCCGATCAATGTCCGATCGTGTGTACAGGGCATAAGTGTGATTTTATCTGTGCCATTAAAAGCTGTCTTTCTTTTCTACCTTCTTATTGGCTCTTCATCAGTGCTGCCTTATCAGTGGCCATCACTGCCCATCAGTGACACCTCATCAGTGCAGCCTCATCAGTAGAGCCTCATTAGTGCCCATGAGCACAGCCTCATCAGTGCAGCCTCATCAGTGCCCATCAGTGCAGCCTCATCAGCGCACATCAGTGCAGCCTCATCAGCACACATCAGTGAAGAAGAAAAATTCCTTATTTGCTAAATTTTATTACAGAAAAGAAGGAACAGGTTTTCATTTCAAAATTTTCATTCTTTTTTTGTCTGTTTAGCAAAAAATGTTTAAAAAATACCACCAAAACAAAGCTCTATCTATCTCAAAAAATGATAAAAATGTCATATGGGTACAGTGTTGCATGACCGCCCAGATGTCATTCAAAGTGTGACAGCACTAAAAAATGAAAATTGGCCTGGGCAGGAAAGGGGTAAAAGTTTCCAGTATTGAGGTGGTTAAGGTCATTTTCATTATTATCATGTGTGCGACAAAAAAAAAAATTGCCCCAGTGGTTAATAGGAGGCAAATGGGAGTCAAACATTGGAGTATAGGAATAGCTGTGCACAGCACGAGGAAAACTGATAAATGGCTTGATTCCACTGTTACATTTCTAGGACAAGGACGGGTCAGTGGTCACTTATATGTATACTTTTGGAGTCAAAACAAGTGCTTTCAATGTTAGAAGTAGTTTTTGGCAGCAAACACATTTACCAAATTGTTAGTCATTTTTTTAGTAACCTTGTCAGTCCCTCCATGGTCCCACTGAAGAAAGAAAAGGATTTAGTGAACATAACTTAAGCCACTATTATTCTTTGGGGTGAATAATGTAACAGTGGGAATACTTTTGCAATTGAGGACATGCACATGTGAAATGTCTCCCCGCTTATTGTTCTAAAGTAGACATCTACCCATTTATGGCTAGCCGAAGGAAAACATAGGGTAGTATAAAGCATATCTGAAACACTTCTGAATAGCTTCATAGCACTAAACTTGGCTTGTTTTTAGTTATGTCTGCTGTTTCTCTTGTTCATATGTTAATTTATTCATTCATCTGCTGGAAAACAACAAGCCAATGTTATGAGGTAGCATTTAAAAAAAATAATTAAAAAGAGTATTTAATTACCATACTAGTCCCATGCTATTTTTTGTCTTGTTTAATTTTACTCTTCTGTACATCTGTAGCTAAATTCAGCAAGATGATTGAGCTGTAAGGACTCACTATAGTTCAACAAACAAGAACTCACCACTCCTTTTTTTTGGTGGCCTGTTAAAAATAAATCTGTATACAAAGCAGACCCCATTCTGCCTGCAATAGTGCACTCCAGCAGAAGTTTTTATTAAAATAATCGTATGACATAAGGGGAAGGGCTTATGGAAAAGGACATCTTTGTTCAGATGTACCTAGGCTGCATGGTGTCTATATGAAGGACCATATGGTACCAGTAAAAATAGTAGAAATGAAATAATAATAATATAAATACTATGAAAACTCTATTCTGTAAGTTTTAGATAAATAATCTATCTGAACATTCTCCTTGAATACTGACTTTCGAAATTCATTTGCAAAATAAAAAAGGAAATTGTTGCAGGAAGAACGTTTGATTAATGCAGACATATTGAGGAACTTCATAGTGTTCATGACGGTGTAATAATTTTGAGTTATTTTCCTAATACTATATAAAAACCCACATATAACTAATATGTCATGTCGGCCTTTCAAATTCTGAACAAACCACCAAAACTGAAGAAGATAGATGAACAGGAATAGGTTATAAAAATGAAAATGTATTCACAGAGAAAGAATGCTTTAGGTAGAAGCATTTTGTTGAGTACATGAATGATTCCCAATTTCTTTCCTTCTGCAGAACACTGATTTAGATTTTCACATTCTGTATGAAGGCTATTAATATGTATGTCAACAGTTAATTATCTGTAAGCTAATAAATGATCTCTGAATTCATCTTAGTCATGTATATAAATAGGACTGAGGTTGATTTTAGATATTAAAGAACAACCCTGGTCTTAATAGAAAACGTTCTATACATTATAAGGGCAGAGTTTTGCAAAGCTTTAACTAAAACTCTAGAACAATTCTGTCTTAGGTTTCTGAAGTTGAAAGGATACCAAATCATTTTGTCTTGTAAAACAAAAAATTTATGCAATTTTTTTCCCACAAATAAAGCTTTCTTTTGGTGGTATTTGATCATCGCTTCCTTTTTTATTTTTTGCACTATAAACAAAAAAAAATGATCATTTTGAAAAAAAAAAAACAGTATTTTTTACTTTCTGCTATAAAACATATCCAATAAAAAAGTGTATTTCTTCGTGAATTTAAGCCAATATATATTCTGCTACATGTTTTTGTTAAAAAAATCCCAATCAGTGTATATTGATTGCTTTACGTTACAAACATTATAGCGTGTACAAACTATGATATATATTTATGGAATTTTTATTTATTTATTTTTTTATACTAGTAATGGTGGCGAACAGTGACTTATAGTGGGACTGCAATACTGCGATGGACATTCTGACACTAACTGACAATTTTGACACTTTGTGGGAATCGGTGACACTAATACAGTGATCAGTGCTAAAAAATTTGTCACTGTACTAATTACAATGGCCAGGGAAGGGGTTAAACATCTCAAGCAATCCAAGGGTTAACTGTGTGCCTAGCCAGTGTTTTTGTGTACTGTATGTGCTGCTTTTACTAGGGGAAGAGATGGATTTTAGTTCCTGCTTTGCAGGGAAACTAAAATCCATCCCTTTCCCCTTGTCAGAATGGAACTCTGCCTTGTATACATAGGTAGAGCTCTGTTCTGAGTCTCTGCCCGATGATCAGCGGGTTTTGGCGGACATCGAGGGCCCAGTACCCGCAGGTCGGCTTCTGCTGTGAATAATCACATAATCTCATAATCTTTTATCCTGTTGGAATGTGTCTACAATCAATGCTCCCTAGAGTCTCAGTTGGAATGTCCACTCCCTCTGCTTTTGCCAGGTAAATAAAGATCTGGCTAGTATGGAAGACTAGCACCAATATCTCCAGTGAAGTCACTGACACAGGCCTTTCTAAGATATTGATCTGTACTGACTTTACCCTTTCTGGAGAGATTCTTCAAAAGAGAAGTAGGTAGAATGTAAAAGCAAAAATAACTAAAATACCTGTAACAAATTTGGTCGACTTTTTAGTTGGAATTTTGGAATTTTTTTAAACATCACTGTTTTTAGTGTGGATGGGCAAGTAGTAGTACTTGGTGCTTTGGACCTCCTCAAAATATCAAAAGGCCATTCTGTGCCCCACAATTTCCCATTACATTAGCCTTTGGGATTCCACTTGTAGATGGCGGCCACGCTGCTCTCCCCACCCTCCTGTAGTGCCCCTACTCAATAACCCTTAAAGTGTAAGTCCACCCTAACACTAAAATCCCTGCATCTACAGACATCCACAATCTAACACTAACCTTTCTAGCCCTGTAAAGAAGAAATCAGTATACATACCTTTCTTGAAGCCGATCCAGTCTCCAGCTGCGGAAGCTCTGCAGAGGACACAGCCGACAGCGGTTGTGAAATGAATGGGGAGTGACATCACCCATAGACTTACAATGGGGCTTCCGTTGTCAACTGTGTCTTCTGCACCCATCTCTACAGCGAAGCCACTGCTGACAGCTCAGTGAGGGATCAAGTCAGCTTCAAAAAAGGTATGTATACTGATTTCTTCTTTACAGGGCTAGATAGGTTAGTGTTAGATCGTGGATGTCTGTAGATGCAGGGATTTCAGTGTTAGGTTGGACTACTACTTTAATTTCCCCCAGATATGTCACTTGTTTTTTTAGCTGGTGGATGAACAAGGGACTTTATCGCATAGGACACTTACTTGATCATAGAGGGGAGCACCCCCCTTGTATTTAGTGCAGGATTTGGAGATGCCCCCCCTCTGAGAATTTCCACCTACAACAAATACACCATTTTCTATGCTCTTTGCAGGAGAAAAGCCCTGATCTTGTAGTTTGAACACAATTTGAAAATAGATGTATACAAGAGACTCTCCAGCGGGGTTTCATCTCCATATTGTACAAATCTTTTGTCTCCCCTTAGTCAAAACTTCCCTATCAAATTGCTTGGGAGAGGGACTTAGGTATAGCTCCTGAGGTGGAGGATTGACTATCCGGGACTACACGTATACACAAGGGCATTATGAATGTTGCCCTTATTTAGGCAGGGTACAAGGTGCTCGAGAGATGGTACTTGGTCCCATAACGCCTCTCTAAGATGTACCTAAATTCATCACCCTCTTGCTTCAGAGGCTGTGGCCAGGTGAGTTCTGCTCTTCATGTGTGGTGGACCTGCCCCTGTCCAGTGTTTCTGGATATGGGTGCATTTCTTAATCTGTTCAGTCACTATGGTTAACATTACAAAAAACCCTTGGATCACACTATTCATAGAACCTGTGCAAAATATCCTGAGATCCACACAGACTCTAATATACTACATGTTCTTGGCAGCTAAAATAGATAGCGCTTCTACTTGGAAAAGCCCTATGATTGACTTAACCCTCATGAAGCAAAAACTTACCTGGATCATGCTACGTGAAAAACTTGTCAGTGTCCTGCAGAATAAACAATCCCTATTTGAAAGGGTATGGACCCCTTGGCTCTCTTATCTAAAGGTACCAGACATATAAGGTCGGCATTGGATTGGTGGTCGGATGTATTTCTGGATGGGGCGTGCTGTCACTCTTACTTTTTTTGTTTGTCTTTTTTCTTTCCTTTTTCTTCCTTGTTTTTTCTATTCCCCTTTTTTTCTTTTATTTTGCTCTGATGTACTTCTGGTCTCTTAGTTGGACCTTTATTCTCGATTTAAGGTTATTGGCAAGGTTTTGCATATGGCAAATTAGGATAGGATGTTGATACCTTTGTTTTTCCTTTTATTGCTAATATCTGGATAGAGATATAACTCCACTATTTGTTACCATAATGGTTGCTATTGGTCGACCACTTGGATGTAGCTGCTCATCATGCCTACTTATGCACTTTCCATGGGTTCATAGCGAAACCCTTATCTTCCATTTATTATTGTGACCAATTTCCTTTATTGTAAACCGACTATGATGACCGTTCTATTTTGTACTAAATTGTGCTACTGAACAAAGTTTTTTTTTGTCATTTCAAATCTTAATAAAAAAAGATTGACACAGAAAATAAAACCCAATGATCCTTCCATAGAGGTCCTTGCTCAAGCACTTCCTGTAATGGAGTGATAGGGCTCCGTGTTTATTTGGATGCTGTGTATTTGGGGGTTATTCAGGAGTCTGACACTTAGAATGGTGCTCAACACAATATTAGTAATTTATAAAAACAATATATGTTTTTGTCCCTGTAGATGTGTACAATTAACCTGTTTTACACCTTTTCAAATTGACTTCCTGCATCCGTGTCCCAGACCTCCACAAGCACTAGGAACTGATAACAAGTATTTCACTAACAGGCACTATAAAGTACCTGTAGTTTAACACCTATGTTCGGTATTTCTGTAGACATTAAAAGGTGGACTTTAAACTAATACCAGGTTAATAAAAGTACATGAAAATATAATTTATTATTAGTCATGAATTGAAATAGAACACAACAACCTTATGATGGACTTTCTCTTTAAATAAAGATAATTGATCAATAAGGGGCAGGATAATTGGAATAAGGAGGTTGTTATGCATGACAAAGCTTTATTAGCTTGTTGAATAGCAGTATCCATATATCCTATGCTTGTATTATGCATATTGCATTTTTTTTGCAACATTGACAGTATATAAGGTTGTAACACCGCCAATGAAGGTTCAGTACTCCACTTATGATGGTCTGCACTACATTTTGCATTTGGAAAAAATCTACTACTGTTGTTCTCATTGATATTATTACCGTATATTTCAATGTTATACCCCTTAGTCCAGCTAATGCTTTGGAATACCCCCTAAAAAGTAGACCTAATGCTAACTAAAAAGTTAAAATCTTAAGAAAAATGAAATGCCGAAGTTAGGTGATGATTCAAGAATTTCTGCTAAATTGAGGCCATAGAATATAGATTAGGAAGGCATTTAATAATTAATCAAGCCTGTCAGAGAGACTAGATTCATTTCCCAGTACACAAAATGTGCCTGAAAAACATTTATCTTCCACAACACAACAAGCTTAACAGCTTTAAGATACTGCAATAACTGTGATTCAGGTGAAGCTACAAAAACTTGTTCTGAATATTAAATCAAGCCTTAGTGCAATATCATCAGTACTTCTGAGAGCTGCGGAGATCATGTCACATTCTTCATCCGGAAAGATATATCCAATCTTTTAAGATGTGACAGTTCATGTTTACTATTGTAATCAATTACATTAGTTACTGATCTGAAGATCTTGCAATGTGTGGCTGAGTAAAACTGTGAAGATGTCTGCAGTGATAAACCTATGGAAACTTTGATCATATATGAATAAAACCAATAGCTGCCCTGTTTTTCTACTTCGGACAGTTACTTTTTAAATTCTCTGTTCTAAACTGAGAATAGCCTTTATGATAAAAAACTGTTGTTCTTAAATTGGTAAATGAGGGTGGGGGTAAACGTGAAATAATTATAACTCACACGGAGGCACCGTCCCTAGTAGAAACAAATTTTAGAAAGACGTGAAATGGGACCTTACATGTGCCTCAATGGAGTATGGATAATAATTT
The DNA here is from genome assembly GCA_037952925.1 of Lithobates clamitans. NCBI lineage: Eukaryota > Metazoa > Chordata > Amphibia > Anura > Ranidae > Lithobates > Lithobates clamitans. The sequence continues at coordinate 525,903 of JBBGZY010001336.1, read as the reverse complement.
ATATCACAGTGTTTTTAAAAAAAAGATATAAAAATACTTTATTTATCATCCTTGTATGGGGATATTTAAAACATTACAATCTGAAAGAGAGTACAGTTTACTGTTTCATTGGACCAGGTTGTGTGAGTCCTGGTATAGAGTAGCAGAAGTGTGGCCTACGCATTTCGTGGGAACCCTGCTTCGTCAGGGCCTTTTAAAGCAGCACAAACAGCATGTAAATACTAAACATGTCCTAAAGATACCAAGTTGTGAAATTAGCTTTAAAAAATTCTGTCTTATAAATTATTATTCATACTCCATCAAGGCACATGTAAAGTCCCATTTCACGTCTTTCTAAATTTTGTTGTTCTTAAATGTTACCAGTTTCAAAATTCTTAAATGTTACCTGTTATAAAACCGTTCATTCTGTGTGCATCAATACAACATTTTTGCAAAATTTTACAGTTTGTTTTCTTGTAAAAGCAGCTGCAATCTGAGTAGAAAGACTTGTCCCTTGCCAGCATGCTGTAGAGTAGGGCAACTGCTCACTGTTGGAAGCAGTGGTTTCTCTGCAGAGGTACAAAATGCCCCTTGCTTTAGAGCTTCAGCTCCCCTATCAGCAGGGAGCATGAGCTTTACTGACTAGAGCGGTAAGGGGTCTGAATCAGCAAGATGTGTTGGACCTCTGCAGATAGGCCACTGTTTCTATACAAACAACAAGGCTCCCTTTCTGCAGCATGCTGGTAGAGGAGAGGCACTTCTACTCAGGCTGTGGCTGCTTTATATAGACAACCTTAAGCACACTCACCCGGAATGTATTTAGCCAATTAAACTAGCCAATTAAACTGAAAGTTCAGTTGGGCTTTACACATTATGAGCAGGAGTCTCTTGTAGACTTCACTACTTCTATTTAACACAAATGCAAGCCGGAGGAGAAAAGGATCTGAAAATACAGTATATATACAGTACAGTATATATATACAGTATATATCTAAATATCCTTAGGATGTGGTGTTATGGAATTGTGGGCAATAATAAGCCATAAACACAGATACTAGGTTTCCTTTGAACTCCAAAACACTTAGGACTTGAGGTACTGTTGTGTGCCTTATAGGAAATTACACAGTTCAAACATAAGCAGTGAAAGGCATCCTCTATGGATTCCAACATTAGGGATGAGATTTAGGTTGGGCTTGGTTCAAGATGAATCCAACTTGTTTACAGTTTAAGAAAATGCTAAACTAATGCGGCTGTTCACCACTATAGCAACTAACTATCAGTAATTATCTTCCTGGCTTTGAACTTCAGCTGGCTTAAGGCAGCCATGAATGGTTTAAATTTTGGCTGTTTCAGCAGGGAAAGTAATGTGTTTCTATCTGTAGGTCACTTTATAAGTGGCCGGGTCCACTAGAAAGAATGCAGGACAGAAAACACTGCTTGAGCAGGTTGTGCTTCCTCAGGTTCTGTACCTTGATCTCTCTGACAGAACAGTCATCTCTACCCACTTCTCCACATTTACCTCATCCCCTGACTCCTCAGAACCACCAATCCCCCCAAGTGCCCCAAAGCCTATGCAAAAGCCCAGGCAAAACACTGTCATGCTGTTTTGCAGCTGGTATGCTTGTAGGACAGGCACCATGCTTTACCAAAGGTTCTAGAAGCTCTCCAAGGCTAGGTTGAGAAATAGCTGATGCCACACCATCTTGTGTCAGGCAAGGTCATGTGTAACAACAACACAAACCTGCTGGGTGCTTCTCAAAAAAGAAAATTTTCACATATACCTTGTTTGACATATGCCCTCAACCTAGTGGTGCAGCAGGTCCTGGTTAGGTACCCTGGCTTCCAGGATGTCTTGCACCAGGCCAGCCACGCCCTGCAAGTGCTTACCTGGCCAACATGCAGAGACAGAACATGTTGTCTGCCAACAGCATTATATGTGATACAACAACTTGCTGGAACCCTAGCTGCATGAGCAGCACTGGGTCCTGTGAGAGTACAAGATGAGGACAGATGGGGAACTGTGGGTTTTTTCATTATGTCAGTCATGACATAATGCAGCTTCTGGACACCACTGGAAGAGGTGATCAGAACATTTACATTTTTCTTTGGGATGGTGCCAACTACACATATAGTTTCCATAAGGCAATTTCCATAAGTGTCCTGCAAACCTCATCGACAGGAGCAGAGAGAGATTTTGGTAAGGGGATTTTTATTGTACCTTACAGGGAATACCATACAACCATAAAAATAAAAGCAATTAAACTTTATTAGAAATTTAAAAACATCATAAAAGATAATAAAGATAGATCAGTGCCGACTTTGCTCCAGAACGCATACACAGACACATATCACATCATAGCTTGAAGATGTCATAGCTCCAAATCACATAGGCTAAAGTAAGCATAATAGATCTACACGTTTTGCCATAAAAATAGCTTCATCAGAATCCAGCGACAATTGATGTAACTAGACAGAAACATACATTGTATATTATAATAAAATAGAGAATTACATCAAATGCCTATACATCAAATGATAAAATACATAGAGAACAGCTGATGTATAAAGAGACCCGGAAGGAGGAAGGGAAGAAAAAAAAACACCAAACTGCCCAAATGAAAAACAAAACCTGCCTCAAACCTTGAAACCTCCACTCACCAAAACCAACCAAGGATAAAACAACCCCCTAAACATGTCCCGCCATGTGGGTAACAAAACCATTAAAGGGACAAGATCAGACACAAGGCACACAGACCAGCACTCTTACCTGTATGTTAATAAGACAACACCATTCTTCACACCTTCAGCTCAAAGTTCTCAGGGGACCATGTTGTTACCATGTTTTTCATTTGGGAGGTTTGGTGGGGGGGGTTTTTCGTCAATGGGATTTACAGGTGCTAGATAGTTGTGCACAGTTACCGGAATGGTTACTGAGGTGATTGGAAATTAGCAACACAATCCCTCTGGTGTTCCTCCTGGAGAAAACAATGCATGGTGTGATCCACCTGGCACTAGATGCATAGCAGCAGGAGGAGGAGAAGGACTTTCTACAGTCTCAGACCCCGAAGTGTCCTTTACCTTCTACCTACATTGCTGTGAGGAAGAGGCAGCAGGAGGCAGAGGAAGTGTATGAAGAGGGTTGCAGTGCTGGCAGTGAGGAGGAGGAGCAAATGGGTAGGCTCCAAGGGCGACATTTCAAGCCTCCCAAAACCCAGGAATTGTAAGTGAGTGGGGTAAGACTGTTGAGGAAACGGATGTCCTCACTGATACCAAGGACTTGGGGTCCTCTGCTGCAAGCAGTTTTTGGCAAACAGGCTCTTTCATTCCAAAGTGACAGCGCAAGCACCCCAGGATTTGAGCCATTAAGCTGATGTGATATTAGTGGATGGCTACCCCTTTGGATCCCTGATGCAAGGGATAAATGTCAAATCTAAGGCTACCATCCCAGAGGTATCAAACATGTGCCCTTAAGAGCAGGTGCTGCAGAAAAAACTATTGGCCACATTTACAGATAATGGCAAGAGCCACTCTAGTGTCCAATGGTCGGCCGATGCTAAGATCCATAAAAGGAGGAGCAATGGTGGTGGATGGCTGCCTCAGCAATGTTTTTATGATATTTCTTCAATTACAGCAGTGACAGGCACTGCCTCTACCATATGACTGCAGACCACATTGGGTTCAGAGCTAATGTGGACATTCTTTAGAGCGAGTAGCCCATGGACTATTGGGAGCCAACCATTACCTGGTCCTGCCACCTCTTATGGTCTGCCCCCATTACCATCTCCTGCCACCTCTGCTGGCGTACCATCATTACCAATTCATGTCACCTCTGCTTTGCTGCCATTAGGGTTTATTTATTTACAGGTTAACAGGCCACTGAATGGGTGAACTAAATGGCCAGGAATGGCCAGTTTACTCCTGCACACTTGAACCTCTGGCTGCTGCAACTGCAAGTCATTAGTAGTGGTATCATTATCACCGCTAACTGATAACAACTTTCTGCTGCTTAACAGCTTATTTCGAATTGTAAAGAAGCTGGCGAGAATCGTGGATGATGTCATTAACCACATATAGGCATGGCAATATATAGTCAATGACCTCAGCCAGCTTCCAAGGCCAGTTGGTTGAAATTCAGCAGCTGGCTGGAGAGCTGTCATTTGCAATGAAGATTGTTGCCATGTGAGTGCTTCACTGTGATTTGTGAAGGATCTACATCTAGAAGCTGGAAGACATGATTGATGTTGGGTTTACATTGTGTGACATTTTGTTGCCTAAACAAGCTGCTTACAGCAGAGACAATATGTGTGGCCACTAAAACAATACACACTAATTTTTATTTTAGGATAAAACTTGCCTCATTTTTCCATCTTACATTGCAGCCTAATCAAACTTCTTACATACTGTTCATCTAGTATAAAATATTAGTGACTGTTGTCTCTCAAATACACTCAAGTTTATTTCAAGAAAAAATCAATATTGTCTCTCCATTATATATTGCAGCTTAACCAAGCTGCTTACATACTGTCCAGTCATACTCAGAAAGTACACTTGAATTTTTAATCCAAGACAAAATGTGCCTTGTCTATTTTAATTTGCTGCCTGTTCAACTGTTCACACAGTGTTATGATGCTGGCTAATTCCTACCAAACCCATACCTGAAGTCAATATTTTTAGTATTTTGGAAATAATACAGAATACAGGGTGGAGAAGGGCTTTTTGTGCACTTTGTTTTGACATTTTATTAAAGTTCAAGACAATACAGTGTGGTACTGCTAAAAATAATCTCACAAACTATATTATGCAACTGTTTTTCCAAAGGCTAATTTGTGCAAGGTTGAGGATTATAGCTTTATTTTTTTTAAACTACACTTTCCTATAGGTTTTAGATCTGTTGTGGCTACTACCTTTCATATTGTATTTAATCAGATGTGCTGCTGCTTTATTTAATAACCATATAACAAAATACACGATGACAGAAAACAAACACTGTCCATAAGAGCTGTACTGTACTGTAAAACCACATAGAGCTTAACCCTTTTAGTGCCATTGATGTAACTACTATGTTGGTGGCAGAAGTGGCATGTAAAAAAGCTCATGGCCACAATAGCAGCTAGAGGTTAGTTTTCTTTAAAAAAGCACGCTACTAGATATATTGTGAAAGTGATTTGGAAACCCCCCACTTTGGCTCCTGGGCTTACCTGCTTATCCTGGGAGCCTGGGACCTAAAAAATACAGGATGGCAGGAGCACCAATGCAGGGGACCACTGTGCAAGGGACCTGCTAGGAAAGAAGCTTTAACCAAGGGTCTGCTATTTTAACCCGAGGTGCTAGGGCATAGGAGCCTTTACCAAATGTAATTTAAACTTAATTTCCACTCAAAGTTTCATTAAATAACATGTTTTAGAAATACAGTAGTTACCTTGTTTAGTATTAAGCAGTAAGTTGGTTTCAATATGACAAGATGTTCCTCCAATAAGTCTTCCCAGTCTTGACAAGGTATAGTCACAAAGCACAACTGAATGGCTTAAATAATTTAAGACTTAACAAAAATAAATGTTTACATGGTTCTCAAACCACTGGAGAAAAATGAAATTAGCAAAGCCCAAAAAGACTTGTAGAATGTTTAAAAATAATACTGCAAATTACTGCCCAAGAGACAGAAAATCAAAAGTCTTTCTAAAATCTTGCTAGATATTATGGTATGCTTTGTGCTCTGGTTTTTAATTCAAGGCGCCTTTTTTGTTGTTGAAAGCATGTGCAGATGTTGAGTTTATTGCCACACCTGATGACAAATCCAACTCTAAACATTGCTTGCAGCCTAGCACATAGCATAATGGCACTGCAATTGCAAAAGGCAATACCCTCCTTTATACAAAAATGCTTGTTTATAGTGATTCCATGTCTCTAGCAGTTACACACATTTAGAAGAACTTAAAAAAATTATTTCCTGTAGTAAACTGGCAACAAGACTAACTCAATTTTTGTTAAGAAAAAACAATCCCTTTAGGTGATTAATGTACAATACAAGGCTTTTAACAAACTTCCGGTTGGTTGCTGTGAAGAAATAGCTGTTTGTTCCACTATGCCCTTTGCATACTAATCAGCTGGTGCAATCTCAGTGTTCTAATGAGACCAGCTATTCCTGACCCCGAGAGGAGTTTGTTCAGGCTCGTATGATCTCTGTGGTGGGGATCCATCAAATCTGGTAAGCAGCCCCCTTTTCCTATTTCTGCACTGTCTTAGAAGATCCATAGATGTACTGAAGATTTAAAGACGAATCACACCTCCAGATACCATCATTTTCCATATGAACTATAATTTTTTCATTTCTTTATATTCATATTATTATTTGAGTAGCGCACAGAACTTTTTTCTTTATTCAGTAATCCATAACCTTAGTCTGCTTGTCATCGGCAAACTGTTTGCTGGCTTTCTTGTACATTATCTTTACAGGAGGCTTCTGCGATGACAGCCATGCAGACCAATTTGATGCAGTGTGCGGCTTATGGTCTGAGCACTGACAGGCTGACCCCCCACCCCTTCAACCTCTGCAGCAATGCTGGCAGCACTCATACGTCTATTTCCCAAAGACAACCTCTGGATATGACACCAAGCATGTGCACTCAACTTCTTTGGTCGAACATGGCAAGACCTGTTCTGAGTGGAACCTGTCCTATTAAACCGCTGTATGGTCTTGGCCCCCATGCTGCAGCTCAGTGTCAGGGTCTTGACAAACTTCTTATGGCCTAGGCCACCTTTATGTAGAGCAACAATTCTTTTTTTCAGATCCTCAGTGAGTTCTTTGCCATGAGGAGCCATGTTGGACTTCCAGTGACCAGTATGACAGAGTGAGAGCGATAACATCAAATTTAACACACCTTCTCCCCATTCACACCTGAGACCTTGTAACACTACCGAGTCACGTGATATCGGGGAGGGAAAATAGCTAAGTGGGCAGCATTTGGACATTTTCACTTAGGGGTGTACTCACTTTTGTTGCCAGCAGTTTAGATATTAATGGCTGTGTGTTGAGTCATTTTGAGGGGACAGAAATTTTACACTGTTATACAAGCTGTACACTCACTACTTTACACTGTAGCAAAGTGTAATTTTTTTAGTGTTGTCACATGAAAATATATAATAAAATATTTACCAAAATGTGAGGGGTGTACTCACTTTTGTGAGATACTGTATATATATATATACAGTAAGGAGAACAAGTATTTGATACACTGCCGATTTTGCAGGTTTTCCTACTTACAAAGCATGTAGAGGTCTGTAATTTTTATCATAGGTACTCTACAACTGTGAGAGACGGAATCTAAAACAAAAATCCAGAAAGTCCCATTGTATGATTTTTAAGTAATTTATTTGCATTTTATTGCATGACATAAGTATTTGATCACCTACCAACCAGTAAGAATTCCGGCTCTCACAGACCTGTTATTTTTTCTTTAAGAAGCTCTCCTGTTCTCCACTCATTACCTGTATTAACTGCACATGTTTGAACTTGTTACCTGTATAAAAGACACCTGTCCACACACTCAAACAGACTCCAACCTCTCCACAATGGCCAAGACCAGAGAGCTGTGTAAAGACATCAGGGATAAAATTGTAGACCTGCACAAGGCTGGGATGGGCTACAGGACAATATGCAAGCAGCTTGGTAAGAAGGCAACAACTGTTGGTGCAATTATTAGAAAATGGAAGAAGTTCAAGATGACGGTCAATCTCCCTCGGTCTGGGGCTCCATGCAGGATCTCACCTCGTGGGGCATCAATGATCATGAGGAAGGTGAGGGATCAGCCCAGAACTACACGGCAGGGCCTGGTCAATGACCTGAAGAGAGCTGGGACCACAGTCTCAAAGAAAACCATTAGTAACACACTACGCCACCATGGATTAAAATCCTGCAGCACACACAAGTTCCCCCTGCTCAAGCCAGCGCATGTCAAGGCCGTCTGAAGTTTGCCAATGACCATCTGGATGATTCAGAGGAGGAATGGGAGAAGGTCATGTGGTCTGATGAGACTAAAATAGAGCTTTTTGGTCTAAACTCCACTTGCGGTGTTTGGAGGAAGAAGGATGAGTACAACCCCAAGAACACCATCCTAACCGTGAAGCATGGAGGTGGAAACATCATTCTTTGGGGCTGCTTTTCTGCAAAGGGGACAGGACAACTGCACCGTATTGAGGGGAGGATGGAAGGGGCCATGTATCGCGAGATCTTGGCCAACAACCTCCTTCCCTCAGTAAGAGCATTGAAGATGGGTTGTGGCTGGGTCTTCCAGCATGACAATGACCCAAAACACACAACCAAGGCAACTAAGGAGTGGGCCGTAAGAAGCATCTCAAGGTCCTGGAGTGGCCTAGCCAGTCTCCAGACCTGAACCCAATAAAAAAATCTTTGGAGGGAGCTGAAAGTCCATATTGCCCAGCGACAGCCCCGAAACCTGAAGGATCTGGAGAAGGTCTGTATGGAGGAGTGGGCCAAAATCCCTGCTGCAGTGTGTGCAAACCTGGTCAAGAACTACAATAAACGTATGATCTCTGTAATTGCAAACAAAGGTTTCTGTACCAAGTATTAAGTTCTGCTTTTCTGATGTATCAAATACTTATGTCATGCAATAAAATGCAAATTAATTACTTAAAAATCATACAATGTGATTTTCTGGAATTTTTTTTAGATTCCGTCACTCACAGTTGAAGAGTACCTAGGATAAAATTTACAGACCTCTACATGCTTTGTAAGTAGGAAACCCTGCAAAATCGGCAATGTATCAAATATATATATTTGTTGGGTTTAAATACACTAAGTACCCTAAATCATGTGCATGCAAAAGAAAAGGTATAGTTTCCTTTATTTAAAAAATACTCAATCAAAATAAGCAAATAAACACAGATGAATTCGGCAGGCAAATCTGCTTATGCATTCTGTGTCTGTTAGATTATTCATTATGCTTGACAGAAACACTGAGCCACACACGTCACACGTTTCTGCTTATTGAACTTTTTTTTGGTTCTTTGAAGTATAAACAAAAAAACAGACGTTTCCAAGTGTCTTGCGTTTGTAGTATGAGTACTTGTGAGATAGCATCTTTTAACATCCAAGTGTTCATGTTGTATCTTATCTTCTTAATGAATCAGAGCTTGTGGAGACGTAATGCTAAAATAAATGGATGGTACTTGAATAATTAATAAACCGAGACAGAAGGAGACAGTGATTTTGCAAACCACATAATACCTGTTTTAACTAAGTAGAAGCAGAGTTAGTATTCCAAAGAATTAAATTATTTCCTGAGTTCCAACGAACCACTAAACATCTAGTAATAATGGCACCTACAGCTTATGCATTGATTCTGTGATGAGTGATCGCCATAAATATTGATTTTGTTTTGAAGGGAACAAATCAAGAGGGCATTTAAATCAAGATGAAACCTTAATACCTACTATAGTTTATTTAAATGTATTTTATATATGATTTGTTATCCGGTCCTTTTTATTTAATATGTAAATTAAAAAAAAATCTTTGTGATCACATGATTTCTTTTAAAAAATGTACATTATAAAAGTTGAATGAAAGTGGTAAACAGCTTGCACCCCACACAGAAACTCAAAGCACAGAAATTGACATGATTAATCTCAATTTTTTCTATTCAGCTGTCATTTATTAACCACAGAAATACTAGAAGCTGGAGTGTCTATGGTTCCTGTATGTCAGTTCACAAAGGGAGGAAGCAAGCATAATAGGTATTTGGGAGGGAGGCAGTGAGAATTGAACACACTGGATCCATCTGCAACCTGTCAGGGAAGTGAGATGGTGGATTTTTTTTAAAGTGGTAGTAGAGTAATTTTTTTTTAAATGGTCCCCCTGATGACAACCATTGTGACTAAATGTGTCAGGCAGGGCCAGTGAGAGTGACACGATCATGTCAGCTGGGACCCGGAAGTGGATGCACAGCACAAGGAGAGAGCTTTGGATGTCTGTATATTGCAGCATGTTATGTTGCTTGTTTTTAACACTAGATTTGTGAGTACTTTTTTTATGAATAAGATTTTATTGTTTTTTCACATGTACAAATATATAACAATGTGGACATTGTTCGCCATACATTAGGTTGTTATACATACAGTAGTACAGCTAAATATAACTGATGTAAAATAACAGAAATTTCTGAACTAGGTATGCCTTATATTGAATTCTTATATCTATAATGTTAACTTTGAGAGCGTGGTTTACCCTTCTCCCAGGCACCCCAATTGGGAACACTTTTGTGTCCTGAGAGAAGAGAGGTACCACCATAGAATATGTTAGTATGAACTCAATTTAATAGTTTGTAATTAGTGCAATATTCATATATCAAAGTAGGAGTTTCTGAACTTAAATGAACGTTTCTTGTTGCTCAGTCAAGTCTACAATTGAAGATATGCTATGTTTGGTTATATAAACATAGCTGCTCTAGACCACTGTGACCATGGCTTCCACTCATTTTGTGCTTTGGAAAATTGACCTCTGCTGGAGGCCATCATTGTTTCAAACCTAAACTGTAGGTTTACCAATTCAAGAGTATTTGCAATGGATGGAGTCTGATCGGTTTTCCAGAGTTTTGTTACGCTTAGTCTGACTGCCAATAGGATGTGAGTGTTAACATGTCTAAAGGGTTTAGGAATGTGTTCAGCAGTTTGATTTAATAGTGCAAGATCTAGTGAAGGAGATATAGGGCTCTTTGTAATGTCTGCTAGGATTTGAAAGATGGTCTTCCAATATGTTTGAATGTGTCTGCAGGACCAGAGGATATGCATCATGTTCCCCTTGGCTGTTTTACAACTCCAGCAGGTGTCAGGGGTATGAGGACTAAAGGATGCTAATTTGGTAGCTGTCAGGTACCACCTAAGCAATATTTCCCAAAGAGCAGAGCATTGTTGCCATTGTTTTTGAGAGTAGCATTGGCCCATGTCTGACTCCCAGTGGAGATGAGATGAAGATTTGGTGAATATGCATTTTTGGTGGAAAATATTGTAGAAGAGAGATATGCCTTTCGTTTTGGAGGTTAGGTTTGTTAGGAACTCCCATGCTTTTGGGGGTATTATATAGAAAGGTTGTGGTATTGCTTGTAGACAGTGTCTTACTCCGGTGGGCGTGAAGAAAACCGTTGGGGGGAGGTTGAATTCTCATTGAAGGCGAGAAAATTTTTCGGGTTGTGACCCGTGGAATAGGTTTTGTATTGATCTAATGCCCATTTGTGCCCATTGAGTCAGTGATAGGTCTGGGGATAGGTGATGAAGGACCTCTACTGGGATTTGTTGTGGTAATGGTGGGAATGTTGTTACCATTTTGTATGAGCTTTTTCCACGCATGAGCTGAGGCCTTCATTGTAGGGGAGATGGTTGTCGGAATGATGGATCCTAGTGGTGTGCTCATTAGCCACCTTTGTGGGTTTGGACGTAAAAGGGATGTGTTTTCTATTTGACCCCATAGTGTTTTTGGGTGAGTTTGGAACCATTCTGGTAGTTGGGCCAGTATAGATGCTAAAAAGTAGTCTTCGAAGTTGATGGATCCTGTTCCCCCTGTTAATTTGTGTTAATCAAGTGTGTGCATCTAGGCTTTTTGCCCTTCCATATACATTTGTTGAATATAGTTTGGAGGGATCTGAAAAATTATGTGGGTATGGGAATGGGGAGGGTTCTAAATAGGTAGAGTATTTGTGGTAGATGTATTAAATGCTGCAAGTCTCCTTGACCATGTAAGTTCTTGTTTCGTTAAAAGTTGGGTGGCTGTATGCAGTTTGGTGAGGAGTGGTTTAAAAGTGGTGAAGAGGTTTTTTACTGTTTTTGTTAGCTGAACTCCTAGATATGAGATGCTTTTATCTGCCCATGTGAAAGGGTATTGTAGCTGTAGCAGGTTTTTAGTTTTGGCGTCAAGTTTTAGGTCCAGGATACAGTATGTGACTTAGTCGTGTTTATTTTATAGTAGGAAACATTACTGAAACAATTCAGTGTTTTTTGTACCTCTGCCAGGGAAGAAGCTTGGTTTTTAAGAATTAAGATTACATTGTCTGCAAATAGGCTTATTTTGTGAGATGTTTTGCCTATTGTTAAGCCTGAGACTGAGGGGGTTGTCCTGATATGTTACATCAGAGGTTTAATAAGTAGGTTGAAAATAAGTGGGGATAGTGGGCATCCCTGACGAGTACCATTTGTTATGGGGAATAGCGCCATAATGGCCCTAAGGATGTGACCTCTGAAACCAAATTTTTGTAATACCAACTGTAGGTATGACCAATGGACCCTGTTGAACGCCTTCTCTGCATCCAAAGATAAAAGCAGAGAAGGTGTTCCACTAGACTCCGCATGGTGTATCTTGTTGATCAATCTTCTAGTGGCATCTGACGCCTGTCTCCCTTTGGTAAAACCTGACTTATCTCTGTGGATAAGAGCAGGCATAATGTCTAACAAGCGTGCGGCTATGGATTTGGTGTAGATTTTTGGTCCAGAGTCAGTAGGGAGATTGGGTGGAAATTTTGGGGTGTAGTCGGCTCCTTCCCTGGTTTCGGAAGCGTTATTATCAATGCGTTCAGTGATTCATTCGAAAACTTAGAAGAGGAGGCAGCGTTATTAAATAGATTTGTTAAGTGTGGGGTTAAGTGAGTGGAGAATTGTTTGTAATATTCCCCTGTCAGGCCATCAGGGCCTGGTGCTTTTCCTGTAGAGAGTGAATTAATTGTTGTACGAATTTCCTTTTCTGTGAAAGGGTTGTTTAAGTGGGATAATTGTCTGTCAGTTAATGTTGGGAGTTTGATTTGTTGTAGAAATATGCTTATGTCTTCTCTAGAGGGTTGAAGTGTCGAGGATTAATTTTTAGGGTTATATGGTAGTCACTATAGTAGTCTCTGAATGCGTTTGCTATGTCCTGGGGGGTTGGTTAGTTTTTCACTTATGTGTGGGTGATATAAGTGATATTTTGGTTTTGATCCTTCTCCCTTTAATGCGTTGTGCTAGTTTTTTCCCCGCCTTGTTTGAGGTGGAATATGTAGTGGCTTTCAATGTTCATTGTATGTTTTCGAAAAAGTGGAGAAAGAGGGTTCTGAGTTCCTGTCTTAAGGACATCAGGTGTGCTGACTGTACCACATAATATGTAATGTAATTTACCACGTATGAAAGCTTTGTGTGCATTCTACACCACGTTGGGGTCGTCCACTGAGCCATTATTTTGTGCAAAAAATTCAGAAAGTTGATCAGTAATCTCTGGTGTGTAATTTGGATGTTGTATCATATAGTTATTTGCACCCCAGAGAAATGTGTTTCGTCGGTGTGTGGAATCTTCAATGGATATTGTGACAGAAGCGTGGTCCGACAACATCATGGTGTGGATTACAGATGCACTTATTTTTTGTAATAACCATTTATCAGTAGGAAACATGTCTATTCTAGAATATGAATTGTGATGTGGGGAGTAATAGGTATAATCTCTCTCGAATCTGTCGTGACATCTCCATACGTCGAAAATGTCTTGGTAGGCGAGAAATTGTTTCAGGGGAGATTCTCTTTTTGTTGCAGATGTGGTGTCCATATGAATGTCAGATACCAGGTTGAGGTCTCCGCATATGACTAAGTGCCCCTTTTGAATTGATTGGACAGTATGCAGTACTTTTTGGAAGAACCTAATTTGATGAGTGTTAGGGGCATAGATGTTCAGGAGCGTGTAGTCAATCTTAAGCGGCTGTTTGGGTCTGACAGTTCTTGTTTTAGGTGGAAGTCCACTGTATCTCTTACAGCTATCAGGACATCCCTTTTTTTAGCGGTGTTGGAGGCATTGTAGATGTGAGGAAATTGACTGTTCGTGCATAGGGGTGTGGTTGATGATAGGAAGTGTGTCTCCTGGACACAAATGATGTCACTTTGTAGGGTTTTGGCTGTTTTCCAAAGTGAGTATCTTTTGGCTGGGTGATTTAACCCATTGGCATTTAATGATAGGATGTAGATTGTCATCTTTAGTGAGGGATGTGTGTAAGAAGGAAGTTTGGTTACTTATAGTTAGATGAGACGAGGCGATCAGTGAAGAGGTCTTACTGTTCGGAGAATTATGAGTTTGTTAGAAACCCTTGGTGGCTGACGCCAGTCCCGTTAAAGAGCAATAAGCTAGCTTTACAAACAACAGATGAATCTGGTTATGTGGTTAGATCACTAAATAGAACTATGAACTATGAAGCAGAGTTGAAAATTGAAGCTGAACTCAGCTAAAACTACTGTGGGGGGGGGGGTAAAACCTTTTTGGCCCATCTGGAAACTGTGGCAGAGCGTTATTAAGGTGTATTTTCTGTCTTGGTTGCGACATGAGGACGATGCTCTACGTTGTTGTAGAGGTGGAATGGTATCCGTGGGAGGCTCCAGGATGATTTCCCATGTGTGCAGGAGTTGAATGCCCTTCTTGAGGTCACTAATGACATGTGATGAGCCATTTCTGATGATGAATAACGTTGCAGGGTAAGGCGAATTGTACTGGATTTTGTGGTTTTGAAGCCCTTTGGTAATTGGGTTGAGGTGCCTCCTTAGTTGTAGTATATATTTGGAGAGGTCTGGGAAGAATTGCATTCTCTCATAAGGTGAGAGCAGTGGTGATTTGGTTCGAGTCCCTGCCAGGAGCCTTTCTTTAATGTGGCAGAAGTGAACCCTCATTAGTACATCTATCGGTGAGGTGGTACCGTGATTCTGTGTATTCTATTTGCATATCTGGGTAGATCTTCTGGCAGGATAGATTCAGGGATCCCTTGCATCCTAACGTTAGTAGGACGAGATCTGTCTTCTTAATCTGCCAGCTTGGCCCTGACCCAATCTTTCATATCTTTATATATATCAATTATGTCATTCACAGTTGTGGTGCATTCTTCCATACCATTTTCAATGTAGGAAACTCTGTCATCCAGATTGTGTATATCTGTGGAGATTTTAGTAAACAGTGAGGAGAGATCTGTCATTAATGATGTTTGCAATGACAGTAGTATGTCTTTTAAAGTGGTGTCCAACACTGGCTGCTTCGTGGTGGAGAAAGATGCCATTGAAGTATGAAGGGCCTGGTTGGACAACAGGGTATTAAAAGCCTGGGCCCCGATTTGTGGTTGTGGCAGCCGCGGTGGCAGTGCATCGATCCGCATATGGGCCTACGCTGGGCTGCCTGTGAGGGGATCTTCCCCTGGTCATGTGCGGGAGATGTAGGGGGATCTGGTGTGGCTATGTTTCCCTGGATCTCGTCAAGGAGATCCATGTGTGCCAGCGCCATCTTGAGTGAAACTGACCTTCCCTGCTGGCTTGAAGAAGAAAGTGTTCAGCTGTTTAGGCTTATACTCATTCATCCTCTTGTGGGACATGATAGTTGTGATGTCCGAAGCATCTGGGATGAGAATGGCGGCAGATTGTGTGTAGGATCTGGCCTCCCCTTGCGGACGAGCTGTGGGATTAAGCGTCCATCTTCAGCTTTGCTAGGCAACGCCCCCTCGATTTGTGAGTACTTTTAACTGTTTTTATTAAATTGGTTTAGTCAAATACTACACCATGAGAGTCTTTTTCTATTCTTTTCTGACCTTAATGAATATATTTGAGTGATTACGAGGAGAGTCTTTTCCCGGTGATCTGAGGATTCCTTTGCCATATGGAGAGTACACAAAGTTTGATTGACCATCCGTCATAAGTGGTCAAGCCTTCTGGTAAGGTGCATTTATTCACCAGAGCACGCTTTGTGGTGGAGGCTTTTCTATTGCTACTTCATTTGTTAAGAAAGTATTTTGTCTCAGAAGATTCACTACTATTTTGTTCGGATTTTCTTAATAGTATTTTGTTTGAGTGGACATATCACATGTATAAACTTATATAATTGACATTTTTTTTTCATGCTTGTGGAGGTGTCATTTTTCCTTGTTTTTGGATGGATATAATTTTTTCTCATGATAATTGATTTTTTCCTCACTTTATATGAGTTTGTTTGTATTTTGTTTTTGAGTGCTGCACTTTTCTAGTATTATTTGTTTTTTGGTTTTGTATCAAGGCCATAAGTGCTGGCAGCTATTTTCACAATAATTATTCCTGAGAGCAGTTTTTTCCTTTATATCATGATAGACTTACCTGCAGATGGAGCCCTCCAGCGCTGCACTGACAAGGCTCTCCTTGGTCTCCAGCAATTTCCATCTTCACCCGGCCTTCCTTCTCTGTTCCCGATCTTCAGACACTTGAATGGCCGTGCCGTAGGTGACGTCACTCCCACGCACACGCATGGAAGTCACTATGCCGCGGCACACAGGGTGGGCTGTAAATGTGGTCTGAGCTATGCATGCATGACTCAGATCACATTACATGTCAACAGTCATTGGGGAGGGGGATTTGTGACAGAAGAGACCACTAGGGTTTTTTCTGTTATATAAAGCCTGCTTGTCAGCGAATTTTCACATGTAAGAGTTTACTACCACTTTAAACTGCTCCAAGTAGAATCTCAGTAAAGCACCTCCTAGTAACATGTTCAGTATTAATATAATAGAATCTCTCTGGCCAGGTTGCAGATATATGAGTGCTGCCAGCATTGCTGCAGAGGTTGAAGGGGTGGGGGGTCAGCCTGTCAGTGCTCAGACGATACGCTGCACACTGCATCAAATTGGTTTGCATTGCTGTTGTCCCAGAAGGAAGCCTCTTCTAAAGATGATGCACAAGAAAGCCTGCAAACAGTTTGCTGAACACAAGCAGACTAAGGACATGGATTACTGGAACCATGTCCTTTGGTCTGATGAGACCAAGATAATTTTATTTGGTTCAGTGTCAAGCATGTGTGGCAGCAACCAGGTGAGGTGTACCAAGACAAGTGTGTCTTGCCTACAGTCAAGCATGGTGGTGGGAGTGTCATGGTCTGGGGCTGCATGAGTGCTGCCAGCACTGGGGAGCTACAGTTCATTGAGGAAACCATGAATGCCAGCATGTACTGTGACATAGTGAAGCAGAGCATGACCTTCTTCCTTCGGAGACTGGGCCACAGGGCAGTATTCCAACATAACAACCCCAAACACACCTCCAAGCGCTCACTGATTTGCTAAGGAAGCTGAGGGTAAAGGTGATGAACTGGCCAAGCATGTCTCCAGACCTAAATCCTATTGAGCATCTGTGGAGCATCCTCAAAAAGAAGATGGAGGAGAGCAAGGTCTCTAACATCCACCAGCTCTGTGATGTCGTCATGGAGGAGTGGAAAAGGACTCCAGTGGCCACCTGTAAAGCTCTGGTAAACTCCATGCCCAAGTGGGTTAAGGCAGTGCTGGAAAATAATGGTGGCCACATAAAATATTGACACTTTGGGTCCAATTTGGACATTTTCACTTAGGGGTGTACTCACTTTTGTTGCCAGCGGTTTAGACATTAATGGCTGTGTGTTGTTATTTTGAGGGGACAGAAAATTGACACTGTTATACAAGCTGTACACTCACTTTACATTGTAGCAATGTGTCATTTCTCCAGTGTTGTCACATGAAAAGATATAATAAAATATTTACAAAAATGTGAGGCGTGTACTCACTTTTGTGAGATACTGTAGAGAGACATGTTCAATGTGTGCACCCACCCACCCTCATACACATATATACATACCCTCACCCATTGGGACAACAAAATAAAGCACAGATCCCAGTCATATACCCAATTACAATATATACATGCTAATACTATACATACAAACAATGCCATGGATTTACTAAAGGCAAATTGGCTGTACACTTTTCAACTGCACTTGCATTCTGCAAGTGCAGTTGCTCCAGAGGTTGGTAAAGGTGGTGAAGTTTAAGTTTGCAAAGAATACCCAATCACATGCAAGTAAACTTAAAAAAACAGCTTTTTTGCTTGCCCCTGATTGAATGATGGCAGTCACCAGAGCTGCCCCTTATTTACCAAGCTCTGGACCAACTGCACTTGCAGAGTGCAACTGCACTTCCAAAGTACACAGTCTATTTGCCTTTAGTAAATCCACCCCAATGTCTCACTGTGAGAGCTGCAAACATCTAAAAGCTGAAGTACTCCAAACAATGCATGTGAGAATTCAGGTGTTCATCAGTGTGACAGCTTGTATAAGCTCTAGATTGTAGGCAGTTCAGCACCAAATAATTTTCTGCCAAACTAAGTATCCAATATAGTTTATTCCTGACCTTTTTGGAGGCTCAACCAAGCCAAAAACTGATGGAAGTGCAAAGAACAAACTCGATAACCCTAGTGTAAAATTGTATTAGCATATCTTTTGGCAGGTTGAACTTCCAGAGCAGAAGCTGACAGTATATGCTTTGCTGTGCATTTCTGAGGGTTGTGTCAATGTTGGATGTCCAGGATTGAAGATCAGCATACATGCCTGGGAATCAATATGTTGCAGGATGTAGTGTAGCCTCATGACCTGTTTTCTCTGTTGACAGACTGTAGAGGGTCAAGCACAGGGTCCGTGATGTCCTTCAGGTGGGTCAACACTAGTCTCTCAAAGGACTTGATGACTACCAACATCAGGGCAATGGGTAGGCCTGTAGTCCCTTAGTCCTGTGTTTGTGGGTTTGT
Source organism: Lithobates clamitans (assembly GCA_037952925.1). Lineage (NCBI taxonomy): Eukaryota > Metazoa > Chordata > Amphibia > Anura > Ranidae > Lithobates > Lithobates clamitans. Next base: position 507,363 of record JBBGZY010001336.1, on the reverse strand, counting down.
TAGGGACATGAATGATTGTGGAGCATCTGAAGCAGGAGGGAAATACGCACTGACCTTTGGAGAAGAAGATGCTATTCCAACTAGGCCCGGTGCCCTTCTGACCTGACATCCTATTTGCAGACCATGAGTGGGGGGGAGACAGTGGGGGAGGGGGCTAGGTCCAGGTGAATGGTTGGAGATGTGAAGTCTGAGCTGGAGCCTTAAAGAGTCTCCACAGTCTTAAAGCATTATTAAACCCAAAACCAAAACTGTAATATATTGCAGCTTACCAATCATTAGATGTGGTGGCTGCATTCATTTTTTTTTTTACAGTGTTGCTGTTTTCTACTCTGTTCACTCAGTCTCAGCGACATCAGTAAGGATGATTGTGTTGATATTTTCAGTATTAACTTATATTACTTCATTAATGTTTATTCCTTCATTTCCTTAGTGATGTTCACCACAGGCCTTAGCAATAATTGGATTAAAAAAAAAACATTGATTGAAATTACTTAAATAACCTGGTTTAAGAGAAATCACACACAAGACAAAATTAAGTTAAATGGTCTTTGACCTTGACTGATTCAACTGGAAAGTTTATGTTTAAAGCAGACGACACCCACAAAACTAACAACAGGCTTCTGGAAAATAGCATCTCAAAATAATTTTCTCCCACTACTCAATAAAAGAGTCCTTGGGCATTTTGTTTCTAATTTAAAGCAATATGCAGTGACGTAGCTTTCAAACTACTTCATAGCAAATACAAATAAAGAGATCTAGTAATTTAGTTGATTCCTTTCATGCTATTAAACCTTATGAAATTAGAATAATAGCCTCACCTTTAAGCCCCATTACAATTCACCATTGTTCAAGTTAATTGAAAACCATACGCTGTATGTGCAGTGACTTTGTTACAAAATAGATGATATCCATTGGACCAGATTAAGACATTTACATCCACTTATATCCACTATCTGACATTTTATAACAAAATAAATGAAACTAGAACATATGTGTGAAAAAGGGATTAAAGATTCTTATTGCATTCTCTAGTAATGCTAGAATTACTTTAGCAGAAGTGTCAAAGCTTCAAAAGAAAGAAAGGCTATATGAACAAAGTTTAACGTCTTAGCATGCGACTGAGAAAAATCACCCAGGATCCTCTTGAATAAATAATTGTAAATACTGGAATTGAGAAAATTGTGGATTTGAGTTTTAATTTTACCAACATTTCAGAGAAAAACAGGAGACATTAAAATACTGCCATTTTGGCAAAATGCATAAAGGTTAAGGAGGGGAACGCAAAATTACGTTTCTTTGTTGTTTAGGGGTAGTGGATTTTACATGGGTTACCTTACAAAAAAAACAAAAACAAATAATGATCAAGAAGAAGAAAAAACACCCCTGTCCTAAGCTGAATAAATTTGCTGTACTCATCTGAGCAGCAATTTACTTTTCAGGTCTGCTCAGGTCTCCATAGCTGGTGGTTGATTGATCTAGCTTGCAGAAATACAGTATGGGAGTTATGACTGAGTTATGACTGTTTTTCTGACCTCAGTCAATCCCTGGGAGGGGATGCCCAGAGGTTTTGGCTGAGGAGAAGATACATTTTTGGGAGGGTCTGTTCAGAGCTCTCTCCTTCTAGGGCCTCTGACCTGGGAGGCATACTATGCTGCTGAAGAGCTGTTGCTGCAGGCTCAGCATGTATTTAGCTGAGGGCTTTGAAGCATATTAGACCCAAAGTAACTTGCTGGAAGACTACCTGTGAAGCTCGGCTGGAATTGGGCACCCTTTCCCTAAAGAGTGTTGCCGGGAAGCTAGCTGGGGAGCTCTCTCTCTAGAAACTGTGAGTAGGACCTTGCCTAGAGCTCTAGGGATGCTTATGCTTTTAGGGTCAGACACCAGAGGTTGCTTCATGGATTGAGACTGATCTTACAGAGTCACAGATTAGTTGGTTGTCCCCTCTACTTATACTTAAGGATGTTACTGAAGAACTTTGCTTGAGAATCTGTCCCACACCTGCTTGTGTTTTTGGAGTATTCTGTACCCACACCCTTCTTTCCTGATCAAGTACTGCAAAAAACTTCAAAAAGACAACTCCTAGACTGAGCCTGTGTTTGTTCATGTTCTCTGGAGCTGGTGCAAAAGTGTGAACAAGATATGGTGAAAAATACTCCTGCGCTAGTGAGATCGTTTGCTGTAAAACAAAGGTAGTATTGTAGTCAGAGATAGGACTGGGGGAGATGATGGAGCGTGTCCCGCTGCCTTAGCTGACCAGGGGTGGTCTGGAAAGGACTGTTTAGTAGGAAGTGGGTGGAAGGCGCGTGATCAGACGCTTACATCAAGAAATGTATGGTTTATTTATGTAAACGAATACAGACATATAGTCATATAGATATAAAATCATACAAATACTACATAATATTAAAAAAAAGGAAAAACAGGTAACAAAATAAGTACTAGGAAGTTAAAATTGGGGTGTGCCCATATTGAGGCAGGTATTTAAGAAAAGTTGACGCGTTTCGAGGAAAACCTCTTCATCAGAGCCAGGAGAACTGGAGCACAGTCTGTATGGGCCGGTAGGCCGACATGTGTACATAGGGAGAGGTGGTGTTGCTAGTAGGAGGATGTGCCTCAAGGACACCTCCTCCCTCCTCCTCCCCCCTCTTCTGCTGCCAGGATCACACGGCTCTCCACTCCAAAGGATCTTTACAGTTTGCAGCTGTGTCTACACACTTCTCCTGAGACAGGCACATCTGACAGCCTAACAGCACCGCAAAAAGAAAATACAATCTATTTACATCCATAGAACACCTGGGTATGGAACTTGGAATAATCAATTGTCCATCACAGGACACATCCTCCTACTAGCAACACCACCTCTCCCCATGTACACATGTCGGCCTACCGGCCCATACAGACTGAGCTCCAGTTCTCCTGGCTCTGATGAAGAGGTTTTCCTCGAAACGCGTCAGCCTTTCTTAAATACCTGCCTCAATATGGGCACACCCCAATTTTAACTTCCTAGTACTTATTTTGTTACCTGTTTTTCCTTTTTTTTAATATTATGTAGTATTTGTATGATTTTATATCTATATGACTATATGTCTGTATTCTTTTACATAAATAAACCATACATTTCTTGATGTAAGCGTCTGATCATGCGCCTTCCACCCACTTCCTACTAAACAGTCTCTGGAGCTGGTACCTGGGCCTGGCAGCCTCAGAACCAGTAAAACAGACCTGTGCATTTCTGGCGGCACCTCCAGAGATGAGCACTACACACAAAAAACAAATAAATAAAATAAAGTAGACTGACAAAAATATGTATCTGCATAAAGAAAAGAACATTGGATTTTAGAGCAAATTTAGTTTTAGCAGCTTAACGGGCAAAAGTGAGAGTTTTTGCTACAGAGAAATTTCTCAGATGGTGGAATCAGTCTGATTTTATGATAAAAACAATCAGTCATTTCATGAAACAAACATTTTCAGCAAAATAATCCTGCTCAACTTGAGTTATTATTCGCCTTATAGATTTTGCTACACAGTTAAATGGCAGCATTCTGCATTTTAGGGAGGTTGATTGCTTAATTGCACTACTGAAAATCAGCTATGTAGCAAGGTAAAAAAGACAGTAAGTGAAGGAAAAACTTCCCAGCGGGAAAGAAAAAAAAAGACAGGGTGTTAACTGTTTCCTAATCAAAAACAACATATATTGGATTTTTGACGTACTGTATAAATCCTCTTCTTGGAGTTCATTAAGGGATTCAGGGTCAGAAGGAATTTTAGGATATATGAGTTATACTGCTGCCAACAGGAAAATTGGGCACTTGCAAACAAAAAGCTGTTAGTCAGCCAGGTAAAAACCTTTCTACTCCCATCATTTTTCTGTTTAGTGAAAAAGAATCCCAAGAAAAGGATCTTACAAATCCTATTTCTTTTTATTGTGTATTAAAGAACACAGGGTCAGAAGAATTTCTGACATGTATAGGACATCCAAAAGTAGTCCATTAGAGGGGTGAGAAACACAGCAAGTAAACTGCTATCAGGCCATCAAACGTGGACTAGGTGAAAAGAACTGGGAGCTGTTAGCAAAAAGCTACCTAAAGGAGCTGGCTGAAGGACCTTACACCTGAATATTGTATCAGATGAGACCTGAATATCTACCTGTAAAAGTCAGAAAATGTGTGAACAGATGACAGGATGGCAGCCTTGTAAAACAAAACTGAAACAATGTGAAAAAGAACCACTTAAAAACTAAAATAAAATTGCACTAAAGGGGTGAAATCCTTAAACCAGCAGCTAACACACTATTAGATATAAAATTGTAATAACAAATAAACTCAAACTGAAGTGCAAAACTCATAAAAAAAAAAAAAAACTAATAACAGTCTGAAATGTGTGTCTATAACAGAATGTCCATGCAAAGACCACTGCAATTTAAAGATAAAAATTCTTGTTTTGGTGCAAAAAACTCATCCATTTGAAAATAAAACAACGCACTCTGTACTCCCACACCAGTGCCCAAATCAAAGGCTTACTGGAATGCTATGATCCTCTAATGAGAAGTCATACAGCGCTTGAAAGTGATTGTCTCAGGATATATGATTTTGCCACCATATAGTATCCACAGCCACTCAGGTAAATGTGCATGAAAAACGGAAATGCTCTACATACTGTAGTATAAAATCAATGGTAACCAATATTCATTAAAAACAATGCTACTCACATGTATAAAAACATAGACATAGCTATACAAGTCAAAATCCCCAAGAGAATATGCAGATGTCTTCTAGATTTTGTGATGATGTCATGAGCGTCAAATCTGGATGCTATCTGGGAATTCTCTTGGGGATTTTCTACTGAGTGGGTGTCTAGGTCTCCACCCCAGCCTGTCAGGCTGTCAGCTATTATGACCATCTTCAAGATCAGTAGAAGAAAGGATTTCTCCGATTCCAGGGCTGGATTTGTGACCCACTAGGCAAGTAACAACCAAGTCCTGGGTGTCACGTACCTGGTAGGAGACTGAAATGACGAGGTCAGCCTCTCTTGTATCTCCAGCCCAGGCCCCACTGAGAGTGAAACAGATGGTTCCAAGGGACAGAAGGAACACGAGTGCCTGTAGGTATTGATTGCAGAGCTTGTGGCAGGAGTTGTAGATTTGGTGATTCAGGCAGGACATCAGGTCAGGAACTGCGAAGATGCTGGGTAGATCAGCCGAGGTTAAAGGGGGACTCCACCAGGCTTGTAGGTTCAGGATACATGGCTTGCAAGAGTTTCCCGCAGTCTGGAAACAAGAGCACCCTGTGGCCACTGGAGCTGGGATAAGGGGCAGCCAGCACAGGTACTCAGAGGTAATGTGGAGCCAAAGAGGAGACAGAAACAAGGTCAGCAGGATAGCCAGAGTCAGGAGCGAGCGGGCAGTGGGGTACCAGGCCATCAGACAGGAGCAAGGTCAGGAGTAAGCTGAAGTCAGGAACTGATAATCAAAAGCATAAACAAAATCCTAGGTCAGGTCAGTGGTAAGCCAGGTCAGCGACAGATATCAAGCAGGATTCAAGCAGAGCACAAGGAAACAGCTGAAGACCAGTCAGCACTGAGCAGGAGTCAGAGCACCCTTTAAATAGGCCGCCTGGTGCCAATGGCGACTGTGGACGTGCTCCCGTGAGTGTGCACATTCTTTTGCGCATGCTCATTGGCGCATATGCGAATATTTATTCCCCTGTGAACAATTCTATTACCGTAGAGCAAAAAACAGAATACCAAATCTCACCACAGGATGGACTGTGGAGATTTCAGAGATAGGGCAGTGCCAACGTCCTACATCTACAAATGTTTTTATGACTGGTGCCTACAAAGTCCATTTTTCCACTTCCTTTGATTTTTTGAGTAATTCTATTACCGTATTTCCCCGAAAATAAGCCCAGGTCTTATGTTAATTTTGGCAACAAAAGACACAGAAGGGCTTATTTTCAGGGTAGGTCTTACCATATTACGTGCTGTCTTCTCTCCCTCCGTGCCTGTTAGGAATCCCCAGTTTGAACAAAGTTAAAATGCTTGTATAATGCTATAATCCACTCTGTTACAGAAGTATAGAATATACATGTGTGTGTATCTGTAATCTAACTGTGTCAAATACCTCAGCTGACCCCCACTGCTCTCCTTCTCTCCTCCCTGCTGATCTCTGCCCCCAGCTTCTGCAGTGCTCAAAGCGGGAAAGAGAGCACACGGGCATGTGAAGAAAAAAAGACCTGTAGCATTTTGGTGCTTCATTTCAATCATGGCTAATAAATGTATTTGTGTAGCAACCCAAACAATTATCACTGATTTAATGAGGAGTCAAATTGTATGCATCGCGTAAAGAATGATTTTAAGTAAATATTTTGTGGAGAAAGGAGTATCGGTATGCATACAGTATGACAGAGGCTCTGCACTGAGACTACCTTCGGTGACTTGCCGAAGCCCTGCAGAAGAGGAGGAGACCAGCGAGAGATCAGCTGAGTGCCACGCTGTACCGAAGGTATTTGAAACCGTTAGATTACAGAGACACACACATAGTACATTGTATACTACTGTAATAGAGAGGATTATAGGATTATACAAGTACCTTAAACTAGGGCTTATTTTTGGGGTAGGGCTTATATTGCAGCCCTCCTGGAAAATAACAGTACGTTTTATTTTTGGGGGAAACACGGTAGCCATAGTATGCGCATGCGTGCGCCCGACTTGACACAGCAGTTCTTTTACACTGGGTGTCAGGCGAATCGTTGAATTAGAAGAGTGCACTTTTTTCTTTCACACAGCTTAAATGTTGAGATGCAAAGGGGTCCGCTATCTGCCCAGAACAATCATGCAAGGACACAAAGTTGGACAGCTCCCAGATAGTTACGCCCTCCTTCAAGGTTGGTGACATGGCGTAATCTACCTGCAATATCTATTCAAGGCCCACTCTCAGAAATGTGCACCCAAGTGTTCCTATATTTCCTTGCTGAAACTAGTCAACTCATAACCTTCTCTCTCATAAATTGAAAACTTTGCCAATGATCAGGGGGAATTTGAAGTAGAAGCCTTATAAACTCCAAGAGGATTCAGAATTCACTGCAATACCTCATCCACTGGAAAAGTTTTGACCAAGAAGAATGCTGTTGGTGCTAGCCTTCTCTTTGATGATTGCCTGGTTTAGGAGTTTTCATTACCTTCACCCTTATACAGTATCTCACAAAAGTGAGTCCCCCACATTTTTGTAAATATTATATTATACCTTTTCATGTGACAACACTGAAGAAATTACACTTTGCTACAATGTAAAGTAGCGAGTGTACAGCTTGCATAACAGTGTAAATTTGCTGCCCCCTCAAAATAACTCAACATACAACCATTAATGACTAAACCGCTGGCAACAAAAATGAGTACACCCCTTAGTGAAAATGTCCAAATTGGTCCCAAAGTGTCAATATTTTGTGTGGCCACCATTATTTTCCAGCACTGCCTTAACCCTCTTGGGCATAGAGTTCCCCAGAGCTTCACAGGTTGCCACTGGAGTCCTCTTCCACTCCTCCATGATCACATCACAAGGCCGGTGGAGGTTAGAGACCTTACGCTACTCCACCTTTCCTTTGAGGATGCCCCACAGATGATCAATAGGGTTTAGGTCTGGGGACATGCTTGGCCAGTCCATCACCTTTACCCTCAGCTTCTTTAGCAAGGCAGTGATCATCTTGGAAGTGTGTTTGGGGTTATTATCATGTTGGAATACTGCCCTGCGACCCAGTCTCTGAAGGGAGGGGATCATGCTCTGCTTCAGTATGTCATAGTACATGTTGGCATTCATGGTTCCCTCAATGAACTGTAGCTCACCAGTGCTGTCAGCACTCATGCAGCCCCAGACCATGATACTCACACCACCATGTTTGGGAGTTTATCTTGGTGAAATCAGACCACAGGACATGGTTCCAGTAATCCATGTATTTAGTCTGCTTGTCTTTAGCAAACTGCTTGTGGGCTTTCTTGTGCATCATCTTTAGAAGAGGCTTCCTTCTGGGACGACAGCCATGCAGACCAATTTGATGCAGTGTGTGGCGTATGATCTGAGCTCTGACAGGCTGACCCCCTACCCTTTTAACCTCTGCAGCAATGCTGGCAGCACTCATTCGTCTATTTCCCAAAGACAACCTTTGGACAGGACGCTGAGCCCGTGCACTCAACTTCTTTGGTTGACCATGGCGAGGCCTGTTCTGAGTGGAACCTGTCCTGTTAAAACGCTGTATGCTCTTGGCCACCGTGCTGCAGCTCAGTTTCAGGGTCTTGGCTATCTTTATATAGCCTAGGCCATCTTCATGTAGAGCAACAATTATTTTTTTTCAGATCCTCAGAGAGTTCTTTGCCATGAGGTGTCATGTTGAACTTCCAGTGACCAGTATGAAAGAGTGAGTGCGATAACACCAAATGTAACACACCTGCTCCTCATTCACACCTGAGACCTTGTAACACTAACGAGTCACATGACACCGGGGAGGGAAAATGGCTAATTGGGTCCAATTTGGACATTTTCACTTAGGGGTGTACTCACGTTTGTTGGCAGTGGTTTAGAGATTAATGGCTGTGTTGAGTTATTTTGGGGGGACAGCAAATTTACACTTTTATACAAGCTGTACACTCGTACAGCTAAGTGTCATTTCTTTAGTGTTTTCACATGCAAAGATATAATAAAATATTTACAAAAATGTGAGGGTGTACTAACTTTTGTGAGATACTGTAAGCCTACTCCTTTGGGCTTGGATACCCCAACTCCGGAGGGGGGGGGTGGTAGAAGGAATGCTTGTACTGAGCCTCTCCTTCTCTCCTTGTGTCTACCTTGTTTGCCCCTACTCTCACAGTTGCCACTCGGCTGCTTTTCCTTCCCTGGCCTGAGCATCAGGGGTTGCCACCTCAGACCTGATCCTGGCAGCAACACACTCTCCTCTCCTATTGGTTGGTAGAGCCACTTCTCTTGGAGGGAGTCCTTGTTTCTATTCTGCGGGTTGGCTCTATCTGTCAAGCCTACACCTCACTGATTTTGCCAATTGCCCTACACTCTCGGCTCAGTCCAAAGTGCTACATTCCTCTGATTAGCAGCAGTGCTGTGGCACTCTATTTGAACATTGCAAGCCCAAGGCTGGGGACTTGTAATAGCACTCCTTCTTCCTAGCTCTGTATCCATGCATAGTCTAACCTTATTTTGTCATTGATTCTCCTGTTGCTGACTCCTTGCCTGGATAAGGGATTACTTTCATCTTGCCGCTTGCCATGATCCTTGCTTGGAAACAGATTATTCTGATTGTCACCTTCTCAGACCCTTGCTAGGTTATAGGCCCTGTCATTGCCTGCTGCAAGCCAGTCCAGGCCATTGCATGCTTGGTGTCCTACCAATCACTGGTCCTGGGAGCACTTGCATTCAGAAATTCAGCAATGAGGGGCCCAGGCAGCATATTTAGGTAAGTATAAAAAGCTCCACAAGGTAATGAAAAAAGGAGGCTTAGTTAAACAGGAACAAGAGGAGGTAGAAATTCAGTTTTCAGAGATGAGCTTTAAGGTTTTTTTTAATACATTTACTATAAACAGACATCACCATAGCACAAGGTTGTAAGCTGGTTCCTACCAAAACATGGCTTTATTTACTGCCTGCAGGGACACTTTTACATATACTTCTGTGCAGATTTACAGTACTTTTATTTTCCATGGAGTGTTAATGATGCTCACGGCATAACGCTGATATTATTGATAAGTAATGAGTTTTTTTTTTTAATGGTTCTGTTTTCTGTAGAAGGTTATTATTATAAGAATTATTTTTAAAGTTTTCTTTTACTATTCTATACATGGGCACTACATGGGGAGAACAGTGCAATTTGATATTATCCAACACAAAGCAATTTTCCAACCATCCAAATAACTGCTGCTTTGTTGGCAACATGCTGATTCAAGTGAGGTAATATTACTTGTAAAGATGCTGTATACTTTCCTACAATCTGCATACGGTCAATACAAAAGTCAGACACATTTGCAAACAGACCAACAAGTTTTCAAACCCCCGTTGAGCATTGTGAGAAAATAGAGCATTGTGGCTTTTCCAAGAACACAGATCACTAGGTGAACTAAGAACAAAACCGTCCTACACTACAAATAACTACAAATAAATCTAGTCACAGTCTGCAAATGTATAGTATTTGCTCTTTAACTGCTTGCCGACCGCCGGCTGTCAATTGACTGCCAGGTGGCGCAGCTCTCGTTGCGGGAGGGCGTCATATGATGCCCTCGCTTTCCTGGCCCACCAGGAGGCGCACTCCGCTGACGGCAATCGTGTGCACCCGTCCGACGTGTCCCTGGGCACCCGGTGCGCATGCCCAGTGGCCGCGATGTCCGCTGGGCATCCGCGATTGCTCGGTAACACAGCAGGACCGCGGATCTGTGTGTGTAAACACACAGATCCATGTCCTGTCAGGTGAGAGGAGACCGATGGTGTGTTCCCAGTACAGAGGAACACCGATCTGTCTCCTCCCCTTGTGAGTCCCCTCCCCCTACAGTTAGAAACACTCCCTAAGAACATAATTAACCCCTCGATCACCCCCTAGTGTTAACCCCTTCCCTGCCAGTCACATTTATACAGTAATAAATGCATTTTTATAGCACGGATCGCTGTAGAAATGTGAATGATCCCAAAAATGTGTCAAAAGTGTCCAATATGTCTGCCGCAATATTGCAGTCATGATAAAAATCGCAGATCGCCGCCATTACTAGTAAAAAAAAAAATAATAATAAAAATGCTATAAATCTATCCCCATTTTGTAGACGATATAACTTTTGCGCAAACCAATCAATATACACTTATTACGATTTTTTTTTTTACCAAAAATATGTAGAAGAATACGTATTAGTCTAAACTGAGGAAAAAATTAGTTTTAAAGAAAAAAAAATTGGATATTTATTATAGCAAAAAGTAAAAAATATTGTGTTTTTTTTTCAAACTTGTCACTCTTCTTTTGTTTATAGCGCAAAAAATAAAAACCGCAGAGGCAATCAAATACCACCAAAAGAAAGCTCTATTTGTGGGGAAAAAATGATAAAAATTTCATGTGGGTACAGTGTTGTATGACCGCGCAATTGTCATTCAAATTGTGACAGTGCTGAAAGCTGAAAAATGGCTTGGGCAGGAAGGGGGTGAAAATGCCCTGTATTGAGGTGGTTAATAACAATTATATATGTGAGACATAACATGTACCTGGTTCAGAAACATTTTGCAAGATTTTTCTGATAGCAGAATTCTTAAAGCAGAATTTTATTCTCTAAGCCAGCTTTAAATATTTTTAATCCGTATGCTGCTAGTCTTAGTAAATAGATAAAAATGTATATTATATTTACTTGTTTATTTATTATTTCTTTATTTCTTCATTTGCTTTCTGGTTTCTGGCCTAGGCCAAAATGATATCATACACCCCAAGAGTCTTCACTGCCATTTTGTACTTTCTTTCTGGAGGTGGGGTGTTTTTTCAGCTAAGCATGCCTTCCTGTCTGCATGTCTTACCCAAGGGCAGATGGATTCCAGGAAGTAAATTTTACATAAATCTCGACCCTTACTCAAGATGGTCATCTCTAGAATTGCTAGAGGGGGTGTTTTTAAAATTGATTTCTCAACAAAATAAAGCATAGAGACATGGATGGATGGGTGAGTTTGCTTTGAATAATAAAAATGAATAAAATAGTGTTTTCAGTTTGTGGTGTTCAGATACAGTTAAGTTCCACTTCAAGCTTATAACCGTGAATTACTTAGTGGTTCATTGTCCTTGAAAAAGCATACAGACGGTGAAGACTGAAAAGTCTGAACTCCCATCCTACATACTGGTCAGAGACTAACTAGCTATGAAGCCAAGGAGAGGGTGGGATCCCTAGAGCCTGTATCCTTAAAAACAAAGCAGCATTGACAGCTCAGATATATGTGTTCTCACTAGCTCCCTTAAAATCACTGTTTATATATTGGAAAGGAATATTCAAACTGGACAAATCTGACCATTTCATAAACACATGCAAATTATTTTTCTTTGCAAATATTTTTTTTCTTCCTTTAAATAGTGTTTGGTTTAAGAGTGATTTTTCTACATTATATTTTTCAAAGTATTTTCAAGTTAACTGTAACTGTAAAAAGGAGGAAGGGGTGACACTACATTTCATAACAATTTTAAAAAAGGACGTGAAGACCCTTCAAGAAGGAACAGCCCTATGAACAAGAAGTGTAAATAGGCCTTCAAACATAAAAATTATTTACATGAGAATGCTTTAAATGTCTTAAATTTCATTTAAAAAATGTTTAACTATTTAAGTTTTTGTGTTACAAAAGAGTGATGCATACTTTTTACCTCTAAAGGGGCTTATTTGTGGTTATTTTATTATTTTATGTATAACTATGTTAGGAATTGATTTTTTGCCCACTAAGGGCCATAGGACATTTCCTCTGCTGTATACACTGTATACCTAGTCTTCAATAAACAACTATTAATGGTTTATAATAGGTCTGTTTATGTTTTCAGTAAACCATCCGGATGTGAGGAGAAATCTGGCCACGTTAAAAAGTAATCCAACTTTGGTTTGAATCTCAGCCGATTCCTGCTGAACCCATGTATAGGCAGACTGAATGTACCCAAGCTGATCGGTCAATCAATTTGGGTAGAACCAGCCCCCTGGATTTTACATGCACTGATTGCTAGAAGCTGTTATAGCTGCTAGCAATAATCACTGTCTTCTCCTGCCCCCATCAGGAGAATACAATGGCTCGGCAGGAGGGATTTCCCTGTCAACACCGTGGTTGCAGGAGAGAAATTTGCTACGTCTAGGGCTGGCCTAAGATAGGAAGTGAAGGGAATCCTTCTCAAAGGGAACACAGGTAGAAGCAGAAACCTACCAAATGGTCTAACTCTTCCCCTCGCTATCCAAAAAAGAGAGTTTTGACAGGTAGTCTGCTTTAATATTTAATGTTCACGTTTTATAATTTTATATAAAAGGGACCCACCGGGACATTTACTATGTTCATACAGTAATGCAAAAAGTTAAAAAGTCAAAGGCATAAGAAATACTAATGGCAAAGTAGAGCGGCTGACAAGCTTGAAATTTCATCTACATAAATATTTATTTAACATTAGTAAATGTTGCATTTGAATAAATGGCTAGTGGCCTTTGCATTTTATCTAATTGCTATTAAAGGCTGGTAATTTAATCTGGTAATAGGAACAATATGTAACCTATCCTCTTTTATCAAAAAAAGAAAAAAAAAAAGAAATGATATGTCAGTGATTTAAATTTATAGACGCTGCTGTATGGATCTAACTTTTACCACATCAGCACTATTAATATATCTGTCAACCATTATTCAAATTCTTTTTGATATATATATCAGCTCATAAGCTGCACACTGTACAGAATTGCCTTGGGGAGCATTCTCATCGTTGTGTATCACTACAGGGAAATAGGAAAACCTATATTTAAAATATTACCCACTATTAACTATTGATGTTCCGGATAATGTAGGGATTCTTTTATACAAGAGATTTACAAAGAAAATATACTGAATGATATCACAGCACCCAGGTGTCAATGTAAAATAAATCTGTATATCATCTCATCTACACTTGAATTCAGATATCAGCTCTCACTGTTAAAATTTAACTAAAAGCAAAATTGTCTTGTTAAATCTAAGAGATGTTATTTTAATTTACCAGATTCCAGATTTTCCAAAAGTAACAGAAAAACTAATAAAAATAAGAAGGCTTTTTTTTTGGGAGGGTATGGGAAATTTAGAGCCCTTGTCAAGTTTTATATTGTCCATGTTCCTACTGAAAATTTGGGAAATCTCTGTAATAAACCTGCAGATAGTCCTCAGTAGTGGAGCTCCGGATAGCTGTAAAAACCCAACTTGTGATATTAGGCTTCTTTGCTCTATATTTTTTACTTTTTGCCATCATAAATATCCCCAAAAAAATATATACAAAAACTAATTTCTTTCTCAGTTTAGGCTGATATGTATTGTTCGGCGGTCGTGAAGCAGTTAACTTAGTAAGTATGGTGCATGTGTGTCCACTTTAAAAACCCAATCACCTGCAAGAGGTATAAATATAAGGCTTCCTCTGATTGGCTGAGGTGGAGAGGAGGGCAAATGACATCACAATGACATCACAATCTCCACCCCAGCCAAACAGAAAAAATCTTACATTCATTTATAAAATACAAGGCTTGCTATGAATGGCTGAGCAACACTCAGCCCAACTGCCCGATGTTGTACCATAACCGCTGTTCTTTGCACAGCTGTATACTGTATGTAGCTATGTAGAATTTATACAGCACTCACATCATGTACATCATTTGTTTGAGCTAGCTTGACTCAAACTAACTATTTAAAGTCATATTAAACCTGGAGTTAAATCTTAATTTTAGGTTCACCTTATTCACTAAGCTAAAAAAAAAGAAGTGTATCAATGTAATAGGCTGCATTGCATATTATCACTTTTTCAGTTATGTTTTTAGCCTTTTGGCTGGTATTCAGCTCTAAGGTCTTGACATAAGATGACCCATTTAAGGCAAAGTTAGAGGGACATTTTTTTTTATAAGTCTGGAGTTGTAATGAATTTAAAAAAAATTGCTTATTTCATATATGCTACATTAAACATACATAATATGCATTTTATTTATATATACAGTATATATGTTTATGACAAAAATAACGTATTTGTTATTCAAAAACTTTAAAAAGGCAGTGACATGAACTAAACAGCTTTACAATTTGTATGTTGTTTAATACAGTCACCAAGCCACTGTATAGTCTAAATAAATAGTCCAGTGACAATTGTTAGACCAATATTTTTTAACAAGACACAGGTACATAATGGTGAATTTATATGCATTGATAATGTTAACAGGACTTCTTTAATTGATATCCATTTTTAAATACATTCTATGATGCAAAATAAGCATATAGAAATAAGTGAAATTGAGTGCAAAATATGGTGTAAATTAACATCTTTAAAATGATCATGGTGATGAATTTATATGAAGGCATACCAATTTATGTATTCAAAATGCAACCACATCTTCATTATCCAGCCAGATAGGTAAAATACTTCCCTTACACTGTGGCCCCACTTGTTTGACTCATAAGTCTTGTAGTGAGCCAGCAGGAAAAACCACAGTGGCCTGTAGGTGAACAAGCATTCTATACACACTATATAGAATATATACACTGAGCACAATTATAAACGCAACACTTTTCTGCTTGCCCCTATTTATCATGAGCTGAACGTAACCACTCCCGGACCGCCGCATGCCGTTATACATCCTTATTTTGAAGAGGGATATCTTTGTTATGGCAGCAGCTAGCTGTCATAACCCCTGGTATCCTCTTCTTCGACGGGCAGTCCGGTTTCCGATAATAGTGGTCTCTGTGGCGTATTCGCCACAAGATCAATTTTATTGGCGGCGGGGGTTCTAAGTAATTTTCTAGCAAAAAAAACGGTTTTTAACTTGTAAATAACAAATCTCAGAAAGAGGCTCGGTCCTTAAGTGGTTAAAGATCTATGACTTTTTCTATGTACAGAAAAGGCCTATTTCTCTCAAATATATGTCTAAATATGTCTAAATCTGTGTTATTGAGCACTGCTGCTTTGACAAGATAATCCATCCACCTCGCAGGTGTGGCATATCCAGATGCTGATTAGACAGCATGATCATTGCACAGGTGTGCCTTAAGCTGGCCACAATAAAAGGCCACTCTAAAATGTGCAGTTTTATTACACAGCACAATGCCACAAATGTCGCAAGCTTTGAGGGATCGTGCACTTGGCATGCTGACTGCAGGATTGTCCACCAGAGCTGTTGCCCTTGAATTGAATGTTCATTTCTCTACCATAAGCCGTCTCCAAAGGCATTTCAGAGAATTTGGCAGTACATCCAACCGGCCTCACAACCGCAGACTACGTGTAACCACACCAGCCCAGAACATCAACATGCAGCATCTTCACCTCCAAGATCGTCTGAGACCAGCCACCCAGACAGCTGCTGCAAAAATCAGTTTATATAACCAAATAATTTCTGCACTAAGTGTTAGAAACCATCTCAGGGAAGCTCATCTGCATGCTCATCATCCTCATCGGGGTCTCGACCTGACTGCAGGTCATCGTCGTAACCGACTTGAGTGGGCAAATGCTCACATTCTATGGCGTCTGGCACTTTGGGCAGGTTTTCTCTTCACAGATGAATCCCGTTTTTCACTGTACAGGGCAGATGGCAGACTGCGTGTATGGCGTTGTGTGGGTGAGTGACTTGCTGATGTCAACGTTGTAGATCCAGTGGCCCATGGTGGCGGTGAGGTTATCGTATGGGCAGGCATATGCTATGGACAACGAACACAGGTGCATTTTATTGATGGCATTTTGAATGCACAGAGATACCGTGACGAGATCCCGAGGAAAATTGTTGTGCCATACATCCATGACCATCACCTCATGTTGCAGCATGATAATGCACGGCCACATGTTGTAGGGATCACAATTCCTGGAAGCTGAAAACATCCCAGTTCTTGCATGGCCAGCATACTCACCGGACATATCACCCATTGAGAATGTTTAGGGTGCTCTGGATCGGCGTATACGACAGTGTGTTCCAGTTCCTGCAAGTAAAGTTATAATGTGCTGGTATGCATTGCATACTAGCACATTATGTGAAACTTATCCAGTGTCGAAGCCTTCCAGTGCTGAGCTGTCACCATTGAAAGGGCTTTCATCTTCACCCGGTCTTCCTTCCGGGTTCCCGTCCTCTAGCCATCTGATTGGTCGTGACCCGATGACATCACTCCCACGCACACGCGCAGGAGCCATTATTCAGGGCATGGAACTCTGATGGAATGGCACGGGCATGCCGATCCTTCAGAGCACATGCCCCATTGTCATGACTGGCCCATTCAGAAGTAAATATCTTCTAAACGGTGCACGTTTGGAAGATATTTACTGTACCTATAGGTAAGCCCTATTAAAAGCTTACCTATAGGTAGATATCAACCATGGGAGTTTACTCTCACTTTAAACACTGTAAAAGTGACCCCTTAGTGACAGGGTCAATTTAAATAAAAATGATGTGATGTAATGATAGGGAGTATTGCTATCACCATCACTTCAAATAGATAGCCTCAAACCTTTTTTTCATCAGTAGACAGCAGGATTCCTCAACATAATTACCTAACATAACAACTACATCAGTCCAAGATGGTTCACCATCTTTGTAATTTATTTGCAAATCTTTCAGCCAGATTTACTTGATACTTTTAGCAATCACTAAGTATGTATATAAATGTCTTATTATTAAGATAAATACTTTTAGTTAAAATGAAGAAGGTAATATTAAGATTCCTCTGTAAGCATGATCCCACTCCCACCGGCCGAGCCGTATTCATTAATGCTATGCATGGACATCTTTTAGTCTTCTCCCATATCCAATTACTGTATTTTGAGCAGCATCCAACAAATTCCTGTAAGTTAATTTTATTCTACTAAAATGACAAGCCATAATTGATTCATTCTAAGCCAATTAACCTTGGCAGGTTACAGTCTCTTGCAGACTTGCACGATCCTATGAATTATTATTACTAGAGTTGCTGGATGTCAAGAAGCGATCATTAAAAGGTGTAAGTACATATGCTTAATGATAGCCATACATCTGTACTGCTAAATTGTCTTAACATTTTTGAAATGGCTCTTTAAACATATATACCGTGCAAAACTGATACTTTAACCACTTGAGCTCCATAAGGTTTTACCCCCATCATGACCAGAGCTTTTTGCTATTCAGCACTGCACTACTTTAATTGGCAATTGTGTGGTCAAGCAACATTGCACCCAAATGCACACAAATAGAGCTTTCTTTTGGTGGTATGTGAATACCACTGAGATTTTTATTTTTTATTATATAAAGGAAAAAAGACATTTTGAAAAAAACATGTATATATATTTTCTACGTTCTGTTATAAGACATATAAACCCCAAAAAATTGTGTATACCAGACAAAAGCTGCTAGCACAGGTTAGTAGATAATAGCCAACACATTAAATCCCCCAAAAAAACAAAGTGCAGCACTGAAAAAATAGAATTCAATAAACATATAAGTAATGCATAGATACTTCATGCACAGTTGACAGTACACATGTGAATCCAAAAAAATGAATTAACAAAATCCAAATAATGGCATAAGAAAAGGAAAATGGTGATATTCCCAAAATAGGGACACGCAGGCAGAAAAAAGATCCCCAAATCATCCAGTGGAGATAGCAGTAAAGGTGGCAGCTTACCGAAGGATGTTGGCTTTCAAATGAATGAAAAGCCTCAGGGAATATATCCCAAACACATCCACATAGGTAATGGTGACCTTTTTCCCCCTCAGTTCCTTACTTCCTCTCACAGGAGGCATATAGATATCAACAACTAGTAGTGTAATATGTAAGGATAGCAGTTTATTTAAAACTTTAAAATTGCACTAACATGATATATGATAAAAGCATGTGTTTCAGCAAATGTTCATCAGCAGCACATTCGAATATTCAGCGATATTCCCTGCAAGTGGCTGCTAAGCGTGGTGTAGTCACGTCTGGTACCATCCAACGCATTTCGTCATATGTTTGACGTCCTCATTGGCGTGGCTAACAGACCTGTTCCACGCTATAAGTATAGAGGTATGGGCAGAAGAGGAATTCCCCCCATTCATAAGACCAGCAGGAAGTGATTGAACAGAGAAAAGTGCCCTTATGTAAAAAAAGTAAATGCCACCTAGTGATAAAAAAAGGAAGATGTTTAATAACAGTATCTCAATGCCATAGTCAATCACTTAGTAATAACCCGAAGGTTATAATGATGGCACCATCTAATGCCAAACTAACAATATTCAGAAACACAAAATCCAAAGGATTGCCCCAATAAATATGAAAAAAAAAAACGCCATCTTGTGGCAGATTAAAATCATGTTACAGGCATGAGAACTAAAATATGATTAATCCCAATGGGGAAAATAAAAGGTCAATGTATATTGGGAGAACCTCAGAATTATCCCCATACATCCAACAAAAAATATCCAAAAAATAGTGTTAGTTTGCCATTAGATGGCACCGTCATTATAACCTTTGGGTTATTACTAAGAGATCGACTATGGCATTGAGATACTTTTATTAAACATCTTCCTTTTTTTTGTCACTAGGTGGCATTCACTCTTTTTACATAAGGGGGCTTTTCTCTGTTCAATAATTTCCTGCTGGTCCTATGAATAGGGGGACTTTTCTATGTTCAATCACTGCCTACTGGTCTTTTGTATGGAGGGACTTCCTCTTCCACCCATACTTCTATATACAGTACACTTATATTGTGGCACATGTCTTTTAGCCACCCCCTGATGTCAAGCATATATTGAAATACATTGGGTGGTACCAGACATGAGGCCCCCATTCCTGCTGGCCAGAAATCTCGTATCGCTGAATATTCAGATCTGCTTTACCTGAACATTTACTGAAACGCATACTTTTATCATATATCACAGGAGTACAATTTTACAGTTTGAAATAAACTGCTATCCTTACATATTAATCTATGAGTTGTTTATACCTATATGCCTCCTGACACCATGAGCGGGAGTAAGGAACTGAGGGTGACCAAGGACACCATTACCTATGTGGATGTGTTTGGGATATATTCCCTAAGGCTTTTTTGGCTTTTCATTCATTTAAAAGCCAACATCCTTCGGTAAGCTGCCACCTTTACCGCTATCTCCACTGGATGATTTGGGGATCTTTTTTCTGCCTGCGTGTCCCGCTGTACCTTCTGGAGCTATTTTGGGAATATCACCATTTTCCTTTTCTTATGCACTTATTTGGACTTTGTTCACTTATTTTTTTGGATTCACATTTGTACTGTCAACTGTGCATGAAGTATCTATGCATTATTTATATGTTTATTCAATTTGATTTTTTTAGCGCTGCACTTTGTTCTTTTGGGATTTGTTATAAAACATATCCCATAAAATCAAATTTCTTCATAAATGTAGTCCAAAATGTATTCTGCTACAGGTCTTTGGTAGATAAAAAAAATCCTAAGAAGTGTATATTAATTGATTTGTGTGAAAGTTATATCGGTGACAAACTATGATATATATTGTTGAAAATTAATCAATCCTAATGTACTGATATAAAGGGAAAAAATTGCGCTAGTCCAATACACAACAAGGGTGGACCAAGCCCCCAAAAAAGCTGCAATTTATGTGAGAAAACACAAACAAAATAAACAAGAAAAAAATCGCGCTTAGTAAAGTCCACAGTGAATTAAATTGAATTAATTAATTATAAGTCCCAATATTGTATGAACACCGCACATAATGATTATCTGATCGATTGAATTCAACATATACTGAACACCATGTGAAATGAAGGCTTGCCAGATAGCAAG
This sequence comes from Lithobates clamitans, assembly GCA_037952925.1. Taxonomy (NCBI): domain Eukaryota; kingdom Metazoa; phylum Chordata; class Amphibia; order Anura; family Ranidae; genus Lithobates; species Lithobates clamitans. The sequence goes on along the minus strand of JBBGZY010001336.1, from coordinate 486,895 downwards.
CCAAAATGTGCAGATGGCTGTAACCCCAGCCTGGGTTGTAGATCTTTAAACCAGGGAAAATGAAATCCTCTCACAGCAGGAAATATACGATCCGTGGATATTGGTATAAATAAAAAAAAATAAATAAATAATAACATAGCGTGATACTGTAAACATTGTGGATAGTGTACACTAGGTACAGATGCTCTAGATTATGAGCAAGAAAGGACAAACTATCACCAATGTGAAAAGACCAAACTTAAGTGACCCGTCACCACATGGAAGGCCTCCTTACCAAACGCTAGAAGAAACAAGCAGATATTCCCTTCAGAAAAGCAAGAAGTCAGCTGGGCTCAAACATACACTTGGATGTCAGACGCTAGTAACGCTCACAGCGTGAACCAAAAGGATCATCCGACCATGGATATCGGTAGTATATAACCCAAGAGAAAGATATAGCACACTATAGTGTAATACCATCGATACTGATTTATTAAAAAAGAGAAATACACTTACACAAACGATAACATTTCAGGCATATAACATAAGCCGGCCGGCCAGATTCAAAAGCTCCCGTCCTCCTCGACGAGACAAGCGTGGTGACGTCAGCACGTACCTCCTCAGACGCGTTTCGTCATAACTAACATTCTCAATGGGGAACCACCGATGCCACCGAGGGGAAGGAGGGAACGAGCACCGCCGAAATAGAGCTGGATCTCCTGTGTACTGGGCTCTGCTTGAGGTCACGCTCAGTCCCGCCCCCTGAACAGCTCCTAGCATTGATGTCCCGGCATTGGACCGGCGTTATGTCCATCACAGGATCCGGGCCAAGGGGCGGGACTGGGCGTGACGCTGAGCCGAGTACACAGGAGATCCGCCTCTGTCTATTTCAGCAAGGCTGCAGATGGACACTGATCAGGCTATAGTAAGGAACAATGCTGCAGATGGGCACTAATCAGACTGCAGTGAGGAGCAATGCTGCAGATGGGCACTAATCAGACTGCAGTGAGGAGCAATGCTGTAGATGGGCACTAATCAGGCTGCAGTGAGGAGCAAGGCTGCAGATTGGCACTGATTAGTCTGCAGATGGGCACTGATCAGACTGCAGTGAGGAGCAAGGCTGCAGATGGGCACTGATTAGGCTCCAGTGAGGAGCAAGGCTGCAGATAGGCACAGATCAGGCTGCAGGTGGGCACAGATCAGGCTGCAGATAGGCACAGATCAGGCTGCAGGTGGGCACAGATCAGGCTGCAGATGGGCACAGATCAGGCTGCACTGAAGCTGCAGATGGGCACAGATCAGGCTGCATTGAGGCTGCAGATGGGCACTAATCAGGCTGTATTGATGCTCACTGACCATTATTTTGCTTCAAAGTGGTTTATTTTAAAAAAAAGTTTTTGTCCCTGAAACTTCCCTCTTAAATTGGGGTGCGTGTTATACGCTGGCGCGTGCTATACGCTGATAAATACAGTATTTAAAGTAATACTTAAAGAGGAAGTAAACTTCCTCTGCAGACATTTACCTATAGGTCAGTCCATAATAAGACGTGACCTATACGTAGTGTAAAAATCTAAACATGTACCATTTAGGAAATATTTACATTACATGTAGCCAGTGACATCACTGGTGCATGTGCTCTGAAGGAACAGCCACGGGTGCCATTCCTTCTGAGCCCTGTGCCATAAATGGAGGCTCCCGCACGCATGCATGGGAGTGATGTGATCGCAGCTCCGGACACTCACAGTACCGGAGCCTGCAAACCCGGAAGAAACTCCGGAGAAAGTGTCAGCCATTTCAGCGGTGTGCAGGCAACGCTGGAAGCTTTGTTCTAAGATAAGTATTTTTTTATAATGAGCTAGTATGTGATGCATACTAGCTCATTATGCCTTTGTCTGATGCCCCGTACACACGGTCAGATTTTCGGACGGAAAATGTGCGATCGGAACGTGTTGTTGGAAATTCCGACCGTGTGTAGGCTCCATCGGACTTTTTCCATCGGATTTTCCGACACACAAAGTTTGAGAGCAAATCCGTTGTCGGAATTTCCGATCGTATGTACACAAATCCGACGCACAAAGTGCCATGCATGCTCAGAATAAATAAAGAGATGAAAGCTATTAGCTACTGCCCGGTTTATAGTCCCGACATACGTGTTTTACGTCACCGCTTTCAGAATGATCGGAATTTCCGACAACTTTGTGTGACCATGTGTATGCAAGATAAGTTTGAGCCAACATCCGTCGAAAAAAATCCTAGGATTTTGTTGTCGAAATGTTCGATCAATGTCCGACCGTGTGTACAGGCCTTTACAGTTTTAGTTTTTTTTTTTCCTTTTTTTTTTAAGAGTTTACAACCTCTTTAAAGTATTTAACTTAAAAGTAATGTTCATTAAAAGCACATTAAAATAAGCACCCACTGACCAGTAGCTAAAGGAGTTGAATTACCATTTCTTTTCCCTTTTTCTATAAAAAGTAGAATCATGGTAGCCTGCCAAACTGTTTATTATGCAAAACACCAGGTGTTATAAAATTTAAGAAACAGACTGAAAGCAAATTTCAGAGTCTCTATTGTGATCTATGAGAATGAATTACTTCACAGTACTTGCTTCTGGAGGGTCAGGCATAGATGTTTTCATGTTTTTTATACTGCTTGTTAAAGTGTCATTGACAGACCATATTGGCCCCATAAAGAATGAGGAAGGACATCTGGTTACAAAGGATGGGGAGATGGCGAAAGTATTGAATTTATTATTCTCTGCAGTCTTCACGAGGGAATTGGGGGGCTTCAGTAACCAAAACTGCAGTGTTTATCCTCATGACACATTACAGGAAGCACCTCCATGGTTAACAGAGGACAGAATTAAAATTAGACTTGGGAAATTTACCATCATCACCAGGACCAGATGGCTTGCACCCGAGGGTACTTAGGGAACTCAGTCAAGTAATTGCCAGACCATTGTTCCTAATTTTTACTGACAGTCTACTGACTGGAATGGTACCAGCTGATTGGAGAAAAGCCAATGTAGCACCAATATTTAAAAAGGGCCCAAAATACATCCCTGGGAATTATAGACCAGTTAGTCTAACATTAATAGTATGTAAACTCTTAGAGGGGATGATAAGGGACTATATACAAGATTTTAGTAATGAGAACGGTATCATTAGCAGTAATCAGTATGTATTCATGAAGAATTGTTCTTGCCAAACCAATCTATTAACCTTCTATGAGGAGGTGAGTTGCCATCTAGATAAAGGAAGGCCGTAGACGTGGTGTATCTGGATTTTGCAACAGCATTTGACACAGTTCCCCCTAAACATTTACTGTACAAAATAAGGTCCGTTGGCATGGACCATAGGGTGAGTACATGGATTGAAAACTGGCTACAAGGGCGAGTTCAGAGGGTGGTGATAAATGGGGGTGGGGGTACTCAGAATGGTCAGGGGGTGGGTAGTGGGGTCCCCATCCGTAGGATGTGGAAACCTTGCAAAAAGATCTGAACAAATGAATGGGGTGGGCAACTACATGGCAAATGAGGTTCAATATAAAAAAATGTAAAATAACGCATCTGGGTGGCAAAAATATGAATGCAATCTATACACTGGGGGGAGAACCTCTGGGGGAATCTAGGATGGAAAAGGACCTGGGGCTGAAGCAGGATTGGGCCCTAGTAGATGATACTGGGTCCTAGTAGATGATAGGCTCAGCAATGGCATGCAATGCCAAGCTGCTGCCAACAAAGCAAACAGAATATTGGCATGCTTTCAAAAGGGGATCAACTCCAGAGATAAAACTATAATTCTCCCACTCTACAAGACTCTGGTCTGGCCGCACCTAGAGGATGCTGTCCAGTTCTGGGCACCAGTCTTCAGAAAGGATGTACTGGAAATGGAGCAAGTACAAAGAAGGGCAACAAAGCTAATAAAGGGCCTGGAGGATATTAGTTATGAGGAAAGGTTGCGAGCACTTAACTTATTCTCCCTGGAGAAGAGACGCTTGAGAGGGGATATGATTTCAATATGCAAATACCATACTGGTGACCCAACAATAGGGATAAAACTTTTTCGCAGAATGGAGTTTAACAAGACTCGTGGCCACCCATTAAAATTAGAAGAAAAGAGGTTTAACCTTAAACTACGTAGAGGGTTCTTTACTGTAAGAGCGGCAAGGATGTGGAATTCCCTTCCACAGGCGGTGGTCTCAACGGGGAGCATCGATAGTTTCAAGAAACTATTAGATAAGCACCTGAACGATCACAACATACAGGGATATACAATGTAGTACCGACATATAATCACACACATGGGTTGGACTTGTGTCTTTTTTCAACCTCACCTACTATGTAACTATGTAACTATGCTGGATTTGTTTGCCGGTGAATATGTGAAATGAACAAAACATCAATAAAAAAGGTAAAGGGGGGGGGAGACTTAAGTTCCTCTTTGAGAATATGTAAATACTTAATGTCAATAGTCGGGGCACAAATGCACTTTGAAATGCCAATTATATATGTTACTTTTATTTTTATTGGCTGATTCTTTGGTAAAATATGCTGTTTATGGCTTTTTTCACAACAAATGGTGGTGCATTTTTTTGCACATTGACATGAGCTTTTTTAGTATTGCATTTTTAAACCTATTTCTTCTGACATTACTCCTGTTGTGGTTTGAGAAAGTGAGGTATGTTTTGTCTGTCTTAACAGTCCTGATTGTTGTTAAGGTAATTGCTACATTGAGGAAGAGGAGAAGACTGAGGCATCCTAAATGCTGCTTTACGGTTCATTCGTTGGTGATTCAGCATGAAACAAAAGGGCAGTTTTGGACCATATACCATGATCTGTGAGTTCACCAAGACAAATGATTCTTTTGCGCATGTCTGTTGAAAAGTAGATGTCTATCGAAATATGCTTCTGATTACCCATGGAGCTTGTTTTTGTGGCTGTTCACTCAACTTGAGTGAACAACTTGAGTCTGGCACTCAACTGCATATTTGGTGGGATTCCCCAATTGCCCAAAAATTCTGGAAGGCAGTTTTTGACTTGCCTTTAAAATCTTTGCTACACATATACAGCCCAATCCTGCTTCAGCCCTATTAAACCTGAAACCTGATGGGATCACACAGAATCAATTTCGCCTTTTACAGCTCTGAACAGCCGCAAAACAAACCATTGCTAAAGCATGGAAAACAAAATATTTAATTCTAGCTGAAACCATACACAGAACTAATAAAGCTCTTAGTCGTGCTAAAATGGAAGCAATTGAAAAAGATCAAATCGGTCAATTTGAGAAACTCTGGCTTCCTTTGGTTAAGCATTGTTTATATCCAGACTTTGATGACACACTATTATTGCCTTGATAATTTTACTCTATTTGCCTTGATTATACTTTCTATTCATTTGGGATTGCAACATCACTTGTAAACCCCTCTTCCCCCCTTTTTTCTACCCTCTTCTCTCTATCTACTCCTATTTTTTGTTTTCTACCTTTTTTTCATATTGTGTGGTACTTATAAACACATTATCTCTTCTGTTTTTAATATATATACCCATTAGATTGACCTCCTTATTACTGCTCCTGCAAAATGAACCAATAGAATAGAATAGAATTGTATAATGCTTTCGATGTAATACTTTATTGGTTTATTTGTTGCTCTACTTGTTACATTTGTACATTGTTATATACTCATCCTGTTCATAAATCGATATGTTGAGCTCTATTGCTATTTTAATATTGTACCACCATAGATATATGTACTCAATTTGTCAATCTTTGTTATATTTTTTAAAAAATAAAAAAAATTGACGAGAAAAGTAGATGTCAAAATGCAGTGCAAGCTTTTTGCACTGAAATTGTTTTTCATTTATTCTTAGGAGGCAAAGCTTAGGTGGTGAAGCATTGTGAGAAGTGAGTGGCTCGTGAAGTAGCAAAATGAATTATATATGAATAGTCACTTTAAATATCCAATCATTCTAGTTTACTATAAATACTCAATCATGTGCAGATGAACTCATTTTACAGAAAATTGCTGTTAACATGATTGGCTAATTGAAGTGAAGTGAATTTTCATACATGAGAGTGACATGGTGTGAATGAGCCCTAAAGGATTTGCAATTAAGGGTCTGGAAAACAGGCTCTGCTTGTTCTTTCTTTATTAAGAAAGCATGGTGGCTTTGAATGATTTAGTGGAGGAATTAGTAAGTGGGGGTGTGGCGCTCCCTATTAAAAATGCGTGTATAGTGGCTAAACAAATAATTGACTGTGAGACTCTAAGATTGTACCATATATAAATATAATGTGCATATAAGTGGATGCAATCCCTATAGTGGTGCATAAACCTCAGTTGCACTAATGATGTCAATGAAGTACCACTAGGTACTAGATAATGTGATAAACCAATGTGTATATATAATAAAGTATATAACAGTACAAGCCCATAAATTGCAGTGATATATATGATACTCCAACCCAGCATCCACATATATATAAATAGCCGTGCAATCCAATTTCAAACAAGTCCAAAAAAACCAATCCGGAGAAAATAAGAGCAAAAAGAAAATTTGTGATTGACATCAAATTGTGAAAGTTCCTATTCAGTAAATAAATCCCAGTGGGATAGGCAGCAAAAAAAGTTCCAATGGCTTTGTGACTTAGGTGCCCACAGAGGTAATTCCGTGACTTCTGTGCTCCCCTTTTGGCTCCCCACTCACCAGCTTCCACTACCCCTACAGGGGTGACAGGCACTGATAGATCCCAAGGTCGTCCTCTATCCGATATCCCGTAGTTGCTGAGATGGAAAGCCTCTTTCACAGGGGTTCCGGACTCCCACCTGTACCGTATCCAGGAAGGGGGATCACCAGCAAAAAGCCCTCATAGAAAAGAGATGCCACCTCATAGTGTAGTATAATTAAAATTGTTTAATGGAATAAAACTCCCCAGTAGGGAAAAAGTATATATATATCGCACTACACTATGGGTGAAGCCGATAGCCAGGAAGTGCTTCCCCGCAGCGTGCGGCGTGCGGTCCAGCTGCGTTCCAGGCTCTCTCGCTCCGTACCCGGAAATGACGTAAGTGCGTAGCCCCGCCTTACGCGTTTCGTCATTGACGTTTTCAAAGGCGGCCTGAATGATTTAGTAATTGCACAACTTGTTCCAGATAGCTTTTCAGTACTAGTCCGAGAAAAGCCTGTCTGCCACTGAGCACTGCCCCAAAATTAAAATAGCTCTTTCACTTTTGCTGAAAGAATGACATTCTTTTTGAAAATATCCCAGAGCCTCAGCTCCTTATAGGACTGCAAAAAAAATATTTCTGCAGAAATCTCCTGTATCCTCCTACACTAACCATTTCTATCCAATTTGATAACTTCGCCACCATTTCAAAACAGAATTTATGGGAGGAAACCTTTCCTGAAACAAAAAAGGAGGCTGCTAAATTCTCAATTTGTGAACGCTAGTTTGCAGGCTGTTATGCTGGTCCTCTGGATTCAATACCATGAATTAGGTTGAAACAATCCTAATACCGAGTATTTGCACGGGTACTTGTACGATACCCAAAACCAATACCTTTGCATGCGATTTGAGCCTATACAAAATGAATGGGTTCAAACTGCATGCGCGATTAAAACATGAATGCGATGCAATTCCTGTCCGAATTGCATTCGATTTTCCGCACTGCACTTGTGTGAACCCAGGCTTGTCATTATGACATTAGTCTGGGTTCGCACAGGAGCGGTGTGGGAATCCACATGTGATTCAGGCACTCGGAAAGGAATGAAGCCAGCTTGACAGTATAGCAACCAGTAAAGAGAATGGCAATGACAGGTCTCATATTCTTCTCAAGAAGGGATTACTGTAACAATAAGAGTCAGGGGAGTACATCTGAAGACAGCCTATAGCAGACATCACCAAATATTGGACTGTAATCTGGACCAGGATCAAGTTTCATTTTGACCATGATGCATTTCTGATTTTATAAATACCATTTACAGTTGTGTATTCTGGGTGTCACTTATAGGGAGGATTGAGGACACTGATTTAAAAGGAGGCTGTGATGTGAAGGAGGGCTCTAATGTCATGGGGGGCCTGTGATGTGACTGGGATGTAAAGGGGAGCCATGATGTGAATGGGGGCTGTAATGGGAAGGGGGACTGTGATGTAAAAGGGAAGACTGTGATGTGAAGGGGGGCTGTGATATAACAGAAGAACTGAGATGTAAAGGGGGGCTGTAATGTGAAGGTGACTGTGATGTGAAAAGGGTTGTGAAGTGAAGAGGGTGCTGTGATGTGAAAGGGGGGCTGTGTTGTCAAAAGGGGGGGCTGTGATATAACAGGAGAACTGAGATGTAAAGGGGGGCTGTAATGTGAAGGTGACTGTGATGCGAAAAGGGCTGTGAAGTGAAGGGGGTGCTGTGAAGTGAAGGGGGCTGTGATGTGAAAGGGGGGCTGTGATATAACGGGAGAACTGATATGTAAAGGGGGCTGTAATGTGAAGGTGACTGTGATGTGAAAAGGGCTGTGAAGTGAAGGGCGTGCTGTGATGTGAAGGGGGTGCTGTGAAGTGAAGGGGGTGCTGTGATGTGAAAGGGGGGCTGTGATATGAAAGGGGGTGCTGTGAAGTGAAGGGGGTGCTGTGAAGTGAAGGGGTGCTGTGAAGTTAAGGGGGGCTGTGAAGTTAAGGGGGCTGTCATGTGAAAGGGGGGCTGTGATGTAAAAGGGGGGCTATGATGTGAAGGGGGACTGTGATGTGAAAGGGGGCTGTGATGTGAAAGGGGGGTTGTGATGTGAAAGGGGGGCTGTGATGTGAAGGGGGACAGTGATGTGAAAGGGGGGCTGTGATGTGAAGGGGAACTGTGATGTGAAAGGGGGGCTGTGATGTGAAGGGGAACTGTGATGTGAAAGGGGGGCTGTGATGTGAAGGGGGACTGTGATGCGAAAGGGGGGCTGTGATGTGAAAGGGGGGCTGTGATGTGAAGGGGAACTGTGATGTGAAAGGGGGGCTGTGATGTGAAGGGGGACTGTGATGTGAAAGGGGGGCTGTGATGTGAAGGGGAACTGTGATATGAAAGGGGGTGCTGTGAAGTGAAGGGGGTGCTGTGAAGTGAAGGGGGTGATGTGAAGTTAAGGGGGGCTGTGAAGCTAAGGGGGGCTGTCATGTAAAAGGGGGGCTGTGATGTGAAAGGAGGGCTATGATGTGAAGGGGGACTGTGATGTTAAAGGGGGGCTGTGATGTGAAAGGGGGGCTGTGATGTGAAAGGGGGGCTGAGATGTGAAGGGGGACTGTGATGTGAAAGGGGGGCTGTGATGTGAAAGGGGGGCTGTGATGTGAAAGGGGGGCTGTGATGTGAAGGGGAACTGTGAAGTGAAGGGGGGTTGTGATGTGAAAGAGGGGCTATGTTGAGAATGGGAACAGTGATGTTAAGGGGACTGTGAATTAATAGGGGGGCAGTGATGTAAAAAGAGCTGGGATGTAAAGGGGGGGGTGATGCGAAGGATCTAAATAATAATACAAACATTAGATCCACATCTCTGTGGAAGAAATTGTAACTGACACCTTGAATTTTAAATGAATACCTCTGTTCCAAAGTCTCTGGACCTTTATGGGGAATAATTATGGGATACAACATTTTATTTTTCTGACTACATTTTTATAGCTGTTGATTAATCCCTTATATAGATATCTATAAATAAATTTGTTAAAAAATAAATGTTATAAACAAGGAAGAAGACTTAGGCTCGATTCACACAGGGGCAACACGACTTCAACGCGACTTCAACACGACTTGTGGATCCGACTTTGCACTGCGACATGTGTCCGACTTTCAATGAACGGGGATCCGACTTGGATCCCCGCCACTGTGTTTGGTATGAATCTTGAGGGGGAACTCCGCGCCAAATTTTAACTAAAAATCCGGCATGGGTTCCCCCTCCAAGAGCATACCAGGCCCTTGGGTCTGGTATGGATCTTGAGGGGAACCCCCTACGCCGAAAAAACGGCGTGGGGGTCCCCCCCAATCCATACCAGACCCTTATCCGAGCACGCAGCCCGGCCGGACAGGAATGGGGGTGGGGACGAGCGAGCGCCCCCCCTCCTGAACCGTACCAGGCCGCATGCCCTCAACATGGGGGGGGTTAGTGCCTTGGGAGAGGGGGCGCGTTGCGGGCCCCCCCCCCCAAAGCACCTTGTCCCCATGTTGATGAGGACAAGGGCCTCTTCCCGACAACCCTGGCCGTTGGTTGTCGGGGTCTGCGGGCGGAGGGCTTATCGGAATCCGGGAGCCCCCTTTAATAAGGGGGCCCCCAGATCCCGGCCCCCCACCCTATGTGAATGAGTATGGGGTACATCGTACCCCTACCCATTCACCTAGGGAAAAAGTGTCAATTTAAAAAAAAAACACTACACAGATTTTTAAAGTATTTTATTAGACAGCTCCGAGGGTCTTCTTCCGACTTCGGGGGTCTCTCCGGTTCTTCTCCGCGCTCTCCGGGTCTTCTGCCGGGCTCCTCCGCTCTCTTCTGCTCTTTTGCCGCTCTTTTGCTAAAGCGGAGGAGCCCGGTCTTCAATCTTCTGCCCTCTTCTCTTCTTCTGATGTTGACACGACGCTCTCTCCGGCTAGAATGCTCTCTGTGCGCTCTGCTCTGACTTATATAGGCGGTGACCCCGCCCCCTTATGCCGTCACAGTCCCTGGGCATGCTGGGACTGTGACATTTTAGGGGGCGTGGTCATCACCCAAGGGCCTGGTATGCTCTTGGAGGGGGAACCCATGCCGGATTTTTAGTTAAAATTTGGCGCGGAGTTCCCCCTCAAGATCATCTGAGCACAAGTCGCATGCCGAAGTCGGATCATGCGAGACGGCGATCCGACTTTGATCCGACTTCAATGATAGTCAATGGGCTGAAGTCGGATCAAAGTCGGATCAAAGTAGTACAGGGAGTACGCTCTGAAGTCGGAGCGACTTCAGTAGCGTCTATTAAGACGCTAGCGTTCACTCCCATTGAGACTATTTCTAGGGCGACTTGAGGGTGTACAAGTCGGATCCCAAGTCGCCCCAGTGTGAACCGAGCCTAATACCTATTGAAACCTTAAAGAGTATGTAAACACAGCATTTCATATTTCTGATATGTGCCTGCTGTACCATGTACATGTGTAAGAAAGTATCCTGTTCTCTATGTATTGCTTCCTTTGTGTGAAATCCCTGGTGTTACTGCCAGTCCCTCTGCTTTCCTATTAAAAACTGACCAAACTAAGCAGGAAAGCACACTGTGGTCAGTTCTCTAGCTGTGCTTGGAACTCAGCCTGCTCTCCTCCAATGATCAGACTTGTCCTGACACCCCCCACACAGTCTTTCACTGGGAAGATCAATGTATGTTTGTTGCTTCTCCTCTCCCCAGCGCTTATGCAGCTGAGAACAGAGAGAATGGGTTCACTTATTAAAAAGGGGAAAAAAGGTATTTATAATGTTTTTTTTATATCCATACACAAATGTTTTGCCTTATATTTCTATGTTAAACTGAATGGGTTGTTTTACAAGGTGATCGTTTACAATCACTTTAAATACTCATTGTTATTTACTATTTATTTTAATACACAGAGGCATAATCATCACTCTTTCACACACTTACATATCATTGCTACTGATTTAAACAATTTTTCTTATGAAATCGTATACTTTAAATATTTCATAGATGGCATCCAAATGATAAAAAGAGAACTCTAGAATTTCAAAATATTTCAGATAATAATTATACTTGCTTGTATAGTGCAGCAGTTGTTTCAGGCATTGTTCACTGTATAAACTGAGCTTATTGCTATATCAGTGGGAGAAGCAGTGTCATTGGTGAAAAAGTGACCTCTTTAAAGTGGAACTATCACACATCGGCTCAGCTTAGCTATTACATTTTTCTTTAGGTTTCCTCATACCATGTAATTAAAGAGCAGCCCATGTTTTCAGCTGAAATAATATTTAATTTTCCCTGGATTTATAGCTTTTTTTTACAGTGTTGATATTGAAATAAGTATGCCATTATGGTGCATGAATAATTATTTAATCATTGTGATTAATTCATTAATCGATTTACTAATTAAATTGCTCTCTGATTCAAATTGATTCTGTCATTAAGTAACCATGCTTCCCAATACACCTAGTCAATTAGGTATCCTTTGAATTAAATATCTGCTCCAGGCAAGCAGCTAAATACACAGATGACCTACATATATGGCAACTGTTTTGCATGCTAAGGGATCTATACATTTTTTAATCCAACTTCACACACACCTACCAGACAGCACAGCCATATCCTTGACAGATACAGTAGCAGCACAGGGTAGATTTAAATACTTAATACATATGCTCTGTTTCAAATGCTGCTTAATGCATTGACATACCTCTATAGACCCAGCTGGGGACAGTATGGTCACTAGACTAGCACCATCCACACGCAGCTTACCTCAATAAGACAAAGAATACAACACAATTTTAATTCAGACGAGTGGGGATAGAGGGTGTGTTTCAGTATTTTGAAGTGTAATTCCCTGTACACACGATAGGATTTTCCGACGGAAAATGTGTGATAGGACCTTGTTGTCGGAAATTCCGACCGTGTGTGGGCTCCATCACACATTTTCCATCGGAATTTCTGACACACAAAGTTTGAGAGCAGGCTATAAAATTTTCCGACAACAAAATCCGTTGTCGGAAATTCCGATCGTGTGTACACATATCTGACGCACAAAGTGCCACGCATGTCCAGAATAAATTAAGAGACCAAAGCTATTGGCTACTGCCCCGTTTATAGTCCCGACGTACGTGTTTTACATCACTGCGTTCAGAACGATTGAATTTTCCGACAACTTTGTGTGACTGTGTGTATGCAAGTCAAGTTTGAGCCAACATCCGTCGGAAAAAATCCAGGGATTTTGTTGTCGGAATGTCCGATCAATGTCTGACCGTGTGTACAGGGCATAAGAAGAAAACAACTTTTCTATGCCAAAACTCTGAGAAGAACCAAGGGAAGGACTGAGGGAACATGGAAGAAGCAGGGAGGGTCTATCAAAGATTGAGCTAACTAACACTAAACAGGAGGGGAGGACAGAGAGATATAAGAAATCAAAGCATAAACAAGTAAACAATAGCAACCTGATACAGCTAAAAAAAAATACTTATACAGAAGGTAGGACAGAACAATCCCCACAAGAAATCTTACATTTCACTATTAAACACGTGACACTTAAAAATCCAGGAAGGATGACTTATCATAGGACCTAAAAAAGCAGAGAAAGAAAACTTGCAAAACATATATACGCAAGTCCAAAAATCACCAAAACCCCTGGGGATCTCACTGGGACTCTCTCTGTGAAATGACATCACTGTTTTGCTGGTGTAGTTTCATTGATAAAAGGACTAACCTGAGACTACAGCTGCTTCAATGTGAGCATCACTGTAATATCTACTAAAATAGATGGTGATTTAGGGGTGGATTTATTACAACTGGAGAACACATAATTTGGTGCAGCGGTGCATAGTAACCAATCAGCTTCTAACTTCAGTTCACCCAATTAGGCTTTGACAATAAAACCTAGAAGCTGATTGGTTACCATGCACTATTGCATCAGATTCAGTGTGCTCCAGTTTTATTGACACCCCCCCCCCCACCCCTCTCTTTAGAGTCCCTAGTTACACTGTTCATGAACTGTGGAACATCAGTATTGTCTTGCAAGATCTCAACATTATTAGATTCCTGAACACCTATTGAAAGTTCAGCCTTGTTCTCATCAGTAAGCTGTGAGATGATTCTCTGATGTCTTGATTACTCACAGGAAGTCTTGTTGTGGGAGGGAGTATCTCTTGAGTTCCCATAGCACACATTTTGAGAAATGAAGGGAATATCTTGAATTCTCTCAACAATAGTTTTACAAGTGCGAACACTGATTGTGCAGAGCAGAGCTGTCGGTGACATCATCACGCTGGATGATCTGGGGCAAGGCAGCAGTGTCTGAAGTAACACATGTGTACAGTCACACTTTTCATGATAACAAATTGGTGCATACTGAGATCAAAACGTAAAAGTTTTTAACAATTTTAAATAAAAAGATATACATATGGAGTACGCTATGGTTGTATGTGTTTTATTATGACTCATTGTGGTGAATGTAAGGAGGAAGGATCCAGAGATCCAAGGATCTAAAGATCTAAACCCAGGGATGACATGCTTTGACCATAGGTTTTTAACGTAAGGTCCACCCTGAAAGGGGAGCAGCCCAGCAGACTGGAGTAATGAATAACAATAAGGGTGGAGCTATACAAAGACTTTTTCACTGAATGGACTAGAGAAGTGCCCTGAGACAGCGATTTTCAGGAAGCCTAAGTTTACCCTAAACTAAAAAATAATAAATGCACATATTTTTGCAGGTAAAAAAAAAAATCTTTATTATTATTATTTTTTTTTTTACATGAGCCTGCAAAATATTGCACCCACTGTCAGTAAATCATGGGTGTGATGTCAGACTCCTGCACACTCTCCCTCCAGCTTTCTGCCAGTACATCTGTACAGGCTGTCAGTTTGAAAGTTGGAGGGAGTTTGAATGGATTATGAGCACGCTAACCAGCACACTCATAGTCATTGAGTACTCACTGAGTAGTGGCAGACGAGATTTATAGTTTCTTGATTTACAGATCTCTGTGAGTGAATGACCCGACTGTGCGGCCATGCTTATTTTACATGTGATAGTGGCCGTGGGGGAAGAACTCTTGTCTGTTGTCACAGGAAAGGTGGGGGCTCAGGGGATGAGGCGGGGTGCTGAACATGTTACAAGTTGCAGCCTAAATGCTGGTGTAACATGTAACATTTTCAAAATGTGAACTTATCCTTTAAGATCAATTAAAATACTTGCAAATGAATAGTATTTAGAAATCTATAATATCTAGTAAATTAGACTATTACTACATTTAGCACTCAATGAGTGATGCTATCAGTCCCACTGAACTTCAAAAATACCACTATTAGCAGAGTAGTATTACAGAAAAATATATAAATTGAATCTCAATACATGTTATAGGTGCATATATTTTGAAAAAAATCAATGTCACAGTAGTTGATAAAATAATTGATTAACACTAACATTCTTCAAAAAAAGTTAGTCCAGTTCAAAATGTATTTTATTTTTATTTTTTATCCCTAATTTACATAAAAAGTATTATTTTATCTTTGGAGAGTTTACTCCACTTCCTGCTTGAGGAAACTGTTGTCGACAGGACAGGATGTGAGGATATCTTCAACAGAGACCCATATAGTGGTAAAAATGTGACTGGGGCTCTTATCCCTCCCCACTCCATCAAAAACAAAAACGGGTTGTATTTCATTGTGTTGTTCTTTCATTTTTTTTATTCAATAAAGCACTCCTGCTTTGTAAAAACAAAAAGGCTTGGCGTGTTCAAGTAAATGGATTTGTTGCTCCAGTCCTCATATGAGGTCCAATAGTTTTTCCACTTATTAACTTCACATCGTTTGATATAGCTAGCCACTGGTTGCCTAGGAGCCTTACAGCTAAGGGGTCAGCATGGGCAGTGGAGGCTTTTGGATATAGAGTGAATGGGTTTGCTATGCAGTTGCTTCATCTTGAAAAAACATAATCAGAAATGATCTGTTTTTTTTACCACCTCCAATGCCTTTCTAGTAAACTACCAAGAAAGCAAACTTTGAGAACCATACTGCAGACTGAAATCTTCACATATGGGCTTCAGCAGCCATTTTTTTTTTAGAGACTGTGCCCTCTCTGAATGTGACACTGTGTGAGCGGTTTAAGTGACTGCTGTGTCCCCCAGTAATAATTTCCCTTTGGGATTAATAAAGCATTCTGAATCTAAATCTGAATGAGATAAGCCATGCATTGCAGTTATTGTCTGTAGTTCTTTCTTACAAGTTTTCTAACTCCAGAATGCTGAATGATTTTTTTTTTTTTTACTGTACACTTTGATATCTGTACAGCACAGGCATAAGATTTAAATATTTTTTAAAAATTCTGAGTCAACAGTTGAGCAATTAGGAGCATGCAGGTGACATAAATCAAGAGCATCAGTCACAGAATTATTGCAGCATGGTGGGAAGTTTCTTTACAATGTCACATTGATATGGATGAAAATGGCTATCTTGCAATGGCACAGGAATAATAATTTCATTAATGTAATAATTCATTAATTGATTAACCAATTACACTGTTCACTGACTCAGACTGATTCTTTCATTAAGTCACCATGCCTCCTTTTAACACCTAGGCAGTTGGCCATGCTTTGACTTAATCTTTATGCATCGATAAGGCAAGCTACCTAAAAACACACGTAAGCTATATTGTGTCATTAAGCCATAAATATACAGTGGCTTGAAAAAGTATTCACACCCCTTGAAATTTTCCACATTTTGTCATGAAAAGTGTGACTTGCATTTGTATTCAGCCCCCCTGAGTCAATACTTTGTAGAACCACCTTCCGCTGCAATCACAGCTGCAAGTCTTTTTAGGGAATATCTCTACCAGCTTTGCACATCTAGAGAGTGTAATTTTTGCCCATTCTTCTTTGCAAAATTGCTCAAGCTCTGTCAGATTGGATGGAGAACGTCTGTGAACAGCAATTTTCAAGTCTTGCCACAGATTCTCAATTGGATTTAGGTCTGGACTTTGACTGGGCCATTCTAACACATGAATATGCTTTGATCTAAACCATTCCATTGTAGCTCTGACTGTTTGTTTTACGGTCCTTGTCCTGCTGGAAGGTGAACCTCCGCCCCAGTCTCAAGTCTTTTGTAGACTCTAACCAGTATTTGGCTCCATCCATCTTCCCATCAACTCTGACCAGCTTCCCTGTCCCTGCTGAAGAAAAGCATCCCACAACATGATGCTGCCACCACCATGTTTCACGGTGGGAATGGTGTGTTCAGGGTGATGTGCAGTGTTAGTTTTTCGCCACACATAGTGTTTAGCTTTTTATGCCAAAAAGTTAAATTTTAGTCTCATCTGACCAGAGCACCTTCTTCCACATGTTTGCTGTGCCCACACGGGGCTACACGCAAACTGCAAATGGGACTTCTTTTGGCTTTTTTTCAACAATGGCTTTCTTCTTGCCACTCTTCCACCAAGGCCAGATTTGTGGAGTGCACAACTGATAGTTGTCCTGTGGACAGATTCTCCCACCTGAACTGTTGATCTCTGCAGCTCCTCCAGAGTTACCATGGGCCTCTTGGCTGCTTCTCTGATTAATGCTCTCCTTGCCCGGCTTGTTAGTTTAGGTGGACAGCCATGTCTTGGTAGGTTTGCACTTGTGCCATACTCTATTTTCAGATAATGGATTGAACAGTGCTCTGTGAGATGTTCAAAGCTTGGGATATTTTTTTATAACCTAACCCTGCTTTAAACTTTTCCTGACCTGTCTGGTGTGTTCCTCGGCCTTCATGATGCTGTTTGTTCACTAAGGTTCTCTAACAAACCTCTGAGGGCTACACAGAACAGCTGTATTTATACTGACATTAATTTACATACCAGTGGACTCTATTTACTAATTAGTTAACTTCTGTAGGTAATTGGTTTGTTAGGGGTATCAGAGTAAAGGGGGGCTGAATACAAATGCCCGCCACACTTTTTACATATTTATTTGCAAAGAATTTTGAAAAAAATGTATAATTTTCCTTCCACTTTACAATTATGTGACACTTTTTATTGTTCTATCACATAAAATCCCAATAAAATACATTTTACAGTTTTGGTTGTAACATGACAAAATGTGGAAAATTAATACTTTTTCAAGGCACTGTATATATATATATATATATATATATATATATATATATATATATATATATATATATATATCATTAGAGAGTACTGCTAAATTTCTAAATTTAAGTCACATAGGTCAAATGTTCCAACTTAACTGACAGTTCTGTGTACGTAGGCTTTTTTCAGATCAGAGGTGGAAACGTAGCCCTATGCTACATAGTAGGTGAGGTTGAAAAAAGTCCAACCTATGCGTGTGATTTTATGTCAGTATTAAATTGTATAACTCTGTATGTTGTAGTCATTCAGGTGCTTATCTAATAGTTTTTTTAATCCATCGATGCTCCCTGCAGAAACCACCGCTTGTAGAATGGAATTCCACATCCTTGCCGCTCTTACAGTAAAGAACCCTCTACACAGTTTAAGGTTAAACCTCTTTTCTTCAAATTTTAATTAGTGGAAACGTGACGTATTAAACTCCCTTCCGCTGAAAAGCTTTATCCCTATTGTGGGGTCACCAGTATGGTATTTGTAAATTGAAATCATATCCCCTCTCAAGCGTCTCTTTTCTAAAGACAATAAGTTCAGTGCTCGTAACCTTTTCTCATAACTAAGATCCTCCAGTCCCTTTATTAGTTTTGTTGCCCTTCTTTGTACTCGCTCCATTTCCAGCAAATCATTCCTGAGGACTGGTGCCCAGAACTGGACAGCATACTCCAGGTGAGGCCAGACCAGAGTCTAGTAGAGTGGGAGAATTATCACTTTATCTCTTGAGTTAATCCCCTTTTTAATGCATGCCAATATTCTGTTTGCCTTGTTAGCAGCAGCTTGGCACTGCATGCCACTGCTGAGCCTATCATCTTCTAGGACCAACCCCCAGGTCCCTTTCCATCCTTGATTCCCCCAGAGGTTCTCCCTCCAGTGAGTAGATTGCATTCATATTTTTGCCACCCAAATGCTGTATTTCACATTTTTCCACATTAAACCTCATTTGCTATGTAGTTGACCTGCCCATTAGTTTGTTCAGATCTACTTGCAAGCTTTCCACATCCTGCGGAGAAGCTATTGCCCTGCTTAGCTTAGTATCGTCCGCAAATATAAAGATTGAACTATTTATCCCATCCTCCAGGTCGTTTATGAATAAATTAAATAGGATTGGTCCCAGTACAGAACCGTGCGGGACCCCACTTTCCACCCCTGACCATTCTGAGTACTCCCCATTTATCACTACCCTCTGAACTCGCCCTTGCAGCCAGTTTTCAATCCATGTCAATGGACCTTACTTTGTACAGTAAACTTTTATGGGTAACTGTGTCAAATGCTTTTGTAAAGTCCAGATACACCACATCTATGGGCCTTCCTTTATCTAGATGGCAGCTCACCTTCTCATAGATGGTTAATAGATTGGTTTGGCAAGAATGATTCTAAATGAATTCATGCTAATTACTTATTCTAAATATATAAACTCATGCTATCGGTGTGACAAATGTGACAAATAAGCATATATAGGAATGAAAAAGTGCAGCTGCTGTACACAAAGTGCTATTCACTTGGCAACCAAAATAAGAAAAACTACAGTGCTAGCAAACAACATCAATGAATATATTGAAAAAAAAAATAATAAAAAGTGAATGTGCATATAAAGTGACTGATGTGCTCCAAGCCAAAAAGTGCAAAGTGCTCCAGAGTTTTCAAGGTGCGCAAAAACAATGGTCACTTCCGGTTATCGGTGGAACGCACGCTATGAGCTACATTTTTGTGTTTACAGCTCTCTAACGTTTAATGCCTGATTTTATCTTGCTTTCTGTAAGTATCCATTTTTGTATGTGCAATAAATCTATTGACAAATGGTACTTCACTATAGTCCCCTCCTTTCATTTCGTTTTTGGGTACTAAATATCTTGGCTGAGTATCTTCACAAGAGAGATCTGCCTAATGATTTGATGCCAAGCTGTCATCCCTGGCCACCATTGTTAAGCCTAAAGTGACCCCTAGACTGAAAAGCTAGGGGTCCATTCCATCTGGTGAGTGGGGACACAGGGGGGGGTGTTTTTGCGCACCTTGAAAACTCTGGCGCACTTTGCACTTTTTGGATTGGAGCACTGTCACTGGAGCAAAGTCACTTTATATGGACATTCACTTTTTATTATTTTTTTTTTCCATTGCATGCAGATTACTGCTAAGGATACCATTTTCATTACTAAAATCTTGTATATAGTCCCTTATCATCCCCTCCAAGAGCTTGCAAACTATTGATGTTAGGCTAACTGGTCTGTAATTCGGGGATGTATTTTGGCCCTTATTTTAAACATTGGTCCTACATTGGCTTTCCTCCAATCAGCTGGTACCATTCCAGTGAATACACTGTCAATAAAAATCAGGAACAATGGTCTGGCAATTAATTGACTGAGTTCTCCAAGGACCCTCGGGTGCAAGCCATCTGGTCCCGGTGACTTATTAATGTTAAGTTTTTCAAGTCTATTCCTAATTCTGTCCTCTATTAGCCATGAGGGTGCTTCCTGTGATGTGCCATAAGGAACAACACTGCAGTTTTGGTTGCTGAAGCCCCCCCGCTTCCCTTGTGAAGACTGAGGAGAAGAATAAATTCAATACCTTCGCCATCTCACCATCCTTTGTAAGGATTCCTCATTCTTTATGGGGCCAATGTGGTCTGTCCTCCCTCTTTTACTGTTTATATGCTTAAATAATTTATTGGGATTTTTATTGCTCTCCTCCGCTATGTGTCTTTCGTGTTCTATCTTAGCCGCCCTAATTGCACCCTTATATTTCTTGTTGCATTCTTTGTAAAATTTGAATGCTGATGATGAGCCCTCTGCCTTGTATTTTTTGAAGGCCTTCTCCTTTGCTTTTATATGCATTTTTACACTGGAGTTAAGCCACCCAGGACTTTTGTTCGTTCTTTTAAATTTATTTTCCAATGGGATGCACTTATTTAATATGCTCTTAAAACAAACCCATCTCTCCTCAGTGTTCTTTGTTCCTAAGATTTTATCCCAATTAATATCTTTTAGCAAGGTTTATAGTTTAGGGAAGTTGGTTCTTTTGAAATTCAGTGTCTTTGTATTCCTCTTGTTTCCCATTTGTGTGATTTATACTGAAGCTAATTGACTTGTGCTCACCGTTTCCTAAATTGCCTCATTCGTGATCAGGTCTGTATTGATGGTAATCGGTAGGTCCAGTAACGCTTTGTTTCTAGTTGGCGCGTCTACCTTCTGACCCATGAAATTGTCCTGCAAGACATTTAGGAACTGGCGAGCCTTAGACGAATGCGCAATTCCTTCCGCCCAGTCTATATCTGGATAATTAAAATCCCCCATTATGATGACACTTCCCATCCTTGCCAATAATCCAAACTGTGATAGGAGGCCCATCTCCCCCTCCTCCCCCAGATTAGGGGGCCTATAACATACGAACAGTATTACTTTCCCCTTAGTTTCCTCACTTTGGAACTCTACACAAGGATTCCAGCTCCTCCCTTGCTCCCTTAGTGATGTCATCTCTCACAGTCACTTGTATGTTATTCTTGATACACAGGCATACCCCCTCCCCCTTTTTTACCCTCTCTATCCCTGCGATAAAGGGAATACCCTTGCATGGTTGCCAGCCAATTATGAGAGCTGTTAAATTAAGTCTCTGAAATTCCCACAAAATCAAAATCCTCCTTGAACAACAGTATCTCTAGTTCTCCCATATTGTCTGCCAGGCTCCTGGCATTGGTTAACATGCCATGTAGTTTAGACTGGTCACATACTATCTTCTTATTGGGTGTCCTGAGGTTGCAAACAGGACTTGTTACTATACTTACCTCGTGTTTATATGCTTTAGTCAACCTACCACTAATGCCCCCAATACTACCCTCTGGAATATGTTCCACGCTGACTATCTCTACCTCTGGGCCCTCCCCCCATCGCCTAGTATAAAAGTCCCTCTAACTTTTCAACCATCTTCACTCCCAGCAGATCTGCACCCTCCTCATTTTGGTGCAGTCCGTCCCTTCTATAGAACTGGTGACTGACTGAGAAGTCAGCCCAGTTTTCCAGGAACCCAAAGCTAATAAGGAAAGTAAAATGGAGGTCAGAAGGAGGTCGAATGAAGGTCAGTAAGAGGTCAACTCTGTTGCCATATGAGGTATTTGTGTGTATTCTCCATTAGAGAATGCAAAAAGATATATGTATAACTATATTTTAAAGAAGTTACACGTTTAGTGGTATATAAATATATGTGTATAAATGTATTTAGAAACAAGGATTCAGGTTGAGGGATAAGCTTGATTAATTTACTGGATAACTTTGAAGTGTAGGAATGTTTTGATGTACAGTACATGTGGGTGCCACAGGGAATGCTCTATTATTTACCAGTCCTAAAATTGTATGCCAGAAGGGACAACAATTAGATTCATTACTTTATCTCAGACTCTACGGGGCAAGGTAATTGTCCAGTCCAGGCCATTTAAATCTTTTGTTTTTCACTGTGTCCACTTTAAAAAGACCCTTCTTTAGATATGCAATGGGTTGACCATATGTCCTGGAATGCATAATTTCCCTGCAAACAGGTCAAAAACTTGCGATCTCATTTCCCTCCAAAAAGGGGATGGGGAAAAGACTACAGGGGAAATGGGGGATGGGGAAATGATTTAATCCCGGATGAGATGAGTTAGATTTTAAGTAATTGAATAGATAGGCCCACCAATCGGGATGGCCCCATACAAGTCAATGAGCGATAGGTCCATATTAGGTTAAGTCTTGGATAGAGACAGAAAGAGATCATCACATGGCCCCCATGCTACACAGCTGGTAAATATCGGACATCTGTTTGGCACTTTCATGTATACATACTCGTCTTATATGTTGTCAGTCTCGCTGTTTGCGTATTGATATGATTTTATAGTATGTTCTATCATTTCTTTGTTTACATTTTTCCTTTTTCTCCAACTAGATAGATTGCTGGTTGTTAGCTTTATACCTTCAACTATTTACCAATACATTTCTGTTGTTGTGTTGAAGCTTTAACTCAAGGTTAAGAACTCTCATTTACCAAATCATGTCAGAGAAATATTAAATATCAAAGATATAAATTGCGGATAACAAACTGAATGTCAGAATAAAGTCAAAGTAAGTCACGAGAAAGTCAAATAAAGGTCCGAAACACATGTGATTGAACCTGCGCTAAAACTGGATAAGATCTCAGATAGGTCTTAAACTGACCTCCAATGCAAACGTAATGCACCTGAAAGAGTTTTAACTTTTGTCAATAGTGCTGGAGCATTTTTTCATACTATATATGAGCATTGGGATGCCATTTAGAAAGAATGACACCACAATGCACAACCCCATGCATTAACATATATTTCTCTCTACCACAACAGAGTGTGAGTGGACACCCAAGCAGCCTATAGAAGCCATAGCCATTTCATCACATAAAAAGTCCCAGATATGCGATGGATATTACCAATTAAACCCAGCTCACCACAACATTTGGTTAATACAATTTTGCTGCTTAGTGGAACACTATTTGTATTAAAGCTCTGACAGATTTAGAGTATAGGTTAATCTTAAAAACAAATACAAGTTTTCTGTGATAACATAAAATTACTTTGTTAGTAAATCATCCACTAAAGCTCTGCCATGGAGCATTCAAACATTGCATTTACTGGTTCAAGGAAGGTCTCTTTGACTCTTAAGTAAACATGTTTTCTAGTTGTAATCCCCTTAAAACACATTTGGCAGAACACAGTGAATTTCTTATGTTGTGGCCTTCTTTAAAGCAGTTAAGATCTGGAAACGAAAGTTAAAAGAGGACAATTTAAATCCAGCAGTCTATTTTTTACTGTTACAAGCGCTTCCGAAAAAAAGTAAATACAGAAAAGAACAAGAAAGTAGCTTAATTTAAGTTGTTATTCAATGAATTGGGAGATGTTATCTTATGGACACCATTTTTCCATTTTAACTCAATCGAAGCGTAACTGGACTTGTAATAAGATTACACATACCTAAGTCAATGTACAAGGGCAGGTAAACTAATTATTTTGTTACTGTGTAGCAACCACACTTATCACTTGCCTTCTACTATGATTAAACTTCCTTCAAACAGGTGTTGCACACACACACACACACACACACATATATATATATATATATATATATATATATATATATATATATATATATATATATATATATATATATACACATATATACACACACATATACATACACACGCTTTTTTTTTCCCCTCCTTGGGCATTGTTTTGATTTATATATATCATGCATCTGCACGGGTAAAAGTATGGTTTGACATTTAATAAGCTTTGTAATTTCTAAAAATAGCAGAGAACATTCAAAATGAAAAATAAGACAAACGTAAATAAAAGAAACAATGAACATAGAACTGATATTGTATTTTAAAATAGCTTGATTTTGTGTAGAGATTCTCTGGGTATGAAAGTAAATTATAATTCTTCAATATTCTGATCGGGGCCTATATGTTGATCTGAATCTGATATGGGAAATGCAGATTTAGAACTGGAAACAAAGACATTCCTTCTAAGAGGTAAAAATATAGAAAACTGGCAACACCAGTTGCAGAAAACATTACTGCTATCCAAGGCTCAGTTTGAAAGATTCCCCTTTTTCCTCTCCCAGTCCAAATTTTTTTCACCAGACAGGAATTGAGGGAAAACCAATAACAGAAACAGTGATATAAGTTTTGTGTTATTTTTGCAGTGTAAGGCCTGGCTAGGTAAGCCTTGAGTATCAATAAAAAACTGACAGGGGTTATAATGATTTCACACATTTCAAAACTAGAAAAAAAACAAGCTTGGCTAGAAATACACTTAATGAAAAACACTGAGTCAAGCATTAAAAAAAACAATGCATTATAATGACATTTAAAAAATTACTTTTTTATTACCTTTGATACCCTGTTGATAACCTCTCGGCCTACAGCAAGACCTTGGACAAAAGTTCGAGCTGCAACAAAAGCTTTAGTCACTTGGGCTTTTAGCTTCCTTGGTACTTCTCCAAATGGTTTCAACTGGTCAATGTACTTGCTTACACATTCAAGATATTCTTCTGAGAAATGATATTGAGGATTTATGAGCTGAAACATACGTTCCAAAAGACGGGCCCAAAAATCATTTAGCATTTCTTCCAAATTGACATTTCCTCCTGTGTAGTAGCGTTTAAGCTCCATGAATAAATCCTGGAATACCTCTGAATTCTGCGTGTACAAAAGTCCATATGTCCTTACAAATATTTCATTTAGGGATCTCTGTGCATTTTCTAGAAGCAATTTGAAAAGTTCTAGACAGAGAAAAAGAAACATTAAAAAGTTTAAGGGAAAAACAATGTAAGGTTAGGTTATAAGATTCATTATGAAAGTATCACATAGCAACCATTCACCTTCTAGCAAAAATTTGCTAGTATTATTACAAAAACGTTAGATAAACAAGATCTTTAGTGTATGACTTTTAGCTAAATATCACGGCAAACTCCTTTAGCTTACCTATTGGCACACATGATTTGCCATTTATAAAAAGATATAATACCAATTTAAGTATGAATAAAACTATTGGAAATTACTTCAGCACTGTTAAATTTGGAGAATTAAAAATTAAACGTACAGTGCATTTGAAAAGTATTCAAAGCGCTTCACTTTTTTGTTATGTTACAGCCTTATTCCAAAATGAATTAAATTCCTTATTTTCCTTAAAATTCTGCAAACAATACCCCATAATGACAAAGTGAAAGAACTTTGTCTGAAATCCTTTCAAATTTATTAAAAATAAAAAACAAAAAAAAATCACATAAGTATTCAGTCTTTGTTAAATACTTACAGCCTCAAAGGATATGTAAAGATTAGTTTAAAAAAAACATGTCATACTTACCTCCTCTGTGCAGTTGGTTTTGCACAGAGTGGCCCGATCCTCCTCTTCTGGGGTCCCTCAGCGGTGCTCCTGGCTCCTCCTCTTCTTGAGTGCCCTGTTAGAGAGCCGCTCTCCATCGGGGAACACGTGTGGGCGCTCGGCCCCACCCCTGGCTCCTGCATCATTGGATTTGTTTGACAGCATCAGGAGCTAATTGTTCTTGCTGCTATCAGTCTATCTAATGAGGACCCAAGACACCCGCTGGAGCCTGTGTGCTCGTTCTTATCGCTGGAAAGACCGGGCTCAGGTAAGTAAAAGGGGGCTCTGGGGGGCTGCTGCAATACAGAAGCGTTTTCACTTTAATGCATAGAATGCATTAAGGTGAAAAACATCAAAGGTTTACAACCCCTTTAAGTCATTTTGAGTATGATGCTACAAGCTTGGCACACCTATTTTTGGGCAGTTTCTCTCATTCTTCTTTGCATGACCTCTCAACAGACAATTCCTTGGACTTGATGGCTTGGTTTGTGCTCTGACATGCAATGTTAACTGTGGGACCCTATATAGACAGGTGTGTGACTTTCCAAATCATGTCCAATCCACTGAATTTACCACAGGGGGACTCCTGTAGAAGCTGTAGAAACATCTCAAGGATGATCGATGGAAACCAGATGCACCTGAGCACAATTGAGTGTCATGGCAAAGGCTGTGAATACTTGTCACATGTGATCTTTAATTTTTTTATTTTTAATAAATTTGCAAAGATTTCAAAAAACTTCTTTCATTTTCTTTGTCATTTTGGGATATTGTTTGTATAATTCTGAGAAAAAATAATGAATTTAATCCATTTTGAAATAAGGCCGTAACATAACAAAATGTGGAAAAAGTGAAGCGCTGTGAATACTTTCCAGATGCACTGTACATTGCGTTTTTATTTGACATTGACCATTTCTGTCTTTTACTTTCAAGTCTTAAAGTGGATGTAAACCTGATTCATGAAATTTGAGCTGGGCATATATATCTGCAGTGTTTTCTTATCTCTCATCAAAGCCCTATGTCCAATAGCTGTCTCCTGTTCCATTCTTGTTATCAGCTTGATAACTCCTGGCAAGTTCTCTGTCACATATGATAACAGCAACCAGAGTTTTGTGTTGGGGAGGATGCTATAAATAGATTAGCAGAGCCCTGAACTATTCAATGATCAGCTCTGAAAGTCTCTACCTATGAGGAGAGGGGGTGTGTGCCTTTCCTCCAATCTGCTGTCTTGGCTGTATGCCCAGGTTTCACTGCAGTGTTGAACAGGAAGAGAAAATCTCCTAACACGAGCTGAACTTTCTAAACAGTATATAAAGCTGAAGACAGCAGATATACAGTACATGTAAAACTTATGTAGGGAGATATGTTTAATTCCTGTGTATCATCTGAGGCTGTTCACTTCACTGGGTATATGTCAGGGTTTACATTACACTTTAAATTAATTTAAATTTCCTCACACACCCTTTATATTTAAATTAGTTTTGAAAATATTACAGGTGTTTTTTCAGATGCCACAAATCAAAGACATTTAAATATCCATTAAAATAATTAATGGCAAATACTATGAAATTATGTTTATTAATCAGATCTCATTGCTTTCTGACTTTGTTTTATTGCAGACAAAAGCATAAAAGGAACTTCTACAACTTAATGTTTTTTCTTAGTAAAAGCCATTTCTTCCTCTTACCCTGGAACTGCCTTGTTGTCTTAGATATTTCCCATAGGACTTGAGGCTTCATTTATAAAACAGCACTAAGGGCGTACCCCAGGCATATAGCTGCTCATAAAAAGCATAGTACATTTATGAAGCACAGTGTTTTTCTTTTAAGATGTGTATTGAGCTCCACTTGGTTCACACGCCAAGGAAAGTGGCGTGCCAGTCAATGAATGAAAAAAATACTCAGAAGGTAGAGAGCTCATTCACGTGACCTTTGAAAGTCATGTGACTGAACTCTTCTTGAATCACGAAATTCTCTCTTAAGTGTTTAGTAGAGAGAACTTTATGGGACACCACAAGAGCTTATATTAAATGAGACGTAAAATACAAGCCACCGTGTGGAGTAATGATGAATTGTCTAGCAGAGAGCAGATCAACTTCTGGTTTAAAATAGACCCTTACAGAAAAAGATAATTGAAGAGGTTTTGTAAAAAATTTTCTTCAGGTTGAAAAACAGGCAGCACATAAGTTTTCCACCCCCCTCCCGCTAATTAAGGTTTTAGCATTTTTCAGCAGTGTTTTACTTTAAATTGCTATTTTCCGCTCTTCTTACCTACTTCACTTTATTTCCTCAACTTTCCTCTATTTGGCTTATATCTACTTTTTACCCCAACCTCCTCCTCCCCTTTTCCCCTTCCAACTGAGATGGACACATATCTACAAGGGCTCTTATTGTTTCAAACTTACCCAAATGAAAAATCATAAACTGGGATAACTTAGCTCTTAATATACAAGGTTTGAACTCTCCCAATAAAAGGGTGAAGGCCTTTCATCATTTTATATCCCTACATGCCATCATCATTTGTGTACAGGAAACCCATTTCTCTAGCTTCTCCTGTCCTACATATTTTCATGTTTCCTATCCTGTCATTTATATAGCTAATGCATCTACTAAACAAAAAGAGGGCCCATTGGCTTTAAAACAAGTATCCCCTTCACCTTAGAACACTTAATCTCTGACCCTGAAGAAAGATACCTCCACCTCAGGGGAAAACTTAACAATGCACAAGTGATAATAATCACATGCTATGGCCCAAAAAACAAACAGCTGCCCTTCTTTACACACTTGTTCAGGATCTTACCAAAGGGATATGTATTGTAACTGGAGACTCCAATATTCATTTAGCATCCCTTTCGGACAAAGAAACAAGACTTATGGGTGACCCTCCTCGTCTATGCTCTTATCTTTTTTCCCGGACATTATGTACACTTCTTTCCCAATACTCTTTGGTAGATGCCTGGAGAGAGCTGAACTCAGAGCAAGCAAGAATGTATTTATTCTTCTCACCCACACAATGTGTTCTTTAGAATAGACCAGGTTTTTCCTCACCACACAAGCAATACCTCAGTTGCAGTCCTGTGAAATTTTGCCATCTGGTTGTAAGATTATAGCACTATCCTTTTATTCTAAACAACACTCTATGGTAAACTGTAGAATGGTAGATGGTGTCTAAATGACCCTCTGTTGAGTAGGCCTGACATACACTAGAAAGTTTCAGAATCTTTGAATAAATACTTTACACTGCATACCTCCCCAGATATTACATCCGAAGCGGTTTGGTGTACACATAAAGCGGTTATTAAAGGGAGATTGACTCAAATAGCCACCAAATTAAAAAGCAATAAGCAGAAAATATTACAGAAATGGAAACAAAACATGCTGATTTGCTAGATCAATAAAAATCCTTCCCCCTCTCAAGCTCTCCTTAAACTGCCTGAAAGAAGAAGCAAGTTGAATCTCTGTTGGCTTCTCAAGTTGAAAAACAATATATGGTTTCCACATATATTGTAATAAACTGCACACGCTCTTAGCAAACTGGTTGTGTAGATCTATGCAAACCTATTCATCTAAAATGTGACCCCCCAAAAGCGAAGAACTACAGGTCCCAGCATGAGCCCCTCAGAGCTGAGGATGTGACACCCCCCGCCCCCCCTCAACTAGTGAAGGACTAGAGGTCCCAGGCATGAACCCATGAGATCTAAGGGGTTACATTCTTAGATCTCAGAGGTTCATGCTGGGTGCTCCTTCACTTTTGGGGATGTGACCCCCAAAAAGGACTACAGCTAGGTCCCAGCATGAACCCCTCAGAGCTGAGGACATGACATCCCCCCAACTAGTGAAAGACTATAAGTGCAAGCATTAAGTCCGGAGATCTAAGAGTGTAACCCCTAAATCTCACGGCCCAGGGTTAGATCATTCTTGGACCACAAAGTCACCACCAGAGACCCCACAAATTACAAATTTACATGGGAGGGGGGCACCCAAATTTAGTCTTGCCTAGGGCAGCACAAAACTAAAATACACCACTGCCTCAAGGGTGTATTACCATTAATACACTGCTGAGGATGCAAAATGAGCTAGAAACTGCCTCATTACCATCAAAGAACCAATTCCTCACTTGGGTGAGAATGTATAAATAATAAATAAGGGCCAACCATTATGATCTAACAGAAACTGTAGCTAATTTACTGTAATTCTCATATTTAAATATTGTTCTCACATCTGGATTTTTAAGCCCACATGGAATGACATGGATGTGGATTCTGATCCGCTGTTGATAAAACTGTTTTATATGTTCTCGCAGTTGTCTGTTTCTAGGCTTCCGTAGCTTTGTAAACCTTCAATAAAATATTATGTAAACAGAATATGGTTAACAAAAAGCCTAAGGTGAAAAAAACCCAAAAAACAATATCTCTTTCAAATATACATACAATTAAAAAAATGTCTGTGCATGTAAGGCTAATGAGAGCAAAACCAAAGTATTTAAGACAATAGCCAGAAGGAAACAGGAGAGATTGAAAACTGAACACAGGAAGAGTACGCAAAAGCTAGATAGTGCTTCAGTGAACATCTGATGGACACAAACATAGAGCATCATGTTTGGAGAGAGGATCATGGCAAGGTTTCATGTATACTGCATGTATGAAGAAAGTCCTATGAGCGTCAAAGAAGAGCCAGAAATGTGTTAATAAAATATCCTATGACGTAAAAGGCATTAAACTGTAACATTATGTTTCTGAATATTATAACGATGCAGTCCTGATAATACATTCCAGTACCAGTATCAGCATAATGTCACTCTTGTTAAATTATTAATTTTAACATATTGATGATATTTTGGAAAATACCAAAGGAAAATTATCAAACACTTTGCTTGTGCAGCATTTATCTGCTAGACCTGCTTTATACAATTTATGTGGCATCAAAACATTATTTGAAAGAGTATTGATTTCTCTTTAAGGTCACTGGAATTAGAAATTGATCCAACACTGTCTTCTTGAGATATTGAAATATACATTTATCTCCCGTTTCACTCTATGGCATGATATATTTATGCAGCCTTCTAAACTAATATGTCCACCTTTGCACATATACAAAGCATATAAAGGGTATGGAGGATATTAGTTATGAGGAAAGGTTGCGAGCACTGAACTTATTCTCTCTGGAGAAGAAACGCTTGAGAGGGGATATGATTTCAATATACAAATACCGTACTGGTGACCCCACAATAGGAATAAAACTTTTTTGCAGAACCCAGTTTAACAAGACTCGTGGCCACTCATTAAAATTAGAAGAAAAGAGGTTTAACCTTAAACTACGTAGAGGGTTCTTTACTGTAAGAGTGGCAAGGATGTGGAATTCCCTTCCACAGGCTGTAGTTTCAGCAGGGGGCATTGATAGTTTCAAGAAACTATTAGATAAGCACCTGAATGACCACAACATACAGGGATATATAATGTAATACTGACACATAATCACACACATAGGTTGGACTTGATGGACTTGTGTCTTTTTTCAACCTCACCTACTATGTAACTATATGTAAAAATTTAAGAACATTTTTAAATTATTATATTTTCCCATTAAACATTATAAGAGCACAATATTCCAAATGCAAAGCAAATAGAACATTAAATAACAGATTAAAGAAAAAGATGCATGACAAAGGAGGGTGTATGCCATAGGGAAAGTTGACAATCTCACCTCATAAAATCAGAAGTTTTTGATTTTGTAATACCTTCTATTTCTTCTATCATGATGAAGGTGAAGAACATATTTTGGGTCAACTTATTAAAGTTTCTGAAATAAGTCTCGTCTTTATTGTCCTATAACAATGATGGCAAACCTTGGCACCCTAGATGTTTTGGAACTACATTTCCCATGATGCTCAACTACACTGCAGAGTGCATGAGCATCATGGGAAATGTAGTTCCAAAACATCTGGGGTGCCAAGGTTCGCCATCACTGTCCTATAACATCCAAATAGTATTAAAGCTGGATTCACACCTTTCTTTGTACTTTTTAATGCATTTTGATGTATAGTATTAATCCACATTGACATGTCTGCTACTTGCACTGAAACATGTTGTTCAATGCAATTATTTTCATGGGCTGCCATAGTCATTAAAAGGTTCATTTAACAGACTCTGACATGTCAAAAAATGGGCATGAACTTTTTCTTCTAACTCACATTGTGGTGAACTAGCACCAATTAAATCAATGGCCCACTTGTGGTCATGAATTAACATGCATTACAATACATTCGTTAAGATCCATGGATGTGAATGCATTCTAAAAGTTTCATTCTGGAACCATAATTTTCTAGCACAAGTTATTCACTTGCCAAATTTCAGGCCCCAGGATGAATTAATCTTGTCAGCTTCACCTATAAAAGCTGAAGCAAAACAAATGGGAACAAATACAGAGCTGTTTCCAGTATCAAAAACCAATAGGATTACTTATTTAATTTTAAACTCAATTGGGTTCTATAGTGAAAAACTCCACTTTTGCATTAATTTGCATTCTCCAGCCTATATTTCAAAATGAGAAGACAAATCTGTATACTTGGGGTATACTGGTTTGTTCAACCAAACACTTTGATAAATTGGATCCTATTGTTTCCCTTAATCTCCCTTTGTTACAACCATATGCTGAAAAGCCAGCAAGTCTTCTCCAATACCATCAGCAAATACTGATGACTGTACGGAACAGTGGGAAAAAACATTTACAGTTTACATTCCTTGATTGACCAAGTATCTGTGAAAAGAAGACTAGGGTTGCAGAGAGAGTAGTTTTTGTTTTGGTGGCCAAAAAAAACTTACGCAAAGGGGATTTAGTATGAGGGAGGACGGCAAGTAAATCCAGACTTCAGTGTCTGAGAAAGAGAGGACCTTAGGATAATGGTGTAATTGTGTAGTCATTATTCTAGGGTTTTATAAAAGGTGAAAAATCTCTGGTATGATAGGCCTTGATTTCAGCATATACATAAACTAAATGTCATATGTCGTATGTGAAAGATGGCTTTCTCTTTCTGAAATTCTCTAATTTCCAGTACCCTACTTTTTATAACTGTGATTTTATACGCAGTTTTTTACATCCATATGTGATTAACTATTTTGGTACCACATATTTAAATTTGTATGTTTGTATATAAGCGTCTATGACTGTATTAATTTTATTTGCCTTTTACATAGCCAGCATTATTTAACCCATTTTGATCTTTCAAACTATTGAAAAGTACAGCACATAATGCAGAAAATCTGCATTTGGAACATAGCCACATTATATTCCCTATATCAGTTTAAACTACAGAATATGCACTTATTTAAGTATATTCCCTGAATACTTGTATACCATGAAATCTGTAATTTTCTTTCAAAACTGCGTGGAGGCCAGCTTGTTAACTGGGTGGACATCAGCTTGTATCCTCTGGACTTGACAGAAAAACCTTTTCTACTTTTGTTAAGTTATAAGACCATGGTCATTGTTACACTGATACAAAGTGTGCTAGAATAAGCTTTTGAAGCCCAACTCCAGGTTGATTTTAAATGTACCCATGCGGTAGGGTTTCCCCCACACTACATACTGTAGGTTAAATGTATGTCTGTCTAGTGGAGGGAAGGAGCAAGTACAAATTCTTACCTTGTTCCTTACTCTCTTGGTGCTCTTGGCTGCTCCAAGCTGTTGGCAGGCCTTCGCCATCTTCCTGTACAATGCAGGGCTGCTGGCCATGCATTGCACACAATGAGGTCATAGTCGTGATCGACCAGGCAGTGAAGTGTCAAAGTGAAGCAACTTTGGGGTCACATGAAGAGGAGGAAGCTTGTGGGAGTGAGTAAAAAGATAGGTAAATTATTTTTTTTCCCTTTCCACCCTAACCAAATGAGAATTTGGACCCACGTATTGTGGGGAGGTACTCCACTGCATGAGTAAATTTAAAAGCAGCCCAGAGTTTACTTTAACCACTTAAGCCCCGGACTATTTGGCTAGCCAAAGACCAGAGCACTTTTTGTGATTCGGCACTGCATCGCTTTAACTGACAATTGCGCGGTCGTGCAATGTGGCTCCCAAACAAAATTGACATCCTTTTTTTCTCACAAATAGAGCTTTCTTTTGGCGGTATTTGATCACCTCTGCATTTTTTATTTGCGCTATAAACAAAAAAATATATAAATATATAAAAATACATTTTTTCCTCAGTTTAGGCTGATACGCATTCTTCTACATATTTTTGGTAAAAAAATCGCAATAAGTGTTTATTGATTGGTTTGCGCTGTAGGGGTTAAGTGTGTCCTAGGGAGTGATTCTAACTGTGGGAGGGAGGGGCTGTGTGTGACACTAAACTGATCACCGCTCCTGATTACAGGGAGCTGTGATCAGTGAGAGTGTCATTAAGCAGAACAGGGGCGCAAGCCGCCTCTTAAAGAGCAATGTACAGGTACGTTAATCTGCCTGTACGTGCCGTTCAGTATATCTGTGAATTTACACTCATAGGGGTTGATTTACTAATGGTGAATAGGCAGTTCACTCTGCATAGGAAATTGCACTTTGAAAGGAACGTTTCACTAGAACTTAGTGAATGCAGTAAAATTTCACTTTGCAGAGACAACCCAATCACATGCTAGAAAATAGGAAAAAAACACATTTTTTGTTTGCATATGATTGGATGAAGTACGTTAACAGGGCTTTACCTCATTCTCTAAGAAAAATCCCCTGCAGAGTGCAACTTCCCTTGCAAAGTGAAAAGCCTATTTGCCTTTAGCAAATCAACCCAATAAAGCATACACTGTGTAGAGGATGACCACTTATGGCAGCTTTAAATTGAATGACATAGGGATTGATTTACTAAAGGCAAATAGACTGTGCACTTTGCAGAGTGCAGTTGCCCTCTGCAAGTGCAATTGATCCAGAGCTTAGTAAATGAGGTAAGCTTGACTTTGCAAAGAGTAACCAATCCTGTGTAAGGAAAATTAAAAAAAAACAGCATTTTTGCTTGCACATGATTGGATGATGGAAGTCTGCAGAGCTTCTGCTCATTTACTAAGCTCTGAAGCAACTGCTTTTGCAGAGGGCAACTGCACTTTGCAAAGTGCACAGTCTTTTTCCCTTTAGTAAATCAACCCCATAGTAATGAAAAGACAAGACAGGTAGACTTGGAGTTTCAACAAGCTTCTGCTTCCACAAACTGTCCAATTAAAGGAGAAGTTCAGAATAAGCTTGTTTGGCTGGACTTCTCCTATGGGTCACAAGAGTGCAATCTGTTTTGCACTCCTGTGACCCGTTTTCAGCAAAGAGCGGACTGAAGTGAAAACCCCCAACCTCATACTTCTCTTTTAATACAGGTATTTTACTTAGCCTGTTAAGGGTAAGTATATTCAATAATGAGAATTATCTGTTGTGTTTATTAGCTTTTTGAAGTTGGGCTTTAAGTCCAGTGCTCTGGCTAGCACTCTTAGCTAAAACTATAGTCACTGCTATCACATGTGGCTTGACTGATTTTATGATTTTATGTTTTACCATTTAGTCCTTTGAGAATTCGATGAGTAGATAGAATGAGTATTGAGTCCAAATATTAAATCTCTGGGGACGAATAACTGAAGAAAGCAAGTCTACAATTTAAACACGTACATAAAAAGTTTCTTGAATTGTAATAAATATCAGATAATACATTTACAGTTGTATTAAATTTGTAACCAATAAAACAATTACCCCCAGTCTGACCTTCTATATTAGATGTGTTAATGTCAGAATATATGTGAGATGTTTGTAATTAAAAGCATGTACTGTACAATAGAAAATGTGAATTTAATGATTGAGTCTAAATGAAAAAAAATATATTGTATATTAGCCGAAAAACAGCAACTTTAAACAATATTCCTTATAAATTCTGCTGATGTAAGCAAATTGGAAAACCATGAGGAGTTTTGACTTATGATAATTACGGTAATTATAATTACTGACCTTTAGAAGGCCAGCTGACTACTTTATATCACACAATATAATTATTACCATATGACTGATGTTCTTATAGAAAATATTTTGTAGCATTATCCACCTAAAAAATAAAATAGTACTATAGGACTTCTATGCATATTAACCACTTATCACCTGGCCACTGTACATATACAGTTGGGCAGGACAAGCATCATTCTGGGAGGACTTACAGGTAAGACCCCTTTCCCACTGGTGCTTTGCCTGCATTAGCGGTAAAGTGCTGCTAGATTTAGCGGCAATTTACCGCTGTTGTAGTGGCGCTTTTTGCCCGCTAGTGGGGCGCTTTCAAGGAAGAGGAAGGGGTTAATAGCGCCCATGTAGCAGCGCTGCCAGGCGCTTTGGCAGCACTGCCCATTCATTTCAATGAGCAGGGGCAGTGGAGGAACAGTGTATACACAGCTCCCGCACCGCTCTAAAGATGCTGCTTGCTGGACTTTTTTTTCCCATGCTGCAAGCGCACCACCCCAGTGTGAAAGCACTCAGGCTTTCACACTGGGGTGGCATGAGAAGCACTTTTCAGGCGCTTTACAGGCGCTATTTTTAGTGCTAAAACTGTCATGTCTACCCCAATGCAGGTAGTCAGACACTATAGCTGGCTACTGTGTGCTTCACCTATAGCAGCCCCCTTTCCCTTAACACAAGCAGGCCTACCGTTACTTTGTTGCCCCCAGGACTTATACACAATGCTATTGGAGGCATATCCAGTCACGCATACCTTCCAGCCACTTCCAGTTTTGACTGACTAGGCGGTGGAACGCACAACGCTCGCAACAAGCGGAAGCAAGCGATACGGCTCTCCACACTCCACCTAACATTGCAGAGCCTGTCACCTTCAGTGCCGAGGAAAGGCACTCACAAAGTAAGCGGCCACTTGGCCCATTGTTTTTAAATATTTTTTAATAAACGGAATTATGCGATGGTATTGTTCTTTTCATTTTTTTTCCTGATATCCATTCTGGCGGAGCCATTCCTGGATCACCCACCTCTAACTAGTTAAGACCCAAGATCGTGGTCCTAACAAAGTCCCACCTGACCTTTCTTTTTAATTAAAGAGGTCATGGTGGTCCGGTAAGTAGGATACTTACCTATATCCACTGGGTGTTGCACTTACCAAAATCAACTATTGTTATTGGTGATGGTGTGAAAAAGATACAAAAACTTCACTCAATTAATGGACACCTATATCTATATATTCCTTATGAATTTGTTTGCTTGTTCATTATGCACTTAGCACTTTTTATATTGTTTGTGATTTTTGTGTTCTAATGCACATGATGTTCTAGCAGTCCAGAGCATTTCCACACATCTGTGGTGACCTGGTTTGATTTGTCTACAATCAGGTTATGATAAGTCTGCTGAGAGCACTATTTACCTGCTGGCTGTTTTACTGATGCACACTGTGTTCTCACAGTATTCATTTGATATGTTTATTATGATGGTATGTCTATAGTATTATTCACTTATACTATGCGGTATAGAGCACATGTACTTTATGGTTACATTTATATTTCTAGCGCCCCCTTATCATTATACACCCCCCCTCCACAATGCTATAGTGCCTGGCCACCACACCACGGCAGATGCAAACTAAAAAAAGGGAAAGTGGAGAAATAACTTATTTTAATCATTTGCCTACCAGGATGATTTTTTAACCTTTTAGCACACAGGTTAAAATCTGCCTTTTTTGTTAGAAAATTACTAAGAACTCCCAAACATTTTATATTTTCTGAAAGCAGAGCAGAGGCTCTGGAGAATAGAAAATGTGGCTGTTGCAGTTTTTTATGTCACATAATATTTGTGCAGCCATTTGTCAAACACAAATTTTCAGGAAAAAATCCACTTAAATGGATTTTAGTTCACACAAACAAAATATAAAGCCAATTTTTTGGTAACATGTGATGTTTTATCAAGTAACTAGAAACCAAACATGTCAAGATTTAAAATTGCACATGCCTGTGAATTGGAGTCAAACTATGGCAACCTAAATTTGTGCATAGGTGATGCTTTAAAAGTCATTATAGGTTATCAATTTAGATTTAATTATGAATTATGGCCCTGGATTTATTGCCCTCACTCCAACATTTGTGTCAATACCTCACATGTGTGTTGCAATTACCGTTTACAGATGTGTGCTGGACCTAAGTGTTCACTTGCATTTGCATGTATGCGTGGGGGGCGGGGTGCTTATGTTTATTTATTTTGTTTACATTTGTGTTACACTTTTAATTTTTTTTCATGTAATTTTATTGCTTTTACAAACCCTCTTGTGATAATTTTGACAGGTGACAGGTCCTTTTCTGGAGACATCAGAGGTCTATTAGACCCCAATGTCTCTCCTGCCCTCCAAAGTAACCAACCAAGTACATATTGTGCTTGGTTAGATACTTTCCTGGCTGTAACAATAGTTCTGACAGCTCTGAAACTGAAAGTGACAAAATCCTTGGCGCTTCCGGGATAATTCATCAGAGAAGAGGCCAGGGAATGGTTGTTCATGCATCTCCTCTGTGGGCAGCCACAGTGACTGCTTACTATAATCCCAGGCTCCCTGGAGGATGGGACAGCCCTGGAACCACAGCTGGTGGTAGCAGGAGAAGGTGGACCTTCAGAGCACTGCAAAAGTCATGGGGCGGCTATAAAGCTATCTGGATCACTGTTACATGAAAACCAATCATGTTCTGTAAAAAATTATGGCTGCAGCCATTGTCCTAGAATACGAAGAGGGTAGGGGGAAAGAGAGGCACCAATCCGCCAATAGTGTGATATGTTTTTATTGCGTAAAAAATGTAAATCCAATAAAAAGATGCACTCACAAATGTCCGTAAGGAATAAGCATGCAACATACTCCAAAGCAATCATCAGTGGGGAATCTGTGCAGGAATGGAGCTGCCAAGAAGACAGGTCTGCTACAGAGGTCCATGCAGAGGTCAATGTGAGCAGTTGGGAAGCCTCCACAAGGAAGACAAACTATCAGAGAAGCTGTCAGATGCCTGTGATGAAGGGGCCAATCAGGTATGCATTTTGGAGGCTAGGTACCATTATATAAAGAAATGATGGCTGCGGCCATTGTCCTGGTATAACCACTTGCCGACCAAGACATTTATGTATGTATGTATGTAGGTCGCTATGTGGTTAAATAAATTAGGTGTGAATAGGGTTTAGAATGACATTTTTTCTATGAAGCTGACCATGGGGGTATGACCTCAAACTAGCAGGAGGAAAGAACAAATCTAAATTTAAAATTAGTTGATGTCTGGAAAAAATTTCCAGCAGTGGCAGTGAGTCAGTCAATGGTACATGCACTCAAACAAGCTTGGGAAAATATAGATTTATACTCAGTCAAAAAAGAATAACGTCCCACCTCTAAAAAAGGGGCAAACTTTGGTCTTATTTTGACGTCACTCTTTGATGTTTCTAAGCACAATTTCAAGGGGAACTGAACCTCCATGAGTTGCAGGGTACGATGAGAAATTCCAAATACTCTATTATTCTGAATGTGGACATTATAATAACTGGTCAGAGGGCCATGTGGTTCCAGCGTTAATGACTAATTTACCTCCAGGAATGCAAAAGCACCGTGAACAATTATTATTAAATATATCATTTTCACTGCAGCATTCTTTTAATGTCTCTACTTATATAGCCAACAACTTATTCACAATGCATTTGATTGGATTCTCAAATTGTGACTTTAAAATATAATGGCCAAAACTATAACAGCTGGTGTGTTTAATAATAATGTTTACAGTCAATAATATTTTCTACAGAAATCAGGTGGGAGTCTCAATGTTGTGAAAAGACTTGAATTCTCTCCAGAAACCGCAGACTAAAAAATTAGCCTGAAGCTATTCATGTGTACTTGGCCATGTATCAGAAAAAACACTTTTTTGTGACATTTTATTATAGCACAGATTAATAAAATGTATATAAGCTTATTTCGTCTTCCAGTTTTTTTTTTTTTTACTTGCTATAATTAGATGTACAATTTTTGTCTTTCAAGAATTACATATTTAAAGAGACTAATTATATTTTCTGAGAATGCATTGCTGTAATACAATGAGATTTTTATATAATCCAATTTTCAGACGTCTCTGATACTCACATTTTGATAAATAAAAACAATTGCTGAATGTACTGGAATCATAACTGATGCCTTCTAATATAAACCCAGATTTATTTTTGGTGATATACAGTAACATTCAAATTAAGACTCTGGATCTACTGTTTTGCTTACTTTTATATAAGTATATGTACATATATTTATTACATAAAAAGATTTTCTGTTTATATGTATCTGTTTTTGAAATGTGTATGTTATGTTTTGGCTGGATATACACTTTAATATTAAGCACTTGACCTCTGGAAGATTTACCCCCCTTCAGGACTGCATTATTTTAACTGACAATTGCGCAGTCATGCAACGCTGTACCCAAATTAAATGTATGTAATTTTTTCCCACAATGGTGCCGATCATCGACTTATAGTGGGGCTGCGATATTGCGGCGGACAATCTGACAATGCCACTTTTGCCACTTTGTGGGAACCAGTAACACTAATACAGTGATCAGTGATAAAAATATGCACTTTCACTGTACTAATGACACTGGCTGGGAAGGGGTTATACATCTAGGGCAAGCAAAGGGTTAAATGTGTGCCTAACCAGTGTTTTTGTGTATTATGTGTGCTGCTTTCACTAAGGGATGTAATGGATTTTCTTTCCTTGCTTTGCAGGGAATAGAAAATCCATCATGTGCCCACTCTCAGGATGGCACTGTTTACATATGCAGAGCTCCATCCAGCCTCTCTCCTCAATGATCAACAGGTGCTGGCAGACATCCATTGGCTGGAACCAGTGTTGCCAACCTACCAGATTGAAATTTACTGACACATTACCCAAAATTTATTGGCACAGCTAAGTTTTTATTGGAATTTCCAAAAGTTACAAAATTACAGTTTTAAGTGCAAATGAGAGTATTTAGGCTACAATTAAGTACAATATGCAATTAACAATATGATTTAAAGTAGATAAGGCAAAAATTATATTTCTTATTTTATTTTTGATATAATAAGTAAGTAGCTCAGGGACAGGACTCAGGAGGGCAAGAAATTAGAATGGGCGCACATACACATAAAATTAACTCACAGTGACACTGACAGCAGTGTGCAGCAGCACAGATGATGATGAGACCTCACCAACACGACACGTTCCTTTCTGAGTTACAGTGACAGTCTCTCTCCAAGCCAAGCGGTCCCTCCAGTCTAAACAGCATTGACGGTCCTGGTCCCAGCTTGCCTTGCTCCAATACCGACTGACTAATCACAGCAGAAGCAGCGTACGTGCGTGCCCCATTCCCGGAAGTACAGAATCACATATATATATATATATATATATACGTGATTCTGCACAGAATGGCCATCATGTAGTAGTAAATCTAGTAAAGGTCGGCAAGTGGTTAAAGTGGTTGTAAACCTCAGAAATTAAATATGAGCAAAGCACAACCTTCTATAGTGTGTACTTGTATCAATTAAGAGCACTAAGTGTTATTTCTATTTGCTGCCTCATTCCTCTGCTATCTGCATGAGTCACTTCTGACAAGGTTTCCTGACACCAAGAGAAAAAAGGTGACAGGGGAGGGGGCTCCAGTTGATTGACAGCCTCAGATCTGTTCCTGTGTGCTGTGTGAAGGGTTTATGTCCCTTTCCATCCAATCAGCTTTCAGAGCTCTCCTCACTGAGCTCTGCAAAGTGTAACTTCAGCTCTCCGCCCCTTTTTTTCTGACAGCTAAGACAAGCAGTATAAATCCTGGACTTTGAACAGCTGTAGAGAAGTGGTATAACTTATGTAGGAGGTCAGTCACTTTGATAGGTATATGTAAGGGTTTACAGCCACTTTAAATATTGTATATGGATTATTTTTATACATAATTATATACATATATAGTGACAGATGCACTGTCTGTTACGATGTAATGTACAGATAGTGAAGGGGAGAGCCTGGTTCAGCATTCAAAGGGTTTCTGAAGAAGTGTGAGACTGATTTTCAGGTTGGTGTTGCCCACAAAAGGGAGTAGTTTTCCAGTTAGCCAGTGCTCCCCCTGTAGAGACAGATCTGCTGTAGGAGCAGCGTGTGTGGATATGCAAGGAGCATGGCAAGGTTGGCTGGTTACAATTGGCTTTATAGACAAGCAATTTGTCTAGACTGACATCTGATGGTAGGAAATTGGGTCACTGACTTGCAAAAAGAGAAGGTGCTTGGGTGCTTGAGTAAGCAAAAAGCCTTACAGGCCAAGCTGGGCAACTCTATGGCCAGAAAGGTGAATATTGTTTGTGTCACTGTGGTGCTCACAAACCCCTACAAGGGTAAACTTTTTGTAAGTGGACATTTGTTAATGAATAAGCGTAGACAGGAGCCCTAAAACATACGCATATACAGGATATACTATATATAGATAGATAGATAGATAGATAGATAGATAGATAGATAGATAGATAGATAGATAGATAGATAGATAGATAGATAGATAGATAGATAGATGGCACCCTTAGTTGCCTTCTTTATATATCCAAGTCCACACATTTCTTAAGAAATGTGATCCATGGCTAGCAGACTCTAGAAGTATGATACTGACATAATGATATTTCCTGCTACTAAAGAAGACTTGGTTGCCTTCTTTAATTTGTAATTTTCTTTCTCAGTCTCACTTATGAAGATAGCTGATGGAACTATTCATCAGAAACATATTTTTAAACGTAATTAGAGGAGAAGATAATGCACACATTTTTTTTACGTTTTTTTTAAGGTTATTTCAAATTTTCATGTTATACAGGAATAGCAGTAAAAAATAAATTAAAAAAAAAGTAGAATAGGAGAATAGATTGGTCATTATTCATTATTCCACATGAATGGAAAGAAATGTAATAGGGATGGGTTCACAAGTCACTAGCAAGTGTAACGCTGCATACACGCGGCCGGGCTTCCCTACAGAAAAAGTCCGATAGGAGCTTTTGATAGGACATTCCGAC
Organism: Lithobates clamitans; assembly: GCA_037952925.1. NCBI lineage: Eukaryota > Metazoa > Chordata > Amphibia > Anura > Ranidae > Lithobates > Lithobates clamitans. Next base: position 444,232 of record JBBGZY010001336.1, on the reverse strand, counting down.
CGTGTGTATGCCCCATCGGACTTTTTCTGTCGGCATTTCCGACTGACTCAGATATAGAACATATTCTAAATCTTTCCATCAGAAATGCCAACGGAGTTTAGCCCATTGGCAAGTCCGGCCGTGTGTACATAAGAATATAAATATAATATATATAAGAATATAAATCCAGTGAAGGAGAACATTAGTGGTAAGTCATGGATGTGTCATATAAAAAAGGTGTATCAGCTACAATCTTCAAAAGGCATAAAATAGGCATATAGCGATCTAAGCTTTACCTATGGGGCACTGACATGTTTATTTAGTAGCAGGAAATATCATTATGTCAGTATCATACTTCTAGAGTCTGCTAGCCATGGATCACATTTCTTAAGAAATGTGTGGACTTGGATATATGTATATATATTCCATCAGGCAGTGATTCTTCAGGATGGTAATTTCTTTGGGAACAGTGGGGGGCTAGGAAGATTTCCAACATCTAGCGTTGGCTACAAAGACATGAGTAATGACCGTGTGGAACACTTGAGGCCAGGTAACCATATCCATACCCAATTTGATTATCTGTGGTAAATGGGAGAAAAGGAATTTGTGTTATAGAAGTAACTAGGTTGGCAATGTCAGACCAGAAGTTAGTAACTATTGGGCAGCCCCAATATATATGCAGAGAGGTTCCAGGATGTCAAAAATTCTTCAGCATTTATTGGTAGTGAAGGGATAAATGTGGGTAAGTTTTACCATTGTGAGATACCAGCTATAGAATAGCCCGTTATGCAGTGGGACGTTTTTAGAGGTAAATTGAGAGAATGGCACCATTGCTGGGGGTGGGGGGTAAGGTTGAGTTGCAATGTCCGTTCCCAGGAGAGCATTGAAGGAAATTTGGTTGATTGTAGTGGCTCAGTAAGGAGCCTTAACGATGGGGAGACTTCAGGTTAAAAAATTTCAGAAGATGCTAGATCAAGTTATCAAGTTATCAGCACAAGATATGTGAGATAGGGCTGATCGGAGTCCTAAATATTTCTAAAAGTCCTTGGAGGTGATAGCATACTGAGCCTGTAGCTGCTGAAAAGAAAGAAGCAGAGAATCATATAATAATAATTATGTAAGTTTATGATGGTCGTCAAGCTTGCCTTAAGCCAGAGAGAGACGGAAATATCAGGAATGAAGTATGGTGACATGTATAAAAGATAGCAGCCCTATGTAAGTACTTTTAGAACTTTGGAATAGTGCTCGCAATGTTTTAGTTGTAGCATTGATCATACAGAGTAAAAAGTACTTTGTGTAGTGCTGGAAAACTATGACGCTCAGTAGTTACTTTGGTTGGGATGACAGAATTGTGCTTTCAATTTGCAGCCACATGATTTGCTGGGTCGGTTTTCACCAGGATTTGGCTTGGTCAAGAATTGTAACCTTATAATAAGCTAGTATATCAGGAGCTCCCAATCTAGAGTGTGATACTGCAGTGTATAAAAGACTGCCCTTGATCCTTGGGTGTTTCACATTCCAGATGAAGGAAATCAGGGTGGCTTGGAGTGTATTTAGATGAGAGTAAAGAAATGGAGGTGGAATCTTTCTGAAGATATATAATACTGTATATATAGCAGGAAATACATATTGGATAGGGCAATATGATCTGCCAATGATGCTATAACACTTTGGAGATCTTGGAGGTGAAGTAAACGGGAAGCAGAGGAGACCATCTAAATATTTAGACCTACCTAAATATGAAAGAACAGAGTTAGGGGTCCACGAGAAAGAGGTGCAATCAGCAATGCTATGTGCGATGGTATGGTGAAAGCATATGTCCAGCATACTCAATTTAGAATAGATGACCTTGTATAGGGAGGCCTTGCTTAATGAATGCAGTGCACTGTATAGTTCAGGTAGTGAGCTTACAGATAATGTATACGTTCATAATATTTTAAGATGATTGATATAAAAAGCTAATAATAAATGTAGTAATTATTCTGTGAGATATTACTGAAAAAGGCCATGTTGTGATTTTGCTGTTTGGATTTTTTAAGAGCATTGTGCTATATGTCAATGAGAGCTTTTCTAATGCGTTAGCATCCACACTTGTGAAATGTTGACAGATGCATTATGCAGTGCAAATAGGCTATGAATCAAAACAGTTATAGGTCTCAGGCCATGACACATTGGTTTTTTTAATATACCAGTGCTGGGCAAATAATCATTTTTATATGATCAGAAAGAGGTTGGTCACATAAAAATGCACAATGATTCAAACATCATAGTCAGTTAAAAGTGACTTTATAGATATTAACACATATTTTCAGAGGAAGAAAACTAACTGGTTCAGTATAGCAGAAATAATGTATCATCTGTATCAATTCCCTGAGCAAGGAATAATGCTTTATCACTTAAGAAGAATGTGACATGGAATAGTGACCTGTATCAATGATATTCAGCATAACTTGTATCGGAGTAAGGGTGGTCATAATATTCATGGTTTTCAGGTTAAGCAAGTTTGACATGATTGGGCACTTTATGACCTGCCTAGAAGGCAATAACCAGTGTCTCCATCTTTCAGAAAGTGCTTAGCACACAATAAGATTTCCCAGCTTCAGTGGTGAAGTCAGAAACAAGATCTTTACCAAGTGCTCTTACATGTTGACCTAATATCTAATGAGCCCCAGAGTTCCAGCAACACAATGAAGGTTGGGCAATAAAGGATATGTACTCAGGAAGACATTTACCCTTCTACGACCATCCTAAATCTGATCCCAGTTCGGACAGTCTTGTAAACAATCAGATATATAGATCTATGTCATATTTGCCAATGCACACAACCGTGATCAAATTTAAAGTGAAAAGTTGCTCAAGAATGTAAAAATTGTCAAACAGGCATTCTTCCTGCTACAGAACAGGCAGCCAGTGGCATCACCAGGGTTGGTGTCATCTGGTGCGGTAAAACATGGTGTCACCCCCCCATTTATGGTTATCAGACCAATTCAGGGTGGGTGGCTCAGCTACTATACCTAAACATAATATAGCTGTGTCCAGCAACAGCCCCCCCCTCCCCCACAGGTTGTCAGACGGTCTGCTGCTGCTGGATACAGCTATAATATATATAGTGTGGGCAATCAGCTTCAAGTAGGGAGTTCCCAGAGAGGTAATCCAGCCATGTGCAAGGTTAAGGGCAAGGGCTTCCTGCCCATGTTTATTTGGTCAGCAAATACAGCAACAGAAAAGGCTTCTCACGCGGGGTAGAAAGCATAGTCCCAAAGCAAAAGTCCATCAACAAAATGTAAGCCTTTTGGCCAATAAATAGACCTCATTGAGTCTGCTTCAGTCCTGTAGGCATGTTCCCTCACATCCTTCTCTCTTAGCATCACCACTGATTCTAATCAGGTAAATCAAAATTATACCCCAGGTGGGGAACAAGGTGTGGCCAGTCCTTAACCCCTTGCTGCCTACAGACCTTTCACTGTCACTCATTTATCTTAAGAACCTCAAGATCCTGCATGACAGATACACCCCATCTATCACTGGGCTGTCTGTCACATACCTCTCCCCTCTGTTTAACCCATGGGTTCGAACACTGGATATCAAACAGTGGGATCTAGAAAATGCATCTGCGTTTGCTGGTTACAACCTGCCCTGTGCTCCACTTTAAAAGAGAAATCTTGGAGTGCCAGGAACCAACAGGTAACCCTTGCATCACGGTCCTTAGCTTGGGCCATCCATTTTAAGGCGGCATGGTCTGCTATGAGTCAGAATTGGTACCCCAGCAAGTAGTACTGTAGAGCCTCTAAGGCCCACTTAATGGCCAAACACTCTCGCTCCACAATACTATAATTTACCTCTGCCGGGGTCAACTTCTGACTCAAATAGACCACTGGGTGTTCTTCTCCGCCTACCACTTGTGACAAGACATCCCCCAGATCTATACTCGAGGCATCAGTTTGGACCACAAACTCTTTTTGTTAAAGTCTGGGGCCACCAACACAGGCTTTTTACACAGAACCTCCTTCAGATTTTGGAAAGCTGCTTCGGCCTCAGGATTCCACCTAATTACTAGCGAGAAGCTTTTGCCTTTGGTGAGGTCAGCTAAGGGTGCTGCCATTGTGGCAACGTTTGGGATGAACCTCCGATAATACCCAATCATGCCTAGGAAGGTTCTCACTTGTTTCTTGGCTGGTGCAGGCCAGTCTTTAATGGCTTCTACCTTATGGTCCTGGGGTTTGATTAGGCCCCGCCCTATGGTGTATCCCAGATACCGGGCCTCTTCTAACCCTATGGCACACTTGTTTGGGTTTGCGGTCAAGCTGGCATTTCTAATGGAGTTTATGACAGCCTGGACTTTGGGCAGGTGACTTTCCCAATCTGTGCTTCCCACGCAGGGGTAGAAAACATAGTCCCAAAGCAAAAGTCCATCAACAAAATGTAAGCCATTTGGCTAATAAATAGACCTCACTGAGTCTGCTTCAGTCCTGCAGGCATGTTTCCTCACAGCCTGCTTCCTTCTCTCTCAGTAACACCACTGATTCTACTCCGGTAAATCAAAATTATACCCCAGGTGGGGAACAAGGTGTGGCCAGTCCTTAACTCCTTGCTGCCTACGGACCTTTCACTGTCACTCATTTATCTTAAGAACCTCAAAATCCTGCATTGCAGATACACCCCATCCATCACTGACAGGGGCTGTCTGTCACAAGAAGTATCTATATTATATATAATATAGCTGTGTCCAGCAGCAAAACCAAACCATCATCTGCTCCCCGCCCCCTTAACAGTCCAGCACATTTTTTTTTATATATAAAATGGACACACAAGTTAATATTCACATATAAATACACATATTAGGTGTAAGAGTTGTAAGAGGTAGGCGAGGATAGTATAATAAGGGTGGGGGATCCCCTTCCTCCTTAATTTTTCACATATATTATTAATAAATGGAGTTTTTTTTTCTCCCCCCTTTCCATTACCCATATGGATCTTTAATTCCAGGGCTTGGATTCGTAATAAGTTTAGGAATCAATGGGTATTCGTGTAGTAATGTCCTTTGAGTAAGGGACCTATAGATTAAATGATATAGATATGAATGAGAAATGTGGGGAAAAGTCCTTTTCAGTGAATTAAATATATATTGTATTACTCTGGCTAGCTAGACAATGTTGTGGCAGATCCGGTGGTAGTGGCCCCTAACCCCCCCCCCCCCCCAATAGAGACCTTACTATAGTAAGATAGACTAATAAGTCAGATAGTTGAAGTTTACGTGTGAGATTTGTTTATATTTTGTATGGTGGGGATTGTAAATTTATTTTTATTTTTTTTTTAGTGTGGGTGGGTATGGTAAAACTTTGCACTTTCAATGCTAGAGGTCTTAACTCTCCCAATAACCGCTTCAGCCCCGGAAGATTTTAACCCCCTTCCTGACCAGCACTTTTTGCGATTCGGCAGTGCGTCATTTTAACTGACAATTGCGCGGTCGTGCACCATTGCACAAATAAAGCTTTCTTTTTGTGGTATTTGATCACCTCTGCGGTTTTTATTTTTAACTTTTTACCATATTAAATATCCCCCAAAAATATATAAATGTTTTTTTTTTCCCTCAGTTTAGGCCGATATGTATTCTTCTACATAGTTTTGGTAAAAAAAAATCGCAATAAGCGTATATTGATTGGTTTGTGCAAAAGTTATAGCGTCTACAAAATAGGGGATAGTTTTATGGCATTTTTATTACTAATTTTTTTTTTACTAGTAATGGTGGCGATCTGTGATTTTTTTTCGGGACTGCGACCTTATGGTGGACACGTCGGACAATTTTGACACATTTTTGAGACCATTGGCATTTATACAGCGATCAGTGCTATAAAAATGCATTGATTACTGTAAAAATGTCACTGGTAGGGAAGGGGTTAACACTAGGGGGCGATCAAGGGGTTAATTGTGTTTCTAGTGTGTGTTTCTAACTGAAGGGGGGACGGGACTGTGTAGGGGAGATGACAGATCGCTGTTCATACTCTGTATGAACAGACAATCTGTCTTTCTCCCCTCAGAGAACTGGAAACTGTGTGTATACACACACAGATCCCAGTTCTTGGTGTGCCCCGAGCGATCGCGGGAGCCCGGCGGTGATCGCGACTGGCGGGCACTCGCATCGGCTCCGTGGTCGAGCAGGGGGCGTGCGTACGTGCGCACGCCCCTAGTGGCCAAAATTGGAAGCAACTTAAAATGAGGCCGATTCGAGCAGCCGAGCCATTGTGCCGCAGTACAACTGCGGCGACTGGTCGGCAAGCGGTTAAACGAGCACAAGCTTTAAACTCATTTCACAAACAGAAAGTTGGAATTATATTGCTCCAAGAAACACATTTTCGGCTGGATGATATTCTCAACATACAACATAAAGACTATCCAATATGGATTCACCATGCATTTCCATACTCTAAATCACGAGGAGTTTCCATTGCAATTCATAAAACCTTGCCCCATCAAACTTAGCAAATATGGAAAGGTGGAGATGGTAGATCTTTAATTCTGAAAATCTTAATGTATGGGAAAATCTACACAATTATCAATCTCTACCTCCCAAAATATGATCAAATTAAGATGGGAGGCAATGGAAAAAACAGAGGGAATGGTAATCATTGGAGATTTTAATTTTGTAATGGACTCAAAATTAGATACAATATCAAATAGAATACATAGGAACAGTGGTCAATTAAAGGAATTTAAACAATTATTAGAGAAACATCAAATGATATGGAGGATTCAACACCAGACAGAGAAAAAATATTCATATTACTCAAACACACACAATACATATCATAGAATAGATTATTTTTTAGTTAGTCAAATAGGACTAATGATGATGCCCTCTTCTGACATTGGCAATTTTTTGTGGTCAGATCATGCTCCAATATTTCTGGAATTGGCAGTGACCCAATATAGGAGACCTCAAGGGTCTTGGAGATTAAATGATAATCTTCTTAGAGATGATAAATGTGAAAAGGATGTTCGGCAGACAGTAAAAGAATTTTTGCAAACCCGTGAAACAGACAATACATCAATTACTATACAATGGGAAATATTGCAAGGATTTTTCATCAAAAATGGAGCTATATTGAAAAAAGAGAAAGAGCATACAATAATGCAACTACAGGGAGAAATGTCTGTATTAGAAAATATGCATAAACAAAATCTTAACTCATTGGATAAAATAAGATTAAATGACAAACTAATTGAACTACAAGCAATGTTGGATGAACAATCCCTGCGAATAAGAGATAGAAATAGAACTCTGTTCTATCAACATGGGAATAGACCAGGAAAAGTATTAGCAAGAAATTTAAAACAACAAAAATCTTTGACCCCTATAATTAAAATCCAAAAGATGTCGGGGGAAATAACATATGACCTTGGGGAATTGCTAAAACATTCCATACATACTATTCTAAGCTCTATAACTTATCGGTACAGCAAGAAAGTGAAGGCAAGAAAGATAATTTAGAAGAAATATTTTAATACATTAGAGAAACAGCAATACCTAGCCCATCTAAAGAAACAAGAGAAGAACTAGAAACAGGGCCGGATTTCCGACAAGGCCACCGAGGCCAGGCCTCGGGGCGGCAGTAGAACAGGGGCGGCGCCAAAGCCGCCCCCCCCCGCCGCATGAAACCCCCCCCCGATCTGTCCCCATGAGTCCCAGCTCCCACGGCTGCCTCCCTGCACATATAAAGCCCCCGGCGCGGCGGCGCGGCGGCCTGTAGAGAAGATACATCATACATGGCCAAGGGGAGGGAGCAAATGACGCCCCCATTAATTGCCGGCGCCGTGACTGGCCAGTGACTGAGGCGGAGGCGGAGCCTAATGCTCCGCCTACCCTCCTGTGTATGTCATTACAGTGACTGAGGCGGAGGCGGAGCCTAATGCTCCGCCTACCCTCCTCTGCGTGACTGACACCCCTATGTCTTCTTGTCCCATGGTCTTCTTGTCCCGGGGGGCGGGGTCTCAGGGTCTCTCTGTGTCACTCACAGGAGGAAACAAAAGAGGAGGATGATGGGATTGGAACCCCCGCAAGTGGTGGCCAGGACAGCAGGTAAGTTGAATTTATTTTTGTAAGTGGCAGTGCTCACTGCTCATCTTAGATTAAATGCAAATTTTCTGAGCACGTGGCAATAAAGTGATCCATGCATGCTCAAATCCATTAAACTGTCCACATTCAGTGAAAGTTCATGTACTGCAAACTTTGCAGTACATGAACTTTCACTGAATGTGGACTATTTAATAAGTTTGCATAGGTTCCAGCATGCATGGAGCACTTTGCAGTACATGATTTTTTACTGAATGTGGTGGACTGTCTTTATAATAACTCCTGTAGAGTCCCATAGATTCATGATAGGCGGCATTGGTAGGCTGCACTGATAGGCGGCACTGATGGGTACTGGTAGGCTGCACTGGTGAGCACTGATAGGCGGCACTGGTGAGCTGCACTGATGGGCACTGGTAGGCTGCACTAATGAGCACTGATATGCGGCACTGATAGGCGACACTGGTATTCTGCACTGATGGGCACTGGTAGGCTGCACTGATAGGCGGCACTGATGGGTACTAATAGGCGGCACTGGTAGGCTGCACTGATGAGCACTGATAGGCGGCACTGGTAGGCTGCACTGATAGGCGGCACTGATGGGCACTAATAGGCGGCACTGGTAGGCTGCACTGATGAGCACTGATAGGCGGCACTGGTAGGCTGCACTGATGGGCACTGGTAGGCTGCACTGATAGGCTGAACTAATGAGCACTGATAGGCGGCACTGATGGGCACTAATAGGCAGCACTGGTAGGCTGCACTGATGAGCACTGATAGGCTGCACTGATGGGCACTGATAGGCGGCACTGATAGGTGGCACTGATGAGCACTGGTAGGCGGCACTGATGGGCTGCACTAATGAGCACTGATAGGCGACACTGGTAGGCTGCACTAATGGGCACTGGTAAGCTGCACTGATAGGCTGCACTAATGAGCACTGATAGGCGGCACTGGTAGGCTGCACTGATAGGCGGCACTGATGGGTACTGGTAGGCTGCACTGGTGAGCACTGATAGGCGGCACTGGTGAGCTGCACTGATGGGCACTGGTAGGCTGCACTGATGGGCACTGGTAGGCTGCACTAATGAGCACTGATACGCGGCACTGATAGGCGACACTGGTATTCTGCACTGATGGGCACTGGTAGGCTGCACTGATGGGCACTGATAGGCTGCACTGATAGGCGGCACTGATGGGCAGTAATAGGCAGCACTGGTAGGCTGCACTGATGAGCACTGATAGGCGGCACTGGTAGGCTGCACTGATGGGCACTGGTAGGCTGCACTGATAGGCTGAACTAATGAGCATTGATAGGCGGCACTGATGGGCACTAATAGGCGGGACTGGTAGGCTGCACTGATGAGCACTGATAGGCGGCACTGGTAGGCTGCACTGATGGGCACTGGTAGGCTGCACTGATAGGCTGAACTAATGAGCACTGATAGGCGGCACTGATGGGCACTAATAGGCGGCACTGGTAGGCTGTACTGATGAGCACTGATAGGCGGCACTGATGGGCACTGATAGGCGGCACTGATAGGCGGCACTGATGAGCACTGGTAGGCGGCACTGATGGGCTGCACTAATGAGCACTGATAGGCGACACTGGTAGGCTGCACTAATGGGCACTGGTAAGCTGCACTGATAGGCTGCACTAATGAGCCCTGATAGGCGGCACTGGTAGTCTGCACTGATGAGCACTGATAGGCGGCACTGGTAGGCTGCACTGATAGGCGGCACTGATGGGTACTGGTAGGCTGCACTGGTGAGCACTGATAGGCGGCACTGGTGAGCTGCACTGATGGGCACTGGTAGGCTGCACTGATGGGCACTGGTAGGCTGCACTAATGAGCACTGATATGCGGCACTGATAGGCGACACTGGTATTCTGCACTGATGGGCACTGGTAGGCTGCACTGATGGGCACTGGTAGGCTGCACTGATAGGCTGCACTGATATGCGGCACTGATGGGCACTAATAGGCAGCACTGGTAGGCTGCACTGATGAGCACTGATAGGCGGCACTGGTAGGCTGCACTGATGGGCACTGGTAGGCTGCACTGATAGGCTGAACTAATGAGCACTGATAGGCGGCACTGGTAGGCTGCACTGATGAGCACTGATAGGCGGCACTGATGGGCACTGATAGGCGGCACTGATAGGCGGCACTGATGAGCACTGGTAGGCGGCACTGATGGGCTGCACTAATGAGCACTGATAGGCGACACTGGTAGGCTGCACTGATGGGCACTGGTAAGCTGCACTGATAGGCTGCACTAATGAGCACTGATAGGCGGCACTGGTAGGCTGCACTGATGAGCACTGATAGGCGGCACTGGTAGGCTGCACTGATAGGCTGAACTAATGAGCACTGATAGGCGGCACTGATGGGCACTGATAGGCTGCACTGATGGGCACTGATAGGCTGAACTGATTAGTACTGATATGCTTTATGTTGATATTGTTAAAGTTGTTGTTGATATTTATTTTTGGAACTTAATTCTGCATAAAACATTTAATAGTGTAATTTCATGAGATATGTTTAGGTGTGAGGTGTGTTTAGGGGAGGGGCGGGGCAGGGCAGGGTTTGGGTGGGCCAAGTGGTGGTGAGTAACTCTTAGCCTCGGTTCACACCAGAGGCGGCACGACTTGCAGGTCGCCTCACCGAGGATCTAAGACCCAAAGATGATTTAAGATCATCTTTGGGTCAAGAAAGACTGAACAGTTTAGCTTTACTTGCCATTGAGTCAGAACTTTTAAATACTTTGTCCTACGAAGATATCATTGATGAGTTTGCCAAAAGAAAAGTTAGAGCTAAAAAATTTTAAAATTGTAGGGAGTTTCTTACTGCTGTAATCTTTAATTAAAAGCCAGTTATTTTCAGTGTTCTCGTGTGTGGAGATATGTTTTTAATTGATCTATTGTAGCAGTCATCGATAGAGGACGAGAATGGTGTGTGTGTGGGGGCGGGGGGGCGGCATTGAAGGACCCGGCCTTGGGGCGGCAAAGGGAGTAAATCCGGGCCTGACTAGAAAAGGATATCTCAATAGAGGAATTACAACAAGCTATATCTGCCTTGGCCCTAGGCAAAAGCCCCGGCCCAGGCAGCAATACCTCAAGATTCTATAAGAAATTTCAGGATATACGCACTCTCATTTTAAAAAAGACATTTAATTCAATATCTGATACTTAACTATTTACACCACAGGGTCTGGAAGCCCATATTGTATTGATCCCTAAACCAGAAAAAGACCACACGATTTGTGGTCATTTTCGACCAATCTCCCTTACGAATATAGACTTACGTCTATATTCTAAGATTATTGCAAATAGATTTACAGCTATTCTACCTGCACATATCAATTTAGATCAAACTGGTTTCACAATGGGTAGGGAGGTTAGATATAATACAATGAAAACATGTAAATTAGTAGAATATGCCCAAAAAACAGCTATTTCATCATGTCTTCTATCGGTCGATGAGAAAGCATTTGCTAGGGTGGAGTGGAGAGTTTTAAGGGAAGCCTTAATCCAATTTGGGATAGGACCTAGGATGCTACATAGAATTATGGCACTGTATTTCAATCCTAGAGCAAAAATAAGAATGAATGGAATACTCTCAGATTATCTTAAAATATCAAATGGTACCCGACAAGGATGCCCTCTATATACCTTGTTGTATACGATAGTTATGGAGCATTTGACAACAGCTATTCGAAACAATAGGGATATTCAAGGAATAAGAGTTAAGGGAAAGGAGCATAAAATGTCAGTATATGCGGACGATTTATTAATATATATTACCAATCCAATAATGACTATACCAAATCTTGTGAAAGAATTTAAGAGATTTGGGAATTTAAGTAATTTTAAAGTCAATTACGATAAGTCAGAGATGTTAAATATATCATTAAAAAGGCAAAAAAGAACCACGCTAAAAATATCTCAATTGAATGTATATAAAAACATAAACAAGCAGCAGCATGAAGTGAGATACACACAAAAAGTAACTTAGAAGAGAGAAGTTGTGCTAAAAAGTCTCAATCAGTCAAGTCGAGGCATATAAAAGTCCATAATAAAATCACTATTTCTTCTTAATGGCACCACAGTGATTACACACAAACAGGAGAGTGCCCAACCACCGTAATAAAGACCTGCTTACCAGATGGCAAGCATAAAGGGCAGATGGCTATAACCTAGCCGCGGCCTTTAAATTGTAGATGCCAATCAGACCGGTTCCAGCAGACTGGATGGTCTCTACCTCTCACTGTCTATGGAGTCTGTATTTGCTTAGGTAAATGCCCTAAAAAGAGAAGACGGCCGGGATGTTCTAGTGCGATCTTGGTGTCCGCTCAGAACATTCAGAACATCTAAAGCTAATAAGACATCATGTTTCTATCGTGTTGTCTTTTGTGTCTGTCCTCATTTCTTGGTAAGTCTGTTAGATGCCTGGCTGTCACATGGGTCCTCTGGTTAAAGTTATTTCTAAGTCAACTCACTGACCACAAACAAGTATGTAGATCTGGAGTTCTGACTCCACTCTGAATTTACCGGTTGCATCCTTGTTCTTGATCAAATCCTTAGAAAGCCAGTGACAGCCAGGTAACCTGCTCTGGATGCTCCAGATGGAGAAAACCAAACTTGGTGCCAACGCACTGTAAACAGAGCAATGCGCATGCGTGAGCACCACTTCATATCTATAAGCCGCATCTCTAAATAACATTATAGGGTACCATAATATGGAATATAAACAATGGGTAATTTTGGAAGAAGACATTATCGGATTGCAGCTTAAATCTGTTCCATGGATTAACCCTCAGTTTAGACCAGAGAAAAAAAGATTTAACATTATTTACGCTATCCACCTTAAAGATATGGGATAAATTCTTGAAAAAGCGAGGTCTATCAACATTGATGGGTTCATTGACCATTATTTTCGAATCCAGAATTTCCTCCAGCATTAAGGGTTAAAAACTTTCTTAAATGGAAAAGAACTGAAAATGTAAAGATAGTTCAGACCCTAGTGGATGGCAAATTTCCACAATTGTCCGAACTGGGGCCTGAACATGAACATAAATGGATGCAATATCAACAGTTAGATACATATATTAGGACTAGTATACAACCCTCCTTACTTGGGAGACAACTAACTATTTTTGAACAATTATTAATAAAGGAACAAAGACCGACTCAAAATCTATCTACTATATATAAGCTCCTACTTCCTACGGAACCTCTTAATGAATTAATATATATAAAGAAGTGGGAGAAGGAAATGGGGATCTCGATCCCAGTGGCAGAGTGGGATAGAGCATTCTCTCTGACACATAAAACCTCAATAGCGATTAGAAATCAAGAAAGAAACTATACAATTATAATGAGATGGTATAGGACCCCAGTGGAATTACATAAAACAAACGGAAACAATTCAGAAATATGTTGGAGATGTCTGCTCCATGGTGAAGGATTTCTGGGACAACATTTTTAAAATTTATTGGTAAAAAAATTGAGCCATGTGGTACATTCAAGTGTAAACATTTCAATATTGAATGTTATCCCAGGAGCTAGAAAAACAATTAAGACAGATATCCTTCACCATATGATAACAGCGGCCAAGACAATAATAGCCGAAAGTGGCGGCAAGCAAATAGTCCCACAATAGCAGAATGGGTTTGTGAGATGAGAAAAATACAGCGAATAGAAACAATGATAATGATTGAAGAAAAAATTAATACCCAAAAATCAAAAATATGGGAAAAACGGGGAGAGTTTAGGTCCTCAGCAAATATACTCAATTATTTATGAAGAGAATGAACCACCCTAACCTACAGCGTTGAGAGTTGGGGAGAGGGAGGAGGGTAGGAAGGAGGGGTTTTTTTTTTTTTTTTTTGGGAGTGGAGAGGCTGGTGTCTAGAATGAATGGAAGGAAGATAATGTAAGGGACCCTATGTAAGAGAATATAATATGGAAACTGTTTTAATATATAGCTTGAATATAGAGTCAGACCAATCTGAAAGATTCTAGGAAGCTGTGTAAATGTATTTATGTATTTGTATTTATATTGAATGAAAATAATAAAAATAGATTGAAAACAGAAAGGTTTATATCTTAGATGGGTATTGCAAGTATCACAGCACAAACAATTTCATGGATCATTTTAGTGCATGCTTTCTCTACGGTAAAGAATGCTGTAAAATGATATGGTCATTGCCTACAGCGTGAAAAGGGAAAACATGACTTGAAGCATGCAGGCCTGAAGATCCTAGTTTGCTGAAGCCCTTGAAGATTTCTATCATGCTATTTTGTTTTGTGATAAATGAACACCAAATAACGGTGATACTATGATACAGTCTCAAAATTGTTGTCAGCAGAGATAAAAAGCTGTAAGTACTCCATTTTAATAACATTGCAGAGGGAAATGGCTATGGAAAGTCAACAAAAGTCACTTTTTGAAAACAGAGCTGTAAGAAAGATGACAACATATAGTGAAGCCTTCCAACAGCGAGTTTATACAAAGGACTTAATATATATACACTATCTCACAAAAGTGAGTACACCCCTCACATTTTTGTAAATGTTTTATTATATCTTTTCATGTGACAACACTGAAGAAATAACACTTTGCTACAATGTAAAGTAGTAAGTGTACAGCTTGTATAACAGTGTAAATTTGCTGTCCCCTCAAAATAACTCAACACACAGCCACTAATGTCTAAACCGCTGGCAACAAAAGTGAGTACACCCCTAAGTGAAAATGGCCAAATTGGGTCCAAATAGCCATTTTCCCTCCCCGGTGTCATGCGACTCATTAGTGTTACCAGGTCTCAGGTGTGAATGGGGAGCAGGTGTGTTAAATTTCAACCTCTGCAGCAATGCATACATCTATTTCCCAAAGACAACCTCTGGATATGATGCTGAGCATGTGCACTCAACTTCTTTGGCCGACCATGGCGAGGCCTATTCTGAGTGGAGCCTGTCCTGTTAAACCGCTGTATGGTCTTGGCCACCGTGCTGCAGCTCAGTCTCAGGGTCTTGGCAATCTTCTTATAGCCTAGGCCATCCTTATGTAGAGCAATAATTATTTTTTTCAAATCCTCAGAGAGTTCTTTGCCATGAGGTGCCATGTTGAACTTCCAGTGACCAGTATGAGAGAGTTAGAAGGATAATGCCAAACTTACCACACCTGCTCCCCTTAGACCTTGTAACACCAATGAGTCGCATCACACTGGGGAGGGAAAATGGCTAATTATACCGAATTTGGACATTTTCACTTAGGTGTGTACTCACTTTTGTTGCATATGTCCCTCTCTCCATCACCATTACACGGAGGGTGGGGGTAATAGTAGTTTACACAAAGATAACATTGTTTTTGCTTCTAGCTCATGAAGGAAGCACATTTTGGGTATTTTCTTCAGTTGCTAAAAATATTCTAAGCCTAATGCCATGACCGGTTTTCCCGTCGGAATAAACTCTGAAGGTTTTTCCAACGGAGTTGGAATTCCGTTCAAGCTGTCTTGCATACACAAGACCACACCAAATTCCGACCGTCCAGAATGCGGTGACATACAACACGTACGACGGGACTAGAAAATGGAAGTTAAATAGCCAGTAGCCAATAGCTTCCGTCTCGTACTTGCTTCAGAGCATTCGTCATTTTTGGTACGTCGGAACAGCATACAGACGATCGGTTTTCCCGATAGACATTGGTTCCGTCTGAAAAATTTAGAACATGTTCTATTTCTAGGTCCGTCAGAATTTTCGACATAAAAAGTCCGATGGGGCATACACACGATCGGAATATACGATGAAAAGCTCCCGTCGGAATTTTTCTGTCGGACATTCCGCTCGTGTGTACACGGCATTAGCCTAAAAATAAATCAAATATAGCCACCACATCTAAGGTGCTGTAAACTAAAATATATTACATTTCTGTTCTTGATGTTAGATTATTTTATGCCTTGCAATGTAAGGCAACATAAGTCATATGGCAGCACAGAACCATTTCCACCTGGCCGAGTCAGTGTGCCTTACGTTGGCTAAATTCCCCCTTCTGCTATAAGCTCATGGTTGCTTCAGTGAACATAAACTTATAGTAGAATTTTCAAAACCTGAAAATTCAGCGCTATAAAATGCAAAGAAAAAAATTAGGAAAAGTTTATATATTGCATGATGGATAAATAGGTGAAAGATCCCCACACCATTCTTCAGTGCACAGGAGAAGCACACCACACCACCGTGCTCACAGTGGGTCTCCTTACCAGATGAAATGGGCCCTCTGATTATAGAGTGGCCAACTTGGCGAGTAACCATAAAGAATCCCACGATCAGCTCCAGACACCCAACAGAGTGACTCAAAACAACCTCCCGGACATCCGACAGAACAATCCAGATTTTAGGACTTGCAATCTCTTATTCACATGGAGCTCTGGTGAATACACCGCTCCTTCATCGCTCCAAAGATGCGGCTCGCAGGAGATTTTTTCTTCTCCTGCCAGCGCACCGCTTCAGTGTGAAAGCCCTCGGGCTTTCACACTGAACAAACAGCGGAGGCTGTTTAGGGGCGGTTTGCAGGCGCTATTTTTAGCGCAATAACACCTGCAAACCGCCCCAGTGTGAAAGGGGCCTAAAATGTATGCCTGAATCATTATACGGCAACACACACCAATGCAGCACATGCAAGGCACTTTGATTGGGCACACCTAAATGGAGCCTTACAGCTCTCAGAGTTTATAAAAGCCCCTAAAGTCATACATCTTCTGAAAGCATAAACCTTGTTAGGGTTGTCCCAATACCGATACTAGTATCGGTATCGGCACCAATACCAAGCATTTGCCCCAGTACTTGTACTCGGGCAAATGCTCCCGATGCTTCACCCGATACCTGTACAGTCAGCGGTGATCGGTGAGTGGGAGAGTTACAAGCTTCTCCCCCCCGCTTTCCCACTTTCAGCTGCTTTAGTGAAATCTATACAGCGGTGATTAGTGGTTGTAACTCTCCCACACACAATCACCGCTGACTGTCCCCGCATCCTCCTAAAGTCCCCCACCGTTCTGCTGTCCCACTCCTTTATTCCTCCGGGTCCCCCTCCATGCCCCCTCCGTTCTGCTGTCCCACTCCTTTCTTTCTCCATGTCCCCCTCCGTTCTGCTGTCCCCCTCCTTTCTTCCTCCGTATCCCCCTCCGTTCTGCTGTCCCACTCCTTTCTTCCTCTGTGTCCCCCTCCGTTGTGCTGCTGTCCCACTCCAGTTTTCCTCCGTGTCCCCCTCCGTTCTGCTGTCCCCCTCCTTTCTTCTTCCGTGTCCCCCGCCGTTCTGCTGTCCCTGTCCATGTCCTCCTCCTTCCTTTTCTGTATGAACAGAGTCAGTGATCACTGACTCTGTCCATTCACATAACTTAAACATTGTAACCTGTGATTACGATGTCTTAGTTTATGAAGGGAGAGGAGCCGCTCTCTTCTCTCCATTCATTTTCAGTGCAGCTGAGGCTGCAGAGAAAGGAACTGGGGAATCTCTATCCTCGGTCTCTTTTTCTGTCTCAAGGGGGAGATTTCAGGGGTCTATTAAGATCCCTGATATCTCACAAAGCCCCCCAACAGGGCTGATTAAAAAAAAAAGTATTGTAATAAATAATAAAAAAAATTATTGTAAAAAATAATAAAATTTAAAATAAAAAACACACAGACACCATCCACCACCTCCCTCCCTAAAAAAAGAAAAAAAAGGAAGCATTGTAAAAAAAAACAAAAAAAAAACTGTAAAAAAAAAACAAAAAAAAAAACACTGTCAAGTGACATTAAAAAAAGTATCAGTAATCGGTATCGGTGAGTACTTGAAAAAAAGTATCTGTACTCGGTCTTACAAAAGTGGTATCGGGACAACCCTATAACTTGTAAAATAAAAAAAAATAACGCTACTGATGATATAGATTTCATGATAGTTGTACAAATGGTTAAAGAAAAAAAAGGTGAAAAACTGCAAAAAATGGTGTGGCCACCTGAGAATAAATGTGGAGTGCAGGGCCTGACAGTAAAAGGGTTGAACTGCAACTGCAACCAAAACAGTTTTTTTAGTTTTGCACAGAATAGAGAAGAATTAGAACACCTGAAAGAATTGATTATATATTTGTTTATGTTATGAATGGTCTTATATAGTTACTATAGTGTGTGTTTCCTCATAATTTTGTATGAAATAAATTATTAAATATTTTGGCATTTTTGTGTATTATGTTCACACTTTTTTTGAGTGCTGGAATTTAAAGGATAAATTCACCTTAAAAAATAAAAAAAATTGCACATTTGGTGCCGTGCAGGACTCCTGCAGACTATCAGTGTAAGCTGTATGCCCGTACATCATACCGGCAGGCAGTTTCACACTGACAGGAAGAAGTGCCCTGGTGATTCATTAAGAGCTACAAGCCGACAGACATAAAAGATGTCAGCACTTGTAGTTCATTCATTCCCAGAACTCTGTGAATAAATGACACGGTCCAGTCGGTGGAGGCACTCTTTTCAAAAAGTGACAGCTGATATGGGGAACTTATCCCTGTACTGCTGTCACACAGAGGCAGCGGGTTCCGGAGTGACTGCAGGAGCTGGAACATGTTACATGTTCCACCCTAAAAACAGGTGGAACATGCAACATGTTCCCAAAGGTGAACCTATCCTTTAAAGTTGCAATTTTTGATGCTAGTAAATTTCTGACAAGATCAACAAGTTTTTTTTTATATAAAATAAATATAACAAAATTATTTCAATTATATATTTAACAACAGAGAGCAAGCAAGAGAAGTTTATTGTCAGGGATTATATACACTTTAAAGGTGTCACTAAACAGTTTGAAAGCCTTGTTCCCCACTTAACACACTGTTATGTAATGGACATGACAGCATGGCAAAACATAGATGTGAAAGACCAAGCAAACTGAACAGTGGCACCATAAACCTAATTTATGTTGCCACAGAAATGTGATGTCACCAGGCAAAAATGATGGCTATTGGTTTTTTTTTTTTTGCTTAATTACATTTTCAAACACAAAGATCTTATTTTTTGGTGAGCAACTTCAAATTAAAGAATACACCGCAAGCAAAATCAAATTCCTAAAATATAATTTAGACATGAGCCAAAGCGAATAGAGTAAGCCATTCAATTTTGATCTGAAAAGGTTAATTGAGGTCAAATATTCAATTATACATGATATTGCTAAACTGTCAAATGCATTGAATCCTTCTTCTCCTCTAACAATATTTTATGCTATGAAAACTACTTGAATAGATAAACATTTTAAGCAGATCCAGAAGACCTCATTTATAATTAAGAGGGTAGAAAAAAATATGTGTAAAGTTCATTGACAGCTATTCATACTGTTCTACTTGGTGACACTCAAGCTTCTAACAAGCATATAAAATGAATCCATGCATTTACATAATGCAGTTGAAATGTGATCTGTAACAGTTAGTAGTAAACGAATTCTAAACTAAAGTGATATAATAGCGTAATTCCAGTAGCAGACAATAGCATGATACAATGCAACAGTTCAATGTACAGCAAGTGCACAAAACATAGATGTTACTGAAAAATGAAAGATAACACTGGAGTTTTAGATTAGAAACACATAAAGCCAAACATAATAGATTTTTTAATTTATGGATGTTTAGCATTTGACTAAATAGTAAGAACGAAATAGGTAAAAGCTAGAAGCAGGAATGCATGTGTTACAAGCTGCTTTAAAGTACATCAAATACACATGTGTGACAGATTAAAGAGGTTTCAAATTCAATTGCTATGTTATACACAAGCCCAATTGAAGAAAAAAACAATATTTTACCTCCACTTAGGTAACCAAGTCCACCTTTATTACAGCTTACAGTGGGAGAGTTTTAGCAGCAGAGGCAATGCTGTCATTCCAGAAAACAATAATAATGGCTAGGTGTGGACAACTGTTGATTGGACAAGGATAAGGATAGGATAAGAATGAGCCAATGGCTAAAGGCACTTGGCTGATTGAGCGTTTGAATAAACACTCAAACATTATTGTATAGAATAAAACATTAGATTAGAATCAAACAATGTATTTTCGATGCACATATGTGCTCAGCTCTGTAGCATAGTGGTATGCCCTGCTACCTTCAAAAGTTCAAGCCATGAGTTCAAATCCCACTGACGGTATCATCTACTGAACATGTTCATTGTACACACAGCATAATTAGCCAATGCACATCAGTTTGATTTATTCCATATTTTAACTCTTCAAATGCATGCAATGGTATGTATTTATGGAATAATATTATGTGTGAAATTTCAAAAATCAAGGAAAAAAACGTCGTAGGGTCCCCCCCCAGTACATACCAGGCCCTTCGGGTCTGGTATGGACTTTAAGGGGAACCCCACACCAAAATGTAAAAAAAAATTGACGTGGCCCCCAAAATCCATACCAGACCCTTAGCTGTGCATGCAGCCTGGAGGTCAGGATAGGGGGGGACGAGGATGAGCGAGCACCCTCTCCTTCTGAACCATACCAGGCCACATGCCCTCAACATGGAGAGGGTGCTTTGGGGTCCCCCCAAAGCACCATGTCCCCATGTTGATGGGGACAAGGGCCTCTTCCCAACAACCCTGGCCGGAAGGGGCACTGGAAGATGTGATGTTGTCACAAAACGCGTAGGGCAGAGCTGGACAACGCGCTGACGTCACCTCCAATTTGTGCCAGACGGCCAACGGACCGGACTTAAGGCTCTCTTTTTTCTGGATGACACTGTAAATGTGTATTTTATGAGTTTTTGAATAAAGTCCTCTATGGTTTTACACTATGCAAGTTCCATCTTTGTTTTATGGTACGCCTCTTCCATGAGTTGGTCCATAACCGCTGATGTTGTGATGACCCTGTAGTGGATACCGCTGCGAGTTCCAGTTGCCAATTTTAGCTGTGGTTGCGAGCTGTGATCCTCTGTAGTGGGGGATCATGGCTTTCCGGTAAGGAGTGACCCCTTCCATTCTTGGTGGTGGAATGCTTTTTCACAGAAGAATATTTGATAATCACTTGGATTTTTATTTAAATAGGTGGTTTAGTGCCACCTTTAAGACTGTCATTTTAGTTCACTCTTTGGACTTCTCAAGATCGTATGAGTGATCAATTTTTTACACCACTATTTTTTCCTGTGTTTAGTCATTATTGTGCTCATTTAGAAGTTGTCACTGTTTTCATATTTTCATGCACTTTATGTCACTTACTAGCGCGATTATTTTGGTTTTTAATTTTCAGTGCCATATGGGTGTCATATTGTTAGAATTGCTGCTGTTTCACTATAATTGATTCACATCACAAACATTTTTTTCTCAAGTATTATATAGCGCAGTTCCCCCCCCCCCCCCTTTTTCTTACATTGTACCCCTACCCATTCACCCAAAAAAATCAGTGAAATGTAAAAAAATAATAGCCAGTTTTTGACAAGTCCTTTATTGTAGAATAGCTCCGAGCTGTCTTCTACCCTGAGCCGTCTTCTCCTGCCGATGTCTCTCCCACCGCCATCTTCTCCCCAAGCTGTCTTCTCCCAGAGCCGTCTCTCCTGCCGCCGCCATCTTCTCCATCTGCTGTGTTCTTCCGCACCGCCGGTTACCCGCTTATAAAAAAAAACTCTTCTACTCTTCTTCTGTGGTGGTCTTTCTCCGCTGTATTGTCACCCTCTGTGTGGTGTCTCTTACATAGCCATGGGGTGGGCTCTCCAGGTGATGTCATCGGATGGCCACAGAAGAAGAGCTGCTTTTTTTTATTAGTGGGTAACTGGCTGCGGGAAGAACACAGCAGCGGGAGAAGACATCGGCAGCATGAGAGACAGCTCGGGAAGAAGAGAGCTCGGGGAGAAGAAACATCAAATGTTTCATCAACAGTAAATGTATTTTCTATGCATGATTGTGCTAAGCTTAATAGGCTAGTGGTCAGCGCTTCTACCTTGAATAACTCAGGCTTTGAAGGACACACGGGTTCAAATCCCACAGAGAGATACTAAAAGATTGCATTGGTGGAAAAAAGGCGAATGACTATTAGCCAATTAGCCAAAGCAGCATATGCTGAAAATAGGTAAATGCCAATAAACTTTAATTTGGCTGATTCTATTACATTAACTCTTCAAATGCATGCAATGGTATGTAAGTATTCAATAATATTATGGTGTGGAATTCCAAACACCACACACTAGCTAATAGGCAGTTTACATTTCTTTGTTTCTTTATTTTAATTCGCTTGTGCACTGAAAAAATAAACACAGCTGGTGGATGGTAGGTTGGCTGGGATTTGAAATCATACCGTGAGTGCTGTGGAGACATCTGAGCAGACCACCAAGCCATTGTACTAAGTACACTGAAACCTGCATAATAGTGTAGTGTGATTAAAAAATGAACATAAATATTTATTGCTTTATAGTCACCTAAATAAAAAAAAATAAAAAAAGATGAAAAAAAAACAACATACAACAAATAGGTAGCCTAAATGTCCAATACATGTAACTTTACAACTTTACAGTATAGCAGATATTACTCTGTAATAATCATTCATAACTGCATTCATTAGCAAAAGAAGGAAAAAAACTAGGAATACTAATTGCAATATACATCAATAAATGCACACGAGGTAGAGCACATGTTACATAAAAATGTTTTTCACATACATGGATCATGGTTGCAGTACAGTGCTATATAATAACTTAGTAGAAATTGGCATTTGCATATACACGGAATTGCTAATTAGCGCAGATTTCGGAATTTACTAACGTATGTTCGCCAATAATAGCGCTCTTTTTCATACGCACGTTAACCTGTTGAAATCTTAATTGCCTAAAATGGGCGCTATTTTATGTAATAGTGCCCAGTACTTCCCGGCGCTATAGTACATGACCCCCATTCAGTTTTGATGCGGCCAATTCCTCCTGTGGGGCGGGGGGTGAAGGGAGCCGCTCCGGCTGGGAGAATCCGCAATGATTATTGCTAGTGGATATAACTGCTGCCAATAATCACATGAAAAATATGACAGGCTGATCAATCAACTTGGGTACAATCAGCCTATCCACACATGGTTCAAATCTTGTCGGGTCCCTGCTGAACCAGCTGGCATTTAAATCGACTATGACCGACTTTACTTACTCAACTTGTAACAATCTTTGCCAATAAGAAGAAGTAACTCAGCTGTTAAATGAATTGATGGTTTCAAGTTATCAGACATATAGTAACAAAACAAACAGTAGCAACAAGGACTACCTTTTAAAACAATTAAAGACATTTTACCACTGATAATATTAAATAATACATAAGCAATATAGGCTACATTATTATTTCTTCCATCTATCTTATCAAGTCTTTCCCTTTTCTCACTGTAAGAAAGTATATATACTGACCTGCTTATCACCAAGAGGAAGAATGTCTCCAAACAAGTGTCTTATGCTAGACTTACTGCTGAGAAAAAACAGCATTCTTTGGTTCCTCCATGTGTGCCTGGCTGTTAGAATAGCCTGCACTAGGCCACTGATCAGCTTAACAATGCATGGTTTTTAAAGTTCTCTAGAGGAGTGTATCTTAAGCGCTCTAACCTCACTCCCAAAAAGAACACTTGATGGTACTCAATCATTCCCACTCATTAAGGGTCATCAGCCCATGCTTCCAAATACTGTGTAACAAGAGTTTAATTCAAAATACTCTTGAAAAGTCAGCAGCTATGCTTCCACGGCTGACTACGCTTACTCTTTTCACCTAGGTGCCTTTGTGCTTACAGTACAGAAGCCTCAGCTCTTCAGAGTTAAATATCACCTTACTCCATTGGTGAGCACAGACCTAGGTTGGCATACTCAGGCTTTCCTTCCCTCAACCCTTCATTTTCCACATAAAGCCTCGGGCTCCTTACATGATCCTTTACTCTTTATAACAATATTTCTATGTGTGCTGTTCACATTACAGTGAGTTCAAGGGAATAGTTAATGAGCATTGCTTAAAGTGCAGAACATTTTGCCTACAGGTTTGTGAGCCACAAATCCTCCCCGTGTGTATATGAAGAACACTGATACACAACATTGTTTTCATTTGTGATAAATGGTGGGATTTTTTGTTTTTATTATTTCTGGAGGCTGTAGTCAAACAACCTTTGTTGCCCAAAAGAACACCAGGGATATTTTTTTTTTATCAAATATATTTATTTGCACTTTTACAAATACAAGATGTACAAGTTTATATAATTATAGCAGACAAATTACACAAAAATCTGAAATCATAATATCCAAAATATCTCTAGGATATGTCAAAAACAAATCTACAATCAGATATAATAAAATAGGGAGAGTCCCCGGCAAGGAATAACGAGGGAAACCCCTTTTAACGTATACACTTTATAAACACTGCAATTTGGACTCCTTTGATCAGCAAGAAAG
Organism: Lithobates clamitans; assembly: GCA_037952925.1. Classification (NCBI taxonomy): domain Eukaryota; kingdom Metazoa; phylum Chordata; class Amphibia; order Anura; family Ranidae; genus Lithobates; species Lithobates clamitans. Next base: position 419,779 of record JBBGZY010001336.1, on the reverse strand, counting down.
AATTATATGGACCAATAATAATCATCCTCTCATACATTTAAACCCACATTAACTGCCTTCTGCCTTTTGCATGGGTTGAAAGATGTAATTCAAAAATATCCACATATTGAGTTCCAGAAAAAAACTGCTTTTAATTAAAAAAAATCTAAAGGAAGCAAGGAGCTTTTTTATATGTGTGTTATACCATCTAGAGTATTTAATCAGCAACATAATTTGCAGAAACAGCAACTTAGGTGTCACATATGTGTTCCAAGTATCAAAAACATTTTCTTGTAAGGGACATCTGGTATTTAACAGTTTCCATTTTATCAAAAAGCATACATTTATACATTTTTGTGATAGATCTGCAATTGTGGGAAGAAATGGAGTAATTAAATTGGTTAGTAATACATTTTAATTACCAAGAAGTAGGAATGCACCAATACCTTTTTCCTACGAGTACAGATACTTTTTTTTTAGTACTCACCGATACCAATTACTGATACCTACCGCAACTGTTTTGTTTACACTTCAGCTGTCAGCAATGGTACAAAGCATTGAAAATGTATTTACAAATTAAATAAATTTATTTTCTTTAAATTGTGTGCTTTTTTCAACATGAAGCGTGTAAATATATGTTAAAGGTGTAACGGACAAAGCAAACAAAAAAAAAGTTTTAGTTATTAATAGTTTAAAAATTAGAATGGAACAAAAAAAAGGTCAGTAGGAAAATAATAAATGAAAAAGGAGAATATAGAGTTAATTAAGGCTGATTAGAGTCAATTAAGGGCTAATAAGGGGTTTAAACAGAGGCACATTTAATTTTAAAAAATATATATATACACACGGTATCTCAGAAAAGTGAGTACACCCCTGACATTTTTGTAAATATTTTATTCTATCTTTTCATGTGACAACATTGAAGAAATGACACTTTGCTACAATATAAAGTAGTGAGTGTACAGCTTGTATAACAGTGTAAATTTGCTGTCCCCTCAAAATAACTCAACACACAGCCATTAATGACTAAACCGCTGGCAACAAAAGTGAGTACACCCCTGAGTGAAAATGTCCAAATTGGGCCCAATTAGCCATTTTCCCTACCCGGTGTCATGTGGCTCATTAGTGTTACAAGATCTCAGGTGTGAATGAGGAGTGGGTATGTTAAATTTGGAGTTATTGCTCTTACTCTCTCATACTGGTCACTGGAAGTGACTCTCTGAGGATCTGAAAAAAAGAATTGTTGATCTACATAAAGATGGTCTAGGCTGTAAGACCCTGAAACTGAGCTGCAGCACGGTGGCCAAGACCATACATCCGTTTAACCGGACAGGTTCCTCTCAGAACAGGTCCACCATGGTCGACCAAAGAAGTTGAGTGCACATGCTCAGCGTCATATCCAGAGGTTATCTTTGCGAAATAGATGTATGAGTGCTGCCAGCATTGCTGCAGAGGTTGAAGGGGTGGGGGGTCAGCCTGTCAGTGCTCAGACCATACACCGCACACTGCATCAAATTCTGTCCCAGGAGGATGCCTCTTCTAAAGATAATGCGCAAAAAAGACTGCAAACAGTTTGCTGAAGATAAGGAGACTAAGGACATGGAATACTGGAATCGTGTCCTATGGTCTGATGAGACCAAGATAAACTTATTTGGTTTAGATGGTGTCAAGCATGTGTGGCAGCCACCAGATGAGGAGTACAAAGACAAGTGTGTCTTGCCTACAGTCAAGCATGGTGGTGGGAGTGTCATGGTCTGGGGCTGCATGAGTGCTGCTGGCACTGGGGAGCTACAGTTCATTGAGGGAACCATGAATGCCAACATGTACTGTGACATACAGAAGCAGAGCATGATCCCCTCCCTTCGGAGACTGGGCTGCAGGGCAGTATTCCAACATGATAACGACCCCAAACACACCTCCAAGACGACCACAGCCATGCTAAAGAAGCTGAGGGTAAAGGTGATGGACTGACCAAGCATGTCTCCAGACCTAAACCCTTTGAGCATTTGTGGGGCATCCTCAAATGGAAGGTGGAGGAGTGCAAGGTCTCCAACATCCACCAGCTCTGTGATGTCGTCATGGAGGAGAGGAAGAGGACTCCAGTGGCAACCTGTGAAGTCCTCGTGAACTCCATGCCCAAGAGGGTTAAGGCAGTGCTGCAAAATATTGGTGGCCACACAAAATATTGACACTTTGGGCCCAATTTGGACATTTTCAATTAGGGGTGTACTCACTTTTGTTGCCAGCTGTTTAAACATTAATGGCTGTGTGTTGAGTTATTTTGAGAGGACAGCAAATTTACACTGTTATACAAGCTGTACACTCACTACTTTATATTGTAGCAAAGTGTAATTTCTTCAGTGTTGTCACGTGAAAAGGTATAATAAAATATTTACAAAAATGTGAGGGGTGTATTCACTTTTGTGAGATACTGTATATATTTTTTACTTCACAGGTTTCTTTAAACTGACTTAATCTGCAGATTGAAGTTCATCCCTTCAATCTGTAGGTGAAGAAAAAGAAAGATACAAAATGAAACAATGTCTCTTTTTACCTTTCTGTTTCAGGGCTGGGCAATGTTGTTAATTTTTTCTTTTGTTGACAGCTCCAATTGCCGGGACTTGGCTTACACTTCAGCTGTCAATGGGGGAACCCACTGACAGCTGAATGAGTCATCGGTTGTTAATGATAAGGTGGCCCCGCTCCTTAACAACTGATAATTGCTGCCTTATTTCTTTTTACATTTCAGCTGTCAGTGGGGGAATCCCACTGACCAGGGGCGGCCCGTCCATTAAGGGAGCACAGACGCTGTCTTCCCTTTCCATTCCATATCTATGTGTCCGGCCCCTTTCAGGATGCTGGCCGCATGAAATCCAATGCGGGGTGTGTGGTTTTTTGAAGCACCAATTAGAGCCAGAGGCTCTAATAGGCTTCAAAATAGGGTGGGCTCAGGACGCTGAGAATGTGCTTGGAGCCCACCCAGGTGTGTGAGAATAGGGAATGAATATTTCCTATTCTCACACTGAATCGCCACTCCGCCAATCAGGAAGTACAGGTCTGAGACCCGTTTCCCGATTGGCTAAAAGAAGAAGCGTTCTGATTGGCCGCCGAGGAGGAGGGAGGAGATAGAAGCCACTGAGCAGACTAAGGAGAAGCTACTCATGATGCCTGTGGAGGAGAGCCAGGGAAACCACCCGTGATTGACCGCCATGGATGGGGTAAGTGCACCGACCGACCCCACCAGACCCGACTGCTTGTGCACTGTTTGCTGCCCCCCAAAAAAATACCACCAGCCACCACTGTCGCTGAAAGAACGAAGCCTGTGTCAGTGTCAGAAACCATGAATCAGACCGAGACAGAAGTACAGATAAATCACACTTGTTTAATAATAAATGTAAATAGAACAAACATAGTCAAAACATAGCCAAAGTTCGGTAACCGGAATGGATAGTCAGCCAAGCCAGAAGGTCTGGGATCAGTGTAGTGAAACAGCAAGCAGGATCTAGAGCCAGAAGGGATGTCAGCCAAGCAAGTCTTTAACAGGAAAGCAGGAGATAGTCTCTGTGATGTTGACCAAGGTGAAGGAAGAGATCCTCTGGGCTGGATGCCTTAAGTCGGCAGGACTGACGAGCAGGATATCATCAACAGGTGCGTAACTGTGGAGAGGTAGGAGCTGGCAATTAGCCAACAGCTGAGTGGCCAGCTCAGAGAAGAAAGAGCTGAGCCCAGCCCTGAAGGCCTGAAAGTATCGGTCTCGGGTATTGGAGCATTTGCACGAGTACCAATACTCGTGCAAATGCTTAGTATTGACACCGATACTGATACCAGTATCGGTGCAACCCTACCAAGAAGGCAAGATGCTCAAATCTATTTAACAGAGGGGTTGTACTTCCTACTGAATAAAAACTAGCTTTAAATAATTGCAGGGAAGGAGAAACTGGTCAAACTTGTTGCCCCCTTAATGGAGTCAAAAGTTTTGAACCATACTAATTGAATCGGTGGACAGGCCCATAGTAAGTGGTATATGTCATACACCATTGCCCAAAAGAACACCAGAGTAACCTTTTGTAAACAAAGCATTTTCTTGTCTTACTGGTCCTTGCCCAGCTTAGAAAACTGTAAAAAGGGGGTAATTAGATAGAAATCATTTGTTTAGTAAAGTGAATGTTCATTGAACTTAGTGAAAAAGTTAAGTTGTTTTAACTTAAACAAACCAGTCATTTTTCATCATATGCAACTACACTTCACTGGGTATGCCAAGTAAACACACCTTTTTTTTTTCTTTTTCCTTATGCCCTGGACACGCGGTCGGACATTGATCGGACATTCCGACAAGAAAATCCATAGATTTTTTCCGACGGATGTTGGCTCAAACTTGTCTTGCATACACACGGCCTCACAAAGTTGTCGGAAAATCCGATCATTCTGAACGCGGTGACATAAAACACGCACGTCGGGACTATAAACGGGGCAGTAGCCAATAGCTTTCATCTCTTAATTTATTTTGAGCATGCGTGGCACTTTGTGCATCGAATTTGTGTACACACGATCGGAATTTCAGACAACGGATTTTGTTGTTGGAAAATTTTATAGCAAGCTCTCAAACTTTGTGTGTCGGAAATTTCGATGGAAAATGTGTGATGGAGCCCACACACGGTCGGAATTTCCGACAACAAGGTCCTATCAACACATTTTCCGTCGGAAAATCTGACCGTGTGTACAGGGCATTACATTTATTTTTCGAAGTCAACATTCACATTGCAATGTGGGTATTCACTTTGTTAGGTAAACATCCTCTGGTCCTTTAGTCCTTTAGTAAATCACACCCAATTCATAGATACATTTATATTGGATGACTGTATTTCTGGTAATGAAGGAGAAAAAAAATGTAGTCATTGAATGTACAGAGAAGGGCTGTTTCCTTGCCTTTGCTGCCCATAAACACAGGCCTATTGTGGCACATGGTAAATTCAGGCTCTGGGTATACTTGATTTGTGGAGTTAGGATGCATCTTATGGTCATCTATATTTGATGGTTTGGGAATTTATATTCTATTATTAATATTTGAAGTGCATAATAATCTTAAGTGCTCAGTTGTAACTTAATTTATACTTTATAGTGTTTACACATGGGCTCAATAATGCTTGATCGAGCATAAAAAATCTACAACGTGAGCATCAAATGACATCAGTGATTAAAATGATAGAAAGTGATATACCCATACACAATATCTGGGTATTGTTAAATACTGTAAAACTAGCTAAACTATAATAATAATAATAATAATAATAGAGTGTTCTTTCAATCTTTGAAGTTTTGTTTCTGAAAGGAAACAAAACTGTACCTTGTACAACTCCCCAAAGCTTGGCTACCTGGAATTCGCCAGGAGGAACTTTTAGACAGAAATCTCTCTATACGTTGATTAAACTATATATAACATAGATTTTTAACATTACTAAACAGTACCAATATATAAAATATTAACAACCCCATATCTATTCATGGGTGTAAAATATAATATAAGATTCAGAAACCAAAATAGAAAACTCATATTTGAAACAATAAACTTGCAGATTCAGACATAGTATACCTTTTTAACCCTTTCCTTATAGAGTTATCCAGGTACTACACAAAGGGGTTGATTTACCAAAGGGATATAGAGTGACTATACTTAATGAATAAGGTGTTCACTTCAATAGTCCAGTCACATACAAGCAAAAATCTTCTTTTTTTCTTTTAATTCTCTTGCACATGATTCAGTATTTAAAGTGTATACATGTTGGTCTTTTCAATTCAAACCTAATGATTTTCAAATATGTTGCTTACGGTCACTCTACCATATTAATGCTTTTGCAACAACACAATTAATATATGTAATACTTTTTAATTTGCACCAACAGGACAAGCTTTTGAGAGTGTCCCTTTCTTTTTTGGTGACCAGAGTAATGATACACAAAGGTTTAGCAAAATGTTAAAAAAAAAATCTGCAAAGATTTTAAAAAAAGAGCTGCAACCCACCATAACAGATCAACAGCTCAACTCGTTATAAGAGAGGATAAATCTTCCAAATCTTTCAAAAACCCCAGTGTTGGCCTTCAGGCAACTACCCAAACAGGCATTAATAAATTAGCAGAGAACTTTATTCTGACCACAGAGATGCATACATGGGAACGAAATATTGAAAGATTAAACACTAAAAACTGTTCAGACACATCAATCCATTAAAAAAGTGATATACAGTAAAACCTTGGATTGTGAGCATAATTTGTTCCGGAAACATGCTTGTAATCCAAAGCACTTGTATGTCAAAGCAAATTTCCCCATACGAAATAATGGAAACTGAGATGATTCGTTCCACAACCATTTATTCATAGGTCTTTCAGTTTATAGTCCATATAAAAACATTATAGCAATGTGAGGTTGTGTAACCATAAAATATTCATCCACAAATGGAAGCCTCCACATGGGGATTAGAAGCAAAATCCAGCAGGAGCTACATAAAAGAGAAGAGAGGCTCCTCTAAGTGTAGCAATATGGTTACATTGAATGAGGTACAACATTTAGCAACTCACATGGTTGATGATTAAAACAGGCACATTTAAGTATGCAGGCATCCGGGGTAAAGCAGTCCTCATAGACCATCCCCCGCACCGCCGGCTCTCACCGCTGTCAATCTGCAATCGTGACCGGGAAGACTACCCTGCAGTAGAGCGATCTGAAAGCGAGGCTAGAAGAGCTTGTGGAGCGCAGCATGGAAGGGATGACGTCGATGGCGGTGCGGAGGAAGATGAGTTGGGAGGATGCGAGTTGCTAAATGTTGTACCTTCATTAAATGTAACATATTGCAACACTTAGAGGCACCTCTCTTCTCTTTTATACCCAGTTGTGACATGACGCTACTTGTATATCAAGACATCGCTTGTATATCAAGTCAAAATTTATGAAAAAATTTTGCTTGTCTTGCAAAACGCTCTCAAACCAAGTTACTCTCAAACCAAGGTTTTACTGTACACAAAAGGAACCTTTAATATTACTGGATCATACAATAATTGCAACCAAAGATGATCCATTGGTGAAACAGGGCAGAAATGACATAAAAATAATGAATCTACACAGACACGCCATAAAAGATCAAAATATACTAATAGAGTTTAAAAAAAAAAAATTCTATTGTCATTACATATCTTAATTTAGGCCAAGTGATATCCTTACTGGGTTTTTGTGCTTTTTTATGCTATGCTAGTAGATCAATGCTGTTGGAAGGGCTTGGCAAGTTGCTTTGAATAGTTTCCTGTAAACATCAGAGCATGTTGATGCATGCAAGCAGTGGACTGGATTTTGGGAGGAGTTTTTTATTTTTAAGTTTAAAACCTCTAGGTATACTGTACAGTTTTGTTAAAGGTTTGTAAGCAGGTTGCATGACACCATACAAAAATAAGGTTATAAGACATTAACATATTTAGTCTGGAAACCACTGAGTGACAAGAGGCATTATTTGCCCAATGTAGAACTCCAATGCAATACATGTGTGGGGAAGGGTGTTAGGAATCCTATAGAAATTGAGCTTTGGATTTAAGGGCCAGGGGAAGTCAGGATTCCCTATGATGAGCATCAAAATGTCCTACAAATGTAGACACTTCAAAACATTTCAGGAGCAAGTCCCAGATTTTCACTAGTGGAGAAATGTTAAAGGGTAAATATAGGCTGTAGCCAAAAAAGAGAGCACGGGAGAACAAGTGAAAAATAATTTTTCTATTCTCAACCTCAGATTATAAAATGCAATAGGAAAACATGTAAATATCCAAAAAAAAGCACTCAAATTGTGAAATCTTTATGCTATTCTTATCATAAAACAAACAGAGATTGAATCAAAACAATCCAGCAATAGTTAGGTCCTATGAAATGTTCATTTGTGTCCAACAGAATGTCCCTATATCACCACAGTGAAAGACATACAGTATGCTCTCTTGTGCCAAAAAAAATTTCACTCGTATCAGTGCTTCACCAACCTTATCCCTCCAGTGGAAAGGAGGCTTACCAGAGTTCCAGCCTCCTTTCCACTGGAGGGATAAGGTTGGTGAAGGATTGATACAAGTGAAGATTTTTGGCACAATTTCACTGTGGTGATATACGGACATCCTGTTGGAAATGAATGAACATTTCATAAGACTTAAAGAGGAACTGCAGTCTGCTCACATAATTTGTAATAAAAAAATTTGCCATTCTAAAGCTTCCCTCCAACCACTTTGCATATTATTTTATATATATTGTGATTCTGTACAAATATTCTGCAGAAATCTCCCTGCACTAAGTCTGGCTGCATCCATTTTAACTGTGGGCAGCTGAAGCTGATGCCTGTTCACTTCCTGGATTTACACAGACACACAGAGGCACACCTCCAGCTCTGCAGCCCTGCAGCATTCATTGACACTTTTATGACTCATCCCCCCTCCCTTCCTGGTAAACTCTCACGAGAGTGAGAGAGAGAGCTGTGCATGATGTCATAAGCCTAGGCTTTTTTCCAGAGAAGAAAGAGGAAGTGGGCTGTATAAGGTATTTACTGGCAGAAAAAAAATGTTTAACAATCCAAAGTTAAAAGGAGAGAGGTGAATTCTCTACACAATAGCAAAAATGTATACTCATTAGCCCCAAAATTTAGGGGTTCTAAATTTTATTTTTTGAAACATTAAATAATGTAATGCTCATCTTAATTATTTTAACTGATGCTAATATCCAATGATTACGTCTGAGCGCATGGACAGTTCTAGTTTTCTGTACCAGACATTTTGTTGTATACACCACTACAGAGGAATGTATTTGGCTGTTCAAATGTCACATGACTATGGCAAGCATGTAACCAGGCTTTTTTTGTTTTGTTACAAAATTGATTCTTTAGATATATGCCAACAAGCTTCTAAAAAAAATGTACTATGGTGGATATGAGCTTCAATTGTGATTTAGAAATTTGGTGGGTTTAGACAAGGTCAAAGAGTATACAAATACAGATGAGGCTCAGGGGTCATATTGTGGGATTTTCAATTGTTTAGGGGAAGGGTCCTGATTTTTATTTTATTTTAGCAGCTTTTTTAAGTTTTAGGTGCTTAAAGAATAAGTGTACTTATCTAGCTTAAAGTGGATGTAAACCCTCACATATACCCGGTGAAGTGAACAGCCTCAGATGATACGCAGAGAGAAAACAAATCTCCCTACATTTACATGTATATCTGCTGTCTTCAGCTTTATACAGTAATACCTTGGATTACTAGCAAAATTCATTCCAGAAGAATGCTGTAATCCAAAGCACTTGTATATCAAAGCGAGTTTCCCCATAGGAAAAAATGGAAACTCAGATAATCCATTCCACAGCCACTGCTTGTCTATGCAGTACCGTATGTGGCCAGAGGTGCGGGGGTGCCGGAGACACTCTGAAACACTCAGAGACCACACAGAGACACTAGGAAACGCTCGGAGACACACGGGAACCGTTCTCAAGAGTTTCCGAGTGTCTCCAAATGACTCTGAGTGGCTCAGAGCGTTACCGGAACTCCATGCTCCTCTGACCAAATGCGGTACTGCATACCCCAGAGTCTTGAATCCTGCTCGTCTTGCGAGACAATGCTCGCAAAGCGAGTCAGGATTTTTTTTTTTTAAAACAGCTCGTATTGCGAAACACTCGTAAACCGCATTACTCGCAATCCGAGGTTCACTGTATATACTTTAGAAAGTGCACATCATGTTACAGATTTTCTCTTCCTTTTGAACACTGAGAGTGAAGTCTGGGCACACAGCCAAGATAGCTGATTGGAGGAAAGGCACACACCCCCACTCCACATTTGCAAAGGAAGGAAGGAATGTACAGAGTTCTGCTGTGAGATGGCAAGCTGTCTGCTAATCTATTTATAGTAACCTCCCACAACACAAATTTCAGGCTGCTTTTATCTCCTGTGTCGGAGAACTTGTCAGAAGTTATCAGGCTGATAACAGAGCTGGGGAGCAGGAGAAAGCCACATCATTCAGTGCTTTGAAGAGAGATAAGAAAACACTACAGATATTTGTGCCCAGCTCAAATTTCATGAATCGGGTTTACATGCACTTTAAATAATAATACCAGTAAATATTTTTTTGAATGACTGAACAATTATATATCTCTTTTAAACTTACTTTTCAATCTTTTTCAGTTTCATTTTCACAGCAATAAAGTATAGCTAATGTATCTGCACCTTTTGCCTAATATATTCACCAAGCAGGAGTGGCTCCAACTCAGGGTGTCATCAGGCAACCCCAGGTGGACTAAGCCTCCCAGTTACCACCCATTACAATGGGTAATTGTCCCATTTCTCCTTCCCAGGGGCAACTGTCGCTCTTGAAGCAATGGAAATATTCCCTCAGGAAACTGTTTCACAGTTTTCATAAACCGTACTTTGTTAGACTGAAAGAAATGATCATCTGAGTAGCAGGAGGAGTATTGTGGGTGGGTGGAATGGAGGCATGTTGCTATGGGGAAGGAGGGAATAGTGGCTCCATCCCCCCTCCTCCTCCCTCCTCCCCCATCTCCCTCCCCCTTCTCTTTCTTCCCCTTTTTCTCCCCCCTCCCTCTCCTCCCCTCCCCTCTCCTTCCCTCCCCTCCTTTCATGCCTGCCCCTTCCCCTTCCTTCCCAGCCCCATTCTCTCTTTCCTCTTCCCCCTTTGTCTCCCCCCTTCTTACCCTATCCCCTCCCTCCTCCTCCTCTCCCCTTCCTTACCCTCCCATCTTTCTTCTCAGTTCATTTTACATTGAGCAATACTTTTTTATATACATATTTTGTTCAGTTACTGCGGAAGAGATATCATCCACCTGTAAACATCCCCCATATCTGCCGTAGGGGAACCTTGTGGTGTTCTGGCTGTGCTTCTGTGTTTGGACTCTCAGGTAAGCGACTGTGCACCCATTCCTTTTGCCCTTTTTTCTCTTATGTAATTAAAAAAAATTCATACCTATTTTGCATATGCGTGTGGTCTTACTACACCTATGTACAACTATGTCTTTTGTTACTGTGTTTTGTTATAATCTGTTACTTCTATTGTAGATTTATCCTTCTGATGAAGCGGTCATAGACCGCGAAACATGTAGAGGACGATATGTCCTGTGAGGACCTTCTATCCTTTTGACTCCAATCTTAGAGCATTCAAGTATCTACTTAACTGTATCAACACCTCTTGTTTTTATATTGTTTTATATTAATTATTGGAAATCATGTATAGTCTTTTTTATATGTAAAATAAAATAAAATTTGTGTCTTTAAAGTGTATATTGCCTTATTGGTACCGAGATCTTGGTCCCTTTTTTTCTTAGTGGAGGCTAGTTTTTGGAACTGTCTGCTCCCCATTTTGCACCATGGGAATTAAGTCAACAGATAACCAAGGCCCATATTTACTATAGATAAAGCACAAGCAGGGTTTTATTACAACAGTAAAATAATGCAGAAGATACAACAGGGATAACAGGCTTAACCTTTGTATGCCTAACTTTTATTTTTCTTATGGGCATAGGGGGGTGCATTGTGAGTGATATAATTTGAAGTGTTTAGGTGCACACTGTTCTTGCACTTAGTTTTTCTTTCTCACTCTATGCAGCGGTGTGCTGTGAACAAAAGTCAGTTCAATCTGCTCCCTGGGCATTCCTCTACCACTGTCCACAGATGTCTTGCTCTGAATCCCTTGACATCTGAATGGTACTGTTCACACAAACATTATGCAGATGCCCCTGCTTCTTATCTCATTCCTGCTCTCTCAAAGCATCTTCTGGGGAGACAAATTTGGGGGTTGATTTACTAAAGGCAAATAGTGCCGTTGCTCCAGAGATTATTAAATGAGGTAAAGCTTCAATTTGCAAAGAGCAGTCAATCATGTGCAAGGAAAATAAAAAAAAATGAATTTTTGCTTGCACAGGATTGGATGATGGAGTTCAGCAGACCTTCTGCTCATTTTCTGGAGTAACTGCTCTTGAAGTGTGCACCTGCCTTTTCTTTATTAAATCAACCCCACTGTCTCTTAGACTGTCCATGGAAATGTTACTGTTCCATAGCAATAGGTTTACAGTAAAAATTTGAGGCAAACAGCTAAAAATACACAGGAAACACATATATGGGGGTTGGTTTATCAGAAAAAGGATTTGTATTTCTGCCCATCCATTCCTGAGGTTTACATATATTTGTCCTACAGCAAAGGCCCTGTCTGGTAAGGCAAGAGACCTGATTTTTCTCTTCCGCAATTAAGCTTGCTTGTGCTTGAACAGCAAAATGAGAAGCTGCAGACTCATAAGATAAGATAAACAAACTCCAATCAGTATGTGCCTTGTTAGCATACGAGTACTTCAGCACAGCTGACTGATTCCTTATACTGCTTCTCCTTCTCCCAAGCTGAGCTCTGCTGTACAGGGACTGGAAGAGGCTGATACCTGGTCAAATGTGGGTACTTACACTGCTTTTATTTAAAAAAAAAACATTTAATATTGTATGAATGACTACAGAGCTCCATTAATTTGTGTATTTTCTATTTACCTGGAGTTTAGTTTTGAAACATCCCACAAGGATGCTATTTAAAGGATCTGTGTATTTTCCATTTTGCCCTCAGATCAGCTTGCAAAGACTCTCTACCCCTTAATTGTATTTAATTTGTATTTTTTTTTTTGCATTGGTACTTGTTCCATATGGTAGTATCAAGCTCCTGATGCCATTTTTTACAGTAATTTTCCTATTAGCCTTATAAATTTACAGAATTTACAAACAAGATTCATCCTAATATACATTAGGGGTTCCATGCTATGTTCAGGTCTGCCAAACCTTAAACAGGATTTGCTGAACCCTCGGGGAATTAAAGCCTGGCAGATTCACTCATTCTGATTAACCAGATGTACTTGTATGCCTCTGCTACCTAAGCAGCCAACTTATACTGATTGCCAAAACTCTTTCCTACATACAGTATACACTGCCAGTTCTAAATTTCTTTGGCAGATACACCGATTCAAATACATGCCCCGTGTGTATTTTATAGTGCTTTCTGTTTTCAAGAAAACATAAAGAGAGGATGATACTGGACCTTACTGTGAAAGGTGTGGGGTCTAATTTATGTTTATACTGACACCTGACAGGTATGCAAATGTACATAACTACACCAGAGAATTCTTGGCTGCTACAGCGGTATACTTTATAGCTGAATAGGACTAAAGAGAGGTCTGGAGGGCAAAAGGAAGGAATTTGTTCCTTGATTAGTACTAATATACACTATATTGTCAAAAGTATTGGGACACCTCCCTTTCCACGCACAAGAACATTAATGGCATCCCTAGTATAAAGAATAGGGATGCGGGGATTATAGCGGTGCCAAAAAAACAAAAGTAATTAGATAAAAAACATGAAAAAAATTTTTATTAACAAATTTTAAAAGGTAAGAAGTTTGTAAATTGTTACATAAACAAGGTGTGCATGAACAAACAAGACATATAAAATCATTTGTAGCGAGGTATTACAAGATTAGGCCTCAAAGTGTGGCGGCCAATCCCGTGGATAGGTACTTAGAGGTCCTACATGTTTCGCCAAAGGTGGCTTCCTCAGGGACAGTTGGTTATACCTATACCGCTACTATATAATCTATGAAGAAAAATTAACAATCAGAAAACAATATATGATAGTCAATAACAACAATGTAAAATCAGTTACATCAGAGAGTTCTTTGGAACATGAATGGACATTTAGATATATTTGCGAACTGACAGACATGGTCCTGCAGACAACACCCAAAACACAACAATGGCATCCCAATCTTATGCCCTGTACACACGATCGGATGTTCCGACAACAAAATCCATGGATTTTTTCTGAAGGTTGTTGGCTCCAACTTGTCTTGCATACACACGGTCACACAAATCTTGTCGGAAATTTTGAACGTCAAGAAAGCGGTGACGTGCAACATGTACGACGAGCTGAGAAAAATGAAGTTCAATAGCCAGTGGGGCTCTTCTGCTTGATTCCGAGCATGCATGGAACTTTGTGCGTCTGAATTGTGTACACACGATTGGAATTTACGACAACAGATTTTGTTGTCGGAAAATTTGAGATCCAGATCTCAAATTTTGTGTGACGGAAATTGCGATGGAAAATGTCCGATGGAGCCTACACAACAAGCTCCCATCGAACATTTTCCGTTGGAAAATCCAACCGTGTGTACGGGGCATTAGTCCGTAGGGTTCAATACTGAGTTGGCCCAACCTTTGCAACTATAACAGCTTCAACTCTTCTGAGAAGACTGTCCACAAAGTTTAGGAGTGTGTCTATGGGAATGTTTGACCATTCTTCCAGAAGTGCATTTGTGAGGTCAGGCACTGATGTTGTAGGAGAAGGCCTGGCTCGCAGTCTCTGCTCTAATTCATCCCAAAGGTGTTCTATCAGGTTTGAAGTCAGGACTCTGTGCAGGCCAGTCAAGTTCCTCTACCCCAAACTCGCTATCAGTATTTATTATTTAGTCTGTAGGAAAGTTATAAAGTCCACAAGCAATGGTATATATATATATATATATATATATATATATATATATATATATATGGAAATTGATCAATCCTGGTATACTGATGGCCAATCTAATTTCTTGAGGCCGAAAATGCCAGTACAGAATAAATACCCCCCAAATGACCAATTTTTGGAAAGTAGATAGTCCAAGGTATTTAGTAAGAGGCATGGCAAGTTTTTGTTGAAGTTGTCATGTTTTGTCACAATTTTTTGGAAAATTAAGAAATAACAAAAAAAGTTTTTAGATACTGTTCACCAGTGCAGCATAGCATCATCATATAACTGGTGTGGCAGTGATCAGGGACACTGGTGACAGTATGTAAAAAACATTTTTTTTTCCAATTTATTTGATTTTTTTAAAAATGTTTTATTATTTTTTTCTTTACATTTTTTTTTTTACATACAGAGACCAGAGCAATATAGTGTTACCACAGTAACACTGTACTACTCTGGGGAGTTTATCAGCATTTTTTTTTTTTTACACACATGATTGCTTATAACTGAATTTTATAGTTAAAAGCAACCATTTTTTTCTGAAGGAAAATAGTCATTCAGTGTTTACTATTGTGATTAGCTGTGATTGGCCACAGCTAATCACATGACACAGATGGGCTGTGATTGGTCCTGTCTGTACCATGTGACCAAGCACAGAGCTCATCATAGTACACAATGATTCAAAGCCTTTCATTGCGTACAACTGAAATGTAACCTGCTGTGATTGGCCACAGTGATCACATGGTACCAGCAGCGGGCCAGTACAGTGGCCTGTCATTGGCCGTGTCCAATGGACACGGCGGGTGACAGACCACATTGGAGCACAGCCCGATACTGGGAGGACATCACATGATGTTCTCCCAGAACAATGGTGCTCCCGGCTGGCCGACATTTTACAATAGGCCGGGCGGGAAGGGGTTAATGTGACACAAAAAGCACACTCTCTCTCCCACTTTTCTATACAAACAAATCTATACTGTATATATACATCTGTTTCCTATTATTTACAGTATCTATAATAACTTCAGTTACATTTACTAATAATGCAGTATAACAAACTATTGATATGCATATCCAACCAATCATACACAAAATAATTGAAAAATAAAATCTCCAGAATTGTGAAACAAAATTCTTGCATGGCAATTTATCTTACAATCTCCAGCAACCGTGCTTTTCCGTTTACAGTAAAAAAAAAAAAAGTGTATACACAATTACATAGCGTGAATTCCTATATATTAAAGTGGTCACTGAAGCAAGAGAAAACACTGAGACATTTATTGTTTTCCATCCCGTCATATAAATGAAAACTGACAGGTAGTTTGTCATGATTTCTGTGGGGAATACCATGCAATTTAAAATAAAAATCTGTCAATTATCAGCTGTTCCCTAAGGTTAATCAACTGTATTGGTGGAGCAAATGTGTGCTATGGCGCTCTCAGCCAACATTTTGTGCACCAATGGATTTCTTTTATGCCTTGCTACATTTACCACCTTCTGATAGTTGTCAAATAGGTTTATAATGTGCCTTGTCATGTAAATTAAATTAGAATAATCAACACAATGACCAATATATTGGCCCGGTTCTATATGAAATATCATACAAGTACATTAATCATGGTCCGTTTCACAGGTTTATTTCTTATTTTACCTTTATGAGGCCAGAGTCACAAATCTCTGCTGTTTTATAGGTTTGGTGGATTTCTAGACTAGAATCTGTCTTGTGTTGTTGAACCCATTCAAGCTGTTAGATAATTACTGCTTACTGCCCATTCTTACATGCGCTGTGGAGCCATTAAAAATGAATGACACATATATAAAACAACATGTACCCATGCCATAGCACACCACTGAAAAAAAAATGGTGCAGGTACATTTTTTGTGTGTGCTGCAAGCCTATTTAAAATTGATAGGCTGTCTTGAACCTCAACTATATGCTCAGTTCTTCCCTTTAATATTAGCCTTGCACCCTCAGAACCTTAAAAAAAATGTCAGATAGAGCCATGGGATCTCTTCGCCCTCTCCTTCCTCCAGCATTGACCAGATCCTAAATACTGCAGGGGGCAGCACTACATAATGATGTGGCACTACTCTCTGCAGCATATTCCTATTAGTCCATGGCAGGGGGGAAACCTCAATATCCCGGGCTTAAATGAAGTTGGTAGACTTCTGACCTAAGCCTGAAGTGCAATGAGTAAAGTACAGGACAGCACCAGACGTGAGGTGAGTAAAGCAGCCAGAGTTTTTCTTTCCTTTTTTTTTTTTTACAAGGTGTGTGGTTTTTCAATTTTTATCCAAGGTGGACTTGGTCCCCATTATGACTGAGCTCACACAAATGCATTATACAAATGGGCTTAAGTTTTGTTTTTTTTTTGCCAGGAAATAATGGTAATGTATGGTATGTTTACAGTTTTCTACTTTATGCAATAAATATGGGAGAATTTATTGAGGGATTTTTTCTATGCAATGATGTAAAATTGGATAACATTAAAAAGAGCAGCTATAGGCTTTTTACTAAAACTTTCAAAAAAGGACTTAAAATTTTACATTTTTGTCATATGGCAGCGCACAGTGCATAAGGATTGAAGACAATAGGACTTTTAAAATTGACATTGACATAACTTTGCCACAAGCAACTAAAGTAATTATGACACCTCATTTTGGCACAGCTGAAATGACTTGATAAGAAGCCATGACAAATGACATATCACACAGAGTGAGTGGTTTTATCACTAGAACACTAAATCAGCATGTCCTGAATTTTTTGCAATTCTCTTAAGTCATCAAATAACAGATCGCTTTATGTATTACAGCATAGCTATATTGCTGACAGACTTGTGTAAAGGAATATGACTCATCCTTGTTTTATTGGAAAGCCTGCTAAGATGACCAATTAGGTTTAAAGTGAGGTCTAGCTTTGAAGTAATCCTGCTAAAAGCGATTAAAATGCTATCACACCACATCGCTAAAGGTTGGTTATTGCATTGGTAAATTACAAAAATACAGATAAGCAGCTGATGGCCAATAAATGTATATAGATGACAAGATTCAGCCTACCAATATACTTTCCACATATTTGCAGCTTTATTCATAAAAGAATGACCTTTAAAGAAAAAAGCCTGCTTATGTCGGTTGTCATTCTCCAAGCCACATAATCATTTGATATTATCTGTAAGAAACTCAGAATCTACCATACCAAAACCTGATTTTCCATTTAAACAAAAGGATTGTAGAATGTTGCTACCTTTAGGAAATGGATAATAGCAAACGTAAGAAAGTCCAGAAACAGAAAGGCGAGCCCCTGTATAACCCTGCTCTGAAGTATTAAGCGTTAGTTTTTTTGAGAGAGCAATACAGAGGTCCAATAAACACAGAGGACTAGGACCTATGTCCCTCAATAGGCAAAAAATTTTTATGGCAAGTACAAAAATTTTTTTCTTTTTTTTCTTTAAAATAGAGAGACACAGGGCTGTAGAATAGTCTAGGATGTGTGGGACATCTAAAAGCAGTCCAACTGAGAGGGTGGGCAATGCCACTGGGAAAGCCAATAGATTTCATTTAAGTTGCATCAATGTCTAGGAGCTTAAAGAAAAAGAGGAATTTTGACTTACCTGTAAATTCTATAGCTTGGAGTATAGTAGAGGTTACAGGCAAAGTATTCATAAACCCTGGGTTATAGACTCGAACTTTCAGGAGATTAGACACTGGCAAGTTTTTGGGGACACCCCGACTAGGTACCTCTCCGATAACCCTACCCCTTAGTTTTGTAATAAGCAAAGAGAAGGGTGGGCTACCATACTTCTATGGTTAGAAATTAGAAATCCACCTTTAGAGCTTTGAAAAGAGGACCAGGTGGCAGCCTTACACAGCTGGGCTACAGAGGCCTGGTGCCAAAATGTCCAGGAAACGCCTGCTGATCTGATGGAATGAGCGTTCAAAAGCGCAGGGGGAGAGTTGTCCATGAGAGTATAAGATCTAGCGATTCGATTTCTTATCTAGCTGGTGATGGTGGACATGGAAGCAGGGTGTCCTAAGGAGAGAACAAATAGGGAATCCATCCGTCTAATCGAAACTGTATCTTTAAGACAGACTCTAATCTGGACTACATCCAAACAATGAAGAGAGATTTCCTTTGGATTCTTTGCAGCAGGACAAAAAGATGGTAGAACCACTTCCTAACTGAAGTGGAAGACTGATCTCACCTTGGGAAGTAAGGATGGTCTTGGTCATAAAATAGTCCATTATAGCACAATAGACCACTAACAGTGCCAGAGGTAGCAACAGCCAGTTCACAGAAAAAAAAATAAAGTAGTATAGCCACAAAATCCTCAGGGCAGCTCCTCATCAGATAGAAGGTGTTATCTGAAATAGATCAAGGGAACACAACAGGGCACAAGTGCAGCATTAAAATAAATGTATTGGTTAAAAGGGAATACATATCCATTCACATTTAGCAGGATGTAAACAAGCACCCGTGGCCACATGAGGCAGAGGAATTGCTCCAGATGGAATGCACACAGCCACTGGCACTAGGTGGAACCTAAGCAGCACAAGTATTGGAGCCAAACTGTTAGAGATCCAACAGCGTGGGAACTTCTGTAGTGACATCAGACACTGGGGGCGTGAGGAGGGCTTGGCTATGTGTTTTGAGGCTGTAATGCCTCTTTCTCATACCTTCCTACCAGGCTGTTCCCCCCTCTCCTGTTGCGGTCATTGGAGAACATTTCCCATTGGATGTAACTTAGCCCATACAGTAGGGACGGAAAGTATTCAGACCCCCTTAAATTCTTCACTCTTTGTTATATTGCAGCCCATTGCTAAAATCATTTAAGTTCATTTTTTTCCCTCATTAATGTACACACAGCACCCCATATTGACAGAAAAACACAGAATTGTTGACAATTTTGCAGATTTATTAAAAAAGAAAAACTGAAATATCACATGGTCCTAAGTATTAAGACCTTTTGCTGTGACACTCATATATTTAACTCAGGTGCTGTCCATTTCTTCTGATCATCCTTGAGATGGTTCTACACCTTCATTTGAGTCCAGCTGTGTTTGATTATACTGATTGGACTTGATTAGGAAAGCCACACACCTGTCTATATAAGACCTTACAGTTCACAGTGCATGTCAGAGCAAATGAGAATCATGAAGTCAAAAGAACTGCCTGAAGAGCTCAGAGACAGTATTGTGGCAAGGCACAGATCTGGCCAAGGTTACAAAAAAAATTCTGCTGCACTTAAGGTTCCTAAGAGCACAGTGGCCTCCATAATCCTTAAATGGAAGACGTTTGGGACGACCAGAACCCTTCCTAGAGCTGGCTATCCAGCCAAACTGAGCTATCGGGGGAGAAGAGCCTTGGTAAGAGAGGTAAAGAAGAACCCAAAGATCACTGTGGCTGAGCTCCAGAGATGCAGTCGGGAGATGGGAGAAAGTTGTAGAAAGTCAACCATCACTGCAGCCCTCCACCAGTCGGGGCTTTATGGCAGAGTGGCCCGACGGAAGCCTCTCCTCAGTGCAAGACACATGAAAGTCTGCATGGAATTTGCTAAAAAACACCTAAAGGACTCCAAGATGGTGAGAAATAAGATTCTCTGGTCTGATGAGACCAAGATAGAACTTTTTGGCCTTAATTCTAAGCGGTATATGTGGAGAAAACCAGGCACTGCTCATCACCTGTCCAATACAGTCCCAACAGTGAAGCATGGTGGTGGCAGCATCATGCTGTGGGGGTGTTTTTCAGCTGCAGGGACAGGAAGACTGGTTGCAATCAAGGGAAAGATGAATGCGGCCAAATACAGGGATATCCTGGACGAAAACCTTCTCCAGAGTGCTCAGGACCTCAGAATGGGCCGAAGGTTTAACTTTCAACAAGACAATGATCCCAAGCACACAGCTAAAATAATGAAGGAGTGGCTTCACAACAACTCCGTGACTGTTCTTGAATGGCCCAGCCAGAGCCCTGACTTAAAGCCAATTGAGCATCTCTGGAGAGACCTAAAAATGGCTGTCCACCAACGTTTACCATCCAACCTGACAGAACTGGAGAGGATCTGCAAGGAGGAATGGCAAAGGATCCCCAAATCCAGGTGTGAAAAATTTGTTGCATCTTTCCCAAAAAGACTCATGGCTGTATTAGATCAATAAATACTAAATACCCAGCAAAGGGTCTGAATACTTAGGACCATGTGATATTTCAGTTTTTCTTTTTTAATAAATCTGCAAAAATGTCAACAATTCTGTGTTTTTCTGTCAATATGGGGTGCTGTGTGTACATTAAAGAGGAAAAAAAATGAACTTAAATGATTTTAGCAAATGGCTGCAATATAACAAAGAGTGAAAAATGTAAGGGGGTCTGAATACTTTCCATCCCCACTGTATATAAGAGTCCAACAACTACCAAGCAACTGTAAGCAGCAGGGATCAGGAGGACATGCAGCATACAACAAGCTGCTTACAGCTGCTTGCTGGTTGCCGGTCTCATATTTTGGCTAAGTTACAACTGATGGGTGGTGCTCTCCAGCGTCCACTGTTTGCTTGTAGGCAGGCTTGAGAGAGGCAGTGCTGCCTCAAAACATGCAGCCATGCCCCCTCCACATCCCCAGAAACCTTTTGCCAGGGGCTGTGTGCATTCCACCTGGAACTATTCCTCTGCCTCCTGTGACCATGGATGTTGGCTCCATTTACATGATATGCTTGTTTATATTCTACTAAATTTGAGTAAATATGTATTCCTTTTTAAGGAATAAATGTATTTTAATACTACACTAAGAGGCACCCTCTTGTGTTCCCTTGGTCTTGGTCTTAAGACATCCTTATCTTTGTGACGACATCTCTAACTAGCATGATAGCAACCAAAATAGCTATCTTTGTAAGAGAGGTCATCTAAGCAAATTTCCCGGATGGATTAAAAGGGTTGCTTTTGCAGTTCAAAGAGAAAAAAGTGGATGCACGGGGTACTGTAATTGGGGCCTAATGCAAGATACACCTTGACAAGTTTTTGCAAGGGAAACAAAGCCAGAGGTCCTTGAAATTGAATGGACAAGTCTGAAACTTATCCTTTTAGAGTGCTTAAGGCCAGGTTCTGGTCAAGACCTGATTGCAGGAAGGCCAGAATGTGAGGCAAAGATTAATATCTGGAAATGAAGTGTCTTTGTTCACACCAGCCAAAGGATCTTCATTGAACTGGCTTTTCTTGCTTTTAGCAAGACAGACTCAGCGATCCCTCTATCTTTAACCATTTCAATACTGGACACTTTCACTCCCTTCCTGCCCAGGCCAATTTTCAGATTTCAGCACTATCACAATTTGAATGGCGATTACTCAGTCATGCAACACTGTACCCAAATTAAATTTTTATCAGTTTTTTTTACACAGCTAGAGCTTTTTTTTTGGTAGTATTTTAGGTGGTTGTAAAGTCTGAACATTTTTTACCTTAAAGTAGAACTATAGGCAAAACTTTTTTTTTTCATTGTGGATGGAGTAATGGAGGGTTATAACCCCTGTCAGATTTTTTTTTCACTATCTGTTTCCCATTGCAGAGATTTCCCTTCACTTCCTGTCCCAAAACCAAACATGAAGTGAGAGGAAATTCCTGCAAATTAAGGGAATTCCTTCGGGTTCCAGGTCACCAGAACTAGTGTCTCCATTGGAAGATTTCCCCTCTATTACTTTTCTAGGGACAACCCAAAATGTGGGTAATTTCTTTTACTTTCACTTTCAATGATAATGACAAACAGGACAAATAGAGAAGGCACAGACAGCAATAAAAACTGATAGGTGTTTTAATCCCTCTCCACTCTACCCAAGACTATAAAAAAGTTTTGCCTTTAGTTATACTTTAATGCATTCCTTGCATTAGGTAAAAAATGTTTAGGTGTCAGCATCGCCTCCTCAGCCCCCCTTTATTTACCTGAGCCCTCATTCAAACCAGCGCCGTGCACTTCTGCAGATCTTTTCTCCCCTCACTTCTGGGTCTCGCTGGCTTTGCTGGGGCACTGGGAGCCATTGGCTCCCAGTGCTGTCACTCAAAGCCAGTGACAAAGGAGCGGGGGGGCGGGTCCGAGTCCTGCTGTCTGTGTCAATGAACGCAGCAGAGGGACTCCGGTGCGAGCATTCACAAGTGCCCCCATGGAAAGCGGCTTCCTACGGGGGCACTGGCCAGAGAGGAGGGGCCAAGAGCGTTGGCTGGAGACCCGAAAAGAGGAGGTTCCAGGCTGCTCTGTGTGATTCCACTGACAGAGCATCAAAGTATAGACATGTTTGTAATTTTTAATATAAAACATGATGTACCTTTACAACCCCTAATCACTATATCGAAAGAGGGAAAAAAATGCTTTACCGGAAGCATCTAAATAATCTTTCTTCATAAATGTATTCTGCTACATTTCTTTGGTAAAAATAACCTAAATCAGTGTATTTTAGTTTGTATGAAAGTTAGAGAGTCTACAAACTATGGTATATATATATATTTATATTTGAAAATTGATCAATCCTGATGTACTGACAGCCTCATTCCTTGCAGCCTTATAATGCCAGGACAGTGCAAATATCCCTCAAATTACCCCTTTTTGGAAAGTAGACAATCCAAGGTGTTTAGGAATTGTGAGTTTTTTGAAGTTGTAATCTTTTGTCATTTTTTTTTTGAAAATGAAGAAATTAAATAAAATGTGTTCTCTTTTCTGTTTTTACATATTGTCACAAGAGTAGTACAGCATCACCATATGACTGGCGTGGCAGTGATCAGGGACACTGACTGATGGCAGTATGTAATCTGTAATTTTTTTTTATATTTTTGAACTTTTTTTTTACTATTTTTTTTTACATACTGTGACCTGAGCTGCACCTGTCACCATAGTGACAATGTACTGCTTTAGAGAGCTGATCTGGATTTTTTTTATTTTACACTATGATTGTGTATTACAGTGAGGATCACTGTTATAAGCAATGATTTTTGTGATTGGCCACGTATATCACAGGGTACAGGTCTGCTGTGATTGTCCCTGTACCATGTGTTCACTGTGACCAAACACAGAGATTACAATAGTACACAATGAATGGCTATGAATGAAAGTTGTTGTGATCGATGATTGGTCACAGCAATTACATGGTACCAGGGCCATGTACAATGTACAATGATCTGTCTGCATGTCTCCAGGTGCACACATGAGCAGCAAGAGTAACAGGACATCAGATGACATCCACCAGCAATGTACGGAGGAGCTAGAAAGTGCCCTAATGAAGGCAGAGGCGGAATACTCCCAAAACCCCAATGCACTCTCCCGTTGGCTTCACTGCCGCAGGGAATATGAACTCCGCCTGTTAGATCTTACCAAAAAACGTATGCTCTATGTCACCCAGAAGATGTTTGAACATGGTAATAAGGCGGGTCACCTACTCGCATATCTTACCAGATCTGATTGTCCCCTTGTCTCTATCCCCAGAATATTGGTCTCGGGGAATACAATTAGCGATGTCCCTCAGGATATAGCAGAAGCCTTTCTCTCCTTTTATCGGGATCTTTACACTTCTAGAGCTGATTACTCTGAGACACAACTTGAAGAGCCAAATTACACTCCTCCGTTTGACAGACCAGGTTCGACAAGAATTAGATGAGCCACTTTCTGTAGAAGAACTTTCACTTGTGATTTCACAGATGCCCGGCTCATAGACGGTTTTCCAGTTGAATGGTATAAACAATTTCAACACCTCCTTAGCCCTATTTTACTCAAAACATACAATGAGGCCCTGAAGGAAGGGATGCTTCCCCCCTCGAAAGGATCCACTAAAATGTGACTCTTATCGACCGATATCTCTTATTAATGTGAATGTCAAAATTTTGGCTAAAGTCCTGGCTAACCGTCTAAATAAGGTGATTGCTGAGTTGGTAGGGAGCGACCAAGGCAGCTTCATACCAGGCTGATCAATCAGGATGAACATCCGTAGACTGTTCCACAACCTGACATATCCGCATGACTGTCTACCCACCCGAGTTGTTGTATCGCTTGACACCTGTAAGGCCTTTGACAGTGTGGAATGGACATATCTGTTTTGGGTCTTACAGCTATATGGCCTTGGCCCTAGGCTGATAGCCTGGAAACGGATCCTCTATGCTATGCCACTCGCCTGTATTCATATTAATTTGCAGATTACTGAAATCTTCTGGATCACCAGGGGCACCAGACAGGGCTGCCCTTTATCGCCCCTCCTATCCGCGCTGGCTATGGAGCCCCTTGCTGTCCAGATCCGTAACTCCTCAATAATTCACGGTCTACCCATCAATGGCATAGAGGAACAAATTTTTCTCTATGCGGATGATACGCTACTTTACCTAGCAGACTCCCAGGACTCACTCACTAATCTGTTAACTACTGTAAGCACTTTTGGAGACTTTTTCGGATTCCGAGTGAATTGGGACAAGTCCATTATTTTTTCCCTAGACCAAGCCCTCACTTCACAGACTCACTAGGATTCTAGACTACAAATAACCACCTCCTTTAGGTACCTGTTTGTGATACAAATGCCACTGTCCCTCTATATAACTAATAACCTAGGCCCACTACTGCTTCAATTACAGACCCAAACCAAACAATGGAGGGACTTGCCTTTGGACTTGATGGGACGGGCCAACGTCCTCAAAATGATATATCTGCCTAAGCTGTTGTATGTCCTGGTTAACTCCCTCTGTAAAATCCCCAAAACGATTTTTAACAGCATTGACTCTATATGTATCGCGTTCCTCTGGAACGGTATACCCCTTAGGGTGGCATTGAAGACGCTTCATCTCCCGTCCCACCTGGCGGGGTTAGCTTTCCCTGACTTTTATCTTTTTCTGAATTGGTCAATATTCATGAATGGCTGCATCCCGACTCAAATAATGCATGTACCACCACTGAAGGAGCGATAGTTTCCTCATTTGAAACACTACATAAAATTGTTTATCGAGGATGTACACCATCAGGATCTGGAATGACTATCTTACGTACCTCTCTATCCTTGTTAGAAACTGTGACGCTTAAACATACCTCTGACTCATGGTTAACCTCCCACTAAGCATTCCGACTAATAAATAAAATCGAATAACAATAGTGGGACTGCTAAAGCATTCCCACTAATGACAAAAGGTTAACAAAAGCAGTAAACAGATGAGAGGGAATTCATGGTATTTATATTCAAAACATTCTGTAAAATGCAATAGATTACTATTATATAATATAATAATAATTTAATATCCTGCCTGACCAAATATAAAATATATAATTCTAGGGATCAATAGACTTGGACTGTCATAAGTAGAATCCCATGCAGAGGTGACAGAGTTGGGAATCTGCTTATGAGCACAAAGAGAAGAGAAGGAACTAAGGTAATAGAATCAGGGGCCATTGATGCTAATGGTTAATAATATCACACCAAGGTAAAGGACTGTGGGATAATAAAGAGTGCTAGCTATTAACCTGTCAGGAAGGCACAGGAGAATTAGTAAACAATGTTTCCATGTTAAAGAAGGGCCCATCATCAGGATAAGATTTCCCAATGCTCAAATGAAAAAAATGTATCTGTAGAGATGAAGATTGACTGCTTTGAAAAAGCAGACTGTAGGAATGTCATTCCCAGGCTGAGGGAAGGGATAAGCCACAACATGAGTAAAAACATGCAATGGTATTGGTAATAAAATAAAAAGATTACCATATAATGCTATATATTATTTCGAAAGGGAGATTGGATGGAATGTCATATAACCAAAGAAGAAACATTTTAGCACCCTGTCACAGAAACTGTGTAGGAACGGTTTTGTTTCAGTGAAAACCTGTAGGGGATTCCATGGGGGGGGGGAAATAATATAAGGCACTACTAGGGGAACTATAATTTCCTGTGCCATGCTAAGAGGTACACATTTTCTTAATATTGGAAACACATTTAGAAAGTAAATACATTCAGACATGCACAGATTTAGGAGACTGCCATATCAGGACAAACAGCTGTACCACACTGCTCAAATAGATACCTTAGGGCAGAGTCCAAGTGAAAATCAGTAAAAACTCTTAAAGGAGTTCTATGGTCAAGGCGCATACTTTGATTCTATAACAACAGCATTGTAATTGAAAAACAAATGATAGTTATACTGTACCTATTTGACAATCCAATATAGGCTTACTTGAAAAACCTACTTTCATGTTGTAAGTGCTGCCTGCCTGCTCTTTCCACATCTTCCTGTATTCCCTGCATACTTTGCAGTTTCTCTTCTACTGTTTACTTTTAATTTCCAAGGACTACATATCCCATGGTACCTTTTTGCCTGCAAGCAGTGATACCTGTACTGACTCCGCCTCTTGAAACTCCTCCTCTCAGCACCTCTGTAGTACAGAGAGCAGACCCTGTGAATTCTGTGACACGGCAGTCCCTTCTAACAGGGCATAGTGAATATGTGTTACACAATTCAAGGAAGTTGTCATGAAGATCCTGCCAATAATCAGCGATCCAGACGCAGGGGGACATGGCCGCGGGTTCCACTGCGCATGCGCGCGTGTTCACGGGTGCTGTCACGCACGGGCACGCGCGCTCGCACTCCCGCTAGTGCCAGGCGGGCTATTTAAACCGGCCTGTCACACTCCATCCCCGCTGTCTGCTCTACAGCGTTCTGTGAGTGTTACCTGATCTGATCTGTGTTTCCTGTTATCTGACCCGGCTTCCTGTTTGACGATCCTGCTATCTGCCTGCACCAGACCCTCTTGGCTTGCCTGACCATCCCTCTGCATTACCCCTGGTACCTCTGCTGTCCGAACGTTACTGACCACCGGCTTGTTGACCCTCCGCTGTGTTCATCAGCTTCCAGTCTGCTATTACCTGCTGTTGTTCCTGGTTCCAGTCCAGCTTCCAGTTTGCTATTACCTGCTGTTGTTCCTGGTTCCAGTCCAGCGTTCCAGGCTACCTTCTGCTGGTTCCAGCCCAGCGTTCCAGGCTACCTTCTGCTGTGTTCCAGCCCAGCGTTCCAGGCTATCTTCTGCTGTGTTCCAGTCCAGCGTTCCAGTCTATTACCTGCTGTTGTTCCTGGTTCCAGTCCAGCGTTCCAGGCTACCTTCTGCTGTATTCCAGCCCAGCGTTCCAGGCTATCTTCTGCTGTGTTCCAGTCCAGCGTTCCAGTCTATTACCTGCTGTTGTTCCTGGTTCCAGTCCAGTGTTCCAGGCTATCTTCTGCTGTTGTTCCAGTCCAGCTTCCAGTCTGCTATTACCTGCTGTTGTTCCTGGTTCCAGTCCTGCATTCCAGTCTCTGTCCTCAGTCTACTCCTCAGACTACTGACTCGAGAGGGTGCCACCACTACTGGACTTTCAGCAACTGTTGATCCTGCCAGGCACCCATACCACTCTTCACTCCTGGCCCCCTGTCTCCATTCCAGGGGAATGGGAGTGGGAGCTGTAAGGGAGGTCTTTTCCTGCACTTCAGGCTCACAACCTACCAGGTACGTGACAGTAGCAGACAGCCATGTCTGAGCCTGAGCAGGGAACGTCTCCCATGGAGGAACTTTGTGCACACCTGGCAGGATTGACTGAAGCAGTCAAGAATCTGCAGCAAGGATACACCAGGCTGGAGGAACGAGTGTTAACTTTGTCTAATCCCATTGGGGCTCAGGGAGTCCCTTCCGCTTCTGCTCCTTCAGTCGGGCCTTCCTCAACAGTGGTGATGCTCCCTCCAGAACCCAAGGTCCCGACGCCTGAACGTTTCTCCGGAAATCGCCTCAAATTCAGGGCTTTCCGCAACTCCTGTGAACTGTTCATTGCTCTTCAGCCACGTACCTTTTCCCTTGAGGCTACTAAGGTGGGCTACGTAATCTCTCTGCTTTCTGGTGACCCCCAAACCTGGGCCCACCGCCTCTTGGAGCAAAAGGACGTATCCTTGACTAATCTTTCCGCCTTCTTTGACGCAGTAGGTCAGCTGTATGATGACCCCCAGCTGTCCGTGACTGCAGAAGCAGCTTTGCACACCCTGCAGCAGGGTCGCAGGGCTGCAGAAGACTATGTGGCGGAATTCAGAAAGTGGAGTGTAGACACGAATTGGAATGATGCGGCTCTCCGCTATCAGTTTCGAATGGGACTTTCTGACTCTCTGAAAGATGAATTAGCCAGGGTGGGTACCCCACAGACTTTGAACGCATTGATCGATCTAACCATCCAGATCGATCGACGTCTAAGAGAACGAAGGACTGAGAGAGCGATGGGAACCTCTCGCCCAACTTGGGTTACCCCTAAAGTTCCCCATCATACATCACCAGCACCACCAATGTCTACATTTAACCCACCTGAGCCAATGCAATTAGGGGTTCTGCGGCCTTCTCTTACTCAGGAGGAACGACAACGTCGTCGAGAGAATAATCTGTGCCTGTATTGTGGGGAACCTGGGCACTATGTCAGGAACTGTCCCCTTAAACTTCGTAAGTGCCTATCTCTGTCCTCTGACTATGTTGCACCTCTGGTTAAGAACACTACTCACCTTGCTCTCTCTCTCCTGTTACAGCTTCCAGGAGAGACCCTGCAAATAGCCGCCATTATTGACTCTGGAGCTTGCAGTTGTTTCGTGGACTCTCTTTTTGCTACCCAACACCGGATACCTCTGTTGCCTAAGACCCATGGACTTTCCATTCATCTAGCTGATGGAACAGCCATTAAGTCAGGGCCTGTTACCCAAGAGACTGTTCCAATACCCGTTTCCATCTCCAATTCTCATCAAGAACTGTTACGCCTAGATATCATCGCTTCACCTATGTTCCCCATAATCCTCGGCATGCCATGGTTACAGGCCCACAATCCTGACATTAATTGGATCACAGGTGAGGTTACCTTTTCCTCCTCATATTGCCAACAGTCTTGTAGACTTCAGGACACTCAGAAGAATCCTACCTTGCTCTGTTTAAACACAGATCCTAGTCTGCACCTTTCCATCCCTTCTGCATATCATGATTTCTTAGATGTATTCAGCAAGCAGGGGGCAGAGGTCTTACCCCCTCACCGGGCCTATGACTGTCCTATCAAATTACTCCCCGGTGCCGAGATACCTTTTGGAAGAATATTTCCTTTAACGGAAGTGGAACAAGGGGCTTTAAAAGAATATATCGATGAGAATCTAAAGAAAGGCTTCATTCGTCCATCCACGTCTCCAGCAGGTGCAGGTATCTTCTTCGTACAAAAGAAAGACAAGACCCTCAGACCATGTGTAGATTACCGTGAGCTGAACAAAATCACTGTAAAGAACCGTTACCCTCTTCCTCTGGTACCAGAGCTGTTCCAAAGACTTGGGACAGCTACCATATTCACTAAGCTTGACCTCCGCGGAGCCTACAATTTGGTTCGTATTAGGGACGGAGACGAATGGAAGACCGCCTTTCGTACCCGTTATGGACATTATGAATACCTTGTGATGCCGTTTGGGCTGTGCAATGCTCCTGCTACATTCCAGTACTTCATCAATGATGTCTTACGAGACTTTCTAGATCTGTTTGTTATCGTCTATCTAGACGACATACTAATTTTTTCTTGTTCCCTTGAATCCCATCGCAGGCACGTCAGAAGTGTATTGGCCCGGCTTCGACAACACGGTCTATATGCAAAAGCTGAGAAATGTGAATTTGAACAGGAAAGTATTCCATTTTTGGGGTTAATCATTTCCAGCAAGGGCATTAAGATGGACCCCCAAAAGGTCACTGCAGTACTAGACTGGCCAGTCCCAACAGATAAGAAGGGGATCCAGCGATTCGTTGGATTCGCTAATTTCTACCGCAAATTTATTAAGGGGTTTTCAGCCATCATCACACCCATCACACAGCTAACTAAACAGGGTACACGTTTCCACTGGTCTGCTGAGGCTCAAAAGGCTTTCGAGACTCTCAAGGGCCTTTTTACCTCTGCTTCCGTGCTAAAACATCCAGATTCCTCTCTGCCATTTGTACTAGAGGTGGACGCATCCGAAATTGCGGTAGGGGCAGTGTTGTCCCAAAGACAGGGAACTAAGGCCCTGTTATATCCTGTGGCCTTCTTCTCTCGTAAATTGTCCACGGCAGAGAGAAATTATGATGTAGGTGACAGAGAATTATTGGCTATCAAATCCACGTTGGAGGAGTGGCGCTATCTGCTAGAGGGTGCCGCTCATCCAGTCTTAATTTTTACAGATCATAAGAACCTGGAGTATTTGAGGTCTGCAAAAAGGTTGAAGCCACGCCAAGCCAGGTGGGCCCTCTTTTTCTCCAGGTTCTCTTTTCATGTCACTTATCGCCCTGGTTCCAAGAATACCAAGCCTGATGCCCTATCCAGGATGTTTCAAAAGCCCCAAGAGGTTTCCCCTCCGGACACCATTCTGTCCCCGGGGAATTTTCTTTTGCTTCAGGGAGATGTGCTTTCCCGGATTAAGCAGGCTTCCGCAGAATTGGGGTCTTCCATTAGGCCAGAACTCCAAGTTAAGGATGGGTTATTATGGCACGAGAATAGGATTTTTATACCTGAAGAACTACGAGTTTCAGTACTAGAACTCTGTCATGACCATGCTTTTGCTGGGCATTTTGGAGTGGCTAAAACTACTGATCTGGTACAGCGTACCTTTTGGTGGCCTCAGTTACGTGATGATTGTAAGAGATTTGTTGAATCCTGTACCACTGTATCAGAAGGGGACAGGACCAAGGCATGGGGTTTCTAAAGCCATTACCTGTCCCAGATAGGCCTTGGAAGATGCTTTCTATAGATTTTAGATTTTATTGTGGAATTACCTCCGGCTGGGGGTTTCACCTCAATTTTTGTCATGGTAGACCGGTTGTCGAAGATGGCCCACTTTGTCCCAATGAAGGGCACTCCCTCAGCTACAGAAACGGCACAGGCATTCATTAGAGAAGTCATCAGGCTCCATGGGGTACCAGTTAATATCGTTTCAGATTGGGGGGTACAGTTTACCTCCCGATTCTGGAGGTCTCTATGCAAAACATTGAAGATTGAACTCTCATTTTCATCTGCTTACCACCCCCAGACTAATGGGCAAACAGAGAGAAAAAACCAGACTCTTGAACAATATTTACGCTGTTTTTCTTCATTTGCCCAGGATGATTGGATTTCTGTTCTTCCATTGGCTGAGTTTGCCTACAACAACTCTATTCATTCCGCTATCAAACAAACCCCATTTTTTGCAAATTATGGTTACCACCCTACTTTTCTGCCTAATTCTCTTCCAGAGTGCACAGTACCCGCAGTTCAGGAGAGGTTGGACTTCTTCACTTCCAACAATCAAGTTTTGCAGGAGACCATGACCAGGACCCAGGAGTATAATAAAGCAACTTTTGATAAGAAGAGACGAGGTGAGCTGTTACTTACACCCGGGGACCAGGTATGGTTATCTACAGTAAATCTCAGGATGGCTTGCCCATCAAAGAAATTGGGTCCCAAGTTTCTTGGCCCATTTCCTGTTAAGCGAAGGATTAATGAGGTGGCATACGAACTTGAACTTCCGGATTCATTAAAAGTGCATCCAGTATTTCATGTGTCTCTACTCAAACCCTCTGTTTCTAACCCATTTCCAGGCCGAAGTACGGATCCTCCTGATCCAATTTTGGTGGATGGGGAGGAAGAATTCGAGGTGGAGGCTATCATGGACCATAGGAGAAGAGGCAACCAAAATCAATTTTTGATAAAATGGAGGGGGTTCGGCCCAGAAGAAAATTCTTGGGAACCTGAGGACAATATTCATGCTGAAAATCTTTTACAATCTTTTAAAAGAGCCCATCCGGAGAAATTCCTTCAAAGGGGCATCCAGAGGCTGCCCCTTGGGGGGGGGGCAATGTCATGAAGATCCTGCCAATAATCAGCGATCCAGACGCAGGGGGACACGGCCGCGGGTTCCACTGCGCAAGCGCGCGCGTTCACGGGTGCTGTCACGCACGGGCACGCGCGCACTCCCGCTAGTGCCAGGCGGGCTATTTAAACCGGCCTGTCACACTCCATCCCCGCTGTCTGCTCTACAGCATTCTGTGAGTGTTACCTGATCTGATCTGTGTTTCCTGTTATCTGACCCGGCTTCCTGTTTGACGATCCTGCTATCTGCCTGCACCAGACCCTCTTGGCTTGCCTGACCATCCCTCTGCATTACCCCTGGTACCTCTGCTGTCCGAACGTTACTGACCACCGGCTTGTTGACCCTCCGCTGTGTTCATCAGCTTCCAGTCTGCTATTACCTGCTGTTGTTCCTGGTTCCAGTCCAGCTTCCAGTTTGCTATTACCTGCTGTTGTTCCTGGTTCCAGTCCAGCGTTCCAGGCTACCTTCTGCTGGTTCCAGCCCAGCGTTCCAGGCTACCTTCTGCTGTGTTCCAGCCCTGCGTTCCAGGCTATCTTCTGCTGTGTTCCAGTCCAGCGTTCCAGTCTATTACCTGCTGTTGTTCCTGGTTCCAGTCCAGCGTTCCAGGCTACCTTCTGCTGTATTCCAGCCCAGCGTTCCAGGCTATCTTCTGCTGTGTTCCAGTCCAGCTTCCAGTCTATTACCTGCTGTTGTTCCTGGTTCCAGTCCAGTGTTCCAGGCTATCTTCTGCTGTTGTTCCAGTCCAGCTTCCAGTCTGCTATTACCTGCTGTTGTTCCTGGTTCCAGTCCTGCATTCCAGTCTCTGTCCTCAGTCTACTCCTCAGACTACTGACTCCAGAGGGTGCCACCACTACTGGACTTTCAGCAACTGTTGATCCTGCCAGGCACCCATACCACTCTTCACTCCTGGCCCCCTGTCTCCATTCCAGGGGAACGGGA
This sequence comes from Lithobates clamitans, assembly GCA_037952925.1. Classification (NCBI taxonomy): domain Eukaryota; kingdom Metazoa; phylum Chordata; class Amphibia; order Anura; family Ranidae; genus Lithobates; species Lithobates clamitans. Next base: position 386,500 of record JBBGZY010001336.1, on the reverse strand, counting down.
GTGGGAGCTGTAAGGGAGGTCTTTTCCTGCACTTCAGGCTCACAACCTACCAGGTACGTGACAGAAGTAAATGTGTACAAACTTCAAGATCATCCAAATTAAGTTTACTAGGAGTAGGTTAGAATAAGTGAAATACAATGCGGAAAGGAATATATATGATTTTAAATTTTGGCCATAGATACTCTTTAAGGGCTTCATCATTTCAGGTATATGGAGCCAAAGAGCTCAATCAGTGGACATTAGGGCCATACAAGATGGTTTCATTTATAAGAAATCATCTACTGAGACATAGATGTACAAACAAGTGACTGCCATATCAGGACAAACAGCTGTACCACACTGCTCAAATAGATACCTTAGGGCAGAGTCCAAGTGAAAGTCAGTAAAAACTCTTAAAGGAGTTCTATGGTCAAGGCACATACTTTGATTCTATAACAACAGCATTGTAATTGAAAAACAAATGATAGTTATACGGTACGTATTTGACAATCCAATATAGGCTTACTTGGAAAACCTACTTTCATGTTGTAAGTGCTGCCTGCCTGCTCTTTCCACATCTTCCTGTATTCCCTGCATACTTTGCAGTATCTCTTCTACTGTTTACTTTTAATTTCCAAGGACTACATATCCCATGGTACCTTTTTGCCTGCAAGCAGTGATACCTGTACTGACTCCGCCTCTTGAAACTCCTCCTCTCAGCACCTCTGTAGTACAGAGAGCAGACCCTGTGAATTCTGTGACACGGCAGTCCCCTCTAACAGGGCATAGTGAATATGTGTTACACAATTCAAGGAAGTAAATGTGTACAAACTTCAAGATCATCCAAATTAAGTTTACTAGGAGTAGGTTAGAATAAGTGAAATACAATGCGGAAAGGAATATATATGATTTTAAATTTTGGCGATAGATACTCTTTAAGGGCTTCATCATTCCAGGTATATGGAGCCAAAGAGCTCAATCAGTGGACATTAGGGCCATACAAGATGGTTTCATTTATAAGAAATCATCTACTGAGACATAGATGTACAAACAAGTGACTACCATAATAGGACAAACAGCTGTACCACACTGCTCAGATACCTTAGGACAGAGTCCAAGTGAAAATCAGTGAAAACCTTAAAGGTAAGAACATCACCAACCTTTTTGGTGTATGTTTTGTTAATGCAGATGACTATAATAGGAACCATCAGGCACACTACGGGGCAAAGGTAAAGTAGTGGGTTTGGATGTAGTGCCTAGCAAGGTGTGCTTGAAACCCTCTCAAGTAGATTTTTGCATTAGCTGTGCACAACCAGCAACAATTCTGAAGTGGAAATCAATGTTCTTGTGACTATGAGGGCTGAGACTCACTTTTCAGAACTTTAAGGGTTCAGAAGAAGCCACCATATGCATAGTAATAGGGGCCACAGGATCTTTGTTGCAGGCGTTGGTTTCTTTTACAGAGGTAAGAAATCGCTGTGCATTCTCAGTGTTTCTAGGTAACTACATGTTGCACTGTAAGGTAGAGAGCAACTGTGCAGAAAGGAGGCAATGGCTATCAAGGTCACAAACGCAAGAAAGTCAAACCAGGCTGGGGGCCTGAAAATTCCAAAAGTACTGGTGAAGTGGGAGCCTTAACAGGACAGCACTTTTTTCAGGCTAAGAACACAGAGCATGCATGCGTCATGCTCTACCTAGGGGATGACATCAGCATTCAGTTCCCTCAGACTTCACAATGTCAAGGAGAAAATGGCAAGAAAATATACAAAATTTGCAACTGCATCAACCGTGAAGTAATTCAAATTCTATCCGTTAGCTCAGGTTTACTTACTAAGTGAATTCTTAGAGACTAGGCATACCAGAGGTTGTGCCACTCTAAACATCTGGAGAAAATGCTTGTAAACTATCATAGATAGGCCATGTGCCCAAAGACATATTCCAGAAGCATAGAGGGGTCTGCAAATAGTTGTGGGGAAAAAAAACAACATGGTTCAGGCCAAAAAGTTTACGAAAAGACTTAGTCACGGCGTGAGTTACACCGCCACTCTAGAACTGGCATGTGTCCTACAGCTGACTAACACAGTTCATGCTATGATAGAAAGCTAAAGGAGGAAAGGTTACAGACAATAATTACCCCCACAACCCCAGTTCATTGGAGTGTGAGAAGAGATTCCACAGTTAAACTGAGGAAAAAGGTCATATTGTTTTAGGCTGTAGGGTTGTTTCATAACAATAGTATTTAGAAACTGGGACACACAAGCAGTTGATTCACTGCTCTAGGCTTGGACCCCACAGGGGGTTATTTACGAAAGGCCAATCCACTTTGCACCACAAGTGCACTGCAAGTGCACTTGGAAGTGCAGTCGCTTTAAATCTGAAATGAGGGGAAGCTCTGCTGATTTTATCATCCAATCATGTGCAAGCTAAAATGCTGTTTTATATTTTCCTTGCATGTCACCCTCGGATTTACAGCGACTACACTTCCAAGTGCACTTGTAGTGCAGTTGTAGTGCAAAGTGGATTTTCCTTTTGTAAATAATCCCCTATGTGCTGTGACTAACTGACAAAGAACTGAAGGTCAGAGAAGTGCCACAATGTAGAACTCATTAGCTAAAGATGACATACAGGTATAACCTTACTAGGACCATATTAATTCCTTGTCTCTCAATGGACAATAAAAAATAATATTTGTAGCTTACAGCTAATCAGCATCAATTTGCCCAATATAACAATATAATATGCAAAGTATAACTAAAGGCAAAACTTTTGTTTTTAGTTTTGGACAGAATGGAAAGGTACAGCTGTTTCTATTGCGTGAAAAGTGAAAGTGAAAAAACCCATATTTTGGGTTGTCTCCAGAACAGTAAAAGATGGAAAATGCTCCAATGGGGACACTAGTTCTGATGACCCTGGTGGCAACCAAGGATGCCCTAACTTTGGGGGATTTCCTCTCATTTCCTGTTTTGACTATGGGACATGAAGTGAAGGCAAATCTCCCAATTGGGACATACTGTAGATAGTAAAAAACCTGACAGACGTTAGTTATAAACCTCCCTAACTCCATACAAAATGAAACAAATAGTCTTGCCGCAGGATCTACTTTAACCAAAACATTTTTCTTTTTTCTTTAACAAAACATACCAGAACATTCCTCCATCAAAACACACCACCAACATGCACTCTGCAGGATTATGTTTGGAGCCTTTGAGAAGATACCCCACCATCAATCAAAATGCTTTAGCTAGTAGGACAGCTATCATCACAATATGCCATATCTTTGTATCTCAAAAGAGGACTCTGTAAGAAAATGCTTACAGAAAACCACATGAAGTAGAGTGTGGCCTCAAAAAATACTATGTTGCTAGAAGTATCTACAATCACATACTGTAAATGTGTTCTCTAAAGTAATACATTTATTTATTTATCCATTTCATATCCCAAATACCATATTTAGATCAAGGATATGTGGAAGGTTCTAGAAAACCAGGATATCAATGGGCATTTTAAGTAATAGGTGGTGGTCTGTTGTAATACTCCTTACCCCGTAACCAACATGCAGGAGCCACAGTGCTCATATGGTATAGCTGTGTGTAAAGTTACTTTTTTTTTTTGTACACAGGTTCGTTATACATTTACCATGCATAACCATCATTTATGAATGTTGTGAATGTTTGCCATAGCCACTAATTTAAAGGGCATACATGACAATTCTGTTCAAATAACAGTACAGCTAACAACATTCACATATAAAGTATACTGCCTCACTTCAGTACGATTTAAAGCTGAATTATAGGCAATATTAAAGTGGAGTTCCACTCCTAAAATTATTTTATCATTTTTCATCTGCATTAAAAACAATAAATAACATTTGGAAAAAAAAAAAAATTTTAATCACCTCTTAATGCCTGTTGCTAGGGGGTCCCTCGTAATCTGCCTCCTTACTCACCTCGGCTCCTTACGTCACTTCCCTCGGCGCCGGAAGGAAGATCACCTCTCTCCTCTCCCTCTAGGCAATCATCTGGGACACGTCACAGGTCCCAGGTGATTGCGGCCAGTCACGGCGCGCCACAGCCACAGCCACAGCCAGGCGCCCACAGTTACAATGCCAGCGCCACCAAGCGGAGGGGTTGACATGCGGGGCTTCGCTCCCCCGCATCGCATTGACTTTTAATTTTTTTTTAAGCGAAACTCCGCTTTAAATTCACAAATTATTGCAACTCTGTTTTCAAAAATACAATTTTTTAAGTAAGCAGTGTATCTACATTTGGTATCAGCCTCAGTGCTCATGTGCCAACAAGGGACATGTTGATAGAAGGAAATAGCATGACAGAGAGATGTACTTATTGTTGTGCAGCGTCTCCTTCACTGTTCAGGCCAGGTTCACACATTTGCAAATCGAATGCTGGTTTCCCGCATCCAATTCGCATGACAGGAGAGTGTGACCGGCTCTCAATGGAGCTGGCTCACACACTTGAGGGGTGGCTGTGGTTCGCACTTTAAAATGGTCCTGTGCGTCTTTGGTTCCGATTCAGGTGCAAATTCAGGCAAATATTCGGACAGGATTCCCACCTAAATCGGTGTACAGGAACGCACTAGACCCCACACTGTGCACCGCAGCCAAAGCATATGTGAACCCGTCCTCAGTCACATACAGGGGAAGAGACAAGACCCTTATGTACTACCTTAAGTGGAATTCCAGCATAGGCTTATCTCCTGTATTGATATTGCTTAGTCTGATGTCTCTGTGAGCTTCTCACAATGTGAAATAAAGTCTGCAGTAAGTCAGATACAACCCCCCTAATTTCTGGGCTGGAGGAAATCCAGCATCATCTAGCCCTTTCCTCATCAGCCTTACAGTCCCTTGCCTGCCCCTTTCATTCACTGGATTTCAGTTCTTTCAATTATTAAAGTAATTGTAAAGTCTCCTTTTAAAAAACAAAAAACATAATTACAAACATGTTATACTTACCTCCTCTGTGCAGTGGATTTGCACAGAGCAGAATGATCCTCCTCTTCTTGGGTCCCTCTTCACTGCACCTGGCACCTCCCTCCTGTTGAGTGCCCCCACAGCAAGCAGCTTGCATAGGGGCACCCGAGCTGAGCTGCAGCTCCATGTGTCCATTCAGACACAGAGCTGTGGTTTAGCCCTGCCCCCTCCCTCTCATGATTGGCTAACTGACTGTTGGCAATGGTGCCGCTGCTGTGTCTCAGGAGGGATGGCCAAGGGACTCGTGGACATCCTTGGATAGAGATGGGGCTCCGGTAAGTATTAGAGGGAGACTCTGCTGCACACAGGAGGCTTTTTATCTTAATGCATAGAATGCATTAGGATAAAAAAAAAACCTTCTGCCTTTACAACCCCTTTAAGGCTCAGAAACACATGTAAGAGTTACATAGGATAGTCTACATGCAAATGCAGCCTGCCCAGGTGCGCCCACTCTCCCAGACTAACCACTACCCTCTAAGGCATTTTTCATTTGCATAACACCTCTCAAGAGCCAGCCCACTGATTGCATCAGGGCTGAGGGTTCTTGAGAAGATTACCAAGGCAGGGTGCTGTGATTATTTCAGGAAGTTATGTACAGCACCTTGCTGGCCCTTCTCACCAGCCATGATATGCCTGCATTACATTGATAAGCACAGACACCCAGTGATAACATCACTTGATCTAAAATAAGGCATGTAACAAAAAGGAAAGGTTTTATTTAAAAAATTCCATTAGTATCTTGATCAGGGAAAAAAAGAAGTAACCAGGGAAGCAAAATATAAGCAGAAAAAATATCAAGGGGTCCCTGCTTAATCTATTTTTTTTTCTGTATTTATGACAACATATGAATAGCTCACCACTAGTTTTATGTTATTATATTAAGAGTGGGGTTTTTATCCTGTGTGTCTATTTTTGTTTTCACATTTCAGACAAAAGCTAACTATTTGATTTCAGTTAATGAAAAATAAAATATTCTTAAAGTGGAAATTTACAAAAACTGAAAGGCACATGAGATCCGAAGCACTCAAGCCAACTAACTGGGACATTGGATTGGTCTTAGACTGGAGCAGGTTAAATGTTTTGTACATGTTAGCTGAATCTGTTGTTCTTCAGTGTCTACGAGCTAAGATTAACCAATGTTCATGGGTATGAGCTTGTACAGCAATGCCTTAATGTGGGGTCCCACACTGCTTCCTGGCTCAATAAATCCAACAAGCGAGTGGAGCAGCATTGACACTTGTTCACTAAATCTTGTTGGATTTATACAGCTAGGGAAGGGTGTGCAGCCTCACATTATGGCACTGCAGAGAGGAGGAAGTGATCCACTTTGAAAGTTTGGCCATTACCTGAGGCTGGAGCAAGTGGCTTCAGGGAGGACTTTGGAGCAGTGTATTTGGGTACTAGTTGCATGGTGGCATTTTGTGATTGCTCTAAAGTACTAGTGTTAGTATTTCATTTTTATAACAGGTTCACTCTAAATGTACAAAGTTAAAGTAACATTAAACTCTTGTTAAAAAATATATTCTATACAAGTATTTATTATTAAGTACCTTCTATTGCTCTCAGCCTCCTCTAAATCCCTGTTAGAGGGTGACTAGGTTCATTCTCCGCGGTTCCATTGTATGTATGAACATCTCTCTTTCTCACTCCTGAGAATGACTAAGGATATTGAATTATAGGATTTGAAGTGTGCATCGTTCCAAACAAATGGAAGTGAGAGGTAAAAGGATCAGTTCAGGAGCTCAAGGGGGATGTTAGAAGAGGCAGAAAACATAGTAGTGAAATATTTAATGAATAATTGATTACAGGGTCCTTAAGTAGTGGATGTGTATGGAATATTTTTGGAAAATATGGATATTGTTTAGTGTCACTTTTATAGCATGCAACATCTAAGATGAGTTCAGGGGATGCTGTTTTTCGAGCACTGACAGATGCTGCCAGAGTAGACAAAAATGACTTCTGCCTGAGACTCAAAGACAGCCTACGGAGAGGCTGCTGAGAGCGAAGACCTTCTAGATGAAAGAAAACATGATCACTACAAGTAATATGTACTGAGGAAAGGGTACTAGAATCACTTGCTGATAAGAGACTGCAAAAATCAATGCAACCAAGATTGATAAAGATAACACAAAATTTCTATGTCATTTTGCTTTAACCCCTGACTAGTTCTTACTATATCTCAATTTTTAGGGCAGAATTTAGCTATACCCAAGTAAAATGAAGTTATGTGATCCTACCAGATAAGCCACTATAAAAACTATTTTTCTAAAAACCCAACAAAAGACATTCTCAGAAAGAAAAGAAAATTCCTATATGCAGCTATGGATATTATAGGGGTTTCTTTCATGTGTGATCATTTTTAAGTAGCTAGTTTGATAGTTATTTCTGATTGCTTTCATGTCTCCACAATTTGAAGACAAATAGCTAAACTGAGAGAGTCACATCATATCGAGGTTCTAGACTTTAGCTTTCCCACAGGCTTCAGAAATTCTCTCAATTTCATGCTTGTCTGCACAGCTTTATTTACACTGAAACTCCTTTGCCATCAGCTTCACAGCACAAACTAGAGATGATTTGTTGAATATCTATGCCATTTTTTAACAAGAATAAAGGTTAAAAAAAAAAAAAAGTTTTGTGAATTGAGTTAATAAAATTTTAAATATGCTCATGGCAGATACAGTGAATTCTTAATTTTGTTAAATATTTTCTAGCCTTTTAGCTAGATTCATTAATGTAAAAAACACAGTATGAAATAAATATGCAAATTAGGAAAAAAAGATTTAAAAATATATTTTATTTATGTAATAGACACATAAACCCTTATGTGTCTGTGCCTCCCCCCGACCCTAAACACTTACCTGACACCACTCTCAATCCAGCACCGTCCCTGCCAGCAGACCCATTCTCCTCTCTTCCTGCATTCTTGAGCTTTACTTTGCTGTCAGTCAAATCCTTTGAGGAGGGAGCGGGGATGGGGCTGAGCAGTGCTGTGTGTGTCTATTGGTGCAAACAGGCCAGCTCAGGATCGAGGACACAGGAGTGCCCCCATAGTAAGTGGATGCTATGGGGGCACTGGGAGAAGGGGAGGAGCTAAGATCACTTATTATTTATTTATTTATTTTTTTAAAGCTTTACAATCACTTTAAAGTGATTGCAAGGCTTTGTTTTGTTTTTTGTTTTTTAAATAACAAACATGTCATACTTACCTCCACTGTGCAGTTCATTTTGCACAGAGTGGCCCCGATCCTTGACGTCTGGGGTCCCTCGGCGGTGCTGGTAGCTCCTCACTTTTCTAAATGTATGTTTAAACAAATATAAAAAGTGTGCTATAGAGATACAATCTAGTTTTTCAGCAACTTACATTTAACATCAAAAAGTAGTTCAACCAAGAATGTTTCTAGCTGGATGGATAATATACTAGAGATTATTGATGATCAAATCAGTTTAATTACATTTTCTGAATATTGGAATGCAGATTATTAAAGAAAGAAACAACAAAGCATTTGTAATTCATGAATAGTGTAGTATACAGTGGCAGACCTGTAAATTTTGCATTCATGGTTTTGCTCATTACTAGGAAGAATTAGTGATCTAGCATACTAGGAGATGGCGACAGAATAGTATGGAGGTAATAGCTAAAGCCCCTGCAGACTACACTGGTGAAATATTGCAAAATGCCAGGCAGGAGCTGTATTTGGCTAATCAATTATGAGGTAACAATTGCATGTACAATTTGTTTACTACTGTTATAAGTGGTGGCCCGTCCATAAGGGGCACAGGGGCACCGCCCCCCTAATCCATGTGTCCGGCCCCTAATCTACATGCAAGCCGCCGGATACATGTAGCCAGGTTTTTTTTTTTTCAGAAGCACGTAATTAGAGCCAGAGGCTTTATTTGGCCTCAAAAAAGGGTGGGCTCGGGGTGCAGAGTACTGCGCCCTGAGCCCACCCAGTTGTGTGACAATAGCAAATTAATATTCACTATTGTCTTCCTGATCCTCCTCCCAGCCAATCAGGAAGCAGGTGCTGAGACCCGATTGGCCCGAGAGGAGAAGCGATCATATTGGCTGCTGAGGAGGGGGAGGAGAAGACGCAGGGTAAGCTGCTGTGATGCTGAGGAGGAGGAGACGCAGGGTGAAGCCGACGAGGAGGAAGCGTTGCCCGTGACCTAGATGGAGTAAGTCCGGGGCTGGTGGACTGATGATTAAGCCATGGTGCAATCGACCGACCGGGGGGGTGGTGGACGGTTTTGCCACCCCCCAAAAAAAATGGAGCACCAGCCACCACTGGTTATAATGCTTAGCTAGACCATTTCTGTTTCTTCATGTGCTCTCAGTCAGTGTTAGTTCTTAGGAGAGACAAGGTTTAGGTCATTGTCTTCTTACACTTCAAATACTAGTAAAAAAATCCTCTAAACTGCACTTATGTGAAGTAAAATTGAGTTGGGCTGAACTTCTATGTCTTATTGAAGAGTTAAGCTACACGTGAATGTTGCCAAGTCTGCAGGTGAACATAGTCTGGAAAGACTGGGTCTATGGAGTTATGTCAAAGCATAAAGCTGCATTTGATACAGAACATGTTTTGGAATGGCATGAATGTATTAAAAGTCATTGCTTACAAAATAATCTCATAAAATTGTAAGTATAGCTCGGTATGTCTTGTTTGTTTCAATACAATAAACCACAAAGTACATTTGCTTTTACATTTTGCCTTTTATATTTATATTTTTCACAAGCTTTCCTCTGAAGCAGCGCACAAAGCTTGACTAGATTGTCTTTTCTTTTCATAAACCTACATCTTGGAGCAAGAACAAGGAGCTAGTTACAGCGTTCAGGCTTAATTGCAAGGTTGAATAAACTCCCTGGTGATTACAGATTACTGTCACCAATTCATGGTAACAATTTAATGTTCTTTTTTTCTGGAAAATAAATTATTTCCATTCTAACTAGCACAATAGTAAAGATCAATTCACCAGCAGGCTAATATGCACAGTCAAAGCATTAAGCAGCAGGTTTTTGCATTATGAGCAGCAAGAATCAATTATATGTTCAAAAAAATTGAGTTTTTTATTGTTTCTCTTCATAAAAGTTCTTTGGTTGCAAACATTATATCTCTTAAGAGATCTGGTTAAATCACCCCACCTGGTATCATGACAATTTATTACATAACAAATATATAATGTATACTTTGTGCTGTCACAGCAGTGCCATATAATCTAGATAGAAAGCCAGACTTTAATTGTCCACATTTATTGCGGGGAACAAAAATAGAATTTTCATTCTATGAAGCTGTCAATTAATATTTTATCTTAATATTTTAGTACAATAAAAAGTAAATCCGCATTTTGTGAGATTTCTATGCATTCAATATCTGCAGTCTAGGAAACAAATTATTAACAATGTTCGATGTAGCTTTGAAACCATGAGGCCTATCAATGAGATCTTCTCAAAACCAGCAGGTATAACAAAATACATTAACATGCCAGTATATTACTTTGAGTTTCACCATTTATAATTTTAGTGATCAAGTAATTAAATTACGCTGTTTGCAATTTGGCTATAGTACTGTATATTCAATCAACTCTATCCTGTATATGTGACAACACATAATAACAACAATATTTTTGAAGGTTTAACTAGAACAAATTTTTGAAAACAAATAAAAAAAAGACTATTCATAGGAATCAGATTCAGGGTAGTATTATATACAGAAAATGGAATTCTAAAGTGATTGTTTTTTCTTTTTCTATAAAATTAACAAACATGTTATAGTTACCTGTCCTGTGCAGTGGTTTTGCACAGAGCAGCCCAGATCCTTCTCTTCTCGGGTTCCTCTTTGGTGCTCCTGGCCCCTCCCTCCTGTTGAGTGCCCCCTCCCCCACAGCAAGCAGCTTGCTATGAGGGCACCCAAGCTGAGCTGCAGCTGTATGTGTCCATTCAAAAACAGAGCTGCGATTTGGCACCGCTCCCTCTCTCTCCTGATTGACTAACTGACTTTGATTGACAGCAGTGGGAGCCAATGGCGCCACTGCTGTGTCTCAGCCAATCAAGAGGGAGAGTCCAGGACGGCTGAGACACTCGTGGACATCGTTGGACAGAGATGGGGCTCAGGTAAGTATTAGGGGGCTGAGGGGGGCTGCTGCACATAGAAGGCTTTGTATCTTAATGCATAGAATGCATTAACTACTTCTGGACCAAGCCTATTTGTGACACGTTGTTTACAAATTAAAATCAGTGTTTTTTGCTAGAAAATTACTTAGTACCCCAAACATTATATATTTAGCAAAGACTCTGGAGAATAAAATGGCGGTTGTTGCAATATTTTATGTCACACGGTATTTGCACACCGGTCTTTCAAACACATTTTTTTTGAAAATAATACACTTCACTGAATTAAAAAAAAAATAAACAGTAAAGTTAGCCCAACTTTTTGGTATATTGTTAAAGATGATGTTACCCTGAGTAAATACATACCTAACATGTTACGGTTTAAAATTGTACCCACTTGTGGAATGGCGACAAACTACGGTACTAAAAATCTCCATAGGCGACGCTTTAAAAATTTTTAACAGTTACCAGTTTAGAGTTACAGAGGAGGTGAACACCGTTTACATCTATGGGCATGACTTACATGTGCGTTTTGTTTGGTGCGCGAGCACGCAGGGACAGGGGCGCTTTAAAATGTATTTATTTTTCTTATTTGTTTATGTATTTATTTACACTGTCTCTTTAAAAAAAAATCTGATCACTTTTATTGCTGCGACAGGTACACTTTATGGAGGGATCTAGGGTCTAAAAGACCCCAAACCCCTCCCTTGCACTTAAAACTATTCAAAATGGCAAAATTTGCAATTAGTAGATTGGAGACCCGATTGGAGACGATTCTGGCTTTGTCGGATGACGTGTCGGCTGGTCGTTCGGGTCTCCCGGTGGGAAGGAGGGGGGACGTCCCCTCCCACTCCTTATGATAACAGCCGAGCGGCTGATGAGCCACATCGGTTGTTTTCATCAGAAAGCCAACTGTCAGCTCTAAAAAACGCAGGTTTCATTCTGGTACAACCACTTCCTCAAAATGATGTTCAGGTATGTCTTTTCATGTGAAGTGGTTAAAAGAGAAGTCTGGATTTTTTTTTTTCTTTAGGAATCATACTTCCCTAGGTGGATGCAGCATCTGTCCCCCGGCACCTCTACACTGAGAACCAAGCGATCGAAAACCGTCAATCACTTGGTTTTCAGAGTTCCGTAAGCAGAGAGCTGTAGACTGTCAATCAGTAGCTCTCTACTCTGCTCTGCTCCCTCCTCGCTCATTGGAGCGCTGGGCTGTGGAGGGGGCGGGGGGCAGCAGGCTCAAGCTCTCAGCGGCTTGACGAGAGGCTGAGCCAGGTGTCAGTTCAGAGATCTGGTGGATCTCGACTCCGTGGTCGCGATGACGCAGAGCCTGGACTGACAACAGTGACATTAGCAGACAGCGGACTTCAGCCTGCTCTCTGCTGAAAACAGGTCACTGAGGAGTGCAAAACGAACTGCACTCCTGTGATCCATGGGAGAAGCCCAGCCAAACTAGCTTTGGCTGGACTTCTCCTTTAATGCCGCGTACACACGATCGGAAATTCTGCCAGCAAAACTCCAATGAGAACTGTTTGTCGGACAATGCAACCGTGTGTATGCTCCATCGGTCTTTTGCTGGTGGAATTCCAGCCAGCAAAAGATTGAGAGCATGTTCTCTATTTTTTGGTCAGGAAAAGTTCCTATTCGAAAATGCAATCGTCTGTACAAATTCCGAAGCACAAAATTCCTACGCATGCTCGGAAACAATTTGACGCATGCTCGGAAGCATTGAACTTCATTTTCTCGGCACGTCATAGTGTTGTACGTCACCGCGTTCTTGATGGTCGAAAGTTCAGAGAACTTTTGTGTGACCATGTATATGCGAGGCAAGCTTTTTCCGACGGAAAATCCGCTCCTGTGTATGGGGCATAAGATAAAAAACCTTCGGACTTTACAACCACTTTAACATCTGCCCTCCCTTCTGCAATAGAACACATGCTTTCTATTACATGTTGTACATCACAAGGCACTTCCATAATATCCTCCCAACATTAGAAGATGAGAAAGTGGGACAATCTGGAAACAAAAGTAAATGAAGCGCGCTCGGCTTGGCCTAAAGGAAATACAGTCCAAGCATACTCAAAGTACACTTTCTACACAGTCTTTGTACCCACAAAATACTCTTAACTACTGTACACAAAAGAGGGTTTTACAGACACATATAAACCAAATGGATCATTAAAAAAAAAAAAAAATTGTCTGAGAAGAACTTCATTAACTACTTCCCGACCAGCAGCCGCAGTTTTACTGAGGCAGAATGGCATGGGTGGGCGAAGCGACGCTACCATACATTGGGCGTGCCCCCCTAGGTGGCCACAAAGAGCGGATTCGTTTTAGAACCGATCAGTCTCCAGGCCCAGGCCAATGATTTCTGGCCTGGACCTGCTGATCGGTCCTGATGAATGAAATCCTCCCCTGCCTGTGTAAGTGTGAACACAGGCAGGGGAAGTGATGTCATCTCCCCTCGTGGAACTCTTTTCAGTTCCAGGGAGAGGAGAGAGGACATCCAAATGTGAGTTGCACTAACACTACACTGACACAGTACACATAGGCACACATTTCACCCCCCGATCGCCCCCCTCCCAGTTAACCCCTTCACTCCCTGTCACTGTGTCACTCAGTGCAGTTTTCATATTTTTCCTTGATCACTGTACTGGTGTCATTTGTGACACTAATCAGCCTTAGGGTACTTAGTAGTAGCCCCAGATAGGTCTAGGGACCTCCCCTAAACCCCCCTAATAAAGGTTTAACCCCTTGATCACCCCATCACCAGTGATCACTGTATTAGTGTCACGGGGGACGCTGGTTATCTAGTTATATTTTTATAGTGTCAAGACACCCGCCATATATTACCCAATAAAGGTTTAACCCCCTGATCACCTGGCAGGTGACATCAGTTAGGTTTTAGTGTCAGTCAGGGTCTGCGTCGCCCCAGGCAGTGTCAGATTAGTGCCAGAAGCGATAACACCCACGCACGCACCATACTCCCCCCTTAGTAGTATAATGTCTGAACGGAACAATATCTTTGATCTGATCAGAACTATATTAGTGTCCCCAATAGTTTTGGGTTCCCAAAAATGCAGCGTTAGCGGGATCAGCTCAGATAATTGTTAGCACTTGCATTTAGCCCTCCGCCCAGCCCAGCGCAGCCCACCCAAGTGCAGAATCAATCGATCACTGTCACTTACAAAACTCTAAACACATAACTGTAGCATTCGCAGAGTCAGGCCTGATCCCTGCGAACGTTAACAGTTTTTTTGGTAGCGTTTGAAGCAGTTGCTGACAGTCAGGTGCTCTTTTTTTCCTTTGAGTTTCACTAGTGTACCAGTAAATTTTGAGGCCAAAATGTCAAATCGAAGGTACACTAGTAAAAAGGCCTACATGTTTCTGAGCATGACAGATGTGAGTGAGAGGAACTCACCCATCTGTCAGATTCAGACTCAGAATATGAACCTGTAGACAGCAGCAGCACCCTGACAGATAGCTCTGACAAAGGAGTAGTGGTTCCAGCCAAGGTCTGGCGCACCCAACCCCGTTCTTCTGCTGTTGTCGAGGTGCAAGAACCGCAGGGCTCTCGTATGGAGCAGAGAGCCAGTACTAGTGCCGCTCATCCTGCTGAACTGGCAAGCACCAGCAGCCTAGTACATCCTGGTCATACATCCAGCACTGCAGTAACACGTGGTGAGGTGGCGAGTCCCATAAATGCAGTTCAAGATGGTGAGGTGGCTAGCACAACTAGTGTCCCGCAGCCACCAAGAAGACAAAGACAGGTCCGTCGAGCCCATAGTGCCCTTCCTACTGCATTTGCCAATCCGAATTGGGAGCCCACCACTTCTGCAGCACCTGTATTTCCCCCATTCACTGGTCAACCCAGAATTCAGGTTGATTTTACATCATTTGATTTTTATCCACTGTTTTTCACCGAAGATCTCTATAGCTCTATTGTGGACCAAAGCAATTTGTATGCTGGTCTATTCATTGCCACTAATCCCCAGTTGACCCTTGCCAGAAACTGGAGACCTATTACGGTCTCTGAATTTAAGACCTTACTGGGCTTATCTCTCCTCATGTGCATAACTAAAAAAAGTGAGTTGCGGTCATATTGGTCCACTGACCCAATTCATTATATGCCCGTGTTCTCTGCCTCCATGACCAGGATACGATACAAGCAGATCTTGCGGTTCATGCATTTCAATGACAATGAACTCTGTCGTCCTCCGGGTGACCCTGAATACGATCAGCTCTACAAAATTTGGTCCCTCATAAACCACTTCAACCAGCAGTTTGCAGCCTTGTTTACTCCCGATCAAGTTGCCTGCGCTGATGAGTCCCTGATTAAGTTTTCTGGTCGCTTGTCATTCAAACAGTATCTTCCCAGCAAGAGTGCCAGATATGGGGTCAAGATGTATAAGCTCTGTGATGGGGCAACAGGCTATACATAAATCTATGCCCGAATAGAAGTACCTTAGTACGAAACATGGCGGGTACATGTGGAGGCCCATTTTTTCTTTATTTTTTTCCCATGATTGATGCTGCTTTTGGGATGACTACTAACATCTTCTCATTGGAGCCCCTACGGTGACAACTCATTATCCATCTGGACGTGGATGCTGCTCATACCATCTTACCTGCAGGCATCCTGGTTGGAGAGCTCATTTTGGAGGATCTTTTCACGCTTGATTGACCCACCGCCACCGGCGTGTGTGTCCATGATTTGCAGTAAGAGTACCCATCCCCCACCCTCCCTTGGTGTTGGATACACATCCCAAATTGCTGTGTGTGAAAGTCACTCCCTATATCGTATACCTGCTAATTCTCTTCACAAGAAAGATTACATCTCATTATTATGCTTGAGAGACTATATACCTTTCATTGAATGTTTTTATGGACCTTTTAATAAGATCACCATAGATAGATTTCAATGCTGATCAGCCTTGGTCAGACTACATCTTATGTGCAATTATTATATGGACTACATCATTTCCTTTTGGTCCTTGTGGTTGTGCTGTGTTCACATGAGTCCATTTATTGTTTCCACTTATGCACTGAACACATTTAATATATTGTATTGCCATTCACCATTTCACTTGTGAATATCCACCCTAAGGGGTTTTCTTTTGGGTTGTCATGCTCTTTTCAGCGCTGCATTTTTTCACTTTTAATTTACACACAATTTTGTCTTATTGTTGATGCTGGCTGCTAGTTTTTGTTTTTCCTTTTTGATATTAGTAGCACAAATTTTTCTCTTATAGTTTTATACATAAAGTTTTATGGTTTACGAGGGAAGAGATAGTTACGTAGAGCCGGAGAACTGCCCAGACTACATAGGGAGTGCTGGTAAGATTGTGTGGGACTTGGTGTCATTCTTATTCGGAAAGGGGTACCACTTGTATGTGGACAATTATCACATTATGCCACTTTTTAGTCATTTGTTTGATCATGGATTTGACGCTTGTGGCACCGTGCGGTCTAATCACCGGGGCTTACCCCAGCGGCTTGTAGATTCCTGTCTTAGGCTAGGGGAGAGAGCCTGCTTGAAGTGTAATAATTTGCTCACTGTGAAGTGGAGGGATAATAAGAATGTTTTCGTTCTGTCCTCCCTTCATGCAGACACGACGGTCCAAATTCAAACGGCGACTGGTGTTGTGGAGAAACCCCTCTGTGTCCATGAATATAACCTTAATATGGGAGGGGTGGACCTTAACGACCAGTTGTTGGT
Organism: Lithobates clamitans; assembly: GCA_037952925.1. Taxonomy (NCBI): domain Eukaryota; kingdom Metazoa; phylum Chordata; class Amphibia; order Anura; family Ranidae; genus Lithobates; species Lithobates clamitans. Next base: position 369,709 of record JBBGZY010001336.1, on the reverse strand, counting down.
GCCGTACTTAATTGCCCATAAGGCCAGACGCTGGTATAAAATTGTGTCTGTATATTTATTCCAATTGGCTTTGCTGATAGCTTATGTGCTATACAAAGCTTAAGGACAAACTGGATCCTTTCCTTAATTCCAGGAAGAGATCATCACAGCCCTTCTGTTTCCAGATGGTACTGTGGCCCAACTTCCCAATCCAAATGCAGTGAGAGAGGCATTTTCTATATGTCCTCCTAGTACCCCACCCAAAGAAATCCCCAAAGAAGATGTTGTGTCTGTAGAGAGTGCAGATTTAGGCGTGACACACGCTTTTATTGTCCCTCCTATCCTGACCAACCTGGTCTTTACATTGGTGAATGTTTGGAATGCTACCACACACTAGTGGAGTATTAGCTTGGGTTCAGCATTGCACAGTCCTAAGGCACACTTACACAGGGTCTCGAAAGATGAGATGGCCATCACATTTTGAGAGACCCAAATCTGGAACCTTTACAGTTTACAGTTTATATAAAAGTGCAAAAAAAAAAAAATTAAATAAAAACACACACAAAAACACAAAAATTTAAAAAAAGAAGCCAAGAAGATGTCATGGCTTATGTTAAATGAATGACTAACAGCAATGCTGCAGGACAAAATGAAATTGTTTAATAAAGAAAGGGATCCATGGATCAGTTACTTGACAAATGAGCCCAGGACAATCAAAAACCAAGACCCTTCTTGAATGTCATCTGGAGCATGGAGCCACCCTCCCCTCCCCTCCCCTCCGCTTCCTAACCCCTTCTTCCCAACTCAATCCCCACTAACTCTGATCCCTCCTTCTTTTTCCTTTCTACTATGATCTACTCCCTCTTTCCTCTTGACAAGACATGGATCTAACGAGGTCCAGAGGGGGCCTCCCTGAAATCTGGAAGCCAGACTCCCCCAACAGTAGGAAGGGGAGCTGGTGTCTCCCAGTAGGTGGGCTGTACTCCGAGACCCATGATATAGAGCTTGCTCATGGTCATAGGCTATGATATGATGGAAAAAATCACAGTAGAATATGTTTCATGCATCATAAATGTTAAGGAAATATAAAGTACAGTTTACTGCAGAATATGATAACTATTCTTGAGAACACAAGAGGCGGTATCCTTGTGCATTTTGTATATATATATGATGTATAATGGCTACTGCACAATGCTCAATAAAATGTTGAGATTTTTGTTACTTGCTCTATGAAAAACTTTTAATAAAAATCATTGAAACATAAAAACAGCCAAAAATAGTTTTTATTTTTCTTCTCTCTCTATTGTTCTCTCTCTTATGTTCGCTCTCTATTGTCTGCTCTATTGCTCGCTCTCTATTGTTCTATATCTATTTTTCTCTCTATTGTTACTGTATTTTAGAACTTTAATGTTTTATTTTTACTATGGTTTTTTGTATTTGCTTTGCAGATACGGTATGTCTTACTGTTATACTGTATCATCAACAATCATATCATTTCCTCCTTCACGGTCCCCCTCCTGTGACTTCACCATTAATATCAACAACACAACCATTGGTCCCTCCACACATGCCAGAGTCCTGGGTGTAATCCTTGACTCTGACCTCTCCTTCAGCCCCCATATCCAATCACTGGCTAAATCCTGCCGCCTTAACCTCCGCAACATCTCCAAAATTCGACCCTTTCTGACTAATGACACTACAAAACAACTTATTCACTCTTTGATTATTTCCCGCCTCGACTATTGCAACTCTCTCCTTAATGGCCTACCCTTAAGCAGGCTATCCCCCCTTCAGTCTATTATGAATGCTGCTGCTAGACTAATACACCTCACTAATCGATCCGTGACTGCTGCTCCTCTCTGCCAATCCCTTCACTGGCTTCCCCTACCCCACCGTGTAAAATTCAAAATGCTAACCATAACATACAAGGCCATTCACAACATCGCCCCCATCTACATCACCAACCTCATCTGTAGATATCGCCCAAATCGCCCCCTCCGCTCCTCCCAGTACCTCCTGCTCTCTAGCTCCCTTGTTACCTCTTCCCATGCTCGCCTTCAGGACTTCTCCAGAGCCTCTCCCATCCTCTGGAATTCCCTGCCCCAGTATGTCCGATCAGCCCCTACCCTGTCCACCTTTAGGAGATCCTTGAAAACTCATTTATTCAGGGAAGCCTATCCCACACCCACATAACTGTCCCTGAGCCACCCCCATCAAATCATTCTTTGCAGCTATTACCTTTTGTACCACCACCTCCTCCCTTTTAGAATGTAAGCTCTACGAGCAGGGCCCTCCTGTACCTTTTGTATTGTACTGTAATTGTGTTGTCCCCCTTATACATTGTAAAGCGCTGAGTAAACTGTTGGCGCTATATAAATCTCGTATAATAATAATAATAATAATATCATCTTAGTATCATTCTTTTCAGCCAGCGGTCGGCTTTCATGTAAAAGCAATCCTAGTGGCTTATTAGCCTCTAGACTGCTTTTACAAGCAGTGGGAGGGAATGTCCCCCCCCCCCCCACTATCTTCCATGGTTTTCTCGGGCTCTTCTATCCCAACAGGGAACGAAGAATGTTACTTTGTTTTATTGTTAACCATCATTTGCTTAGCAGGTACACCATTCAGCTGCAGCATGGGTTAATTTATTCTGACAGCAACAGCGTTTGCTCCCACGATACATAAAGCCGTGACTCCAGTGCTGTAGGAGGTGATTTCACCACCACAGTTAAAAAAAAGAGCATATATGCCGAAGAATGGGGGCAAGGGTGGAGGAGCGATTTGCTCCTGACAGTAGGGGCGGATTGCCCCATGCTTCGGCATATATTTTTTAGCACAGATTGCGTTCAAAAATGTTTTATTTTTACTATGTTTTATTGTATTTGCTTTGCAGGTATGGTATGTCTTACTGTTATACTGTAATGTTACTTTGTTTTATTGTTAACCATAATTTGCTTAGCAGGTACACCATTCAGCTGCAGCACTGATTTATTTATCTTGACAGCAACAGCGTTTGTTCTCACGATACGTAAATCAGTGACTCCAGCACTGTAGGAGGTGATTTCACCACCACAGTTAAAACAAAAATGGTGCATGTATGCCCATCATTAGAAGTGGGTGGATGAAGGGCTGTATTCTAATGGTGGGCATACCCACCGATGAATCTAATTTTTTCGTTCAGCCCACGGGCTGCATGAAAAAAAGAACATTACAATATAAGCCCAACAAAGACCAGCAACACAGTGGTATGTTGCTGGACTTTGAGCGGTTATACCAGAATGATGCCTGCAGGATTAGGTATCATCTTGGTATCATTCTTTTCAGCCAGCGGTCGGCTTTCATGTAAAAGTGGGAGGGAACGCCCCCCCTCCCGCCGTCTTCCATGGTTTTCTCTGGCTCCTCTGTCCCAACAGGGAACCCAAGAATGCAGTCGGTAGTTCCGCCAGCTGACCATAGAGCTGATCGGAGACCAGAATGGCTCCAATCATCTCTATGGCCTAAGAAACCGGAAGCTACGAGCATATTATGACTTAGGTTTCGCTGGATATAAACAGTGCCATTGGGAAATTGGGAAAGCATTTTATCACACCGATCTTGGTCTGGTCAGATGCTTTCAGAGCAGAGGAGAGATCTAGGGTCTAATAGACCCTCATTTTCAAAAAAGAGTACCTGTCACTACCTATTGCTATCATAGGGGATAACAATAAAAATGATAAAAAAAGAAAGGAACAGTTTAAAACTAAAATAAAAAAGCAAAATGTCTGGTGTCATATGTAAACAGCAATTGCACCATGCATGTGAGGTATCACCGTGAAGGTCAGATCAAGGGCAGTAATTTTAGCAGTAAACCTCCTCTGTAAATCCAAAGTGGTAACCTGTAAAGGATTTTAAAGGCTTTTAAAAATGTATGTAGTTTGTCGCCGCTGCACATTTTAAAGCATGTCGTGTTTGGAATCCATGTACTCAGCATAAGATCATATTTGTTATTTCATCAAACATTTGGGCAATATAGTGTGTTTTAGTGCATTAAAAAAAAAGTTGTTTCTTTTTTCCAAAAAAATTGTGTTTGAAAAATCGCTGCACAAATACTGTATAAATAATACAAATACAAATAATCTGTAGGGCCTTTGCTTTTAAAAAAATATATAATATTTGGGGGTTCAAAGTAATTTTCTAGCAAAAAAATATATATTTTCATGTAAACAAAAAGTGCCAGAAAGGGCTTTGTCTTCAAGTGGTTTGAAGAATGGATGATGTGTGACATAAGCTTCTAATGTTGTGCATAAAAATGCCAGGACAGTTCAAATCCCCCCCATATAGTTCAAATCCCCCCCAAATAGTCTACTTTCCTTTTTGGAAAGTAGACTATTTGCTGATAGGCATGTTGAGTCCATGGAATATTTTATATCTTGCCACAAGTTTCGTATGGGGATACCACATGTGTGAGACTTTTTGGGAACCCAGACGTGTACAGGACCCCAAAAACTGAGCAGCGCCTTCAGGCTTTTTACTCCTCACTACCTATCACAGTTACAGAGGCCCTGAAATGTCCAGATAGCACAACCACCCCCACCCCCCACAAATTACCCCATTTTTGGAAAGTAGACTCCCCAAGCTATTTGCAGATAGGCATGTTGAGTCCATGGAATTTTAATATTTTGCCACAAGTTTTGTTAAAATTACAATTTTTTTTTTGCACAAAGTGGTCACTAAATTATATATACATTCTGCTGCATCTCCTGAGTACAGGGAAACCACATGTGTGAGACTTTTTGGGAGCCTTGCCGTGTGCGGGACCCCGACAACCAATCACTGCATTCAGGCTTTCTAAGGGCGTAAAATGGTGATTTCACTTCCTCACTACCTATTACAGTTTCGGAGGCCATAAAATGTCAAAATAGCACAGAACCCCCACAAGTGACCACATTTTGGAAAGTAGACACTTCAAGCTATTTGCTGAGAGGCATGGTGTGTCCATGAAATATTTTATATTTTGCCACAAGTTTCGGGAAAATTAAATTTTTTTTTTACACAAAATTGTCACTAAATGATATATTGTTTAAACATGGCATGGTTATATGTGGAATTACACCCCAAAATACATTCTGCGGCTTCTCCTGAATATGGGGATACCACATGTGTGAGACTTTTTGGGAGCCTAGTCATGTACAGGACTCCAAAAACCAAGCTGCCTTCAGGCTTTTTACTCCTCACAGTTACGGAGGCCCTGAAATGTCCAGATAGCACAACCCCCCCAAATGACCCCATTTTTGGAAAGTAGACACCCCAATGTATTTGATAAGAGGCATGGTGGATATTTTGCAGCTCTCATTTGTTTTTAAAAATTAAGAAAGAAAATCATTTTTTTTTCTTTTTTCAATTTTCAAAACTTTGTGACAAAAAGTGAGATCAGCAAAATACTCAATAAGCCTCTCAGCAAATAGCTTAGGGTGTCTACTTTCCAAAATTGGGTCATTTGGGGGGGGGGGGGGGGTTGTGATATCTGGGCATTTCATGGCCTCTGAAACTGTGATAGGTAGTAGACATGTGCATTTGTTTTCGTCTGAATGCATTTTCGTCCGAATTTTGGGTATTTTCGTTATCGTTTTAATAAACGACAACAAATGTGCAGAATCCGAAAACTGAAAGATCCAACATAAACAAATGCTTTATTTTCGTTTTCGTTGCTACAACAGTTCAATATAGATAGGAGATTCGACATGACGCTGACCATAGCGATCTGTGTCCATTGAACCTGTGGTCGAATGTGCCTAACCTTAGCTCTATTAGTCCAAGATTATTCTACATAGAGAGAAAAGATTTGACATAGAGAGAAAAGATTCGACATTATAGAGACAATAGCAAAAAAGGTTGAATGTGCCTAACCTAACTCTGTTAGTCCAAGATTATTCGACATAGAGAGAAAAGATTCGACATGAAGATTCAACAAAGCAGTCGCCGCGAGCAGACTTTTATGGTCAAATGCTCCGCCCATAGGCTATAGAAGAATTCTAATGTTGTTTGACTAGTAATTCTACTATAGCTTGTAGGGGGAACATTCGACCAGAAATGTAAGATTGCGGCGTCGTACAGTTTAGCTGCTCCGGCAAATCTTCTTAGAACATTCGACAGACACCATAAGCCTTCAATGACAGATTCGACCTTAATTATTTTGGATTTTTGGACAAATGCATTTTTTAACGAAACAAATTTTAGGAGTCACTAAATACATTTATTTTTTGGACGAAAACGAAATTCCGAAACAAAATATTTCAGTGTGCACATGTCTAATAGGTAGTGAGAAGTGAAATAAAAAATTTACGTCCTTAGAAAGCCTGAAGGTAGTGATTGGTTTTCGGGTCCTGTACGCAGCTAGACTCCCAAAAAGTCTCTAAATTTGTGGTATCCCCATACTCAGGAGAAGCATCAGAATGTATTTTGGGGTGTAATTCCATATATAACCATGCCATGTTTGAGCAATATATAATTTAGTGACAACTTTGTGAAAAAAATCCAATAAAATAATTGTAATTTTCCCGAAACTTGTGGCAAAATATAAAATATTCCATGGACTCAACATGCCTCTCAGCTAACAGCTTGAAGCTTTCCAAAATGGGGTGATTTGGGGGGGTTGTGCTATCTTGACATTTCCTGGCCTCCGAAACTGTGATAGGTACTGAAGAAGTGAAAACACAATTTTACACCCATGGAAAGCCTGAAGGCGGTGCTTGGTTTTCGGGGTCCTGTACACGGCTAGGCTCCCAAGAAGTCTCACACATGTGGTATCCCCGTACTAAGGAAAAGCAGCAGAATGTATTTTTGGGTGTAATTTCACATATGCTCATGGCATGTTTGAGCAATATATCATTTAGTGACAACTTTGAGCAAAAAAAAAAGTTTGTAATTTTCCCGCAACTTGTGGAAATCAACATGAACTCAACATGCCTCTCAGCAAGTAGCTTGGGGTGTCTACTTTCCAAAATGGGGTTATTGGGGGGGGGGGGGGTTGTGCTATCTTGGCATTTTATGGCTTTCAAAATTGTGATAGGTAGTGAGGAGGGAAATCAAAAATTTACGCCCTTAGAAATCCTGAAGGAGGTCATTGGTTTTCGGGGTCCTGTACATGGCTAGGCTCCCAAAAAGTCTTACACATGTGGTATCCCCATACTCAAGAGAAGCAGCAGAATGCATTTTGGGGTGTAATTCCACATATAACTATGGCATGTGTGAGAAATATATCATTTAGTGACAACTTTGTGTAATTTTTTTGTCATTTTTCAATCACTTGTGAATAAAAAAATTCAATGGGCTCAACATGCCTCTCAGCAATTTCCTTGGGGTGTCTACTTTCCAAAATTGGGTCATTTGCGGGGCTTGTACTGCCCTGCCATTTTAGCACCTCAAGAAGTGAGATAGGCAGTAAAAGCTGAGTAAAATTTACAGAAAATGTACCGTAGTTTTTAGACGCTATTACTTTTGCACAAACCAATAAATATACGCTTATCGACATTTTTTTTACCAAAGACATGTGGCTGAATACATTTTGGCCTAAATGTATGACTAAAATTGAGTTTATTGGATTTTTTTATAACAAAAAGTAGAAAAAATCTTTTTTTTTTCAAAATTTTCGGTCCTTATCCGTTTATAACGCAAAAAATAAAAATCGCAGAGGCAATCAAATATCATCAAAAGAAAGCTCTATTTTTGGAAAAAAAAGGACACAAATTTTGTTTGGGTACAACATTGCATGACTGCGCAATTACCAGTTAAAGCAGCGCAGTGCCAAATTGTAAAAAGTGCTCTGGTCATTGAGCAGCCAAATCTTCCGGGACTGAAGTGATTAATATGGTCAGAAACAATTTAGCAACGAGCAGCTGTTAAGACAATAAACACTTTGGTGAGGAGTACGTAATGTACAACAGTAAGCACATTGTAAAAAGTGCAGCGATTAGGAGTATGTGTCATAGCGCCCTTTATATTGCAAGTCAGTGTGGCCTTCCTTACCCATATCCCCCCCCACCTCTAAAATTGCCCTAATCACCTGCAGCTTACCACCCCCCCTTCCCACACACGCTAACTCTGATAAACTGCCATATTAGTCCCATCTTTACCCATGGCTCATCAAAGTACCGTTATATAAGTCCCCGATTAACCCTTTTCTCTGTACTGCTCCACAATTGCTATATAACTGCCCCATTAACTCCTTTCCCTTAACCGTTTCCCATCCTTATAATTCTTATGTATCAGTGTTAAGAACTATCTGTACTGCTTCACATTCAACAATTAGAGTGACCAAGAGATCAACACTCCTAGAGGTGTTGGTTTTCCAGCAGAATGTAGGGGACAATTTCACAGCAAAAAGTAAAGTTAAGTGGGGCGGTGAGGTAAGTATTCTGTTTCTTCTTTATGGGTATAGACATGGTTTATACATTCTCCTTATGAGACAAGGTTGCTTTAAAGTAGTTGAACTTCTGAAAGTTGGACCAAACATTAATTTGCAGGGAAATGCAAATTTTTCCTAAAGTCTGACGGCAGAGAAAAAACTATTGTAGACTCTCAGGATCCTGCTGTGCAGAAGTGCTTGCAAAATATTTGTATTTTCATGTTAATTATTACTTTGTCCAGCTTTCAGAAACTTTCACTGGCTCTGCAGTATGAGGCTGATTCAGCATCAGCCATCACTGGGTTCTTAGTTTTGCTTACCTCATTCCTCCTGTGCTCAGCTTCAGCCGACATCCTTTCTGAAAGTCTTCTGAATGAAAATGTCCTTGGAAACCAGGAAACCTACATCATGAATACCGCACTCTTACCATAAAAATGTGTAACATGTTCCAGCACTAATCCCCCCAATTCCCCTGTGACAGTGGGCGGGGGTTCCTCTCCCAGCACCCACTGCCACATTTGAAAATGGTGTGGCTGTGTGGAGCTCGCCATAGACAGCCACATCATTCATTCACAGGAATCCGTGAAAAAGAAAACTACAAGTCCCATCTTATACTGAGGCAGACAGCTATTAATTCTCAATGGACTGCGAGGGCACTGATGAGCGCCCTCAAAGTTTACGGACATGTTCTCCAACATTCTATAAAAAAGCCTGTATAGAAATACGAGCAAGAAAGCTGGAGGAAATGTCTGCAGGAGCCTTACATTACACCGGTGATCCACTGATCATGGGTGCAATGCTCTGCAAGCTCGTGTACAAGAAATAATAAATGCACATCGATTTTGCAAATTAAGATCTATTTTGTGTTATATTGAAACTGGTTTGCATGCATTTTTGTTTCAAATAATTTTTATTGGTAAAGCAATAAATGGTACAATAACAATTATCATAGAGTATAGTCAACACGTTTGAGTCGATCATAAGTACAATAAACAAAGTATAGTGCACATAGAAAAACAGTATCTTATATGCATTTGCGATATTGTACAGGTAGGAATAAACCTATTTAAGATCAAAATATATCAGAAGAGAGAACTGTAATTAACAGTAAAGTAAATTTAGTAGTTAACATTAGTGCATTTATTAGGCCTTGAGGAAGGATTGTGTCTGTTAGGTAGATTGAGAGATGTCAGTATGCCATCTCGCACCCCTGATGGGCTCACACTGTGCGAGGGATACTGCAAGAAAAGTCGCTCAGATATTATCCAAATTCTCAATCTACCTATACCCGACGTGGGACACTTCAAGCCTATACCAGAGGGGTGGGATTGCGAGGTATCTGATCTTTTACCTTGCTAATGGTAGGGAAGCCCAAGTGCAAAAGGAGAAAGGAAAGAAAAAAGAAAAAAAAAAAAAAATATGGAGCGGTTGTCATTGAAAGGATTGGTACTTAGAATCATGTGGGAGGTCTTTTCACTTCTAGGAATCACATATTAGGCAATGGTCAACTAGTATGTTAGGATTATATAATAGGGGTTGTATAGTTCTCACAGTGGTAATGGTATACCACCGAAGCCAGCATAACCAACACGGCAGCTACAAAGACCCACAAAATCTGTCCTATCTGTGAACGTGGTTTTATGAGTTAAGAAGAAGTTCTTGGTATTTTGGAGAAGCCCTGAAGTGCGTCCAACATGCCCAGATCTTCCCATATTTAGCGGGGTTGTCGTTGGCTTGATGGATTAGATTTTCCAATTCAGATATTTTATCTATTCGTTTGAACCACATTGCTACCGTCGGCGGGTCAGAACTTCTCCATAAAACTGGTATGCATTGTTTAGCAGCGTTCACGAGATGGAGTACAAGGGATTTTTTGTATGCGTATTGTGGAATTGATGAGTGATGCAATAGGTATTGTGATGGTGTAAATGAGAGGGTATAGGTCGTAATATAAGTTATCGTTTCATGAACTGTTTGCCAGAATAGTTGGATTCGTGGACAATTCCACCATATATGGAGCAAAGAACCTTCGGCGGCGTTGCATCTCCAACAAAGGGGTGAGACAGAAGGGTGATATCGATGTATAGTATCTGGTGTTCTATACCATCTCGAGTAGAGCTTGTAGGAGTTTTCCTGTGCAGAGACACTGATGGAACCCTTATGGATATGGTCATATATGTTTACCCATTCTTCAGAAGAGAGGTCTAAACCTAATTCCACTTCCCATTTTTGGTTAGTTGTGTTTAGTTTGGGGTCACATTTACTGAAGAGAAGTGCATACATTTCTGAGATAAGGTGTTTTTGTGGCGATGAGCTAGTGCAGAGTGATTCAAACGTTGTCAGGTCTCTATACCACTGGGAAATGGGTCTAGCCTCATTCAGGAAGTGTCTGATTTGGAGGTATTTGAAGAATGGTATGTGGTAGTCCGGAAGTTGAGAGAGTAGTGTTTGGAAAGAAAGCAGCTGTCCGTTATGGAAAAATTGTGAGGTTCTAAGTGGTGTATTTTTCTGTGTCTGAGATTGGACGTGTGGTTTTATTCCGGGTTCGAACTCAGGATTGTCAACCAAGGGGGTGAGCGGTCCTGGGGAAGGGTGCCAACGAAGCGTTTGGGAGATTTGTCTAAAGGTGGCAAGTGTAGGTCCTGTTAGTGGGTGAGAGGTGTATGCTGTCGGTGCAGCTCGTGAAGTAATCCAGGGTAAATGGGTGAGAGGAAGTGGTGCAAGGGAATCTTCAAGGTCAACCCAATCTTTAGTGGACTGATGAATGTGCCAGTCAATTATCCTTGTGAGATGGCATGCTGAGTGGTATTTCTGAATGTCTGGAAGACTCAGACCACCTTTCGTTTTAGGGGTGGTTAATTTTTCCCAGCTTAGTCTAGGGGATTTAGCTGTCCAAATGAAGTGTTTGCAAATTTTTTTGTACGTGTTGAAGAAGGAGGTGGGAAGTTTGATTGGGACAGTCTGTAGGAGGTACAATATTCTGGGTAAGATATTCATCTTTACGATAGCAATCCTACCAAACCAGGAAAAATGGCCCAAGGTCCATTTGAGGAGATCGTTTTGTATGTTAGTAAATATCGGGAGGAAGTTGCTATCGTAAAGGTCATCTAAATGTGTCGGTATTTGTATTCCCAAATAAGTAAGGGCGCGGGGTTCCCATTGAAACGGGAAGTTCAGCTTACATTGCGTCACTATTTTCTGTGGGAGGGAAATATTAAGCGCCTTGGATTTTGTGAAATTAATTTTAAAGTTGGAGAGGCTGTAAAAGGTAGCAAAGTCTTTTAGGAGATTAGGCATGGAGATCAGGGGTTCCGAAAGGAATAGGAGAATGTCATCAGCGTACGCTGCAGTCTTGTATTGTTTGGAGTTTATATCTATTCCCTTTATATCTGGATTTGCCCTGATTCTACGCATTAGTGGTTCTAAGGTGAGAATAAAAATGAGGGGTGACAGTGGGCATCCCTGACGGGTACCATTCGAGACGGAGAAGGCGTCCGACAGGCGACCATTGACTCTTATCCTAGCCGTGGGTGATGAGTATAATGTTAGTATCATTTGTACAAAGAGCGTTGGTAATCCCAAAGCTCGTAGCGTTGCAGACATGTAGTCCCATGCCACCCTGTCGAACGCCTTCTCCGCATCAAGCGATAAAAAAAAACCTTGTTGTTTGGTAGGGGAAGGTGAGGAAAGATGATGATGTATGAGGATGGTTTTTATGGTGTTATCCCTGGCTTCCCTGCCAGGGACAAATCCAACTTGGTCGAGGGAGATCAATTTAGGGAGAATGGGGAGAAGTCTGTTAGCCAGAATTTTCACGTAGAGTTTTAAATCTACATTGAGGAGGGATATGGGTCTATAGTTGGTGACTAAAGTAGCATCTTTACCTGGTTTTGGTATGAGGGTGATATGTGCCTCTAATAGGTCTTTATTACCTTGTGGAGAAGAGGCCAATGAGTTAAAAGCTTTTGTGAACTGGGGGGCGAGTATATCTTGAAATGTTTTATAGTATCCGACGGTAAGTCCATCCGGACCGGGACTTTTTCCTGTTTTGAGTTGTTTCAATGCTGTCATTGTTTTCTCTACGGTAATGGGGCAGTCAAGAGTCTTGGAGTCATCAGTCGAGATAGGTGGTATGCCATATTGTGATAGGAAGGCTGATATAGCAGCCCGTCTATCTTGGTCGCCGTCATTCAATTTTGGGGGGGGTAAGTTGTAGAGTTTTGTAAAGTAGTTCACAAATTGCGTGGCTATGTCATCTGGTGAAGTAAATGATTTCCCGGCTGAATTCTTAATTTCATGTATGTTATAGGTGGCTTTCTTATGTTGTAACGCTTTCGCTAATAGTTTCCCAGATTTATTGCCGAATTCGTAGTATAATTTGTTCTGTAAAATGTATTTGCGTCGTAGTGCTTTGTTCATTTCTTCTCTTAGAGCTTCTCTTGCTTTTAAGAGTTCTTCGAAAGTTTTAGTGGCTAGGGACAGTTTATGTGCCCTTTCTAGTGTATGTATTTTGGATGAGAGGGTATTGATAAGGGCTCGTCTCTGTTTATTTCGGAAAGCGGCAATGGAGATGAAGTCTCCTCTTACCACACATTTATGTGCTGCCCATATGGTGGACGGGCTGGGTTCGTCCAGTGAGTTGTCCTGAAAGTATTGGGTAAGTCGGGTGGAGATTCGCTGTGTGAGATCAGGATCCGTCAGTAGTGAGCCGTCTAGCCTCCATATCGAATGGGCCCGTGGAGATAGTGAGAAAGTCAGCGAGATTGAGATGGGGTTGTGGTCAGAGAGTATCATAGGTTCTATGGTCGCTTGATGGAGCATAGGAAGGTCAGTTTGGGAAATGAAAAAATGATCTAATCTAGAATATTTGTCGTGGGGAGATGAGTAGAAAGTAAAATCTCTATCGTTAGGGTGTAAGGTGCGCCAAGTGTCGTGAAGGGTCAATTCCTGTAGTTGTTTCTTAATGGCTCTGAGAGCCCTGTAGGGAAGTGAGGTTGTACCTGTGGAGGAATCCTGTTGCGGGTTTAGTGCAACATTGAAGTCTCCACCAACCACAAGAACTCCCGAGTAGAATTCAGTGAGTGCTTGTAGAGTTTCTCTGAAGAAAGTGACTTGTTGTTTGTTAGGAGCGTATATATTTGCCAGGGTGATGGGTTTGTTGTACAAGGTTCCTTTGAGAAACAAGTATCTGCCATTAGGATCTCGTTTAGTGTCCGAAATATGTATGGGACAGTTTTTTGATATTAAAATCGTGACACCTTTCGTTTTGGAGGTGTCATTGGAAGCATGGTATACTGTGGGATAACGATAATTACCTAGTTTGGGGATGTTATTAGTGCGAAAATGTGTCTCCTGGATGAAAGCTATGTTGGTTTGGAGTCTCTGTAACGTGTATAGGAGTTGCGACCTCTTTTCCGGGGTGTTTAGTCCTCTAATATTTATTGAACATAATTTAATCTTTAATTCCCTCTGGGGTGTTTGAGGGTTGTGTTTACCATGTCGATGGGAATCCGTAGCTGCCATGTCAGGTGTGAAGTACACGCGTCTTATTGAAAAATTGGACCAGCAATAAGTGAATTTCCTATGTTTACAGTATAGTACCGGTAGTATGAATTTGTAGATGCAAAGATACAAGGTGTATTGGGCTGGGATAGGTGGGTGAGGGAGAGGTTAACTTAACTAACCTATCCTATACCGAAATAGGTCAGATTCGTACAGTGCTGTAACTCTGGTAAGTCGAACAGAACGGAAATTGGAACTTCGTACAACACTGATGTGGGGTTGGGATGTACAAAACGTAGGAGATAGGTTGTGAGTTTTGTAAGGGGGATATGTCCCGCCGTTGCGATCCGTGAAGTTGCATGAGTGGAGGGTTTCAAAGGGAGAGATAAAAATAAGCATAGATATATGGGGATATCAGCCAGACTTGCGCTGATAGCCACTTAAAAGTAAAAAGACAATAAGCCCGCAGTTAGAAGGGTGAATATTGATACAAAGTCCCTTGGAGGAACATGACAATCGGGGTAAGTGAGATGGTTGAAATAATAGAAATAATTGAGACCTTAGGGATCAGGTCCCGAAGGGGCAGTTGTCATCGAAATCAGTGTTATAACATTGTTGGATGCAATGGTCGTATAAGATTACATACAGCCTAGTGGGATATTGCAGATATTGTCTGTAGGGATGGCTATATATATATCGTCTGACCGTTGCTGATAGGAAGACGTCTCCTTCATTAAAATATTACTAATAAGAGGATTTCATAACAGATAATAACTAGCAACATAAACCAGATTTTACGTATGTATTAGTGAGCCTATGTATTCCACAGTAGGGCCGCTTTCCCTTATCATGGTTTTCTGGGGTTTTCTGGGGTTTAATTTTGTAAGATATATATATATATACATTTTTTTTTTTTCTATAGTCTATATCAAAGATTAGCCTCCGTTATCCCCGTTATCCCCCCCCCCCCCCGTCTATTCCTGGCAGTTTGTTCGATAACTGCGCCACCTCAAGGGGCGATGTGGTCATATTAAACAAGGTATGTTTTGAGACCTCCAGAAATCCAGTCTAAGAGACTGTGTCGATAGGGGGTGTGTTAATTAATGTGTGGAGAACTTTATGAATTTGTCTGTGATTACCGCTACCTGTCCCATACGAGTAGGAAAAGATATATGCCACTTGACGTCGAGGTCAGCGAGATGTAATGATACCGTATCACTGAGTCTTGACCGATTGTGTACTATCCCCTTGACGGTATAAGTTTAGCCGAGGGGAGATGAGTGAAGGGGCAGCAGCGAAGGATGGGGTGTTAATTAGCTAAGGAGAGGGGGGGGGGGAGTTTAAAGCGAGCGATAGACTATGCCGAGTCGCTTACTTGTGACGTGTATGGTTGCGCCGAAGGGAGGGCCTGTCATAGCAGAGGCCAAGTGATTTCTGGAGATCGTTTGTTAATTTCTAGCATGTACTACTGTGGAATATCGATCTCTGTGCCCGTACATAGATATGCAAAACAAAACAGAACTATTGGATAACTGCAACCTCTAATCCTTATGTGGGCATCATGACCCTGTTCAAAAACGTTTAACAGTACAACATTACCTAAGCCCTTAAACAAAATAAAAACGGCATTAAAGCTTGACTGTAGAGAAGTGTTAACCGGTTATGTAGATTTCAGCTGATCGTCGATCTGTCGTCTGGAGTTCATCATGCGTAGGTGATGGAAGTGAAGGTCCGTTTGTTAGAAGCTTGGGTGATCGTTTTGTTTAATGGGGGCCAGCGTCCTAGCAGCCATAGGACACTACCAAAGTCCATGCGCCAGGTGTATAAGAGCCAAAAGTGTTAACAGGTAAGCAATAGGCAAGGTGTATACAGGTTAAACGGTGTTCTCCTGGCAGGCGCCAACTTTGTGGTAACAGTCAGATGTCCTGAAAGTAGGTCATTAGTGGAGAGCTATTGGGACGGTCTCCGCGCTAAGCGTTAAAGGGGATGTGGCTGCTGCGTGGAGACATGAAGCCTGTCAGCGTAATTGGAAGCTCCGGAAATTTGTAGAGTGCAAAGGACCTTAATAGTCTCTGCGGGCTCTCCGGGCCCTTGGTGATGTCATGTGGCCATTACGGCGTTGGGGTCCTTGAAATGTCGCATGTGTTCGGTCGTCTGATGGGGATCTCCGTCGGCGGGGTTATGAGATTTGCGCCTCCATCGGTTCTTCATGAGGAGAGTGTTTCCCGCTGGTGTAATGGCGGAATTCCGCGTACCATGCTGGAACCTCCACAAGGGGTATGCCCAGGCTGTCACAGAAATAAGGCAAGTCCTCCGGCACTTTGAGGAAGGCTGTGCGGCCTAGATGAGTGGCGGCTAGGCAGAACGGAAATTTCCACCGATACAGAATTCCATGTGTGCGCAGAACGTCGAGTAGCGGTTTTAGATCCCTGCGGTGTTGCAGGGTGATGCCTGATAGATCTTGGAAGATCTGGATATTTGCCCCCTGGTATTGTAGTGGATGTTTGTTTCTTGCTTGCTTCAAGATATTTTCTTTTAATTTGTAGTCTACAATACAGCAGATAATATCTCTGGGGGGGTCGATTTCTTTGCCTTTTGGGCGCAGCGCCCTATGGATCCTTTCCATTTCAATTCTGGTTTGAGGAGGTCTGTCAAGTAGGCCGTTAAACAGTTCAGATACTGCAGGGGATAAGTGTTCAGCATCAATGGCTTCTGTCATGCCACGTATTCTGAGGTTGTGCCTGCGCCCACGGTTGTCGAGGTCCTCGATGCGGCGTTGAGCTTCCCTAAGCTGCAGGGTATGTGTGTCTATCTTCCTTGTGGCTTTGCGGAGGACGGTATCATGTTTGGCAGAGGTTTTTTCAACGTCCGCCACCCTGTCATTTAGTGTATGAATATCCATTCTGAGTTCAGCAATGGCGGCTGACAGAGTGTCTTTAATATCGTTTGCAATAGCCTTTAGGTCGTGAATGTTAAGACCGGGAGGTTGAGGGTTATCTGTCATACCTGAAGCTAGAGGATATGATCCCTGAGGCGTGAGTAATTGTCCCGATGTGTGTGTTCCTGAATCTTGTGAGGAGCTGTGGCGGGCCGGCGCCATATTGCTTCTCTGTGTCCTGAACATTTCAGGGATATTTTGACTTGGATTCCCGGGATTTTCGCGGGGTGAGCAGGATCGAGAGGCCGACGTGTGGCGGGAGGACGTTCCCATTCTATCTCGTGGGTGTAAAAGCGAAAGTTACCTCCGTTAAAATCGGTGATAAGGGATGCAACGGCGGGAGCTGTTCTCTCAAGCTGCCATCTCCTAGCTCGTCCAGGCCACGCCCCCTGCATGCATTTTTGGCAGTCTTCACAATTGCCAGTAGGACCTGGGTTTCTTAGAGCATTCGTGGATCTGTGGCTACCTGTGGATTGCTCAAATACATTTTAGTGTAACATTACACAAAGGCCTTCTCAGGGGGAACTGAGAATATGGTGGCAAAGGCATTGCTGTCCTTAGCTTTACAAGATTAGTCCGCAAATGGTTTTAGGGTTGATCAGTCCTGAAACAAAGTCCACTTCTGCTCTTTACTGTTTTAGCTATAACATTTATAGGGCATATAAGGAAACAATTCATATTTACATATACATTTTAAATATTTACAATATGCACAGTGAACTTACTTAACAGAAGTCTTTTGTCTATCATAAGCTAGCTGTGCACAGAACAGTACATGAGAATATGGAGCTACAGTGCTGATATCTGATGCTGCTGTGTACAGGACTGTTAAAGGACAAGCATTGTTTAAAAGAACATTGTATTCCAACAGCTGTACTGTATGTAGTTAATATGTGTATATCTGGTATTTATAATATCTGGTATTTGCGTTTTGTTTTTTACGTCATATACCTTGTTTTATTTTTTACATTACAATTATATGAAGATGGAGATATCCAGCAAAATTACCAGGATTTGGACAAACTGCGAAGGATGCTTGAATAGTAGCATATAACAGTAGGGTGGGGACCAGGGAGCGGGGAGGGGGTGTACGGTATAGGATTACCGGTAGGGAAAAGTGGTTACTTTAGCAAATGATGGTCAGTACATGTAGCTGGTATAAAAGGTAACAATTTATTAATGCATAGTAAAACACCTGGGTGAGGTGGACATACAAATGAGCAATTATTGTACTATGGGATACATAACCATCCTAAGAGAGGTGGCATTAAGGAGTAGTAGCAGCAACATTTCTTTGTGAGAAGAGCAAAAAATGTGTCCATTCCAGAACAGGCAAAGTTGAAAACATTAAAAATGATGAAGAAGAACTGATTTAATGGATATAATGCAAAGGAGAGGAGTGTGGTTGGGGATTAAGCCGGGCAGTCTGTGCAGAAGAGGTGATGGGAGTGTGACAGTGGACAATATGTGGAGGATAGAACTGTGAGTGGTATTATAGCAGGCAGTATGTAAGAATGAGGAATGTGTAGGCTATGACTCTCAGTAGTATGATTGCGGCTGAGCAGTATGTGGAGAGAAATGTGGATGGTAAGACAGGGGGGACAATGTGCAGGAAAGAAGTGTGGAAGGTATGACAGTAGGCTGCTTTTGCAGGAGAGGAATATGAAGGGTATGATGGTATGTGTAGGAAAGGAATGCAATGGGTATAACAGTATGTGCAAGAAAGGAGTGTAGAGAGTATGACAACATGTGCAGGAAAGAAGTGGAGAAGATGCGATTGTAGGTAGTATGGACAGGAAAGGAGTGAGTAGGGTATAGAATGTGGAGGGTAGGGATGAGCTTCGTGTTCGAATCGAACGCATGTTTGACTCGAACATTGTGTGTTCGGTCGTTCACCGAATTCCGAACAATATGAGCTGTTTGCGCCAAATTCGAGTGGCGCCTCACGGCTCATAATTCACTGCGGCATCGCAGTGCATTGCTGGCCTATGATTGGCCAAGCATGCACTATGACCCACATGCTTGGCCAATCACAGCGCCGTCTGTACAGAGAGCCGTAATTGGCCAAAGCCGGGGTGGCTTTGGCCAATTATGGCTCAGGGAGTTTAGAACACGCCCCACACTATATAAGGCCGCCTGCACGGCGGCCCTGTGTAGTGTGTTGCGGCGTTGAGAGAGAGATAGATAGAGTGACAGTGTCATTTGATTTTAGTTAGATAGAGAAGGCAGGCGAGTCAGTTAGCTGCACTTACAGTGTATTGTGTATATATACATCCTAGGTGTTGTATGTATATATATATATATATATATATATATATATATATATATATATATATATACACTGTATTCAGTTTAGCTAGATCCTTTCCTGTTATTCTCTTCCTACTACTGACAGGCAGGCAAGTGATTTTACAGTATTTACAGCTACCTGAAGAAAATTGCTGGTGTTCTTCTGATCCTATTAGTCCTATTAGCTACAGTATTTACAGTTAGTGTAGTGCATCCTCTGCACAGTGTGCACCTAAAGCTACCTGAAAAAAATTAGTGGTGTTCTTCTGATCCTATTAGTACAGTACCGCAGGCAGCTGTAGTATTTACAAGTTAGTGTAGTGCGTCCTCTGCACCAGTGTGCACCTAAAGCTACCTGGTGCTCTTCTAATCCTATTAGTACAGTACCGCAGGCAGCTGTGGTATTTACAAGTTAGTGTAGTGCGTCCCCTGCACAGTGTGCACCTAAAGCTACCTGAAGAAAATTAGTGGTGTTCTTCTGATCCTTTTAGTACAGTACCGCAGGCAGCTGCAGCATTTACAAGTTAGTGTAGTGCATCCTCTGCACAGTGTGCACCTAAAGCTACCTGAAGAAAATTAGTGGTGTTCTTCTGATCCTATTAGTACAGTACCGCAGGCAGCTGCAGTATTTACAAGTTAGTGTAGTGCGTCCTCTGCACAGTGTGCACCTGATGGCGCATACACACAAGCGGACTTTACGGCAGACTTTGCCCGGCTGACTTTTCGACGGACTTTATGACAGACTTTCCGAATGAACGGACTTGCCTACACACAATCCACCAAAGTCCGTCGAATTCGTACGTGATGACGTACGACCAGACTAAAACAAGGAAGTTCATAGCCAGTAGCCAATAGCTGCCCTAGCATGGCTTTTTGTCCGTCGAACTAGCATACAGACGAGCGGACTTTTCGACCGGACTCGAGTTCGACGGATAGATTTAAAACATGTTTCAAATCTAAGTCCGTCCAACTTTTGAGAAAACAAAGCCTGCTGGAGCCCACACACGATCAAATTGTCCGACGAAATCCCGTCCGCCGGGCAAAGTCTGCCGTAAAGTCCGCTCGTGTGTACACGGCATAAAGCTACCTGAAGAAAATTAGTGATGTTCTTCTGATCCTATTAGTACAGTACCGCAGGCAGCTGTAGTATTTACAAGTTAGTGTTGTGCGTCCTCTGCACAGTGTGCACCTAAAGCTACCTGAAGAAAATTAGTGGTGTTCTTCTGATCCTATTAGTACAGTACCACAGGCAGCTGCAGTATTTACAAGTTAGTGTAGTGCGTCCCCTGCACAGTGTGCACCTAAAGTTACCTGAAGAAAATTAGTGGTGTTCTTCTGATCCTATTAATACCACAGGCAGGCAGCTACAGTATTTACAGTTAGTGTAGTGTGTCCTCTGCACAGTGTGCACCTAGAGCTACCTGAATAAAATTTGTGGTGTTCTTCTGATCCTATATTAATACCACAGGCGGCAGCTACAGTATTTACAGTAAGTGTACTGTGTCCTCTGCACAGTGTGCACCTAAATCTACCTGAATAAAATTGGTGGTGTTCTTCTGATCCTATATTTATACCACAGGCAGGCAGCTACAGTATTTACAGTTAGTGTACTGTGTCCTCTGCACAGTGTGCACCTAAAGCTACCTGAATAAAATTGGTGGTGTTCTTCTGATCCTATATTAATACCACAGGCAGGCAGCTACAGTATTTACAATTAGTGTACTGTGTCCTCTGCACAGTGTGCACCTAAAGCTACCTGTATAAAATTGGTGGTGTTCTTTTGATCCTATTAATACCACAGGTAGGCAGCTACAGTATTTACAGTTAGTGTACTTCATGATCTGTACAGTGTGCACCTAAACCTACCTGAACAAAATTGCTGTTGTTCTGCTCCAATTAATACCACAGGCAGGCAGCTACAGTATTTACAGTTAGTGTACTGCCTGCTCTGCAATGTGTGCACCTAAAGCTACCTGAAGAAAATTGCTGTTGTTCTTCTCCTATTAATACCACAGGCAGGCAGCTACAGTATTTACAGTTAGTGTACTGTGTCCTCTGCACAGTGTGCACCTAAAGCTACCCGAATAAAATTTGTGATGTTCTTCTGATCCTATATTAATACCACAGGCAGGCAGCTACAGTATTTACAGTTAGCGTACTGCGTCCTCTGCACAGTGTGCACCTAAAGCTACCTGAAGAAAATTGCTGTTGTTCTGCTCCTATTAATACCACAGGCAGGCAGCTACAGTATTTACAGTTAGTGTACTGCCTCCTCTGCACAGTGTGCACCTAAAGCTACCTGAAGAAAATTGCTGTTGTTCTGCTCCTATTAATACCACAGGCAGGCAGCTACAGTATTTATAGTTAGTGTACTGTGTCCTCTGCACAGTGTGCACCTAAAGCTACCTGAATAAAATTTGTGATGTTCTTCTGATCCTATATTAATACCACAGGCAGGCAGCTACAGTATTTACAGTTAGTGTACTGTGTCCTCTGCACAGTGTGTACCTAAAGCTACCTGAATAAAATTGGTGGGTGTTCTTCTGATCCTATATTAATACCACAGGCCGGCAGCTACAGTATTTACAGTTAGTTTACTGTGTCCTCTGCACAGTGTGCACCTAAAGCTACCTGAATAAAATTGGTGGTGTTCTTCTGATCCTATATTTATACCACAGGCAGGCAGCTACAGTATTTACAGTTAGTGTACTGTGTCCTCTGCACAGTGTGCACCTAAAGCTACCTGAATAAAATTGGTGGTGTTCTTCTGATCCTATATTAATACCACAGGCAGGCAGCTACAGTATTTACAGTTAGTGTACTGTGTCCTCTGCACAGTGTGCACCTAAAGCTACCTGTATAAAATTGGTGGTGTTCTTTTGGTCCTAATAATACCACAGGTAGGCAGCTACAGTATTTACAGTTAGTGTACTACATACTCTGCACAGTGTGCACCTAAACCTACCTGTAGAAAATTGCTGTTGTTCTGCTCCTATTAATACCACAGGCAGGCAGCTACAGTATTTACAGTTAGTGTACTGCCTCCTCTGCACAGTGTGCACCTAAAGCTACCTGAAGAAAATTGCTGTTGTTCTGCTCCTATTAATACCACAGGCAGGCAGCTACAGTATTTACAGTTAGTGTACTGTGTCCTCTGCACAGTGTGCACCTAAAGCTACCTGAAGACAATTGCTGTTGTTGTGCTCCTATTAATACCACAGGCAGGCAGTTACAGTATTTACAGTTAGTGTACTGCGTCCTCTGCACAGTGTGCACCTAAAGCTACCTGAAGACATTTGCTGGTGTTCTTATACTATGAAATACCACAGGCAGGCAGTTGATTCTGCTAGCTGCAGTATCAGTATATATATATATACATCCCAGCTTTGTGCAGCTACATCTCACTGCAGGCCATTAGTATGTCTGGAAGGCCAACAAGGAGAGGCAGTCACAAGCCAATAAAAGAGGGCAAGCAGGCTCTGTGTCTAGCACGTGGCCGTGTGACAGCTGGCTGTGTTGAGCCGCAACATGCGGAAGACTTGGTAGAGTGGATGACCAAGCCGTTCTCATCCTCCTCATCCTCTCTCACCCAGGCTCAGGGTACTTTGTCTAGCAAAGCAGCTGCCAACGTGGCCTCTTCCCTCAGCTCAATGGCATTAGTCACTCCATCCCTAGCCCCACCATGTCCTCCTGAGGAGTCCCCCGAACTGTTTGACCACAGTGTTGTGTACATGCTCCAGGAGGATGCCCAGCGTTTTGAAGGCTCCGATGATGGTACCCAGCTGGAGGAAGGCAGTAACGTGAGCCCAGAGAGAGGGGGTGCACAAGAAGGATAGCAATCTGGCAGTCATGTTCCCCCAGCTGCAGCATACTGCCAGCTTTGCTCCAGTGATGAGGAGGGAGGGGATGATGAGGTCACTGACTCCACGTGTGTGCCTGATAGGAGAGAGGAGGAGGAGGAGGCACATCACCGAGGCAGGATGCCCTCCAGGGGCCAGCTTAAGGGCAGCACACCGACTGCATCACACGCAGAGCTCCGCATGTGCAGGACGCTGCTGTCTCTGCACGTTATTCCAAAAGTTCTTTGGTGTGGGCCTTTTTTGAGACGAGTGCATCAGATCCCACCACTGCTATTTGCAACATATGTCTCAAGCGTATCTCGCGTGGCCAAAACATCTCCCGCTTGGGCACCATATGCTGGATCAGACATATGTTGACCTGCCATGCAGTTCGTTGGCAAGCGTACCTAAAAGACCCACACCAAAGAACAAAGAGGACCTCTCCTTGCTCCTCATCAGCTGGGATCTCCAACCTAACTATACCTTCAGTCCTCTCTGAGACCTGCAATGAGAGGAATGAAGGTGTAGAATTAGGTGTGTCACAGCCAAGTACTTGGGGGCAATCTGCTATCGGTACACCGACGTCAGATTGTACCAGGCAAATTTTCCTGTCCCAGCTGCTGCACTGCCGAAAGAAGTTCGCTCCCAGTCATCCACATGCCCAGCGGTTGAATGCTAGCTTGGCTAAATTGCTAGCACTTCCACTGCTGCCTTTTCAGTTGTTAGACTCTACCCCCTTCCGTGAATTTGGGGAATGTGCGGTTCCTCAGTGGCAGGTTCCCAAACGCCACTTTTTTTCACGGAAGGCGATTCCGGCTCTCTACCGGCATGTGGAAGGCAATGTCTTGGCCTCACTGGACAGGGCGGTCAGCGGTAAGGTGCATATTACCTATCATTCACTGCGCACTGGGTGACTCTTCTGGGAGCTGGGAAGGATGCAGGACAGGGTGCAGTAGTGTTGGAGGTTGTTGTTGCTGCCACCACGCCTCCAAAATACTACTAGTTGTGATTCTGCCACACCTCTCTCCTCCACCCTCTCCTCTTCTTCTTCCTCCATGGCCTCTTGCTGTGCTGATTTGTCTTTGGAACCAGCGGTGCTCCATAGGCATTCAAGGGGCTACGCAAGCACGCAGGCAAAAAGACGCCATGCGGTGCTTGAGCTGGGGGACAGGAGCCACACTGGGGCAGATATTCTGTCAGCTCTGCAGGGGCAGGTTCAGAGGTGGTTGACGCAATGCCAGATTAAGGCAGGTATGGTGGTTTGCGACAATGGCACCAACCTCCTCTCCTCCCTCCGACAGGGACAACTGACCCATGTGCCCTGTTTGGCTCATGTCTTTAACTTGGTGGTGCAGCAGTTCTTGGGCAGGTAACCGGGCTTACAGGATGTCCTGAGGCAAGCCAGGAAAGTCTGTGTGCATTTCCGCAGGTCATATAATGCCAGTGCTCGGCTGGCTGACCTCCAAAAGGAATTTAACCTGCCCAAGACCCGCCTAATCTGTGACATGCCCACCAGGTGGAACTCAATGTTGGCCATGCTGCAGTGGCTGCACACGCAGCAGAGGGCCATCAATGAGTACCTGTGCAACTATGGCACCAGGACAGGGTCAGGGGAGCTTGTTTTTTTTCCCCATGCCCGTGGGCCATGATCAGGGATGCATGCACTGTCCTGTCACCATTTGAGGAGGCCACGAAAAACAGAAAACAGAGACAGGAAGAGGAGGACTTCCTTAGCTCTCAAGGCCCCCTTTATCCAGACAGTGTTCATGCATGCCCGCCGATCACACAGGAAGAGGAGGAGGAGGAGGAGGGGGAAGAGGAGGATTGTATCAGCATGGAGGTGGAGCCTGGCACTCAGCATCAGCAGCAGTCTTTAAGGGATCATTTACAGTCCTAAGAAACCCATGGACTTGTACGTGGCTGGGAGGCGGTGGCTGCGAATCATGTCGTCCTTAGTGACCCAGAGGACTCCGGACCGAATGCCTCAGCAAACCTACGCTGCATGGCCTCCCGGATCCTGCAAAGCCTGCGGAAGGATCCTCGTATTCGTGGTATCAAGGAGAGGGATCAATACTGGCTGGCAACCCTCCTTGATCCACGTTACAAGGGTAAGGTTGCGGACCTTATCTTGCTGTCGCAGAGGGAGCAGAGGATGAAACATCTTCGGGAGGCCTTGCAGAAAGGTCTGTGCAACGCGTTCCCAGAAACTGGGAGCTTACAAACTCATGTTCCTGGACAACGTGTCGCTGAGGCTTCGGTCAGTCAAAGAAGGAGCGGTGGAGAAGGTGGCCGTCTAACCAATGCGTTCAGACAATTTTTTAGTCCGCAGCCCCAAGGTATGATCTGTTCCAGCAACCCTCTCCAGCGTCTGTATTACATGGTGCAGGAATACCTAATATCCTCTGGGTTACTGGGTCTTGAGGATGGATCACTGGCCAGAGCTTGCACAGTATGCAATTGAGCTACTGGCCTGTCCTGCATCCAGCGTTCTTTCGGAACTCACATTCAGTGCTGCTGGAGGTTTTGTACCTGATCACAGGTTGCGCCTGCCCACCGACTCGGTCGATCGACCTTTATAAAAATGAATCAGTCTTGGATCACCACCAGCTACCAAGCACCTGATGCTGATGTAACCGAATAATTTTTTTTGAAATGTCAGATCCCTTCAAGACTGCCTATACTGATGCTGAGTGACTATCCTGTTATGCTGAGTGACTATCCTCTTCCTCCTCAATGATCATGCTGATAGCTTGTAAGAATATTTTTGGTTCTGGGTGCCGCCACCAGTGGCTAAGGCCCAATTTTTCAGCCCCTGTTTAACAGGGGTGTGTAATTACAATTTTTGATGCAATACTTTGCAGCAGGGCTCGTTCCTGCGCTCCAACTAGAGTATCTGTGAGGGGTTGCAGTGTTGTGGCACCAGCACAAGTGCCTAAGGCCCAATTTTTCTGCCCCTGTTCAACAGGGACATGTAATTACAATTCTTGATCTAATATTTCACAGCAGGGCCCGTTTCTGCGCCCACCAAGAGTAACTGTGAGGACTTACAGTGTTGTGGCAACACCACCACCACCAAAGACCCAATTTTTCTGACCCTGTTCAACAGGGGCATGTAATTACAATTCTTGATCTAATATTTCACAGCAGAGCCCGTTCCTGTGCCCACCAAGAGTAACTGTGAGGGCTTACAGTGTTGTGGCAACACCAACACCTAAGGCCCCAGTTTCTGCAGAGTATATAGGGCAGGCCCCTACTTTTAAACATCCAACTTACAAACGACTCCTACTTGCAAACGGAAGGAGACAACAGGAAGTGAGATGAAATCTACCCCTAGGAAGGCAAATTCTCTCCTGTAAGAGTTAATATGGGAAAAACGTGTCTCCTCTCCACTGATGCTTTATCACCAATCCTTGTTTCACTAAAAAACCCAAATTGTCAAAAAACATTTGTCATTGGGACAGAAAGTGAGGTAAAATCTTCTAAAGACAAGCACAGACAGCAAAAAAATGTCACAGGGGTGATAACCCTTCTCTATGTTTTTCAAAAAGCTTAAAAATAGATTTTTTGGCTGGAGCTACACTTTCACTCGTGTTACCTGTTTGCTGCTACAAACGTAACTATTACCTCCGCAGAACCAGCATGTAAACATTCTTCTGACCGTTGTTTATATTTTCCCCTCATTTGCTAGCTCTTTTGTAGAAGTGATATGCATGGCTGTAAAGCTGTCCTATCACTTCTACATTTAAGCCGCGTACACACGAGTGGAATGTCCGACAGAAAAAGTCAGACGGAAGTTTTTCATCATCTATTCCGATTGTGTGTATGCCTCATCTGACTTTTTTTTTCGAAAATTGTGATGGACCTAGAAATGGAACATGTTCTAAATATTTCCGACTGAACCAATTCCTATAGGGAAAACTGCTCGTCTGAATTTCGTCGGAGAAACCTTATGAGTTTATTCCGATGGCAAAACCGGTCGCGTGTACGCGGCATAGCAAGTCTATTAGACTTATACATCTAAGCTCAAATGTGTGGATACAAAAACAACCATTGCAAACATATATTAGGTATTGTCAGGTAGCCTGGAGAAAGGGCAATAATTCCAGGCCCATCATTCACAGTTAAATCTAATCTGATGAGCTTTAAGGCTCCATTCACACTAGCGCGTTTTTTGATGCATTTTGCATTTTGAAGAAATGCACGGGAATTTTTTAACATGGGTTCCTATGGAACATGTTCACATCGATGCTTTTTTGTTTCTCTGCATTTTTGGAAAGGGTCAGGGACTTTTTTTCATGCAAAATGCAGCGTTTTGCATGTAATAGAATTCAATGGACAAGCATCAAAAACGCAAGTGCACCGTTTTTGATGCGTTTTTGGTGCGTTTTTGATGCGTTTTTGCCGTTTTGTTTTTTTTTATGGTTTTTTTTTTATTTTTTTATTTTTTTTATTTTTTTTAAGACTGTATAAAAAAACTGTAAAAAAAAAAAAAAAAAAAAAAAAACGCAAAACGCAAATCGCGGCAAAATCGCGGCAAAAACGCTGCTCAAAAACGTGGCAAGCATGAAAAAAAAACCTCCAAAAACGCTCAAAAGCAACATGCATAGGTGTGAATCCAGCCTGAGGCCTGGTTCACACCTATGCATTTCTTAGTGCTTTTTGCATTTTGCAGATTTGCACTACAGAACGTGTTCCATAGGAAATCATGTTAAATAGACTGTAGCACAAATCTGCAAAATGCAAAAAGCACTAAAAATGCATAGGTGTGAACCAGGGTTAAAGGCTTTCTAAGGCTGGATTCACACCTATGCATTTTTAGTGCTTTTTGCATTTTGCAGATTTGCACTACAGTCCGTTTAACATGGTTTCCTATGGAACACGTTCTGTAGTGCAAATCTGCAAAATGCAAAAAGCACAAAAAAATGCATAGGTGTGAATCCAGCCAAAGAATTGCCTATGGACAATTTTTGGTATTGTAGTTTTTAGATTTTTTATTGGCAATTTTGAGATTTAACATGTTGGTATATATTTACCTAATTTAATCTCATCTATTTTGTACTAAAAGGAAATTGAATGTATTTTTAAAGAATATATAGACTTGATAAACAGTAGACAGTAGCCCATGGTACATGTTCAACTGCAGATGCCACAGTTTTTATCCCATAGGGAAGGTCTTTGCTTTCAGAAAATATGTAAAGTATTGGATGTTTTATGTAATCTTTAGGCCTAAAAGGTCCATTTTAACATGTGTGCAAAAAAAAAAAAAAGGGTCTGGCTGTGAAAGGGTTAAAGCATACTTGTTCCAGATATGCGATTTAAAATTATTTAAGTTGGACATGGTCAAGTAACCAGCATTTGTAAAAGGAGGACAGGAAAGACAACCCTCATACTGCCAGACTCACTTTAAGGCAAGTCCGACCTAAGTTTATAGGGGTTTTCTTCTGTGGGAAGTGTCCGCCTTTAGGACAGAATACTGACAATCTGTAACAAGATCATGGGTACTAGGACTGAAAATGACCTTTGTATTTCAATGTAATCTGTTCTCCCTGTATACTTTAGATCCATTAAAAGGGACCTTCTGAGTTATATTCTTTCAGCAGCTTGCATGTCTATCCCGAGACATTAGCAGTCAACAACCCATAGCAGAGTGAGTGTTTGAAATGAATAAGATAGAATGTTTTGAAAAACAAAATCTGTTGAAGGATTATAAGCTTGAACCTCCTCAATTAGTGTGGTTCCAATAGGACTACTTTAGGTCCTCTGCAGACTTTTCTTTATGTGTGTAATACTGCAAAGTGATTTCGTTTAAAACATCACAATCCTCTAGGCCTTTAGATCTGAGAGGGACACCTTGGCCCATTACCCTCTCCTTCCTCCTCTCCTTTCCCCCTATCCTGCCTCTTCTCTATGCCCCCTTTTTTCTTTATAACGTAATCCTTTCTTATCACTATCCTAGTATTTATGACCACTGTACCAGAAGTTTTTGCCAGCATCATTTCTACATGATACCATCCTCCCTAGGCCATCATGGTACAGAAGACATATATACACTAAAGTACTGTGAAAAGACTTTCTTGGCTCTAATGTTCATTGTGTCACCAAGATGAGAATTTTGTTTTTAGTTTTGTATGATTTATAGAGCAATTATTTTCCTATAATGTGCTTGGACTTTATGTCTGTTATGTTTGCTACCTTTTTTTTTTCTCTGTTACTGAACTTGTAAACCAAAAAAATAATAAAAACTGATTATATGTAAGTTTATAATAGTTTTTAACTACCTCTTAATCTTTTGGAATTTTAAGAAAAAATAGTTTAAACCCTGTGGACATTTATCTTTTCTGCTGAACTCTGTAACAGCAATGTAAAATGCCTACCTGCTACCTAAATGAAATAATTTAGTGTGCTATAAGTACTTAAGAGTTAAGTCTGCTCAAATATCCATCAGCCATTGTGTCTTATCCGTCAGCACAGGGTGACCAATGTTTAATGTGTCAGTCAACTGAAGCTCACTTTCATTTGCTTCAACTTATTTTCTTATCAAGTGGCTTCCTAAAGGCCCTGCTTCTTATCAAGGCATATCTTTTAAATTTCACCCAAGGGACCTTCTAAATTCTGCTACTGTTTTATATGTGCTACATGAGCTAGAGATACATTTGTGCCTTCTGCAGCTGACTTAATGACTTACAGCAAGCCTGAGACTGAAATAAAGGAGTCACTTGGGAAAATATGAATTTGTATATCCTATATGCTTTCAGAGGTTTGCAGTGTCTCTTTTAAGCCGGTGTCTTTTGGGAACACAGCAATGAAAAAAAGATACTGTATTCAGCCCTAGTGTTAGCTGTAAAACCAGTACCTGCAGCATAATCCCTAAATGAGATACAAATGAATAAAAAAAATACCAGGCGTTGTGTACTATTAGATCTGTTCATTAAATGTATATTATATACTGTACTTATATCACTTTTAAAAGGGGTTTTCCCTTTTCTATTTAAAGTGTATCTAAACATCGCAACATTGAGATATGCAGGCATAGACCCACAAATGTACAGATGGATCGAGGCATTGTACTCTAAACCAACTGTACAGATACGAGTTAATGGGACCCTCTCGGGCGCCTTTGTATTGTACAACGGTGCACAACAGGGATGCCCACTTTCGCCATTGCTGTTCGTCCTCTCCCTGGAACCCTTCTTGGCGACTATTCAGGCAAATCAGGAAATTAGGGGGGTGGAGCTGGCCGGATAGGAACACAAAGTCTCTGCATTTGTGGACGATGTGTTGCTATATGTCTTCAACCCAGGACAATCACTCCCAATTATAATGGCAGAGTGTGAAATATATGGAGAAATCGCAAACTTGAAGATCAATAAAGAAAAGACAGAGATACTAAATGTCTCCACTCCTATAACAGACAGCAGACACCTTAAATCTCAGTATCCGTTCTCTTGGAAACGCAGAGGCCTAAAGTACCTAGGTATCTTTTTGTCTACTCTGGAAATAAATTTATATCAGGGCAATTACCTACCTTTACTAAATAAAATCAAGCGAGATCTGAAGGGATACTCGGCAAATAAACTGTCGTGGTTTGGGAGGATAAGCGTAATTAAGATGGTGACATTGCCGAGGGACCTGTATGTGTTTCAGACTCTTCCGATAAACATCCTGAGGGCCTATTTTAAGACCCTTGGGAGGTTGGTCAGAAAATTTATATAGAAGGACAGGAGAGCATGTATTTCTTATAGGTCTCTGACAAGGCTGCGGTCAAAGGGTAGTTTATACCTCCCAGATTTTGAGAGGTACCATGAGGCAGCAGTGTTATGGAGGGTGATCGACTGGGTCCATGGTGCCTCCCAGAAAAAATGGGTATCATTAGAAGAAAACTTGTGTAGAAGATATTTAAGTCAAATAATGTGGGTTCCCGGGAAGTATAGGGATATTCCTGGTGATAATTAATGTGTGTGAATGCGCTACTCATATGCCTAAACCACTCACAATTTTGCATTACTTTCCTATTACTGTGTCAAAAGAAATTTTTTTTATATCATGAAACATTATCCTATAAAGTATGCCATTTACAATACCATGTATACAAATCACCAATATAAACCAAAACATGAATCAAAATAGCTGACATGTATGATGTACATCACAAAGTCCTTGTGCAAAAAGGTACAAAATCTTCTATTAATTGCTGTGATTATAATTCTTAACGTGCTCCTGTGTATCTTCTATTTTCATATGTGACTTAGTAACACACCACCACCTTTTAGATTGGCCACTCACCAGATACTTCTTAAATAATGCGCCTTTGGTTCATTAATGGGATAACCACTCCACCTTATTATCGCTCCTTATCGGCTATGCTTGAGCTTTGGTTTTCCTCATGCAAAGTATATGGACAACGATCATTGCGCAAGGCATTTAAAACTTTTTATTATATAAAATACAAAAAGTGTACACTCACATTTAAAAGTGCCTTTGAGCCGGCACTAAGCTATTCCAGCAGTTAAGGACGGGTGTTATACGATCGCGTGGTCCGTCTGTATGCAATGTGTGTAACCTCCGCGTTCGGCTTGCGCTCCACCCCTCGTTCCCGTTCGTATTTCCACCAGCTACGGACGTTTCTGCTCACCTGGTACAAAAATCTCCCAGCAGCCTCTATGCGTTTCGCATCATAGTATGCGTCATCAGGAAGCATATCTGGGAGTTTTTTTTTCCCTTTCTTCTCAAGTTTTCACCCTCTTCCTCCCCCTTCCTCTCTGCCCCCCCTTTATTCCCTCCCCCCGCGCCTCCCTTCTCCTCCCTTCCCTCCCCCACCTCTTATCTCCCCCCCTATTGTTTTGCTTCTGTATCTCATTTCGTTCTTTTAAGCAGGAATGGTATGGATTGTAGGAGTTGGATGTAGGGAGTGGAAAATATAGAGTAGAAGTTTACATTTCAGGAATGTTAAATGTCAATGTTAAATGTATAAACGTTAACTGTAAAGTGTTAAATGTAATGTGTTATGTAAATATGTAATGTACTGTATATGATTGTATTTTTAATAGGATGGGTTTTGGAACTTTCTTTTGAAGCTGAAACTCTTCTTTGTTAAGTGTTGTCCTTAAGGGGGTTAAAACCCCTTTCCTTTTATTTACCTTCTGTCTTGAGGAGATTTTTCTACACATCCTGTCAAACTTACAACAATGAGAGGAAAACTTTCCAAGCAAGTTTCCCGATTTAAAAATTTCACATCTGCTCCTGCCCTGGTGACAACTTCAAATTATAATGAAACATTTACATTAAACATTTTTTTTGGTTTTTTTTACAATGAGGGTCTGGGATTAAAAGTACAATTTCAGTGTTTGCAGATGACACTAAGCTATGCAGTGAAATAACATCCTTACAGGATGTCTCCAACTTACAAGCCGACCTATGTGGCAAATGAGGTTTAATGTTGATAAATATAAAGTTATGCACTTGGGGACTAGAAACATGCACACATCTTACTTACTAGGAGGAGAACAGCTGGGGGAGTTAATGGTGGAGAAGGATCTGGGTGTTCTAGTAGATCAAAGGCTTAATAACAGCATGCAGTGCCAAGCTGTAGTTTCCAAATCAAGCAAGTGTCATTTACACAGTAATCAATGCATTTTTAATCGCAATGATCGCTGTATAAATGACAATGGTCCCAAAAATGTGTCAAAAATGTCCAACATGTCCGCCATAACGTCGCAGTCACAATAAAAATCGCTGATTGCCGCCATTACTAGTAAAAAAAAATTATTAATAAAAATGCCATAAAACTATCCCCTATTTAGTAAACGCTATAACTTTTGCGCAAACCAATCAATAAACGCTTATTGCGATTTTTTTACCAAAAATATGTAGAAGAATACGATCAGCCTAAACTGAGGAAAAAAAATGTTTTTTTATATATTTTTGGGGGATATTTATTATAGCAAAATGTAAAAAATAATGCGTTTTTTTCAAAATTGTTGCTCTTATTTTGTTTATAGCGCAAAAAATAAAAATCGCAGAGGCGATCAAATATGACCAAAAGAAAGCTTTATTTGTGGGAAAAAAAGGACGTCAATTTTGTTTGGGAGCCACGTCGCACGACTGCGCAATTGTCAGTTAAAGGGACGCAGTGCCGAATCACAAAAAACGCTCTGGTCAGGAAGGGGGTAAAATCTTCCGGGGCTGAAGCGGTTAAACATGTCCACAACTATATCCCTGACCTATCTGGTGTGTTCCTTGGCCTTCATGATGCTTTTTGTTCACTAAGATTCTTTAACAAACCTCTGAGGGCTTCACAGAACAACTGTATATATAATGAGATTAAATTACACACAGGTGGACTCTATTTGCTAATTAGGTGACTTCTGAAGGCAATTGGTTCCACTAGATTTTAGCTGGGGTATTATAGTAAAGGGGGCTGAGTACAAATGCATGTCCTTATCTTTTCTTTAAAAAAAAACAATAAAAAAAGAGTTGAAATAAAGTGTATCTAAAGCCAAAACATTTTCTTAAACATTTTTGATAGATTAAAGGTTAAAACCCCTTTCCTTTTTTTTACCTTCTGTCTTGAGGAGATTTTTCTACACATCCTGTCAAACTTACAACAATGAGAGGAAAACTTTCCAAGCAAGTTTCCCGATTTAAAAATTTCACATCTGCTCCTGTCCTGGTGACAACTTCAAATTATAATGAAACATTTACATTAAACATTTTTTTTGTTTTTTTTTACAATGAGGGTCTGGGATTAAAAGTACCATTTCAGTGTTTGCAGATGACACTAAGCTATGTCTCCAACTTACAAGCCGACCTATGTGGCAAATGAGGTTTAATGTTGATAAATATAAAGTTATGCACTTGGGGACTAGAAACATGCACACATCTTACTTACTAGGAGGAGAACAGCTGGGGGAGTTAATGGTGGAGAAGGATCTGGGTGTTCTAGTAGATCAAAGGCTTAATAACAGCATGCAGTGCCAAGCTGTAGTTTCCAAATCAAGCAAAATCCTTTCTTGAATTAAGAGATGTTAGGTTCAACTCTTAAATAAGTTGCTTTAAGTTTATATTGCTTTGTCAAATTTAGCCGTAAGAGAAATAGACACAGAGTCAGATATCCGTGTATCAGTCCCGAGCGTTGAATGTCCCGTACTGAAACTGAACTGTCTTGGTTTATTGGATCTTTTATAAGGTGGGTTATATAAACACAAATATCAAAGTACAACATAGATATCAGATAATAAAAGCAGTTTCGACAGATAATGATGTATCAACAGCCAAAGGTTACAATAAAAGCAGTTTCATCGAAAGAATAATGTGTCAGCAGACAAAGGTTAATTTCATAAGAGACTGCAACGCAGGCATTTCATAACAGACTATATTTTATAACAGATTTTACACGTAGGCATTAGATTAAGTAAGAACTCTAAATCAAATCCCTAACCTTATCAACTTCCCCCTTTGACATCATCCTCTCCTTCCCCCTGGGTCCTCATGAATAAGTTCTAGTCAGTTTTTCCCCAGAGTCCTTTCCCTGACCGCGAGTTGTCAGAGGGGTAAAACCCATCCCCCTAGGTATTACCAACATCTTAAATTCAAGAAGAGGAGTTTTGTAGGAGTAGGGTGATGTCAATTTACCTTAATAACCCCTTTCTATTCTTTTTATCTTTTTCTGTATTCTCCGATATATGCATATATTGGTGACAGTGGGTATCATTAATGTTAATATTATAATTACCATAGGACTGAATAACCAACTGAATATGCTAGTTGCCATGGGAGACATACCATAAAAAATATTGTACCATTGTGGAGTTATGTCATGTTGTATCTGGGAGGATAGATGTACGAGTCTGTTTTTGTCTATTACAGCAAATATAAAATTATTCTGTAACGTGTGTTCAAGCGTTTCAATATACTGCCTCAAAATTTCTGATTGCTCCAGAACCTCTCTTAGTGAGTCTAATGAAATAACGAAGGGTGTAGTATCAGTAAGATTGGATACTTTATAAATTGAGGAGAATACTTTTTCTGCATCTGGCTCGAAGAGATATGTATCATTATCCCACTTTAGTAACTATACCATGTCAGCCTTTAAATAGTTCCCAATCATGTGAGGTAAGGCGCATTCCGTTGCTTAGTTCGGCAATCCCCTTCTAACTCATACCATCCTTGACAAGGCTCATTCACTTTCTCAACAAGACAGACAGACAACAAATAATTCCACCAATATAAACTTAAAGCAACTTATTTAAGAGTTGAACCTAACAGAGAGGTATTGAAAGCAGAGAGAGGGAGACATCTTATTGCCCCTGTACAAATCATTAGTAAGACCTCATCTGGAATAAGCAGTTCAGTTTTGGACAACAGTTTATAAAAAGGATGTCGGGGAATTGGAGAAAGTGCAGAGAAGGGCAACCAAACTAATAAGAGCGCATGGATGAGTTCAGCTATGAGGAACTATTAGCTGAACTGAATTTATTCTCTCTTGAGAAAAGGAGATTAAGGGGGATATGATCAACATGTATAAATACATAAGTGGTCCATATAGTGAACTTGGTGATGAGTTATTCACTTTAAGGTCATCACAGAGAACAAAGAGGCACTCTTTAGATCTGGAGGAAAAGAGATTTCATCTCCAAATACGGAAAGGTGCGGAAAAGAGCTATGAAAATGTGCAATAGACTCCCGCAAGATATGGTTCTGGCCAGTTTAGTAGACTGTTTGAGGAAAGGCCTGGATTCTTTCCTAAATGTACATAATATAACTGGATACTAATATTTATAGGTAAAGTTGATCCAGGGCATATCCGATTGCCTCTTGGGGGATCAGGAAGGAATTTCTCCTGCTGGAGCAAATTGGATCATGCTTTATTGTTTTTTTTTTGCCTTCCTCTGGATCAACTGTCGGTATAGGATTGTATACTTTATATGGGATTGTACATTTTTTCCCCTTCTGTTGGTTGAACTGCATGGACTTGTGTTTTTTTTCAACCAGACTAACTATGTAACTACGGTGCCTTGAAAAAGTATTCACACCCCTTGAAATTTTCCACATTTTGTCATGTTACATCCAAAAACGTAAATGTATTTTATTGGGATTTTATGTGATAGACAAACACAAAGTGGCACATAATTGTACAGTGGAAAGAAAATGATAAATGGTTTTAATTTTTTTTACAAATAAATATGTGAAAAGTGTGGCATGCATTTGTATTCAGCCCCCCTGAGTCAATGCTTTGTAGAACCACCTTTTGCTGCGATTACAGCTGCAAGTCTTTTGGGGTATGTCTCTACCAGCTTTGCACATCTAGAGAGTGACATTTTTGCACATTCTTCTTTGCAAAATAGCCCAAGCTCTGTTAGATTGGATGGAGATGTCTGTGAACAGCAATTTTTAAGTCTTGCCACAGATTCTCAATGGATTTAGGTCTGGACTTTGACTGGGCTATTCTAACACATGAATATGCTTTGATCTAAACAATTCCATTGTAGATTGGCTGTATGTTTAGGGTACTTGTCCTGCTGAAAGGTGAACTTCCAACCCAGTATAAGTCTTTTTCAGACTCCAACAGGTTTTCTTCTAAGATTGCCCTGTATTTGGCTCTATCCATTTTCCCATCAACTCTGACCAGCTTCCCTGTCCCTGCTGAAGAAAAGCATCCCCACAACATGATGTTGCCACCACTATGTTTCACGGTGGGGATGGCGTGTTCAGGGTCATGTGCAGTGTTAGTTTTTTCGCCACACATAGCGTTTTGCTTTTAGGAAAAAAAAGTTACATTTTGGTCTCATCTGACCACAGCACCTTCTTCCACATGTTTGCTGTGTCACCCACATGGCTTCTTGCAAACTGCAAACAGGACTTCTTATGGCTTTCTTTCAACAATGGTTTTCTTCTTGCGACTCAAGAAGAAACTCTTGCCACTTGCCACACAAAGACCAGATTTGTGGAGTGCACGACTGATAATTGTCCTGTGGACAGATTCTCCCACCTGAGCTGCGGATCTCTGCAGCTCCTCCAGAGTTACCATGGGCCTCTTGGCTGCTTCTCTGATTAATGCTCTCCTTGCCCAGCTTGTCAGTTTAGGTGGACGGCCATGTCTTGGTAGGTTTGCAGTTGTGCCATACTCTTTTCATTTTTAGATGATGGATTGAACAGTGCTCCGTGAGATGTTCAAAGCTTGGGATTTTTTTTATAACCTAACGCTGCTTTAACCGGTTCCCGACTGGCACATGCTGATGTACGTCAGCAGAATGGCACGGCTGGGTAAATGGACTTACAGGTACGTACATTTGAATTCCCCGCCATGCCATTGCGTGCGCGGCGTCGTCGGCGCGTGCACCGGCCGGGTGCTCCGTGAGTCTTGTCGCGGGTCCCGCGGACTCGATCGCCGCGGGGATACCCGCGATCGCCTCATGGAGAGGACGAACGGGGAGATGCTGATGTAAACAGCATCTCCCCGTTCTGCCTAGTGACAGTGTCACTGGATCTCTGCTCCCTGTCATTGGAGCAGAGATCAGTGACGTCACATACACAGCCCATCCCCCCTACAGTTAGAATCACTCCCCTAGGACATACTTAACCCCTTCCCGCCCCCTAGTGGTTAACCCCTTCACTGCCAGTGTCATTTACACAGTAATCAATGCATTTTTAATCGCAATGATCGCTGTATAAATGACAATGGTCCCAAAAATGTGTCAAAAATGTCCAACATGTCCGCCATAATGTCGCAGTCACAATAAAAATCGCTGATTGCCGCCATTACTAGTAAAAAAAAATTATTAATAAAAATGCCATAAAACTATCCCCTATTTAGTAAATGCTATAACTTTTGCGCAAACCAATCAATAAACGCTTATTGCGATTTTTTTACCAAAAATATGTAGAAGAATACGATCAGCCTAAACTGAGGAAAAAAAATGTTTTTTTTATATATTTTTGGGGGATATTTATTATAGCAAAATGTAAAAAATAATGTGTTTTTTTCAAAATTGTTGCTCTTATTTTGTTTATAGCGCAAAAAATAAAAATCGCAGAGGCGATCAAATATGACCAAAAGAAAGCTTTATTTGTGGGAAAAAAAGGACGTCAATTTTGTTTGGGAGCAACGTCGCACGACCGCGCAATTGTCAGTTAAAGGGACGCAGTGCCGAATCACAAAAAACGCTCTGGTCAGGAAGGGGGTAAAATCTTCCGGGGCTGAAGCGGTTAAACATGTCCACAACTATATCCCTGACCTATCTGGTGTGTTCCTTGGCCTTCATGATGCTTTTTGTTCACTAAGATTCTTTAACAAACCTCTGAGGGCTTCACAGAACAACTGTATATATAATGAGATTAAATTACACACAGGTGGACTCTATTTGCTAATTAGGTGACTTCTGAAGGCAATTGGTTCCACTAGATTTTAGCTAGGGGTATTATAGTAAAGGGGGCTGAGTACAAATGCATGCCTCACTTTTCAGATTTTTATTTGTAAAAAAAATTGAAAACCGTTTATTATTTTCCTTCCACTTCACAATTATGTGCCACTTTGTGTTGCTCTATCACACAAAATACATTTATGTGCTCGGTTGTAACATGACAAAATGTGGAAAATTTCAAAGGGTATGAATACTTTTTCAAGGCACTGTATGTAATGACAGTAAAGGCCTACTCTATCAAAAAGTTTGTTTTTTACCCCACTTTCTGTTCTTGTAACAGTGGTCACCAGGACAAATGGAAAGTGAATCTCCCTAGTTGGCACAGATAACAATAAAAATCTGACAGAAGTGCACAAAAGATAAACTTTCACCCTTTCACCGCTGGACCATTTTTTTCACATGTATTTCAAATCCCCAAGATACATATATAAAGAAAAATCGAAAAAAAGGAAACAATGTCAAAGAAATATATACGAAATATATCAATCCTAAAAAAGATGTGCACCCGCAAAATGGTGAAAAACCATTAGGTGACATTTTAAAAACCTTTACAATTTATCTGTTTTGAACTTACCACAAATGATGGCTTTAAACTTACAACATATTTCTTCCACTTTGGCCTGAGAGGGGCATTACATGTTGCATAATTGTCATTTACACACGCATTTGTGCAATACATGTGCAGGAGTCTCTAAAAAGTTTATGTATTGTAAAACATTTCTTTCTAATACGTCCCTTTTCTATGCTTTTATTTATTTTCTTAATCCACCAGTGTTAGATTTTCACTGTGCAAAATGGAGCAAACGCTTTGTGTGCAGCAGCCCCCCAGCTCCCCCTAATACTTACCTGACCCCCCTTTCGATCCAGCAATGTCCACAAGAGCCTTGCCTCTCCTCTTCAGGGATTCATACTCCTGACTGGCTTTTGACAGCAGCAAGAGCCATTGGCTCCCGCTGCTGCCAATCACAGCCAGTGAGCCAATCAGTAAATGGAGGGGGCTGGGCCGAGCCGCGGCTCCGTGTGTGAATGGACACACAGAGCTGTGGCTCAGGAGTGCGCCTGTTTGGGTTGCTGTGGGGGCTCCCAGCAAGAGGGAGGAGCCAGGAGTTCCAGCGTGGGACCTGAGAAGAGGAGGATCCGGGCTGCTCTGTGCAAAACAACTGCACAGACCAGGTAAGAATAACATGTTTGTTATTTAAAAAAAAAAACTAAAACAGCTTTAATATTGCTTTAAACCCAAAAACAAAAAATGTATTACACTGCAACTTACCAATTCCTAAATTTGTTGGATGCATTTGTTTTCTTTTTTTCCCTTTGTTTTCACTTGGTTATCCTGCCAGTAAATCTGTTATTTTTTAATTTTATTTAACAGACAAAGCTATCCTGCAAAAATGGCAGTTAGAGGGACAAACCATTTACCACTGAAAAGGGTGCATACAAAGGTCAACTTTTAGCACTTTATATAAAATCTTTATCCCAAAAGTAAAAAAAAAAAATGGTTGTATTTGTCTAAAAAGTGCTAGCTGAAGTTCGGCTTATTTGTTAATGAATTCCTTTTAAATCTACTAGTCTAAAACTACCCTCTCTACAGCTTGACAATGCTGCTGTCCAAAGGTGTCCCTGTTGCACATCATCCAGAGTGGAGACACGCTAAGTCAGGAAGTGTGTGGATAGATCATCAGGTGAAAATGAAGGAAAAAAGACTAAAAAAAAAAAAATATACAACCATCATATGTTAGGACTGGTAAGCTGCAATATATTTTTGGTCTTGGGTTTAATACCATTTTAAGCACAGTCATTTCCGTTTTAAAAAATTAAGAGATGTACATTCAATGGACAAACTTGTCTGGTGGTCAGTTGATGTAAATATGATTATGCACTGTAAAGTTAACAATAAGAAATGCAGGACTCTTCTTTTAAATAGTTTAATTCCTTTGTTTATTTAAAGTCAGCAGCTACAAAAAGTGTAGCTGCTGACTTTTAATAAGCACACACTCACCTGTCCCATGATCCAGCAGTGCACTCACCGCAGCCGCGTTCTCCACGTGTCCTCTCTCGGCTGTGCCGGCATCTTCACTATGGGCACCCGGCTGTGACAGCTTGCAGCTTCACAGCCGGGTGCCCACAGCGCACGGCGCTGTGCTCTGTGACTGGTCCCAAAGTCTTCTAGGACCTGTCATGTGTCCCAGAAGACTTCAGGAAGGAGAACTTCCGCTTCCAATCACCTAAGGCAGCACGTGCAAATTTGTTAAGCGCATCCCCATGACTATAACTCCCTTTTCCAAATACAGATTTTATGGTTCACAAGAGCAGAAAACATAAAAATATTATTTTTTCAATGTTTCAATGATGGGTTAAAATTTTTCTACACTTTCAGTCTATATGTATCGTACCCACAGTCAATGAAATAAAATAAATACTCTTCTTATTGACCTATATGTCTGCCATGAAATTGTAACTTCAATTTTGATGAGAAATACAAACTCCTCTATGTACACTAGGCACACTATAAAGTATACATTGCCAAGAAATTAATATTTTCTCTGTTGTGAGGAAATTGCTGTTCGTATTGCAGCATTTTCAAGGGGGGGGTTGCCTTCCTCAAGTTCACCTAGTACAATATTGAAACAAGTGATATCTTGAAATTGGGACTTTTAAGGTGCCAATATCAACGTGCAGGTCAAAACGTTTATTGATACAAAAAGGTTTGTAAAACCTAGACAGACATAACATTTTGTCAAATAAATATTGTGAATCCAAAAACGATCAATTACACCATATACATGAAGTGATGTAAACTTATACAAAAAGTCCCAATTTTGAGAGATCTCTTGTTTTGGAACTTCATATAGGGATGTAGATGCCTTGGGTTTCCCTTCCATCTGTTTTTATCCATCTAGTACAATATCAGTGCTGTAATAAAAAACGGAATTGTCTACATCCCTTTAGAAGAGGACACGCTGAGTATCTCACTAAAGATGAAACTCCTATTGCAGGGATTCCATAAATATAACTTATTGTAATACATTTCAGTGCAGACTTCTGAGTTAGGCTGGGTTCACACCTATTCAAATTGGTTGCAGGTTTCTCAGCATCCAATTTGCATAGCAAATTTGCATAGCAGCAGAATGTGACCGGCTCTCTATGAAGCCGCTTCACATATCTCTGGGGCGGCTCTGGAGCACACTGCACAGAAACGCTGTGCGTCTTTGGCTCCATTTCAGGGCCAAATTCAGGCAAAGATTCAGC
Source organism: Lithobates clamitans (assembly GCA_037952925.1). Taxonomy (NCBI): domain Eukaryota; kingdom Metazoa; phylum Chordata; class Amphibia; order Anura; family Ranidae; genus Lithobates; species Lithobates clamitans. Next base: position 328,111 of record JBBGZY010001336.1, on the reverse strand, counting down.
TCTGATTCGTCCCTGAACCAGAGAACAGGGACGCACACAGTTCCTGTGCGATCTGCAGCTGGTTCCAGTGCGAACCAAGCCTAAAGCAGTAATCCACAATTAATGACATTTCTGGGGGTATCCTTTACAGCAACAGGGTACAAATGACCTCCATGCTGCAAAGGAGTATATTTATCAATGTTTTCACCCAAGATTCATACAGCTTTCACTCAATTTTTCTAAAATCTTATGTGAAAAATTAGTGAGAATTCAGTGTTCTAAAAATCTTGGGTGAAAACATTAATAAATAGACCCCTAAATTTTAAATTTACTGTAGTGAAAGTAGAGTTTTCTTTTACAAATATTGTTCTGTGAAGCAATGTATACAAATATAATGTATAAATAATCATGCTATGCTAAACAAAGTGTTCATTACCACAATTTGCTAACACAAATATACACTGAAGAACATAAAAATAATAGATTTACCTATAATTTAGTGCTTATACCTTCATTCAGTTTGGTATAACACACATTGGGGGGGGGGGGGGTCTGGTGTAGCTGTGCATAGTAACCAATCAGCTTATATGTTTTATTGGCAAAGCTTAACTGAACAAGCTGAAGTTAGAAGCCGATTGGTTACACAGATTCTGTGTGCACTCGCCCCTCCGCCACCTCCTGCAGCTAAACAGAATGGTGCACTTTATGACTGCCTATTACTCTGATTCTTGAAGTACATGACTCTCTAAAGATTTCACAAAACTGCATCCATATACACAAGTAAATTAAATGCTTGCACCACCTCCTGCAGCTTCCCATTGGCCAGTGAAGTTGCTCAACATTGTGAATGACCAATGTGACTGTGCAGGAGGTGGGGGGTGTAAGCCTTATGCCCTGTACACACGGTCAGACATTTATTGGACATTCCAACAACAAAATCCTAGGATTTTTTCCGACAGATGTTGGCTCAAACTTGTCTTGCATACACACGGTCACACAAAGTTGTCGGAAAATCCGATCATTCTGAACGTGGTGACGTAAAACACGTACGTCGGGACTATAAATGGGGCAGTAGCCAATAGCTTTCATCTCTTTATTTATTCTGAGCATGCGTGGCACTTTGTGCATCGGATTTGTTTACACACGATCGGAAATTCTGAGAACGGATTTTGTTGTCGGAAAATTTTATAGCCTGCTCTCAAACTTTGTGTGTCGGTAAATCCAATGGAAAATGTGTGATGGAGCCTACACACGGTCGGAATTTCCGACAACAAGGTCCTATCACACATTTTCCGTCGGAAAATCCGACCGTGTGTACGGGGCATAAGACTAGCCTTCCTACCAGGAAAGGTTTAAGGCACTGCACTTTATGTAGCTTGCTAGTATATCACTCTGTTTAAATAGAAACATATATAGAAGCATATTTATGTTTTATAAAAAATGAAGATTATGTGTTATGTATCGGGTGTAAATACTGGTAACACTTCTTATTTCTTATTATAGGAAATATTTGAACACCAACTTTTAATATGTCAGAACACAGACAATTTGTGTGGATTGTTGACTGAGCTGAACAAATTGATACATTTTGCAGCTTCAACAAATCTATTTTTTTTCAGCAAACTGCAAGCATTTAATTTACTTGTGTATATGGATGCAGTTTTGTCAAATCTTTAGAGAGTCATGTACTTCAAGAATCAGAGTAATAGGAAGTCATAAAGTGCACCATTCTGTTTAGATTTTTCTCAGATGAATTAAACGTGTAATTCATTGAAAAATTATTAGGCTGGAAACCCATTTATACACTGTGAAAATGCTCGTTTCATCACACATTCCTGGAAAGAACAGTAATGCAGGACCTGTGGTGGCATTCATCTTGCACACTTCCACAAACTGTAAGTTTAATTTCAAATGGTGCCCCAATGTATCTTAATTAGGGATGAGCTTCGAGTTCGAGTCAAACTCATGTTTGACTTGAACATCGGCTGTTCGCAAGTTCGCTGAACAGCGAACAATTTGGGCTGTTCGCAGCAAATTCGAAAGCCGCGGAAGACCGAAAGTCTATGGAAGAAATCAAAAGTGCTAATTTTAAAGGCTTATATGCATGGTATTATCATAAAAAGTGTTTGGGGACCTGGGTCCTACCCCAGGGGACATGGATCAATGCAAAGAAAAGTTTTAAAAACAGCCGTTTTTTCGGGAGCAGTAATTTTAATAATGCTTAAAGTGAAACAATAAAAGTGTAATATTCCTTTAAATTTCGTACCTGGGGGGGTGTCTATAGTATGCCTGTAAAGGGGCGCATGTTTCCCGTGTTTAGAACAGTCTGACAGCAAAATGACATTTCAAAGGAAAAAAAGTCATTTAAAAGTACTCGCGGCTATATGAATTGTCGGTCCGACAATACACATAAAAGTTAATTGATAAAAACGGCATGGGATTTCCCCACAAGGTAACACCGAACCAAAATCTTTTTTAAAATGGCGTGGGGGTCCCCCTAAATTCCATACCAGGCCCTTCAGGTCTGGTATGGATTTTAAGGGGAACCCCGCGCCAAAATAAAAAAAATGGTGTGGGGTCCCCCCAAAAATCCATACCAGACTCTTATCCGAGCATGCAACCTGGCAGGCCGCAGGAAAAGAGGGGGGATGAGAGAGCGCCCCCCCTCCTGAACTGTACCAGGCCACATGCCCTCAATATTGGGAGGATGCTTTGGGGTTCCCCCAAAAGCACCTTGACCCCATGTTGATGAGGACAAGGGCCTCATCCCCACAACCCTTGCTCGGTGGTTGTGGGGGTCTGCGGGCGGGGGCTTATCGGAATCTGGATGCCCCCTTTAACAAGGGGACCCCCAGATCCTGCCCCCCGTGTGAAATAGTAAGGGGGTACAAAAGTACCCCTACCATTTCACAAAAAAAGTGTCAAAAATGTTAAAAATGACAAGAGACAGTTTTTGACAATTTCTTTGTTTAAATGCTTCTTCTTTCCATCTTCTTTCTTCTGTCTTCTATCTTCCGTCGGTTTCTTCCTCCATCTTCTTCTTCTTCTTCCTCCGATCCCCTGCTTCTTGCTCCAGTGTTCTCGTCAAGCGTCTTCCTCCGCAGCCTCTTCTTCCCTTCTTCGTGCTCGAGCCGCTCCACATCCATGATGGGAGGCTCCCGCTGTGTGACGCTTCTCGTCTTCTGACGGTCCTTAAATAACGGAGGGCAGGGCCACCCGGTGACCCCGCCCCCCTCTGACGCATGGGGACTTGACGGGGACTTCCCAGAGGCTTTCCAATTGACGTCAGAGGGGAAAGCCACAGGGAAGTCCTGTCAAGTACCCGTGTGTCAGAGGGGGGCGGGGTCCCCGGGTGGCCCTGCCCTCCATTATTTAAGAACCGTCAGAAGATGAGAAGCGTCACACAGTGGGAGCCTCTCATCATGGATGCGGGCGCGGGGTTCCCCTTAAAAGCCATACTAGACCTGAAGCATTTTGAGGGGGACCCCCACGCTTTTTTTCTTATTTTGGCGCGGGGTTCCCCTTTATATCCATACCGGTGACCCCGCCCCCTCTGACGCACGGGGACTTGACGGGGACTTCCCCGAGGCTTTCCCCGTGACATCAGAGGGGGCAGGATCACCCACCCCACCCTCTCTGACGTCACAGGGAAAGCCACAGGGAAGTCCCGTCAAGTACCCGTGTGTCAGAGGGGGGCGGGGTCACCGAGTGGCCCTGCCTTCCGTTATTTAAGAACCGTCAGAAGACGAGAAGCGTCACACAGCAGGAGCCTCCCATCATGGATGTGGAGCGGCCCGAGCACGAAGAAGGGAAGAAGACGCCGTGGAGGAAGATGCCGGACAAGAACACCGGAGCAAGAAGCAGAGGATCGGAGAAAGAAGAAGAACATGGAGGAAGAAACCGAAGGAAGATAGAAGATAGAAAAAAGAAGACAGAAGATAGAAGAAAGAAGATGGAAAGAAGAAGCATTTAAATAAAGGAATTGTCAAAAACTGTCTCTTGTCATTTTTAACATTTTTGACACTTTTTTTGTGAAATGGTAGGGGTACTTCTGTACCCCCTTACCATTTCACCAGATTCCGATAAGCCCCCCACCTGCAGACCCCCACAACCACCGGGCAAGGGTTGTGGGGATGAGGCCCTTGTCCTCATCAACATGGCATGTTGAGGGCATGTGGCCTGGTATGGTTCAGGAGGGGGGGCGCTCTCTCATCCCCCCTCTTTTCCTGTGGCCTGCCAGGTTGCATGCTCGGATAAGGGTCTGGTATGGATTTTTGGTGGGACCCCACGCCATTTTTAAAAAAAATTTGGGCGCGGGGTTCCCCTTAAAATCCATACTAGACCTGAAGGGTCTGGTATGGATTTTGAGGGGGACCCCCACGCTTTTTTTTTATTTTGGCGCGGGGTTCCCCTTAATATCCATACCAGACCTGAAGGGCCTGGTATGGAATTTAGGGGAACCCCCACACCATTTTCTTTAAATTTTGGCTCGGGGTTCCCCCGTGGGGAAATCCCATGCCATTTTTATCAATTAACTTTTGTGTATTGTCAGACCGACAATTCATATAGCTGCGAGTACTTTTAAATGACTTTTTTTCCTTTGAAATGTCATTTTGCTGTCAGACTGTTCTACACACGGGAAACATGTGCCCCTTTACAGGCATACTATAGACACCCCCAGGTACGAAATTTAAAAGAATATTACACTTTTATTGTTTCACTTTAAGCATTATTAAAATCACTGCTCCCAAAAAAACGTCAGTTTTTGAAACTTTTTTTTGCATTGATCCATGTCCCCTGGGGTAGGACCCAGGTCCCCAAACACTTTTTATGACAATAACTTGCATATAAGCCTTTAAAATTAGCACTTTTGATTATTCATGTTTGAGTCCCATAGACTTTAACGGTGTTCGCGTGTTCGAACAAATTTTTTGCCTGTTCGCATGTTCTGGTGCAAACCGAACAGGGGGGTGTTCAGCTCATCACTGGTCTTAATGATGCATGTCCATGCATGTGCATTTAGGGCCCCATATGGTAACCATCTGTGCATTGTACTGTGCTGCATTGCAAAAAAAGTTACTGTCCAATTGCCTGTGTTGGCAGTACATTCAAAATGAACTAGGTGACTTAACTCATGTAAAAGTGTGTGCTATAGCACCCTGAAACACATCAAACAGGTGCTGAGGAGGCCTATTACCTGGTGGATGAGCTGGGTTTGGTCATTTCTAATACTAGGCTAACAAATTGCTTCATGGCACTGTTACAGTATTGGTTTGATAATTAAAGGAAATCTATTGTCACATCATACACTTTCATTTGATGACATCAGCATTGTAATAACAATGCAAACAATAGTTATATTTGACAATCCAATATAAGCTTACTTGAAAAAACTATTTTCATGTTGTAAAGGTTCCCTGTCAGTTGGACATCTTTTTCCACATCTTTCCAGGTTTCCTGCATGCTTTGCAGTTTCCCATCTGCTGTTTACTTTCAATTGCTAAAAGCGGTACAATTATTTTGCATGGAAATTTGGCGTTTTATATTGTAGGTCTGTAATTCTTAACAATAACACACTTAAATCTGTCCAAACAAGAGTCTAGTAGATATCCCGGGTATGATAAAGTTTGAAACACAAAAACATAAATTTTATTATAATAAATAAAAATAAATAATTAAAAAAAAAAAAAAATAATAATAAAATAAATTTCCCCACGATTCACTATCGCTCAATTCTGCAAGTGTTCTAATTTACTATCGCTGTTTTCTAGCTGGTCTAAAGCCACTTTTGATGTAAACGGACACTTTTTGGTTGCTATGGACAATCTCCAGTTTCCAGGCAGAAAGAACAGTATATGTAATAAAAAACTGCATGCATGGGCCAAAGCACTGGGGACAAAAGGGATATGAAACAATTTCATACAGTACTGTAATCTGTAAGATTACAGTACTGTATGTGTTATGATTTTTACATTTTTTGAATTTGCCGCCAGGCTCCGCCCCCGTGCGTCGGGACGCTCGCAGGGAACAGAGCCTGGCACAGGGAGGCTTCGGGAGGAGGACGGAGCCCATGGACACTGCGGGGGACATCGCAGGATCCTGGGGACAAGGTAAGTATACCGCTCCAGGATCCTGCAATGTAATCCTGAGTGTGGCCTAGGGTTACCGCTAATGGTGCTGAATTTTAACCCCGAGCCACACTCGGGAAAACCGCCAGGGAGGCTACGCAACCCTGCTAGTGAGGTAAAAGCTATACCCCTGAGATCCACTGATCAGTATGCATGTTTACCATAAAACAGTTGTGCACGGATATGCAAGTATGCTTTTTCCAACTAGCTGAAGGACAACTGCTCACCCAAAATGCAAATTCAGACTTGCCAGAAACAAAACTTGTCTACCATTTTAAGATTTTTAAAATACACCCGCTATGCCGGCTATTACATTTTGTAACGTTGAAACTCGCTTCTGTGCACCCACCACCTACCTTTTGCACTTAGCACTCTAACTGGCCACTGGTGGGCATTGGTGGATGAGCTTTAGCCCCAAAACTACAGAAGCCACCCTTTGTAACTTAGTGGAACTAGTATCAGTGGGGTGAACAGAAAAGCACCTTCTAGCTAATAAAGGTAATACAGTTCATCATGTGATGCCTGCTTTCAGATAATACTTTAACTTTTGAAATTATTGGATGGCTGGCAGCTTTGCTTTAATACCTCCCTCCACAGCAGTGCAAGTGAAAATATGTGGTATAGAGGAGCATGCAACTCATCCATCTCCTCTTATGCCAATATAGTCCAATATGTACAGCGCTTGGGTGAAATAAATACCCTGTATCATATTCAATTAAAATTCTCCTGAGGAAGTCACATCGTGTGGGGCGAAAAACATAGGGGCGAGACTAGAATGATGTCACAATGCTGGAAAGTGTGGTAACTGATACATGACATTCAATAAATCAAAAAGAATGGTGCACTGTCCCCTTAAAGCAGAGCCCCACCCAAAAGGGGAAGCTCTGCTTTTTTGCAAGGGGGAGCGGGTACCTGGTTTGGACAGGTACCTGCTCCCACTTCCAGGTAAGATTGCTGCACGGCAATCTACAACATATCCAGCCCCTGCTCCTTCCCCCCACTGCCTTCTGGGACTTGTGTGTGTCCCAGAAAATGGCTGGACCATTCAGAAAGGGCAGCACGACTCACGCATTCGTAGTAGGAAACCGGCTGTGAAGCCTGAAGGCTTCACTACCGGTTTCCCTTATTTCCAATGCCAGCACCTGCACCCAAAGCCGATGGACGAATCGGCTTAGGGTGTCGACATCGCGGGATCCCTGGATAGGTTTGTGTCCTTACATTAAAAGTCAGCAGCGGGGCTGGGAGGAAGGGTGGGCAGAAGGGGCGGCTGCCCTGGATATAATGTTGTGATTAAGCTGCTGACTTTTAATTTTTTTTCTCAGAGCTCTGCTTTAACTAATTCTCATTAGCTATAGTAAACAAAAACATCATATGTGTAATAAAGAAAAAAACCTTTCCATGGTATATCCATTTATTAAACAAATATTGCACTTTCCGACATATAATACCGATATAACATGCAGATGGCTATGTAAAGCCTCAGGCACTGTACCATCAGAACAGCCCTGGCGTGATGACATCACAGAACCAACTCCAACCATGACATTAAACAATGGTGCATATATCTCCGTATTTATTATACAATGCTGCATTTATTTGGTGTGCTCTTGCACACATTAAATGTGAGTGTTGAATTGTTTTGTGGCACAGAAATAGAAAGTTTTAAAAGGATAACCAACCACTATATATAGATTTTTTGCCTGCATGGTGCTGAGTGGAGCATAAGAAGGAGACGTGTACCAGTGGATGGAAGATTGAAAAGCAGGTACACCCAAGCATCTTCCACGGTCCAGAACAAGGGACACAAGCGTATTTTAACCATAGTATGTGAGGTCAAACAGCTAAGGTGAGACCATAACTGGAGGTGGTCATGCATGCAGTGGTTTATATAGTGAACATATGTCATATAGAGGACAATAGGAATAAGTAAAATGAATTTTACTTCACTGTGAATGTAGAGGCATGAAGTGGATTGATTGGATTGTGGTTTTGTAGTATTGTATATGATATTCTCAGCAGTAGTTGGATTTTGATTGAATATGATATTACACTTTGCATTATATTTATGAGAGTCGCATTTGATGTGTGTATATATAAATATATATATATATATATAGATAGATAGATAGATAGATAGATAGATAGATAGATAGACAGACAGACAGACAGACAGACAGACAGACAGACAGACAGATAGATAGATAGATAGATAGATAGATAGATAGATAGATAGATAGATAGATAGATATACATATATATGTATATATATATATCTCTATATATAGATATATATATATATAAATATATACACACACACACACACACATTTGTGCTCATACGTTTACATACCCTGGCAGAATTTATGATTTCTTGATTAAAAGTTTACACACCCCAGTTCTTAATATCGTGTATTGCCCCCTTTAACATCAAAGACAGCTTGAAGTCTTTTGTTGTATTTGTGGATGAGACTCTTTATCTTCTCAGATGGTAAAGCTGCCCATTTCTCTTGGCAAAAAGCCTCCAGTTCCTGGAAATTCTTGGGCTGTCTTGCATGAACTGCATGTTTGAGATCTTCCCAGAGTTGTTCAATGATATTGAGGTCAGGAGACTGAGGTGGCCACTCCAGAACCTTCTGCTGTGGACAATGACAGGTCGACTTGGCCTTGTGTTTTGGATCATTGTCATGTTGGAATGTCCAAGTACATCCCATGCGCAGCTTCCTGGCTGATGAATGCAAATGGCCAAGAAAGCATAAATTCTGCTAGGGTATGTAAACTTAAGAGGATAACTGTATATATCTATATCTATCTATCTATCTATATATATTCATATATATATATATATATATATATATATATATATATATATATATATATAATTTATTTTTGTTTTGTTTTTACATTTATATTTTTTTATATATTCTTTCACACAGTTTGCACATATTCTGGTGCTAAAAGATTGGTTTTTTTTTTGAGATTTCCCTGCAGATTTTGCATTATAGAAAGTTTGATTTGATTACACAGATTTGAACGCTATTATAAAGCAACCATAGCAGCTCATAAGACATAATTAAATGTATTGGGCTCTTATGCCAGTGCTTGTTCTTATAAATGGCCCAGTGCTTGTCACATGGGAGTGGGGTGAAAAAAGGAGCTCTGCATAAGCTTCAACAGGGCTTCCCTTTTTCACTTTTGGCATCTGAGTAGAGGAAAGAAGCAAATGAGTGTGAACTGCTGGGGAAAGGGGACATTGAAAGGCAATTTTTGGATAGATTGGTGGGGGATTAGAATTACTGTCAGGTTTTTATTTATTTCTGTGACCCCTTTAGGGAAGTTCTCCTTTTCTAATGGTCCTGATCACCAATGTCATAAGGATTAAAAGTGAGGGTAAATCCAAACGTTTAAGTTGCCATCAGAACAGAAAAGGAGAGGAAATATTCCGATAGAGACACTTGTTCCCTTGACAACTGTCTAAAAGGGCATATCCTTCACATTAGAAAGATATCCCCTCATGTCCTGTTGAGTCTACAGGACAGGAAGTGATAGGGAAAATGTCCAATTAAACACATGAAAAAAAATTGACAGTGGTTTTAACACTCCCCTACTCTATGCAAAATGAAAAAATGGCTTTAAATATGCTTAAAGCAAACCTGTTGCTTAACAGGAAACACAGGTTTGTGTCAAGTAATAAGACCATATATATTCAAAACTGTTAAAATTGCCAACTGCGATTTACTACTTACCATCAAACTTTCTATGCCATGATGTGAATGCAGTGCGGACAAAATGGCTTGTTTCTTGAACTATATTGGCAAATTCCAGTTGACTTTGATGACTTAGTTTATCCTCCATTTCAGCTGTGCAGCATGTGTATTCCTGAGAACAGACACGCAGATGATCCCCTGAAGAAAAATTTAAGAAAAAGTTGTTGTTTTTTTTGTTGTTTTTAAAAAAGAAAACACGACAAGATTGATTATTTTGCAGTCTAAATTCATGAATCTTTCATGATGAACATTTCTTGTTGTTAGACTGTATATTAGAATATGACTTAAGCCCAGAAGATAAAAACAATTAAAATTAAAAATTCATACAAGAGGTATGAAAATGTTAGTTTGTGTGTGATAGCATAAATTTGAAAGAAGCTCTTTATTCTTTCTGTTTTATTTTGTTTTTCATGGTATATTATTCTGATGACAAACTGCAATAATGACATCTCTCAAAAAGAGCCATGGCAAAAACGCAAAGAGTATAATAATGGAATTCAAAAGTTACCAAGACAAGATTGGAGTTTAAAGGTGCAAAAAATCAATAAAAATTGATAATACAAAAATATAAATTTTATTAAACAGATATATTTAAAAAGAGAAGAACAATTTTACATATAAAAAAGAGCATATTAAAGCTCAGTGGTCACAATACAAAAGAATGGTTAACCACAATCGTGGCTTCTTCTGGAGCTTTTGTAGGACCTTAATACATTACCACCTTTTAAATTATAACGATTCCAAAGAATCCTCAGGGCACGTCAAGAGCTCAAATGAGGTGTCTGTGTGCCAAAAATGAGGGGGGAATAATAACCCTGTAATCACACCCTGTTATAGTTAGAAGTTAACAAATTGATGGACTGATACTAATATCCTCCCAAATACACCAACTTCATATACTGGCAGCAAATTTTAAAGGGATTGTGCCATCTGAGTACTTCCTTCTTTGAGAGTACCAATGTTCCTTAATTTGGTGTCACTATGATACCTTTTAACCAGGGAAGATCATAGTTGGTCTAACCCAAGGATTAACCACTTTTGGCTTGGTTTAAAAGTCTTGCAGGTAACAAGGTGGCTAGTCACAGTTGATGACTTTCTACTACCTGACCATGTTGCAAAAAACTGCATTTAGAACATTTTCATTACAGTCACTTGGGGGGGACTAAGGAGGTTTTCAACTTTATTAAACTATGTTCTCCATAATAATACTATTTTACAAGTACCCCCTGCTTTGGATCTCTTTATCGAAAAACTCATTCATATGCTTTCTTGTTACCACTGCTCACACTTATGCATAAATGTTCTGACTTGCCTTGACCCATCATTATTGGTCTTATACAAGAATCTGGATCGTTAGCAACATGGAAGAGATGAAACAACATCAGGGTGTTGGGCACTTTTTATTTTTTAGGGAGATAACCTAGTAAGGCCCCATTAAAAGCAAGGAAGCTTTAACGAGTTTAGGTGTCAGTAGTGATACAGAGGTTAAGAGACAGTAGTATGTAACACAGAGTTCCGAGGTCAGTAGTATGTAATGCATAGTATAGTGGTCAGGTAGAAATAGCGCAAAATGCAGGGGTCGGTAGTAAATAACACAGGGTGCAGGGGTCAGAAGTAAGTAGCGCAGAGTGCAGGTGTCAGTAGTAAATATCACAGGGTGCAGAGGTCAGTAGTATGTGATGTAGACTGCAGGGATCAGTCGTTTTTTTAACCACTTTGCGCCGGTAGTACGTCATATGACATGGCGATTCTGTGCACTATAAGAACAATCATAGTGGCAGTTCAGCCACTTGATCATTCTTAAATGCAGCAGGGGGAATGTCCCCCCTCCCGCCGCCCTCCGGTGCTTCTCCAGTCTCACCCGTGCGATCGGCGAGCCAAAGAATAAATTGGTCACCGCCGGACGTTAGCCATAGATATTTCTGGTGACCAGATGGTCCCCAGTCACTATGATGTCATGTCTGGGCTGGTGGATGTAAACAATGCCGGGGACTCGGCTGGAAAGGCCGAGACAGTTTATTTTTTTGATCTTGGTCTTTCCAGCCTGAAGGAGAGATCTAGGGTCTTATGGGCCCCAGATCTCTCCATAAAGAGGACCTGTCATGCACTATTTCTATTACAAGTGATGTTAACATTTCTTTTAATAGGAATTGTGACAGACCTAGCAGGGACAGAGGCTGTTGGAGAGGACTGAATGCTAGCCTCTTGCCTTTTGATTATTTTGGCCCTGGATTTTCAATGGAACAATACTCTTTGTGAGGTGAATTAGAAATCCAGTCTGAACTGTACTAATTGGACTCAGTCATGTATATATGTATCTATTGTATGTTGTTTGATTCTGTTGGGGACTCCTTGCTGTGGTCATTTGGGATTTGTGTCCCTGAAGAGGGAGGGGGGATTCCTCCAGCAGCCCCCTGCTGATAAGACTGATTCATACTGTTGGGACACATCCTGTGAGGAGATGCTGGTGTCATCAACTCCAACTACCTGTGTTTATGTTAATTGAATGAGCTGATCACATTGTCCTCTATACAATGTAGGAGACGGGACGACTCCTATTCTAGCTGCTGCTATTGTGAGAAAATGTCCTGTGATAATTAACTCAGTCTGGGCAAAAAGGTATGTCTCAGTCACCTAGGCTGTATAAAGGATTAGTTAATTAGCTCATGTTAATTAGGTTAATTAGGTTACGTTTGTATTGTTAGAGTAATATGAGCAGGAGAGTGGAACCTCATCTTCTCCTGTATATAAGACTGTATTCTGCTTCTGAATAAAGTGAGTCCATGTTAGCAACAAGCAAGTGTCGCCTTGTTTTGTGCTCAGAGAGGTTGGAATATCTGATATCTGTATACAGACTGGGAGGAAGTGGTATATGACGGAAGCACTCAAGCGGAGTGTGGGACGTTCCGTGACAGGAATAAAAGTGATTAAAAAAAATTAAAGAGAAAGTGTAAAAATAAAAAAGTAAAATAAAATTTAAAGCGCCCCTGTCCCCAAAGGCTTGTGCACAGAAGCAAACGCATACATAAGTCACGCCCACATATGTAAACGGAATTCAAATTACACATGTGAGGTATTGTCACGTGCGTTAGTGCGAGAGCAACAATTCTAGTCCAAGCCCTCCTCTGTAACTCTAAACAAGTAACCTGTAAAACAATGTAAAGCGTCATCTATGGACATTTTCAAGTACCAAAGTTTAGTGCCATTGTACAAGTGTGCGCAATTTTAAAGCGTGACATGTTAGGTATCTATTTATTTGGCGTAATATCATCTTTCACATTACACAAAAACATTAGGCTAACTTTACTGTTTTTTTAATAAACTGTTTTTTTTCCCAAAACAAAACGCATTTGAAAAATTGCTGCGCAAATACCGTGTGACATAAAAAGTTGCAACGACCACCATTTTATTCTCTGCTAAAAAAAACATATATAATGTTTGGGGGTTCCGAGTAATTTTCTAGAAAAAAAATGATGATTTTTACATGAAGGAGCGAAGTGCCAGATTTGGCCCGGATGGGAAGTGGTTAATGCAGAGTTCAGGGGTCAGTAGCCATTAAAGCAAAGTTAAATTATTAGTAATTAATCCAGAGTGCAGGGGTCATGAGTAAGTAACGCAGAGTGTCGGAGGCATTACAGGTAGCAGCATATTCTCTCCTCTGTCATAGGCTGAGCTCAGAGCTAATAGTTTGGCCCCAAGGGGCCTCACACACTCATTATCACCCCAAAAACACTCAAATGCCCCATAGTCATTTTCAGTCATTGAGAAAACCCCAGGCTGAGTCCTGTCAGCCAATAAGGTGAAGTGAAGTAACAAAACATTGCACGGTGTACACTTGCTAGGAGACAGTATCGGGGATTTGGAGGGCTGGGTGGATTAGATCCAGACTCTGCACACCTGCTGACTGGCCCAAGAGCTGGTGGCACATTAGAATCATGATCTACCCGTTACATAGCCACGGGTTGCCGACCCCTGCTATTCAGTATGGGATACATCATGCTGGCATCATTGCAACAGCTAAAAATCTACTCTGCCCTTTACTGCTCTACTCTACTCTTTTTTTCTATTTAGAGAGTTGTTGGTGTAACATGATCATCAGCAGTTGTGTTGGATAACACGAGCATCTACTGAAGCTGAGGATTTTGTAGCTAGTTTCAAATGCTGCAAAAGAGCCAAACTGTCAGCAACTGAGCTACAAATAACCTCATCCAACACGGTACACAGATCTTTCATGGACTGCTTGATTTTCTCCTGGCAACACATATGCTAATGGGAGCAATTCAGTAGATGCTATAAATTGCTGATACAAAGTGTGCCATAGCCCTCAGAATCCAGGAAACAGTGTGGGACGTATGTGTAAAGAGTCTGCCAACCAGTCAGCTTCCAACTGTCACTTCTGCATTGTTGAGTTCAAAAGGAAAGCAATCTGATTGTTTTCTTTGGTCAACATGGATTATGATGTCAGCTCAATTTTCTGTACTATAAAGGAAGGGCTGCAGTTGCTGGCCTACTTCTGAAAATGCCAATTGCAAAAAAAACAGTCAGAAAGATGTCAGAAACCTGTATTTCAGTGCTTTTTGGGACTTTGAGGTGGCATTAAGGCCAAATACAAAATTGAAATACAGTATATTACAGATTAACAATCCGTAGGTGTGGTGGCTGCATTTGTTTTCTTTTTGAGGCATGTTTCCCTCTATTTCATCTGGTGATTTGGAAAATAACACACTTCCTGTCTTAGGTTAGGGTGTCTGCTTTCTGGATGAAGTAGTAAAGAAGACATTGTTGGACAGCAGCATTGTCAGTCTGGGGAGAGGGTTTTGCCCTGTACACACGACCGGTTTTGCCGTCGGAATAAACTCTGAAGGTTTTTCTGACAGAATTCCGACAGAATTCCGCTCAAGCTGTCTTGCATACACACGGTCACACCAAATTCCGACCGTCAAGAATGTGGTGACATGCAACACGTACAACATCTTGTACTTGCTTCAGAGCATGCGGAACAGCATACAGACAAGCGGTTTTCCCGATTGGAATTTAAACCTAATTCTAGCTATCTAGCTAACACTTTCTAAGCAGTTACACCAAACAGTTGTTTACCCTTCTGGGATAAAGGTTTTGCATAAATGGATAAGAGCTGATCATTGTACACACCCCTGTCAGTGTTAAATGGTTTGTCCCAACCCCCTAACTGCTATTTTGTCTAGACAGCTTGGTCTGTTAAAGTAAGTTGAAAAATTTTACTGTCTGGATCATCAGGTGAAAAAACATTGGTGAAAGCCTAAAAAAGAAAACAAATGCAGCCACTACATCTAAGAATTGGTGAGCTGCATTTTAATATACTTGTTTGAGTGTGTACACCCCTATTCACTGCCTTTGCAACTTAAGAGGGAGCAGTTGGTGGAGGTAAAAATTTGATACAACCATGTTTTTCTACTACCCCCAACCACAAGTGTAAACAAGCCCTTATGGTGTCCTCATTCTGAATGGAGGAGTAATTGAAACATCTTTGGACAGTAGCATTGTCAGTGTGGGGAGAGGGTAGTATTAGACTAGTAGATTAAGATGGACTTCTGTCCATTGTAAGCTGACCATTTTAAGCACCCCTGTCAGTGACAAATGGCTTGTCTCAACCTTAAAAGAAGCTAAAAAATCACAGATTACTGGTCCAATCAACAGGAACAAGGAAATATAGCCTAAAAAAGAAAACTAATGCAGCCACCACATCTAAGAATTGGTAAGCTGCAAAATATTACATTTTTGTTTTAGGGTTTATTTCAAACTAAACTGTGTACAGCTAGAGTGGCCTAAAATATTTGCTTATAAACTCTCAGCATCTTCTATTGCCCAAGAACAAAATTATCGTATACTCTCCAGGTGGTATCGCTATGGTATCAATTTTATTCTTCATAAAATTGATCCTACCATCTCTGACCTATGTTGGCGCTGTTTACAGGCTCCTGGCACTATGATTCATATCTGGGGCACCTGCCCACGTATTGGCCATTTTTGGGAAAATATTTTAATTGTTTGCTGACCTGGTGGGTGATACCTTTCCCAACAAGTCCCAGCTCATGGTTCTGTCCTTGCTGCCAGGCTCCTATAAACAGATCAAAAAGATCCCAATTAGATTTTTCTTGACTGTGGCTCATTCTGTTACTGCCAGATGCTGGTGGCAATCTGATCCACCAACCTTAGCCACTTGGGCTTGTGAAATGAACCAAATTGCATACCTGGAGAATATAATAGCATGGGACGAGGATAAATCTGACTCTCATAAACTGATTTGGACTGTCTGGAATCACTTCTGGTATTCATCTACCTTTGATGTGTTCACCTCCACTGTACCTTAATCTGCTGGGTTGCACCGGGATCCTCTCATTAGCCTATGCCACCTCCTGTTGTTCCTATAGATCAGAGGTCTCAAACTTGCGATTCTCCAGCTGTTGTGAAACTACAAGTCCCATCATAGATACTTTCTTTCCTCTCCCCTCCTCTTTTGCTGCTCCTGGATACACTTTCTGCTGATACGCTAAAATAGCTTCAGAGGTGCTTTTTTTATAGGAGTATATAAATTAACATTACACCCTTAAAGTGATTGCAAAGTCTCGTTTTTTTCCCTATAAAAATAACAAACATGTCATACTTACCTACTCTGTTTGAGTGGATTTGTACAGAGCAGCCCGGATCCTCCTCTTCTCGGCTCCCTTTTCTGTGCTTCCGGCCCCTCCCTCCTGTTGAGTGTCCCCACAGCAAGCAGCTCGCTATGGGGGAACCCGAGCCGAGTCACAGCTCACTTATCCATTCAGACACGAAGCTGCAGCCTGGCCTCATCCCCTCTCTCACTCCTGATTGGCTAACTGACTTTGCTTGACAGCAGCGAGAGCCAATGGCACCGCTGCTGTGTCTTAGCCAATCAGGAGGGAGAATCTTGGACAGCCAAGAAACTTGTGAACATCGCTGGACAGAGATGGGGCTCAGGTAAGTATTAGGGGGGCTGCTGCACACAGAAGGCTTTTTATCTTAATGCATAGAATGCATTAAGATAAAAAAACCTTCTGACTTTACAACCCATTTAGTACATACAGTAGCTATAGGTTTCGCTCTTCCTCCTACTTTTATGATCCACGTTTTTGTATATTATTTGATCTTGACTATATTATGGAGGTCTATTTTGCTACTTCATATGTATAAGGCCTGATTATCCTTGATACTCGTATTCTTACTATGCATTATTCACATATGTAGGCACTGATATGATCAGGCTCCTTTGACCCGGGTGTATTTTATTGACATGCTGTTACTGTTATTGGTATGTTTTATTGTGACAGCAAAATCAATAAAAGGAGAAATTAAACATAAACTGTACAGCTGTACGCTTGCTCTCTTTTGAGGTACCAATAATAAATGGCAGTAGTCAATAGGCAGCAAGTCAGCTGTTAAAAAAAAAAAACTCTTTCATCTTGTGAATATATACACATGCACAATAGTATCCTAAGTGGCACTCCATTTCATCTTATTCTTTCAGGGTGTACAGTACATTTATATTGTTTGAAGTATTACAAGACACATCATCCAGGAGGCAGTATGTGTGTATTTGTTATTCTGATCAAACATTGCTGACATTTAGTTCAAGGAGCTGGAAATAGCATAATTATACTTGCTTTACAACCATCTATCTGCTTGTATATGCCACAAACTTTTCTCAAAACTGCCAGAGAAAATACTCTGTCTAAGATAAGGTAAATACAGTTTACAAATGTTATGAATGTTAGTTTTCATATGATTTCTTTTCTCCCTTTCACTATAGCTTTTGTAGAATATATTTCTGTACTGTGGTCACTTCTAGAAAAGCACATACAGTATAAATCTTAAAAGTATAACACACATATTTAAATCTAATGACAGCACAGTGAAGGGGCAATTTTTGGTGCCAGCATCTTGGTAAGACATCTTGCATGGAGAAAGGGTGTGTGAGAAATGGGACTGTCTAATGTAAATGAAAAAGGGGGGGGGGAGCCTATTTATAGGCCCCCTTTCCTCATGGGATATGAGGCAGTGGTAATTGTCTTAAATATATCCCAATAGTTTTGAAAATACATAACAGCAAAGGGGGTTCCCTAGTGGTGGACTTTTCAGGCACATGTAGCAATCATAAAAGAGGTATACTTGGTACAAATATAATTGATTGAATTAACATAATAAAATATGACAACTGTAACATCTATTGTTAGGAATGTAAATCCATCAGTATTATAATCGTGTATATACAGAGTTTCGAAGCAGTACTTTTTCCCCCGATGTGTTTCGGAGTCAATTAAACTCCTTCCCCAGGGGTAGTGTATGCTTTAAATGGTTATTAAACACTGTATTGGCTGATTTGACATTCCATAAAATTTGTGATTAAAAACAGCGACAATGACAAAGTCTGTCTGCCCAGTATGCTCTTGATTCCAATATGAACAAACATCTATATGTTGGAGATGATGTAAACAGGTAGAAGTGGGGTTTTTTTTACTCCACCAAGAGTATATATATGTTGTTCTCTTCAAAAAGAAAAGAAAAGCCCAAGAAATATGGGCGTAAACTAAATGCTTGAGGCTCCACTGAGGCCGAGAGGCAAATCCTGAAAGTGGCTCAAGAGTTGATGTTCATAGGTGTATCTATTGATAGATGACATGAGATTGAATCGGATCAAGTAGCTGTTCAGGCCATTAACATCCCGCAGTGTGTGGGGGTTGAATTTATTCCTCCCTCCTCGACCTGTTCTGCCACGTCCAACCAATGTTTCTTCTAGTGTATACTCTATTCCGCCTTATAAAAAGGGGATTTGTTTTGGGTATAATGATAGCCAGTGTAAATGGCTTAATTCCTGTAGGTACAAGCATGGATGTGCATTTTGCTCTGGTGCTCACCCTGCAGCAAAATGTTTTCATAAATTATCGTCACATTCTCAACAACAACCTAGAGACTTTACCGGTAAAAGCCAGATCGCCGGTGAACATGGAAAACATGTTGCCTTGGCTACTAATTTACCCTGATCGCCAGCAAGCATTGCTATTAATTGACGGTTTTCCGCACGGTTTTCAGCTTCCTAAATTTAATGGAGTTGGTTGTAAGATAGTGTGTAATTTACCTTCTGTTGCCGCATTAGCTTCTGTTGTTAGGGATAAATTGTTAAAATTTAATGAGTGGAGAATGGCGGGCCCTTTTTCGCAGCCTCCTTTTGCTAAAGTTAAAACTGTATGTGGTTCGGAATTAACAATACATTATTTGGATGATTTTTTATTTTTGAGTAAACACGATTGGGAAGATGGCAATTATTTATTGAATTCCTTTTTTAGTATATGTAGGTATTTTAATATTCCTTTAGCCGAAGAAACAACTGTTGGCCCTGTTGCTTGTTTAGAATTTTTGGGTGTGACTATTGATTCTTTAAATATGGAATTTAGACTTCCTTTAGATAAATTAGATACAATTTCTCAGTTATTGATTACATGTATTAGACGTAAAAAAATAACTTTAAAAAAAATGCAGTCTCTGCTTGGGATGTTAGCTTTTGCGACTAAAATTCTTCCGACTGGTAGAATTTTTTTTAGACGTCTTTATTCTGTTATTTACGGGTTAAAAAATCCTTCATCTCATGTGCACTTGTCTGGAGAAATTAAAGCTGATATGTTGATCTGGTTGCAATTTTTACAACATTTTAATGGTAAAGCCATTCGTCAATTTGACTTTATTTTCCAGTGAGGCTTTTTCTCTTTTGACTGATGTGGATGGATCTGATGTTTTTTCCACTATTTGGATGAAGCACCGGTGTACTTCCCGTTGGCCTTCAAAATGGACTGTGCAAAGTTTTTGCAAAAACGTAGTGTTGCTAGAATTATTCCCAATCGTTGTGGCGATAGAATTATGGGGACATTCTTTTCAGAACAGGAGATTACTTGTCAGTACTGACAATAAAGGGGTGGTTTATGCTATTAATTGCCTTTATCTAAATTGCCACAAGTTAATAAATTGTTAAGCTATTTGGCTTTTAAATGTCATTAAATGTTTGGATTAAAGCTAAATTTATTCTTGGTAGAGAAAACAGTTTGGCAGACTCGCTTTCTTGATTCCAGATGGATCCTTTTTATCATCTAATGCCGGAAGCGGATCTTCAAGGTGTTCCATGCCCTTGACATTTATGGGATATAATATAATTTTCGACCATATTCAACACTCGTTGGCTAAATCTACTTGGTTGAGTTATATTTCATTTGCTCTTGGAAGATATGGATGTCCTTTTTACAAACTAATAATTTGGTACAATTTTCTTTTGAAGAAGTTATACTATTATTTTTTAGTTCTTTAATGGATAAACAATATTCATGGTCTCATCTGAATAAAACGTTAGCTGGTGTTTCATTTTTTTCTAAAGCTAAATTTATTGCCACATTGCTTGAGTTTCTTTTCTGTAAAGCAAGCATTAAAAGGGTATAAGAAATCTACTCTACGCAGAGACGCACGCTCTCCTATTGATATTGACCTATTGAGCGGTTTGTGCTCTGTTTCTGCGAAGGTTTGTTTTTCTGTTTATGAAAATCTTTTTTTAAAATCTTTTTTTCTTTCCTCTTCTTTGGAGCTTTTCGCATATCAGAGGTTGTCTCCGCTGCAAAAAGTAAGCCCTCTCTGATGAAAATTGAGAATATAATTATTGAGGATAACCAATTGAGGATTTTTGTTCCTTACAGTAAGACTGATGGGTATGGCAAGGGACATTTGATTTATTTAAATCTGTGTCCTTTCCGTGACATTTGTCCTATATGGCTTTTAAGACAATATTTGCTAGTAAGACCTGATTTTAATAATTTGTTTATTCATGTTGATGGTTCTCCATTAACTAGATATCAGTTTAACCGTGTTTTTCAGAGCTGTTTGGATTATGTACATTTAAATCATATTCGCTTAACTTCTCATTCTTTTAGAATAGGTGCAGCCACTGAAGCTGCCTAACTTGGTTTTCATGTGAATTTTATTATGAAATTGGGTAGATGGAGATCTGATTCTTATAAGTTGTATATCCGTCCTAACTCTTTGGTTTAATTTTCTAACAGGTCGCTTGAATGTTGTTTGGATTCTTGGCCACTCCTTTGTGTATTGGGCTCAGAAAAGAGCATCAGCAAGATCCTATTCTTCTAATTTAAGTCTTGATTCTTTTTTTAAAGTTTACTGGAGTGGCTGGAGAAGTAAGCGATGGAATGACTTACAGTCTGAGTTTTATAGATTGTTTGACTGTTGGCCACAGCCTGATATTCTACTTATTCATTTAGGGTTAATGACATAGGTCAGATGAAGACTTTAGATTTAGTTTTTGAAATTCAACAAACAATGAATCTCATTAGCTTGGCTTTTCCTCATTTAAGAACTGTATTTTCCGAAATTATTCCTCGACTTCGATGGATTTATTCTTTCTAATTGCGTCCTTTCGAAAAAATTTGAAAGCGGTAAATAGATCTATTAATACGTTTTTAAAGCATCCTTTTGGGTTTAGTTTTCGGCACTTAGAATTGGAGGGTGGTTATTATGGTTTATACCGTGAGGACAGTATTCATTTATCAGATATTGGGCATGATATTTTAAACAATGATCTCCAGACTTGCATAGAAAAAGCCGCGGGCTGGGGTTAGGTGACAGGCAGTATGCTTATCATACTTCCTGTCGGCTGAGGTAAGTTTGTTTTGCTTACTCAGAAGAGAGAATATTATTAAGCCGGAGCCATAGTGGCTGGGTTTATTTATTTATTTATCTATACTTTTAAGTGATGTGATAATAAAATTATTTGTAAATATTTTAGAAAATGTATTAAACCAATAAAAACAGCCGCGGTCAAAATATTTATCCAATAAAATATTTTATTTCAAATTAATTGCCTGTCTGGTTTTGAATTTATTATATATACACACAATGTAAAATGCCTGCTGCCTTCTATCCCATGTTTTGGGACAGGGCTAGAGTTGAGATTAAGGTTAGGGTTTGTGTTAGAAGTTAAGAGAAACGTAAGGGGTTTGGGGTATTGCACATTTATACTTACCTAGGTGGATGCAGCATAGCTCCGATGCTACATCTGTCCCCTGGTGCCTCTAACACTGAGAACCGAGCGATCAAACATCGCCGATTGTTCAGTTCTCACAGCTCCGTCAACAGAGAGCTGCTTAATGTCAGTCAGCGGCTATCTGCTATGCCCCCTCCTCGCTCACTGTACTGTGGAGGGGGTGGGAGCAGACGGCTCAGGCTCTTAGTGGCTCGCTGAGAGGCTGAGCCAGGTGCCGGTCCAGGACCGACTCTGTGACATCAGCAGGCAGTGGACTTCAGCCCGCTCTCTGCTGAAAAATGGGCCACAGGAATGCAAAACGAACTGCACTCCAACAACAAGCTTTGGCTGTACTTCTCTTTAAAGCAGACCTAAAGGTATAAACATCAAACTGTAATCAGGCAGAGTCTTTACTGTAGAAGAGCCATGCTGCATTAAAATAAACTAAAAGTGGATGTAAACCCTCTCCTATACCCAGTAAAGTGAACAGCCTCAGATGATAGACAGGGGTGAAACAAATCTCCCTACATATACGTTTTATTTGTATATCTGTAGTCTTCAACTTTCTACAATGTTTAGAAAGTGAAAATCGTGTTAGAAATTTTTCTTCCTGTTCCACCACTGGGTGTGGATTCTTGGCATACACTGTGTGACAGCTGAATGGAGGAAAGGCACACCCCCCCACTCTCCAAAAAGGCAAAGGAATGAAGAAACATGCAGAGCTGCAGTGTGAATAGACAAGCTCTCTGCTAATCTATCTCTAAGTTCCATCCCCAACACAAATTTCCAGCTGCTTTTATTTCCTGTGTCTGAGAACCTGTCAGAAGTTATCATGCTGATAACAGAGGAATGGAGTAGCAGAAAGACCTGGGAATTAAAGCTTTTGAGAGAGATAAGTAAACACTACAGATATATGTGCCTAGGTCAGATTTCATGAATGGTTTTTACATCCACTTTAACTGTGCAGACTTCTATACAATGTACACTGAGCTGCTCATGGAGTTATAGTATGTCACCCTCTCGACCAATCAAAACAGCTGAAGCCCAGCATTCTGAAGGAGTAGGGGAGAAGGTGTGGTGCTGGTGAGGGACCAAGCAGATGTTGGTGGGGAGATCAGTATTTGCAGCTTTAATTCTGTTTTAAGTTTATGGCTGGGAAGCTCTGCTTCCAGCAGCAAAAATTATCCCCCCATGTTACTTTTGGTGGGCAGTACCACCACCAAACACAATCCAAATGAATGGGGCCACGCAGAAACTGCCCTTTAACCACAAATAAAGTGTTGTATTTACAGGGTTAAGTGAGGAGGCTACATAATGTTTCTGAAAAGAGATCCACCACAAATCACTGGGGCCTCAAGCACTTCTGCATGTGTAAACCTAACCCTAACTGGCTCAAAAATTTAAAAATGGTTTCCAAAAGCTTGCTGCTCTCATAAAAGCACCTGATATGATTCCCCTAATAACAAAGCCTACATTTTAAAGTGGTTGTAAACCTCAGACATGAAATATGAACAAAGCATATCCCTCTATATAGTGTGTACATGTCTCAATCCAGAGCACTAAGTGTAATTTCTGCCTGCTGCTTTGTTCCTCTGCTATCAGCAAATTTTCCTGACACCAAGAGAAAAAAGGTGACATGGGAGGGATCTCAAGCTGATTGTCAGCCTCAGCTCTGTTCCTGTGTGCTGTGTGTGTGTGTGTGTGTGTGGGGGGTGCCCCTTCCCTTCAATCAACTCTCAGAGCTCTCATCACTGAGTTCTGCAGTGTGCAACTTCAGATCCCTGCCCCTTGCATTTTGGCTTTGAGAGATCCTGTGTAACTTCTGCACTTTGAATGGGTGTATGGGACAGTAGATAAACAGGTATAATGTATGTAGGAGGATTTGTTTCATCTCTGTGTATCACCTGAGTCCAGTCACTTCACTGGGTATATGAAAGGGATTGCAGCCAGTTTCATTTTACCTTGTTGGATTGCATTTTGTGGTCAAGTTCAAAATTAAAGTTGGGGTGAAGGTAAAGCAACCTGAAGGAAAAATCAGTACCCTGTTACATTTGAGAAATATATGATTCTTGATTGTCACCCACAATAAAGGTGATTACAGGGGGTCCCCGGGTTACAAACAAGTTAGGGACTGTAGGTTTGTTCTTAAGTTGAATCTGTTTAGTAAGTCGGAACAGGTACATTTTTTAAGTGTAGCTCCAGCCAAAAAAAAATATTTTTAAGCTTTTTGGATAGCATAGGGAAGGGTTAACACCCCTGTAACATTTGTTTTGCTGTGTGTGCCCCTGTTCAGAAGATTTCACCGCACTTTCTGTCCCAATGACAATTGGATTTTGAAAATTTTGGGTTGTTGTGGAAACAAGCCTTGGTGATAAAGCATCAGTGGAGGTACTTTTTCCCCATAATAGCTCTTACAGGAGTGAATTTCCCTTCCTAGGGGTAGATTTCCTCCCACTTCCTGTTGTCTCCCTCCGTTTGTAAGTAGGAGTCGTTTCTAAGTCGGATGTTTGTAACTAGGGGACCCCCTGTATAGTTCAATCAAAGCTTGTTATAATGCTATCCTTGAGACACTTCCTTATGCCATCTGTGATAATCTAGCTGGCAGTAAATAACTCCCACTATTTGTTAGACAGGAGACTTTAGTATGCAGAAAAATTACTACTGTTTGCTTAGAGTTTGATAGTGGTGTACATTTTTAACATTTGTGTTAGCATACTAAAAATAATTTGTACAAAATGCTCACACCAACTCTAGTGTGTACAACTAGATTTTCCAACGGGAAATGTGCGATGACAGGCTGTTGGCAGAAAATCCTCCATCAGACAATTGTTGGATTTGCCGTGGACAAATGTTGGATAGCAGGTTTTAAAATTTTCCGCGGACAAATGTCTGTTGTCGGATTTTTCTAGCGTGTGTAAACATGTCCGTCGGACAAAAGTCCAAAGTACAAACACACATGCTCGGAAGAAAGGACGAGCCAGAAGCGGTCGGTCTTGTAAACTAGCGTTCGTAATGCAGAATTAACATTCGTGACCTGGCAAATTATGAAATCTCAAAATGCTGCGCACAATTCTCTTCTTCTTTAACCACTTCAGCCCCGGAAGGATTTACCCCCTTCCTGACCAGAGCACTTTTTACAATTCAGCACTGCGTCGCTTTAACTGCTAATTGCGCGGTCATGCAATGCTCTACCCAAACGAAATTTGCGTCCTTTTCTTCTCACAAATAGAGCTTTCTTTTGATGATATTTGATCACCTCTGCCGTTTTTATTTTTTGCGCTATACACGGAAAAAGACTGAAAATTTTGAAAAAAAATGATATTTTCTACTTTTTGTTCTAAAAAAAATCCAATAAACTCAATTTTAGTCATACATTTAGGCCAAAATGTATTCGGCCACATGTCTTTGGTAAAAAAAATGTCAATAAGTGTATATTTATTGGTTTGCGCAAAAGTTATAGCGCCTACAAACTAGGGTACATTTTCTGGAATTTACACAGCCTTTAATTTATGACTGCCTATGTCGTTTCTTGAGGTGCTAAAATGGCAGGGCAGTACAAAACCCCCACAAATGACCCCATTTTGGAAAGTAGACACCCCAAGGAATTTGCTGAGAAGCATGTTGAGCCCATTGAATATTCATTTTTTTTGTCCCAAGTGATTGAATAATGACAAAAGAAAAAAAAAAAAAAAAAAATTACAAAAAGTTGTCACTAAATGATATATTGCTCACACAGGCCATGGGCATATGTGGAATTGCACCCCAAAATACATTAAGCTGCTTCTCCCGAGTATGGGGATACCACATGTGTGGGACTTTTTGGGAGCCTAGCCACGTACGGGGCCCCGAAAACCAATCACTGCCTTCAGGATTTCTAAGGGCGTACATTTTTGATTTTACTCCTCACTACCTATCACAGTTTTGAAGGCCATAAAATGCCCAGATGGCATAAAACCCCCCCAAATGACCCCATTTTGGAAAGTAGACACCCCAAGCTATTTGCTTTGAGGCATGTTGAGTCCATGGAATGTTTTATATTTTGACACAAGTTGCGGGAAAGTGACAAATTTTTATTTTTTTTATTTTTTTTTGCACAAAGTTGTCACTAAATGATATATTGCTCACACAGACCATGGGCATATGTGGAATTGCACCCCAAAATACATTTAGCTGCTTCTCCTGAGTATGGGGATACCACATGTGTGAGACTTTTTGGGAGCCTAGCCGCGTACGGGGCCCCGAAAACCAATCACTGCCTTCAGGATTTCTAAGGGCGTACATTTTTGATTTTACTCCTCACTGCCTATCACAGTTTCGGAGGCCATGGAATGCCCAGGTGGCACAAAACCCCCCCAAATGACCCCATTTTGGAAAGTAGACACCCCAAGCTATTTGCTGAGAGGCATGGTGAGTATTTTGCAGCTCTCATTTGTTTTTGAAAATAAAGAAAGACGAGAAAAAAAATTTTTTTTTTTCTTTTTTCAATTTTTAAAACTTTGTGACAAAAAGTGAGGTCTGCAAAATACTCACTATACCACTCAGCAAATAGCTTGGGGTGTCTACTTTCCAAAATGGGGTCATTTGGGGGGTTTTTTTGCCACCTGGGCATTCCATGGCCTCCGAAACTGTGATAGGCAGTGAAGAGTGAAATCAAAAATTTACGGCCTTAGAAAGCCTGAAGGCGGTGCTTGGTTTTTGGGGTCCCGTACGCGGCTAGGCTCCCAAAAAGTCTCACACATGTGGTATCCCCATACTCAGGAGAAGCAACAGAATGTATTTTGGGGTGTAATTTCACATATTCCCATGGCATGTTTGAGCAAAATATCATTTAGTGACAACTTTGCGCAAAAAAAAATAAAAAAAATAAAAAATTGTCTCTTTCCCGCAACTTGTGTCACAATATAAAATATTCCATGGACTCGACATGCCTCTCAGCAAATACCTTGGGGTGTCTACTTTCCAAAATGGGGTCATTTGGGGGGGTTTTGAACTGTCCTGGCATTTTATGCACAACATCTAGAGGCTTATGTCACACATCACCCACTCTTCTAACCACTTGAAGACAAAGCCCTTTCTGACACTTATTGTTTACATAAAAAAATAATTTTTTTTTGCAAGAAAATTACTTTGAACCCCCAAACATTATTTTTTTTTTAAAGCAAATGCCCTACAGATTAAAATGGTGGGTGTTTCATTTTTTTTTTTCACACAGTATTTGCGCAGCGATTTTTCAAACGCATTTTTTGGGGAAAAACACACTTTTTTACATTTTAATGCACTAAAACACACTATATTGCCCAAATGTTTGGTGAAATAAAAAAGATGATCTTAGGCCGAGTACATGGATACCAAACATGACATGCTTTAAAATTGCGCACAAACTTGCATAGGCGACAAACTAAATACATTTTTAAAAGCTTTTAAAAGCCTTTACAGGTTACCACTTTAGATTTACAGAGGAGGTCTACTGCTAAAAATACTGCCCTCGATCTGGCCTTCGCGGTGATACCTCACATGCATGGTGCAATTGCTGTTTACATTTGACGCCAGACCGACGCTTGCGTTCGCCTTAGCGCGAGAGCAGGGGGGACAGGGGTGCTTTTTTTTTTTTTTTTTTTTTTTCATTATTATTATTATTTTTTTATCTTATTTTTAAACTGTTCCTTTCATTTTTTTTTTTAAATCATTTTTATTGTTATCTCGGGGAATGTAAATATCCCCTATCATAGCAATAGGTAGTGACAGGTACTCTTTTTTGCAAAAATTGGGGTCTATTAGACCCTAGATTTCTCCTCTGCCCTCAAAGCATCTGACCACGCCAAGATCGGTGTGATAAAATGCTTTCCCAATTTCCCAATGGCGCTGTTTACATCCGGCGAAATCTAAGTCATAAAATGCTCGTAGCTTCCGGTTTCTTAGGCCATAGAGATGTTTGGAGCCACTCTGGTCTCTGATCAGCTCTATGGTCAGCTGGCTGAATCACCGGCTGCATTCTCAGGTTCCCTGTTGAGACAGGAGAGCCAGAGAAAAACACGGAAGACGTTGGGGGGGGGGCATTCCCTCCCACTGCTTGTAAAAGCAGTCTAGAGGCTATTTAGCCGCTAGGATTGCTTTTACATGAAAGCTGACCGCTGGCTGAAAAGAATGATACCAAGATGATACCTAAACCTGCAGGCATCATTCTGGTATAACCACTCAAAGTCGTGAATGGCGTACCTGAAGACAAAAAATGGTTAACAATAAAGCACAGTAAACGGTAAAGTATAAAAAATTGCATACCTGAAAAGCAAACATGATAAAACATAATAACAATAAAACATTGCAGAATAGAATACAGTAAAAAAGAGCAGAACAATAGAGAGAGAATAGAGAGAGAGAGAACAATAAAACGCCAACTATTTTTTTTTATTTTATATTTTTGTTTGTGTTTTTTTTTTTTTTTCACTTTTTTTTGTAACTAACTTTTATAACTGTAACCGGTTCCAGGTTCGGGTCTCTCAAAATGCGATGGCATCTTGGGAGACCCTGTGAAAGTGTGCCTAGTCTGTGCAATGCTGTACCCTACGCTAATAGTCAACTAGTGAATGGTAGCGTTCAAAACATTCACCAATGCAAAGACCAGGATTGTCCGGACAGGAGGGACAATAATAGCGGGTGTCACGCCTATATCCGCGCTTGCTGCAGACACGACATCTTTTTTGGGGGGGTTCGCTGGGTAGGGGTACTCGGGAGGACATAAAAATGCCTCTCATGCAGCCGACTGCATTTGGTTGGGGATGTGAATGGGGGAAGTACGGGCGCTGCAGAAGTGGTGGGTTCCCAATTAGGATTGGCGAATGCAGCAGGAAGGGCATTATGGGCACGACGGGCCTGTGTTTGTCTATTTGGTGGCAGCGGGACACTACTTGTGCTTGCCACCTCACCAGCTTGAACTGCACTTATGGGACTCGCCACGTCACCAAGTGTTACTGCAGTGCTGGTTTGACTACGACCGGGGTGTACTAGGCCGCTGGTGCTTGCCAGTTCCCCAAAACGCTACCAAAAAAACTGTTAGCGATCGCAGGGATCAGGCCTGACTCTGCGAACGCTGCAGTTATGCGTTTAGTGTTTTGTAAGTGTCAGTGATCGATCGATACTGCACTTGGGTGGGCTGGACTGGGCTGGGCCGGGCGGAGGGGCAAAACGCAGGTGCTAGCAGGTATCTGGGCTGATCCCGCTAACACTGCGTTTGTGGGAACCCTAAACTGCTGGGGACGCCAGTATAGATCTGATCGGATCAGATATTGATGCGATCAGATACTATACCACTAAGGGAGGTGTACGGTGCGTGCGTGGGTGTTAGCGGTACTGGCGCTAATCTGACGCTGCCTGGGGCTGGTGCTTGCCAGTTCACCAAAACGCTACCAAAAAAACTGTTAGCGATCGCAGGGATCAGGCCTGACTCTGCGAACGCTGCAGTTATGCGTTTAGTGTTTTGTAAGTGACAGTGATCGATCGATACTGCACTTGGGTGGGCTGGGCGGAGGGGCAAAACGCAGGTGCTAGCAGGTATCTGGGCTGATTCCGCTAACACTGCGTTTTTGGGAACTCTAAACTGCTGGGGACGCTAGTATAGATCTGATCGGATCAGATATTGATCCGATCAGATACTATACCACTAAGGGAGGTGTACGGTGCGTGCGTGGGTGTTAGCGGTACTGGCGCTAACCTGACGCTGCCTGGGGCTGGTGCTTGCCAGCTCACCAAAACGCTACCAAGAAAACTGTTAGCGATCGCAGGGATCAGGCCTGACTCTGCGAACGCTGCAGTTATGCGTTTAGTGTTTTGTAAGTGACAGTGATCGATCGATACTGCACTTGGGTGGGCTGGGCTGGGCCGGGCGGAGGGACAAAACGCAGGTGCTAGCGGGTATCTGGGCTGATCCCGCTAACACTGCGTTTTTGGGAACCCTAAACTGCTGGGGACACTAGTATAGATCTGATCGGATCAGATATTGATCCGTACAGATACTATACCACTAAGGGAGGCGTATGCTGCGTGCGTGGGTGTTAGCGGTACTGGCGCTAATCTGACGCTGCCTGGGGCGACGCATATCACCGCCGGGCGATCGGGGGGCTAAACCTTTATTCGGTAATAAACGGCGGGTGCCCTGACACTATAAAAAATAAACAAACTAACCAGCGTCAACCGTAACGGTTATACGGTGATCAGTGGTGAAAGGGTTAACTAGGGGGCAATCAAGGGGTTAAAACATTTATTAGGTAGTATATGGGGGTCCCTGACGCTATAAAACACTGACGGCGAACCTAAATATTTACGTCCCTAACTACCGTCACCAGCGACACTAATACAGCGATCAGAAAAATGATCGCTTAGCAACACTGGTGACAGGGGGTGATCAAGGGGTTAAAACTTTATTAGGGGGGTTAGGGGGGTACCCTAGACCTAAAGGGGGCCTAACACTCACTACCCTAACACACTAACTGACACAAACTGACACCATGCAGTGATCAGAAAAAAAAAAAAAAAAAAAAAACCTGCTTGGTGTCAGTTTGTGACAGGGGGGGGGGGGTGATTGGGGGGGGATCGGGGGGCGATCGGGGGGGGGATCGGGGTGTTTAGTGTGCCTGGCATGTTCTACTGTGTGTGTGTGTTTGGTGCACTCACATTACAGTCTTCTCTCCTCGGCCCGGAACGGAAAATACCGAGCCGAGGAGAGATGACATCATTTCCTCTGCCTCTGTGTACAATACAGAGGCAGGGAAATGATCCCATTGGCTGGGAGCGATCGCGAGGGGGGGGCCACGAATGGATGGCCTCCCCCTCACCACCGATCGCCGGGGGACATTTGCCGACCGCCGCAGGCACCGGGGGGGGGTCCGATCGGACCCCCCACCCGCGGGCAGGCAGGGACGTACAGGTAAGCCCTTTTTCCTGCCCGTGCCGCTTTGTCGACGTACATCGTCGTGCGGCGGTCGGCAAGTGGTTAATGGGATAATAATGAAGCTGCTTTGCTGGTGATACTGATGGAGTTATTGCAAATAAATTTTCAAAGGCTTTTTTTTTCTAGTGATCTGAAGAATAATATTATTATGCTTTTTTTTTATTTGGGCAAGTTACCACAACACCATTATCCCCTAGTTTTTAAGATCAAAGATACAAGTATGTTGGTGTCCCTTGTCAATTTTACATTGTATTTTTTTAAATGTAACTCCATACTCCCAAACTGTCATTTGAAGTAAAACACATAGCCAAGTAGTATTCTCCGCAATTTTTTGTGGTGTATTAAAAAAAGAAAACAAATAAAATTAGACATGCTATCTGCCAATAGAACTTAATCAAAAGTGCATTCTATGTATCCAAAAATATAGAAAATATACCAAATCAAATCATTATTAATATGTAGTAATATGACTGAACAGAGGTGACTCCATCTTGTGCGGCCAGAGTCATATAAATTCATATATCTTAACTTGTATATTCAGACTCTAGTTAAAGTCAACTAGTTCTGTTTTTCAGCTTTATAACAGGTTTTCTATAAAGCATACATATAAGAAAATATAGCTTGCGTAAGCAGCTTTATTCTGTACTGTCTAAATAAAGAATTGTGGATCAATATGTCTGGGCCCCTTTCCTGTGTAATGAGACATGAAACAGGGAAGTAGCACTCATGACTATGAGTCATGAAAGCAGATGGCCTAATTAATGATATGTAATGATGTGAAATGTACACCTCTGTATTAACCACGCCCATTTTGCATATAATGAATGGTTAATGATAACGTATATAAGTTGTATACCCGCCCAGAATTAAATCACATAGCTTTGAACATAACCTCTGCATCATCTCTTTTTGTGTTCACCAAGAAGCTATATCCTCAGTACTGAGAGGGTCTTGTGAGTGTGGTAATTGCTGTGATTATACCTAGCTGGTCTTTTCAGGTATACGGAAATACAGTTTGATTCTCTTCAGTTCAACCAAAAAATTAAATAAAAGCCTCATGCATGTGTCCTGCTTCTTAACCACTTGCCGCCCACCATATAGCAAAATGACGGCGGCAAAGTGGTTTCAATATCCTGACCAGACGTCATATATGACGTGATCAGGATATTAAGCCGATGCGTGCCCCTGGGGGCTCGCATCGCGGCGATCGTTGCTGCAGTGTGTCAGTCTGACAAACCGCAACTACAATCTAGGTAAAGAGTCTCTGACGGAGACTCTTTACCACATGATCAGCCGTGTCCAATCACGGCTGATCACGATGTAAATAGGAAGAGCCGGTGATCGGCTTTTCCTCACTCGCGTCTGACAGACGGCTGCTCTCCTGACAGGGGGGGTCTGTGCTGATTATTTATCAGCACAGCCCCCCCTCGGATCCCGCCCAGGACCACCAGGGAAGCCGCCCAGGACCACCAGGATGGCCACCACAGTGGACCACCAGGTATGCCCCCTAGACCCCCAGGGAAATACCAATCTGTGCCCAGGCAGCTAACAATCTGTGCCCAGGTAGCTGCCAATCAGTACCCACTCCAATGCCTACCACTGCCAGTGCCACCAGGGATGCCTATCAGTGCCTCTTATCAGTGCCGCGTATCAGTGCCCATCAGTGCCACGTATCAGTGCCCAGTGCCCAGCAGTGGCGCCTATCAGTGCCCAGCAGTGCCGCCTATCAGCGCCCAGCAGTGCCGCCTATCAGTGCCACCCTATCAGTGCCCATCAATGCCCAGCAGTGCCGCCTTTCAGTGCCCATCAGTGTCACCTATCAGTGCCCATCAGTGCCAACCAGTGCCACCCAGTGCCACCCATGAGTGCCCACCAGTGCTGCCTATTAATGCCCATCAGTGCTGCATATCAGTGCCACCCATCAGTGCTGCCTACCAGTGCCCATCAGTGCCGCATATCAGTGCCCATCGTTAGTGGCCGTCAGTGCATGTCATTGGTGCCACCTCATCGGTGCCGCCATATCAGTGCCTGTCAGTGCCGCCTTATCAGTGCCCATCAGTGAAAGAGAAAACTTACTTATTTACACATTTTTTTAACAGAAACAAAAGCAAAACTTTTATTTTTTTCTAAATTTTCGGTCTTTTTTTATTTGTTTAGCAAAAAATAAAAACCACAGAGGTGATCAAATACCACCAAAATAAAGCTCTATTTGTGGGAACAAAATGATAAAAATTTAGTTTGGGTACAGTGTTGTATAACCGCGCAATTGTCATTCGAACTGCGATTCGAAACTTGGTCTGGGCAGGAAGGTGTATAAGTGCCCTGTATTGAAGTGGTTAATATAGGGGGTCAACAATGCCAAGAGTTGGTGAAAGCAGGGGATAATTCCGAAAAACATCTGGATTATTCTCCTGGAGCTCCCGCAGCAAAGCATATGACATAATAGGTCACGATTAATAAAGCAACTGATTTTTGGTCCAAGAACTCCTCCTCCTTTTCCTGGACTGGACTTGGGTCAAAGCAATAACTCCAAGGCCAATAATAAATAACACGTTATCTCCTCTGATTCCACAACATGGCTGGTTGACGAACGGCTGTTCAGAAACGAACTGAAAAGAGCAAAATGAAAAGTGGGAAATGAAAAGTGCGAAATGAAAAGCGCGGATCAACACTCACCAAACTTCTACTAACACGAAATTAGCAGAAGGAGCCCAAAGGGTGGGGCTAAAAAGCTGAAAAATAACGTACTACGTCACTACGTTCGTATTTGTTGGCCGACAATTCCTTGCCGTTTGTATGCAAGACAAGTTTGGGCCAGCGCACTTCGGACAAAAATCCACAGTTTTGTTGGCCAAAAATCCGATCATGTGTACGAGGCTTTAGAGTTGGTGTGCCAAGGATAGCCAATCGGAATACCAGTGCGGCTGCACAGTATATATAGTAGGTCTCAAAGTAATAAAGCTTTTGATATCTGATATCTGTGACACTGTTCCTGGCAACATGGTCCTTATGTTTCTGTTGTACTGATTGGAACAGTAGATTGAAACACCAGACTGAAATGAAAGCGTCCAAAATGAGGTATTTATTCAACACACAATGAATGCAACAGCCACCACGTTTTGGGGCCCATGTGCTGCTTCCTTCATCACAGCTTGAGAATACAGCTAGTAAGGACTTGGACCATAGAAAAAAGTTAAATATCAAAAAGTTACTTGGTATTGTTCAGCACCTGGTCAGCTGTGAATATGGTGCAGTGTCATTGTAACAGCATTCCCAAAGAAGTGGCTGCATTTTCATTTCTGCCTAGAACCTATTCGGTTTTAAACTGGACCACTAAAAACTGAACAAAACAGAGTATCCATGGTATGCATAAGATGGGTTAGACGCTAACCGCTTGAGGACCCTACCTTTTTCTTACATTTGTTGCCCACAAGTTAGGTATTTTTTCTAGACAATTACTTAGAACCCCCAAACATTATATTTTTTTAGCAGAGACCCTAGAGAATAAAATGGTGGTCACTGAAATTTTGTATGTCACATGGTTTTTGCGCAGCAGTTTTTCAAATGCAATTTTTGGGGAAAAAATACAATTTAATAAATCAAACAAAAGCAAAACATAATATTACCCCATGTTTTATAATATGAAAATTGATATTATGCCAAGTAAATAGATACCTAACAAGTAATGATTTAAAAAAAAAATGCTTGTGCGTGCTTGTGGAATGGCGCCAATCTACGGTACTTAAAAATCTCCATAGGCGATTTTAAAAATGTCTACAGGTTACCAGTTTAGAGTTGCAGAGGAGGTCTAGTGCTAGAACTATTGTTCTAACTCAGATGTTTGTGGCGATACCTCAAATGTGTGGTGTAAACACCGTTTACATATGTGGGCGTGACCTACTTATGCATTCACTACTGCACGCAAGCATGCAGGGACGGGGGCATTTTACTTTTTTTTTTTTACACTGTCCCTTTAACCACTTAAGGACCAGCCTCGTTTTAGATTTTAGGTGTTTACATGTTTAAAACAGGTTTTTTTGCTAGAAAATTACTTAGAACCCCCAAACATTATATATGTTTTTTCTTCTAACACCCTAGAGAATAAAATGGTGGTTGTTGCAATACTTTATACTATATTTTTTTATATTGTGAAATATAATGTTACGCCAAGTAAATTGATACCCAACATGTCACGCTTCAAAACTGCGCCCGCTCGTGGAATGGCGTCAAACTTTTACCCTCAAAAATCTCCATAGGCGACGTTTAAAAAATTCTACAGGTTGCATATTTTGCGGTACAGAGGAGGTCTAGGGCTAGAATTATTGCTCTCGCTCTACCGGTCACGGCAATATCTCACATGTGTGGTTTGACTACCGTTTTCATATGCGGGCGCTACTCGCATATGCGTTCACTTCTGCGTGCGAGCTTGTCGGTAGGGTTTTTTTTTTTTTAATTATTTTTATTATTTATTTTACATTATTTTATTTATTTTTACACTGTTTTTTTTAAAAAAATTGTGTCACTTTTATTCCTATTACAAGGAATGTAAACATCCCTTGTAATAGAAAAAAGCATGACAGGACCTCTTAAATATGAGATCTGGGGTCAAAAAGACCTCAGATCTCATATTTACACTAAAATGCAATAAAAAAAAAAAATAAAAAAAAAAGGTCATTTAAAAAAATGACATTTGAAAAAATGTGCCTTCAAGAGGCGTGGACGGAAGTGACGTTTTGACGTCGCTTCCGCCCAGCAGTGTCATGGAGATGAGTGGGCGCCATCTTAGTCTCACTCGTCTCCAGGCAAAGCACGGAGAAGGATGTGATCGCCTCCGCCGCTACCGACGGCTCCGGTAAGTGGAAGAGGGCACCGGATTGCGGCGGGAGGGGGCCCTCTCCCGCCACCGATAGAAGTGATCTTGCAGCGAATCCGCCGCAGGGACCACTTTTATCTGAAAGCCAGAAACCGCACGAAAACGGGGATACCGGGGTTATGGCAGCTAGCTGCTGCCATAACAACTATATACCCCTTCAAAGTTTGGACGTACATCGTCGTGCGGCAGATGGCAAGTGGTTAAAAAAAAAATGTGATCACTGTTATTGCTATAGCAAGGAATACAAATATCCTTTGCAATCATAATACAGCATGACGGGCCCTCTTTATGGACAGATCTGGAGTCTAAAAGATCCCAAATCTCTCCTCTACCCTTAAAAGCAAAAGATTAAAAAAAAATGTATCTTTTGCTTCAAGAAAAAAAAATCATATTTACATTGCCCAGGAACCAGAAGCGACGTCGACATCACTCTGATCCTCCAAGCTGCATAGAGATGAGCCATCTTGCCATCACCCATCTCTATGAGAAAACACAGCCGACGCCGGATGGCTTAGCAATCAGTAACGTTAACCAGGAACCATCGGGTAGCGGCGGGGGGGCACCTCTCCCACCACTTCTAAAAGTAATCCCATGGCAAATCCGCCACTGGGATTACTTTTAATGGAAAGCCAGCTGCCTGAGGAAAAGAAAAATACTGGGGTTATGGCATCTAGCTGCAGCCATAACCCCGGTATTTAATGTCAAACTAATTATGTATATTTACAGTTAGGCGGTTGGCAAGTACGGTATAAAGGCAAAACTTTTTGATATTTGGGGGATAGAATGGAGAAAGGCTAGACTCTCTGGCAGGTTCTTATTGCTCCCTGTGCGCTGCTGGTGATTCACCCTTTTATTTGCCTTGGTGACTATTGTCCCAGAAACAAAACGTAAAGGGAAAGCCTACATTTTAGAGTTGTCAAATGAGCAAGAGATGAGAGGAAATCTTTCAATAGGAACAAATGTTCTGGTAATAATTGCCTAAGAGGGAAATTCTCAACAATTTGGGAAATCACTTTTACTTCCTCTTGTGTCTCTTAGACAGGAAGTGAAGTGATATTTCCCTAGAAACAGACAGCAAAAATATTCTGATAGGCAGTTTATTCCTTCCTGCCTCTATCCAAAACTAAAAAAGTTTTTCTATACAAACACTTTAAAGTGATAGTAAAGGTTCATTTTTTTGTAAATAACAAACATGTTGTACTTACCTGTTTTGTGCAATGGTTTTGCACAGAGGGACTTCAATTCTCCTCTTCTGCGTTCCCCCAATAATGCTCTCGTCTCTGCCTCTTCTCCGTGTGCCACCAAAGGACACCGCTTTCTATGGTAGCATGCATGTGGGCTCGCTCAAGGGTAATCGCCACTGATATTTAATTCCACTGAATTTACAAGGATTTTTCCAAACTACCTTCTGTAGTCAACATTGTTGTGAAGGAAGTTAAAAAAAAAGTTGAAGGCAATGGTTCTCAAATTTGAGATTGTCTTACTTTCTGACCTCTTTAAAAATATATTTTTTGGCTTTTAGCGAAGGGTTTGATTAATTTTGTGATTTTATGAACAAAAGTGTAGACTATAGACACAAGAAAAAACCTAATAAGTCTTGTTTCTTTGAGTTGATTTAGTATTTTTCATATCCAATAGTAGTGGCAGTGTGGATATTATGGAAAATATTTACACTGATAAAACAATGCATTTCAGAAAACATCTATTTGGTGATTAGATTAAAAAAGAAACATGAGACAAACCCTAAAGAAATCTTAAGTTACAATCAGAAGCATTGAGAAATGCTCCATATGAAAATCTCTGGAGGTTGGATAATACAGAGTTTTATCTAAATGAGGGGAATTGTTCTTTAATGTAAACACCAAAATTGATTTTTTTTAAAGAAACTGATATTTCATTTTGCGGAAGTAGATACAGAAAGTGATATTGATCCATGTGGGAACTAGATATTTTCCCACAGTTAAAAAGAGAAATTGCTTTTATACTTTTTCTTGTTGTTTCATTTGAATTATTCAGGTTCAGTAATGGACTGCTACTAAAGAAGACAAACTTAGTGAAAAGAAAAATCATTAAGAAACAGCACAAATTACTTCAAAAGAAACATATATAGGGAAATTAATATGCAATTTGGTGCGGGTAACAGATTCTTGTATCTGTTGTAAAGAGGTAAATGAATCTGGTGCATGCACCACGTATGGTGGCACTATGAAGGCCATGTGTCCATACAGAGACTCTGCACTTAATGCAGCTGAGCTTCTTCCTGCTGTCACACAGACAGCAATTTTGGAGTTAGGTAGGTAGCGCCCGATGGGGATTCCCATCGCACTGCTATACAGCAACATGAATGAAGTGTACGTTTTGGGGGCCTCTGGCCTATCAGGTCTTATGATTGACAGCAGACAATGGTCAGATCCATCCAGGACAAGAGATATTAGGCAATAGACAGAAATCCACCCACTCCCTGTTTAAAGTCACAAGAAAAGATCTGACCTGGGGAAGAACTTTTGTCTCAGTTTCCCCATCAGGCTTTGCCCACTGTCAGCATCACTAGGAGGCTGTTGGCTGTGAAGTTGACAGCATGCTTGACAAACCACTGACATGTAGGGCAGGGAGGAGGTGGTGGCGACAAATATGCCACTTATTTCACAGCATACAGAGGCAGGCACTCTGTCTGTCTCTGTGCACCAAGTTAGAGTAGGTCTTTAGAGGTATAGTGACTCTTTTGAAGATTTCATTTTTTGCCACAAAAGTTTGGAAAATAAAGAATGAAAATGTATTTTTTCCACAAGGTTGTCGTTTTAATAGAATA
This sequence comes from Lithobates clamitans, assembly GCA_037952925.1. NCBI lineage: Eukaryota > Metazoa > Chordata > Amphibia > Anura > Ranidae > Lithobates > Lithobates clamitans. The sequence goes on along the minus strand of JBBGZY010001336.1, from coordinate 289,545 downwards.
TTTTTTACGCACAACATTGGTATACATAGACTTGCCGGTGATTAAGGGCAAAACATTTTCTTATTCTGATGGCACAAAGAATTATGTGATTAAACATCAAACATTCACTTACATGTCAAAGAATGTATATGGTCTATTTACTAAAGTGTCCCTGTAACTTACTGGATATAGGTGAGACTACACAAACAATAAGAGGTAGGGTGTAACAGCATACAGTGCCTTGAAAAAGTATTCATACCCCTTTACTACATTTTGTCATGTTACAACCAAAAACGTAAATGCATTTTTGGAGAATTTATGTGATAGACCAACACAAAGTGGCACATAATTGTGAAGTGGAAGGAAGATGATAAATGGTTTTCAAAATTGTTTATAAATAAATATGTGAAAAGTGTATCGTGCATTTGTATTCAGCCCCCCTGTGTCAATACTTTGTAGAACCACCTTTCGCTGCAATTACAGCTGCAAGTCTTTTTGGGTATGTCTCTACCAGCTTTGCACATCTAGAGAGTGACATTTTTACTCATACATGTTTGCAAAATAGCTAAAGCTCTGTCAGATCTGTCAGAGCATATGAACAGCAATTTTCAAGTTTTGCCACAGATTCTCAATTGGATTTAGGTTTGGACTTTGACTGGGCCATTTTAACACATGAACATACTTTGATCTAAACCATTGCATTGTAGCTCTGGCTGTATGCTTAGGGTCATTGTCCTGGTGGAAGGTGAACCTCCGCCCCAGTCTCAAGTCTTTTGCAGACTCAAACAGGTTTTCTGCTAAGATTGCCCTGTATTTGGCTCCATCCATCTTCCCATCAACTCTGACCAGCTTCCCTTTCCCTGCTGAAGAAAAGCATCCCCACAACATGATGCTGCCACCACCATGTTTTACAGTCGGGATGTTGTGTTCAGGTGGATGTGCAGTGTTAGTTTTAGGCCAAAAAGTTCACTTTTGGACTCATCTGACCAGAGCACCTGTTTGCTCTGTCCCCCACATGGCTTCTGGCAAACTGCAAACTGGACTTCGTATGGCTTTCTTTCAACAATGGCTTTCTTCTTGCCACTTTTCCATAAAGGCCAGATTTGTGGAGAGCACAACTAATAGTTGGACTGTGGACAGAGCTGTGGATCTCTGTAGCTCCTCCAGAGTTACCATGGGCCTCTTGGTTGCTTCTCTGATTAATGCTCTCCTTGCCCAGCCTGTCAGTTTAGGTGGACGGCCATGTAGGTTTGCAGTTGTGCCGTACTCTTTCCATTTTTTGATGATGGATTGAATGAACAGTACTCCATGAGATGTTCAAAGCTTGGAATATTTTTTTATAACCTAACCCTGCTTTAAACTTCTCCACAACTGTATCCCTGACCTGTCTGGTGTGTTCCTTGGACTTCATGATGCTGTTTGTGCACCAAGGTTCTCTAACAAACCTATGAGGGCTTCACAGAACAGCTGTATTTTTACTGAGATTAAATTACACACAGGGGGACTCTATTTACTAATTAGGTGACTTCTCAAGGCAATTAGTTCCACTAGATTTTAGTTGGGGGTATCAGATTAAAGGGGGCTGAATACAAATGCACGCCACACTTTTTAGGTATTTGTAAAAAAATTCTTAAAACCATTTATCATTTTTCTTCCACTTCACAATTATGTGTTGGTCTATCACATAAAATCACAATAAAATACATTTATGTTTTTGGTTGTAACATGACATAATGTGGAAAATTTCAAGGGGTATGAATACTTTTTCAAGACACTGTAGATAATAGATCATTAGGTCAAAACCAACTTGTTTTTGGAAGCTGGACATTTATCTCAGATTTAGGATAATAGATCAGGTGTTGAAGTTGAAACAGGACATCTAATAGGATATTACCACCTCCATGCTTTACTGTAGGAATTTGTGTTATTTGGAAGAATTTCTGCCAGAGATATTGTTTGATGTGAAGGCCAATAAATGTAATTTTAGTCTCATCTGACCATAACACCTTTTTTTCCATGTGGCCTCAGAATCTTCAAGGTATGTGTTTAACCACTTATCTACCAGGCACTTTCACCCCCTTCCTGCCCAAGCCATGTTTCAGCTTTCAGCGCTATCACACTTTGAATGACAATTGCGCGGTCATACAACACTGTAACCATGTGACATTTTTATCAATTTCTTCACACAAATAGAGCTATCTTTTTGTGGTATTTAATCACTGCTGGGATTTTAATTTTTTTCTTAAAAAAAAAAAAAAGACTGAAAATGTTGAAAAAAGGTGTTTTTCTTAGTTTCTGTCAGTAAATTTGGTAAATAAGTAATTTTTCTCCTTCACTGATGTGCGCTGATGAGGCAGCACTAATGGGCACTAATAGGCTGCACAGATGGGCACTGATGAGGTGGCACTTATGGGCACTGATGAGGCGGCACTTATGGGCACTGATTAGGTGGCACTGATGAGGAGGCACTAATATACTGCATTTGTGGGCACTGATAGGTGACACCCATGTGCACTGATAGGTGGCACTGATAGGTGGCACTGATAGGTGGCACTGACAGGCCCTGATAGCCGGCACTGGTGGGCACTGATAGGCAGCATGGATAAGCGGCACTGATGGACATTACTGATGAGCATCACTGATAGGCGGCACTGAAAGCCAGCACTGACTGGCATCACTAATGGGCACTGATTTCTGGCACTGGTGGGCCTTGATTGCTGGCACTGGTTGGTACTGGTTGCTGGCACTGGTTGGGACTGGTTGCTGGCACTGGTTAGCATGGGTTACTGGCACTGGTGGCACTCTAATGTAATCAAGGCACTGATCATCAGTGCCTTGGTTACATCTCTCACTGTCCCCTGTGAGGAAATGCTGCTGATCGGCTCTCCTCACCACCCACTCTGTCAGTGTGAGCCGAGGACAGCCGATTACCGGCACTTCCTTGTTTACATGTGACAGTCTGTGATTGGACACAGCCGATCACATGATTAAAGAGCCGTGGTCACACAGGAGCAGCCGTTCGTGTGCGCCGTCATATGACGTCCACCCAGAACGAGAGCCGCACCGTCCCGCGGTCATTTGACGGTGGGCGGGCGGCAAGTGATTAAGATGGTCAGGTGAGACAATCCCTCACCCACAGTTGATCCAGAGGAAGGCGAAAAACCCCAGCAAAGCATGATCCAATTTGCTACAGAAGGGAAAAAAATTTCTTCCTGATCCCCCAGAGAGGCAATTGGATTTTCCCTGGATCAACTTTATCTATAAATGCAGGACATGACCTTCCTAACTCATATTTTTTTCGATACATACAATTGCATCATGCATTTCAGACACAATTCTCTTCCCGAAGGAAAACGGATGAAGAGCTAGTTAAACCTTTATCATTTACATACAAATAATTTTTTTTTAAAAGCCACCGGTGGTAACCAGATGTCGGGAATGGTGGGTGGCGGAAATTCCTGAAATACAAGGAGAGGACTGGGAAAATATGTGGGACCACCCTTTCAAACATTTGGTGTCCGCTAGAGTCCGTCTGATACAGTTTAAGTTCCTACATAGGATCTATTACATGCCGGCTAGGCTGGCGCACATTTATCCTTCTGCCTCAGATGGTGTTCCTACTCACCAGTGACCGCAGAGGATGTTTTTTGGAGCTGCCTGCAGATCCAGAGTTTCTGGTCTGCGATCATTTCCTGCTTTTCTGAGGTTCTCAGTGTTTCAATCCCTATGAATCAAAGAGTTTGTCTCCTAGGTTTGATGGAAGAAATTGGTGGAAACAGTGGTAAATATTATTAATGCTTTGACTGTTCTGAGATCTATGTCTATATCCTCTTCTCAAGAGAGAATAAATTCAGTTCCTCTATTCTTTCCTCATAGCTGAGCTCCTCCATGCCTCTTTGAGAACTGGTGCCCAAAACTGAACTGCATATTCCAGATGAGGTCTTACTAATGATTTGAATGGGGGGCAAAATGATATCCCGCTCTCTGGAGTCCATACATCTCTTAATACAAGAAAGGACTTTGCTCGCTTTGGAAACCGTAGCTTGGCATTGCCTGCTATTATTGAGCTTCTGATCTACCAAAACCCCCAGATCCTTCTCCACTATGGATTCCCCCAGTTATAATTGTATGTATGATGCATATTCTTAGCCCCCAAGTGCATAACTTTACATTTATCAACATTAAACCTCATTTGCCACTTAGTGCATTGAGGTCAGCTTGTAAATTGGAGACATCCTGTAGGGATGTTATTCCACTGCATAGGTTAGTGTCATTTGCAAAGACAGTATTGATATTTTTAAAGTGGATTTAAACCGGATTCTTGAAATTTGAGCTGGGCACATATATCTACAGTGTTTTCTTATCTGCCTTCAAAGCCCTATGTCCCGTAGCTGTCTCTTCCTCCGTTCTTCTGTTATCAGCCTGATAACTCCTGACAAGTTCTCCAACACATATGATAAAAGCAGCCAGAGTTTTGTGTTGGAGAGGATGCTATAAATAGATTAGCAGAGCCCTGAACTATTCAACGATTAGGGCAGAAAGTCTTTAGCTAGAGGGTGTATGTGCCTTCCCTCCAATCAGCTGCCTTGGCTGTGTGCCCAGGCTTCACTGAAGTGTTAACCAGGAAGAGAAAATCTCCTAACACGATGTGCACTCTCTCTCTCTCTCTCTCTCTCTCTCTCTATATATATATATGTCTATAAAGGTGAAGACAGCAGATATACATGTAACACTTATGTAGGGAGATTTGTTTCATCCCTGTGTATCATCTGAGGCTGTTGACTTCACCGGGTATATGTGAAGGTTTACATCCACTTCCAAGACCATATACCATTTATAAAGATATTAAAAAGTAAGGCCCCAACACTGAATCTTGGGGTACACTACTAATAACCTTAGACCATTCAGAGTAAGAATCATTAACCACTACTCTCTGAATTCAGTTTTTTAGCCAGTTTTCTATCCATTTACAAATGGATCTTTCCAAGCCTGTAGACTTAACCTTACACGTTACCAATAAGTGGGGAACTGTGTCAAACGCTTTTGCAAAATCCAAGTATACCACGTCCACAGCTACCCCTCTGTCCAAGGTTTTACTTACTTCCTCATAAAAAGAAATCAGGTTTTTTTGACAACTTCTGTCTTTCATGAATCCATGCTGTCTCTTGCTTAAAATATTTTTTTCCAGCAAGAACTCATCTATGTGGTCTTTTATTAAACTCTCCAGTATCTTCCCAACTATAGAAGTTAAACTAACAGGTCTATAGTTACTTGGTAAAGACTTAGATGCCTTTAGAAATATGGGCACCACATTGGCCCTACGCCAATACAGTGGTACCTTTCCAGTTCTTAACAAGTTCCTAAAAATTAGAAACAATGGCTTTGAAATGGCAGAGCTCAATTCTTTTAGGATCTATTGGTGTATGCCATCTGGTCCAGGTGCTTTATTCTCCATTATTCTGTCTAAATATTTCTGCATCATATCAATTCTGAGTCACTGGGGATCATTTGGGGCTGTGTAAATACCACCCCTATTATGGACATGAGCTCCCCCATGCTACTTTGTATACACAGAGCTGAAGGAAGTATTTAATAAATTTGCCTTCTCTTTGACCCTAGTCACCCACTTTAGATTATTTTGTAAAGGGCCTACATGCTCAGACCTGACCTTTTTACTGTTAATATATTTTAATAATTTTTTGGGGTTTGTCCTACTATCTTTTGCAATCTGCCATTCGTTTTGAATTTTTGCATCCTTGATTTCCTTTTTTACATATTCTGTTATATTCTTTGTAGCATTTAAATGATGAGTGTTCTTTCATTTTTATACTTTTAAAAAGTTATTTTCTTATTATTTATAGCCATTTTAACTTTGGCCGTGAGCCACATAGGTTTTATTTTTAGCCTTTTAAACTTATTGCCCATGGGAATATACTTCGCAATGTGATCACATACAGTCTTTTTGAAGAACACTTGGATGTTAAAGGGTTGCATTGAGTAAATATAGCTGGATAAAACAAAAACTGTGTCTGTCTTGATTTCAGGCTGCAAAGCAGCAAAATTTGATTATTTTAAAGGGAGTGATTCTTTTCTAATCCTATTGTTTGCCTGCTTCTTTGGAGAATGTTTGTTTATTATCTTTGTTGCAGATTGTCACACTGGGGGATATTTACTAAAACTGGAGCACTCAGAATCTGGTGTAGTCGTGCATAGTAGCCAATCAGCTTTTAACTTCAGCTTGTTCAATTAAGTTTTGAAAATAAGCCCCCGTTCATATCGGCGTGATCTGACATGCGATTTGACATGTCAAATCACATGCCAAATCGCAGCCTATTGCCGGCAACGGCACTGTACCAAATGGTGTGACACTGACTTTGCGGTGCCGCACCAAATTCCTGCACTACTTTTGGCGACTTCGGGGGGCAATTTCAATAGACATCTGTGCATGAACCCGCACAAATGTCTTTCAAATTGCCCCTGAACTTGCACCGAAATGCGGTTTTGAAATCGTGTGAGTTCAGCTGAACGCACATGATTTCAAAATCGCATTCAGCGTGAAAGAGGGCTAAAACCTGGAAGCCGATATATGCAGAGCTGCACCAGATTTTACACTCTATAGTTTTATTAAAATCTCCCCCACTGTGCCCTCTTTCATGGCTGGATCTTTCCATCTGTATGAGGCCAGTGCTACAACCAATCATATCTTGGGCACTTTCTCAAAGGACCAGGCAGCACTGATCAATGTGTTAGCTGCCAAAATGTAGTGAAAATGTAGGAAAAGGGAGACCTGTACTTTGACTGGTTTATGACCAAACTGGCGCTGATATTTTTGCTTAAAGGAGAAGTGTGGAATTTGAAAATAACAAACACACATACTCACCTAGGTTCCTGCAGCATGGATCCGAGCTGCAGCTGTCCCCTGCCTTCTCTATCCCTGAGAACTGAGTGATCAAAGACAACTTATTGCTTAGTTCTCAGATACACTGTGAGCACATAGCGGTGACTGTCAGTCACCATTCTCTGCTCTGCCCCTCCACGCTCACTGGAGTGGAGGGGGTGGGAGCAGCTGTCTCAGGATTTCAGCAGCATGCTGAGAGGCTGAGCTAGATACTGGTCAGGCACCTGGGTGGATCCCATCATTATTGTCAGTATCCCAGCAGAACCTGAAGCAGCTCTGTAATGTAAGCCAACAGCACATTTTAGCTCGCTGTCACCTGAATATCAGTCACAGGAGTGCAAAACTAAGTGAACTCCTGTGACCCACAAGCTAAATAAGACCAAAAGAGCTTAGACCATACGTCTAGATTTTAAGCTTCTTCAAGGAATGGTCTACGTATTTTTCATTTTTGCAGAATTTTTCAGTGAGATATAAATACCCTTATAAATAAACAATCCTTACTGGAGTAGTTAAATGAAGAAAATGATGTAAATGAATCATGCAAAAACTGTAGGATACAGATAATGATGAAAACAGATGGCATTGAATTACTTTTATGTACTGTAATTTTATAAATAAAAGAAGTAATGATATACTGTAGTGTTGTATAATGTTGAATCATTTGGAAGGTACTTTGTACTTAAAATATACTAACTTATTGCACTTTCAAAGTATGTGACAACTCAAGATCAATTAAAAATGAAAGTCTTGCAAACAGACTGATAATTGGTTAACTTTTCTTTCATGATGCTTCCCAGAGGGACCATTCATTTTCGAGACTCTCTGACCCTGCTGTCCTTGTGAATCATTCATAGAGGTGGATGCCACTGCAAGCCAGTACCAAATAATGCTTAATAGAAAAAAGTGACAGTCTTTGGATGAATTCCATCTGAATCACTACACAGGTTGCCCCAATGTATGTAATAAGTATCACATTTTCAAATTGCTGTTTTAAAGTGCTATATATCCAATGAACAACGTTCTTACTAATTCTGCCTTCGTATTATTTATTTTGCTGATTTGACTTCCATGCTAATGTACATGACATTGCTGTTTATTGGCAAATGCAAATGTGTAGTGATCCATGGTTTATAATTAAGAAGGTGATAACACTTGAATATATAATTTTTGAATTAGAGGCTTATGTTAGCAGAAGTGCAAATAGATGTCACACTTAGAAACAAGCTAGGAACATGATGCTTTCAGGTAAAAATGACTTGTATTTGAAATGTGACTAAGATATATTTACTATGCACCCATGCATGTCATGAATACAAAAAAATAAAGCCACCTAATGCACAGTCATTACTTTTATGTACTAGTTACAAATAAAGAACACCTCTATAGGAGCAAGTTTCTGGGGTGCTGACCTATCTACTGTTCTATTACCCAGAGAAGGAATACCAGGGTTGAGCTGCATCTGTATTATATTGTACTATGTGAAAGTTAAGAATAAATGCAAGCGAACACTTCTCAATATTATCCAATACAAAATAAAAACACAGCATTTCAGCTCCTTCTAAAAAATGTCACAAGTCAGATTCAAAACACAAAAGCCTGTGTACACAACCTATTATTAAAAAAAAAGGAATAAAAAGTGAGATGTTACTGTTGGACTTTTGAAAATGTTAGTTGCTTAGCTTTCATATTGATAAAATGGCCTAAAATGTTTAAATTCTTGCACAGTTATTCTGAGTCAGTAAATATTACATCCATAGGTGCCTAGGCAAGCACCATTTTCAGAAGGAGGTCAGCAATGTGAACTCACATAATCCTTTCAATACTGGTTTCCTTTAGAGTTTACCTGTGTCCAGACAACAGACATTAAAGCATTTATTTATTCTTAACAAGCAGTAAAACAGCTTTGAAAAAAAGCCATCCATGAGCTCTCTAGCTGCATGTACTGTGAAGTTATTCACCCTCAAAGATCACAACAAAGATTCTAACAGAATTGTTGTGTATTTGCATTGGAAAGCTGTCATGCTGCCAAAATTTTGCTGCAATAGAAAGTAAAATAATTCAAGATTAATTTCTCCATGATGCCTATAGCTACAGAGGTGAATGAGGGCTTGTTTTAAGGTGTTTTAATGCTTGTTCAGAATATGTAAATACTTAAGTGTCCATAGTCTGGGCACAGGTTCACTTAAAACAAGTGAAAAACATAAATAAATTGTTACCACTTGGCATGTTGGGGTAACATTTATACATACTCAAGTTATACATACTTAAAAGCCTAAAAGTAACCTGTGCTGAAAGGAGCATAGAGGTTTCCATTGTTGACCTCCCTCTGAAATTCTCATTTGTCTGGATGCCATGCTGATGTAATGGTTTAATATGTATCTAAAACCAAGAACTATTTAGTACACTTTTGACGGAACAGTAAAGGTTTAGAACCTCTTTCAGGTTATTACTTCAATTCCCACTAAGGAAAATCACCCTATGTGTTCTGGTGACTATTGTCACCAGATCTGAAAGTGAGAGAAAATCTCAAATTTTGGGTGGTTACCCACATAGGAATAGAGGGGGGGATTTCCAATGAGGACACTTGTTTAGATGAAAACTGTCAAAGAAATTACTTTAAAGATATATTATTCTGTGATACCTATTTTGTTGTGTTTTTTTGACATGTGTGTAGTAGGTCAAATTCTAGTGGATGGCTGCAGACAACCAAATTGTGTTCCCACAATGTGAATCACTAGAAAAAAAGCAAAGCAAGCAGCAACAATTATTTGTGTTTTTTAAAAAAGAGAACATACCTTGTTTTAAAGAGATTTCATTTATGTGTACCAATTCACTAAAAAATACAAAGCCTGGAATATATAAAGGCTATGGCAAAAGTTATTGGTAATGTTAAAGCAAGACTAAATGGTATCCTTATAATCCCATAAATATCTTAATAGCCCCGTATTCTATTTTTCAATAAATCATTCTCTTACTGTGTTTTTATGCCTCCTTGTAATGTCCTCTGTGAACTCCCAAACATCTACCCCCCCCCCCACCACCACCACCACCACCACCACTTCCCTTTGTTTGGAATAATCAGTGCACATTAGTTGCAGTCATGTGCACTGCTCTATGCACACTACACATCCCATAGGCCATAGTTTATAGTAGTCCTTATCTACATCTCAGGAGTAAGCCAGAGAAGGTGGATACATTCTTATGTATAGTGGGACCATTGAAACCAACATGGCCACCCTCTAAGAAAAAGTCAGCAAAAACAAATAAAATAAAAGTTAAGATTTGGAGGAGGATGAGAGCAATATTAGGGCATCTTTTGAGTATACATACTTCAATGGCCTGTTTAGTGTCACTTTAAGTTAAAGCAGGGCTGACCAACCTAAGACAATTAACTTTTACTCCAGCCCACAGATACCCAATGCCAACTCGTTACATGCCGAAAAAAACTTCTTTTCCTATGATGCATCCATAAGCAAATGTTAAATGCAAATGCCGAAGAAAGACATGCATTCTTAACACGTGAATTGTTAACACCTAAGAGAAGGATTAATAAAATTTCACAGAGAATAATCACTTCGTTGCCCTATTAAATGGTAATACAACCTAAATCTACTCAGCTATGAATAGACCTTGCTCAAAATCCCACTGTGGTTTTAAATGTGTCAGCACTCAATTAATTAGAGGTAGTACCTATTGGTTTGAAAATTTAAGTATTAGCAGAAATTAGGCCAGAGGAATATATGAGGTTTGTTAATGCTCTAGAGAACCAGTAATTAAATAAAAGTGGAAAAGGGCAAGAAGGAAAGCTAACTCCAGGGAGCTGATATTCCCCAAGACACAGACATATTATTACTCTTTGTTATACACCGAATTATTTAAAACAAATAAACAGAAGATTAAGCGATGCCCGTTGGCAGGGATATATATTGATTCCCTGTACTTTCTAAATATATTAGTTGTTGAGTCTGAAACATCAGTTCATGTTTAAATCTGAACAAATAAAAAATGTCCTTTAGACCAATTATATATTGAACCAAAAATCTTTATTTTTTAATACTGCTAGTACAATTACTTAAAATGTATTTGTATACAATCTTCCCAAAGCTCTAGTACTTACAGTTCCTTGATAAGCCCCCAGTTTACATGCCATCCTTTCCCTAGTTGATTCCCAAGCAGTACCACTACCGTATATACTCGAGTATAAGTCGTTCCGAGTATAAGTCAAGGCCCTAATTTACCACAAAAAAATGGGAAAAACTTATTGACCCGAGTATAAGACGAGGGTGAGAAATGCACAGCTACTGTAAGTGGAAAAGAGGGTCAACAATGCCAATTTGCAGCATCACTGTTCCCATTTGCAGCCTCACTGTGCCCATTTGCAGCCATAGGTCCCCTGAACTTCAAACTCTGTAGTTAAGGGTTCCTAGATGCCCCCTAGCTGCAGCCAAAATTTGGGGTCTCTGAACCCAAAGGGTCCCGAAATGACATTGCTGCAGATGGACACAGTTGACCGAATTTGCAGCCCCGTATCTCGGGGCCACTTAGTGCTAAAAACCCCAAATTTGGTATGCTAACCCAGTGGAACTAGCACCATAAAATTTCCAAATCTGGGGTTTCTAGCACCAAGTGGCCCCGAGATACAGGGCCCCAAATATCAGTTCAGAAAATGTCAAGCATTTTTTTGCAGCAGAGAATGACATTTTCTGTACCGATTTGGGGCCCCGTATCTCAGGGCCACTTGGTACTAGGAACTTCAGCTTTGGATATGTTGTGGTACCCTTTCCACTGGGTTTGCACATCAAATTTGGGGTTCCTAGCACTAAGCGGCGCTGAGATATGGGGCCCCAAAGTCGGTTCAGAAAATGTCAAGCACTTTTCTGCAGCAGAGAATGACATTTTCTGAACCGATTTTGGGGCCCCGTATCTCAGGGCCACTTAGTGCTAGGAACTTCAGCTTTGGATATATTGTGGTACCAGTTCTACTGGGTTTGCACACCAAATATGGGGTTCCTAGCACTAAGCAGCGCTGAGATATGAGGCCCCAAAATCGGTTCAGAAAATGTCAAGCACTTTTCTGCAGCAGAGAATGACATTTTCTGAACTGATTTTGGGGCCCCGTATCTCAGGGCCACTTAGTGCTAGGAACTTCAGCTTTGGATATGTTGTGGTACCAGTTCTTCTGGGTTTGCACCCCAAATTTGGGGTTCCTAGCACTAAGGGGCGCTGAGATACAGGGCCCCAAAGTCGGTTCGGAAAATGAAATTTTTTGCTGCATAAAAGTGCTTGACCCGAGTATAAGTCGAGGGGGGCACTTTCAGCACAAAAAATGTGCTGAAAAATTCGACTTATACTCGAGTATATACGGTATATGTTTTTCTTTTATCTTGAGGCTTCAGGTTAAGCCAATTGTTTATCCATTTGCTTCTGAAAGTGACAGTGAGTTAATTCGTTACTAATTGCTTAAATTGGTATTAAACCCAAAAGCAAACATTTATTAAATTGCAACTTATCAATTTTTAGATGTAGAGGCTTTTTTTTTTTTTTTTAACCACTTGACGACCGCCTCACGCCGATGTACGTCGGCAAGGTGGCACGGACAGGCAAAATCACGTACATGTACGTGATTTGCCTTCCGCGGGTGGGGGGTCCGATCGGTCCCCCCCCCGGTGCCCGAGGCGGTCGCCATTTCTTCCCGGGCAATGAGAGGTGAGGGGGCGGCCATCCATTGTTGGCCACCCCCTCCCGATCGCTCCCGGCGAATGAAAATGCTTCCTTCCCTCTGTAATGTAAACAGAGGGAAAGGAAGTGATGTCATCTCTCCTTGAGCCGGTCTTTTCGTCGCCGCGCCGAGGAGAGAAGACATCCAAGTAAGTCTGCACAACACTACACATTCAGTAGAACACGCCAGGCACACTTGTCACCCCCCATCACCCCCCGATCACCCCCTGATCACCCCCCTGTACCCACTGTCACTCTGACACCAATAGCATTTTTTTTTTTTTTTGCATTGGTGTCAGTTTGTGTCAGTTAAAAGTTTTAGGGCAGTTAGGTTAGCCCCCTTTAGGTCTAGGGTACCCCCCCTTAGGTCCAGGGTACCCCCCTAACCCCCCCTAATAAAAGTTAACCCCTTGATTACCCCCCGTCACCAGTGTCGCTAAGCGATCGTTTTTCTGATCGCTGTATTAGTGACACAGGTGACGCTAGTTAGGGAGGTAAGTATATAGGTTCGCTGTCAGTGTTTTATAGCGACAGGGACCCCCATATACTACCTGCTAAAGGTTTTAACCCCCTGATTGCCCCCTAGTTAACCCTTTCACCAGCGATCACCGTATAAGTGTTACGGGTGACGCTGGTTAGCTAGTTTGTTTTCTGTAGTTTATTACAGTTTATTACAGTTTATTATAGTTTATTATAGTTTTAGGGCACCCGCCGTTTATTACCCTATAAAGGTTTAACCCCCTAATTGCCCGGCGGTGATAGAAGTTAAGTTTTTAGGATCTGATAAGGTCTGCGTCGCCCCAGGCAGCGTCAGGTTAGCGCTAGTACCGCTAAAACCCACGCACGCAGCATACACCTCCCTTAGTGCTATAGTATCTGAACGGATCGATATCTGATCCGATCAGATCTATACTCCCCAGCAGTTTAGGGTTCCCTGAAACGCAGTGTTAGCGGGATCAGCCCAGATACCTGCTAGCACCTGCGTTTTGCTCCTCGGCCCAGCCCTGCCCAGCCCACCCAAGTGCAGTATCGATCGATCACTGACACTTACAAAACACTAAGCACACATAACTGCAGCGTTCGCAGAGTCAGGCCTGATCCCTGCGATCGCTAACAGTTTTTTGGTAGCGTTTTGATACAGTCGCCAACAGTCAGGAGCTTTTTTGCCTGTGAGTCTCACTAGTGTACCCCTAAATTTAGAGCCCAAAATGGCAAATAGAAGGTACACTAGTGAAGAGGCCTACACGTTTCTGAGTATGACAGATAGTGAAGAGGAAGTCACTCATCTGTCAAGTTCAGGCTCAGAATACGATCCTGTAGAGGACAGCGGCTCCATGACAGATAGCTCTGACGACAGAGTTGTGGTCCCTGCTAGGGTCAGGCGTACCAGACCCCAATCTTCTTCTGTCCTTGAAGTGCAAGAACCGCAGGGCTCTCGTATGGAGCAGAGCAGTACTAGCGCCGCTACTCCTTCTGGTGAACTGGCAAGCACCAGCGGCCTAGTACACCCTGGTCGTACATCCAGCACTGCAGTATCACGTGGTGACGTGGCGAGTCCCATAAGTGCAGTTCAAGCTGGCGAGGTGGCAAGCACTAGTAGTGTCCCGCTGCCACCAAGAAGACAAAGACAGGCCCGTCGTGCCCATAGTGCCCTTCCTGCTGCATTGGCCAATCCGAATTGGGAACCTTCCACTTCTGCAGCACCCGTACTTCCCCCTTTCACTGGCCAACCCGGAATTCAGGTGGAAACAGTTGACTTTATGCCACTGGATTTTTATTCACTGTTTTTCACCGAAGATCTCTATAGATCTATTGTGGACCAAAGCAATTTATACGCTGGTCAATACATCGCCACTATGCCCCAGTCCACCCTTGCCAGAGATTGGAGACCAATTACGGTCTCCGAATTTAAGACCTTTCTGGGCCTTTCCCTCCTCATGGGGTTGAATAAAAAGAGTAAGTTGCGGTCATATTGGTCCACTGACCCAATTTACCATTCACCCTTGTTCTCTGCTTCCATGGCCAGGGCACGATACGAGCAGATTTTGCGGTTCATGCACTTCAACGACAATGAACTCTGTCGTCCTCGTGGAGACCCTGCATACGATCGGCTCTACAAAATTCGGCCCCTCGTAAACCACTTCAACCAACGTTTTGCAGACTTGTTTACCCCCCATCAAGTTGTCTGCGTTGATGAGTCCCTGATTAAGTTTTCTGGCCGCTTGTCCTTCAAACAGTACCTTCCCAGCAAGCGTGCCAGATACGGGGTCAAGATGTATAAGCTCTGTGACAGGGCCACAGGCTATACATGTAGATTTATGGTTTACGAGGGAAAAGATAGTCACGTAGAGCCGACAAACTGCCCTGACTACATAGGAAGCGCTGGCAAGATAGTGTGGGACTTGGTGTCACCCTTATTCGGAAAGGGGTACCACTTGTACGTGGACAATTATTATACGAGCGTGCCACTTTTTAGTCACTTGTTTGATCAGCAGATTGGAGCATGTGGCACCGTGCGACCTAATCGCCGGGGCTTTCCCCAGCGGCTTGTAGATTCCCGTCTTAGGCTGGGGGAGAGAGCCTGCTTGAAGTATAATAATTTGCTCGCTATGAAGTGGAGGGATAAGAAGAATGTTTTCGTTCTCACCTCCCTTCATGCAGACACGACGACCCAAATTTCTACGGCGACTGGTGTTGTGGAGAAACCCCTCTGTGTCCACGAATACAACCTTAATATGGGAGGGGTGGACCTCAACGACCAGTTGTTGGCGCCGTACTTAGTTGCCCGTAAGGCCAGACGCTGGTACAAAAAAGTGTCTGTATACTTATTTCAATTGGCTTTGCTGAATGCTCATGTGCTATACAGAGCTTCAGGACAGACTGGATCCTTCCTTAAATTCCAGGAAGAGATCGTCAGAGCCCTTCTGTTTCCAGACGGTGCTCTACCTCACCTTCCCCAACCAAATGCAGTAAGCCGGCTGCATGAGCGGCATTTTCCTTATGCCATCCCGAGTACCCCTACCCAACGAGCCCCCCAAAAAAGATGTCGTGTCTGCAGCAAGCGCGGATTTAGGCGTGACACCCGGTCTTATTGTCCCTCCTGTCCTGGCAATCCTGGTCTTTGCATGGGTGAATGCTTTGAACGCTACCATACATTAGTTGAGTATTAGCGTAGGGTTCAGCACTGCACAGACTAGGCACACTAACACAGGGTCTCCCAAGATGCCATTGCATTTTGAGAGACCCAAACCTGGAACAAAAGTTACAAAAGTTAAAAGTTACTAAAAAAAAGTGTAAAAAAAAAAAAATAAAAAAAAAATTAAAAAAAATAAAAACACAAAAAAAAATATAAAATAAAAAAACCAAAAATAGTTGTTGTTTTATTGTTCTCTCTCTCTCTATTCTCTCTCTATTGTTCTTCTCTTTTTTACTCTATTCTATTCTGCAATGTTTTATTGTTATTATGTTTTACCATGTTTCCTTTTCAGATTTTTCATACTTTACCGTTTACTGTGTTTTGTTGGTAACCATTTTATTGTTTTCAGGTGCGCCATTCAGTTGCAGCGCGGATTTATTTATCTTGACAGCAACAGCGTTTGCTCCCACGATATATAAAGCCGTGACTCCAACGCTGTCGGAGGTGATTTCACCACCACAGTTACATACTTCAGCATATATGCCGAAGCGTGGGGGCAGAAGTGGGTGGAGGAGCGATTTGCTCCTGCCTTTTGCGGGAGGATGCCCCCATGCTTCGGCATATATATATTTTAGGCACAGGTTGCGTTAAATGTTTTATTTTTTACTATTTTTTTTTTTGTATTTGCTTTGCAGGTATGGTAAGTCTTACTGTTATACTGTAATGTTGCTTTGTTTTATTGTTAACCATCATTTGCTTAGCAGGTACGCCATTCAGTTGCAGCGCGGATTTATTTATCTTGACAGCAACAGCGTTTGCTCCCACGATATATAAAGCCGTGACTCCAACGCTGTCGGAGGTGATTTCACCACCACAGTTACATACTTCAGCATATATGCCGAAGCGTGGGGGCAGAAGTGGGTGGAGGAGCGATTTGCTCCTGCCTTTTGCGGGAGGATGCCCCCATGCTTCGGCATATATATATATTTTAGGCACAGGTTGCGTTAAATGTTTTATTTTTTACTATTTTTTTTTTTGTATTTGCTTTGCAGGTATGGTAAGTCTTACTGTTATACTGTAATGTTGCTTTGTTTTATTGTTAACCATCATTTGCTTAGCAGGTACGCCATTCAGTTGCAGCGCGGATTTATTTATCTTGACAGCAACAGCGTTTGCTCCCACGATATATAAAGCCGTGACTCCAACGCTGTCGGAGGTGATTTCACCACCACAGGTACATACTTCAGCATATATGCCGAAGCGTGGGGGCAGTAGTGGGTGGAGGAGCGATTTGCTCCTGCCTTTTGCGGGAGGATGCCCCCATGCTTCGGCATATATAAATGGTGCATGTATGCCCATCATTAGAAGTGGGTGGATGAAGGGAGGTATTCTAATGGTGGGCATACCCACCGATCAATATCTTTTTTTCGTTCAGCCCACAGGCTGCATGAAAAAAAAGTTTACAATATATGCCTAACAAGGACCAGCAACGTACTGGTATGTTGCTGGACTTTGAGTGGTTATACCAGAATGATGCCTGCAGGTTTAGGTATCATCTTGGTATCATTCTTTTCAGCCAGCGGTCGGCTTTCATGTAAAAGCAATCCTAGCGGCTAATTAGCCTCTAGACTGCTTTTGCAAGCAGTGGGAGGGAATGCCCCCCCTCCCCCACCGTCTTCCATGTTTTTCTCTGGCTTTCCTGTCCCAACAGGGAACCTGAGAATGCAGCCGGTGATTCAGCCAGCTGACCATAGAGCTGATCAGAGACCAGAATGGCTCCAAACATCTCTATGGCCTAAGAAACCGGAAGCTACGAGCATTTCATGACTTAGATTTCGCCGAATGTAAACAGCGCCATTGGGAAATTGGGAAAGCATTTTATCACACCGATCTTGGTGTGGTCAGATGCTTTGAGGGCAGAGGAGAGATCTAGGGTCTAATAGAGCCCAATTTTTTAAAAAAAGAGTACCTGTCACTACCTATTGCTATCATAGGGGATATTTACATTCCCTGAGATAACAATAAAATTAATTTAAAAAAAATAAAAATGAAAGGAACAGTTTAAAAATAAGATAAAAAAGCAAAAAAATAATAAAGAAAAAAAAAAAAAAAAAAAAAAGCACCCCTGTCCCCCCCTGCTCTCGCGCAAAGGCGAACGCAAGCGTCGGTCTGGCGTCAAATGTAAACAGCAATTGCACCATGCATGTGAGGTATCACCGCGAAGGACAGAACGAGGGCAGTAATTTTAGCAGTAGTCCTCCTCTGTAAATCTAAAGTGGTAACCTGTAAAGGCTTTTAAAGGCTTTTAAAAATGTATTTATTTTGTCGCCGCTGCGCGTTTGTGCGCAATTTTAAAGCATGTCATGTTTGGTATCCATGTACTCGGCCTAAGATCATCTTTTTTATTTCATCAAACATTTGGGCAATATAGTGTGTTTTAGTGCATTAAAATTTTAAAAAGTGTGTTTTTTCCCCCAAAAATGCGTTTGAAAAATCGCTGCGCAAATACTGTGTGAAAAAAAAATATGAAACACCCACCATTTTAATCTGTAGGGCATTTGCTTTAAAAAAAATATATAATGTTTGGGGGTTCAAAGTAATTTTCTTGCAAAAAAAAATTATTTTTTTCATGTAATCAAAAAGTGTCAGAAAGGGCTTTGTCTTCAAGTGGTTAGAAGAGTGGGTGATGTGTGACATAAGCTTCTAAATCTTGTGCATAAAATGCCAGGACAGTTCAAACCCCCCCCAAATGACCCCATTTTGGAAAGTAGACACCCCAAGCTATTTGCTGAGAGGCATGTCGAGTCCATGGAATATTTTATATTGTGACACAAGTTGCGGGAAAGAGACAAATCTTTTTTTTTTTTTTTTTTTTTTTTTGCACAAAGATGTCACTAAATGATATATTGCTCAAACATGCCATGGGAATATGTGAAATTATACCCCAAAATACATTCTGTTGCTTCTCCTGAGTATGGGGATACCACATGTGTGGGACTTTTTGGGAGCCTAGCCGCGCACGGGACCCCGAAAACCAAGCCCCGCCTTCAGGCTTTCTAAGGGCGTAAATTTTTGATTTCACTCTTCACTGCCTAGCACAGTTTCGGAGGCCATGGAATGCCCAGATGGCACAACCCCCCCCCAAATGACCCCATTTTGGAAAATAGACACCCCAAGCTATTTGCTGAGAGGTATAGTGAGTATTTTGCAGACCTCACTTTTTGTCACAAACTTTCGAAAATTGAAAAAAGAAAAAAAAAATACATTTTTCTTGTCTTTCTTCATTTTCAAAAACAAATGAGAGCTGCAAAATACTCACCATGCCTCTCAGCAAATAGCTTGGGGTGTCTACTTTCCAAAATGGGGTCATTTGGGGGGGGTTTTTGCCATCTTGGCATTTTATGGCCTTCAAAACTGTGATAGGTAGTGAGGAGTGGAATCACAACTTAACGCCCTTAGAAATCCTGAAGCCGGTGCTTGGTTTTCGGGGCCCCGTATGCGGCTAGGCTCCCAAAAAGTCCCACACATGTGGTATCCCCATACTCAGGAGAAGCAGCAGAATATATTTTGGGGTGTAATTCCACATATGCCCATGGCATGTTTGAGCAATATATCATTTAGTGACAACTTTGTGCAAAAAAAAAAAAAAAAAAAAAAAAATTGTCACTTTCCCGCAACTTGTGTCAAAAAAGAAAGTATTCCATGGACTCAACATGCCTCTCAGCAAATAGCTTGGAGTGTCTACTTTCCAAAATGGGGTCATTTGGGGGGGTTTTGTGCCATCTGGGCATTTTATGGCCTTCAAAACTGTGATAGGTAGTGAGGAATGAAATCAAAAATTTATGCCCTTAGAAATCCTGAAGGCGGTGATTGGTTTTCGGGGCCCCGTACGCGGCTAGGCTCCCAAAAAGTCCTAAACATGTGGTATCCCCATACTCAGGAGAAGCAGCAGAATGTATTTTGGGGTGTAATTCCACATATGCCCATGGCATGTTTGAGCAATATATCATTTAGTGACAACTTTGTGCAAAAAAAAAAAAAAAAAAAGTGTTACTTTCCCGCAACTTGTGTCAAAATATAAAATATTCCATGGACTCAACATGCCTCTCAGCAAATAGTTTTGGGTGTCTACTTTCCAAAATGGGGTCATTTGGGGGGGTTTTGTGCCATCTTGGCATTTTATGGCCTTCAAAACTGTGATAGGTAGTGAGGAGTCAAATCACAACATTATGCCCTTAGAAATCCTGAAGGCGGTGCTTGGTTTTCGGGGCCCCGTATGCGGCTAGGCTCCCAAAAAGTCCCACACATGTGGTATCCCCATACTCAGGAGAAGCAGCTAAATGTATTTTGGGGTGCAATTCCACATATGCCCATGGCCTGTGTGAGAAATATATCATTTAGTGACAACTTTGTGCAAAAAAAAAAAAAATCGTCACTTTCCCGCAACTTGTGTCAAAAAAGAAAGTATTCCATGGACTCAACATGCCTCTCAGCAAATAGCTTGGAGTGTCTACTTTCCAAAATGTGGTCATTTGGGGGGGTTTTGTGCCATCTGGGCATTTTATGGCCTTCAAAACTGTGATAGGTAGTGAGGAATGAAATCAAAAATTTATGCCCTTAGAAATCCTGAAGGCGGTGATTGGTTTTCGGGGCCCCGTACGTGGCTAGGCTCCCAAAAAGTCCCACACATGTGGTATCCCCATACTCAGGAGAAGCAGCTGAATGTATTTTGGGGTGCAATTCCACATAGGCCCATGGCCTGTGTGAGCAATATATCATTTAGTGACAACTTTTTGTAAATATTTTTTTTTTTTTTTTTTTTTGTCATTATTCAATCACTTGGGACAAAAAAAATAAATATTCAATGGGTTCTACATGCCTCTCAGCAATTTCCTTGGGGTGTCTACTTTCCAAAATGGGGTCATTTGGGGGGGTTTTGTACTGCCCTGCCATTTTAGCACCTCATGAAATGACATAGGCAGTCATAAACTAAAAGCTGTGTAAATTCCAGAAAATGTACCCTAGTTTGTAGACGCTATAACTTTTGCGCAAACCAATAAATATACGCTTATTAACTTTTTTTTTACCAAAGACATGTGGCCGAATAAATTTTGGCCTAAATGTATGACTAAAATTGAGTTTATTGGATTTTTTTTATAACAAAAAGTAGAAAATATCATTTTTTTTCAAAATTTTCGGTCTTTTTCCGTTTATAGCGCAAAAAATAAAAACGGCAGAGGTGATCAAATACCATCAAAAGAAAGCTCTATTTGTGGGAAGAAAAGGACGCAAATTTCGTTTGGGTACAGCATTGCATGACTGCGCAATTAGCAGTTAAAGCGACGCAGTGCCAAATTGGAAAAAGACCTCTGGTCCTTAGGCAGCATAATGGTCCGGGGCTCAAGTGGTTAAGATTTATATCCTTTATTTTAACCTGGTGATCCAGGCAGTAAGTTTGTTGTGTTTCAAAAGAGCAAGCTCTCCAGCAGAATGTATCCTTTATAGAGATGAATCAAACCACTTAACACTAGAAGGGGTGCTTACACTGGTTAAAGCAGTGTTCCGCCCAAAAAAGAAAAAAAAAAATTAAAGCCAGCAGCTACACATACTGCAGCTGCTAGCCTTTAACAATAGGATGCTTACCTGTCCTGGAGTCCAGTGATGTCGGACCCTGAAACTGAGCTGCAGCACAACATTTCCATCAGCTTTCGGGTGCCGCCGCCGTCATTGCAGTGTAGCCTTACGGCTTCACGCTGGGAACCCTTCTGCGCATGCGCGAGGCCCCGTTCCTCTCCCCTACTGGCCCGGTGACAGGGAGAGGAGGAGGGAGGAGGAGAGAGCCCCACGGTGATGTCACAGGCCATGGCCAGGACTCCTGGTAGTGGGAACAGGATACCTGTCAAAGACAGGTATCCTGTTCCCCCTCCCCCCCGAAAGGTGCACAGCTCTGTATGCCCATTCAGACATGGAGCCACGGTTCAGCCCCGCCCCTCTATTTCCTGACTGGCTAACTGACTTTGATTGACAGCAGCGGGCACCAATGGCGCCACTGCTGTGTCTCAGCCAATCAGAGGGGGCCACGAATGGCCGAGGCACTTGTGTACATCTCTGGATAGAGATGGGGCTCAGGTAAGTATTAGGGGGGCTGATGCACACAGGTTTATAGAATGAATTATGATAAAAAAAACTCTACCTTTACAACCCCTTTATTATTGGTGTTTCCGTCCATATTGTGGAAATCCAGGAAGTCATATGTATGTGTCACAGTAATCGAGTAAATGAGACTTATAAGAAATCAGCAGGTGTCATGCACCAAAAATAACATATACAGTAAGTTATGGATGAACTGCCCTTTTATTTTTAGCATTCTGGCATTTGATATTGGTTGATTTTATGTGGTAGATGACATACAGTATGTTTATACCACTTAAAGAAAAAAATATACTGCTGTTCAAACATTTTTTTGTTGAACATGCTTGAAAATATCCCAGTCTTAAAAAAGGTAGTTAGGAATCGTAAAGGTGACAAGGGTTTCTTCCCACGGTAGGAAATAATGTTTCCTCGAGTTTTCTTCTACATCTTCTCTATGGTTCAGCACATAGCCCCTAGATTTTTAAGCTTCACCACATCAAATAAATCTGTCTGTTCCACTTTGTCAGCCCCTTGAGAATTTTAAAGACTGTTACATCTTCACATAGCTTCTGAGCTGCAGGCTGAGGATATCAAGCATAACTAATCTGCTTGTAGCTTTTGCTTAACAATCCACTCCATCATTTTACTTTGTCATTTTTCCTTTAATGTGGAGCAGTGCATCAACGACTAATTACATTACACCTGGCTTGCGATTAGATATATATTGTTTTTCAAAATCATAATGCAAATAACTGAATGGTTTCAAAGCAAAATAAACATATGGAGATTTACATATATAAACATTCTGTGTGTAGCCGTAAGAATTATAACTAGTGTATGATCCCATAGGGCTCTGGGAACTGCAGCTGTGGGCTCCACAGTATAAAATGAACAGCAAGGGGGAATTTGCAACTCTTTGACATCAGCAAGCTGCATATAGCAATTATTATGCTGTTTATCAATCAGCTATTTTTCTATACAGAGTTGTGTATAAATGTACAGAGCATTAAATACAAATAAAAACAGATAGAATAGTCTAAAGTAGACTCAATATGGATAATGAAAGCAATACACAGCACAACATAATTTATTTTTTTAATTAATTTTTTTTTTTGAACGGGGGCATTCACAGTTTTGTGTGTATTAACCACTTGCTTACTGGGCACTTATACCCCCTTCCTGCTCAGACCAATTTTAACCTTTCAGCGCTGTCGCACTTTGAATGACAATTTAGTGGTCATGTAACACTGTACTCAAACAAAATTGTTATTTTTTTTCACACAAATAGAGCTTTCTTTTGGTGGTATTTAAAAAGGACTGTTTTTTTTATTTTTTTGCTTAAGAAAAAAAAAAAATATTAAATATTAAAAAAAATATAAATTTTTGTTCATAGTTTGGTATAAAATCTTGCAAATTTAGGACAAACTGTATTCTGGTGAAAATAACCCAAATCAGTGTTTATAATTTAGTCTGTAGGAAAGCTATAGAGTCCACACGGTATATAGATCAGAAAATTGATCAGTCCTGATGTACTGATGGCCTATTTAATTTAATTTCTTGTCAGGACAGTACAAATATCCCCAAATTACCCCTTTTTTGAAAGTAGACAGTCCAAGATACTTTAGTAAGAAGCATGGTGAGTTTTTTGAAATTGTAATTTTTTTATCACAATTTTTAGGGAAACTAAGAAATTAAAATAAAAATTCACAATTTAGTTTTGTTTTACATGTCACTAGTGCTATACAGCGTTGGTTACAGAAGAGGTCTAGGGCTAGAATTATTGCTCTCGCTCTAATGATCGTGGCGTTACCTCACATGTGTGGTTTGAACACCGTTTTCATATGCAGGCGCTGCTCACGTATGCATTCGCTTCTTCATGCGAGCTCGGTGGGACAGGGCGCGTTTACATTTTTTTTTTAAATTTATTTTATCTTTTATTTTTTTATTTTTACACTGTTCTTTTAAAAAAAAAATGGTGTTACTTTTATTCCTATTACAAGGAATGTAAACATCCCTTGTAATAGAAAAAAAGCATGACAGGACCTCTTGAATATGAGATCTGGGGTCAAAAAGACCTCAGATCTCATATTTACACTAAAATGCAATAAAGGAAAAAAAAAGTTGTTTAAAAAAAATAAATAAATAAAAATGTTGCTTTAAGAGCTATGGGCGAAAGTGATGCTTTGACGTCACTTCCGCCCTGCAATGGTATGGAGACGGGAAGGGGCTATCTTCCCCTCACTTGCCTTCATACTTAACAGGAGAAAGGACACCATCACCTCCGCCACTGCCAGTGGCTCCGGTAAGCGGCGGAGGGCACTGGAGCGTGGCAGGAGGGGGGCCCTCTTCCTGTCGCCGATAAAAGTGATCTTGCGGCGAATCCGCCGAAAAGACCACTTTTATCTGAAACTGGACCTCCCGCTGAAGAAGAGGATACTGGGGTTATGGTAGCTAGCTGCTGCCATAACAACGATACCCCTCTTCAATGTACCGACGTATAACAACAATAAGTGGTTAAGTAAATAAAACACACCGTGTTTTGTTTAAAAAAGGGTCCCTGACCCTTTCCAAAAATGCAGTGGCTGAAAAGCTCATAGATGTGAACGTGTCCCATAAAAAAAACATGTTAAATGGACTGTAGTGTGTTCCTTAAAAACGCACTAAAATACACATAGGTGTGAAGAAGGCCTTAATACTAGTATTTTCTGCAGCATACATTTGGCTGTACACAAAGGGTTTGATTTACTAAAGGTAAATAGGCAGTTTAGTTTGCAAGTATACAGTAGTTAAACTCTGCAAGGAAATTATCCCAATACTCAATATCCAGGGTACACAATCATGTGCAATCGTGTGTGTACACGGGCACTTTGACTAAGGCACTGCTACAAAAAAGTAAGTGCAGACATTAGTGTTCCACACCTATTTTACACAAAATTCCCCTTCATCCTCTAACTTTTCTCAGCCTTCCTTCTATTCCCATCTCCCCACCCCCAACATGCTCACACTAAACTTTGCTATAACGTCCCCTCTCCTCAAATTCTCATGTCTTTACCCCCCCTCCAGCCCCCAACCTGGACATATATCCCTCTCTTCTGCCCACTCAATATTATTGCACTTATCACCTCCTGCTCATCTAAGCCCACACAGTATCACCACTTCCACTCCACTTTTCTCCTATAAATCCCACTCCCGCCTTACCACCCTTACCCTCCTACTACTCCTATTGTCTGGGGTCATCGCACCAAACCCCGGCCTTCCCACACCCAATTCCCACCCCCAAAACTGGCTGTCTACCTCCTCCAACAGTAGTTGTAACTCCCACCTTCTCATCCCAATTCCTCTGATTCCACAAGTCAGCCCCCCTCTTTCATGTGCCCTCTGGAATGCCTGCTCGGTCTTCAACAAACTTGCTTCTGTCAATGACCTTTTCCTCTCCAAATCCCTTAATCTATCTGCTATTATCGAAACCTGACTCCAGGAATTCAACATTAGCTCTCCAGCTGCCCTGTCCCACAGTGGCCTCCTCTGGACTCACTCCACCAGACCCAGTGAACAAAAAGGAGGTGGCGTCGGACTTCTCCTCTCCCCACAATGCACCTTCCAGGTTCTTCCCACACCTCCCTCTCTTTCCCCCTGCTCTTTTGAAGCACTGCACTGCATTCATCTTTTCTCTCTAGCTTGTCTGAAGGTTGCAGTCATTTATCGGCCTCCTGGACCAGTGTCACGCTTTCTGGATGAGTTCTCTGCATGGCTACCCTACTTTCACTCCTCTGAAGTACCTGCCATCATCCTAGGTGACTTTAACATTCCAATCAATGATAATACTGCAACCACTTCTCAACTGCTCAACCTAACCTCCTCTTTTAACCTATTACAATGAACACAAACCACCACTCACTCCAACAGCAATACTCTCAACCTCGTATTTTCCCATCGCTGCACTCCCTGCAATCTCTCTAACACCCCCTTTCCTCTCTCCGACTCTCCCTTCTCTCACAACTTTATCCATTTCACACTCTCCTTGTCTCCTACCTCCCATGCTGCCAACCCACAAACCACTACCCACAGAAACCTTCGCAACCTCAACCCTTCCCTTCTTCATTCTGCTACTGATGGCCTTTACAACAAAATCGCACGCCTGTCCTGCCCAGACCTAACCACTTCCATCTACAACAACATGCTGTCATCCTACCTAGACGTACTTGCTCCTCTTTCTATACGCAGAACCAGGCCCCATTTGCCACAACCCTGGCAAACAGATGACACCAGAAGTCTCAAGAGACGCAGCCGTGCTCTTGAGCGAGCATTGCGTAAATCTAAGTCCCTGCAAGACTTTACCCTCTACAAATCTGCCCTTCTCAAATACAACTCCTGCCTCCACACTGCTAAACAAACCTACTACAACACTCTCATCAAAACCCTCTCATCCAAACCTTGTTAACTCTTTTCTACCCTTAATTCTTTACTTCACCCCCCCACTGCCCCCACCCACCAACTTGCTTACTGCTCAACAGATTGCCAACCATTTGCAAAGCTAATTTGACACAATTCACAAGGAGATATCTAGCATTCAACTGCCTCCCCTACCCAACACATCAGGTCCAACACGACACTCAATACTCTCCTCCTTTTGCCCAGTTACCACCGATGAAATTGATAAACTCCTCACCATGGCCCACCTCACCACCAGTCCCCTGGACCCTGTCCCCTCACAATTACTGCGACCACCTTCCCACTCTATCCTAAAGTCCCATACTACCCACTCTTTCCTAAACTCCCTAACCCACATCTTCAACCTCTCCCTCTCCTCCGGCACCTTTCCTTCCCTGCTCAAACATGCACATGCACTGGTTACCCCATACTTAAAAAACCCTCACTAGACCCCACCTGTTTGAATAACTTAACCTCCCTGGCGGTATGATTATTTTGGATTTTAGGTGCTGAAAGCGGTACAATTATTTTGCATGGAAATTTGGCGTTTTATATTGTAGGCCTGTAATTCTTAACAATAACACACTTAAATCTGTCCAAACAAGAGTCTAGTAGACATCCTGGGTATGATGAAGTTTGAAACACAAAATCATAAATTATAATATAATAAATAAATATAAATAATTAAAAAAAAAATATATAATAATAATAAAATACATTTCCCCACGATTCACTATCGCTCAATTCTGCAAGTGTTCTAATTTACTATCGTTGTTTTCTAGCTGGTCTAAAGCCACTTTTGACGTAAAGGGACACTTTTTGGTTGCTATGGACAATCTCAAGTTTCCATGCAGAAAGAACAGTATATATCATATAAAACTGCATTGGATAAAGTACTGGGGACAAAAGGGATGTGAAATGATTTCATACAGTACTGTAATCTGTAAGATTACAGTACTGTATGTGTTATGATTTTTACATTTTTTTAATTTGCCGCCAGTCTTCGCCCCCCGTGCGTCGCAACACTCGCAGGGAACGGAGCCTGGCACAGAGAGGCTTCAGGTGGAGGATAGAGCCCGCAGACACAGCGGGGGACATCGCAGGATCCTGGGGACAAGGTAAGTAACACTGCACCAGGATCCTGAGATGTAATCCAGAGTGTGGCTCGGGGTTACAGCTAATGGTGCTGAAATTTTACCCCGAGCCACACTTGGGAATACCGTCAGGGAGGCTTTGACCCATCTCCCCGCTCCCATTTGCCTCTAAGCTCATCGAATGCCTTGTCCATGACAGAATGAGTCGCTACCTCATGGACAACAATCTTCTCGACCCCTTACAGTCTGGCTTCCATCCACAACGATCCACTGAAACTGCCCTGAAACTCATCAATGACCTACTAACTGCTAAAACCAATGGCCGTTACTCCATACTCGTACTCTAAGGCTGGATTCACACCTATGCATTTTTAGTGCTTTTTGCATTTTGCAGATTTGCACTACAACCCATTTAACATTGTTTTCTATGGAACACGTTCTGTAGTGCAAATCTGCAAAATGCAAAAAGCACTAAAACTGCATAGGTGTGAATCCAGCCTTAGACCTTTCTGCTGCTTTCGACACAGTTGACCACCTGCTCCTCCTCAGCAAACTACACTCCCTTGGCCTCTGATTCTGCTTTATCCTGGTTCTCCTCCTATGTATCTCAGCGCACTTTCAGTGTCACTTACAACTCCATCTCTTCCGCTACCCCAAGGCTCTGCCCTTGGGCCCCTCCCATTCTAGGTGTTTACCTCTTCCCTGGGCCAGTTGATAACCTCCTATGGCTTTCAATACCACCTCTATGCCGATGACACCCAGATCTATCTATCCACTCCTCACCCCCTCGATCTCCTCACGGATCTCAACTTACTGAATGACATATCAGTATGGATGTCACACCACTTTCTCAAACTCAATCTTTCTAAAACTGAGCTTGTAATATTTCCTCCTTCCTGGTCCCCCCCATGACTTTACCATTAAGATCAATAGCACAACCATTTGTCCCTCCACACATGCCAGGGTGCTGGGTGTACTCATTGACTCTGACCTCTCCTTCAGCCCCCACATCCAATTACTGGCTAAATCCTGCCGCCTTAACCTCCGCAACATCTCCAGAATTCGACCCTTCCTGACTAATGACATCATAAAGCAACTTATTCACTCCTTGATTATTTCCCGCCTTGACTACTGCAACTCTGTCCTCTACCCTTTCGCTGGCTATCCCCCCTTCAGTCTATTATGAATGCTGCTGCTAGACTAATACACCTCACTAATCGATCCGTGACTGCTGCTCCTCTCTGCCACTTCCTTCACTGGCTTCCCCCTACCCCACCGTATAATATTCAAATTGCTAACCACAACATACAAGGCCATCTACAACAACGTACCAGCTACATCACCAACCTCATCTGCAGATATTGCCCAAATCATCCCCTCCGCTCCTCCCAGGACCTCCTGCTCTCTAGCTCCCTTGTTACCCCCTCTCATGCTCGCCTTCAGGACTTCTCCCGAGCCTCTCCCATCCTCTGGAATTCCCTGCTCTGGTATATCCCATCAGCCCCTAACCTGTCCACCTTTAGGAGATCCCTGAAAACTCACTTATTCAGGGAAGCCTATCCCACACCCACCTAACAACTGTCCCCGAGCCACCCCCCTCAAATCATTCCCTGCATCTATTACCTTTTGTACCACCACCCCCTCCCTTTAGAATGTAAGCTCTATGAGCAGGGTCCTCCTGTCCCTTCTGTATTGAACTGTACTGTAATTGTGCTGTCCACCCACTACATTGTAAAGCGATGCGCAAACTGTTGGCGCTATATAAATCGTGTATAATAATAATAATATTAATAATAATAATGTGCAAGGAAAAAAAATACTGCATTTTTTCCTTGAACATGATTGGATGATGGAATTCAGCAGAGTTTCACCTCATGCACTAGGATCTGGTGATAATTCCTTTGCAAAGTGCAACTGCCCTAGTGACCTTTAGTACATCAGCCCCATACAGCACATGCTCAAAAAAAGCAAAATAGCAATTGGAGGGTTGTTCTTAACCCTCTGCAATGGGGTTGATTTGCTAAAGACAAATAGGCTATTCAGTTTGCAAAGGAAGTTGCACTTTGCATCATGTTTAAACAGCTACCAATCACATGCAAGGTTAATAAAAACAACATTTTTGCTTGCACATGATTGGATGATAGAAGTCAACAGAGCTTCACCTCATTCACTATGCTCTCGGGAAAAGTCCCTTGCAAAGTGCAACTTCCCTTACAAAGTGAACAGTCTATTTGCATTTGCTAAATCAACCCCAATGTCTCCCCAATGGTTGGTGTTTAAATAAAGAATCATAATAATAATAATCATAAGACCACATGGCTTTCTTTTTGGCCCAGAGAATATCAGACGTCATATGAAAAAAAACTTGATTTTGACAATATGTGAAATTATTTTCTATTTTTTTCAGAACTGTATTAGCAAACGTAATCTTTACCATCATGATGAATATCTAATATTGTCTATTTTGAGGAGGTTCCCTTAACTACATTATATTTAATCCATTATAAAGACCTTAGACATTACAAATACATTGTGGGTGAAATTTAAGGCCAGTAATGTGTGTAATTGGCAGATAAAGGAATGAAGCTACGGAATAGAAGTCAATGTTGAAACCTCAGCTTTTGACACAGATAAAATACTGTCCAACATTCACACATGAAATGATGGTGTTTATCATTGTTACAAAAATATTATTAATAAATATGCCTACTTACTTAGACTATTCATTTTTTAACAATGTATTTATTTTTGACAGAGAAGAAAAAGCTGAATTATATATTGTCTCCTTCGCGTTTATTTATTTTATTATTTTGTATTTCCAACAACCTCAAGAACTGTACTTTATTGCATTTGCCCGTTTGTTCATTTTTTTTGGACATGGTGATGCTGTTAAAAAGAGTTTCTGTGTTTAATTATTTAACTCGCTTTGAGCATATGAATAATTTAATTGGCATGACAGGTATGCAGTAATTAGCTATATGTCACTGTAGTCAGGCCTGCATGAAGTATGCATCGTTATTAGCTCATTTTATAAATGTGATGCTACTCAGGGAGAAAATTTAAAGTGATATTTAATGCACCTGTAGTCATATTAATTAGCACAATGATATATTACATTTGACTGACAATGTTTCAATGCTGGAAGAGTAATATGTTTAGTGAACACACTAACATGAAGTCTAAAGTTGCATTTCTTTCTTTTTTGTTTCACATATTGTATTTAAATGCGTTAATAAAAGTGATTTTCTAGGACAAGCTATAAAGATTCTTAATTTACACAAGCTCATTTTCCATGATATATCTTTCGCTGACAAAAGACATAATAAAATACATTTAGTAAAGGTCCCTCTGTGCTTGTATCCCTGATTCTAGATCAGTGATTCTCAAACTAGTGTGCCGTGAGAGATTTGCAGGTGTGACATGAAAGTTTTGAAAAATATTTCAGAGAGCCATCAGCAAAGACTGTAACAGCGATCAGACTCACGGGGCCAGGGTAGGAGGACTTGATGGCAGTTTGCAAGTGTTGGAGCGCAGCGTGACATGCAGCGCCCGCCGGAAGTGGATCACCGGGAGAAAATGTTGCAACGCATTTCAGAGCATGCGCAGTAGTCCATAGAGAGGCCGCAACGCTCCTTTCTCAAGCTCTCCAAGAGCGCGAGCCCTGTACCAACTTCACCAGCAACATGTGATAGGATATCGGCACCTTCTATTTATGATCTGCCTGTATACTTCCTCACTCATGTGAGTGGATATCTGTTGATTCTTTTAATAAATGTTGTGAGATACTACACTAATGCCCTGTACACACGGTCGGATTTTCCGACGGAAAATGTGCGATCGGAGCTTGTTGTCGGATATTCCGACCGTGTGTGGGCTCCATCGGACATTTTCCATCGGAATTTCCGACACACAAAGTTTGAGAGCAGGCTATAAAATTTTCCGACAACAAGATCCGATCGCGTCAATTCCGACCGTGTGTGGCCAATTCCGACCCACAAAGTGCCACGCATGCTCAAAATAAATTCCGAGACAGAACAGCTCGAAATGGATATAGCACTTTCGTCAGGATGCAAGGTTTTAAATTGTTTAATGCAGTGCACTCTCTTCTTCTTTATAATGCTAGATGAATGAAGTACTTTTGCTGCTTATATTCACACAAACTTCTCAAAAACTTTTTTCTTTATTATTTATCATGATTTCATCAATATATTTTGATTTGTCACATCTGACCAAAAAGATATAATTTTTTTTTTTGGTTTGTATTTTTTTCAAGCCTGATCTTGTTTTTTTTTTTTTTTTATGCCAGAATATTTTTGTGTGTGTTTTGTGTGTCAAGTTACGAAAACACCATTATTATCTTGTATTATTTAATCTCAAGAAGGTTGCTTGGTGTCGGTGTCTCTTGTTAATTTCACATAGAAATGTACCTGCCTCCTCACAAACAAACTGTCCTTTTTGAAGGAAAACACACATAGGCAAGTATAATAAAACAAAAATTCCTTTATTAAGGGCTCAGAACCAAACAAAGAGGGAGGTAACGCTGGATAAACAGCAGAAACTGCCCCCAGGGCACACATCAATTATTTTATAGCAAAATTGGTGGCCTGAGGAGTCCTTATCTAAGGGAGTGCAGTCTGGTCCAGAAGTCCAAGAGATCATAAAAAGCAGCAGATGACATGTATGTTCCCAGGCTGTGGTCATACAAAAGCCTGCATCTTTTGCCAGACCAGACTGAACCCAGGCCATCACTCTCTGGTCTTCCTTACACACTTCCTTCCCGGCTGTGGCTCTGGTGTTGGAGGTGTGGCAGGAGGAGGAATAGGACCTGGAGGAGGAGGAGGACCTGGAGGAGGAGGAGGACCTGGAGGAGGAGGAGGACCATGGGTGAGCTCACAAATGTGGCTTTGGCATGTGAGTTGGCCCCTCAACCCCTTATTTAGAGCTTCTAAAATTACAAACTCGCATACGAGGCATTGGCCCTCCTTCATTAGCATCATTTTGCATGCAGTTATCTCACCAAAATCCTGTTCCACACTGTGGGGTGTTCTGAGGGCCTCAGTAGCCTTCCAAAATAGGCCCATTGCAGCCTCCTCCAGGTTACTCCTCTTCCTGCCACTTTGTCTTTGAAGGCGGAGGGGAGGGACCTGGGTATCGGGCAGCCTGCTTGGCCCGGCCACCTCCTGGCTGAGACTTTCCTGCGTATGAAAAAGGGACATCGTTTTAGTTTTTGGTTCCTAAATCACAATCATAAATTAGTACTCCAAACTAACATCTATTTAACATCATTAATTAGACAACCAGAAATATTTAGAAGAATGCTATACTTGACTCAAGCTGGGCTCCTCCACATGTTGCTGCCTGGAAGGCCCAGGTTGGGCATCAGAAGCCTCAGCTGGGGGGGAAGGAATAGTGGAAGGAAGAGTGGAGAGACCTGGCCTGGGTTCAGTCTGACCTGCCAGAAAATGCAGCCTGTCATAGTACCACAGCCTGGGGAGATAAATGTCATCTGCAGCTCCTGATCTCTGGGAATCCTGGACCTTCTTGTGCTCCCTTAGATAAGTGCTCCTCATGCCACCAATTAGGATCTTCAAATAGGTGATGTCTGCCGTGGGGATCACCGGCTTCACAAATTGCAGCAAATTATCCAGCGCTGCCTTCCTCTTTGTTTGGTTCTTATAATCAGGGTGGTTCACCTGCCACAGACAGGGCAGCACCCTAAACATATCTATGAAAATTAGCATAAAGTCCTGATCATTGACTAGATCCATTTTCACTGCAAGACACAACACCAGACAAACCCTAATGTCAGCCAAAAGTCTTCTAAACTTGTCCAAATACAGGCCTCAATCTAGAAGCAGTATAGGCCTAATTTAAAATCTTACCTTCGTTATCACGATCGGCGCCTCCGATACTCCTTCCTCCGCTCACAGATCGTACGTACTACGCACGCGTGTTACGCTTTATATACACTGTGCATGCGTGAAACTCCGCCCGCCCCTGACTTTCTTTCTAGTCTATTCCCCGCCCCTTCCCCGCCCCTTCTCGTTCGGCGAAGTGGGGAAAGAGCACATGGCGAAGACACAGCAGGTGCCTGCTAATTACACCAACAAGGAGGAGGAAAGCCCGGAGCCAGAAACGTCCCAAACCCGAGACGATTTAAGGCCTCAAATATGTCCTTTGGGGAGATGTTGGAGATGGTCGACATCCTGAAGAGGGCCGACTATGACGGGAAGTATGGACCTTACCCCAACCCCAATGTCCAAAAGGCCAAGATCATGGCGAAAGTTGTCAAGAGCCTGCAGAAGAATTTTGGGGTACGACGATCGAAAGATCAACTCAGGTCAGACCTTAAATTAAGGGAGCATGAGCTGTACAGAAGGATCAGGAGAGTGCTGCAAAAAAGTAAGTAGTTGTCCTGTGTTCCTATTTATTTTTCGTGCTGCTCCATATGTTTTTCTTAACTGTTGTACATTTTAAAATGGCTTCTTTCATGTTCATGGGCACAATATTCGTTTATATGAAGCATTGTTCGTTCGGCATAGAAAACACAATGTTTTGGACATATGCATTTGAATACATTTTTGCTAGCCTACTTCTCGTCAAATAATTTTGGTGTCTAGATGGGTTTGTAAGTAGAATGAAATGCAAACAAGATTCTGTGTAAGGAGAGGACACTCAGCAGCTGTTTACACATCTGGACACTGGAGCACTAGTGGGGGACACCAGAACACCCTTTTTATTAGGGGCTCCCACACAGGTGCTCCAGTGTATACTATAGAGGTGACTCCATCTGTGAAGCTTGTACAAAACAGGTAAGTATTCAAGCTTGACAAAGGAAAAAAAATATTTCTTCATCTTGCAACTCTGCCAAAATAGACAATTGTACCACACTTCCAAACAATGTTTCATATTCCTATTTCTGTCATAAAATATCTGTGTGCTAAGTATACATATTTTTTTTTACATAGGGGAGAAAAGACTCGGAGGACACCACTCATCCGAGGAGACAACAGACCCCCCCATCTCATGAGGAAGTGGAAATCCACCAAAGTCAACAGGAGGAGGAGGAAGGACACGTGGTGGAAATTGTCACAACAGGTGAGTGTCTGCAACCACAGGCTCAGGTAAGAGATGGATGCTGGCATATTTATAATACATTTTGTGTTTTTTTTAATATATTTTTAGGTGATCGTGATGGTGTGGATGAAGGACATTTCACCAGTGAGAGTGCCCAGATCCTGATTGGGGAGATCATGGGGTGTAATAGGGACTTGGAAAACATCCAGAAAAACATCAATGATGTTAAAAACAAAATGAAGAACATCACTGATGTTTTAGGGAGAGTTTAAAACCTCTTGAAATCCCTAATGTAGTTTGCATTTTTTCCACAAAAAATTGTTACACTTTTTTTACATAGTGTCGAAAAGCCAAATTTTGAAGATGCACACAGTGTGTCAACATGTGCTATCTGCCATCACGGGAGATCAATGGACGCGTTTTGTGGGTGCAACCCCTTGCTCAATAATAAAGTAGCTGAGAGGAAGGGGTTGCACCCACAAAACACGTTCCTTGATCCCCCGTGATAGCAGCTAGCACATGTTGACATTCGGCAATTTGTGTGCATCTTCAAAATTTGGCTTTTCGAGGGGTGACTTCACCCCATCTGAACGCAATATCAAACACAGTTTATAAATACTCATGTTTGATATTGCCTTCAATTTACAACAAAGTCGAACTTTGTAAGATTTGTGTATTTCTTGTTGGTTTTAAACATGCCTGTTTTACCCTAAATAGACATATCTACTTTTATTAATGTGACCAAAAAATTGTTATACAACAAACATGTTGGTTTGTTTTAAAAACCTTTTATAAATGCACATGTGATTGTGCTGGTATTAAAAAGATTGATAATCAAGAATGTGTGGATTATTGTTTCAATGCTCGAAAACTTTTTTTGTGGTTAAATTGTGGTTTTCTGTGACAATGGGGGTTATTTCCTAAGGGCAAATCCACTTTGCACTACAAGTGCAGTTTTTAGTGCAGTCTCAAGTTCACTTGTCGTGCAAAGTGTCTTTGCCTTTAGTAAATAACACCCAACAATGCTTTCTAATGTTACCCAATCACGCCATTTTCAGGACTACCCACATTTCAGTCAGGGACAGCTAAAAGAAACACAATCAGTAATAAATGTCAGTAAATATTTTAGTAGGTAACTATTTTTTTTATTTAAAAAAAGGCTCAGACATTGTCTGGCATATTGATGGCCCCCCTACCCGCAAAGTATTCAAGGTATCTTAGACAGACCTTGCGGGCACTCAGGGGGGGCAAGCCAGGACGGCCAGCCTCAAGCACCGTCAGGTTTGGTTCATTTCCATGAATTCCGGCCTCAGGCCCCACTGAGGCAGCATAGTTGGCAGAATTTTGCCTTAAAAAGTTGTGGAGAACACAGCACGCCAGGATGATATGATTCAGTTTATACTCCACCATGTGTATGGGTGTAAGAAATAGGCGGAACCGGCTGGCCATGATTCCAAACGTGTTCTTCACCACTCTTCTGGCTCTGGCCAGCCGGTAATTAAAAACCCTCTGGTCTGGGGTGAGGGTCCTCATAGGGAATGGCCGCATAAGATGGTCCCCCAGCACAAATGCTTCATCCGCAACGAAGATGAATGGGAGTCCTTCCACATTGTCTTCTGGAGGTGGCAAGTCCAAGCTGCCATTCTGGAGATGCCTGTAGAACTCCGTCTGGGTGATGACTCCACCATCTGACATCATGCCATTCTTCCCCACGTACACATACAGGAACTCATAAGTAGCCGACACCACCGCCAACATCACAATACTATTGAACCCCTTATAGTTGTAATAGTATGACCCTGAGTTGGGTGGTGGGATGATGTGGACGTGTTTCCCATTAATTGCCCTTCCGCAGTTAGGAAAGTCCCACCGCTGGGAAAAGTGGGAGGCCACAGTCTGCCATTCCTGTGGGTTGGAAGGAAACTGTGGAGTCAAACAAGAAAAATAAATTAATCATTTTGCACATAAACATGGAAAGCAGATTAGACACAAACATTCTTGGTCAACATCAGTATAACATTTAATTTCGGGAGAATTTAAAGACAAAGGTATAAGGTCCACTTATCAGATTTCCCCCCCCCCCCATGGGCCATTTCTAAAATTTTATGGGGGGGATATGTTTTGGACAGGTAACCCTCTCCACTTCATTGAGAGATGAATGCCTAAATAATGTGTATTACTTTGGCCAGCCCCTCTTTACTTACACTATTGGCAGCCCACTGGACAGGTAAGAAGTGTCATAATACAAAGATATAAATACACACTGTACACATTTAAGCACATTTTGACATTCTGCTATTACCTATCAAGATAATAATAGGATACAAAAACTTTAAACAGTACCATTTGAAAGTATTCAGGCAGGCCCTTGCACTACATGCTTTGGGGAATTCATCCATAAATCTGACCACTAAAGAGGTGGGTATAGTGTGTATGGGTTTGGCAAAGTCAGCAGATAGATGATTGGTATCAGCTGAGTTAGCAGTTGGGGAGAGGGAGGGTTCCAAATGATTTGGGGACCCAAAAAAAAGCCTCTGGCACTCTGTCTGAATTTCAAAGCACAAATCACAATTTACCAAATTTTAGGGAGTATTTAGGGTAAAGCACTACTACGGAGCTGACAAAATACATTGTTAAGTGACTACACGAGGTGAGAGCATGCTGGGGAGGTAAGTGAAGGCAAATATGTATGAAGGGCAAAAAAAAATTACTTAAAAACCAGCATGCATGAGAACAAAGGGGACATTCACAGCATATTACAATCATGGTAATTAGGGAATGAGGAAAGAAATACAATATATTATCAAACATTAAATGCAATAAACTTTGATATTAAAGGATAAAAATCTTACCTTAATATACTCCTTCTGCAGGACCTGGATAATGGCAGAACATGTCTCTGGGATAATGATCCCCAGAGCCTAGGGGGAGATGCCTGTCGAGAACTTGAGGTTCTGCAGGCTTCTCCCCGTTGCCAAGTACTGCAGGGTGGCCACTAGCCTCTGCTCCGGAGTGATGGCTAGCCTCATGCAGGTATCCTGCCTGCTGATATAAGGGGTCAGCAAAGCCAACAAACGATGAAATACAGGGTCCGTCATCTGGAGAAAGTTCCTGAAATCATCAGGATTATTCTCACGGATCTCGCGGAGCTAAGGCAAGTGACAGAACTGGTCACGCTGACGCAACCAATTCTTGGTCCATGAACTCCTCCTCACCCTGTTCATGGACTGGGCTTGTGTCAAGGTAAGGAACCCAACACCAAGCCCCTGCACAGCACAAACTCTACGAGGAGTAAGTATATGCAACATGGCTAGAAAACGGTCAGCTGCTCAGAACGAAGTTACAGAACGCACTGAAGAACAGCAAGGCCTGTGAAGAGCGACCTGAAAAACAGTAACGAACGAACAAGAACACAATGACAGAGTCAAGGGTAACTTGCTGCACGCACTGAAGACAGGATACAAACCCACAAGCACAAACTGAACAGCAGAAAACGATCTGAAAACCACAAGTCTGAAAAAGCATGAATCGTCTTTCACCAAACTTTTACTAACACGAGATTAGCAAAAGGAGCCAAAGGGTACCGTGCTTGGTTCTGAACTGCCCTTTTATAGTCTCGTCGTACGTAGTGTACATGACCGCGTTCTTGGCGATCAGAAATTCTGACAACTTTGTGTGACCGTGTGTATGCAAAACAAGTTTGAGCCAACATCCTTCGGAAAAAATCCATGGATTTTGTTGTTGGAA
The DNA here is from genome assembly GCA_037952925.1 of Lithobates clamitans. NCBI lineage: Eukaryota > Metazoa > Chordata > Amphibia > Anura > Ranidae > Lithobates > Lithobates clamitans. The sequence goes on along the minus strand of JBBGZY010001336.1, from coordinate 251,333 downwards.
TGTCTGATCAATGTCCGATCGTGTGTACGGGGCATTGACCTAATTGTTAAATATATAAGTACAATTAAATAAGTTCTTCACCACAAAAATGGTTAAATCTTTTCAGGTATGCCATGAAATGCCATGAGAATGTCTTCAAGACAAAAAAGTATGAGAAACACTGTTCTGGATAGTCCACCCTATGTCAGGTATTTGTCAATGTGCAGGTTCACCCATCATCTTATGCATTATTACATTTCCAGAAATAGAACTTAAATCTATGTGCAATTTGAAAAAAAAAGACATTAATCTTTTATGAATAGCCCTCAGGACGAGTATAAGACTAATCTTTCTATGGCGCAATCTTACTTACCAAGTTTCTTTTACAGTCTGGTTTATTATGTAATTACAAACGTCATAATAATCATCTTGATTCAGTCATGTAGATATAGTATATAAATCTGTGATGGTATTATGAATATAATATTTCCAGATTAGGTCATCAAAATTTGTTCCTAAATCTTCACCTTATACAGTTTCTGGATTGTATAAAACTCTTAACAATTCATTGAAATAATTGAGCACTGTCTGTGATTCTTTTTTTATTTGCACATACAATTTTTCAGGGGTATTTTCGGGGTATGTCAAGATTCTATTCAAGATTCTATTGTTAAGATTTTCATTCAGGTTTTGTCTATGTGGATGGAAGAGGAAATGATAAAAATTCTCTTTTTACACAGTTTTTACGAGAACAGGTGTCCTTGTTGTAAGATTTCCTCTCACCTTCTGTTCTGTGACTACTAAAAAATGTACGAATAACCTGTTCTGGGACATGGGACAAATAGAGAGCAATAAAAATCTGACAAAAGATTCTAATCCACTAAATCTAAAACTTTGTTAACCGATTAAATGTTTCTTCTGCAGTAGAAGTTAAAAAGAGAAGTCAATAATCACTGAGAGAAGGATTGATCCTTTTTTAAATAGGCAATACATAGGCCTTGTGCCAATCTTTTGGTACCATAATTGTCATTAACAAGCACATTAACAAATAAAATGTTCAGAATCTTAAATTGTATTTGTCTCCAATGTCCAAATCCCTTTTTTTCATTTTTAGGGGACCTCCTTCCTACGACTGATTTATTTAGGAGGTTATCCACACCAGCTCGCATGATAAAACAATCCGTTTTACCACGCAGGCAGGTGTCTGATGTGAAGCAGTGGTGCCTTGTGTTGTTGCCACTCAAGGCACAGTTTACTTTTTTTTTTTACTTTACTTTACATTTCATCCATTCCTAAGCACACTATGATGAGAACTGGGCTCATAGTAAACAAAATATTTTCTAGCAACTCTGCTAAGCAGTGGGCCTCTATAGAAACCATGCAATTTCTGAACACTTTCCTGGATTGAACCTGCCTTACCCCTTCCCCTTCTTACATTTCAATTCCTTCACCTTTGGGATAGATATATGGACAGGTTGTCCTTATCTTTTGTGGGGTCTATGACTCCCCTTTTGGGGGAACCTAAAGTTTCCTAAGGCTCCCCCCCTGCACAACATTTCTAACCTGGCATAAGTCTGAGTAATGCCAGCTGGTTTTACGAGATGGGACGATAAGCCCTCTTTTCTCAATCATGCCTATTGGATCCACGTCCATATCTTGTTGGTTGGAATATTGTCAAATCTTGTCCTTTTTTTGCTCCTTTCCTAATAGGGATTTTTTGGTTAGGGACCCCACTTCATTAGAGGATCTGCTCCTTTGAGACTCCATGCGTGATTGCACCCTCTCAGTGATATATACCATCCTTTTGTGTTGTGCACATCCTGATCTTTCTGATTATACAGACAACTGAGCAGCAGAACTTGATATTTTGATCCCATCAGAAGACTGGGATAAATCCTTTATACTTACCCACTGTTTATCCTTAGTCAGTGGGGCTCATGAAACTAGCTTCAAATTACTCTCTAGGCTCTATCCTTCTGTGACTGATCTCTACCACATTTTTTAACACCAGACCGGGCAGTTATCCTGTGCTATTGGAAATCAACACAGGCTCAAACTCTTTTGGAATGAGTTTCCAATATAGACCATATTGAGCGTATGGAGGCTCTCAATGCACGTAAACTGGGCACCTATGACCAGTATCACCAAACTTGGCTCTCCTGGAAGGTCTTTGAACTTTTGCAAAAAGTTCAGAGATCTCTTCATGGCACGTTGAAGTGGAACCACCCTGCTTAGTATTATATTTTCCTCTGGGCACCGTGTTTTTTTTTTGTCATTCTCTCATCCCCTGACCCTCTCTTTTACTTTCCTTTCCTATTGCATTTACTGCCTTTGTCCTTTTTCTTTCAAGTTTACCTGTCCCGCATTGATTGGCCTTGTAATTTATCTATATGTACTCCTTTCTGGGGTCAGCTCTGTTCTCTGACCTTTACATGCAGTTATTTTTGTCAATAGAGTAAAGCCTCATACACACAATCGGATATTCCACAGACAAAACCTCGAACTTTTGTCCGAAGGTGTGTGCCTGGATTTTGTCATGCATACATTTGGTACAAAATTGTCGGCCAACAAACCCTAACGTATTGACGTACTAGATGTACTACGAACTGAAAAAGAGGAAGTTCAATTGTCAGGCGCCACCCTTTGTGCTCCTTCTGCTAATTTCGTGTTAGTAGAAGTTTGGTGAGTGTTGATTCGTGCTTTTCATTTCGCACTTTTCAGTTGGCACTTTTCAGTCGGAGGATATAACGCGTTTTTTAGTATTGGCCTTGGAGTTATTGCTTTGACCCAAGTCCAGTCCAGGAACAGGAGGAGGAGGATTTCTTGGACCACAAACAAAATTGGTTGCTTTATTAATCGTGACCAATTATGTCATATGCCTTTGCTGCGGAAGCTCCAGATGAATAATCCAGATGATTTTCAGAATTATCTCCGGATGATGGACCCCTGCTTTCACCAACTCTTGGCATTGTTGAACCCCTATATTAAGAAGCAGGACACATGCATGAGGCTTTTATTTTATTTTTTGGTTGAATAATGATTTGATTTGGTATATTTTCTATATGTGTGGATGCATAGAATGCAAAAATGTGGAGAATAATACTTGGCTTTGTGTTTTACTTCAAATGACAGTTTGGGAATAGTCAGTTACATTTTAAAAAATACAATGTAAAATTAACAAAGGACACCAACATCTTTGATCTTAAAAAATACAGGATAATGGTGTTGTGGTAACTTGCACCAAAAAAAAAAAAAACAAGCATAATAATATTATTCTTGATATCCCTAGAAAAAAAAAGCCTTTTAAAATGTGTTTGTAATAACTCCATCAGTATCACCAGCAAAGCAGCTTCATTATTATCCCATTAAAGAAGAAGAGAATGTGCGCTGCATTTCGAGATTTCATAATTTGCCACGTCACGAATGTTAATTCTGCATTACGAATGCTAGTTTACAAGACCGAATGCTTCTGACCCGTCCTTGCTTCTGATCATGCGTGTTTGTACTTTGGACTTTTGTGCGACGGACTTGTGTACACACGCTTGGAAAATCCAACAACAGACATTTGTCTGCGGAAAATTTTAAAGCCTGCTACCCAACATTTGTCCATGGAAAATCCAACAACAATTGTCTGATGGAGCATACAAATGGTCTGATTTCCCACCAATAGCCTATCATCACACATTTCCCGTCGGAAAATCAGATCGTGTGTATGAGGCTTTAGTGATATAAATTTTTCTTTTAACATGTTGTAATAGTGTTGTTATAGACTGGATTTATCTATTTGATCAGTATTTTGTTTCCATGCATTATCTTGTTTATATGAAAATCTTTATTAAAGCGGTTGTATACCCGCTGAAATTTTTTAAATTTTTTTTCCCTGTAAAGCAAAAGGCATAATGAGCTAGTATGCACTGCATACTAGCTCATTATGAAATACTTACCTTAGAACGAGGCGTCGGTATCTTACCTGGTCCACGCCGAGGAGCTGTCATGTTGCCTCGGCGTGTCTTCCGGGTATCGCGGTTCCAGCGCTGTGAGTGGCTGGAGCCGCGATGTCATCACTCCTGCGCATGCGCGCGGGAGATTTCTTACCCGGCAAGGTCCGGCAGTTGCCGGGCCTTCAGTCGAGAATCCCCTGTGTGCATGCGCCGCTGCAGTCAGCGGCGCATAGCAAGGGGAATATCTCCTAAGCCGTAAAGGTTTAGGAGATATTTTTTTTACCTACAGGTAAGCCTTATTATAGGCTTACCTGTAGGTAAAAGTTAAAAAAAACACTATACAACCACTTTAAATTTAAAAAACTATCATTTCAAACGAAAGGATATCTGTAAAATTTCACATAAAATTACCATGCAGTATGTTAATGCATTTAAGCATTAGTAGCAACACTTGAGACAAAATATGAGCCAGGTTTTATAATCTTTAATCCCATACCCACTGCTCCAGAAATAACATGCACAATACTGTACCTATAAACTGCTCGTACTGGTAACATCCACATGCATTACCTTTTGTACATATTACTAAAAACCCACACAACCCCTCCTGTTTACCTAACCCTCTGCTTATTTTTTCCTCTCTGTCTGTAATTGGTACACTAATGAAGTATGTTTTAAAAATTATAAAAGGCAAGTATCTTGATCAAGAATAATAAAAGAAAAGAGAATCACATGATTTCTAAGGCCTCATGTACACTGCTGCTGGTAAACAGACGTTTAAGAACAGTTGGGCATTTTTTTTCAGCTGCTCCTGAACTCTCCTCTATGTTATCTTATCAGTACATGTACACAGGGTCATTTATAGTCGTTTCTAGGCAGTTGAGTTCATAAGTATTTTTTGGAATGCTTTAGGACGGATGTTCAGAGGCATTTGAAACGCCAAATGCATGTAACAGCTTGTAAACACGTGTAAACATGGTAACTCGTTTCGTTTACAGGCGTTTTTAATCGAGATACATTTTTGACTATTCAAAAACCCTACTAAATGCGGATAAATGCAGCAAGTAAACACAGCAAAACGGACATTTTTAAATGTTGTTTACTATCGGTCAAGTTAAATTGTTCAGGGAAGGTTGTAAAACTTCTTGTGTACATTAAGCCTAACTGATATTTACGACAACTATACTTTATTTAAAACTGGTCAAACTGAAAATGAATCTTTAAGATGGTAACAACAATTAGTAAATAACAAAATAACTATAACGATAAATAAGTGAAGAAATGCATTTCATAAGTGATTAGAAAAAAAAAAGAAATTGGAAACATGCAAATCTGGAATTTTACCACACTCTCCTCAATGAAAAATGATGATTTAATAAATGTGTATATTAAAGATAAGAAAAAAATCATATTCTTCTCACTGTACAAATAAATTATTTCAGCTTCTGACAGTTAATAAAATATCTTGCTTTAAAAAAGTGAAGATTTAGTAAAAAAACAAAAGATAGTTATGCAAAGATTTTTTAAAAATGTAGTTATGTTCCTACAGATGATTTTAGAACCCTTTAGAGATTTGATTTACTTTGTTCCTTTTGTTCTTATGTATGTTTCAGAGCCATCTTTGCTCTTTCTGCAGCTGTTTCTTCCTTTCTTCTTTAGCATTGCTCAGAACACACTGAGGAATTCTCAGTCAATAGTCTCCAATACAGAATTGTTCATGAACTGCACCCAATAATCCCTTGGTAATAAGTTTAAACGCCTTCCTACTCTTTCTTACAATTGTGATTCCAGGAAAAAAAAAAGAGTTCCACTTAATAGGGTAGGTTGGGCGGGAGTATAAATGTCCTCATTTAGCAATTAGATGTGTATGTATGATTATGTATTCTTTAAGAGAAATTTTTAATATTTTTATCTCCATGAAGTGACACTTCATAAACTTACTTATGCTCCATTAGAGTGTACTATATTTGTATTATATACTGTTTCGAGACTGATCTAGTTTGTAGTGCTCTGTGCATGGCAGGTAAAATATGCATACAGTCTCTGGCTCAGTGAAACTTAGCATTAAGCATAGTCACACATATCTTTTCGAAAATAAGTTTTGACCTACCAGTATGTGTTTGGGAAGTACATAAACAGATATAATCTATGTAGTCACATGTCAACCATGTGTATGTCACATGTCTACCTGGTATAATTTCATATAAATAAATGTATTTCATTTTTGTTTGGTAAATATAGGGCTCTACATACACTATAGTGACTATAAATACAATAAGCATTAGAAATTAGCCCCCAATCCATATATTAAGGGAAATTATCATTTGTAACTTCAAATAGTAACTTTTTCCCAAGTTGCTATGTTGAATGTAGAGGTAAGACAATTGTGTAGAAATAGACAATTGATTACACTTGCCCACAATTGACACTATTTGGGCAGCTGTTATCAGAACATCGATAGAAATTAGAAAGGTTTAGCATTACACAAATGGTCTACAAGTGTCTTGGTAAGTAGTTGGATAATGACATTTTAAGACAGAAAACTAAAGGCCACACACGGGCCAAATAATGGTCAGTATTGACTGGTTCAGCAGAAACCTGCCAACATTTGGCCCATGTGTACAGCAGCCTGTGCGAGAGAAGCTGGCCTTAACGAGTGGCTTTTATCAAATGGGCATGCTGTAAAACCAGCATCTGATCAGTGCTTGCATCCAATGTGAGCACTCTGCAGTGTGATCTGGCAAGGAAGGTGGGCCCGCACAACACAGTTTCCTGTCAGAACTCAATAGCTCAGTGGGGGAGATTACCACACTAACATTGCTTCGTTAGTATGGGGCTTCTGGGTTTTTTTTCATTCCGCCCACTAGGTTGAATGAAAAATGACTCCCCTACCTAGCTTTAGATTGGACTGTGTGTATTTATTCTGATACCTGTCATATTTGTATTCTCTCGGTCTGGACTATCAATAAGGTCTAACTCTCTAGAAAAAAACAAGGGTTGCTTGTCCAGAATTTTTACTGGAGGAGAAATACAGTATGTGAACTGTGTGTGATGCACATTTACTGGGTCCCGGAAAAAGATGGTTTTCAAAATGCTTCTGTGCTACAAGCAGTTGCCTTATTCTCAAATCTTTATTTATCTCAATACAAAACCATGTACAAAACACTACAGTGTCAAGCATCCCCATCTTCATAACCTCAAAATTATTGCTCAAAACTGTAGTTTTATGCCTGCTTTTGTACTGAGATATTTTTTCCGATGCCACATAAAATTGAGCCTATGTGGGGTGTATTCATTTAGGGGATAAAGTCTTGTAAAAAATATGTTTCTTGCAAGGCTTTTCAAAGGCTGATTTGAGTCCTGGGCACTTAAAGAAACATGTGTAAGAGCCATTGCTGCAGTCCCCACTCAGGGGGTTTGCCAATCAGAAAAAGAGAGAGTCTGAAGTTCAAGGAGCTATGAGAACACCTTGGTGGCTTCAGTGGGTTGATAGGTGCAGGTGATTCTTTGGTGCATTTTTGGTCCAATAGACTTCAATGGGAGTGCATGAAAAGTGCAAGAAAAGCAAATGCAGAACACATTTACATATGTTTTTGGTGTGTTTTTTTGCAGGTTTTGTGTTTAACATTTCCTTCTTCTACAGAAAGAAAAAAAGCATGAAAATGCATCATAAATACACCTAAAAACACACACAAAAATGTGGTACAATATGGCACTAAAAAATGCAGCAGCACTAGTGTGAACCTAGGTTACGAAGATTACTCAGGGAAGAAGGATACCTCCAATGAAGTAATGTATCAATTAGTCACAGTTGTTTCTCTGTCGGGTCCTGCTTATGTCCGACCTAATGCACACTAGAAGATGTCCATTACAGTCCGCCATGTGTCTCCCTTACCTAAATCATTTTTAAGAAAATATAAGGCTTTTAGGTACACTGTTTTAATTGATTCCCTGCTAATTGTTTTTAATAAAAGCTGACAAATAGACAACCTTTATCACTTCTCACTAATGCATAGAACAATATGCGGTGTTCGCGGCAAATTCAAAAGCTGCCAGAACACTGTTAAAGTCTATGGGACACTAACATGAAAATTCAAAAGTGCTAATTTATGAAGGCTTATATGCAAGTTATTGTCATAAAAAGTGTTCGGGGACCCGGGTCCTGCCCCAAGGGACATGTATCAATGCAAAAATGTAAACAAATGTTTTAAAAACTGACATTTTTTCCGGAGCAGTGATTTTTTTTAATGCTTAAAGTGAAACAATAAAAATTAAATATTCCTTTAAATATTGTGCCTGGGGGGTGTCTATAGTATGCCTGTAAAGTGGCGCATTTTTCCTGTGTTTAGAACAATACCACAGCAAAATTCCATTTCTAAAAGGAAAAATTGTCATTTAAAACTGATTGCGGCTGTAACGAATTGTCGGGTCTCGGCAATATTAATATGAATATTAAGGTGAATATTAAGGTGAACCCTGTGCCAAAATAAAAAAAAAAATGGCGTAGGGGTCCCCCTCAAAATTCATACCAGACCCTTATCCGAGCATGCAACCTGGCAGGCCGTAGGGAAAGAGGAGGGATGAGAGAGCATCCCCCCTCCTGAACCGTACCAGGCCACATGACCTCAACATGGGAGGGTGCTTTGAGGTAGCCCCCCAAAGCACCTTGTCCCTTGCCCAGTGGTTGTGGGGGTCTGCAGGCGGGGGGCTTTTTGGAATCTGGAAGCCCCCCAAATCCCGGCTCCCCCGTGTGAAATGGTGACGGGTACATATGTACCCCTACCGTTTCACAAAAAAAGTGTCAAAATGTTAAAAAAGGGGACTTCCCTGTGGCATCAGAGGGGGCGGGGCCACCCATTTGTGTAAATGGGTGGCCTCGCCCCCTCTGGTGCCACGGGGAAGTCCTTGTGGCATTTGAGGGGGTGGGGCCACCCAGTTACATCACCGGGTGGCCCTGCCCTCAGTTATATAAGAGCTGTCACAAGTGAAGAAGCGTCACAGGGCGGGAGCCTCCCATGGAGGTGGATCGGTTGTGGATTTTTTTTTCCTTTTTCGTGCCATCACGGCATGATAGAAGAAGATGAATGGACATCATGGGACATTTTTATTTTTTAATAAGGGACTTGTCCCAAGCTGTCTCTTGTCTTTTTTAACATTTTAAAAAAATTTTGGGGAAATGGTAGGGGTACCCCGTTACCATTTCACACAGGGGGGAGGCAGGGATCTGGGGGTCCCCTTGTTAAAGGGGGCTTCCAGATTCCGATAAGCCCCCTGCCCACAGACCCCCACAACCACCGGGCAAGGGTTGTGGGGTTGAGGCCCTTGTCCCCATGATGGGGACAAGGTGCTTTGGGGGGCTACCCCAAAGCATCCTCCCCATGTTGAGGGCATGTGGCCTGGTATGGTTCAGGAGGGGAGGCGCTCTCTCGTCCCTCCTCTTTTCCTGCAGCCTGCCAGGTTGCGTGCTCGGATACACGTCTGGTATGGATTTTGGGGGGGACCCCTACACCATCTTTTTTAATTTGGTGCAGGGTTCCCCTTAATTTCCACATCAGACCGGAAGGGCCCGGTATGGATTTTAGGAGGACCCCCACGCAATTTTTTTTTAAAATTTTGGTTCAGGGTTCCCCTCAGTATTCATACCAGACCCAAAGGGCCCCGGTAATGGACTGGGGGGAACCCATGCTCTTTTTTTCAATGAGTTTTATCTATATTGCAGAGACCCGACAATTCATTACAGCCGCAATCAGTTTTAAATGACAATTTTTTCTTTAGAAATGTCATTTTGCTGTGGTATAAACACAGGAAAAATGCGCCACTTTATAGGCATACTATAGACACCCCCCAGGCACAATATTTAAAGGAATATTTAATTTTTATTGTTTCACTTCAAACATTAAAAAAATCACTGCTGCCGAAAAAACTGTCTTTTAAAAAAAAAAAATTTGCATTGATACATGTCCCCTGGGGCAGGACCCAGGTCCCAAAACACTTTTTATGACAATAACGTGCATATAAGCCTTTAAAATGAGCACTTTTGATTTTTCATGTTCGTGTCCTATAGACTTTAATGTGTGTTTTTGTGTTCTGCCGAATTTTTGGCCTGTTCGCATTTTCTGCTGCTAATCGAACAGGAGGGTGTTTGGCTCATCCCTAATGGACAGTATGGCAAATGGATAACACAAAAATAACAGATTTGCAAGCGTGCAACATTCTTAACTCGAAATAAAAAAAATATACGTTATTTCTGCTCTAACCGCTTTACAGTGCCAGCTCCAGCTGTCATTGTGCCTTTTCTGTGCCAGGAACAGTGGCAGCCTTGCAGGTGTGATTTGTGAATAAACCCATTGGTCACTATGATTTGCTGTCATGATGATAATATCAAGAACCAGTCAGCATGGATCTCAATCGATAGATTTGAACAGAAGACATGTCTTTTCTATGAACACTCTAAACCAGAGCTCCAAATACCAATAAAGGTTAAAGAGTACAATGTAGCTCTAACAATCAAATCTACAAACTCAGCTAAGTTCATAAAAGTCCATAAAAGTTCATAAAAGAATTATAAAGATATCTTCAGATAATTAAAATATGTCCATCTAGGGTAGCATGACTCACTACCTGCAGCACCATAGTAAGGAACAGGGAGAATCCAACTGATACAATAAGAGCATAATACAGGGCACAGGTGGTGTGTTATGCTACCCTTGATTGACTGTTTTTTATTGAAATGTGGTAATACTGTGCCAATTTTTAACCCATTAAAAAGCAATATCCACATATTTTCAAAGCCAGTACTGGCAAAGAGATGGTTAGCTTTGCATTGGCAGACCAGCCCACTTTCTGCACATGTATCTCCTATGGCTGCAGATATTATCCCCACTGACAATGCAGGCTCCAGAGAGCCAATACCGGCTGAATCTGACAGCTTGCCGACTTAATGCCTGGGCTGGGACTGCTTCTTGTCCACATCCATGAGCTTTGCAGAAAACTTCTTTCTCCTTCGGACTTACCCTTGATGTTAGAGGATATTTCTTTTTATTGGTTAAAAACTTATACTATTTGCACCCTCCTGCATCCTGTCTTATGGTCCTCCGAATTCAACACAGATTGGTAGAACACAGATTGTTTTATCAGCATTGTGTTGAGTAATGTTAAAAGTATAGACTGCAGACAGCAGTTAAACGGGAAGGTTGAATAGGAATGGGTGAAATATAGAGCTTTTACTAGTGTTTAATCACCAAATCCCAATAAAAAATGATGTAAGAATAAGCATGTAAAATGCAAACGTCAAACTGAAAATTACTTTGAGCTCAGCACTGCTATAATAACTCATAACATGTACTCAATAGAAAGGCATTATACTTTCCATTTAACAGGCAGACTCTCCAAAGGAAGAATAGTAATGCTGATCTCTTACTGCTCATTAACAGATGACAATAAGTTATTCTAATTCTTTTTAATCACCAGATTACTGTTGTGACACTGTTTTACTTATTATTTTTGTGTCCTCTACAGCGGAGAATTCCAAAAAACAGACAGGGAAGATTGAGGCAAAACTTAAAACAACAAATTGTGGAAAAATTTAAAACCTTTTTACATACACAGTTTTCAATTATCAGTCCAAAACAGAGTGTGATCTGGGCTGTACTCATAAAACACTTAAGCAATTGCCTGAAAAGGCGTAAACTATGTTGGATAAATAAATCTGTGGAAATTTGCCCTTGAGCCACAATTCACTTGCAATACATAATGCTGTTCTCAAGGAATCCACTGGAGCACGAAATGAGAAGCTGGAATTATTTTTAAATTTACAGCTAATTGTAGATATTTTGGGCCATGTGCAAACCTCAATACTGTCACATTGCTAAAAATAAAATATGCTTAGTAAGGTATAAAGTAGCCAGCGTTGTGCAAGAAAAACAAGAATCTCCAGCTCTTTAATAAGCATTTGTGGTTTTCTGACAGGTAGAAATAGGATAATGTTGTGTCACACTTGCTTGAGCCATTCAGCTCATATCAAATCAAACATTATACATGTACCATAGCAAATATTGATTCAGTTACATGCATTTTGTTATTTTTTTCTCATAAAGCATAAGATTAGGAGACAATATTAAAAAACTGAACCTGTGATTTCTTTCCTAAAACATGAAATAACAGGTTAGCTTCAGACCCCTTTCACACTGGGGCAGTTTTCAGGCGTTTTAGCACTAGAAATAGTGCCTGAAAACTGCCTCCTATTCAATATGATGAGTGCTTTCACACCCATGCCGTGCGCTTGCGGGACTTTAGAAAAAGTCCTGCAAGCAGCATCTTTGGGGCGGTTTGGGAGCGCTGTAAACAGCACTCCCAAACCGCCCCTATCCATTGCAATGAATGGGCAGCGCTTCGGAAGTGCCACAACATCGGAGTTTTTAACCCCTTTTTTAAAAAGCGTAGCTTAAACAGTCATAAAGTGCCGCTACAACGAGCCGCACTTTACCACAAACGCACAGGCGGCCCCAGTGCGAAAGGTGTCTTAATACCTCCTCCTTAGCAAAGCTTTAATAACTCTTTCTTTGCTCCCTGCCACTCCATCCCACCATCAGAACCAAAGTAAATATTTGGAATTTGTGGGTATGAAGTAGCATATGGTTCACACCAGCACTGGGCCAACCACCAAACACCAGAATTGGCACAACATAGGCTGTGACCTGAATGACTCATGGCTTATAAACAACACTTTCTCCTATTCACAGCAGCAATTAAATATGTTCTTTTGTCTTGCATGGGCACAACATAAGTTCACTTTAAGATTAGTTCACTTCATGATATTTATTCAATAGATAACGATGGTAGCTTTCACAGAGGGCAAATTAAGATTTTAAGAAGTTTGCTCTCCCCTAATAATTCATCTTTTAGATCTCCACTGACCATCTAACTGTGAGTATGCAGCATGTGTTCTTATATAATTATGTAGTGCAATGAACAACAGTTTAAAGTAACATAACAATCAGGTTTCATTGTCAAATATAAAATTAATGGGCACACAATGGTGACATCACCAATGTTTAAAAACAACTTTAATCCAGGGACAAAGGTTTACAGCATGTCATTCTTCCTGTTCTCCTCTCAATCCAACATGTTTCAACTATAAAGGGGCTGAAACCTTTTTGTATGTGAAACAGGCTGAAGCTTATAAAACTGTAATTGGTAAATATATTATCGCCTAAAGCACAGAATGCTTTAAAACAATACAATAAAGTGCATTAAAGTGTATTCACCGTGTTATTACCAAGATTATGTAAATATCTATATGCACTTGAAGAGGGGATAAAGAGGAGTCGCTACTAGCCCATCTGACTCTTATCCTAAAGGAAGGGAAAGACCCAATGGCCCCTACAAAGCTACAGGCCAGTATCTCTGTTAAATGTTGATGCAAAGATATTTCCAAAGATACTGGCTGATAGGCCAAAACCTCTGATGCCCAAGTGGGATTTGTGTCAGGATGGGAGGGAAAGATAACTTCCTTAAAACATTATTCCTGATTCATGAAGTTAAAACATAGAGGGGACCCAATTCTACTTCTGTCAATGGATGCTAAGAAAGCTTTTGACAGGGTAGACTCATTCATGTTTGCAACCCTGAGACACTTAGGAATAAAAAAAAAAAGATGATGCAATGGGTTATAACATTATACCAACATCCAACAGGGAAAATTAGGATAAATGGAAACTCTATCCCCTTCCGTGGAATTATTTAATGGAACCAGGCATGGGTGCCCCCTCTCACCAATTCTATTTGTACTTTCCCTGGAGCCCCTGCAGATGTCAATCTGGGAGTGTAGGGACATCAGTGGAGTGGCAGTCGGGGAGAGGGAGCACAAGGTGGCTGTATATGCAGACAATATTCTTTTCTATGCTTCAAACCCCAGGCTGACACCTCCAAATCTAATGAAGGAAAGAAGGAGATATGGGTCACTATCAAATTTTAAAAATCATACATCCAAATCAGAGATTCTGAATATTACAGTCCCGTTGAGAGTGAAGTTGCCAATCTAGCCTATGTTTCTCTTTGTGTGGCATAAGGAAGAACTGGAATACCTTGGAATCAAGCTGACAACATCATTGAGAGGGACTGAAAAAGGCTAACTAAATTCCCCTACTTAATGAAATTAAAGAAAATGTAAACGCCCTTAAATATAGACCCATCTTGTGGCTGGGCAGAATTAATACATTTAAAATGAGTATCATGCCCAAAGTATGCTCCCAATCTCCCTTCCGCAAGAATATTAAAAGAAACTTGGAACAGTAATATTGAAATATATATGGGTACACAGACGCCCTATAATTTCATGTGCTGTGCTGTGCTGATTAAGGAGAAGAAAGCAGACGGGCTGGCATTGCCAGATCCTAAAAAATATTATCAGGCGGTTACTATTTCACGACTAACAGATTGGATTCATAATAATAAAAATAAAAGTTGGGTTGAGATAGAGTCTGCACTAAGTAAAGTAGATTTAGGTAAAATGGTTTGGATTCCACAGGCATGTTGAGATTTAGCAAAAAGCACAAACCCACTGACAGAGAATGTTCTTAGAATATGGAATAAATGGTGTAGGTATTATCACTGGGAGCACAATTCACCTTTGATTTCATTAGTGGATATAAATTATTTTACACCTGAGAAAGAGGATTATTTGTACTTTGTTAGATGGGCAGAAAAGGAAACTATACAGTTACAAGATGTGATGATAAGAGATAGGATTTTCACCTTTTTTGAACTAAAGCAAAAATGGGGTAGTATGCCACTAGATAAATGGAGATATGCACAAATACAACACTTCACACAAACGATACCACAGCCACTACGCGGAAAAGATACACTTAAGCCAATAGAAAAATTGCTTAGTTCGCTGTCTAGTGTTCAGCATAGCATCTCAAAAATATACAAGGTACTAATGAAAGAAATAGAACCTGAATTTCCACCCTATCTTGGGAAATGGGAGCAAGAATTGGGGTAAGACTAAATGGGCAACAGAAGAGGAAAATATTAAAAATAGTATGCTGTATCTCAAGGGATGTTAAGATGACAGAAATGAGTTTCATATTCATGGCTAGATGGTATGTGACACTTATGAGAACGCAGAGCTTTGGAGTGGACGCATCCCCTCTATGTTGGAGGGAATGCGGTTTCCCGTGGACCTTTGCACACCTATGGTAGGAATGTACTAGGATACAGACCTTCTGGGGGGAGATCATTGAGGCTATTCATGAAATAATAGGGGAATACATGCAGGCTGAACCCTGGGGAAGTTTATTTCATAAAACTGTTAAGCCCATAGCACAATATAGGAGATCCTTGATACCACACCTGCTAAACGCAGCTAAGGGTCTGATGCCCAGATATTGGCAAACAAAAAAAAACCCAAGTGTGAGGGAATGGATACTAAAAAATGATCATATTTGTTCCATTGAAAAGACTATACAAAAAGGGGAAGATTGAATAGAAAGATAAAGAAATCAGGGGAAAATGGTTTGATTTTGAGAAATCGGGGAAGTACTTGCGATACAGGAGATTGAGAATATACACAAAATACTGATATTTCTAGCATGTAGAAAATTGATTAGCTGTGTTATAGAATAAAAGAAGAAAATGAGGGAGCCTGAAGGGGAGGAGGGGGCCCTTGTTTTTTTTGGGAGGGATGGAAATTTTAAGAGCGGGACTGTAGATGGTATATCTATGTGTGGCTGAAATAATGTCTGTAATGATGTCCTTTTCTTTTGAAAATTAATAAAGATTATTGAATATAATAAAAAACGCAGTTTTTTTTAGATTTGGGTAGGATAGGGTTGGAACCTCTATCAAATTGTTATTGCTGTCTGTGTCCTTGCTTGGGAGATGCACCCTCTCTGTTTGTCCTTCCCACAAGCGCACCACCCAAGTGTGAAAAGTCACACTGGAATGAATGAGAGGCGGTTTTTTAGGCACTTAGCTATTTCTAGATAAAGCGCCTGAAAAACAGCCCAGTGTGAAATGGGTTTTAAAGGGTGGTCTAAACTTTTTCCCTAGTTGGTCAGACCAACCTAATTAGGATGATCCTCATGCCCCGACAATCGTATATACTCCACAATTCCCTAAAAATGTTCTGTATTATCAATACAATTTTAGTCAATCAATACAATCTGCGCCATATTTTATCCAATGGGAGGCTACACTCTTTCCCGATTTACAAGAGAGGTTTCATCTCCTTAATTCAATGCACTTTTACTTTGTACAGCTTCACCATGTGGTAAAGGCACAAGGAGTGCCTGATCGCTAGACACAATCACCTACCCCTGTGTTTAATTAAATATTTGAGGCGGTCCCTGATAAAGGATTTATATCACAGTGCTACTCTATGCTGTTAAACAGCTTTCTCCAGGATCATCCAATTAGTGTGATATCTCAGTGGGAGAAGGATGTAGGGGCATTTAAAGAATGGGAAGAGTCTTGCTTGGCGGTCAAACAATGCTCCCTGAGAATGGCTCAATGCCTTTCTGTATTTGCTTCTGCGGGTGCACTACACACCAGCAAGGCTGTTCCACATGGACAAGATGGAAAACCCTACTTGTACAAGATGCATCAGGGACCATGGAGATCTCATCCACCTTATGTGGCACTGTCCAAAGCTGCACAGGTATTGGAAGGGTGTTCTCATTACAATCAACCAGGTGTTTCAGGTCCAGGTGCCAGAGGAACCAAAACAATGCTTATGGGGGGTTCTGTGTGATCTCCCTGTGGAGGATATCCCTAGGTAGGCCATAGCTAGAGCACTTTTTCAGGTGCGCAAGTTAATATTACTTGACTGGACTTCCACTGAGCCTCCCACACTGAAGGAGGGGATAACCCAAATGGGAGACACCCTTCGACTAGAAAAATATATTTTTCAGCATAGAGGTAGCTTTGGTAAATTTGACAAGTTATGGGCCACGTGGTTGGACACATGGGGCCTAGCACTGGTTGATCTTGTAATGGATTGCCTGATCATTGGCCAGGGTTAAGCAGTATATCTGACTTGATCATGTCTTGGGTAGTGAAATACTACACATATACCTATGTATTTGGCTTTTGAGGGTTGACTGTTATACCTAGTTGTCTAATGTCATGTTTCAAATATGACTTCAAAATACTATGTATTACACTGGTGCAAATGTTCGGAACTTTGTAATGCTGGCACAAATTGTTAATAAAGTTGTCTTTGAGATAAAAAAATATATAGCTTTATCAATATACAAGTATATTTTTATGGGTGAACATTGTATGCTATCCATATAGTCAGAAATAAGTCACAAAGTTCTCCTCAATTCTAATTGCATGCATAATAAACCTAACTTTAACTGCCCCCATTAGGGTTTGTATGTATTCTACTGTGCCACTTAATCCAGTGCATCCAATTACAATGCATTGGTTATGAAATGCTGTTTGTTTTGTTGTGGATGCCACCCTCTTTACCGGAAGGCAGATATGTGTCCCCATTATTTGGGTTGTGGTCCTTTTAAGAGGGATGAAAAAAGGGTTAGTGGTAGTACTCAAGGGTTCTCCAATATGCAGGGTGAGGGGTTCTAGGGTGATCTCATATAGGACCTAGAATTCAAAGACTCAGGGAGATTTAGGGTAGAAAAGAGCCTCCAAGTTTGACTTTGGGTACTGTGGTTCTGAGAGGATTAACCTGCCTGCAAGAGAGGGCTGAAAGGGGCAAGAAACAGTTATCAGGTGTCTGTGAGGTGATAAGCAGCACATGACACAGTTGTTTAAGAGCTGTGGACTGTCTGGCTACGAAGATACTTAGGCCACAGGAAGACGTAAGGTATTACGAAACATGTAGGGCGGTGCTTTGTGCTGATGCCACCATGCCACATGTGACCCCAGGTGTTTGTTTGTTTTTAACTAGCTGGCTTTTTATATTTCTGTATATGTTATTTTTTGGATGTTACCGTTCATTCTTTTAGTATTAAAGGCTCACTTTTTTTAATGTTACTACACGATTGGAGTTCCTTCGGTTTTTTGCACTCGTGACTTCGGGCCCGAGTGTGTCTCTTTACAGATTTGAGTGTCTGTCTGCCGGGCCTTTCTTTTATCAGATTGAGTCTCTTCTTCCTCTTTCCATTCAAACCTTATCCTCAGTGAATGGTGATGGACATAGGAATACACAACCCTAGAGGATTTTGTTGTTCATCTATATTCATCTCTCCATATATCAACTAATTTATGCACTCATCGCTATTTGATTTTAATTGTGCATATGGACATTAGTTTGAATGATCATCATTGCACTATTTGTCACTCTCAGTTTGTGTCACTTTAAGTGTAATTGTTTATTTATATACTATTTTTATACAACTAAGACACTGTCTGGGCTTGTGTGGCCTTTTTCTGGATCCTCAAAGAAGGTCGGAACCTTAAAACCTGGTGTTGGAATGGTTTTACTGGCAGTGAGACATAGTTTTAATTTTTGCCTACCAGAGATATGGATTGTTTTTGTTTTGTATGCTGAAGGCAGACTGTCTTTTTTTCTTTGTATTCCGAACAGTTCCTGTGGCAGTTGTGGCTGAAATCTTTCTTGATCTACCTGACCTTAGCTTGGTATCAAAAGAGCCCCTAATTTTCCACTTCTTAATAAGTGATTAAACAGTACTGACTGGCATATTCAAGGCTTTGGATATCTTTTTAAAGCCTTTTCCATCTTTGTAAAGTTTCCTCCTCATGGCTCAGTGTCTAGCCTGCTTAGTGCATCTATGTGAGAGCTAACAAACTCATTGACTACTTATACACAGACACTAGTTGTGATTTAAAAAGCCACAAATGTGGGAAATTAACCTTTAATTGCAATTTTAACCTGTGTTTGCCACCTTCTATGTTTGTACCAAGGCCAAACATTCCAGGGTATGCAAACTTTTTATCAGGGCCATTTGGGTGATTTCTGTTATTTTGATTTAAAAAGGATCCAAAAAACTATGTGATAATAAATGGCTTCATGTGATTGCTATCCTTAAATAAAAGACCGTTTTTTGGCATGATCAGTCATATTTTCAATATTAATGCCAAAATTTCACAATTTCTGCCAGGGTTTGCAAACTTTTGAGCATGACTGTATATATTACACATACACTGGAATATATATTTTTTTATATATATTAGTAATGACGGTGATCATCGATTTATAGTGGGACTGTGATAGTGCTGACATCACCAGTGGCACTTATACAGTGATCAGTGATAATACTGTACACGGTGATTGTGCTAATGACACTGGCTGGGATGAGGTTAACATCTAGGAGCAAACAAGGGGTTATTTGTGTGCCTAACAAAGTGTAATGTGTGCTGCTTTTACTAAATGAGGTGGCTGATTTTTCTCCCTGCTTCTCAAAATGATGAACTTAATGTCCTCCTAGGAAAAAATCTTGAAAAGTGCTCTTCTCCCATAGTAGTAACCTTACCTGAAAATTTGTCATGTTTAATATGTACGCAAACACCCTTAGACTACTGTGTCTGACCAAGTAAATATTACCAAACAAGGAAACATGCAGGCAAGCAAAGGCCAAGAGAAGAGTTTACAAGTCACAACAGTGAATTGCCAAATCAAAGCAGAATCACTACATGGAAGGTAGCCAAAGATAGAAAAACTAGAAGTCAAACCAAACAGGGCATCGCATCAAATTGCAAGTGAGAAAGTTGAGGGCCACACAAGTTCGGTGTTGGAAATGGATATATGGTCATACAGTTCACTCAAGAACCGGATACATACTAAATTCTGAAATAAGCAACTACAGAAATAGTGTTCATCTTATCTCAGCTAGATTAGCCAACAACAGGAGGATAATTAGGCAGCTCTGGAAGAACAGGTAAGTGTCTTATACTACCATTTGTTGGTTTGATGATATATATATTTATTATCTCGCTGTATGTAGGAATTGTTTCAAGTGGTTAGTAATTTTATAGAGTGCAGTGCCTATTAGCATAAATTATGGAACTAATTACAGAAAGGCTGTATGGGGTTATGCTGGTGAGTAATAGAGAAAAACAATGTAGTTGATACTTGAAATTCTAATTAGACTGGATTATTTCCCAAAGCAAACCAATATCACTTACTATTTAATAAAATGCAATGGTGGATAAAATAGCTTTTCCTCAACAAATCTACAAAATTTCCTTACAAATAACAATCTTTCAGAAAATGTACTGAGAACCACTTCCATGGTGAACAAATGATTTCCATCAATAATAAGTTATATTTCCAAGGTAAATGAACATTGCTTTTCTGCTGCTCCTCATCAGTAATTACTGCTGATGCATTGTTCAGTCACCTGCGCTACAGTGCAGGAAAACCAATAACCTTGACATATACAGTATATCATTTGTCACATGGCTCATTTACACCATTTACACTCACATATCCCATTTTCAATGGGATATTTTTCAGTCTGCTTACATATTATATTTATGTTTAATCAACTGGGTCATCGGTGTTTATTTTACAAAATGTATAGTTTGTGTCAAATTAAAATGCCACAAACTTGTTCAGAAAGGAATTTATTGACTATGTTGCTGCAGGAAAAGCCTTAAAAGGCACCCACCACTCCAGAAAGTGCGTCCTGATCTAATGATCTTTCTTTAATAAGCCAGGTATCAAAGCCAGGCACAGTGGCTTTACTTTTTTTTTTATAAATTCAATGAATTTTTGAGCTGATTTCATACCAGATTAGTTGTTTGTAAGGTCCACATAGCTGCTGCAGGAAAGTACATGGGAGTGACACTTTATTACGCATTTTGTTGACACCAGTTCCATGTTTTGTGCCTTTGCTCCATCCCTCTTGCTCTTTGACAAAGCACAGTTTGTGGTAATACTACAGAAGTGCTTGGGCTTTAAAGTTACATGTTTCTTTTGGCTGCAGGATGGGCCTCATCATGGTTTGTGCATGGTGGCCTAAGCAAAGTCGGTATATGTCTAAATTTGTCCTTGCAAACCAACATTTTGGTCTCATGGAAGAAATAAAAATTACAAACCCAAGTGATTTGACTTTTATTTTTTATGTTTAGTTTATTTCCTTAAGCACAATGCTCACATTTTCATTTATTTGGCTTGTAATACTTTTTTTTTAATTAAATCACAGTTGTGATGGTAATTCCAATGCAACCTTGAGGTGAAAAGTTTGTCAGAAGTGGCATATGAACCCACACCTGCATTTGGAGACTATAGCATATAGAAATAATTGAAGCTGACATCTTAGAACACTCAGCTATAATATGGCAATACTTTTATTAGCTAATTTTCTACCAGGTATTGCACAAACCTAAAACTGAAATCAGGATGAGAACAAATAAATGCTTGTCATACATGCTAACTTATGAATACAGCAATTTAAAGACAATTTCAAACACTTTCTGTTTCAATATATTTATTGTTTTGAAAATGAACAAAAAAAATTCAAGCAAGCATAGGAATCGCCCACGCAGGGGCTAAATCATAGTTAATTATCACAAAGAGCAAGAGTATAATCATGTCAATCAAGATAAAGACATTCTGGAACATGGGGATGTTAATAAAACACTGAAAATGCAAAAATGCCATGTCCCCAAAAATCTACTCGCAGTCAACTGGGGGGAGGCTCTGCTCCTGCAACCAATCCTGTGGTGACTGCGTGCGATTAGAAAGAATAAGTAAGGGAGAGAAGAAAAGAGCACAGACACAAGGGAAGGGGTAGGGAGGCGGTGGTTCGGACTCAGAGACCCTGAGGGGAGTCGTCAAACAAGGCCTGCACAGGCTGGTTGGATTGAAGGGAACTCATAAGAGACCCATGGTTCCCAGATCCAAAGAAAATTGGCATGTGAATCATTCACAATAATGGAAATTCATTCATGTAGCATCATTGCGGTCTGGTGCATCTTCACACCCTGGATGGCTACGTTTTGGGTCTTCCATGCATGGGCTATGGCCCGTTTAGCTGAGCTAAACAGATATGTGGATAATTTCTGCTGTGATGCATATAGGCCAGGAATTGGACAGTGTAATAGGGCCAGCCTAGCATTCTTGTGGATCGTTATATGGAAAAGGGTATGGAGTAAGCCAAAAACCCTAGACCAGAACCCCACTATACTAGGCAGGGCCACCAAGTATGTACGACATCCCCCCCCCCCCCCCCGTTGTCTACAATTACGGAAACATCTGTCATTACTCCAGAATTTCAAATAGTTTCAACCAGCTATTGAACACAAAAATAGATCAAAGTAGCATGCTTTTTAAAGTTTATAGTGAAACAGTGAAATAATCAAAACTTTTGGTGCTACGTAGACTGTATTGATGTTTTTGCATTTGACTTTGTCTGCATTTCAATTTGTCCAAAAAAAGATGTGTATTCAGCCATTATGCTGGATATACACTAGGCAAAATTTTTTTTAATCAACTGTCATCCATTCTACCCATTTCTATCGGTTTCTCACTTGAAACTAGGAAATTATCATAACCGCTGGTGGTGGATTGTTGTTGAATTGAATTCCACACGTTTAAATGAAAGGCTTATGCAAATTAATTTTTTTAGGAATGAGATCATGCTATCACACAGAAATGTTGAAAAGAGATGGAGAAACCCACCAGAAGTAAGGCCCAACATAATCCACATAAACAATCTTGGTACACAAAAACAAAAAACCCTCTAAATGGGACTTTGTAGGGCATCCACAACTACCATAGTACGTAAAAGGTATATTTTATTGAAACAAATTAACCACTTCAGCCCCAGAAGAATTTACCCCCTTTCCTGACCAGGCCATTTTTGGCGATACGGCACTGCGTCGTTTTAACTGACAATGGCGCGGTCGTGCGACATTGTACCCAAACAAAATTTACATCCCTTTTTTGCCACAAATAGAGCTTTCTTTTGGTGGTATTTGATCACCTCTGCGGTTTTTATTCTTTTACACTATAAACAAAAAAAATAAATATATTTGTTGGTTTGCGCAAAAGTTATAGCTTCTACAAAATAGGGGGATACATTTATGGCATTTTTATTTTATTCTTTTACTAGTAATGGCAGCGATCAGTGATTTTTATCAGGACCGCGACATTACAGCGGACAGATCGGACACTTTTGACACTTTTTTGGGACCAATGATATTTATACAGCGATCAGAGCTAAAAAAAGCCACTGATTACTGTATAAATGGCACTGGCAGGGAAGGGGTTAACACTAGGGGGGTCAAGGGGTTAAGTGTGTCCTAGGGAGGTTTTTCTAATTGTGAGGGGATGTGACTGACTAGAGGAGGAGCCAGATCATTGTTCCTACTTAGTAGGAACAGACAATCTGTTTCTCCTCCCATCAGAACAGGGATTTGTGTGTTTACACACACACAAATCCTCATTCTGGCTCTTGTGCCCTCGATCGTGGGTGGCCGGCGGCGGGTGGCCACGTGCATCAGGTCCCCCGCCGTGCATCGGGTGGACTCACATGCCTGCTATGGCTCTTAAAGGCTCCTAAGGCCTCATGCATGCAAAGTTTAAGGCTGAGTTCACACTATTGCGAATTGGATGCAGGTTTATCCAACTCGCATAGCAGGAGATTGTGACCGGCTCTCTATGGATCCAGTTCACACATCTCCGAAGCAGCTCTGGTGCAAATTGCACAGGAGTCCTGTGTGTCTTTTGGTCTGTTTCAGGCTCGAATTCAGCCAAAAATTCAGGTTGAAATCGGACCTGAAATGGTAAATGGAGATGCACCGGACTCCTGCTGTGAGCCACTCCGTGCTCTATTGTGAACCCAGCCTAAAGTTGTTAAAAAGATGCATTTTATACTTACCTAATTTGTGCAATGTTATTGCACAGAGTGGTCCCGAACCTCCTCTTCTGGGGTCCCTTGCTGGTGCTATTTGCTCCTCCTCTTTAATAAATGTCCCCATAGCTAGCAGACTGCACTCAGGCCAGCATGCTCCTAAGCACACAGCATTTTTTTTTACGTTATAACAAACTTTTTATTTGCAAGATTGTACATAATACATGAAAAGCATTGGTATACATGTTTAACATCTTACAGAAGATATTCCGTACTCAAGGAACATGATACATACACATACATTTCTATCCTGTAGTTAGTACTTTAGGTTCATATATAATCCGTACACTTCCACACTCATATTTAGTAAGTATCAGGATAAGCACCATTTATGTGCATGTCGTAGACTCTTGTAACCATCTATCCCATATTCTGTTATACTTGTTTGGACAACCTCTGTTAATATAGAGGAATTTTTTATATGGAAGGGTTGTGTTAATGTCTCTTTTCCAGTCCACCAATTGAGGGGGTTCGGATCTCATCCATTGTCTGGCGATAATTTTCCTAGCCGAAAATAAAGTTTCATGTAGGAATATCATTGTAAATTTATCTAGTACATCTGGAAAAATCCCCAGTAGGCATTGCTTTGGGTCAAGAGTTAATGGGGACCCCATGTCGTCATGTAAGAAGGCAACTATTTGTTTCCAGTAATCTTGTATCTTTTGACAAGACCATATAAGGTGAAAGAATGTGCCTGTTTCAGTTCCACACATAGGACATGTGATGGATTGACTTCTTTTATATCTAGCTACCCTAAGAGGAGTGAGGTATGCACGGTGAAGTATATAAATTTGGGACAGTCTGTCTGAAAGTTTGGGTGAAACCAACTTGCATGTCTCCAGGGCCTCCTCCCACTCCTCATCCTCCATCCTCCCAACCTCCCTTTCCCATCTTGGTTTCAACGCGTAAGCTAATTTTGCGGAGGTAGGGGCGGATAGCATGTTGTAAAAACAGGAAATTAGTTTTTTTGAGTCTGTATCCTTGACTATAGCTATGATAGGGTTAGGAGCGGGCTGAGGAAGACCCCTTGAAAACTGCGTTTGGATCGCATGGCGGATCTGGAGATAACAATAAAACATTTGATTCGGAATCTGGAACTCCATCTTAAGTGCCTCAAACGTTTTAAAAGTTCCATTTGTGAACAGATGGTGTAAATAGTATATGCCCTTGGCAGCCCATAAGTCTGAGTTCTGGATTCCATTAAGTTCCTGCAGCTTGTTATTGTGCCAAAGTGGTGTATAGTCATTAAATGATGGTGTCTCTAGTTTAGAAGAGGCTAATTCCCATATGCGTCTATAATGATATAGCAAGGAATGTCTATAATCTTTTGACTGTGTGTTCCCTACACCCACCGCTATCCCGTTTATTGGGTCCCCAGTATACTGCACCCAACGGGGGCTCAGCAGAATGAGAAAACGTTCCTTGTCAGTTTTGTCAATGTGGAATAGTTGGGATAGCTGTGACGCTATATAGTAATGGCTAAAATCAGGTAGTGCTGTTCCACCCATGTCCGTTGAGTTTTTAAGTGTTTGCCATGAGAGTTTGTGTCTAGATTTCCCCCATATAAATGGTTTAAGTAGTGTTTCCAATAGTTTAAAATACTTAAGGGGTAGATATACTGGAGTGTGCCATAGAACGTATAGTACCTTAGGCAGTAGTACCATCTTTATTAAATTGACTCTGCCCCATACTCCTAGAGGGAGGCGGGACCAGACCTGGATCTTAGATTTGATTAGGGAGAATAATGGTTCAATATTCAAGGAAATATAGTCTACTGGATTCTTGGATATTTTAACGCCAAGGTATTTTATTATATCCACCCGTTGAAGGGGTAAGTTAGCCTGTGATTCTGTAGGTGGAAAACTGTCAATTGGTAATATCTGTGATTTACCCCAATTAATCCTCAAACCCGAGAATGTCCCAAATTGCTCAATTACGTTAAGCGCAGTGTGTAGAGAGAGGCCAGGGTCTGCCAGGTAGAGGAGAGTGTCATCTGCATATAGGCTAATTTTCTCGGTAAGGGATCCGAATGTCAATCCTATTATCTCCTGGTTAGTACGGATGGACACGGCGAGGGGTTCCGATGCCAGAGCATACAGCAAAGGCGAGAGCGGACATCCCTGTCTCGTACCTCTGCTTAGGCCAAATTCCCGAGAGGGGCAGCCATTAGCCACCACTCGGGCAGTTGGTTGCTGATATAACAGTTGCACCCATCTAATAAATTTGGGCCCAAATCCGTATCCCTCCATGCATCTCCAGAGATAGCTCCATTCAACCGAATCAAATGCCTTGGCTGTATCTAATGTTACTATCACTCTTGTGCCCACATTGTCATGCTTGGCCTGGAGATTGATAAATAACTTCCTTAAATTAAAGGAAGTATTACGGCCAGGCATAAACCCTGACTGATCTACATGTATAAGGGATAGTATTACTTGGTTTAGACGTTTGGAAAGTACTTTGGCTAATATTTTGACATCTACTTGGAGTAAAGATATGGGGCGGTATGACTCGGGGTATCCTAAATCTTTCCCTGGTTTGGGTATAAGTACTATCGTGGCCTCTCTCATGGATGCAGGTAGTGTTGAGGTTTCGAACATAGTGTTATACAGAGACAGCAGTTTGGGTATAAGTATCTCAGAAAAGTGTGTATAAAATTCAATGGGCAAACCATCAGACCCCGGAGATTTGGACCTAGTAAAGTCTGCAATAGCAAACTTTATTTCCTCCGCCGTGAGAGGTGCCTCAAGAAGTTCGACTTGACTCTCTGAGAGTTGCGGAAGTATGATGTTGCTCAAGAAGTGATCCATTATCGTCGTGTCCTCCGAGACCGTCGATGTGTAAAGTTCTGTAAAAATATCTCTAAACTTGGAGGACACGACAAAAGGATCCGTGATCGGCTGTCTATCCTTATCATGAAGCGTAATTACAATTGGGGGTTTGTCTTCACTATGAACAAGATATGAAAGCAATTTACCTGCTTTTTCTCCATGTTCGAACCACCGCTGTCTATTGAAGAATAATTTCTGCTTGGCTTTTACATATTGTATCTGAGACACCACTCTTGTCTGTAGTTTAAGAGTATTGGCATTTGTTATGGATGGGTCAGCTATATATGCTTGTTCTGAAGAGGATAGCTCTATGATTGCTTTATCTAAGGCTTCCGCGGAGTTTGTTTTAATCTGATTGATGCGTGAGGTCAGGACAGCTCGGACATGCAGCTTAAACGTATCCCACACTACTGGCGTGGGAGCAGAATGTTCATTGTCCGTAAAAAACCGAGTCCATTCCACCTCAAGCATATCATCTTCTGGCAGCAGGGACAACCAAAATGGGTTCAAGCGCCAGGTCCGCTTCTGCTTGGCTAGGGACACGCTGAGAGTAATTGAGTAAAAGCTATGATCAGATAACAGCCTGGGTCCAAAGGACACTGTCAATAATCTAGGTAAAAGTTGTTTAGATATCAGAATGAAATCTATTCGGGACATCGAGTTATGCGTGGAGGAGAAACATGAATAAGCCTTGGTATGCGGAAATTTATGTCTCCATGTATCAATTAGATGGACGGATGAGGTTATTTTATGTAGTTTAGTGTCATTTGTCCTCATTGCAGCTAGTGTCAGTGGGCGAAGTCTGTCTAGGGCATCATTCATTGTGGAATTAAAATCCCCCATCCACACTGCTTGCACTGTAGGGTATCTTGCCATGAAGGAAACACCCTCTAGTATTATAGTAATAGAGAATGGAGGGGGGACATAGAAAGCTAAGATTGGGAAGGGTTCTCCGTATAGTTTAGCAGATATAAAAACATATCTGCCCTGAGGGTCTATGCATATTTCTCCTAGCTCAAAGTGTATGGATTTTGCAGTTAAAATAGATACACCTCTTGAATGGGATGTAAACGTCGAATGAAATGCCCATCCTACCCAGGGGCGACGTAGGGCCATCTGTAGCTTGCCATCTATATGGGTCTCCACCAATGCTATTACATCAGCCCTCTGTTTTTTAAGGAATGTGAAGGTTGCCGACCTCTTAAGCGGTTCACGCAAGCCCCTCACATTCCAAGTAAGGAATTTTATAGACGCCATATGGAGTTCTCACAGATCATTTTCAGTATTAAGGTGTGTATCCTGAGTCTCACCAGTAACTTTATACAAGAATTATGCATGTGTATGTACAGTACTACAAAATATAGCAGCCGAGGCAAATTTTCAATATTATTCAAAAAACTATATTGAATTGAAAAGTGTAAACATAGTACTTCTTGCATTTTAAAAAGTAACTTAAACATTTTCCCTCCCCTCTCCCTCCCAGCCCTGCACTGACCCCAACCTGTGCGGGCATACTTCCCAAACAAAACTGAAATTGAAATCCGGGAAAAAACAGTCAGCTTCATCTGAAAAAAAAGAAAAAACCAGAGTAGCCGTTTGGTTTTAGAACCCGGGGTAAACATATCCCACAAAATCATACGTAAAGAAAATAGTAGCGTGTATTCTCTGGGATGGATAAATGGATGTAGTTGTAGTTGAACGGCTTCATTCCAGGTTCGGTGACTGATTTCCCTAAAGGTGCGTGGGGCAAAGTCACGCTGCACCATACATATGTTCTGTAGGACTATTACTGACCCGAGGCTCCGGTCATCAAAATAATAAATGATAGTATGTAGTTTCTCCTGAGGTATTTAAAGCAAAGTCTCCCATGTTGTAGGAAAAGAGGCATGCGGTCCCCTGCCGCAATCCATGGGTATGTGCTGTATGTATTGGGTTATTCATTCTCTTTCCTGTTATCTCGGCGCTCCAGCCAGGCGATGGTATCTTCAGGGGTGTCAAAGAAAACGGCTCGGCCATCATCCTCCACACGAAGGCGTGCGGGAAATAACATTGAGTATTTAAGATTTTTGATGCGTAAGCGCCTCTTGGCTTCGGTGAAGTTTTGTCTGCGCTTCTGTACTTCAGTGGAGAAATCAGGGAAGATGGCTACCTTGACATTGTCAATGGGTATATTACCCTTCAACCTTGCCATGCGCAGCGTTGCGTCGCGGTCTTTGTAATTTAGCAATTTGGCGATAAATGTTCGAGGTGGAGCACCCTGTGGTGGTGGCCTAGCGGGCATACGATGTGCTCTTTCGACAGCAAACGTGGGCGAAAAGGCCTCCCTGCCATACGTTGTAATTAGTAATTGTTCCAGGAATGTGGTGGGGTCTTTCCCCTCTGTCCCCTCTGGTAGGCCAATGAAGCGGAGGTTGCACCTACGAAGCCTGTTCTCCATGTCATCCTGCTTTGCCAGGAGTTGATTAATCTGGTATTGCATGCGTTCAGAGGTAGTCTGTAATGGCGGGATCGCATCCTCCACCTCTCCTAGTCTGGTCTCAGATGTCTTAACTCGCTCCTTAAGCTTATGCAGGTCTTGTCGGACCAGGGAGACATCCACCTTCACCTCCTCAATCTTGGTCGTGAGGGCGGCCTGGAGTGCAGAGATGGCTTCCAGCACTCTATCTGTGTCTGCGCCCGCCACCCCCCTCCCCCCTGACGCGGTGTCGCCATCTTCCTCCAGGCTGTCTTTATTCTGTCGGCGGTACTTATCAAGTTTGGCAGCTGCGTCAGTCTTGGGTTTCATCGGGGCCATGACTGTTAGTAGGAGGCTGCAGACGCAGCTCGCTGAGCGGTTGCGGGGTTGGTATAAAGGGTGAGCTGTGGCAGTTTGGAGGTCAAGATCAGCAGGATAGTCACCCCACAATTCGTCTAGGATAGGTCTTAAGTCCCCGTTCACCCCCAATGGGCCCAAGTACCCCCAGCAGGTTTGGGTAGGAACAATGCTTTGGCGGGCAAGGGCACTGGATTTATCAGCCGGGGTTCAGATCAGGCAGAGGATAGATGGGGGGGTCAGGGGTGTCCAATATATAGTAGCAAAGTGGATGCCACTCACCTGGAGCATGCAGAGGTCCTCTGTAGATCTGAGTATTGTGATGTCCCTGGAGAAGTTGCAGGGGGAGGTAGGTGGGTTAAAAGATCCACTGTATTGGGTGCAGATTCCAGGAAGGGAGGATGTGGTGCTGGTAAAGAGGCAGGGAGTACCAAGATGGCCGCCGAGACAAGGCCGAGACCACGGTCGGATCCGGAGCTGTCACTGTGTGAGGGGGTCCTATTCAGTTCAGGTTCCCAGTCAGGATCAGGCACAGTAGGATGGGTTTTTGGTGGAGGAACCAGGCATCCGATGGGCCAGAACACAGCGTTTCCAGAGAGGCAGGGAGGAGCAAGATGGCCGCCGGAGCTCCGGACCAGGCCGAAGCCGCGGCCTAGATTTAAGAGCGCCGCTGCACAAAAGGATACCGTTCTGCCTGGACCCCTAATCGGAAGCCCGCTGGGCAGGGACCACGAACGGCAGGAGTTCCAGGTACCAGGGAGGCCGGGGAGGAGTATAGATGAGACGGCCGAGTGGAGCAAGATGGCCGCCGGCACCGACTAGGCCGAAGCCGCGGCCTGTAGTTGCGGCTGCGGCCGCGGAGGAGCACCGTGTCGCTCGGAACTCCCGTACGGCCAAAGGACCACTGAAACAGGTCTGTATATGGGCAGGGACCTCAGGAGGTACGCCAGGTTGCTGCAGGAGACTACTGATGGGCAGGATTAATGTGGATTAAGGAGTATTGGACGGAGCTCGGGTCTTCCACGTCCTACTCCATGCTGTAGCAGGCCACGCCCCCCAAGCACACAGCATTTGACTGACAGCAGCAGGAGCCTGTGAATGCAGGAAGAGAGTAGGGCGGGGCTGCAGGCAGGGACAGCAATGGATCAGCAGCAGTGTCAGGTAAGTGTTTGAGGAGAGGGGAAGCACAGACAGTGGAAGGTTTTTTTTTATCCTAATGCAAAGAACAAGTCTACATGTGCAGAAATGTGCACGTGTGCACGTATGCACATAAATGTACACAGGCAGTCCAACTCCTCCAGGACGGCACGTCAATACATGCCATTGCCATAAGATTTGCTGTGTCACCCAGCACAGTCTCAAGTGTATGGAGGTGATTCTAGGAGACATGCAGTTACTCTTGGAGAGCTGGACAGGGCCATAGAAGGCCCTTAAACCATCAGCAGGACTGGTATCTGCTCCTTTGTGCAAGGAGGAACAGGATAAACACTGCTAGAGCCCTACATAGTTACCTCCAGCAGGCCACTGGTGTGAATGTCTCTGACCAAACAATCAGAAACAGACTTCATGAGGATGCCATGAGGACCCAACGTCCTCTAGTGGGCTCTGTGCTCGATGCCTGGCACCATGGAGCTTGATTGGCATTTGCCATTAAACACCAGAATTGGCAGGTCCGCCACTGGAGCCCTGTGCTTTTCACAGGTGAGAGAAAGTTCACCCTGAGCACATGTAATAGACATGAAAGGGTCTGGAGAAACCAATGGAGAATGTTTTGCTGCTTGTAACATCATTCATCGGTTTGGTGGTGGGTCAGTGATGGTCTGGGAGGCATATTCATGGAGGGATGCAGAGAGCTCTACAGGCTAGACAATAGCCCCCTGACTGCCATTAGATATCGGGAGGAAATCCATGGACCCATTGTCAGACCCTACGCTGGTGCAGTGGGTCCTGTGGGCCTCCTGGTGCATGACATTGCCCGGCTTCAATGCAGCCAGTTCCTGGAGGATAAAGGAATTGATACCATTGAATGGCCCCCACGCTTGCCTGACCTCAATCCAAAAAGAACACCTCTGGGACATTATGTTTTGGTCCATCCGACGCCGCCAGATTGCATCTCAGTCTATTCAGGCACTCAGTAATGCCCTGGTCCAGATCTGGGAGGAAATACCCCAGGACACCATCCGTCGTCTGATTAGGAGTATGCCCCAATGTTGTCAGGCATGCATACAAGCATGTGGGGGGCAATGCAAACTACTGAGTACCATTTTGAGATGCTGCAATGAAATTTCAGCAAATTGGACTAGCCTTCTGCATCATTTTTTTCACTTTGATTTTTGGGGTGTCTCTGTAGGTTGATCATTTTAATTTCCATCAAACAAAGTGGCAACCTTTCATTCCTAATACGTTACCCACATCAGTATAGATATCCAGCATGATATTTTTCCCCATTGAGATCTGATGTGTTTTCAAAGTTTTCCTTTATTTTTTTTTTGAGCAGTTTACATTTCCTCTACACACAAAGGTTTTTGTCTAAACTTGAAAAAAAAAGCAACTGAATTATTTCTTTACGCCTACATCTGGTGACTCATATTAATGTATTCAATAAGCAAATAACATGCCAACGCAACCTTAACAGCCGATCACCAACCCCATTTCATGAACGTACTAAAATGAATATGCCTTCTGCTTTGAGCAGTGAACATTTAAGAATATTATAGCACTGAAAATCAATGTCAGTTGGAGAACGTGAGTGTGCTGTCATTCCAAGCTGTGTCACATTTTGTTTTTACACGTATGCTTTTAGTTTTTACATTTATGTTACTGTTGCTGATAACTGATGAGTGAAAACCTGGTGAATCAGTAAACCAGCAAATTGAAATTGTTTTTTTTTCTTCTGTATGCATGGAGATTTCTACAATCAGTGGAGAATAATACCACTTATGAATCACAATTACCTAGATTCCTGCACATGGAACATACCTGAAAATGTTGAAGGTGAATCAAAAGCTGATAAAATGGGGGTTCTCCATGTTTTACCAGCATTATTGCTGCGTAGTCAATGTCATAATATAACAGGCTTGGCCATCTTTCATTCAACTTTCCAATCCCTTAGTAGAAATAAGTTAGGGGCTCCAGATACTGTTGTGTGCTCAGAGCCAACTGATTTGGTGATAGAGGCAGAGCATCGCACTCAAAAGCCATTAACCTTGCTTACTCTGCTCTCCTCTGTCAGCACTTGTGCATGCAGTAGAGCATGATTAGATTATTGATGTCTTTCTTTCTACCAGTCTAAGACTAGGTTCACACCTTTGTGTTTCCATTTTTATGCATTTTAAGGCGTTTTTTAATGTTGACATTGAAAAATGTGGACAATGTTGCACATAGACACCCATTTTTAATGCATTTTTTAAAATGTCATGCATTTTTCATGTTGGCCAATAAAAATAAAAAACTAGTTAGGCTTGTCATCAGGGGCGGAAACCGCATGAAACCGCATGAAAATTGCATTATACATATATTTTCATGCTTTACCATGGCCTCAAAATGCATGAAAGTAGAGAAATAAAAAGACCTGAACTATTTTCAAAATGCGTTGCCACCTAGCACAGCACACAGGTGTGAACAGGCTCTATCTATAGCATTGCCCTTGATGACACATGCATTTTAGTGCATTCCATCACACATGTTTAAACACAAATGTGTGAAAAAAGCCTAATGCTGGCCATACACTATACTAAAAATAGTTTAAACTCATTTTTCGAAAAACGAACACTGGGCTGTGAGAGCAAACGATAGTGCCATCATGTAATGACTGATAAATCGTTCAATTGACATAAATGAATCAGTTTTTTTGTTTGTTTTTTCATATATACCTAGTGCAAACAGTTTGGACGAGAAACACATTAATCTTTCAAATTATCATTAGCTCAGCAGAAAATTTCCAAACTTGTCCTTAGTTTTTTTGGCTCAAAAACGTCCCAGACGATTACCGATTTGTGCCCATTAACTGGCCAAAGAAAGCAATGGGAAAAGGGGTTGGGACTTTAAAATGAGGCACATATAGAATGTGCCTTCATCCCTAATTTGAGGTTAATGGAAAAGTTTGGGACTTTAATTGAGGCCATAGACACAGTGGAGATAAAATCCATAAAGGTACACATTTATTAACATAAAAATCATGAGACATGTCAAACAGAAACCACATGGGTGAAAAAACATTGTAATAAATGTGAATTTCATGTTTGTTCACACATACTATTGAAAGTATGCATGCAATACAGGCAACTAGGGTACATCCAGGTATAGTAGCCAAGTGCTCCACAGTGGTCTGATTGATCAATGAATACATTCTAATTCGTTCATAAAGGTACAGGAGTATATATATATAAATGTAAACAACACTTGCAAATGAGACAGTGAGACCACAATACATTACACAATCCAAAGAAAAAAGAGAAATTATTTTGGGATGCAGATACAAAGCCCCCCTTTCAACCATCCATTTGGGCAATTCTTGGGCAATTCTGGGATGTTTCTCTACACCCCGATGATTTTTTCTTATAATAAACTTTTCCATTAACCTCAAATTAGGGATGGAGGCACGAGGTCCATAGACTGGATTGACAACCCTCTTTTTCCCTGTCACCCAGGTGTGAGATTATCAAGCCCTCCACACTCGATGATTGTGGTTGGGCTTGTGCTTTAGAGACACTGATTTCCCTTCATGCCAGTGAGATGAGTCCCCAGTCCTTGAGGTTGTATGTCCTGGGTTTTCTTCTGTCTTTGCCGGGAGCTGCGATGCGCTCTGCGTACCCATGTCCCCTCACCCCCCTCCCACCCCCTTGGGCGGTAAGGGATGGGTGCGTGTCATCTGGGGGGTGGGGCTTTCTCACAGCACATCGGCACCACGCCTCCTGCTTTGCGTGTGCTGTCCTCCTTTGACGCCATCACGTTGAGCATGTGATCTTGCCATCTTAGCCAGCATAGCTGGGGAAACGAGCGTCTGTCATGGGCGGTGATCACCGCCGGCGTCGGAGCTCCTCCCCTCTCTTGTCGTGCCTGCGTGACGCTGGTGGCGGGCAGCGTGCACATGTGCGGGGCGGGTATATCTGGCCTCCCCAGGCGCCAGTTCCCCATTGCTAGTCAAACTTTTGCAGTCCACCTCACCACCTCCATTCAAGTAGTGACAATGGTAAGCTACCTTTGACGATTGTTCATCACTCTGAAAACTATGTATCATCTTTCAACCTTAATGAACACTATGACACCTTGATACCATATATCTTTTTAGACTCCCTCCTTTTGGTGGCTACCATTGGTTTTATATCCAGTCTCACTACATACACCCCCTGTTGGTGTCTGGCGTTTTGGGGAGGTTCGGCTGTACGCCCTGCCACCGTGCTGTTCAATCACCTCAGCTCCCAGCAAGGACTGGCTGACCCCAGTTTCATACTTGTTACACCTCATTCATAGTGAGTCCTTGTAAGTATTTTGGGATACTCCTACCCTTTTTCCTTATGGATAGGTTCCATTACATTTTATTAATTTCATTTCATCATATTTTATAGATACATTATCAGCACCCGCCCCTGATGAGTGTGAGATACACGAAACGCATTGGGCATTATTTTGGGATGCAGATACAAAGCCCCCTTTTCAACCATCCATTTGGGCAATTCTTGGGCAATTCTGGGATGTTTCTCTACACCCCGATGATTTTTTCTTATAATTTCTCTTTTTTCTTTGGATTGTGTAATGTATTGTGGTCTCACTGTCTCATTTGCAAGTGTTGTTTACATTTATTTATATATATATATATATATATATATATATATATATATATATATATATATATACTCCTGTACCTGTGAAAGTCTCCTGGAAGTAAAACAGCTGCAGGTGGAAGCTCCAAGATCAGAGACACAGTGTTTACCACCGCTGGTCAGCTGAAACTTCCACCTGCAGCTGTCTTACTCCTAGGAGGCATCCCACTGGATGTTATGGATTCATTGATATGCCTGTTTTTCACTTCCATCTTGTAAGTGTTTTAACCCTTCCTTGTCATTAAAGTGTTTTATTACTGCACTTAGAAGCACCTTCTTCTCTGCTTTGTTTGTCCTATAGAGAGTGTGCTTCCCTTTTCTTATAGTGCTGCTGTGGTGCATTAATCACATCTCAGGAGCCAGTCATGTACTGTTTGTTAAAGTCTCCTTGTTATCCAGAGCGCCCTATTCTCCACACTCCTCATATTATAAAAGCAAATACCCTTTGCAACCAGTCAGAATCTTTCTTATACTAGTCTGACTTAAATTGTAACTGGTTACTAGAGGTAACTTTGCACTTTGTACTTGGCACTTTGCTTTTTGAACCACTTAATGAATAAAACCTGAAACTTTGTCCAAAACTAGTCATAGTTTCAATTATTATTATTATCATACATAATTTATATAGCGCCAGCAGTTTACACAGCACTTTACAATATAAAAGAGACACAATACAGTTACAATACAATAAAATACAAGAGGATTAAGCGGGCCCTGCTCAGAAGAGCTTACAATCTAATAATTGGAGAGTAGAGGCCTTAATTTGTCAGCTAAAACCCAAATCCATTAATTTTTTAACACTGTTTTAAGCTTTTCTTTTGCGCATTGTGTATCAGGCATTTCGCATAGTCCAGCATTGTCCTTCATGTTCTCATCTGCTGTTGTTCGCCATTCCACTTCCCAGGCTGTCATGGTCATCATACAAACTGGGTTCACAGGAGTATGGTGCAGCGAACAGTGCTCACATGTCACAATGAGTGCCATTCTTTACAGCAGTGGACCATTCACCGCTGATGTCAAAGAAGGAAGACTGATCCTGCTCATGACTGGCTGAAACCTGGATTTACGGAGAGTATACTATACATTATATAACATATAAGGTGGTGCTAGACCAACGACATGCTGGTAGATTAATTGGCTTGTGGCTAAATTGGCCCTAGTATGTGTACATATGAATGTGAGCTAGGGACCTTAGATTGTAAGCTCCTTGAGGGAAGGGACAGCTAGGAATTTACAATATAAATGTAAAGCACTGCATAAATTGACAGTGCTATATAAGTACCTGCAATAAATAAATACATAATAAATAGTGGCAGTGGGGATGGGGGTGCATAGAAAAACAGAGCTGAATTTTAAGTCACAATATTCATACTGTATGAACAGCACATGTAGTAGAAAAGGGTTGTTATAAAACTATAATTAAGATGAAATGCCAATTGCACTTAATTTGAGGGTGTACTGTATGACAAATATAGTACTACTTAAATGGACAGACCCTGCATTATTTCCGAAGTCTACAAACAGGCAATTATTGAAAACCAGTGTAAAATCTAAGTACTTATAAAGGAAAGCTCTAAACAGCATACTGCATTTTATAATAATGCCAGGCTTACCGTCTTGGTCTACTGCATAACTTTACAACTTTACCCTTTTTGTGTTTTGCTGAGTATGTGCTATGGTTAATAGAGTCTGATAATTTATTGCATTTCAGCATTTTATGTATTGCCAGCAAAAAAGTTGCCAGTTTCAAGTTTAAATTCTATGAGAAAAAAAAAGTCTGCTCTGGCAATACATTTACCACTGATTATAAAATTCATGAGCAGAATATAAAACTGTTTTAAAGCATGCATATGCAGTGTTTGCATAGTTAGGGGTATATTTTTCATGTACATTTGGCAAAAAGATCTAATAGCACATTTGCCAGATCAAGCAACATTCATCACATTTCCCAACATTTGGTCTTCAGTAGGGGATGGTGCTTACTATGCTATAATATTAACCCAGATTGTGAGGTTTCAGATCTCACAACTGACACATTTGTTATACCTTTGCTAGGAAAAATATAGCATCTTTATCATTCTCCATTGGTGAATGTGTGTTGTAAAATGTGTTTTATGTACATGAATATGCAAGAACCGTGGAAAACTGAACATTTCAAATTCCATAGTGTTGTCATTATGGTACCCCATAATGTCCGCATGCTGTACAAGAAACAGCACTATAATAGTAAAGCAATTTTAAAAACGTCTCTATGTTGTTAACAATTAATAAACTAAATTGAACCACAAATCCTATTGTACAGTAAAACATTATTTTTTTTTTTGTTAAAGAAAAAAATGTAACTTTATACATTATATGAATTTATATAGCTATTGGTATCATGTATATGTGAATATGATATATGATATAACATCTAAAAAAGCTGACAGTATGCAAAATGTCATAAAAGAAAATAAAGGGAAAAAGAGTAAAAAAGAAAGGACTGTTTCCAATCAAATTCTGATAAATCACTTCTACATTTTGTTCTATTTATAAAGATTTACCACCCATTCTTGTAAAATGACTCTACTGTATATTATATTTGCCAACTTTTGCCAGGGAAATCTTTCACCAATGGCACATTTACAAGCCTTAAAAGTGGAAGGAAAGCCTTAATGCCTTGAACGGGCCACCCAACCCCAACAAATCATTAACCTCTATGATACTCCCCAAAAGCTAAAAGCTTGTATTACCACTCGTCACGTGACCACAGTCCTGTTACATTAACCACTTCAGCCCCGGAAGGATTTACCCACTTCCAGACCAGGCCATTTTTTGCGATATGGCACTGCGTCAATTTAACTGACAATCCTGCTGTGATGCGATGATTTACCCAAACAAAATTGATGTTATTTTTTTTCAACAAATTGAGCTTTCTTTTGGTGGTATTTAATCACCTCTGTGGTTTTTATTTTTTGCGCTATAAAAAAAAAAAAAAAAAAGAGCGTCAATTTGGGAAAAAAAAACAACATTTTTTGCTTTCTGCTATAAAACATTTACAAAAAAAAATTAAAAATTAAAAATGTATTCATCAGTTTAGACCAATATGTATTCTGCTACATATTTTTGATTAAAAAAAAACAAACAAATCGCAATAAGCGTATATTGATTGGTTTGTGCAAAAGTTATCGCATCTACTAAATAGGGGATAGATTTATGGCATTGTTATTATTTTAATTTTTTACTAGTAATGGCAGCGATCAGTGATTTTTGGAGGGACATGCAAAACTCATCGGACATTTTTGACACATTTTTGGGAACCAGTGACATTATTACAGTAATCAGTGCTAAAAATATGCACTGTAATGCTAGGTACACACAATAGGATTTTCCCGACAACAAAACCGTGGATTCAATCCCGACGGATGTTGGCTGAAACTTGTCTTGCATACACACGGTCGCACAAATGTTGTTGGAAATTCCGAACGTCAAGAACGCGGTGACGTACGGCGAGCCGAGAAATATGAAGTTCAATAGCCAGTGCGGCTCTTCTGCTTAATTCCGAGCATGCGTGGAATTTTGTGCGTCGGAATTGTGTACACACGATCGGAATTTCCGACAATGGATTTTGTTGGAAAATTTGAGAACCAGCTCTCAAATTTTTGTTGTCAAAAATCCTGACAACAAATGTCCGATGGAGCATACACACGGTCAGAATTTCCGACAACAAGCTCACATCGAACATTTGTTGTCGGAAAATCCTATCGTGTGTACAGGGCATTATTATACTAATGACACAGGCAGGGAAGGGGTTAACATCAGGGGTGATCAAGGGGTTAAATGTGTTCCCTGTTTGTGTTTTCTAACTATATGGGGGACTGGGGAAACACACAGATCTGTCTTCCTGCTTAGCAGGAAGACTGGATCTGTGTGATCTCCCCTGTCAGAACGAATAACTGCCTTGTTTACACAGGCACATCACTGTTCTGTCACTGCAGGGAATGATCGCGGGTGGCCCCGCTGATTGGCTCCCCCGCTGGCCACAAAATTGAGTTCATGAGCCCACATACACCTAAGGCGATTCGCGGGAACAAGACAACCTGCTGCAGTATAATGACGGTGGCTGGTTGGCAAGCGATTAATAACCATGGAGTGACTGGTTGGTGTGTACATTTTCTTCTAGGCATGTGATGTGCAATGTCACAAGAAGGTGGGACTAAGTGGGACAGGGCAGAGCTGACTGCCTAGGAAACACTAGGACCGACAACAATGGAGGAGCAAGTGACATGCATACATCAGCTGGCTGACTTGGGAGAGCTGAGACCGACAACGGTATATGGAAGAGTAAGTAAGCAGCCACATTCAAGTGAGCAAACAAGCCGTTGTCGGTCCAAGAGAGGAGGGTGTGTGAATGGCTTGATTAGAGAGTTTTTTTTCTAATCAGCCATTTATAATAGTAAATAGTGGGTAATACAAAAATAGTAATTGTCACTAATCATAGAAATTGTATGCAAATTCTCATTTTAGCCTGGAATTCCACTTTAGCTGGCATCCTTCGGCAATTTTCTGAATCTTCCAACAAATTTAAGAAAAGGGTAGATTTTTATT
Source organism: Lithobates clamitans (assembly GCA_037952925.1). Classification (NCBI taxonomy): domain Eukaryota; kingdom Metazoa; phylum Chordata; class Amphibia; order Anura; family Ranidae; genus Lithobates; species Lithobates clamitans. Next base: position 211,514 of record JBBGZY010001336.1, on the reverse strand, counting down.
TTCAAACCTGTTGATACTAATTTTGTTTGGGCAAACAGCTGCTAGAGCAGCTTTTTTTAATATTTTTATTCATCCCTGCTTGTATGTGAGGGGCTGTAATGTGTAGTTCAATACACACCTGCTGCAGGTTATGAAACAGAAAATTACAGGTGACAAATAACAAGTGAGTGATATCAGCCAGAATGAACACATTAATCATTTTTGAGAAAAATGTACGCCTAATTTACAACAAAAAAACACATGTGGTCTGGTGCCCCCTGTGATGCACCTCCATCTCTAATGTACATATATAAAAAAAAACACATAGGTTTGTCCTGGGATTTTAAAGGAGACCTAACACGCATGGCTACTAAATATAAGGTTAAAATGGTTGATCATTTTTTGATGAATAAATACAATTGTCATCATTACATCAAACACATATAAAATAATATCAAGCTGATTGTAAGTAGTTTCAATATATGGTACACGATTAAGAAGTCACAGATGTCAGTACATAATTAGAAAGAAGCATCCTAAAAAAAAGTGCCGCGTTTCGTGAGTCACCTCTCAATTCCTCAGGAGTGGATGCACATAAAACGTCTATAATGTAAAACTACAGTTTTAGGATATGTAACAAAATGATGATGAATATCATTCAAACAACAGGGGACACCATAAAGGACCCTATACTTACAAATCTGTACTCCAATGCCATGTACACATGAGCAGAATGTCCAACAGAAAAAGTCAGATGGGAGCTTTTCATCGTATATTCCAATCATGTGTATACCCCATCAGACTTTTTTACGTTGAAAATTCTGATGGACCTAGAAAGGGAACATGTTCTAAATTTTTCAGATGGAACCAATTCCTATCGGGAAAAAAGCTCGTCTGTATGCTGTTCCGACATACCAAAAACGACGCATGCTCTGAAGCAAGTACGAGACGGAAGCTACTGGCTATTGAACTTCCGTTTTTTAGTCCCGTCGTACGTGTTGTACGTCACCGCATTCTGGACGGTCAGAATTTGGTGTGACTGTGTGTATACAAGACAGCTTGAGTGGAATTCTGTCAGAACTCGTCGGAAAAACCTTCAGAGTTTATTCCAACGGGAAAACCAGTTGTGTGTACAGGGCATTAGTTTACTAGCACTTTATGTACAAAAAAGTGTCAGTAATAAGAACTGTTATCGTATAATGACACAAACATTCTCTGAATCTGATTAGGGACTTTGGGAAATATACAACAGCTACAGATATGGGCAATTAACACATGGTCCACACATATACACCTTTGGGTAGTTTGCCTCCTTTATAGAATCTGAAAGATGTTTCTGTCATAATTGTCCCTGTAGTATTCCTCCAGAGTTGAGCTCTATTTAGAATGCTTATACAACCATAAACGTTTTCATGATGCATTTCAGTTTAAGCAAAAATAGGATTTTTATAACAGCTTACCAGTAAAATCCTTTTCTTTGAAGTACATCACAGGACACAGAGCCATAGTAATTACTATGTGGGTTATAGGCCACCTTCAGGTGATGGACACTGGCAGACCCTAAGACAGGAAGTCCACTCCCTAAATAACCCCTCCCACTACTGGGGGTATCTCAGTTTTTGTAGCAAAGCGATACACATGTATACCAGAAAGAAGGGTGGGACCTCTGTGTCCCATGATGTACTTCAAAGAAAAGGATTTTACAGGTAAGTTGTTATAAAAATCCTATTTTCTTAATCCTACATCACAGGACACAGAGCCATAGTAATTACTATATGGTATGTCCTAGAGCAACGCCAACTGAAGGGAGGGAGACACAACAAAATTAGGGTACCATGAGATTAGATGATTTATACAGCAGCCTGCAGCACACTGCGCCCAAAGGCAATATCCTCATGATTTTTTACATCTACCTGATAGAATCTGGTAAATGTATGGACTGAAGACCAAGTTGTGGCCTTGCAGATTTCAGCCATGGAGGCTTGGTGATATACTGCCCATGAAGCACTAACAGCCCTTGTGGAGTGCTCTTTCATTTGAAAAGGTGGAATTTTCCTCTTTAAACCATAAACTTAAACAATTACTTGCCAAATCCATTTAGAAATAGTAGATTTCGATGCTGCCTGTCCTCTTTTAGGACCTTCAGGCAATACAAACAAAACATCCGTTTTTCGAATCTGAGCAGTCGCCTTCAAGTAGACTTTGACTGCTCTCACCACATCAAGAGAATGTAGTGACTCTTCTTCCGTAGAACAAGGTTCTGGAAAAAATGAAGGTAGAACAATATCCTGGTTTAAATGAAAACTTGACACTACCTTCGGTAGAAAGTTAAGATGAGGACGCAATACTACCTTATCCTTATGAATAATTGAATATGGCTCTTTACAAGAAAGAGCAGCCAACTCTGATACCCTTCTTGCAGAAGATATGGCTACCAGAAAAACTAGTTTCCCTGTCAAAAGAACCAAGGGAATATGTCATATGGGCTCAAAAGGCTGTTTCTGTAATGCTGACAGAACTAAATTCAAGTCCCAAGGGTTCAGGGGTGACCTAACCGGAGGAATAAGCCGCGTTACCCCCTGAATAAAGCTATGAATACAAAGCAAGTGGTCGCTGAAATAATACCGAAAAGGCAGAGACCTGGCCTTTGATAGTACTCAAGGCCAGCTTCATTTCTAACCCCATTTGCAGAAAGTCAAGGATTCTACCTATGACATACTTCCTGGTGTGCCAACCCCTGGTTTCACACCAGGAGACATATGCCTTCCAGACTCTCTAATATATGATTCTGGAGGCCGGCTTCCATGCTTTTACCAAGGTAGATACCACTGAACCTGACAGCCCATGCTTCTTCAGAATGTGGGTCTCAATAGCCAAACTGTTAAATTTAGCATTTGTAAGGTAGGATGAAATACCAGGCCTTGGTATTTAGGAGAGAAGGTCTGGATGTGGTGGTAGGGTCCATGGGTCCCCTATCGTCATCTTTATTATCTCTGCAAACCAAGATCTCCTGGGCCACGCTGGGGCCACAAGAATCACTGACTTCCCTTCCTGATTGATCCTGCAAAGAAGTTGTGGAAGCAGCAGAACAGGAGGGAATGAATAAATCAGTGAAAAATGATTCCACAGGAATACCAAGGAATCTGTCCTGCAAGCTAGCGGATCTTTTGTTCTTGACACAAAGTTGTCGATCTTTTTGTTGAACCTGGACGCAAACAGATCTACGTCCAGAATCCACCATCTTTGTCATATTGTCAGGAAGATATCGAGATGAAGAGACCATTCTCCAGGGAACAACTGCTGGCAACTCAAGTAGTCCGCCTGCCAATTCTCTATTCCTGGAATGAAGACTACCAACAAGAAAGGTACATTGTTTTCTGCCCAAGTTAGGATATGATTCACCTCTCTCTGGGCCGCACAACTTCTTGTGCCCCCTTGGTGATTGATATAGGCCACTGCTGTGGCATTGTCAGATTGGATCCGGACAGAACAATTCCGTAATCTGAATGTCCAGGCCCTCAGAGCCAAGCACGCTGCCCGAATCTCTAGAATATTGATGGGCAAGGTAATTTCTGAACTGGACCATCTCCCTTAGACAGTCTTCTCTTCCAGTACTGCTCCCCAACCCGAAAGGCTGGCATCTGTTGTTACCACCTTCCGGGTAATTGGTAGGAAGGATTTTCCTTTCTGCAGATTCTTGGTTATCAACCACCAACTGAGGCTCTGGCGCACCTTTGGAGACAAGCACATTGGGAAATCTAAAGCTTGAACCTTCTTGTTCCAAGCTGATAGGATACTGTTTTGCAGCAGTCTCAAATAAAACTGGGCATAAGGAACAGCCTCGCATGAAGCCACCATCTTTCCCAACAACCTCATGCAAAGTCAAATAGAAGGATTCTTCTTTGCCTTGACAACCTGAATAAGCTCCCTTATGGCACTGATCTTTGCCTTGGGTAAGAATACCCTCTTCTGGGCTGTATCTATGATCAGACCCAAGTATTCCAATCTCCTTGATGGTTTTAAGGAAGATTTCTCTAGGTTGAGAATCCAACCTAGGTATTCCAGGTAGTTGACTGTGGTGACTATACTTTGGTCTAAGCGGGCTACCAACTCTATCAAGAGCAGATCGTCTAGGTACGCTAAAATCGTTATACCTTGAGCCCTTAATCTGGCTAGAGGAGGGGCCAGAACCATTGTAAATACTCAAGGAGCAATAGCTAGTCCGAAATGCAGAGCTACAAACTGAAAATGAAGATTTTCTATCTCGAACTGTAGATATTTCTGGTGAGCGGGGAAAATCGTCACATGGAGGTATGCATCCTTGATGTCGATTGACGCCAGAAGTTCTCCACCTTATAGGATGGTGACTAGTGATCGGATTGACTCCATTGGAAAAGAGCAGATATTCAAAAAACAGTTTAGATCTTGGAGATCGAGAATGGGTCTGACATCTCCATTTGGTTTGGGTACCGTGAAAAAGTTTGAATAAAACCCCAATCCCTGCGCCCCTTCATAAGGAGGCTTTAGTATTTTGTTTTATAGGTTTCCTTTCCCCAGGACTTCTTTTGTCCCTGGGGTTGACCCTGAGGTTTACCTCTTGAATTTGACGGTGGAGGCCGTCGAAACTGCCTGGAGGCCAATGCTCCTGGCACTGGAGAAGCGGCTCATTTAAATGAAATACGCTTACTCCTTTTCCTAACTGACAAAATGGCACTTTTCCCATTAGAAATTCTTTGGATGTACCTATCCAGATCATCCCCAAACAGCCGTTCACCGCAAAAAGGAAAACTAGCCAGGAGCTTTTTGCAGGGCGCTTCGGCTGACCAATTTTTCAACCATAGTATTCTACGCATATGCACCAGCCCCAGCGTAAGGCATGAGGCCTGGAGAATAGAATCTCTCATAGTGTCTATTGCAAAACATAACGCCCCTGGTAGCTCGGCCAAATCTTGGGCCTGCTGATCAGGAATAATCTTGAGCACCTGTTTAAACTGGTCTCTCAAGGATTGACACACACCAATTGCTGCCAGAGCAGGCTGAGTTACTGAACCTGCCAGAGAAAAAGTATTTTTTAATAGGAATTCCAACATTTTATCCGTTGGATCCCTGAGCATTTGAGCATTGTCTACTGGACAAGTCAAACTTTTATTCACAGAGGATATAGCAGATTCAATTGCTGGTATCTCCTATTTTTTATTCAACTTTTCCTCCATAGGATAGTGTTGAAAACATTTTAGGAGGATAAAAATGCTTATCTGGGTGATCCCACTCAGAATACATAAGCTTTTCCAGCAATGAATATATAGGAAAGGCATGCGCAGCTTGGGGAGGCTTTAGCAAACCCAAGCAAGAAGTAGGTTTATCAACCGACTCAGTTAAGGGTAGCATAAATATGGAGCGGACCAGTAAGAGATTGTACCATCAATATTTCAGATTGTGAACCTGATCTTTCCGCATTTGACCCCTCAGAAGAAGAGTCATCAGCCTCTTCCCGGTCCCCTGAGAAAAATTCATCATCTCATGCCCCCGGGTCCTCAGTTTGAAGGGCCTGGGTAACGGAAGGGGACCTATCGTGCTTAGTCTCACTCTGGGATGCGATGAAAGCCGCTAACCTCTGCTCCAATCCTAATATGGTTGAGGAAAAAATTTCTTCAGTAACATAGACAGGGGCTGCAGCATTGGACCAGCCACTTCAGATCTCTCAGGGGAGGATGCCATTTTAGAGATGATTTTAGGCTTTTTTGAGCTTGAAGGTGTCCCTCTTGAGCCTTTTTTTTGGGGTGTTTTACCCCCCTTCTGACCATAGCCCGATATACAAATGCAGAGGTACTACCAGAAGAAATTGCTTTCACTGCTTCAGCAATAGTCCAGCAACTGCCGCTGCTATTAACGCTCAGCCTGATGCTTTTAGTAAATGTGCCAAGGGAATGCACGTGTCACCAACCTCTTACATGCCCCTTTTTGCTCTTGTGTTCCTCCGACAGCTGTAGCCAGCAAATAGTGGAGCTTTTAAAACCTACTCCTGCGCTGGGCATTGCTGCACGCCAATGCCGCGCTAAGCCCACCCCCTCCATCACATCACACCCCTCCCTCTCTTCTCAAAAAAAGCGTTGTCCCACACAGGATCGGCTTGTGTGGGGGGATGGCGAGGAGAAGATCCGGTAATCCAACTGCTGTGCAGGGGAGGAAAAAAACAGAGCGGTATCGCCGACCGTCCTGGCTTCCCCCTATCCAGAGAGAGGGGGAGAGCTTTTTCCAGGTGGGGGGTGTTTTTGTAAGAAAATCCCCCCAATCTTACAGGAGTTCTGGGGCTGCTCGACAGAGGAATCTGCAGCTTCTACTGAGACAGTGTGACACAGCGTAGGAAAGCATGACAAGGTACGTGCTCTATACAGCCCCCAGTGACTTTTAGGCATGACAACATTTACTTTTTAAAGGAGACAATTCACTAGAAACTTTAGAAGTCTCCACTTACTGTCAGAGAGCTCACCTTGCTGGTCGCGGTGCTGGCCGTCCTGGTGCGCGTGCGCGTTCCTGTGCACGCTGCTGTGCATGTCCCTGTAGGCGCTGGTCTGTGTACTGGCGTGCGGGCGCGCACACCTGTGAGCGTTGGCGTGCACGTGTGTGCGCCGTTTGGCACCAACCGGCCTATTTAGGTTTGCCATGCACTCTGCTCGCTGCTGCCTGACAAAAAAAGCTCCTGGTTTCCTTAGTTCCCACTACCTGTTCCTGTGTTCCTGTGTTTCCAGATCTCCTGACGACCTGACTTGCCTCTGATACTCCGCTGATTGCTGCCCGTACCTGACCTTGGCTTGTTTGACCCTTCTTCTGCCTGCTCCTTTTGTACCGTGTTGCCAGTCTGTTGCCGAACTCTACCTGTGCACTGACCTGCCTGCTTGCTCCTGCTCAGCATCTGTTTGCTTGTGTTCCAGCTCACCATCTGCTGCTTGAAGATCCTCTTCCACCCAGCACCTGGATCCCTCACTAGGCTCTCTTACCATTCCATACTCCCGTGCCTCCTGTACATTCTACCAGGGGCCGCAAGTAGGATACGTACGGGAGACCACCCTCTGCCCAAGCGGACTCACCGGTCTGGTAAGTAAAGTCTGACACTTACCTTTCCCACCGCAGGGTTTTCTGTGTAAAACCAATAGACTTAATCTTCACCTTCACCGGTGGGCTCCGTTTAAAAAACCTTCAGGAACTGGGGCCCTTTTTATCGGGGGATCCGCACTCCTGGACCCGTAAAACACCCTGCCAGAAAAAACTTAAGGCTGAAAAAAACAAAAGTACTGGATCCCGGGGTCTAGCTCTCTAGAAAGGGAAGCGTTACAGGCTAAACCTTGTTTCTTCCGGCACAAGGCCCGGGTACCATTCAATTCGGCCTAAAAAGGCACTTTGAATAGATCCAGCTGCATAGCTAGCCTCAGCAAGGATTGCTCCAGTGGAGCTCAGCTCAGCACATCTTTACTCGTGACTAACACCTAAGACACTGGCGAAAAAACTGAGGTACTCCCAGTAGTGAGAGGGGTTATATAGGGAGTGGACTTCCTGTCTTAGGGTGTGCCAGTGTCCATCACCTGAAGGTGGCCTATAACCCACATAGTAATTACTATGGCTCTGTGTCCCGTGATGTACGATTAAGAAAGTAAAGTTAGAGGTCACCCCTTCTTGTCTGTGCACCCCAACATCCTTCCCAGGAACCCTCCTGAGCCAGGATCCTTCATTTTTTGCAGTCCTCAGTGCTGCATAGAACAGGGATTAATGGTATTATGTGTGCGCATGAATTGATGCAGTGTTCCATGATGCGTGATAGCCCTTGCAGCGCGGCATCACATTTATTCAATCTTACTAACTAGGTAACCCTGACATCACCGGAAGTGGTTCAACAACACTGGGCATCAAACAACCTGGAAGAGAGCTGGCACTGAATTGTGGAGCAAGTCTAACAAGGCTGGATCATGATGATTATTATTTGTGCTTTAGTAACATATCTTTGACCACAGTAGAGGGTTGTTCCAAAGAAAAAAAAATGCCTTTATGCTTTAAAGAAACAATCAAGTTATAAGTTGATAGCATCTGTAGTGTACATTTGCTGTCATTATATGGATAATTGAGATGGAGAATTGTTTTCCCTACATATGTTATAAAATCTACTAAATATGTGTGTTATTCAAAAAGAAATGTCTACTGTATCTGCATGTCATGTCGGTAATACAGTAAAGATGAACAGATGCTGTACAACAAAATAACGAATAACTGCCATAGAGAAAACTGTCCTCCACATTTGGCTGGGAAACTGATGGGGTGTAACTAACTGCCAGAATCATAGAGAAGTGGTAATGCCATCATTGATGAAGTACGATGTCACGGAATTGTGCTGAGCTCTAAAAAAATTAAGTGACACATTTTTTAAAGCAGAATGCGAAAATGTTGTTAAAGTAAGCCAAACGTGTATAAAACATATTTGAAAAAAAAAAAGTTTTGCTATTTTTCAACACATAAAGAGAAATAAACTGGTTTCTATATTTTTAATACGAAACAACTTATCTTGACAAAAATTACATTTTTATTATTATGTGAATGTTATAAACACCATCTTATCTAAAACAGTAGATGAAACAAAGGACTATTGTTACATATCATCCCTCTGCGAGCTCTAAGGCATTCTCTGGTTTCTATCTTCTGTCTCTGCAGCACTCTTTATAGCATGCCACAAATTGTGTAAAGCAGGCCCCACACTTTACATTCTGACAGTACAATCTTCTTTAGCTCTACCAAAAGATTGAAAGGTGTATGGCCAGCTCAAATACTCTAGCGTAACAATATTGTATCCTTTACTCTATGAAAAACACTTGTTGCTAGTGTTATTGTAGAGTACAAATTGGAGTATCTTGCATATGAAGCACACAGCAGTGATGGTCAACTCATAAGTAATAAGGGAACTCAGCTGTGGCCCCTGACATTACCAAGGGGCTGCACATAATAGTCAATATATGTAATACTACAGAAGATGGTCTGAGCCTATAGACATAAACAAATAGCTTCAGTTTTGAGTCAAACATGAGATCAAGGTGAACCCAACTCTTTGGTATGTGTATGATCACATCGTGTGTGGAGTCCTCCTCCAATCGCAGTTAGCCAAAAACAATAAAAAGAGTGGGGACAAACCACATAGCGTAATCCTGTTTAAAAACTTTATTTCCAATATCCCCCCATAAAAATATGCTTACAATCATATAAAAAAAAAACTTGCATTTAGACGCCACAAGTGGCACTGTGAAGTTTGCATGTGTACTCTCACTACTCCCTGGTGATCCTGATTGTGGTGATGCCTGGATCGAGTCACAAGCTGCTGACAGTCTGGAAAGGCTGCGTGGTCACGCAGCTAACACGTTTTGTCATCAGGTCTTCGTCAGAGGGTGTGGCCACGCAACACGGCTCGTTCTATTTATCAGTCAGACGTCCTGGGAGTTAACCCTGGATAGTCATATTAAAACCACTCATATCGGTCATCACCATGACCAGTAAGACGCCGATCATGAACCCACACACATGCAATGAACACCACAACAATCAAACTCATCGGTGGATGGTTTGAATTGCGTGTGGAGATTTCAATCTAAATAATAATTAAATATGGTTAAATTTATGTCCTCAATTTCACCTCGACTCCTATAGGTCTGCCCAATGCAAAATCAGGAATCACTGCATACAGTCCAGCCTAATCTTGCCAATATGCAACCATGAGAGCGGTTAATTACATAGCTTAATACATACAACAAAAACGTCAAACATATATCAAACCTTATATCATTCAATAAACACAATAAATGCACAATAATGGGATATTTAATACAATCGATTACCAATTCTAAAGTTTAAATGGACTTTAGTACTCAACTAAAATAGATCAAGTCATATGATAAAAATCAATTAAAAATCACTTATAAAGCAGTTCAGATCCAGTTCTACAATCATTCCATTAGGATTCAATGTGTTAGTAAGAAATATCCATTTGGTCTCAAATCTGGACAGTTCTCTTATCAGGTTAGCCCCCTCCATATCGGATGGATTTGATCAATTCCCCAGAACTTCAGCCCTGCAGGGCTCCTGTTGTGTTTGTGTCCAAAATGTAGAGACGCTGTGATCCCTAAAAGCAACCCGGATGTTATGTATATGCTCTGAAATGCGTTTTATCAATGTTCTTTTGATCTGGCCAATGTACATGAGCCCACAAGGGCACTCCAGAGCATACACTACATGTGTGGACATACAGGAGATAAAATTTTATCTCAAACTCTCTGCCATTAGCGGATAATCTAAATCTGGTCAACCCTCTAATGTGTGTGCTAGCTTGCTGGCAGGCCCTATATTTCCTACAGGTGTAAAACCTGTTCTATCCTAAAACATTTGTGGTCTTACTGGTGGGTCTAGAACTTTTTGGACCACATTATCACCAAAGAAGAGGCTTTCCTATAGATAAAAGACAGATCATCTGGGAGCAGCTTGTTGAGGATCTTATCTATCTTAAAAATTCCCAATATTTCTTAAAAATGACTTCCACCTCTCTATATTGGGAATGGTAGTTACTGATAAATCCCCATTCATGTTTCATATCCTTACGTTTTTCCATCCTTTAACCTCTTCCTGCCCATCCGCCGGCCATCAAATGACGTCTAGGCGGCGCGGCTCTCGTTCTGGGTGGCCGTCATATCACTGTTGTACACTTCAGTGTTTAAATGATTTGTTTTGAACTTATATTCCCCTGCTCTTTATCCAGTAGCTAGAGAAAGCCCCCACCATGTTTCTCTGGGGAACAGCACAGGTTAGGCTACATTAGTAGGAGTAGCAGTGCTGGTACACAGGAAAAAAGGATGGCAAAGTCCACCCCAAGCTGAGACAGGTTGTGCTTGCATGCCTGCATGTAGAATGGCTGGGCCAGTGTAAAGAGCAGTAATGCCAGCTGCTGTCTACTAGGCCTAGGGTTGCTAATGTTTGGTCCATGGAAAATTGAATGTTGTGGGATGCATTTTGCAGCATGGTTACACCAGTTTGATTTGGTCATAATGAAAATGGTAAAAAAAAAGCCAGGTTTTTATTATCATTATGATGACCAAAACTGGCTCTTTTTTGTGAACTAAGGTAGTGTATAACTCATCAAAAGTGCAATTTTGTGATTTGTCCCTGTTTATAAAGGCACACAAATTATGTTTATTATGTGCAAAGCATGGTATTTATAAATTAGGTGGTTAATGAATGCATTATGTTAGGACAGTGCCACATAAAAGCCAACAAACTAATTGAAAGAAACCATAAAAGGTTTGCATGCGAACAAATAAAATCCTGCAAATAAATATAAGGAAAAATTAGGAGGAGGAGTAACTAAAAAATGAATTAAGGTAATTAAGGTTTAAAATGGCTTAAATAGAAACAACTTTTATTTAAAATAATTATTTACTTAAGGTGTGCTGGAAATATTCAGATCAAAGGAAAATCCTTTGATTTGTACATACAGACTAAAAAAAATGCCTTGTTGTAATATTGTCACAATGTATTTATGACTGAAGACTGCAGCTGCTGTTTGCAGGCCTTATTTATACAGAAGATGCTGTCTTTGTGCCTGATACACTGAGCAAGACCCAGCAAGACCCAGCAATTAAACTATTCTGATTACTCCAAAATGTATTTACACCACACTGCAGATCCCCAAAGTCGGCACTTTCCCCTGAGTCAGCTTGGCCCTGGGGAAGATTACCAGACAGCAGTCTGCTAACATACATGATGGTAGCAATGGCTGAGTACTGGAACTTGCCTCATTTGGTCAGTAAGCTGGACAAACAAAATTTAGTTTGACTGTACAATCCATATAAAATCTTATTTTAATTGGTTATTAACTACTGTATGTAATGTGATGGTAGCAAATTCAATTTGTACCCAATTAGGGCCCCTTTATGCAAGGTTTGTACATTTTAAGATGTACACTTAAACTGTATTATGCACAGCCAGCTTTAGAAGTGAACACTGTCACAAACTGTGTAACTAGGGGAATAGCAATAGGAACCTACATTTGTAGAACCGGTTTGTCACAGTGTTCATAAGAAGCAGACAATTTTGGAAAAAAATAAAACAGTGAGAACATTTTTTTTTATTGTGCCCACATTGGAAATAATACACTTCAACAGAAAGGACTTTTTAAAATATTGTATTGTTTATGTAAATGATTAATGAATTTAATGATCTGTCCATGGAAACCAGACCCTATAAAAATGTATTGGGCCATTCCTATCCATGTAGGTCCTCTTATATACATAGGTAAAGTGGCAATAACACATAGTTCCCATAAGGACACCATAAGCAGTGGTGGAGATTTTCTTGTTCAAATTGTTTATTAATAAAAATGCGTCAAGATGACAACAGACAGGATAGTAAACCATTGCGAGATATATCTAAATAACATACAAATGCACGGGGAATGGTTAACAGACAAAAAGGCAAACAGAATAAAATTAGGGGTGTAATACATCTCCCACAAAACAGTGATTAGCAAACAAGGCAAATGTGACTAGCCTGGGGTTCAGGAACCCATTGCTTAGGCCTGTAGGAAGGTGCCCGGTGGTCTCCTAATACTCTTCACTAGTAGACACAAAGGGATCCAGGAACCAGGCACATGCCATGGTGCCTCCTAATGGCCAAATAGGTGTGGCTTACACCCTGTATTTAAGTGTCTCAACAAAATCTTAACAATCTTATTAGAATGTCTCTTGACAGACTCAGAATCTTGGTTAGGCCAAATAAAAGAGCAAAAGAAATAGAAAAGAGTAGAAGAAAGATGGAGGGGAGGGGGCAGGGAAAAATAAAGGAGGGGGGATGGAGAGGGGATCTGGAGTGCCTGCCCAAGGTCTTGTACGTATCGGAGCCAGATCAGGTTTGAGTGAAAAGCACAAGGAGAGGTCACGGAAGCAGGAGGGTGTAATCAAATTGAGGGGGGGGGGGGGAGTGGAGCACCCAGTGTTGCCATAATTTGGTGTAGTATTCAATCTTGTCCAATAGAACCAGTAGTGGAGATTTTCACCAACAAAGAATTTCCTACTTAGCATAATACCATAGGTATGAAATTAATTGCTTGGTAAGATAAGGCCTAGTTTCATTATTGTGTATGCACAAGATGGCCAACATAGAAGATGGCAGCAGAGAAATTTGCAAATGTGTGTTCATAATATTGAATGCTCAGTTTTGTACAAGACCAGAATATGTGTAGATGTGTTCCAGAATGCACCTGGGAGATGTTTGGGGGTAAATCCTAAGATGTCCAGCTAACCAGTTTTAAATAATTTTCAACAGTCTTTCTATTCCTTCTTGTCCAGACTGGGGATATCAGTTTCTCTCTGTTCCCACTATCAATTTTAAAGGTACATAGAGATGATAAAGGCTTTGAAAGTATTCTGCAGGACAGCAATCTCTCTTTTAGATCAGCTTAAGGAGGATTTTTTACATTGTTTCTGCAAAGACCAGTGTCTAGTGCCTGTGGATGTGACTACTTGTCTCTGCACTGTATGCACAATAGTTGTTTGCACAAAGTTGATACCCCCTCCTGTGGGTCTCACTGCTTCTACCTGCACTGCATGAACCATATACTGTTTATTTGAAATTTGCTGTTTCATTGTATGTTTAAGAAAGTCTAATAAAATGTTTTATACTAGAATCATCATTGTGTTACATTTACTTCATTAAAATTAGAATATATAATTCTTCAGTTGGGATAGGAAAGTGCCATGGAACCATGTACAAGTTTCTTCACTGAAGATATTGCCTGTTATAAACAACTAACTTTATTCTCTGGTGACAGGCTATAACAAAAGTCTGAAAGAACACAACAAAACAAGTTTATAGCTAACTTTGTGAAAGCGGGTTTTATAGATAATTTCAAATTCTGCTTAATTTGATATATTGTAAAAGAATTCTCTTGTCATTACTAGACACTTGCAGAGATCTATTTTCTTTGTTTACACATTCCAATTGATGTTGGTGTGTAGCTTTAGATAAAAATATATAAAAACAAAAAATACTAAGGCTGTATTTACACTGGAACTCCTGCGTTTAGCTTTTTTGAACATAGAAGAATTGGTCTGGAATGTATAAACAACCATTTGCCTTCCAGATCATTTTTTCCTTTGTTTAGATGTCCCTGCTTCAAAGCAGGTTTAGCCATGTTTAGATGCATTTATTTCTGTACATGCGATTGTTTATGGTTTCTAATCAGATCTTATATGCACAGAATTCTATTTTTTTTAAATACAACTAAATAGATTGCACCTAAATACAGGTAAAGTCTCATTTACATGGGCATACTTAACCGTATGCCAATGTGAGGGCTCTGTTTGCCCACACAGGGAAGCATAAGTGTTTCTGTGCACCCCTATGCAGGCAATCTGACAGCCTTGTAGGTGCAGGTGCATGCGTCCAAATTGACATGAATGGGACTGCCTGCATAGGGATGCAAGGAAAACCTGTGCTTCCTCTTGCGGCTAAACATAGCACTCAAATGAGCATGTGCTTAAGGTACATACACACTGGAGATTCAGGCTGGTGCTTATTATTTCATGAAAGCCTGTTATCTGGAGTAGAGACGTTTGCTAGAGGCTTTGTGTTTGAGGTCAGTGTTGAGTTTGTCCTTGTGTAATAACTGTAGGAGCTCCCGTTTGACCTGTGAGATCTTTGGACAGTAGGGGGAAGTCCAATTGTTTAAAATGGATCTTCGGGCGAGCAGGAGACAGATCAGGATCCAGTTTTTGTGTAAGAGGTTAGCATTGGAGGACCACGTTAGGATTTGTTTGTCCCAATACCCATAGATGAGGAGCAGGGGGTCTTTTGGTAGTTTCAGCAGGGTTATCTCGTATATAAAGAATATGACTTGATCCCAGAAGGTGGGGAGGTATGTGCAGAACCAGAAACGATGGGTCAAGGAAGGTCTTGCCTGATGGCATAGAGGGCAGGTGGTTGGGTGTCCTGGTTGTTTTTTTCCGAGAGGAAAGGTATATAGACACGGTGAAGAATTTTCAGTTGGGTTTCTCTTCAAGATTCGTTGGGGATCAATTGCAAGATTTTGTTGTAGCCTAGTAGAAGTTTCTATACTATATCTGCATCTGGAAAGTCTCTTCCCCAATTTGATGCTGATAAGGATGCTATAGTAGGAGTGATCTTTTGAATGAGAGGTTTGTAGATGTCAGAGATAGTAAAGGAGCTGTCAGAGAAGGTCTTTTTCTATCCTTACTCGCCATGCTCCTGCGCGCATGCGTGGCGAAATGGCGCTTTGGCGCACACACGTGCGCGGTCTGATGGTGCGGCGCATGCGTGTGCACAACTGTTCCCGTGTGCGCACAGTAGCTTGCAAGTGTGCGCGGTAGCGCACGCAGTGTGCGCAATGGCGCACACTGAGGCGCACGCTTTGGTGGGGCTATTTCAGGCGGCTCTGGCGCCCAGACGGGTTGCTGGTTTGTCGTCAGCTTCCTGTTTGTGCCTGTTTCCAGTTTTCCATATCTGATCACCTGCCTTGACCTGAACTGTTCCTGTCTATGCTGCTGTTCTCCTTGATCTGACCCTCGGCTTGCTTTAACGGACTTTGCTTGATCTGCCTACCAGTGTTTCACCCTCGGCCTGCCTAACGGACTTTGCTTGATCTGCCTACCAGCGTTTGATCCTCGGCCTGCCTAACGGACTTTGCTTGATCTGCCTACCAGTGTTTGCCCCTCGGCCTGCCTAACAAACTTGTTTACTTGCCTTACCTGGATTTGACCTCTGGCCTGTTTCACGGACTTGCTTACTTCTTTTGGTACCTGATTCCTCTGTCCTGCATTGGAACCTCAGCCAGTTCCTGAAGCTCAGCTATCCCTCATACAGCTCCTCAGGTTCTGGGCGAGCCACTCTCGGCATCTCAGCCTCAGGAAGTACTATCCTTGACAGTACAAACCAGCCAGATGTCCGAGGCAGACAGAGCGCGCTCTCCTCTGGAGATCTTGTGCCAGCAGGTCTCAGCTCTTACTGACTCCGTCCAAAAGCTGCAAGAAGGATATACACAGATTGATAACCGTCTTCAGCAACTCACAGGATCACCTTTAGCTACAGCCACAGCTCCCGCCCCTACCAGTGGGGCCTCCTCTTCTCAGGCTACCACTCACCCTACTGTAGTAATGGCACTTCCAGAGCCCAGAGTTCCCACACCTGAGCGTTTTGCAGGAGACCGCAAGAAGTACAGGGCTTTTAAAAACGCCTGTTCCCTCTATTTAGCCATTCAGCCCAGAACTTTTTCTTCTTCTTCTTTTTCTTCTTTTGGTACCTGATTCCTCTGTCCTGCATTGGACCCTCAGCCAGTTCCTGAAGCTCAGCTATCCCTCATACAGCTCCTCAGGTTCTTCAAGGAACTCACACCTGCTGGTGGCTCGTGCCTCTGCGTGCCACCTGTTCCCTGTATCACCTTCGGGGGACAGGGTGCGCGTGGTCGCAAGGGCGAGCCATTCTCGGCATCTCAGCCTCGGTAAGTACTATCCTTGACAGTACAAACCAGCCAGATGTCCGAGGCAGACAGAGCGCGCTCTCCTCTGGAGATCTTGTGCCAGCAGGTCTCAGCTCTTACTGACACCGTCCAAAAGCTGCAAGAAGGATATACACAGATTGATAACTGTCTTCAGCAACTCACAGGATCACCTTTAGCTACAGCCACAGCTCCCGCACCTACCAGTGGGGCCTCCTCTTCTCAGGCTACCACTCACCCTACTGTAGTAATGGCACTTCCAGAGCCCAGAGTTCCCACACCTGAGCGTTTTGCAGGAGACCGCAAGAAGTACAGGACTTTTAAAAACGCCTGTTCCCTCTATTTAGCCCTTCAGCCCAGAACTTTTTCTTCAGAAATTGTAAAGGTGGGTTTTGTGATCTCCTTCCTGGCCGAGGAACCCCAAGCCTGGGCCCACAGCCTGACGGAACAAAGTAGCCATGTGCTGAACTCAATTGATTCTTTTGTAGAGTCCCAACTCTATGATGACCCGCAGCGCACGGCCACAGCTGAAGCAACCTGCACAGCTTGTCACAAGGAAGAAGACCAATAGAGGACTATACGGTGGAATTCCGTAAATGGGCGGCTGATACAGGCTGGAATGAGCCTGCCCTAAGATACCAGTACCATCAAGGCCTGTCTGAGGTCCTTAAGGATGAATTAGCCAGGATGGAAACCCCAGCTTCTCTAGAGGAGCTGATCCAATCAGCCACCAAGCTGGATAGGCGCTTGCGTGAGTGAAGCTCAGAGCGCTTTCAGGGGCCGTGTCCGGCTTGGACATCATCCAGGCCAATTCCAACCCATGTACCATCTCTGGCTGCAGTCACCTCTTCAGCTCCTGAGGTCGAGCCTATGCAGCTCAATTTGGTCCATGCTCCTCTGACCCCTGAGGAAAGGTAACGCAGACGTTAATCCAACCTGTGCTTATACTGCGGTGGTATCGGACATTTTCGATGCAGCTGTCCAGTAAGGCCTAGTAAGTCCTACCCGCAAAACTTTGTGAACTGTCAAACCAGTATTGTGCCTAAGACTTACGTGATTCTGTTTGTCTCCTTACAGCTAAAGGAAGGGGAAACTCGCCTGCCGGCTATAATTGACTCAGGAGCTTGCAGCTGTTTCCTAGATGGTACCCTGGCTCACAGTCTGCATATCCCCCTGCAGACCAAGGCACGAAGTCTACAAATACATCTGGCTGACGGGTCTCTTCCTCGCTCTCGACTCATCACCCAGGAGACTCAACCCATTATTGCTACCATGGACTCTGGCCATCAGGAGTTCCTACGATTCGATCTCATCAATTCTCCAGTCTTTCCTATTATACTAGGTCTGCCCTGGCTCCAGGCGCACGACCCTCAGATAAACTGGAGTACCAAGAAAGTATCTTTTTCATCTCGATACTGCTCCCAGCACTGCCTCTTTCCAGCTCCTAGTGTCTGCTCAACCATCACAACCACGCCTGACAACCCCCAACATTTCCCTTCTGCATACCTCGAGTTCCGGGATGTTTGTGATAAACAAAAGGCCGACTGTTTACCACCACATCGGCTGTATGACTGCCCGATTGACCTCCTGCCCGGCTTGGAAGTTCCGTTCGGGCGCATTTTTCCACTATCAGAAACTAAGCTAAAAGCCCTCAAGCAGTACATTGACGAAAACCTCGAAAAAGGCTTCATTCGTCCCTCCTCTTCACCAGCCGGAGCTGGTATCTTTTTTGTGGGGAAAAAAGATTGGGTCACTAAGGCCATGTGTGGACTACAGACAACTTAATAACATAACAATCAAGAACAGATACCCGTTGCTACTGATTCCCAAGTTATTCCAGCGGTTCCGATCGGCCCAAATTTTCTCCAAGTTGGATCTCAGAGGCGGTTATAATCTCATCAGGATCTGGGCTGGGGATGAGTGGTCCAGGTTCGGACATTTTGAGTACCTGGTCATGCGGTTTGGGCTCGGCAACACCCCGGCCACCTTTCAATATCTTGTGAACGATATTTTTCGGGAATACCTTGCCGACTTCTTAGTTGTCTACCTGGACGACATTCTCATTTTCTCCGCCACCATTGATCTGCACCGAGGGCATGTTAAAAAGGTTCTCACCATACTCAGGCAGCATAAGTTATACCTCAAAGCCGAGAAATGTGAGTTTGAGAAATCTGTTGTGCAATTTTTGGGATTCATTATTTCTACCAACGGGGTCGCAATGGACCCACAAAAGGTCAAAGCAATCCATAAATGGCCAGCCCCATCGGATAAGAAAGGGGTGCAACGATTTATAGGGTTTTCCAACTTCTATAGGAGATTTATTGTTGGATTTTCTTCTATCGTGGCACCCATTACTCAGCTGACACGCCAACACAGTCATTTTCAATGGTCTCAAGCAGCACAGGAAGCCTTCACTAAGCTAAAAGCTTTATTAATCTCCGCACTAATTCTACGTCACCCTGATCCAACTCTACCATTTGTATTGGCGGTGGATGCATCAGAAACCGCTACAGGGGCCATTCCCTCCCAGAGACATGGGCCCAAGGCTATTCTACACCCTGTATCCTTCGCATCCCAGAAGCTCAGCCCGCCAGAACTCAACTATGATGTAGGTGATAGGGAGCTGCTGGCCATCAAGTTTGCCCTAGAAGAATGGAGGTACTTATTGGAAGGTGCAGTTCATCTGGTTATGATCTTTACAGATCATAAAAATTTAGAGTACCTCCGAACAGCGAAACACCTGAAACCCAGACAAGCCCGTTGGTCTCTCTTTTTCTCTAGATTTAATTTTCACATATCTTACAGACCAGGCTCAAAAAATAGAAAGGCAGACGCACTCTTTCAGATGTTCTCTGCAGATCCTTAAATGGCTGAACCCAGTGCTATCCTTTCGTCACAAAACATCCTTAGACTCACCCGAGCAGACTTAATAACTTCCATCAAGCCTTCATCCAGTCACTGCTCTGACTCAGAAATACATACCTTAAAGAAACATGATGATCTACTCTGGGCGCAGTGAAAAATTTTTATACCAAGTGAAACACGGCTTTTGGCTCTCAAGACTTGTCATGACCATAAATTAGCAGGTCACTTTGGGACAAGGAAAACGGCTGAATTGATTTCTTGTTCTTTCTGGTGGCCAGGGTGGACACGAGATTGTAAGGATTACGTCTCTTCCTGCCCCCTTTGCCAGCGTAACAAGGGTCAAAACACCAAGTCCTGGGGGCTACTCAAACCCTTGCCCATCCCAGAGCGAACATGGGCTGAAGTATCCATGGATTTCATTGTGGACTTACCTGCCTCAGAAGGGTTCACCACCATCCTGGTCATTGTCGAACGCCTTTCCAAGACGGCTCACTTTTTGCCCATGACGGGCACCCCTTCTGCTTCAGACACAGCCAATATTTTTCTCAAAGAAGTAATCAGACTCCATGGTGTGCCTAAAAGTATCGTTTTAGATAGGGGCGTTCAATTTACTTCCAAATTTTGGAAAGAGCTCTGCAAAACCTTGGATATTAAGACTTACCTCTCTTCAGCGTACCACCCTCAGAGCAACAGCCAGACGGAGAGGACAAATCAAACCTTGGAGCAGTACCTCCATTGCTTCTGTTCTGGCTCTCAAGAGGATTGGGCAACTCTCTTCCCGTATTCTGAGTTCGCTTACAAAAACTCTGTCCATTCCGCCACTAATCAAACACCCTTCTGGGCAAACTTTGGGTTCCATCCCACCGTCCTCTCTAACAACATCCCTGAAATGTCCGTTCCTGCTGTTCAAGACCGGATAACGTCCATACAGTCCAACTTTCCAAAAATTCAGGATACTTTACAAAAGGCTCAGGATAGCTATAAGAGACAGTATGACTGAGGGAGGAAGGAGAACCCAATCTTCAACGTTGGTGAGGAGGTCTGGTTGTCAACTACAAATCTTAAGCTACCCCTGCCCTCACGGAAACTTGGACCAAGGTTCATTGGGCCCTTTCAAATTAAGAGGATGATTAACCCCGTGGCGTTTGAGCTGGCATTACCGAAGTCCTATAGAATACACCCAGTCTTTCATGCATCCTTGTTAAAACCTGTTGTGTCCGGCTCCTTTCCCGGGAGAAGGGAACTTCCTCCCCCGCCAGTTGAAGTGGACGGGGAGAACGAGTTTGAAGTGGGGTCCATTTTGAACTGCAGAGGGGCAGGCAGCTCCAGTACCTAATCCAATAGAAAGGATATCCTCCTGAGGACAATTCCTGGGAGCCCGCTAGGAACCTGCTTGCCCCACAGTTAATACAAGCTTTCCACCGGGAACATCCAGAGTTGATGTCCAGTTTGGGCATCCAGCGTCTGCTCCGTGGGGGGGGCACTGTCAGAGAAGGTCTTTTTCTATCCTTACTCGCCATGCTCCTGCGCACATGATTGGTGCTTCGGCCCGATGGTGCAGCGCGTGCGTGTGCACGACAGTTCCCGTGTGCGCGCAGTAGCTCACAAGTGTGCACGGTAGCGCACGCAGTTTGCACAATGGTGCACGCTGAGGCACACGTTGTGGCAGGGCTATTTTAGATGGCTCTGGCGCCCAGACAGGTTGCTGGTTTGTCGTCAGCTTCCTATTTGTGCCTGTTTCCAGTTTACCATATCTGATCGCCTGCCTTGACCCGGACTATTCCTGACTATGCTGCTGCTCTCCTTGATCTGACCCTCGGCTTGCTTTAACGGACTTTGCTTGATCTGCCTACCAGTGTTTGACCCTTGGCCTGCCTAACGGACTTTGCTTGATCTGCCTACCAGTGTTTGACCCTTGGCCTGCCTAACGGAATTTGCTTGATCTGCCTACCAGTGTTTGACCCTTGGCCTGCCTAACAAACTTGTTTACTTGCCTTACCTGGATTTGACCTGTGGCCTGTTTCACGGACTTGCTTACTTCTTTTGGTACCTGATTCCTCTGTCCTGCATTGGACCCTCAGCCAGTTCCTGGAGCTCAGCTATCCCTCATACAGCTCCTCAGGTTCTTCAAGGAACTCACACCTGCTGGTGGCCCATGCCTCCGCGTGCCACCTGTTCCCTGTATCACCTTCAGGGGACAGGGTGCACGTGGTCGCAAGGGCGAGCCGCTCTCGGCATCTCGGCCTCAGTAAGTACTATGCTTGACAGGAGCCTTTTTGGAGCAGATGATCTGTAATAGTCGCTCTGACACTTTTGCCCTCCTCTCTGCATGAGTTGCGGATGAAGCTGACACATTGCCAAAAGTGGAAGGCATGTGACTGGGGAAGTGAATTTCTCAGCAATGACTGTGAAGGTATGGGGTAGCCCCATTTCCAGGTCGCAAAGAGTAGAGAATTTTGTGAGGCCTTTGTGTTGCCAAATAGAGAAGGGTTTGTGATACATCCCCGGTGGAAAATTTGGGTTACCCTGGATTGGAAGGTGTCTGGACATAAAAGGGGGGAGCTTCCGGCATTTTCTTACTTCTCTCCAGGCTATGGCAGTGTCCCGTAGGAGGAGATTGTGTTGCATGATTGATGGTGTAGATTTCCACTTGCAGTGAAGGAGGGCTACTAAAGAGTAAGGGTGGGCCATCAGTGATTCAATGGAGCAGTTTGAATAGTGGGAGAATTGTGATATCCAATCTAGGACTATTCAGAGAAGACATGCTAGGTTGAAGGCTCTGACATTGGGAAGACTAATGCCGCGTACACACGAGCGGACTTTCCGGCATACTTGGTCCGGCATACCGGAGTCCGTCTGACAATTCGATCATGTGTGGGCTCCAGCGGACTTTTTTTCTCAAAATTTTGACAGACTTAGATTTGAAACATGTTTCAAATTTGTTCGACGGACTCGAGTCCAGTCGAAAAGTCCGCTCGTCTGTATGCTAGACCGACTGACAAAAACCGACGCTAGGGCAGCTATTGGCTTCTGGCTATGAACTTCCTTGTTTTAGTCCGGTCGTACGTCATCACGTACGAATCCATCAGACTTTGGTTGATCGTGTGTAGGCAAGTCCGTTCATTTGAAAAGTCCGCCGGACAAAGTCTGCCGTAAAGTCCGGTCGTGTGTACGCAGCATTATACCCCCTTGGCATCTGGGAAGATATAATTTTGTAAGTGCAATGCATTGTCATCTACTCTGCCAGATACAGATAGCTTTGTTTAGTAACTGAATATCCTTGTGTGTTTTTATCCTTGTGTTTCAGGAGTAGGGGGATCGTTTGTGGTGAATACAATAAGCATGCAAAGCTGACCATTTTTATTAAGTGGCATCTTCCCAGGAGTGAGAGAGGCAGATCCATCCAGTTTTCCAGTTCTTGAGATTTTTTTTGATCAGAGGGGGATAATTTAGGTGGTATATAGAAGATGGCAGTTTCCCTATTTTGATGCCTAGGTAAGTTATGTGTGATTTGGCTACTGTGCAGGTCGAATGGGAGACCCAAGAAGGATTTGAAAAAGAGCCTATGGGGAGGATTTCACTTTTATTGTAGTCTATGCAAAGACCCGAACATAGTTTAAATTCATCAAATGTTTTTATAGTGAACATGTCAGAGGAGGGGTTCGCTGAGAAGATGAGAACATCATCGGCGAAGAGGGAGGTGCGTAATTCATGGTCGCCAATGTTGATCCCGCGTAGTGGGGCCTTTTGGGTTAAATATCTAGAGAGGGGTTCTAACACGAGATTAAAGAGCAGCGGGGAGAGGGGGCAGCCTTGTCTCGTGCCCTTGTGGAGGTGGAATTCATCGGAGAGAAGGCCGGCCACCACGTCTGGCCGCGGGAGATGTGTACATAGCGTTCACAAGATGGTTAAAGGAGCCAGTAAAGCCCATTTTTGTGATGGCCATCAAAAGCCATTCAAAGCTAACATTATTGAAAGCTTACTCCGCATCCAGAGTGATGATGGCAAAGTCCCCCCCTGGGTTGCACTTGCCATGTTCTAGGACCATCATTACTTTTCGGATATTTAAGGTTGCTGTTCTCCCTTTTGCAAAAACCTGACTGAGCGGGGACTGAGCGGGGTGTATCAGAGAGGGGATGATGGTGGCAAGTCTGTTGGCAACAATCTTTGAGAGGATCTTGACGTCTAGGTTTAGAAGTGATATCGGCCTATAGGAACCCAGTTCGAGGGGGTCTTTTCCTTTTTTTGAAAGTAATTTGTGCTGGCTTGGTTTCCCTTAGGTAGGTAGGGGCCACCTGATCCTTTGCCCCTATAGACCATGAGGAGGGTGGGCTCTGTTATTTTTTGTAGGGTTTTGTAGGATTCCCCCGGGAACCCATCAGGGACCACGGCTTTAGAGGGAGCCAGATTTTGAATGGTCGTAGATATTTCATATAAGGAAATGGGTGCATTTAAGGTCTCGAGTTGGGAAGGAGTAACCATTGGTAGAGATGTTTTATCAAGGAAATTTTGTGCAACTTTCTTGTCTATAGGGTCAGTGGCATACAGGGATGTATAATATTGTAGCATGACTTGACTGATCTCTTGTTGCGAGGATTTAATGGTGCCTGAGGTGTCTCGTAGAGAGGTAATATGTGTGGGGCGGTAAGGGCCTTTGCAGAGTCTTGCCAGCAATTTGCCTGCTTTGTTGCCAAATTTGTGGGGAGTGGCGTCCATATGAGCCCTTTTTGTCAGTTCGAGCATGTCTGCCCAGGTGTCAAGGGCTCTTTTTGTTGCCTGCCATTCTGTTCTGTTTTCAGGCGAGTCTAGGGCATATAAAGAACGTTGTGCCAGTCGGAATCGGAAGATAGCTGTCTTGTAATTTGCTAGGGTGTGTTTTCATTTTGTTGTGGAGATAAGATGGGAAGCGCCAAATTCTGGGGTTAGGGTGAAGGTCGAGGTTGCTAAGAGATACTGAAATTGGGGTCGTGAATATCTGCTTCAGAGATCATTGGGGCAAGGCTGTCAGTACAAAAAAGGTAGTTAATTCTGGTGAAGACGTTATGGGGAGTAGAGTAAAAAGTGAATTCCCTGTCCGCTGGGTGGAAGAGTGGCCAAATGTCATGGAAGTGGAGAGAGTCCATTGTAGAGGCGAAGTATGTTAAGTTTGAAGTTTTGGGTGGTTTGCGAGGGCGTTTGGGTGTGGATCTGTCGGGTGTAGTGTAGAGTTGAAGTCACCACCAACTATATGAGGGATGTGCAAGGTTTTTAGTGACTTAGTGGAGATCCCGCCAAAGAATTGTTTTTTGGGGCTTTTGGGAGCATATATATTGGATATCATGCAATCTCTGTTCCCTAATCGGATATGTGCAGTGAGGAAACGACCCTGGCTGTCGAATTCTACAGACACAACTTCACACGGGAGGTTTATTGTGAATCAGGATGAGAACCCCGGCTTTGCGCCTAACAGCATCGAATCCCAGCACAGTGCCCACCTAAAGTTTTTTCATTCAATGAAAGTCAGGGGACGATAGGTGGGACTCCTGAAGTAGGGCAATGTCAGTTTATAGTCTCTTAAGATGGCAAACTATTTTAAGTCTCTTGATGGGGGACCCAAGTCCTTTCACATTCCAAGAGGTGATTCTCATAGGGGGAAAATTTTGAGGGGGTTTCGGCTGGTATTACGTTAGTGTAGGATTTTGACCTGATGAGAGGAACTGTAACGTTAGTGCAGAACAATGCAGTTATCTTATGAGAGTCAACTGCAACCTGAGTGTCTGGTGTGTGACGGGTGGTATAGGGTTGAGGTGGGTGAAGACTTAGAGGGGGAAAAGCACTAAAAAATCATAATACAAAACATTGAGAGAACTACACTTTTTTCCGCATGGGTTCACTGTATAGACAAACTCCCAGTACTAACCCATATGATGTAGTGGAGGCTTGCCCATATTGTCAATGTTATCTATTGCAGCAAGCTTGGGTTTGTTTTTGAGGGAGGGAGATAGCTGTATGCAGTGAGGCCCCAGAGAACATTTCGGAGTAGGACTAAAGATAAAACAAAGGCCTGCTAGTGTGTCATAGGCGTTAACAGAGGAAAACGTTTGTGAAGGTGGAGGCCACCCTGAGATAACCAACAAAGGAGCTTACAGGTACCCGTTTGGTGTTGGAGTGGGTTTTTGTGTCTCCAGATTAAGCGAGGAGTAAAATGGTGGTCAGATCCAGAGTACTTGAGACGCTTTGAAGAATCTTTCCGTGGGCTTTTTTGGTCCAGAGGATGAGTATTTGGGGCAACCCTGGATGAGGAGTTGGAGTGCGACTCTGCGTGTAGTGTACGCAAGAAGACTTCAGCTTCTGAAGGATCCTGGAAAGAGAGCTGGTCCCCGTTAGGAGTTTTAAGGCAGAAGGATTGCAGGAAAGGCCAAGGTGAATTAGTCGCTGGTGGAGTTCCGTGCAGAAAAGCTTTCCTTTTTTTGGAAACTTCAATAGAGTAGTCAGATCCTTGATTCCATCTATTTGAAGGGATCTAGACTGCCTGAATTTTTGCAAAATAGTGGTTTTGTCTGAGTAATTTAGGTATTTAGCGATGATCAGGCGAGGAGATTTGTGTTCAGTGGCGAATGCTCCCATGCGGTGGGCTAGATCTACTGTGCAGGGGGCAGGAAGGGCTTAAGCTTCAGGGATGCACCTGGCGCAGAATGCAGCAAGGTCTGATGCTTGCAGAGATTCTGGGATGCCAACGAAGCACAGATTGCTCCTTCTTAACTTATTTTCCAAATCGTCCAACTGCTGAAGTACATATTGATTGGTTTTGTCTTGTGCCTGCTCCGAGGCTTGTGCCTGATAGAGCTCATATTCTATATTGGGGGGCGATGTTCTGCCTCATTTAGCCTGGTTGCATGTTCCCCCATTTCTTTTTTGATCTGTCTCATCCCTGCATTGACAGCCTTCTCCACTGAGGCAGCTACCGTGGGGGTTAAAAGTGCTGCCACTGCTTGGGCTATGCACTCCGTACTGCTGTCTCCATGATGTGAGGAGGCGGAAGGCTGTGCAGCCGCTTAGCTCCATTTCTGGCGCAACCGCCATGTGTTCAGGCAGGGCAGAGACTGGGGCCTCGATTTGCGGTTGGCCCGTTTGCGATCGTGGGCCATTATTTTCAACAAAACAGTCCATGGATGCGCAGGGGGGTCACACAAAGAAGCTGTGGGCAGATTTCTTAGGCCGTTTTGTGGGTCGTGCTGTGGGAGCTGTTCTGAGAGACATCTACTCCATGAGGCACCGGAACCGGAAGTTCAGAATGTGGAGTCTTTGTATTAATGTTACTTTTATTGAGTTAAGTTTCCAAAGCAGTGGTCCAACTTGGAATTATAATAGCTTTGCCTCAAGCTTAAATAGTATTTAGAATTCATTTAGAATGTGTACTCACTGAACTTAAATTTAAACATAGTAGCTTATAACATTGTAATATAGTCACCATTTTGTGTTGCTTTAAATATATGCAGTGGTTTCAAAGTTTACACTTTCTAGGAATTTTAGTTATCACAAGCAAGTAAAATGTATAATTTTTCAAGGAAAAGCATGTAAATATGGACCTTGTGTGTAAACTAAATATCATAGCATTCTTAGTTTATACAGTATATTCATTTATTTAAATCACCAGACAGTGGGAAATTAAAACAGAATAAAGCTAATGCAGATGTATTTCCCAACAGACTGGCTAAGCAAATGGAGTTTAGTGCTACATATATTTTTTTCCATTCTTAGAAGCTAAATCACAATGTCTATGATGCATGCAGTATTCATGAAAGGTTTTGAATGTTGTATGAGAAGTTAATTTTAAATTTAAAAACACAAGAATAAATAAAATTGTATCCATGTCGATTATTTGTAACTGGGTTGGAATGTTTGAATAAATAAATACTGAAATAAATATTAGAATATGTTCTTTTATTACCCATATATATTTTTGGATATAATCACCAGATGACTGTAAACTTTTTTTTGTCAACCATAAACAAGTTTTCTGAAGCAACAAAGAAATCTCAGAACCATGTCCAGATAGCATCCTCAACTTCTTCCTCAAATGTGTCGTGGTGTTAAAGTATATATTTCTTCCTGTTTTGCAAAAAGATGCAATTGAGGACTTTATGCAAAATGGTATATGGTGGTGAGATTTAGTCTCTTGATTCCATAGCAAACCCATTGCACGCAATCAATGCACACATCTTCTGTTATACAAACAATTATTGCGACCAACACACTTTTGTAAAATGCCTATTCTATCAAACAGTTCTGAATGATCCACCATTTGTTCTTAATCAGTTCATTAACACATTCCCTATGAAGCTCTTCAGATGTTGCAGGTTGCAAATATTCCCTCCTTGTCATCTTTGCTAATTTTGGCCCACCAAAACACAAGGTACATATCAGTACCATATTTACATCATTATAAGCTTGCACATATCATTGAATTTTGATTAGGCAAAAGTCTTGATTCTATTAGGAATTAAATCATAACATGTTGCCCAAACTACCATGCTGAGGTCCATCAAAGGGTTCCCTTTCACAGAGCATAGCAAAACAACCATTCAGGGTGATAACGTCCTGTCAACTAAGGTGAGAGAAGAGAACCTTCACTGCTTTTCAATACTTGTTGCATGACAGTGCTTCCATCCATTGAAGATATATGAAAGTGGAGGCATTCCCTAATTCAAGCCTCTTATTAACCAGTACACATAAAAGATACACCAACAGGGAGTCATCTATATGTCACCCCACCCCGCAAGATCTAAAAATATGTGTTCTATAGCATGCACATTTATAATAGAATTAATCTTGTACAATATACCATGCAATTGCAGCTAATTGTGATGACATTATTGGAGCCTCATTGTGATTACATCATTACTGTGTGTTGGCCATAATGTGTGCAATATGAGCATTCCCACACCAAATTCTGTGAATTTGAAGGCCATAGCAGATCTTAGTTAAATACTGAGCCACAGTGCCACTGAATGACTCTGCATGTACAGCCATATGTATCATGCATGGAGGCTTTAAAAATCATACGCCCTGCAAACATCCTGCAATATTTTTCACTGTACACACTATTATCAGCTAAATATGTGAAAAGAGAAGCTTGAATAGCCATGTATAGGCTATATACCATGTCCTATAGTGACTGCGATTCAGCCCCGAAAAAAACTATAGCCACAAATATCCCAAATAGAAGGGGACAGAAATGGATTGGGGCTAACCGAATGGCAGTAAACACTAATAAAGTGGTATCAAAATATAATAATTTATTGGTATATTATAAAACATGGAGATAATTTGACAAGACTAATGATAGACTAGCCCAGGCTCAAATTGGTAAAGAGCCACAATGGGCTGGTCAAGAACAACCACAGATAAGTGGGACAGGACAACATGTAACAAATAAACTTAAACAAAGACGTCCGGATGCACAGGTAAATTGGTGTCAGCCTAGCCCACTGCAGTTTGTGAAGTACCAATTGCTAGGTATAGGGCAGACTAACACCAACCCTCCCTGGGGGCTCGAGCCAATGGAGGGAAATGGGGCAGGAATGAAAGGAAAAGGATCAAAAAGTCCTGTGATGACTATATGTGGGAATAGTCCTGTGACAGCTGGAGAGTCAAAAAGAGGAATGTCCATCAGCGAATAACAAATTCCCTTGCAAAGGTGTGGGTATAGTAGACCAGTGATGGCGAACCTTGGCACCCCAGATGTTTTGGAACTACATTTCCCATGATGCTCATTGCACTCTGCATTGTAGTTGAGCATCATCACTGGTATAGACCCTTAGTGGGATAAGGCTATCAGGATGAGTCCCCTGTAGACTATAGTTTTCAATGTGTTGTGTGTGTGGATGCGCTGCTCCCATCTATATACCCTTTCCAATATTCGTGTACCCTATCTATTAAGTGTAAACTTATTTTATATACAACATACACCTGTAAAAGATCATCACATTAGACCAAAAACATATAAAAAACTATATAAAAAATCCGATGACATATATCACAGAGTCCCCAAATATATGCTTGCAAATCTTCTGTCAATTGCCGTGATTGGCGTGTTCTTGTGTGCCAATCACGGCAATTGACAGAAGATTTGCAAGCATATATTTGGGGACTCTGTGATATATGTCATCGGATTTTTTATATAGTTTTTTATATGTTTTTGGTCTAATGTGATGATCTTTTACAGGTGTATGTTGTATATAAAATAAGTTTACACTTAATAGATAGGGTACACGAATATTGGAAAGGGTATATAGATGGGAGCAGCGCATCCACACACACAACGCTTTCAATCCTTTTCTATGAAAAGTTTTTTTGGATGCAGCAGCCAAGAAAATCACTATTTAACTGATTGGAAACATTGGTTTTGCGCCGGTGACACACACATACCAGTACTAAAAAGATGCTGGTATGATGCAGAAGCAATACATTACCGCTCCCATTGAAAAGTTGTTGAGTCAGTCTGTGAGATATATACTCCTGGAGCGGTGTACTCTTGCTCGTTATCTCCTAGGAAATCAATAGAACATCCAAGAGATATCACATGGAGAGGTACAGTACTGCAAAGCCTATGAGCTGCTGCTTAGATACTAGTTCCCACAGGGATTGGGTAGGGTCCGCAGAGGGACACGCCAGGTTACCAGCTTCCATTCGCCATAAACCAGCGATCGTAACCCTTTCCTCAGTGCATGGGCAGTGCATCCACCTTCAAACAAGACTTCTTAAAGGAGCAGCACCAAATCTGTGAAGAGACAGGACTTCCAGTGTCTATTGACTATAGCTCGCTTTATTACTGTTCTCCTCACCCCCTAGCAGCAATCAGGGGTCATTTAGTGATGAGTTGATAGAAAACATGCACAGTGTCAAATGAGTACAGAATACATGTATCAAATGATTAATATTTTCTATCAAAGACTTCAACCAAGATCATTAGCTCCAAAACAAGGAGCCACTGTACTTAGGGTCTAGGAAAATCCTGGAGTCTACCCCGAGATTAACAGGGGGAGGAGACCAATAGGGGTGATATTACAGGACAAAAAAGACAGGGGACAGGATCATGGGGTGACACATATACACAGGAACTAGACAACACGGACAACACAAAGACATAATGACCTGTGCATCCCCTTCGAATAAGGTAATCCATGGGGATCGCTACCTAGGTTTCCAAAAAGGGCTGTAAGTTTAGTTTAGTGGTATAAGCGAACCTAAACGGAAGATTCACCATTTTTCATTTTGTTGGAGAACCTGATCAAAATCCCCTCTTCTAAGTGAAAGGTTGAGGGAATAGATGCCTTTAACCATCATGCCAGACAGATTGCCCTTGTGGAACTGTAAAAAGTGTCTGGCCATGGGTTTATCAGTGTTTTTGTCAAGAATCTCCCTCATGTGTACCCCCAAACTTTCAAGGAAGACCTCTACTGCCTTAATCCCCCATTCGTGAGGGATCAATGTGTAGAGAGACTCTACATCTATCCCCACGAGTAAGATCTCCTCCTCCAGCCTGATTTCCGAGATTCGTCCCAGAACATCGCCTGTGTCTTTGACATATGATTTTAGGTTAATCACCATTTCTTTGAGTAGATTGTCAAGGTATTTCCTAATTCTTTCTAATGGGTCTTTTTATTTCATAGTTCATTAGGGACTTGTGTACCTTCGGGGTAATATAAAATATGAGGACATTAAAATCCTTGACTGTCAAATAATTCAGCTCACGTTTACTCAGGAGACCTGCCTCCCCAGCAAATTTAAGCTTGTTATTTAGGTTCTTAATTAATCTAGGAAAGGGATCACTGGATAGTTTTCTATATGTTTTAACGTCACCCAGATGTCAATAGACTTCTTTCTCAAACTCCTCATCCATAAGGACTACATTTCTGCCCTTATCACTCCTTTTGATGACAGTTTGTTTAGCCTCCGATAATTCCCTAATTGCTCTACGTTCATTGTGGGATAGATTATCACATTTTTTGGTTTCCTAGTCAACCTTTTCTAGGTCCAGTTGTACCATGTCCAGGAAAAAGCTCAACCACTTTTTTTGTTTTAGTGGGGGCATCTTCCTGGACCTGATGTTGAGCTTGGATTGTCTCTTTTGTGGACCCAAGGTTTTCTCCCTTTCCTCATTTTCATCCAGCAGGAAATTAAGGATCTCCAGATCTCTTCATCTCTACTGTTAGGGGTATCCAACTCTTCACTGGGTATTGACTTATTTGTATGGAGGAAACGAAGGAAAACCTTGCAAAGAAAAAGTGTGACATCTTTAAAGACTGTAAACTCATCCATATGACTGGTAGGCAAGAAGGACACGCCACGTTGTAAGAGATCAATGTGTCTTTGGGCAAGGGAAAAGCTAGAGAGGTTGAAAATTTTCATATCACTCCCCTCTGTCCTTCCAGTCAGAGGTCTCTCTGATTCCGCTGACTTCTGGTTCGGGCACCGCCCCTGTTTGTATTCCAGTGCCTGTCTGTCTGTTATTGTCTGGGGGTATGTTTTTTTTGTGCGGTGGGCTTCTCTTGTTGCCTTGTTTCCTTTCATTCCCGCCCCAGTTCCCTCCGGTGGCCCGAGCCCCCCAGGGGGGTTGGTGTTAGTCTGCCCTATACCTAGCAATTGCTAGATACTTCACAAACTGCAGTGGGCTAGGCTGACACCAATTTACCTGGCGTCAGGACGTCTTTGTTTATGTTTTTTTGTTACATGTTGTCCTGTCCCACTTATCTGCGGTTGTTCTTGACCAGCCCATTGTGGCTCGTCACCAATTTGAGCCTGGGCTAGTCTATCATTAGTCTTGTCAATTTATCTCCATGTTTTATAATATACCAATAAATTATTTTATTTTGATACTACTTTATTAGTGTTTACTGCCATTCGGTTAGCCCCAATCTTTTTCTGTCCCCTTCTGTTTGGGATATTTGTGACACACTATTATCAATATTCTCAATAAAGTGAACAAAATTTGAGGAATTTCTTGTCTTATTTTTAAAAATATGTAATTCTGTACAAAACAGTTCAAATCAAGTTCCATTTTAACATTTGATACTTTTGTTTTAAAAAAATAAAAAGATGTGTGGGAAGCAAGTACACTTATAAAATAGCTAAAAGCATTTATGTTATTTTACATTATTAGATACTTAATGGCCAACTGTTCATGCCATTAAAAAATGAACCATTAATGGCTTTGTCAAAAAAAAGTGTTTGGAAATGAATAATTGTAGTCCAAGGACTGCTTCAAAACATTATTCTTGTAATTAACCTACAAACTGTTTTATATATATATATATATATATATATATATATATATATATATATATATATATATATATATATATATATATATATATATATATATACATATATATATATATATATATATATACATATATATATATATACATATATATATATATATATATATATATATATATATATATATATATATATATATATATATATATATATATATATATATATATACTTTTTTTTACATCAGAATGAAAGATCACCTGCACTGAAGTGATAAATAAAACGCTGTTGGGGAGGTAAGTCATTACTAATAATCATACTTAGCTTCAAAGTATGCGTAAACTCAATCACTAAAATCTTGTACGCCCTTTAACAAAATTTCAAAAGTAATTTTCATTACTTGGCGATTCTACCATGAAGGTCTTTGCCCAGCTATTCCCTGTTATAGGGTTACAATGCCGTTACAGAGTCTCCCAATTACCCTCCTGCTTTGTCAATCTGTCACACAGACTTTAGCTAGAGACACACAAGTGGCCGTTTTAACACACATTACACAAACTTGGTTCACTACGGTCAACGTAAGAAAAAATACTCTAATAAATGTTATACAGCCATCATTTTAGTACCTGTATGTAGGCAAGGAAAGATGGCAGAAGATCAGCAGCACTGAGATTCAAAGAATTAAGAATGCAGTCATAGGAAAAAGACAAGTGTGGTGTTGAACAAGGTTTATCTCCAAAATGCATCTGCCACCGTCTGTGTACTCATTTTTATGGCTAAATAAATACTTGAGGATTATGGAGTTGCCAGCTGTCTTTTTCCAATGACTGCATTGTCTTTTGGTCAATGAGAAGACACCACAGCTTCGGCATCCAGATTGCAACTTCCAGTTTGCATTTGAATTTCCACTGTTCTGAGCAGTGTATCTTTTTGTTTGAAAGAATTAAGAATGGTGAAAACAAGTATTTTATTTTAAAAAAAGGCAATTGTTTATAATACACAGTGCTTTAATAAACTAAAAGTCATTCATTTTGGGTTCAGATCTATTAAAATTAATTCATGAAGTGTCAGGTTTACCCACTTAAGGACCGAGCCACTTTCTGAGATTTGGTGTTTAAAAATGTTTTTTTGCTAGAAAATTACTTACCCCCCAAACATTATATATTTTGTTTTCTAACATCCTAGAGAATAAAATGGCGGTCGTTGCAATACTTTGTCACACCGTATTTGCGCAGCGGTCTTACAAGCGCACTTTATTTGGAAAAAATACACTTTTTTGAATAAAAAAAATATGACAACAGTAAAGTTAGCCCAATTTTTTTATATTGTGAAAGATAATGTTACGCCGAGTAAATGGATATCCAACATCACGCTTCAAAATTGTGCCCGCTCGTGGAATGGCGACAATCTTTTACCCTTAAAAATCTCCATAGGCGACGTTTAAAAAGTTCTACAGGTTGCATGTTTTGAGTTACAGAGGAGGTCTAGGGCTAGAATTATTTCTCTCTCTCTAACGATCGCAGCGATATCTCACAATTGTGGTTTGAACACCGTTTTCATATGTGGGCGCTACTCACGTATGTGTTCGCTTCTGCGCGCGAGCTTGGCGGGATGGGGCGCGTTTAAAATTTTTATTTTCTTATTTATTTTATCTTTTATTTTTTATTTTTACACTGTTCTTCCGCCCTGCAATGATATGGAGACGGGTGGCGGCCATCTTCCCCTCACTCATCTCCATGTCTAACGGGGAGAAGAACCGACGGCTCCGGTAAGCGGTGGAGGACACCGAAGTGCAGTGGGAGGGGGGCCCCCTCTCCTGCCACCGATAAAAGTTATCTTGCAGCGAATCCACAGAGACCACTTTTATCTGAATGCGGAACGCCCGCTGAAGAAGAGGATACCGGGGATATGACAGCTAGCTGCTGCCATAACAATGATATTCCTCTTCAAAGTAGCGACGTAAAACAACAGCGGGCAGTCCATAAGTGGTTAAAGCAACATTAAACCCAAAACCAAAAATGTAATATATTGCAGTCCACCCTTCATGATGGTGACTGCATTAGTTTTCTTAACCACTTCCCACCCAACTACGTCATATGACATCGTCGATTTTGAGTGGAGACATCTGAATGATGCCTGCAGCTAAAGGCATCATTTAGAAATCTTCTTTTAGAGCTAGCGATTCCCTTCACTGTAAGAACAATAATAGCACCTGTTCAGCCGCTTGATCGTTCTTACAGGCAGCAGGAGGGGATGCCCCCCTCTCGCTGTCCTCCGGTGCTTCTCCTGGCTCGCCCGTATGATCATACGGGTGAGAAGGAGAAGGAATCGGTCCATGCCGGAAGTTTACCATAGAGAATTCGGCGGGCCAGGCAGCCCTTAGACGTCTCTATGATCTTGCGGAGGCCGGGCACGATGTTATCCTGTCACACCTGGCTGGGAAGCCAGGATCGTTTTTTTTTTCTTTTGACCCAAGATCTCGCTGTAAAGAGGACCTGTCACCCACTAAACCTATTCCTTGGAAGTGATCAAAAAAAAAAAAAAGCAAAAAGAAAGTGTCAAAATAGAAAAGTAAAATAAACAAAAAATAATAATTTAAGCACCCCCATGTGCTTGTGCACAGAAGCGAACGCATATGTAGGTCGTGCCCCCATATGTAAACAATGTTCAAACCACTCATGTGAGGTATTGCTACGAACATAAGAGCAATAATGCTAGTGCTAGACCTCCTCTAACTCCAAACAGGTTACCTGTAAAAAATGTTAAAGCGTCGCCTATGGGGATTTTTAAGTACTGAAGTTTGGCGCCATTCCACTAGTGTGCACAATTGTGTGACATGTTTGGTATCCATTTACTCGGCATAACATCCTCTTTCACATTATGCAAAAATGGAGCTAACTTTACAGTTTTTTTGTTTATTTTAATGCATGAAAGTTTATCCCAAAAAAAGCATTTGAAAAATTACTGCACAAATACCATGCAAGATAAAAAGTTGTAACAACCACCATTTTATTCCCTAGGGTCTCTGCTAAAAAAAACATGTATAATGTTTGGGGGTTCTGAGTAATTTTCCAGCAAAAAAAATATGATTTTTATATGTAGGAATGAAGTGTCAGAATTGGCCTGGGTAGCAAGTGGTTAATTAGACTTTTACCCCTCTGTTTCACCTGGTGATCTGGCCGCTAACACACTTCCTGTAATAAAGTGTCCCCACTCAGAGATACATAGTTTGGTTATTGTTATAAGGCAGGGTAGAGGGTAGAGAGGCCAGTCTGAGTTGATACATTTCAATAAATATGTGTCATATTGGGGATATCAGCTCAGGAGTGGCAATGCTGGCCCAGACTACAACTCCTCCAGTTAGGATGGGGGGAAAGTTACAGGCAATGTCAGACAGATACTGGTGGTAGGATACTCAATTATTAGGACAGATAGGGCAATGTATCACAAGGACCCTAATCACTGAAAAATTTGTTGTCTACGAGGCACTTGGGTTCAGGACATTGCGGATCAGATGGGCAGATTGTTGGGTGGGGCTGGGAAGGACCCAACTGTCATGGTACATACTGGCACAAATGTGAAAAAGGCAGAATAATAGAGCATCATTAAAAAATAATTTCAGGGACCTAGGTGCTATATTAAAGAAGGCAGTATTATCAGAAATCTCAGAAATACTACCTGTACCTTAAGCCTCACCAGCGAGGCAGCAGAGGTAGCCTTCTTTACATCTTTAGGGTTTTCAGCTCATGGAGAACTATTTGTCAAGAGTGATTTGATGGTAAATATTGGGGTGACATTGCTAACAGTGCTACTGAGGATTTGTGGCTAGAGCTTCAAAGGGATGAAACACTTATCGACTATTTTAGAGGATTGTTACATGCTCAAATGTGCCAACATCCCAAAAGATCTCAACATCAGCATCACTACATGTACAGGTAGTTGGGACTCTCATATGCACTTTATGAATAAATGTGGTAACATATATATCAAAAAATTATAAAATCACAGATTTCTTTCTTGAACAAAAATGAGAAATCATACATCATGGCTAATCTAACAACATCAATACAGCCTTTGAGCCGATGGCTTGCAATATAATATAACATTGTATTCTCCACATATTTCATAGTTACAGATATACAGCTTCAGAGTGGAAGAGTTCCTTTGGAGTGTTTATGGAGAACTGATGCCTTCACATGACCCACACCAGAACCCACAAAGGCCATAGTCTCTGGGGGATAGTCACAAGGATTGCTATTAGTGCCACTAATTGAAGTCAAGTGTGCATCTGGATGATCTACTTGGATCTACATTTGCTTGTTGTTTCTTTCAGTCTTTTCAGTGGCCAGTAGTTTTTAGGTTTACCACTAAAGCCTTTTCATAGTGCACTTTTGCTT
This sequence comes from Lithobates clamitans, assembly GCA_037952925.1. Lineage (NCBI taxonomy): Eukaryota > Metazoa > Chordata > Amphibia > Anura > Ranidae > Lithobates > Lithobates clamitans. The sequence continues at coordinate 174,482 of JBBGZY010001336.1, read as the reverse complement.
GTTGTTTCTTTCAGTCTTTTCAGTGGCCAGTAGTTTTTAGGTTTACCACTAAAGCCTTTTCATAGTGCACTTGGCCTGTGCCCTCTGTCTCTATTTACTCTGTTGTCAGAGGGGAACAGCAGCAAGAATTTAAGGAGAAAAGGCTTAACTAACTCTTGATGAACTACCTCCTGCAAGGAGTTGTGGACTTCAATTCTAATTTTATTCCCAAGCATGTACTTTTTAATTGATGAACATTTATTTCCCATTTGCATTTTTATAAACAGTTTTATTTTCTTCACTAAAAAAATGTATCTGCAAAGAATAATTGTAGTCCAAGGGCTGCTTTAAAACTGTAGTCTTGTCATGAATGTCAAATTGTATATACGTATAAGTATATTTTTTCACTGGTAATTTCTGCTCATTTAGTGATGGTAAATAAGAGACACAGCATGGGTGTTTCCAGCTTATGACTTTAAAATTCCACCCGTGTTAAAAAGATTGCTATACAGACTTGTGTATGTAACTAAGTGATAACACAAAAGAATGCTTCAAAATGATGTACTGCCATCAAGGAAAAGCTGTTAGTGGAAAATAAATCCTTAGGAGCTGAATATATCTGTTGTCACATTTGTTTTAATGCATTAGTCACTCCAAACATAATGGAGAAATTGAAATCACAGAAAAATAGCCTGACCATTAAATAGAAAAATGTATCCTCGCACATAACCACCTACAAAACAAGGCTTAAATTGAATGCTGAAAGTTACACAGTTGGTTACTTCATTAGGCCCCCAGAACCATTTACATGCAGTAATGCATTCACAATATTACTAAGTGGTATGCATTCAGCACGCTATCTTCTGACATTTCAAATGGCCCAATAAGTAAATTTATAATTATTTTAAATGGATGCACTATATACACAGACACACTCATATAACTTGGCAGAGCTCCAGATCTAGGCTTATAGAAAACATTACCTTCTACTAATGATATACCATTGGCCTCTAAGACGTTCTGGAAACCTGTCAAAATGTATTTAAAGGACAAATGATCCATAATTACAAGATGGTTTTGATAAGCATGCTAGTGGTATTAAGCAAAAATAGGGCAGTAAAAGCACAGCACATTAAGTGTAAGAACATTTTACTATGCAAAGTGACTCTGTCACTTTAAACAGGAAAAAATAAGGCTGAAACTTATAAAGCAAATATATCTGCAGGGGCTTTCAGTACCTAATCCATGCCTGAACATGTATTGTCAAGGCTTGTCCAATTCCTCTGAACTCCAAGTACTTAAATCGGGCCCCAGCTGAAACACTATCCAAAAGGAATAGGAAGGTGGGGTTGCTGGAGCTTTACCTGACCAGAAAGACCTGGCATTTGGGCATATTGAAGACAATGAAAGCTGGTGCAGTAATGTGTAGGCACCTCTAGATACCTGTTAGCATTTATTTTGGTTCTTAGGGAAACCAAGTCACTTTAAAGTGTCATCTTCTTAAATGATCTATTAAAAAGATATATAAAACACAAGTTCCCAGTTAGGGAAAATAGGGTCTTTGAGGATGTACTGGAGCTGAGCTTTTGTTCACTGACTTTGAACTTGTGAGTTTTATATGCTAAATAGCTCACAGTTTAGCTAGGTGTTAGGCAGGTGTTTCCTCAGAAAGAAAAATTAGTTGCTTTCAATTTTTAGTCAAAGCACAAAAGCAAAGCGCAAGTATTCCATAAGGTCTTTTTGTTCAATGTAGCATGTGGTTAGCTTCCAGCAATGGTGCTGTACTCTTTGTATTAGGTGTTTCAGGCAAGCCCCTGCAGTAGCAGGGATCAAATGAACTCTCACCAGATGCCAGCTGATCTGTCTGCCAGTTTATTGGTTTATCGGTAGCAGAGCTTCATGCTTGAACTAATAACCCAGAGCCAATAGACAGCCCACAACTATGCCCCAACTAAATTTGGTCAAATTTAATTTGCCAGTAAAGGGATGGTAATGATCTCCCCAAAGTCAGCGTTATAGACATTAGACATCAACTGAGGGACAGTCTCGTGAGAACACTGAGACAGATTTCCTTATCCACAGGTATTGGAGTCCTTATCCCACATCTAAAGAATTCCAGCTGTAAAATATGAGAAGTAAATTGTTGCAAGGGGGGCTTTGATACTGGCTACCATGGAACCCTAGGCCTGTTAACCCCTTGGGGGGGGGGGTCAGTGTGAGATTGATAGTGAATAAATGCTCGGGGGGTATGGGGTGGAATTCCATATTGTGGCCTAATTAGGCAATTTCTTGAACCCAGCTGGTGAAAGACTAATGCCCTGAAAATGTGCGATGGGAGCCTGTTGTCGGAAATTCCGACCGTGTGTGGGCTCCATCGGACTTTTTCCATCGGAATTTCCAACACACAAAGTTTGAGAGCAGGCTATAAAATTTTCTGACAACAAAATCCCATTGCGTCAATTACGACCGTGTGTGGACAATTCCAACGCACAAAGTGCCATGCATGCTCAGAATAAATTCCGAGACAGAACTGCTCAGTCTGGTAAAATTAGCGTTCGGAATGGATATAGCACTTTCGTCAGGCTGCAATGTTTTAAATTGTTTAATGCAGCGCACTCTCTTCTTCTTTATAATGCTAGAAGAATTAAGTAGTTTTGCTGTTCATATTCACACAGACTTCTCACAAACTTCTTTCTTTATTTTTTTTTTCGTGATTTCATGAATATAATATTTTTATTTGTCACATCTACCGAAAAAATAATATTTTTGGGAGGTTTTAAGATAAATTTTTTTTTTTTTAATTTTTTAAAGCCCGATCTTGTGTTTTATTTTTTATAAACTGCAGAAATTGGTAAAGCCTTTGGCCCCCAGGGCACACATCAATTATTTTACTGAAAAATTGGTGGCCTGAGGAGTCCAGAAGTCCAAGAGATCATGAACAGCAGCAGATGACATGTATGTCCCCAGACTGTGGTCATACAAGAGCCTGCATCTTTTGCTAGACCATACTGAACCCAGGCCATCACTCTCTAGTCTTCCTTAGATGCTTCCTTCCAGGCTGTGGCTCGGGTGTTGAAGGTGTGGCAGGAGGAGGAGGAACCGTAGGAGGAGGAGGAGGACCATGGTGGAGATCACAAATGTGGCTTTGGCTTGTAAGTAGGCCCCTTAACCCCTTATTTAGTGCTTGTAAAATGATAAACTCACATAAGAGGCATTGGCCCTCCTCCATTTCCATCATTTTGCATGCTGTTAGGTCTGCAAAGTCCTCTTCAACACTGTGGGGTGTTCTGAGGGCCGCAGTAGCCTTCCAAAAGAGGCCAATTGCTGACTCCTCCAGGTTACTGTGGGGTGTTCTGAGGGCCGCAGTAGCCTTCCAAAAGAGGCCAATTGCTGCCTCCTCCAGGTTACTCCTCTTCCTGCCACTTTTTTTTTGAAGGCGGAGGGGAGGACCCTGGGTATCGGGCAGGCTACTGGGCCCGGCCACCTCCTGGCTGAGACTTTCCTGCGTATGAAAAAGGGACATTGTTTTAGTTTTTGGTTGATCAATCACAATCAGAAATTAGGAATCCAAACTAACATATATTTAACATCATTAATTTGACCAACAGAAATATTTAGAAGAATGCTATACCCGGCTCAAGCTGGGCTCCTCCACATGTTGCTGCCTGGAAGGCCCAGGATGGATGTCAGAAGCCTCAGCTGGGGGTGAAGGAAGCGTGGAAGGAAGAGTGGAAGGAAGAGTGGAGATTGTTGGCCTGGGTTCAGTCTGGTCTGACAGAAAATGCAGTCTGTCATATTACCACAGCCTGGGGACATAAATGTTATCTGCAGCTCCTGAAGCTCCTGATCTCTGGGAATCCTGGACTTTCTTGCGCTCCCTTAGATAAGTGCTCCTCATGCCACCAATTAGGATCTTCAAATAGGTGATGTCTGCCATGGGGATCACCAGCTTCACAAATTCCAGCAACTGATCCAGCGCTGCCTTCCTCTTCGTTTGATTCTCATAATGTGGGTGGTTTACCTGCCACAGACAGGGCAGCTCCCTGAACAGATCAATGAATATGGGGATAAAGTCCTGATCATTCAATATATCCATTTTCTCTGCAAGACACAACACAAGACAAACCCTAATGTCAGGCTAAACTCTCCTAAGCTTGTCCCAATATAGGCCTCAATCTCTAAGCAGTATAGGCCCAAGTTTAAATGTTACCTTCGTTATCACGATCGGCGCTTCCTATACTCCTTCCTCCGCTCACAGATCAGGCATACGACGCACGCGTGTTACGCTTTATATACATTGCGCATGCGTGAAACTCCGCCCGCCCCTTATGTTCTTTCTAGTCTACTCCTCGCCCATTCTCATTCGGCGCAGTGGGGAAGAGTACATGGTGGAGACAGAGCAAATGTGAGAAAGGTCAAGATCATGGTGAAAGTTGTGAAGAGTCTGCACAGAAATTTTGGGGTATGTCGATCCAAGGATTAACTGAGGAAGCAGTGGTCGGACCTCAAAATCAGGGAGCACGATCAGTATAGGAGGATCAGGAGAGTGCTGCAAAAAAGTAAGTAGTTGTCCTGTGTTCCTATTCTTTATTCTTATTACGTTCGTGCTGCTCCATGTGCTTTTCTTTACTGTTGTACAGTTTAAAATGGCAACTTTCATGTTCATGGACACATTATTCGTTCGTGGGAAACATTTTTCGTTCGGCCACTAAAACACCATGTTTTGTCCAGATGCAGTTCAATACATTTTTTCTGGCCTACTTTTCTTAAAATAATTTTGGTGTCTAAATGGGTTTGTAACTAGAATGAAATGCAAACTAGATTCAGTGTAAGGAGAGGACACTCAGCAGCTGTTTACACATCTGGACGCTGGAGCACTAGTGTGGGACACAAGAACACCCTTTTTATTAGGGGGCCCACACAGGTGCTCCAGTGTATACTATAGGGGTGTCTCCATCTGTGAAGCTTGTACAAAACAGGTAACTATTCAAGCTTGACAAAGGAAAAAAATATTTCTTCATCTTGGAACTCTGCCAAAACAGACAATTGTACCCCACTTCCAAGCATTGTTTCATATTCCTATTTCTGCCATCAAATATCTGTGTGCTAAGAATACCTTTTTTTTGTTTACATAGGGGAGAAAAGACTCGGAGGACACCACTCATCAGAGTAAACAACAGACCCCCCACCTCATGAAGAAGTGGAAATCCCACAAACACAACCAGAGGAGGAGAAGGGAGATGTTGTGGAAATAGTCACCACAACAGGTGAGTGTCTGCGACCACAGGCTCAGGTAAGAGATGGATGCATGCATATTTCTAATACATGGTGTTTTTGTATTTTCTATATTTTTAGGTGATCGTGATGTTGTGGATGACGGTCATTTCACCAGTGAAAGTGCCCAGGTCCTGATCGGGGAGATAATGGGGTGTAATAAGAACTTGGAAAACATCAAGCAAAACATCAATGATGTTTAAAACAAAATGAAGAACATCATTGATGTTTTAGGGAGAGTTTAAAACCCCTTAAAATCCCTTGATTATTTATGCTTTGTTTTTCTGACAATTTTTAAAACACTTTTTGACATATTCTCGAAAAGCCAAATTTTGAAGATGCACACAGTGTGTCAACATGTGCTATCTGCCATCATGGGAGGTCAATGTACGTGTTTTGGGGGTGCAACCCCTTCCTCAATAATAAAGTAGCTGAGAGGAGGGGGTTGCACCCACAAAACACGTACCTTGATCCCCCATGATGGCAGCTAGCACATGTTGACATTCGGCAATTTGTGTGCATCTTCAAAATTTGGCTTTTCCAGGGGTGACTTCACCCCATCTGCTGAATGCAATATCAAACACAGTTTATAAATACTCATGTCTGATATTGCCTTCACTTTCTATAAAAGTTGAACTTTGTAAGTTCCAGTGTTGTGTGTTTCTTGTTGGTTTCAAACATGCCTGTTTTACCTTAAAAAGAAATTTCTACTTTTAATGTGACCTAAAGAATTGATATACAACAAACATGTTGGTTTGTTTTAAAAAACCTTTTATAAATGCACATATGATTGTGCTTTGATTAAAAATATTGAGCATCAACAATGTGTGGCTTTTTCTTTCAACGCTCAAAAGCATTTTTTTGTTGTAAAGTTGGTGTTTTCAGTGACAATGGGTGTTATTTACTTAAGGCAACTCCACTTTGCACTACAAGTGCAGTTTTAGTGCAGTCTCAAGTGCACTTGTAGTGCAAAGTGTCTTTGCCTTTAGTAAATAACACCCAACAGTGCTTTATAATTTTAGACAATCACGCCATTTTCAGGACTCCCCAAATTTCAGTAAGGGTCAGCTAAAAGAAAGACAAGCAGTAAATCAAAGCAAATATTTGTTCAGTTTAAAATATTTTTTTATTTAAAAAATGTCTCAGACATTGTCTGGCATATTAATGGCCCCCTACAGGCAAAGTATTTCATGTATCTTAGACTGACCTCGTGGGCACTCTGGGGGGGCAAGCCAGGACAGCCAGCTTCAAGCGCCGTCAGGGTTGGTTCATTGAGATTAATTCCAGCTTCAGGCCCAACTGAGCCAGCATACTTCACATAATTTCTCCTTAAAAAGTTGTGGAGAACACAGCAAGCCAGGATGATGTGATCGAGTTTATATTCCGCCATGTGTATCGGTGTAAGAAATAGGTGGAACCGGCTGGCCATTATTCTAAACGTGTTCTCCACCACTATTCTGGCTCTGGCCAGCCGGTAATTAAAAACCCTCTGGTCCGAGGTGAGGGTCCTCATAGGGAATGGCTGCATAAGATGGTCCCCCAGCGCAAACGCTTCATCCGCAATGAAGACGAATGGGAGTCCTTCCGCATTATCTTCTGGAGGTGGCAAGTCCAAGCTGCCATTCTGGAGAGGCCTGTAGAACTCCGTGTGGGTGATGACTCCACCATCTGACATCCGGCCATTCTTCCCCACGTCCACATACAGGAACTCGTAAGTAGCCGACACCACCGCCAACATCACAATACTATTGAACCCCTTGTAGTTGTAATAGTATGACCCCGAGTTGGGTGGTGGGACGATGTGGACGTGTTTTCCATCAATTGCCCCTCCGCAGTTAGGAAAGTCCCACCGCTGGGAAAAGTGGGAGGCCACAGTCTGCCATTCCTGTGGGTTGGAAGGAAACTTTGGAGTCAAACAAGAAAAAAAAAAAAAATTTGCACTTAAACATGGAAAGCAGATTAAACACAAACATTCTTGGCCAAGCTCAGTATAACATGTATTTTAGGGAGTATTTAAAGACAAAGGTATAAGGTCCACTTATCAGATTCCTCCCCCCCTCTCATGGGCCATTTAAAAAAAATTGTGGGGGGGAAATATTTTGCACAGGTAACCCTCTCCACTTCATTGAGAGATGAATGCCTAAATAATGTGTATTACTTTGGCCAGCCCCTCCTTACTTACACTATTGGCAGCCCACTGGACAGGTAAGAAGTTTCATAATACAAAGATATAAATACACACTGTACACATTTTAGCACATTTTTACATTCTGATATTACCTATCAAGATAAGAATAGGATACAAAAACTTTGAGCATTACCATTTGAAAGTATACAGGCAGGCCCTTGCACTACATGCTTTGGGGCATTCATCCATAAATATGACCACAAAAGAGGTGGCTATAGTGTGTATGGGTAGGGCAAAGTCAGCAGATAGAGGATTGAGGATAGATAGAGGATTGGTATCAGCTGAGTTAGCAGTTGGGGGGAGGGAGGGTTCCAAATGATTTTGGGACACAAAAAAAAAGCCTCTAGCACTCTGACAGAATTTAAAGCACACATCACAATTTTCAACATTTTAGGGGGTAATTAGGGTAAAGCACTACTATGGAGCTGACAAAATACATTGTTAAGTGACTACACAAGGTGAATTTAGGGCCAGGAGAGCATGCTGGGGAGGTAAGTAAAGGCAAATATGTATGAAGGATAAAAAAAAAAACATAAAATTCCAGCATGCATGAGGACCTAGGAGACATTCACAGCATATTACAATCATGGTAATTAGGGAATGAGGAAAGAAATACATTATATTAGCAAACATTAAATACAATAAAATGTGATGTTAAAGGATAAAAATCTTACCTTAATATACTCCTTCTGCAGGACCTGGATGATGGCAAAACAGGTCTCCGGGATAGTGATCCCTAGAGCCTGGGGGGAGATGCCTATCGAGAACTTAAGGTCCTGCAGGCTTCTCCCCTTTGCCAAGTACCGTAGGGTGGCGACTAGCCTCTGCTCAGGAGTGATGGCTTGCATCATGCAGGTATCCTGCCTGCTGATATAAGGGGTCAGCAAAGCCAACAAATGGTGAAAAACGGGGTGCGTCATCCGGAGAAAGTTCCTGAAATCGTCAGGATTATTCTCACGGATCTCATGGAGCAAAGGCATATGACAGAACTGGTCACGCTGGAGCAACCAATTCTTGGTCCATGAACTCCTCCTCGCCCTGTTCATGGACTGGGCTTGTGTCAAAGTAAGGACCCCAACACCAAGCCCCCGCACAGCACGAACTCTACGATGAGTACATACACACAACATGGCTAGAAAACGGTCGGCTGCTCAGAACGAAGTAACAGAACGTATTGAAGAACAGCAAGGCCTGTGAAGAGCTACCTGAAAATCAGTAATGAACGAACAAGAACACAATGACAAAGTCAATGGTAACTCGCTGCACGCACTGAAGAGCAGATACAAACCCACAAGCACAAACTGAACAGCAGAAATACGATCTGAAAACCACGAGTCTGAAAAAGCACGAATCGTCTCTCACCAAACTTTTACTAACACGAGATTAGCAAAAGGAGCCCAAAGGGTGCCACGCTTGGTACTGAACTGCCCTTTTATTATAGTCTCGTTGTACGTGGTGTACGTCACCGCGTTCTTGGCGTTCGGAAATTCCGACAACTTTGTGCGACCGTGTGTATGCAAAACAAGTTTGAGCCAACATCCGTCGGAAAAAATCCATGGATTTTGTTGTCGGAATGTCCGATCAATGTCTGACCGTGTGTATGGAGCATTAAGCCATCCCTCCGCCTTACACAGCACAGGTGGGGGCAAATCTTCAGCATAAATATAGTTTATTAACAGTCTTTGGGGACTGGTCACTGTATCTAGAGTTACTTTAAACCTGTATGGTTACATTATCAGCCACAGAATGGATGAGCATCTCTTGTGTCAGATGTGTCACCCAAGATAACAATGAGCGCTTATATAACAGGACTATAAATGGCGGTGAAAAGAAAACTGGCCATTGCGGTTCTTAGCTTTATGAGATATTCACTCCAAAGAATACTGACAGCATTGAAAAAATAGGTGTGCCCAAAGTAATTTACAGATTACACACTTCTCTTGAAGGGAAAACTGTTTGGCTACCAAGCTATATCAAACTGGAGCAGATGCTGCAGTGTAAAATATGAGATATCATCAAAATAACTGCCAGACTTGTCATTAAAATAGCCACTACGGACATGTGGGTATGATGACGTAGTATCTGCAGCTTAGTATCTTGATTTATATGTCATGGAGACAAATTAGCTCATCAGGTGAGACTGCAAGTATCTATCTTATCCAGCCTGTCTTTCAGTCAGCTGCTTGATAGAAGTTTCATCTATCCATTGAACCTAGAAGCTAAATTCTAGTAAAAAAAAAACCTGACACAACTCTGACAGTTGGGGGTTAAAGCACTTGAAGGAGCTACCTGTTTAATTTCTTGTGCACCTAGTGTCCTTCTATTGGAAATGGTAGCATAACCCACCTGTATATGGCCATGTTTCTCAATGAATAAAAGAGAAATACAATTTCCTTATATGTTTAAATTAATGATTTTTCCAGCAATTATAACAACACTAAACATCTATCATATCATCATGTGATTATAACAGGCACCTATATTTGCACAGCTTAACAATCCAGCCTTCAGTTTGAGCATGTTATGAGATTTGCTATAATACTTGTAGGCAGAACAATAAGTATTGGGCATGGCTGCCCCTGGGGAATTAGTTTGGGCAATTAGATTAGAGATTTGGTTAGCTGTTAGGGTTTTAGTTTCAGGTTTATGGTGTAGGACATTAACTGTTTAGAGCCAAGCATTGGAAGAAAGGTAGTTAAGGGCTAATTTCAAGGGTTAGATTAAATATTGTTTAGGTAGTGAAGGGTTATGAGTTATGGGCTGCTTTAGTGTAACGAAAACCTTAAAAGTTAGGGATAGTTAGGGGAGTTGAAAACAAGTGCCGCATACTACCAGTTCTGGCCTCCTGGCACTAAGAACTAATATGCTGATCAATCACATATATATGTTTTCAATAATCTAAAAATGATGCCCATCCTGTAAATGCTATAAGTGTAATTTCACTTTTGTTGAGAAAAAAAAAAAAAAAAAACAACCCCCTCTGGTTGATATAGTATATGTACATTAAAAGGCTTTTAACAAACCTTGTAGCAGAGTACTCCCTGTTTCTTTTCTAGAGAAAAACCTGTATGTTCAACTATGTCCTTGCAAAACTGGGAAACCCGCATCCAATTTGCAATAGTGTGAACCCAACCTAAAGGGATGCAGGCAACTTTCCTCATTAGTGCCCTGCAGGTGCAGCAGTGGATTGATAATTATAAAACCACTCTCATACAGATTCACTGTGAACACGGACACAGACAAACAAACTAATCCTTTAGAATAACAAAAGGTAGGAATCTGCAACGTTTGTTAAAATCCATGCGATGTACATAGATCACCCAGAGGGGAATGTTTTTGTCTCAACAAAAGTGGAGTTACTCTTTCAGCTAAATAAATATAACCCCAACTGTATGTTACTGAGTTGCCGGCTGTATACGATTTTTGCATCTAGTTTCAGAAAATTACAGCTGCTTCAGACTGAAATGGAAAGACATTTTTAATAGGATTAAATTACAAAATGGGTTGTGTGGAAATTGTATATGATATTTTACTTTTTATATAACAAAAGTGGAATTCCTCTTAACTACTTAAGGACCGGAAGGATTTACCCCCTTAATGACCAGGCCATTTTTTGCGAAATGCACTGTCATTTTAACTGACAATTGCGCAGTCGTGCAAAACTGTACCCAAACAAAAATAAAAATCACAATAAAAATCGCTGATCGCCGCCATTACTAGTAAAAAAAAAATTATTAATAAAAATGCCATAAAACTATCCCTATTTTGTGAACGCTATAACTTTTGCGCAAACAAATCAATAAACGCTTATTGCGTTTTTTTTTTTACCAAAAATATGTAGAAGAATATGTATCGGCCTAAACTGAGGAAAAAAAATGTTTTTTTATATATTTTTTGGGGATAATTATTATAGCAAAAGTTTTTTCTAAATTGTCGCTCTTATTTTGTTTATGGCGCAAAAAATAAAAATCGCAGAGATGATCAAGTACCACCAAAAGAAAGCTCTATTTGTGGGAAAAAAAGGACGTCGATTTTGTTTTGGAGCCACGTTGCACGACCGCACAATTGTCAATTAAATCGACGCAGTGCCGAATCGCAAAAAACGCTCTGGTCAGGAAGGGGGTAAATCCTTCCGGGGCTGAAGTGGTTATTTTATGAATTTTTTTTTACCTGTACAAGCCTCTTATATGTAGGCATCCAAAGGTCCTGAGACTTCTACTGGGTGCTACCATCTTAGATGTGATGTCAGCAGCTCCAGCAGACTCAGAGCTGTCACTCAATAAAAGGCTAAGTTCACCTTTAGCTACTGTTACACCTTACACAGGGCGTAACATGTTACTAAAGCACCCCCACCTCGACAAGATTCCTCATTGTGACAGCAGGCAGAGGATCTTCGCCTCAAACCCACGGTCACAATTTAAAAACACAGCTCTGCCCATGCAGCTGTGTCATTCATTCACAGACCACGGCAAATATCTTGTAGTTCTCAATGAATTGTGAGGGTCTGGTGAGCCCCCTCTTAATTCATTGAACTTCCTGAACTTCAGTAACCATCCATCCGTATGGGAGGTATGGGCAGGCAGCTATACTGAGAGCTTGCAAGATCCTGACATTGCACCCACAATCTGCTGATCGTGGATGCAATACTCTGCAGGCTCATAAGAAAAAGTTATCCTTTAATGCTCTATTGCCCTTCACTCCTCCACTTCAGTAATTATGACTGAGGTGGAGGGAGGTGGAAGGAGGGGTGGGTGAGCTAGCCCAGCTCAAACAGTAATTAGATACTCCTGGAAGAAGGAAGGACTAGAGGAAGAAGGGCATGGATCTGTAATAGGGTAAAAAGCAGTTCAAATTCTAGATTTTTCAGTGTTTTACCAGTAACTTTCTTTTTTTTTTTTCTCAATATTCTTTATTAGAAGTTTTTCACATACATCGTTAATACATGCAGTAGTTCGGCAGATGTTCCAACCGGAGCATAAAGTTAAATTCAACTCGTGTAACATATTCAGAACAAGTAGTAAATTAGTCAAGTTCCAACTAGGTTGTAGGGATATGATTACCTCTGGAGGTAAGAATGAAAATAGTTCCAGTAGGGGTGTAAGAGGAGGTTGAAGAGGAGGAGGAGGGAGTACCAGCTTACCAATCAAAACAAGGTAAAATTCAACAAGAAACATTATACTTTAACAGTGCATGCAGAATGTGATAACCAAGAAGACCATTTGAAGAGAAACTTGTCCATGGTCAAATTCTTTCTGGCTACTATTTTCTCCATCTCACACTGGAGATTGTGGTCTGCAAGAGTGGACTTCAGGGAAGGGGGATTTGTAGTTTTCCACTATCTGGTAATATTTAGCTTTGCTGCAAGTAACATATGTATTATCACTACTCCAGATCTGGGTGGAAATTTTTCTATACCCAAGTGGAGTAGGGCTAATTCCGGAGAGGGCTTTGAAGGTATTTGTGATACAGATGAGATTAGGGAAAAGATTTCTCTCCAAAAGAAGCTGAGGGATCTGCAAAACCAGAGGAGGTGTGTTATAGTACCCAAGCTGCCACAAGTCCTCCAACAGGTGTTAGGCGAGTTTGGGTATATTTTTGATAACCTGTAGGGTGTTAGGTACCACCTATGTAGAGTTTTTCCAGTGGTTAGAGCAGTGGGCTGTTGCATGGGTGGATTTAAAGGCCTTTGTCACATAGTGGAGGTTGTCCTGACATTTAGTTCTGCTTCCCATTTTGAAAGGGTGGATATTTGGGAGTATGGTCTTTGGTCATTCAGGGGCACGTATAACGTGGAGATACCCTGTTTTGGATATGTGGGTTGAGAGTAAATTCTGTGGAATGGTGTAGGTATATGGATTGTAGAAGGGAGTTTAGAGGTTTTGAGGAAGTGGCTTATCTATATATAGGTGTAGGTTTCGGAGATAGGTAGACTGAATTTGTTTTGGAGGTCACTAAATGCTTTCATTGATTGCTGGGATCTGAGGTTGCTAAGGGAATTGATCCCATATGTATGCCAGTGTTGGATTTTAAGATTTGAGATTAGACTTTCTAACACTCTGATAGGGATTGGGTAGGCGTGTAATGGATGGTTAGGAGGGGTAGTAAGGGTATGTTTTTTTCTAAGCCATCAGCGACGCTCTGTCTGCCGGGGAGTGGGGTATTACAGATAGAGAGGATTCTGCTGTAATGAGAAGGCGGGTATCTAGTAGCTTATTGGTAGTGGGGTGGAGGGATTCCATATCTGACCAAGTTTTGATGGGGGAAGGGTGCCACCGATAGTACATTTGGTCTAGGATAGCCCAACTCCATCTTTGTTGTGGTGTCTCATTAGTATGTGGTGAGCACATCTGGGTGGTTTATCATCCCATACAAAGCTTGAGATTTGTCTTTGTGTTAGACTTCACCCAAAAGGTTAGGTTCCGCTTTTCTGCCTTCTTCTCCCCTCCTTTTTAACCTTTGGACACTTTTTTTTGGAGGGGTAGCAGGTACCTAGTTTTAATAGGTACCTGTTCCCACTTCCGCTCAGATCGCCTAGGCGATCCAAGTAGAAGCTTGGCCACCCGCCTCTTTGCTTGCAGCCTTCTGGAACACATCACAGGTTCCAGAAGGCTGTGGGACCATTCACAAAGTGCAACATGGCTCACACATGTGCAGTCTGAAGCCGGCTGGGAAGCCGCAAGGAGTCAAAGCCGGCTTCTCACACTAGACATGGTGGTGTGGGGGTCCCAAGGAGCGATGAAGAACCGGCTTGGATGAGGACAGCACTGGACCCCTGTACTGGTAAGTATCCTTTTATTAAAAGACAGCAGCTACAGGGACTGGAGATTCTCTTTGAGAATATAACTTGTTTTGGAGACTGGACTGACTGGATTGGTCACTGGTCCTGAGTGGGTATTCGTGTGAGCAAAAAGGAAGGAATGCCTTCCGGTGGATAGTGCCCAGTGATGGATTGTGGCGATGGGCCCTCTCTGGGATTGGGCTGCTGCCCTTTATGTGAGACCTTAAGGTTGTTTCAGCATGTAGATTTACAGTACAGTATATGTAAAGCACTGCATACATTGTCAATGCCATATACCTGCAATAAATAAAAAAGTAAATGCTCACAGTAACAAATGATATAATGCAATGCTATATCACGATCACAATTTCAAAGGACAGATGCTACTGGTTTGCCAAGCAAATTGATGGGGAAAATTATACATTCTGTGAGTTGTGCTTCAACTGTTAAAATAGCATTGCTGTGTGCTATCATCTTCACAATGCAGCTCATGGCAATGAATAAGCCAAGACAAACAAATGATCTTTAAATGTCCAGATTATATGAGTTACTTATGTAAGTTAAAAGTCCTTTAAGTTTTATAAATACTTTAGACCCAAACACATGCAAAATAAGGTTGTTTTTTTCAGATAAGAGTTGTCAGCCTACATAATACTGAAATAAATATAGTGGAGGACATTGCAGCCAACCTCCGCCCAGCCAAAAATGGAAAATCATTTAAAACCAGAGCTTATGCTCAGGAACACTATGCATGTCAAAGGTACACTGCGGTAGTACATTAAATGTTTGACTTTAAACTGACTCTGGGGACAAAGCATTCCTGCTGAATGTCACTACTATTCATACTGACCTTTATATTCGGCACACCACTGCCCTGTTAGTTAAATTCATTTACATACTGAACTACAGTCTTTAATTTTAATCTAAGAAAATGCAGGCTAGCACACTCATTGGCTCACGCACTACCTATGCATTGTTAGACCACTGCAGTCTTATACATATTGGTAAAAAAGAGGGAGATTATACATAACATGTGACAAGAGGCTACAGTCCTACCCAGAAATCCAGTGAAAAGTTTGCACCAAATCTTGGAAAAAATGCAAAATAAACTTGTACTGAGGAATACTTGTAGGCCACCAGTGCTGACAGCTGCTATTAAAAATGCTAGTTTTCTAGCTGCTAATCCAATGGCTTCAATCATTTCACTTACCTAGTATGACAGTATAGCTTAGCAGTTCTGACTTCACTCTTATTTTATTTCCTGAGTACCAGTTCTGGGTTTCAGCTTTAAAGTGACATTAAACCTTTAGTTATTTAAGCATATGATTGAATCACTTACTGAGTATAAAAAGCTCCTGTCACAAATTAGTCTGCTTGTGTATTCTTACCTCCTTGCTGCAGTGCTTCTCTACCTGATTCCTTTCACATGTGTGGTTTGGTTGTGCTCACCTATGGGTGTCTTCTGCTATTATTTGGGCTTTTATTTCCTTCCCTTCCATCACTTTGTGGCCTGTCTCCTAGTTTGCTTGCCGATATAAGACATGCTTAGCGCAACGCATATTGCCTGAGCAACAGCACAGTTCTCTGAGCGCCCAGCCACTTTGCACTTGTGTATCTTGTGTCTGACTACCAGTGTACTGACCCCGGCTTAGTTTATCATCTGTGCTTGTTCGCTGCCTGCCCTAACCTTGGCTTGTCTCCTGCACTTCCTGTTGTCTCCTGCTGCTTGTGCGGAGGAGTATGGTGGCGCTGGCAATAATGTAAAGTTTAAACATGTATGTATGGTATCTCACATCATAACATCCTCTGAGTGCTCACTAAAGTGAAGATACATATAAGCTAATGAGTAAAGTGCAAATCAATATGAATATAAATCAATCAATATACATGAAAAATAATAAAAAGTGCAAAAGGTGCTTAAAGTGCAAGAAAGTTCAGTTCATCTTTTGGAATAAATTCCTGTAAACAAAATATATAGAAGAAAAAATATGAAAAAAATATGTTCTCTGGTGCAAAAAAAACCAACAGTCCAAAAAATAAGCAGAATCTGACACAGTTTCCATTGCAAAAAGGTGATTCACTCGTGCTCCCCTTCTGCTTCCACACTCACAAGAAAGATGTGCCCCTACTGGGGTAATACGCAAGGTTGCCTCTAATCTCAGTGCCAGTATAGATTCCTCTTCCCTGGTGGTTACGGTCATATGGTAGGTTTACATATGTATGAATGGAAAGGAATGACACTCATAGCGTAAGTATTATGAGTTTATTCAATCAAAAAGGTTATAACTATTAAAAATCGCACTATCAATAGTGCAGGAAGATCAGTAGCAATTGTTTAAACCAAGCGCCTGGGACGCCGTGCGTTCCACAGACGAAAAATCAAAACCGGAACGCACGGCATCCCAGATGCTTCCGGAAACGCATCAAAAATGCACCAGAATGAGCCAAAAATGTGTTAAAACCGTGTATGCAGAAACTCATCCGGAATAGATCTGTAGTGTGTTTTTTGTGGTGTGAACCAGCCCTAATAGGTGTATTTTTTTGTTACATTTCAGCTGTTCATCCATGTTAAGTCATTCTGTGTAAACAGAGAAAAATCTAGCGTTCTCTGCAGATTGAATGTGTGAATTTGGAAAATACTGCACAATAGCTACTGAATGGAGCTGAAGAACTTACTTATTTTATATATTAATCAGCACCATACATTATTTTCCCCATTCACACATTTGGGTACTGACATTTATAGGTAAAGTTGATCCAGGGAAAATCCAATTGCCTCTTGGGGGATCAGGAAGGAATTTTTTCCCCTGCTGTAGCAAATTGGAGCATGCTCTGCTGGGGTTTTTTGCCTTCCTCTGGATAAACTGTGGGTATAAAATTGGGTATATTGGATTGTACGATACTTTTTATTTTATTTATTTATTGTTTTTAAGGTTGCACTGGATGGACTTGTGTCTTTTTTCAACCTGACTAACTACTATGTAACATTTGATCTTTTTTTATCAATGCACCCCCAAGTTTTGTCAAGGTAAGAGGCTATTAATATTTTAGCTTTATTGACATACATGATGTTTAAAAAAACGCTTTCTATTAATTGACGATTTTAATGAACTGGGGTTTACCGGTGTGAATGACTGTGGAGATACATACTAAATAGAATGGTTTAGCATTTAAATGCTTTCAGTGGGATTTCTACTTTCATTTATATTAAATTATTTTATGAGATTAATATTCATTTTAAATGAGTTGCATTATCTGAAGGGTTGTTCATGATTTGTGGAGTTCAAGTTCGCTTCAAAAGCGTTATGCTAATTTTCAGTGTTTTTGCATTAACTTGCTTCAATTAATACACTATTTGAATGCAATATAATTGAAGGGAGTTAATTACTAAACAGTACAAATTTGAAAACCCAAAATTATAAGAAATATGCATTTTTAATACATGTTCTTGTACCCTTAAAATTCTACAATACAGCAAGAATATTACAGCTCTGTGTATTAGTGAAACTGTATACACAATATTCAATGGTAATGTGTACTGGTTTTATACGTATTTAATTGCTTTATTTTTATAGTGAGGACTAAAAAAAAAAAATAGCTCCTGAAAGATAACTACATAAGTGTATTTCTGTTGTTTTTTTGTTTTTTTTAGAAAATCCAGAGAGTACAAAGAATTTCCATGTCATAACATGTATTGATTATTTGTAAAACAAAATTAATATACAGTATGTAGTAAAAACATGTGTATATAAACATGTAAATTAAAAAAAAACAAAAAAAACAAGATGGTGTTGTCCTGGAAAAGCCGATAAAGACACTGTTGGAGGAGTAATGACAGGCAGTAATGTCTGTGAGAGATAATACATACCTGTAAGTATGTCATTTATGCCCCGTACACACGATAGGATTTTCCAACAACAAATGTTTGATGGGAGCTTGCTGTCGGAAATTCCGACCGTGTGTACGCTCCATCGGACATTTTCCGTCGGAATTTCGGACAAACAAAATTTGAGATCTGGGTCTCAAATTTTCCGACAACAAAATCCATTGTCAGAAATTCCGATCGTGTGTACACAATTCTGACGCACAAAATTCCACGCATGCTGAGAATCAAGCAGAAGAGCCGCACTGGCTATTGAACTTCATTTTTCTCGGCTCGTTATATGTGTTGTACGTCACCGCGTTCTTGACCTTCGGAATTTCCGACAACATTTGTGTGACCGTGTGTATGCAAGACAAGTTTGAGCCAACATCCCTTCTGAAAAAAATCCACAGTTTTGTTGTTGGAAAATCCTATCATGTGTACAGGGCACTACACATTACTTATTATGCATGCGCTTAACATGAAAACACATATCTGATATTAGGTCCACTTTGACTTCATTTTTGAGCAATTAATACTCTATATTTGAGGAGGCATAGCTCGACTACAGCTAGTATATTAGTCTCACAGACCTAGAGGTGTATTTTTAATACAAATTGCAGAGCTTATCATCCTTCAAAACTGCAGGTACATTTGTTCTGTGCGAATGGAGGGAAAATAAAATGTTACTGGCCGATTTTCTCTCCAGGTCAAATACATTCTTATAACCTCTTTTGGAGATGAGGAGACTGGCTGTAAATAAGACCAATGTCATTTTGTAGTAATTTGAGTCAGAAGTAAGGAGCTTGGTTGGTTGCTAGGATGCTTGCAGCCCTTGCAGCTGCCTGCAGGCATCCTAACAACCAATCAGGCTCTGCTTCACAACTCCATTGGTTATAAGCAACCACTAATGCCTCGTACACACGGTCGGACATTGATCGGACATTCCGACAACAAAATCCTTGGATTTTTTCCGACGGATGTTGGCTCAAACTTGTTTTGCGTACACACGGTCGCACAAAGTTGTCGGAATCTCCAATCGCCAACCACGCGGTCACGTACACCACGTACGATGAGACTAGAAAAGGCCAGTTCAGAACCAAGCGCGGCACCCTTTGGGCTCCTTTTGCTAATCTCGTGTTAGTAAAAGTTTGGTGAGAGACGATTCGCGCTTTTTCAGACTCGTGGCTTTCAGATCGTTTTCTGCGGTTCAGTTTGTGCTTGTGGGTTTGTATCTGCTCTTCAGTGCGTGCAGTAAGTTCGTATTGGAGTTTTCTGTGCGATCTTGTCCACTCGTTGCTGTTTTTCAGGTTGCTCTTCACAGGCCTTGCTGCTCTTCAGAGCGTTCTGTTACTTCGTTCTGAGCAGCCGACCGTTTTCTAGCCATGTTGCGTATACGTACTCCTCATAGAGTTCGTGCTGTGCGGGGGCTTGGTGTTGGGGTCCTGACCTTGACACAAGTCCAGTCAATGAACAGGGTGGGGAGGAGTTCATGGACCAAGAATTGGTTGCTTCAGCGTGACCAGTTCTCTCATATGCCTTTGCTCTGTGAGATCCGTGAGAATAATCCTGATGATTTCAGGAACTTTCTCAGGATGACGGACCCGGTATTACACCGTTTGTTGGCTTCGCTGACCCCCTATATCAGCAGGCAGGATACCTGCATGAGGCAAGCCATCACTCCGGAGCAGAGGCTCGTCGCTACCCTGCGGTACTTGGCGACAGGGAGAAGCCTGCAGGACTTGAAGTTCTCGACAGGCATCTCCCCCCAGGCTCTGGGGATCATTATCCCAGAGACCTGTTCTGCCATCATCCAGGTCCTGCAGAAGGAGTATATGAAGGTAAGATTTATCCTTTAATATCACATTTTATTGTATGTAATGTTTGCTAATATATTGTATTTCTTTCCTCGTTCCCTAATTACCATGATTGTAATATGCTGTGAATGTCCCCTTTGTCCTCATGCATGCTGGATTTTTATGTAATTATTTTTTTAGTCCTTCATAAATATTTGCCTTCACTTACCTCCCCAGCATGTTCTCCTGGCCCTATATTCACCTCATGTAGTCACTTAAAAATGTATTTTAGCAGCTCCATAGTAATGCTTTACCCCAAACACCCCCTAAAATGTTTACAAATCTGATTTGTTGTTTAAATCCAGGCAGAGTGCCAGAGGCTTTTTTTTGTAGTGTCCCCAAATCATTTTTATTAACCCTCCCCCCAACTGCTAAGTCAGCTGATACCAATTCTCTATCTATCCTCAATCATCTATCTGCTGACTTTGCCAAACCCATACACACTATACCCACCTCTTTTGTGCTCAGATGTATGGATGAATTCCCCAAAGCATGTAGTGCAAGGGCCTGCCTGTATGCTTGCAAATGGTACTGTTTCAAGTTTTTGTATCCTATTATTATCTTGATAGGTAATAGCAAAATGTCCAAATGTGCTCAAATGTGTACAGTGTGTATTTATATCTTTGTATTATGACACTTCTTACCTGTCCAGTGGGCTGCCAATAGTGTAACTAAGGAGGGGCTGTTCCAAGTAATACCCATTATTTAAGCATTCATCTCTCAATGAAGTGAAGATGGTTACCTGTCCAAGATCCCCCCCCCTATAATGTTATAAATGGCCCATGAGAGGGGGGAGGGGGAATATGATAGGTGTACCTTATACTTTGTTGTTGTAAAATTCCCCTTAAGAAATGTTATCTGGATGTTGGCCAAGAATGTTTGTGTCTAATCTGCTTTCCATGTTTATGTGTAAAAATACTAATTTTTTTGGTTTTCATCAACAGTTTCCTTCCACGCCACAGGAATGGCAGACTGTGGCCTCCCACTTTGCCCAGCGGTGGGACTTTCCTAACTGCGGAGGGTCAATTGATAGGAAACACGTCCACATCGTCCCACCACCCAACTCGGGTCGTACTATTATAATTACAAGGGGTTCAATAGTATTGTGATGTTGGCGGTGGTGTCGGCTAATTACTACTTCCTGTATGTGGACGTGGGGAAGAATGGCCGGATGTCCGATGGTGGAGTCATTGCCCAGACAGAGTTTTACAGGCGTCTCCAGAATGGCAGCTTGGACTTGCCACCTCCAGAAGAGAATGTGGAAGGACTCCCATTCGTCTTTGTTGCGGATGAAGCATTTGCGCTGGGGGAGCATCTTATGCGGCCATTCCCGATGAGGACCCTCACCCCGGAACAGAGGGTTTTTAATTACCGGCTGGCCAGAGCCAGAAGAGTGGTGGAGAACACATTTGGAATCCTGGCCAGCCGGTTCCACCTATTTCTGACACCCATCCATATGGCGGAGTATAAACTTAATCATATAATCCTGGCGTGCTGTGTTCTACATAACTTTTTACGCCAACTATGCTGGCTCAGTTGGGCCTGAGGCCGGAATTCTAAATGAAGCAACACTGACGGCGCTTGAAAGTGGCCGTTCTGGCTTGCCCTTCCTGAGTGCCCGTGATGTCCGGTTAAGATACCTTGAGTTCTTTGCGGGTAGGGGGGCATCAATATGCCAGCAAATTTGTGAAGCCTTTATCAAATAAAAACAAAAGCGAATCTTTGTTTACATTTACTGCTTGTGTTTGTTTTAGCTGACCCTGACAGAAATGTGGGGAGTCCTGAAAATGGGGTGATTGTGTAACCTTACAAAGCACTGTTGGGTGTTATTTACTAAAGTGCACTTGAAAATGCACTGAAACTGCACTTGTAGTGCAAAGAGGATTTGCCCTTAGGAAATAACCCCCATTTTCACAGAAAGCAGCAATTACATCACCACAAAAGTGTTGTAGCGTTGAGACAATAATCCACACATTCTTGATTAACAATCATTTTAATACCTGCACAATCACATGTGCATTTATAAAAGGTTTTTAAAACAAACCAACATGTTTGTTGTATAACAGTTTTTGGGGGGGCATTATAAAAAATATAAATGTCCATTTAAGATAAAACAGGCATGTGTAAAACCAACAAGAAAGACACAAATCTTGAACTTACAAAGTTCACATTTGGTAGAACTTTAAGGCAATATCAGACATGATTATTTAGGAACTGTGTTTGATACTGCGTTCAGATGGGGTGAAGTCACCCCAGGAAAAGCCAAATTTGGAAGATGCACACAAATTTCCCAATGTCAACATGTGCTAGCTGCCATCACAGGGGATCAAGGGACGTGTTTTGGGGGAGAAACCCCTTCCTCTCAGCTACTCTATTATTGAGGAAGGGGTTGCACCTCCCAAAACACATCCATTGATCTCCCGTGATGGCAGATAGCACATGTTGGCACACTGTGTGCATCCTCCAAATTTGGCTTTTCGAAAAATCGCTAAAACATTTTTAACATTGTAGCACACAAAAAAACAAAGGGATTTGGAGGGGTTTTAAACTCGCCCCAAAACATTAATGATGTTTTTATTTTTTTGATTAACATCATTGATGTTTTTCTTGAGGTTTTCCAATTGTAAATTACACGTTACCCGATCAGGACCTGGGCAGTTCCTGATGTGAAAGGATCTGGATCCACAACATCACGATCACCTAAAAAGAGAGAAACCAAACAAAAATAGGTATCAAAAATATGCCGGCATCCATCTCTTACCTGAGCGTGTGGTCGCAGACACTCACCTGTTGTGGTGACTAGTTCCACCACGTCTTATTCCTCCTGCTCTTCTTGGGTTGGGGGTATTTCCCCTTCTTCCAGAGGTGGGGGGTCTGTGGTCTCCTCGGATGAGGGGTGTCCTCCGAGTCTTTTCTCCCCTATGTAAAACAAAAATGGTATACTTAGCACACAGATATTTGATGGCAGATCTATAAATAGGAAACATTGCTTGGAAGTGGGGTACAATTGTCTATTTTGGCAGAGTTCCAAAATGTAGCATTTTCAGTGTCCTTTGGCAAGTTGCAATACTTTACCTGTCTTGTACAAGCTTCACAGATGGAGTCACTTGTCTGAAACTAATTTGGTTGTGTAGATGGCTTTGTTACTAGAATGAAATGCAAACTAGATTCTGTGTAAGGAGAGGACACTCAGCAGCAGTTTTCACATCTGGACACTGGAGCACCTGTGTGCCCCCCCTAATAAAAATGGTGTTCTGGGGTCCCACACTAGTGCTCCAGTGTCCAGATGTGAAAACTGCTGCTGAGTGTCCTCTCCTTACACAGAATCTAGTTTGCATTTCATTCTAGTAACAAAGCCATCTACACAACCAAATTAGTTTCAGACAAGTAGGGCATAAAAAATGTGGCCAAATGCATATGGCCAAAACAATGGTGTTTTATAGGCCGAAAGAAGAATGTTTGATACGAACGAATAATGTGCCCATGAACATGAAAGTTGCCATTTTAAAATGTACACTTGTAAGAAAAGCACACGGAGCAGCACGAACGTAATAAACATAAAGAATAGGAACACAGCACAACTACTTACTTTTTTGCAGCACTCTCCGGATCTTTCTGTACTGCTCGTGTTCTCGTAATTTGAGGTCCGACCACTGCTTCCTGAGCTGATCTTTCAATCGACGTACCCCGAAATGCCGGTGCAGACTCTTGACCACTTTCACCATGATCTTGGCCTTTCTGACATTGGGGTTGGAGTAAGGTCCATACTTCCCATCATAGTCGGCCCTTTTCATTATGTCGACCATCTCCAACATCTCCCCAAAGGACATATTTGAGGCCTTACATTTCCTTCTGGATCGGGACGTCTCCGGATCCGGGCTTTCCTCCTCCTCGTTCCTGTAATTAGCACGCACCTGCTGTGTATCTGCCATGTGCTCTTCCCCCACTGCGCAGAACAAAAAGGGGCGGGGAATAGACTAGAAAGAACGTCAGGGGCGGGCGGAGTTACACCCATGCGCAGTGTGTATAAAGCGTAAGGTGCGTGCGTATTACCTACGATCTGTGAGCGGAGGAAGGAGCATCGGAGGCCGATCGTGATAACGAAGGTAAGATCTAAACTTGGGCCTATACAGCTTCGAAATTGAAGCCTATATTGTAACAAGATTAGGAGAGTTTGGCCTGACCTTAGGGTTTGTCTTGTGTTGTGTCTTGCAGAGAAAATGGATGGCTTCAATGACCACAACTTCCTTCCTCTGTTCATAGACAAATACAGGGAGCTGCCCTGTCTGTGGCAGGTGAGACATCCCCATTACAACAATAAACAAAAGGGGCAGGCAGCGCTGGAGAAACTGCTGGAGTTGGTGAAGCCGGTTGTCCCCACAGCAACCATCCCCTATTTAAAAGCCAAAATTGGTGGCCTGAGGAGAACTTATCTTAAGGAGCGCAAGAAGGTCACAGATTCCCAGAGGTCCGGAGCTGCAGCAGATGACATTTATGTCCCCAGGCTGTGGTACTATGAGAGACTGCGATTTCTGTCAGACCACACTGAAGTCAGGGAATCCCTCTCCACTCTTCCTTCCACTCTTCCTTCCACCCCAGCTGAGACTTCTGATGTCCAACCTGGTCCTTCCAGCCAGGAAGAAGTGGAGGAGCCCAGCTGGAGTCAGGTATAGCATTGTTCTACAGAATTCTTGTCAATAAAGAAATGATCTTTACTAGATGTTATTATTGATCATTAATTGCTGATTGAAAAAAGTGTTTTACATATCAATAGACAGTAGTGGGCACCCAAAATTGGGACAAGAATGAAAAAAGCTGGGCTCAGAATGATAGTCTGTTATATTTGTTAACATTCAATCTGCAACAGTCAGGAGGTGACAATTGTGTGTGAATGATGACTAAAAAACTAAAACTATGTCCCTTTTTCATACACAGGAAGACCTCAGCCAGGAGGAGGCTGTGGAATGTGGCAGCCAGAAGGCAGGGATTAGTGGCAGCCAGGAGGATGCGGGGCTAAGTGTCAGCCAAGAGAAGCCTGGGACAAGTCACAGCCTGACAGAATCGCAGGCTCTTCCCCTCCGCCTTCCATACAAAAGAGCGAGGAAGGGGAGTCACGTTCAGGATTCTGCACTCAGGCTTATTCAGGAGGCTTCTGCATCCCTCCGAGCCTTACGCACTCCTGAAGAGGCCTTTGCCTGCATGGCTGCCACCAAACTGCAGAGCATGCAGGAGGGTCAACGCCTCATGTGTGAGCAACTTATTTATAAAGTCCTAACTAAGGGGGTGAGTGGCGAAATCACACCCAAGACCGATGTGATTGAGTTGGACCATCCTCCTCCTCCTGCTGCCACCACCAGAGCCACAGCGTGGAAGGAAGCGTGGAAGGAAGACCAGAGAGTGATGGCCCTGGGTTCAGTCTGGTCTGACAAAAGCTGCAGTCTCTTGTATGACCACAGCCTGGGGACACAGATGTCATCTGCTGCTTTCCGGATCTCTGGGACTTCTGGACCAGACTGCACTCCCTTAGATATGGACTCCTCAGGCCACCAATTTTGCAGTAAAATACTTGATGTCTGCCCTGGGGGTCAAAGGCTTCACCCATTTCGGATGTTTCTCTCCGTGTTGCCTCCCTCTTTGTTTAGTTGTGAGCACTTAATAAAGGAATTTTTTTGGAAAATTATACTCTCCTGTGTGTGTTTTCATCCAAAAAGTACAGTTTGTAGGTGACGATTCAGGTACATTTCTAAAGTACAATGTGAAATTAACAAGAGACAACAACACCAAACAATCTCCTATAGATTAAATAATACAAGATATCAATGGTGTTGTGGTAACTTGACACAAAAAACACACACAAAAATAGTAAAAATAAAAATACAATAAAACAAAGATCAGCCTTGAAAAAAAGACAAACCAAAAAAAAAATAATCTGCCTTAAAAACAAAAATAAAAATTCCAACACAAAAAAAATGTTGTCAGATGTGACAAATCTAAATATATTAAGGGAATCCCGCTAAATAATAAAGAAAGAAGTTTGTGAGAAGTCTGTATGAATATGAGCAGCAAAACTACTTCATTCTTCTCACATTATAAAGAAGAAGAGAGTGCGCTGTATTAAACCATTTTTAACATTGCACCGTGACGAAAGTGTAGTATCCATTGCGAACGCTAAGTTTACCAGACCAAGCTGTTCCGTCTCGGAATTTCTTCTGAGCATGCGTGGCACTTTGTGCGTCGGAACAGGCCACACACGGTCGGAATTGACGCGATCAGATTTTGTTGTCGGAAAATTTTATAGCCTGCTCCCAAACTTTGTGTATCGGAAAATCCAATGGAAAATGTCCGATGGAGCCCACACACGGTCGGAATGTCCGACAACACGCTCCGATCGGACATTTTCCATCGCAAAATCCGACCGTGTGTACGGGGCATTAGGCTCAACTGCACAACATCATTGGTTGCTAGGATGTCAGCAACTCTGTGACTGGCTAGCAATCAAGAAGCTTGTTGAAGCAGCATCCTTGAGACCCGTGCACGATGCAGTCTTTGGAACAAATTCATGTATATGATCTGACATGTATCTGAAATTGTTATGTTCACTGGCAGGGATAATGTCTTCCTCTCATGTTGTGAACTGGCATACAGATACAATGTTACAACGTTCACAGTACATGGTTGCTTAGGAAGAAAAAAAGTTCCTCCTTTTAACAGGAGATTAACCACTACCAAGATGGTCTCCTAGCCAGTCACTTGTCTGGAGCTCAATTACTGCTTTTTAATGATAAAAGGTGCAGTTTATTTTTAATCATACTGATGCAGCAAATTGTGACATGTCATAAATATATTAATTCAGTCCTGTAAGGTTGAAATATAAACAAAGAGCTAAGTACAAAGATGAAATATAGATATGAGTTGTTATACCTGCCAAACCATTAGGAGTTTTGTCTGATCAGTCCTGAAATTTACAAATCCCCGCCAGACAGCTCAGCCAACCTGGTGACCAAACTTTCTGTAGTTAAAGTGATTATAAAAGATTTACACAAAGCAGCTCCGATCCTCTTCCTTTTGGGTCCCTGGCTGGTGGTCATGGCTCCCTCCCCTGCTCCCCTTCTCCCCAAGCTTCGTGCTATTAGCACTCAAGCAGGCTCGCTCCCAAGCCACACTCCTGTGAATGGACATTGCCCAATCACACATGGAGCGCGGCTCAACCCGCTCCCTGCTCTTTGCTCATTGACTCACTGCATGTGATTGACAGCAGCAGGAGTCAATGACTTGCACTGCTGTGTGAGCCAATGAGGGAAGAGAGACACAGGACAGCCGATGCTCTCATGCACATCGCTGGCTCGAGATGGGGCTCAGGTAAGTATTAGGAACGCTGGGGGGGAAGCTGCACCCAGAAGGTTTTTTAACTTAATGCATAGAATGCATTAAGTAAAAAACTTTCTGCCTTTTTACCACTTTAAGCAAAAGACTATTGAAAGCTCTCATACCTCCTGCTCTGACTGGACAAGTGAAGGAACAGCAGAACTAATTTCCCTACTCCTTCCACCTGTCAATATGCTCATTGTCAGGAATTCTGCATGCAGCGGAGCCTGGCTGGTGTAGAGTGCAGACCCTGTCTCCCCTAATGCCGTGTACATACGCCCGGTTTTCCCGTTGGAATAAACTCTGAAGGTTTTTCCGACGGAGTTCCGATGGAATTCCGCTGAAACTGTGTTGCGTACACACGATCACACCAAAGTCTGACCGTCCAGAATGCAGTGACGTACACCACGTACGACGGGACTAGAAAATGGAAGTCCAATAGCCAGTAGCCAATAGCTTCTGTCTCGTACTTGCTTCAGAGCACACGTCGTTTTTGGTACATCGGAACAGCATACAGACGAGTGTTTTTTCTGATAGGAATTGGTTCCGTCGGAAATATTTAGAACATGTTCTCTTTCTAGGTCCATCAGAATTTTCGATGGAAAAAGTCCGATGAGGCATACACACGATCGGAATATACGATGAAAAGCTTCCGTTGGACTTTTTCTGTCGGACATTCCGCTCGTGTGTACGCGGCATTACAGTTTCATTGCGCAGGGGATTACAGGAAGCTGATATAAACACTGATTCAGGTACTTATACTAGTTTAATAACATTTGAATCAAAGTAGAAGTCAAGCCAAATACAATTTAAGTGTAAACATGCTCCCACCCTCATTCTTAGTTTTTGACTGGATTTTTACTTTGAAACATAGCTGCAATAAATAATGTTTTTTATAGGTTTCTGACGTTCACATTTAGGCCTCATGCACACTGGAAGGTAAAATAACATTATAAAAATGCCAGTAGCTTTTCAGTGAGTTTTTCAAAGTTTTTTTAATGTTTTTCAACGTTTTTGCAATATAGTTTTTTAGCATTTTTTAGCGTTTTTTGGTATTAGCATTTTTCAGCGTTTTTTAGCTAGAAACCACCTCTCTGCTATTAGTAACTCCCATTTACCCACAATGCATCTCTGCAAAGCCTGTTTGTATTGTTTAGTGACCATTTTCAGATCAGAGAGAGTTCTAGAGGACAGAGGAAGCACTGCATTGTTTAGGAGCTATTTTGCTTGTTCTTGCTGTGTTATGGATCCTGTGATGCAGAAAATTGATGAGACTAGGCTACTGATTTTATTAACGATGGTGCGCAGAGACAGCTGGAGGAGGGAACATTGCATGTGATTTGCACTGTATTGCTGTGCAGATCACACTGGTCTCATCGATGCAAATTCAGCCATACAGCTCACAACAAAATGGTGCAGGACCCTTCTTTTGGTCTGCACTGGGATCAGATTTAATTGGCTGAGGCGAGAAAAGGCTTCCAACAACATTTGGTGTTGAGTGCGATCCGATTGGAGCCATACAAAATTTATGGCTCAAATCGCATTGCAAAGACATTGCATGTGAATGCGGTGCGTTTGTCGCTTACGCTGTTCACCCGGCACCAGTGTGAACCCAGGCTACTGTTCAATAGACGACACCCCCAAACAGAACTCAGGCTTAAAAAATCAATGGGATCAAAAACGTCCAAAAACGCCGGTAAGCCGCGTTTTTTAGCGTTTATCAGCGTTTGAGAATTTTACAGCTAAAAAACATCTCTCAGAACCCACTAGTTTTGGGGGTTTTTTTACTGCTCAAAAACGTTACTGTCCAAAACTGCTGATAACAGCCTATGTGTGCATGGACACATAATGGAGAGTTTAATGACTGTAGAAAAAAACATCTACTGCAAAAAACAGCTGCTGTAAAAACGTTCAAAAATGTCCAGTGTGCATGAGGCCTTAGGCTTGTTATTTTTGTAGAATCCAAGAGCCCTCCAAATGTTTCAGTGTAATTTGTTATCGCATTCTGGTTTGCAGTACTGAGTGAGATGGTGTATTATGTTAGATTTTAATGCTGTACGCTAAATGCATTTTGTTGACAAATTATTTATAGACTCTGGATGGTAATTATACTAATATAATCTACATGTATGATTATGCAAAGGCCAAACGATGCTGCCAAAATCACTGCAAGGGAGAAATCAAATCAGCATTATGTTGCTTTTGGATGCAGCCACTTTTATATTTTAGCATTTTCTTGGAATAAAAGCAAAGCTTTTTGGACTTGAACTCTTCTGTATGTTATGAATAAGTCAGTGCATAAAGTAGCAATCATTATATCACCGTACAGCAACCCTGTTAACACAGGGTCACTTATAAACAATACTACACCTGCAATAAAATTGGCAATATACAGTGCCTTGAAAAAGTATTCATATCCCTTGAAATTTTCCACATTTTGTCATGTTACAACCAAAAACGTAAATGTATTTTATTGGGATTTTATTTAATAGACCAACACAAAGTGGCATATAATTGTGAAGTGGAAGGAAAATGATAAATGGTTTTCCAAACTTTTTACAAATAAATATGTGAAAAGTGTGGCGTGCATTTATATTCAGCCACCTTTACTCTGATACCCTTAACCAAAATCTAGCAGAATCAATTGCCTTCAAAAGTCAATTAAATTGCATCCACTTGTGTGTAATTTATTTTCAGTATAAATACAGCTGTTCTGTGAAGCCCTCAGAGGTTTTTTAGAGAACACTGGTGAACAAACAGCATCATGAAGGCCGAGGAACACATCAGATCAGGGATAAAGTTGTGGAGAAGTTTAAAGCAGGGTTAGGTATAAAAAAATATCCCAAGCTATGAACGTCTCATGGAGCACTGTTCAATCCATCATCTGAAAATGTAAAGAGTATGGCACAACTGCAAACCTACCAAGCCATGGGCCGCCACCTAAACTGACAGGCCGGGCAAGGAGGGCATTCATTAGAGAAGCAGCCAAGAGGCCCATGGTAACTCTGGAGGAGCTGCAGAGATCCACAGCTCAGGTGGGAGAATATGTCCGCAGGACAACTATTAGTCGTGCACTCCACAAATCTGGCCTTTATGGAAGAGTGACAAGAAAAAAGCCATTGTTGAAAGAAAGCCATAAGAAGTCCCATTTGCAGTTTGCGAGAAGCCATGTGGGGACACTGCAAACATGTGGAAGAAGGTGCTCTGGTCAGATGAGACCAAAATGGAATATTTTGGCCTAAAAGCAAAACGCTATGTGTGGCAAAAAACTAATACTGTACATCACCCTGAACACACCATCCCCAGCGTGAAACATGGTGGTGGCAGCATCATGTTGTGGGGATGCTTTTCTTCAGCAGGGACAGGGAAGCTGGTCAGAGTTGACGGATAGATGAATGGAGCTGAATACAGGGCATTCTTATGCTGCGTACACACGGCCGGACTTCGCGACAGAAAAAGTCCGATGGGAGCTTTTGGTCGGACATTCCGACCGTGTATATGCCCTATCTGACTTTTATTGTTGGCATTTCCGACGGACTCAGATATAGAACATGTTCTAAATCTTTCCGTGGGAAATGCCGACAGAGTTTAGCCCGTTGGCAAGTCCGGCCGTGTGTACGCGGCATTAGAAGAAAGTGTCTGGAAAAGGCTGGAGAGTGCAGCGGAGGTTCACCTTCCAGCAGGACAACGACCCTAAACATACAGCCAGAGCTACAATAGAATGGTTTAGATCAAAGCATATTCATGCATTAGAATGGCCCAGTCAAAGTCCAGACCTAAATCCAATTGAGAATCTGTGGCAAGACTTGAAAATTGCTGTTCACAGACAATCTCCATCCAATCTGACAGAGCTTGAACTATTTTGCAACGAAGAATGGCCAAATGTTTCACTCTCTATATGTGCAAAGCTGGTAGAGACATCCCCAAAAAGACTTGCAACTGTAATTGCAGTGAAAGGTGGTTCTACAAAGTATTGACTCTGGGGGGCGCCATACAAATGTAAAAATGTTTGAAAACCATTTATCATTTTCTTTCCACTTCATAATTATGTGCCACTTTGTGTTGGTCTATCACATAAAATCCCAATAAAATACATTTATGTTTTTGGTTGTAACATGACAAAATGTGGAAAATTTCAAGGGGTGTGAATATTTTTGCTAGGCACTGTACTCACCTATCGGTGTCAAAATGCTGCCTGTCCACTGCAGGTATTGCACACTGCCGAATGTATCTAATACCTGCCCTCTGACATGATTGGCAAGTGCCCAATACCTTCAGCGGCCAGGATGCAAAAAAGTGGTGGCATTTTCATACATGGACTGCTGGCAAGATAAGTATATCGCCCCTTCTTTTATATGTATGGCATTTTAAACAAGTGAACCAGTGGTGACAGGGTCACTTTAATAGCAACTTTTCATTAAGCGCATTTTTGTCTGATTTTTGCCTTACATTACACCTCTTTTTTCAACATTACATTAAGCAAAATTGTTACCACTCACAGGGCAATTTAAACAAGCTTGTACATGAAAATGTAGGTCTAAATGTTGATATAAAGTTGATTAAGGCTAAATTCTATTCCATTAACGTAAACCTTACAAAAACCTAGAAATGTGAAGGCAGAAATTACTTTCAGTGTTCAGCAGACCGAGACAGGCAGCTGAAGCTGCTTTTAAATACAGACTTTTACAGATAAAGTTAAGGATGGATTAGCTACCTCCTGCATCCTAAACCTCCCAGTTGGGCAGTGAGGATTCCTATCATATTAAATGACCAATAGGGGGCCTAGGAAGGCAGGATGAGGCAGGGCCAAACCTATTATTCCCAAGCAAAGTTAGGTTCCAAAATGCACAGATCATACCGGCATGCTGTTTTCACTGCAGGTGATTATGTATTTATCCATCTCATTCTCAGTTTGAATTGCTCATGTTTGTGATAATCAGGAATGAGAAAATCAAGAAAAGTTCAGTTACCAGCAGGTTCGGTGAATCCAGCACAAAGTCTGCAAACCATATTGACAAACCCTATTGAAGTCTATGGGAGCTGAATATTGCTAGTTTTGTGGCCTTTTCAAGGTTAATTTGCAAGACATTGTTAGAAAAGTGCATGGGTAGCTGGGCAATGCATTGGGGTATGTGTACTAATATGCATTGAAAGAGGGTCCTTTAATGTGGCTTAAAGGGCAACATTGAAAATGTACAAATACTTCAAATAACATGATTAGGAAATGCCTTAAAGCTGTGCAGCAAGTTACAGAACAGTACGAGTTAACCTTTTATAAGTGACATAAAAAAAATCCTACCACAGCTAAATGACAGATTCCCAATTGGCTTTTCTTTGTAAATAAACAGGCTGGAGTTTCCTGGTTGATGTCACCAAACAAGTTTGTTGCGTGGCAGGTCGAGGTGTTGGTGGAGCAACATTGCCATCATGAATGACGCTGGCTCTAAATCACTATACAGTGTGATTGACTCTGGGTTTACTTTGTGGAACATGGTGTGAATGTATATACTTTTTATTTTTTTAGAGAATAAGTAAGAAGGGGTACAAAAGTATCCTGTACTCATTCTCTAAGGAGAGGGCAGATTACTGGAGGCCCTTTTATTATAAAGGGGACTTCCAAATTCCAATAAGTCTCTACCTGCATACCCACGCATCTCTTTTGAGGGGCAGGATGTGGTAGTGAGACTTTTGTCTTCTCAACATGGAAACAAGGTGCTGTTTCCCCCCCCACAGCCCTTTGTAAGGTACCCTCCCAATGTTGATGGCATGTAGCTTGGTAAGGCTTGGTGCACATCGTCTATTCAAACTAAATGTAACAGTTTTTACAATCTTGAAGTGATTGTAAAGTCTCTTTTTTTTTTTTTTTAAATAACTAACATGTTATACTTACCTCCTCTGTGCAGTAGGTTTTGCCCTCTTCTCGGGTCCCTCTTCGCTACCTCCTAGCCCCTCCTAGCCCCTCTCTCCTGTCAAGTGCCCCCACAGCCAGTAGCTTGCTATGGGGGCACCATTCAGACAGAGTGTCCTGACCCGGCCCTGCCCCCTCTCTCCCCTGATTGGCTAACTAACTTTGATTGACAGCCATGGGAGCCAATGGCGCCACTGCTGTGTCTCAGCCAATCAGGAGGGGAGTCCTGGAAGGCTAAGACACTCGTAGACATCGCTGGAGAGAGATTGGGCTCATGTAAGTAATTAGGGGGTGCTGGGGAGGCTGCCGCACACAGAAGGTTCATTTTATCGTAATGCATAGAATGCATTAAGATAAAAAAATCTTCTACCTTTACAACACCTTTATATGCAATTTCAATGTTGTATCATTTTTGACAAGGGTTCATTTTTTGTTAATAATGTTTTTGCCCTGAGTTGGCTTCTGAGTATTAGGAAAAGGGATCTGTTTGCTCCTTGTGGTGCCTATTTTCTGCCTGTTAGGCTCCTTTCAGAGCTGTATATTAGTAAAGGATAATTGGAAGTATTTCTTTAGGATTTATTTGTAAAATGGTTTACAAATGCTTTTGACATATTCCAATTTTAATATATCTTGACAGCTGAACGCCCATTGAACGCTACTGTTTATTGCCAGAATCTTCCACTTCCATCATGCTTGAGCTTATCAGTCCTTAGATGTGGTGGCTGCATTACCTTTCTTTTTACATTTTTTCCTTATTTTCACCTGATGATCCAGCCAGTAATACACATTCTGTCCTAAGGGTGACAAGGCTTACTCACCATGCTGTATTTATGTAGAAGCAGTGTTTTTACCATAGGATAGGACTACAGAGCACCTCCCTTTTCTGTAACATAGGTAGGAGGTGTTAACTAAGAACAATGTCAACTGAATGAAAGGCAGAGAGGACAAGAAGCTATTAGAGCCCAAGATTTCTAGCAGATCAACATCTGACAGATGTATACCATGTTCCATTTGGTACAAAGAAAGCTGAACTAATCTGTCACTTCTCACTGGTGGGTTTACAAATAAAGTGTCAAAATTAATAAAATGGTATATTAAGCTCTTGGTCACACCAGTGCGATTTCAGGCACGACATACGATTTACAAATCGTACCTAAAGTAGCATCTAATGTGTTTCTATGGCAGTATCTTAATAGATACGATTTCAAGTATTACGATTTGAGAAGTAGTTCATGTATTACTTTTTCTGGGCTTCAGCACAATTTCACTGCCATAGACTATAATGTAAATTGTGCTGCAAATCGTGCCTGTGTGCTTATCAGCACTACCGGAGCCTGAAAGAAGTGAAAGATAAACCATTTGCTAGTTCAACTTTTGTACAGAACATCACTGTTTCTCCCTTTGACATGGACAGCCCCTCTTATAAACTAGCACTGAAGTCATATCAAATTGTTATAAATCTCACAGAAGTAGTGTTGAAGTCAGGCTTAAAATTGCACTACTTTATATCGTACCTGATGTGACTGCAGGCTTAGAAGTATAAGTTACAGTGCCTTGAAAAAAGTATTCATACCCCTTGAAATTTTCCACATTTTGTCATGTTACGACCAAAAACATAAATGTATCATATTGGGATTTTATGCGATAGGCCAACACAAAGTGGCACATAATTGTGAAGTCGAAGGAAAATGATAAATGGTTTTCCAAACTTTTTGCAAATAAATATGTGAAAAGTGTGGCGTGCATTTGTATTCGGCCCCCTTTACTCTATACCCTTAACTAAAATCTAGTGGAACCAATTGCCTTCAAAATTCACCTAAATAGCATCCATCTGTGTGTAATTTAATCTCAGTATAAACACAGTTGTTCTGTAAAGCCTTTAGAGGTTTGTTAGAGAACCTTGGTAACCAAACAGCATCATGAAGGCCAAGGAACACACCAGACAGGTCAAGGATAAAGTTGTGGAGAAGTTTAGAGCAGGGTTAGGTTACAACAAATATTCCAAGCTTTGAACATCTCATCTAGCACTGTTCAATCCGTCATCTGAAATGGAAAGAGTATGGCACAACTGCAAACCTACCAAGACATGGCCGTCCACCTAAACTGACGGGCCGGGCAAGGAGAGCATTAATCAGAGAAGCAGCCAAGAGGCCTATGGTAACTCTGGAGGAGCTGCAAAAACCCACAACTCAGGTGGGTGAATCTGTCCACAGGACAAATATTAATTGTGCACTCCACAAATCTGGCCTTTATAGAAGAGTGGCAAGAAGAAAGTCATTGCTGAAAGAAAGCGATAAGAAGTTTGCAGTTTGCGAGAAGCCATGTGAGGGACACAGGGGCAGGGAAGCTGGTCAGAGTTGATGGGAAGATGGATGGAGATGAATACAGGGCATTCTTAGAAGAAAACCTGTAATGCCCTGTACACACGACTGGTTTTGCCGTCGGAAAAAATTCTGAAAGTTTTTACGACGGAGTTCCGACAGAATTCTGCTGAAACTGTCTTGCATACACACGATCACACCAAATTCCAACCGCCCAGAACGCGGTGACGTACAACACGTACAACGGGACTAGCAAATGGAAGTTCAATAGCTAGTAGCCAATAGCTTCCATCTCCTACTTGCTTTAGAGCATGCATTGTTTTTGGTGCGTCGGAACAGCATACAGACAAGCGTTTTTTCCGATAGTAATTTGTTCCGTCGGAAAAATATAGAACATGTTCTCTATCTAAGTCCGTCTGAATTTTCGACAGAAAAAGTCAGATAGGGCAATACACACGGTCGGAATATATGATAAAAAGCTCCCATCGGACTCTTTCTGTCGGAAATTCCGCTCGTGTGTACGCGGCATTAGAGTCTGGAAAAGACTTGAGACTGGAGCGGAGGTTCCCCTTCCAGCAGGACAACAACCCTAAACATACAGCCAGAGCTACAATGAAATGGTTTCGATCAAAGCATATTCATATGTAATGCCCTGTACACACGATAGGATTTTCCGATGGAAAATGTGTGACAGGACCTTGTTGTCGGAAATTCCTCCATCACACATTTTCCATAGGAATTTCTGACACACAAAGTTTGAGAGCTTGCTATAAAATTTTCCGACAACAAAATCCGATGTCGGAAATTCCAATCGTGTGTACACAAATCCGACGCACAAAGTGCCACGCATGCTCAGAATAAATTAAGAGACGAAAGCTATTGGCTACTGCCCCGTTTATAGTCCCGACGTACGTGTTTTATGTCATCGCGTTCAGAACGATCGGATTTTCCGACAACTTTGTGTGACCGTGTGTATGCAAGACAAGTTTGAGCCAACATCCATCGGAAAAAATCCTAGGATTTTGTTGTCGGAATGTCCGATCAATGTCCGACCGTGTGTACCGGGCATTAGAATGGCCCAGTTCAAGTCCAGACCTAAATCGAATTGAGAATCTGTGGCAAGACTTAAAAAATGCTGTTCACAGACAATCTTCACCCAATCTGACAGAGCTTGAACTATTTACAAAGAAGAATTGGCAAACATTTCACTAGATGTGCAAAGCTGGTAGAGACATTCCCAAAAAGACTTGCAGCTGTAATTGCAGCGAAAGGTGGTTCTACAAAGTACTGACATGGGGGGCTGAATAGAAATGTATGCCACACTTTTCACATATTTATTTGTAAAAAATTTGGAAAACCATTTATCATTTTCCTTCCACTTCATAATTATGTGCCACTTTGTGTTGGTCTATCACATAAAATCCCAATAAAATACAATTACGTTTTTTGGTTGTAACATGACAAATTGTGGAAAATTTCAAGGGGTATGAATACTTTTTCAAGGCAGTGTACATACAGCTGCTTTACTTTGTTTATTTGTTGTTCTTCCTGCAAATATCACACATCGCAAAATGTACTATAACAGCAAATGAATACATTTAACCATTTTGAACAAGTTTCTTCATAAGGAAAATAGAAAGAATGGCATCCGCTGTCAAAGGAAGAAATCTGGAGTTGCAAATTAATCTAAATATCACTTGAGATAAACATGATGTTTAGGGCAGAAAGCCAGAGAAGACAGATTAATAAATAAGCACAGGGTTTTGTTGATCCCTATTGGAAATAAACTGTCACTGTAAAAAAGTGTTTGCAATTACATTGAAACCAAAGTAGCAAAACATGCATTTATATTGCAGTACAATTAGGTTTACAAAAGTAAAATATACATATACATTAGGTATGAAGCAAGCAGAATACCATGCTTCAGCTGTAACCTGGAGGAGACTTGGAAAGCAGGTTAAAATAATATTCAATTTGGGGTGTATTGTAACCCAGGCATGGAAAAGGAAGACATGACTAAGCCAGATTGTATTCTGCAAACAATCCTTATTCCTCTATTTAACAAGATATCTTGACCAATCATCTTTTAAATGCATTGTTTTATGCCGTATGCATGGCTTCTTTTGCATTAGAATTTCACATCTTCCTTTCAGCAGCTAAAACCTAATTATCATCCCAAGGAAATTAGCCAAATGAGCAGTTTACACTGTGTATTATAGTGATTTACTTAAAAATAACCCCAAGAAATGTAATGTAAATCTTTTATCTTCACATATCCAGATCTATTGGTTATCCTAACTTTATATCTTTTAAAATCAACATCAGATAAGAGTCACAATGTTTTACACATATTTTTAAAGGCTTAAGGACAAATGGTGTTTGCTGCACATATTCAAATCAATCCTCAACTGATATCAATCTGTTAAACTTAAATTCTACTCTTGTAAAAAAAATATGGGACACAAGAACAGATTTGCAAAAACTCAAACAAAAATTAGCAATTAGTAGAAATATGCAATCCACTAAGCAGAAGCACAGATAAATGGCTGCATGTTGCATGAGCAACATGAGTGTCTTGCGACTCCTCTTAACAGTGTCTATATCCACTTTCTGTCACTGTTATTTTGTTGGATTTCTGCTGCTCTAAGCAAAAACCCCAAATGGTCTTATTGAGTACAGTATGGTTTTTTACTGTCATGCAATATGGTCTTGGATGGAAATTAACCAATTTTGTCACCAACGAAAAGAGGTGGTACTGAATTACACAATGTAGAAGTTTCCATCATCATGCTGTGCATAAAAGTAGAGAGACTGGTTTAAAACTAGAAATAGCAATCAGGGGGTCATTCTAAAATATGCATATGTGACTTCCTTAGATTTCCATTACAAATAGACTCCAACAGGACTATCTTTATGTTCTGACTCCGGCAACTCCTAAAACCTGGGATGTGCTCCTAAAAAAAGAGGTCCATCCTCAAGACTAGGTTCTACAACCCCTTAATAACCCTAATTTTCCACCTGGGATACGTAATCCCCATTTCCTCAAATGTCAAAAAAAGTACAAAGCAAGGTTTTGATTTGAAAAAAATAAACATAATTCACCTCAGAGACTTAAACTTCCAACCAATTAAAACACAGGGTTTCCTGATTAGACACTCCCAATTGGTGAATTTGATCAATTCACTTGACCAAATACTTTTTTTGCAAGAAACTCACCACTATAATTATACAGAAAACAAAACTTATGCACGTAATATTTTACATATATATCATTTACTAATACGTGACGTGGTCACTATAACACCACTTGGAGGATCTGAACTTTTTCCTTGGAGACAACTGATTGAGGCAACCAATAGTTTTATCAAAACAATTATGAATATCAAGTACTGTATAGAAGCATAATAAAAATATTATATATAAAATACTATAGCACTGGCATAGTTGCCCAGCAGACAAACATAAATATGACCCTAATACCCTAAAATCCCAGAGACCTTCTTGAGATTTAGAACAGGAATAGGTATTATGATCTATTTTTGGATGCCCACTCATTAAACCAGAAAATGAGAAAGCATACCACAAATATACACATATTTATTAGGTATTGCTTCACCAAATAAACTTCAAATGATATAGCTATCTATTATTCCAGGACCTTTTAAACAAGTTAAATTAAGACTAAAAGACATTTTCTTACAGCCACTATAACACTGGGCCCCAGATATCCAGATATTGGTGAAACACCACAGTCCCCTTTCTTTTTCAGATTGGGTCTGCAAGCTAACTTTTTTTCAGAATTCTGAACTTTTCTCTACAAAGCCACGTACCTATCTCAAGGTTGCCCACATAAATTCAACAAAGTATGGGTCCTCTGGCTTAACTCAGATGCCACAAATGATTCTTATACTGGTTCTTAGTTAATTTGCTCCATGGTATTACTTGAGGGAAAATCTGGAGACCCCTCCACATATGCTGACCTGTGAGGAATCTGAAATTGGACCTTGCTCCAGTAGTGCCTTTTGACCTCCTTGGCACTCCTCTGCTCTGCAGAGAGTTGTGTGTGTTTATGTATGCCCCTCTATTTTTTCTCCTAAGCCTTGATGTATCTGAGTGCAAGTAGTTGGTAGTGTTGTACTAGTTACTGCTTACATGTTCTTTTTTGACGTTGTACATTCACTGGGCCTGGGTATGCCCAAAAGGCCCTGTTTTGTAATGCAACCTTTCTAATATCTCAATAAAGAGACATTAAAGTGGGGGTAAACTCCCATGCTTGAATTTTACCTATAGTTAAGCCTATAATAGGGCTTACCTATAAGTACTGTAATTATCATTATTATTTACTGTAGATGCAGCCGGTGATGTCCGATGTATGCGTTCTGAAGGAACGATATATCAGTGCCGTTCCTTTAGAGTCCTGTGCCCTAAACGTATGCAGCTGGGGTCTGTGAACCCAGAAGGAAGACTGGGTGAAGATGGAAGCACCAAGCATCATGTACTAGCACATTATGACATTGCCTTGCAGGTTTAAGTACTTAAAGACCGCCTACCACAGATATACAGTGGCAGGGTGGCTCTCTTGCTTGAAACGACGTACCTGTATGTCATTTTGTGCAATAGACAGTGGGGGAGCCAGTCAGTGGTGCCAGCAGACGTGATGTCTACCGGGACCCGCTGATCGTTCCCCAGAGAGGCAGAACGTCTGGAAAACAAACAAGGCAGATCATGGTTCTGACAGGGGACAACAAGGTGATCCTGCTGAGCAGGAACACAGATCTCTGTGTTCACCCAGTCAGTCCATCCCCCACACACTTAGAAAGCACCTCCTAGGGACACACTTAACCCTTTGCTCACCCTTGGTGTTAACCCCTTCTCTGCCAGTACCATTAGTACAGTAACAGTGCATATTTTTAGCACTGATCACTGGTTCCCAAAAACCTTTCAAAAGTGTTAGTTAGGTGTCCGATTCGTCAGCCACAATGCCGCAGTCCCACTAAAAATTGCTGATTGCAGCCATTACTGGTGAAAAAAAAAATGGCATAAAAAATCCCATAGTTTGTAGACGTGATAATTTTTATGCAAACCAATTAATATAAGCTTATTAGGAATTTTTTTTACAGAAAATATGTAGCAGAATACATATTGGCCTAAATTGATGAAGAAAGTAGATTTTTTACATTTTTTATTGGATATGTTTTATAGCAACAAGTAAAAAATATATATTTTTTTTTTTCAAAATTGTCGGTCTTTTTTTGTTTACACAAAAAATAAAAAAACACAGAGGTGATCAAACACCACCAACAGAAAGCTGTATTTGTGCGGAAAGAAAGGACATCAATTTTATTTGGGTACAGCATCGCACGACCACGCAATTGTCAGTTAACCACATCAACCCCGGAAGATTTTCCCCCTTAAAGACCAGGCCATTTTTTGGCGATACGGCACTGCGTCTCTTTAACTGACAATTGTGTGGTCGTGCAACACTGTACCCAAATAAAATGTCCTTTTTTCCCACCAATAGAGCTTTCTTTTGGTGGTATTTGATCACCTCTGTGGTTTTTATTTTTTGCACTATAAACAAAAAAAAGAGCGACAATTTTGAAAAAAAAAAAACTATATTTTTACTTTTTGCTATAATAATAAATATCCCACAATTAAAAAAATGTCTTCATCAGTTTAGGTAAATATGTATTCTTCTATATATTTTTGGTTAAAAAAAAATAAAAAATCGCAATAAGCGTATATTGATTGATTTGCGCAAAAGTTATAGTGTCTACAAAATAGGGGGTAGATTTATGGCATTTTTTTTTACTAGTAAAGGCGGCGATCAGCGATTTTTAATGGGACTGCGACATTGCACCGGACAGATCGGACACTTTTGACACTTTTCTGGGACCATTGACATTTATACAGTGATCAGAGCTAAAAATAGCCACTGATTACTATATAAATGTCACTGGCAGGGAAGGGGTTAACACTAGGGGGCGATGAAGGGGTTAAATGTGTTTCCTCATTAGTGTTTCTAACTGTGGGGGATGGGACTGACTGGAGGAGGAGGAGACAGATCGCTGTTCCTAATTGCTAGGAACAACAGATCTGTCTCTCCTCCTCTGTCAGTATGGGGATCTGAGTGTTTATATACACAGATCCCTGTTCTGGCTCTCGTGCTCGCGATCGTGGGTGGCCAGCGGACAACGCGGACGTTGGACACGCACATCAGGACCCCCTGCCGAGCAGAGGGCCTGCTATGACTCTTAAAGGAGCCGAAGTACCCATAAGGCAATTAATGGGAAGGAGCCAACCTGCTGCCGTAAATGTGCGTAAGCTGGTCGTCAAGTGGTTAAAGTAATGCAGTACCGTATCGCAAAAAATGGCCTGCTCATGAAGGGGGTAAAACCTTCCAAGGCTGAAGTGGTTAAAAAAAAAAAATCGGTTTACTACCGCTTAAAATAAGTATATACAGAAATAAAAAAAAATGATCTCCTGGAAAAAGGAAACACATTTGCTCTCTTGGGATTTACATTTGTTAGCGAAGATCATCCCAGGCTGAGAGGATGCTCACCCAACGCTCCAATATAATCTTTTTTTCTTTATTGCGCCTTCTTTTACTTCCACTTAAAAGGCTTGCTCTTTCAATATTGTAATTAAATATGATAATCAATTTGGAGGCAGAGGGTACGTAGAGTACTGATTGTAGATCAACAGTCCAGTATTATTATTATTATAAACAATTTATATAGCGCCAACAGTTTGTGCAGCGCTTTACAATGTAGAGGGGGGACACAAGTAGGTTATACAAGTAAAAGGACAAAAACTAAACTAAACTACAGTATATATCCTATATGCATTTGGTTAATGTGCTGGATACGCATAATATTACATGCACAAAAAAAGAAAGAAAGGTATCAAGTCCACAATCTCTGCGATTGTTATGGAGGAAGTCCACAATAGTAAATGATTAGAATAGGCATTTAGAAGGAGGAGGGGGAGGGAAGAAAAGAATGGGGGTGATCCGCTATCAGGGCTGCCATCACAGAAGACCATGTTCCCAAAAACTGAAAAGACAAGAAGAGGGAGAAGAGGCGCCTCTGGGTGCAGATTTAAAACAAATTTTAATAAACAGTAAAATTATTTGCAATGCACTCACACTTTTGGAATTAAAAGAAGGCATGTAGTGTTATTTCAAATAGGGCTGCCCTCGGTGTAGTCAGACTCTTCTTCGCTCAAGGGCTTGAGAAAGGAGCGCGGCTGTTCACGCCATCCAGAGCCTGCACGCACGTTGGATTTTTTATGAACTGTTTTTATGGACTTTATGTGCATTTCTTTCATAAATTGGACTTTAATAACCACGTATCACATCTTGGGTTTGATATTCACACTCATTGT
Source organism: Lithobates clamitans (assembly GCA_037952925.1). Taxonomy (NCBI): domain Eukaryota; kingdom Metazoa; phylum Chordata; class Amphibia; order Anura; family Ranidae; genus Lithobates; species Lithobates clamitans. The sequence goes on along the minus strand of JBBGZY010001336.1, from coordinate 131,565 downwards.
GTGGCACTTGGCACTTTGTTGTATTTTTGCACTTATCACTGCAATATATTTAAATATTTTTTACACGGTAAATTTCAGATTATATAAATCATTTTTCATTCATTATATATACAGTTAGTGGTTTAGTCATCGCTACTCTCATTCTAATGGTATACATCTAGTATATAATTTACACATTGCACCTTAAAATCACTTGTTTTTTTATATATATCCGTTGTGCCTTGCTGTGGCTGGATAAGCCGCTTATGCTGTATTTTCAGTATACCTCATATGCATTAATAATCTCCAGATTGATATTTTCACCTTAGCGCAGCGTATCATTTTGTACACATTGTATTGCACGGCATATGAAATGTGTTCTGCGCGGGCAGCTAGGTGATTTCCACATTTGAGGCAATATACCATTGTGGCTCGCAAAATCCCCTTTTTATCTATCTAGATTAATCCTATGGGCATCCCATATACCCTTTTCCCCAGTCAAGTTGTACCCCCCAATAAAACAAAAACAAAACCAGCAAAAGACTGTTCATTGTCTCTGCAAGTGATGTATGGAGTCTGGCAGCGGGGTGAATTGGTGGATTGTCTGTTACTAGTGGCAACTTCACCGCTACATTTATAATTTGGAAACTTTGCTCATATGTTTGTCATAAGTTCCATTGGTTATTGTTTTTATCCTTTCATGTCTATGAAATTGGAATTTTTCAAATAAAGATAGATTATATAAAACAAAACTGTTTTGCAACCAAAGTGGAAGCAAGTTTGTGAATATGGAGTCAAGTAGGCCCATACAGGCAATCTGGCAATCACGGTCTTTGCCTGGAGGGTTTTTGTGTCTGAGAGTGTGTAATCATGCACCATATGAATATGCGGAAATAAAAGTGATAATCAGAACAGGCAGTGCACTGATTACAACACACATTATTATGCTGATTTTTGTGAGATGTGATAAAAAGATCCTTTCTAATGAGCTTTGCTGTATTCTGAAAGATGTCATCAGTTTTACAGAAAGTGTTATGAAAGGGGAACTCCATTTTTTTCCATTTCATCTCATAATTAAGTGTGAACAAGTGAAGGAACATCATATTGCTTCCTGATAAGGCAATCACAATGTGTTCTTTCTTAAAACACATTTTCTTGGTTTTATAAAAGGTGCTATCTTCTTTACTTAAATAAAATGAAAAGTCCAGAAACATGAGCCGTGTCAGATCAAAACTCTGTGGTATCCACGTCTTTTTTCATTGTTCATTTGTGAATATCTCTATAAGATAGTCCACATAATGAAAAATGATTTTGCCTATTCTAAAGCAAAAAAAAAAAAAAAAAAGTCTAATAGCTATATTTTATAATTTGAACCTTTATGCTGGCCATACATTATTTTAATTTCATAAGTAATGCATTGGTGGCCTAATTAACACTGACCTTTCTGCAACATTCTAGGTTTATGAATACATTTCAGGCATGTCACCATATACAGAAACAGCATAAATTAAAAAGAAGAAAAAGAAGCGTCATTTATCATTAAAGGAAATGTACAACCAAAGCTTTTTTGGCTATACTTCTCCTGTGGGTCACATGAGTGCACTTAGTTCTGCAATCATGTGACCCAAATTCAGTCGACAGCAGGCTAAAGTCACAGAGCCAGTGCAGGGATCCTGACAATAATGTCAGGATCCCCCTCGATGCCTAACCGGCAGCTGGCTCAGCCTCTCAGCACACTGCTGACAGACTAAGCCAGGCGATCCTGTCCCCTCCACAGCTAAGAGCTCCAGTGAGCACAGGATGGGCAGAAGAGCAAAGAGTGGTGATTTACAGCCAGAGAAGACCCGATAACTGAGCTATCAGCTGTCTTTGATCACTCAGTTCTTGGTGTAGAGCTGGCAGGGACAGTTCCTGTCAAGTGACTTTGCCTTAGCTGAAATCATGCCAGTGGCGGCCCGTGCATTAGGGACGCATTGGCACCGCCCCTATCCATGTGTCCGGCCCCCTGATCTACATACAGGGACACCGGACAAATGAATTCCATTGGTGGGGGTGTTTTTTTGAAGCATGTGATTAGAGCTAGAGGCTCTAATAGGCTTCAAAAAAAGGGTGGGTATCCGGGCGCAGAGCCTAGCAGGAGGAGAGAAGAGACATACGGTGGAAGCAGCCGTGATCTATGAGAAGACACAGGAGCCTCTGCCTGACCCACGGCTCGCTGCCTTCACCTGCTGCCTGACCCGCAGCTCGCTTCCCGTCACCAGCTGTCTGACCCACAGCTCGCCACCCCTCAACTGCTGCCTGACCCGCAGCTTGCTGCCCGTCACCTGCCACCTAGATAGGGTAAGTACCACAGTGGGTGGGCAGAGGGATGCTGGCTATTTTTTTTTTTTTTTACGTTTTTTTCCCTGGTGATCTGGCCAGTTAACACACCTCCTGTAGTAGAGTGCCCCCACTGTGGATGAAGGGGGCATATTTGGACTGCAGCATTGTCAGCCTGAGAGAGGGGAGTTAGCTGTACTCGCAGATTTAAATATACCAACACATTGAATCCAAACCCCAGCTCACACTTTATAAGCAGCAAACAGTTTTCTTTTCTTTTAGGATAAAGGTTTTACATAAATAAGTAAAAGCTAATCATTGTAAGCCCCCTTGTCAGTAGTAAGTGTTTTGTCTCATCTCTGTAACTGATACATTCTGCTGGAGAGCTTTTTCTTTTGAAAAACAACAGACTTGCTAGCTGGATCACCAGATGAAAATAAAAAAAAAAGAAAGCCTAAAAGAAAAAATGAATACAACCATCACATCTAAGAAATGGTAAGCTGCAATATATTAAATGTTTGTTTTTGGGTTTAATACTGCTTTAGCTTGCATGCATTTAAAGAGAAACTATGGACACAATAAAAAAAAAACCATATGTAATTCAGTCTATCATTAGCATTAATACAACTGTTGATCCTGGCGGACATCACAGGACTCCCCTCCCATCTGTATACACTAGCTCAGCTTGAATGGCGAGCTGAAGACTGTGAAAACACCTATCCTCATAAACACTGGGCAGCATTTGAGGCACAGGGGGTGCAGACTTTCATAACAGGAGGAAGCACACAGCGGACACTGCTGACACTTATCTGTGCTAATGGAGGAGGAGGGGAGAGACACGCTTTCACCATTGTCATCTTGTCAACAGAGCCCAACAGCTTCACACAGATTTAACCCCACAGCTGCCAGGGAGGGAGCCGAGCAGAAGGATCTCAATTAACCCCTCAATGGCTGGGCACTTTTACTGTAGTGTGCTACTTCCAAGTAGTAGTTACACAGTAAAAGTGCCCAGCCATTGAGGGGTTATTTGTGATCCTCCTGCTCGGCTCCTGGCAGCTGTGGGGTTAAATCTGTGTTGGGCTCTGTTGACAATGATGACAATGGTGAAAGCACGTCTCCCCCCCTCCTCCTCCGTTAGCACAGATAAGTGTCGGCAGTGTCCGCTGTATGCTGATTCCTGACAGTTGCTCAGCTTCCCTCTGCTATGAAAGTCTGCATCAGTCTCCTCAGGCTGAAGCTCCTTTTAGTAGCGATCTGTGTGATTGGCTATGGGACACACGCCCCCTTCTCTCATGCATGGGTCTCCTAATAAGTCTGTCAGTCACAGCAGAGGAGGTGTGGTGACACATATTTTTTTTGTGTGTCTGGTTTCTTTACTGTAGGAAATCGGAGAGGATTGTAAATGACTGGCTGCTCCTTTACTGACCAGACTAGGGGCAGATGACTTCTGCTGCTGTGCCCTGTGAGGTAGACTGCTTATTTTAATGTTGATGTTTCGGGTTTACAACCACTTTAATTTGAGAATCACATATACAGTCTAAATCTACTAGTCCATCTAATGCCGCGTACACACAAGCGGACTTTTCGACTGGACTGGTCCGACGCACCGAGTCCGGCGGACAACTCGACAGTGTGTGGGCTTCATAAGACCTGCAGCGGACTTTTTCAGTCGAAAATCTGACGGACTTTAGATTTGGAACATGTTTCAAATCTTTGCGTCGGAACTCCGCCGGACCCAGAAATCCACTCGTCTGTATGCTAGTCTAACGGACGAAAACCAACGTTAGGGCAGCTATTGGCTACTGGCTATCAACTTCCTTATTTTAGTCCGGTCGTACATCATCGCATACGAATCCGTCGGACTTTGGTGTGATCGTGTGTAGGCAAGTCAGTTCGTTGGAAGTCTGCCGAAAGTCCGTCGGATAGTCCGTCGGACCAGTCCGGACGAAAAGTCCGCTTGTGTGTACGCGGCATAACACTATCCTCTCCATAGGCTGACAAATGCTGCTGTTCAAAAGTACGATAACTACACTACTCCTCCAAAGTTAATGTGTTACTAAGCCCAGGACCCTGCATTCACTATAACTGGTCTCCCAGAGTACACAGAACATGGAAATGCAATTATTTTAGTAAATATAAACTACTACATACCTTTTCTCATCAGCACTATATAGCAGTCTTGTGACTTCTATCAGTGTTTGGCTGAGCACTGGTTAAAACTTTTAGGAGGAGTTTTGATTCTCTTCAGACTGTCCTATGAGGCTGCATGACCCCTGACTTTATGGACAGTGCTGATTGGCCATGTGCTGATCACATGCACTCTCCCAGAAAAAGCAAAAACTCTCTAATGCCGTGTACACGCGGGTGGACTTTTCGACTGGACTGGTCCGATGGGACAAATCCGTCGGACAATCCGACCATGTGTGGGCTTCATCGGACCTGCAGCGGACTTTTTCGGTCGAAAATCAGACGGACTTTAGATTTGGAACATGTTTCAAATCTTTGCGACGGTCTCGAGTCCGATCGAAAAATCCGCTCGTCTGTATGCTAGTCCGACGGACGAAAACCCACGCTAGGGCAGCTATTGGCTACTGGCTATCAACTTCCTTATTTTAGTCTGGTCGTACGTCATCACGTACGAATCCATCGGACTTTGGTGTGATCGTGTGTAGGAAAGTCCGTTCGTTCAAAAGTACGTCGAAAGTCCGTCGGAAAGACTGTCGGACCTTTGATGCCGAAAAGTCCACCCGTGTGTACACGGCATAACAATACACAAAAAACTGAGTATGTGCAGAGTGCCTCCAAGGCTCTGTACTAGCAGCAGATTGGGGACACTAAAAGAAGGAGAAGATCAGAGAAGTCAGGATCAAACTGCTTTTTTACACAATGCAGAGGATTAACCCCTTAGGTTCCACAGTGAGTATAACAAGCATGCTTTACTACATATACAGACCGATTTTACTTCTGTGGATTTAGCAACACTTTAAGGCTGGGCTCACACTATGTGCAGCGGCAAAACACCGCAGGGGCTCCGGTACCTCCCTGTTCACCATTTCAGGTCCACATTGGGTCTGAATTTTCGGCTGAATTCGGATCTGAAAGTCAAAGAGTCAAAGACGTCCCCGGACTCTTCTGCTGTGCACTCAATGGCAGCATCCGGAGATGTGTGAACAGTCTTCATTGAGAGCCGGTCACACTCGAATTGGATGCGAGGAGACCCGCATCCAATTCGCAATAGTGTGAACCGTCTTCATTGAGAGCTGGTCATGTGATTTGTATGCGAGGAGACCCGCATCCAATTCGCAATAGTGTGAACCCAGCTTCAAGTGAAGGAATAAGCATGAACAAGCAATATTGCTGACAGTTAAAAAAAGCTCTTTTGAGTGCTTGTTGTGCAAGTCTTCTGATATTCTAGAAGATTTGTGCTAACCAACCGAAATTTATTGGGAGAAAAAATGATTTTTTGAAAGAAAAGGCAATGCCCAGAGAAGTCACAGTATTATTTATGGCCCATGTTTTGAGAATGGGCAGTTTGCAGTTCTTTATTGTTAGTTTATTTTACAGAGAACAATGACCATTCAAAACCAACAGCGTAACTGAATGCGACTACAACTCTGCTGGGAACTCAGAAGCCCAGATCTGCAAGGCTTGAGTGCTAAACCACGCAGCTATCGTGCTCTGAATGGAAAAATGTCTCACTAGGAATGTTAGGATATAAAATCCCCAAAATTAAAGTCTTTTCTACAGAAAGCTATAAATAGCAAATATACAGTGACTTTATATGACTTTGCTTATAGTAAAGTAGTTTTGTACTGTATAGTCTTGGCCGCTTAGAGTTTTTTACATTAGGTATTCCCTGAAAACATCCACTGCACCACTGGGACCCCCAAGTCAGCAACTTCTACTGTATGCTCCACACAGTGAAATATCAGAATCGGGAAATGATCAGAGAAGGGATAATTCCCTACTCTAAGAACATTTTCCAACATGTTAGAAAATATTTGCATGAAGTAATGAACACTTCTGCTCAGTTGCTTGTTGCAGTTGCAGTTACAGTAATACCTACAAGGCTGCACTAAAAATGTTGCTTGAACCGCCTGATTCTCTTTTATGGAAACACAACTGTTGGGATTCATTTTAGCTACTTTACTAGTCTCAAAAGTGTCCGTTATATAAGGCTTATCATAAATATTAAAGTGGAGTTCCACCCATATAAAAGTCAGTAGCTACAAAAAGTGTAGCTGCTGACTTTTAATAATCAGACAATCACCTGTCCCACGGTCCAGCAATGCCGGCGAACAAAGCCCCACTCCTCTCCCCCTCCTCTCCTGTGACTGTGGGCGCCCGGCTATGAAGGCACTGCGTATTCTGTGACGTGTCCCAGAAGATTGCACGGAGGGAGGGGGGAGAGGTGAACTTCCTTCCAGCTCTTCGGAGCCAAAGGAGGAAGTGGAAGCTGGATGCCCCTAAAAACAAAGTATCCGCTCCCCCCCAAAAAAATGACATGCCAAATGTGGCATGTCAGGGGGTCACCTTCACTTAAAGCGGAAGTTCCATTTTTGGGTGGAACTCCGCTTTAAGCAGAAGACATAGTGATATTTACTCAGGGATTTTAAGAAGCTTTTCATTTGTGAGTTAGAAGCTCAAAATTCTGAACTAAAGTGTGATTCTGCCAATTTTATAGAACTCCTGGCACTACCACTGGGTGCTTGTTGTTTCCTACAACAAGGTTAATGGAGAACTTCAGATAAAACTTATCATTAGTGCAGAAGACATAACAAAAGCTGCTTACCTTTGTTTGCATGTCATCTTTTTAATGCACAGTCTGTTACTTATTTGATTCTCAACATACGCAGTAGTCCCATACTCTGTGATGGGAGACGAATCAAAGTGGAAACTGTTGCTGATGAAATTTTAAGCTTTAGTATTTGAAAATAAAAGCTGACATACATCTGATATTGTGTAAGTTTACAGGTGATATCTGTATTGATCTTCATTAAGTTAAAGCTCACTTAAAGTGATTGTAAAGACTTGTTTTTTTTTTTTGTTTTTGTTTTTTTAAAAATAACAAACATGTTATACTTACCTCCTTTGTGCAGTTGGATTTGCACAGAGCAGCCCAGATCCTCCACTTCTCGGGTCCCTCTTCACTGCTCCTAGCCCCTCCCTCTGGTGAGTGGCCCCTCGGCCAACAGCTTTCTAGAGGGGCCATTCAGACACAGAGCCCCGATTTTGATTGACAGCTTTGGGAGCCAATGGCGCCACTGCTGTCTCTCAACAAATCAGGAGGAGTGTCTGGGACAGCTAAGACACTCGTGGACATCACTGCAGAGAGAAGGGGCTCAAGCAAGTAATTAGGGGGTGCTGGGGAGGCTGCTACTCACAGAAGGCTTTTTATCTTAATGCATAGAATGCATAAAGATAAAAAACCTTCTGTCTTTACAACCCCTTCAAAATTTAGGTTTAAATTAGCGAAAAGCATTCTGGACACTTCAAAACAAAAAGTGTTTACAGTTCATTTACTTTTCTAAAGCAGCAACAGCCTAAGACCCCTTTCACACTGAGGTGTTTTTCAGGCGCTTTTGGGCTAAAAATATCGCCTGTAAAGCGCCTGAAAAACGGCTCCCCTGCAATCTCAGTGTGAAAGCCCGAGTGCTTTCACACTAAGGCGATGTGCTGGCAGGACGTTAAAAAAACTCCTGCAAGTAGCATCTTTGGAGCGGTGAAGGAGCGGTGTATACACCGCTCCTTCACATTGAAATGAGTGGGCAGCGCTGCCGAACTGCCGGTAAAGCGGCACTGCAGCGGCGCTTTGCGGGTCGTTCTAACCCTTTTTCAGCTGCTAGTGGGGGTTAAAAGTGTCCTGCTAGCGGCCGAAAACCTCTGCAAAAACGACGGTAAAGTGCCACTAAAAATAGCGGCACTTTACCGCCAACGGCCCATTGTGAAAGCAGCCTAAGTAGAAAAGATGTGTTGGACCTCTGCAATAAGACCACTGCTTCCCCAGCTAGACAGCAAGGGCTGCACTTTGCAGCTTTTGGCAAGAAATGGAGATTTCTACTTTTTATGAAGAAAACAAGCTGGAAGACAATGAATATCTTTTTTTTTTTTTATAGTTGGCAAATATTCAAGTAATTTAAACTGAAGGCTCACTTGGGATAACTAAACTATATCTGTGCACCTTAAACTGAAACCACTATTAAATTAAATTTCAAAAAATCAAAGCAAACTCACCCATCCATCCATGTCTTCATGTTTTTTTTTGCGCAGAAATCAATTTGAAAAACACCCTCCTTACCGCATACCATGGAGATTGTATAAAATATATCCTACTATCTACCCCAACTGTTGGAGGTTTATAGGTGACTCAGCTCACTATCTGCAAATGTTTTAAAACTGCCCCTAGATACAGAGCTTTTGGTCTGAGCCCCTTTGCTTTGTCTCTGCTCTAAGTATTATTCAAATCCCATTGCAGGTAGAAATATGTCTCTTGGGATTGGTGAAATCACTGGTCTCTGCTAGAGCTATCAGGACCTTTCTGGGTCATCTTTTATTATATGCTAGAAAATTGATTGTGTTAATATGGAAATTGAATGTGACCCCCACTCTAGATTTCTGGAAATACTTGGTAAACTCGTATCATAAGTTGGGCTTCTCTAGTTATTGAGTACCCCTATTAATGGGGACTTTTCAGTAACTCTGGTGGGCAGGGGATACTACTACATGCCCTGTTAGATCTGAGTTTTGGTAACAATGTGGAATGTAATCTGTTATGGGGTAATCTGTTATGTGACATGTTTCCTCCTGCTCATTACTACTTCTCGGTGGATCTGAGCATGTCTTAGTTATGGTACTTATGCAACCTTTAGGGCTCGATTACACCATACGTGCATGAAAACTGATAGGGACTGAAGGGAAAACCGCACAGATTTAATTTGCAGAGATATCAGTTTCACATCAGTTTCACATAAGTTTTTATTTACGTTGACATCAGTTTTCATGCGCGTCAGTTATGTGCCCTATTCACACCAATGTTGAAGTCATGTCAGTTTTTTTCCTGTGCAGAAAACTGCATACACGCTGCAGATTCCTGTGCAGAAAAAATCTGCACATTGTGGTGTGAACAGAACACATAGAGAACCATTGTTTTTGTTGTGTCCTTGTAAAACGCGTGCAGAAAAACTGACATCCCTGTACTATGGTGTGAATGAGGCCTTGCAGTTTTTCTTTGCTATTTTATTGTATAGTGCCTTGAGCCAGGGAATGCCCAATCTTCAATGTTTTGTACTCTAAAGAATTTAAAAGTCAGTAAAAAGAATAAAAAAAAAGAAAAAAAAAAGAAAAACACATCCAAAAACACAAAACACGCAGGCCGGAATATGTTCTTAACTGAGAAAGGCTCCTGGGATGTATGACATCATGTTGGCCTAAGCCAGAAAAAAAGAAGTAACTAAAGAAAAAAAAAGTTAAAACAAGAACATGCAGTATAATATACAGTACCTTCCTAGCTATCTAATAATGCTAGTAGCATAAAGATTAAAAATAGTCAATGATAATTGAGAGTTTAGTTTCACTTTAAGAATTTATTGCATCTTCCATGTGCATGAAGAAATAATCAATTTTAACATGCGGTATTACTGCTGTTTATTATAGCAAATTAACACCTCAAAGGTGTTGATTTACAAAATGCAAAGAGACCATTCACTTTGCTAGCGAGGGTAGTTTAGTGTAGTTCACGTGTTCGTTAAAGCAGAAATGAAATAAGATGTGAATCATAACTTTTAACAATATTCAAAATGATTTAACATTTTTACTGCATAATAAATTGCAAATCTGTTCTGAAACTGTCTCATTGTTTTCTAAACCTAATCTTGTTTCCAGTAATCTGCATTATGATACCAAGACACAGGTCTTAACCATTACATACAAAAAAATACACTTTAATTAGGAGATTAAAGTGTAGCATGTATAAAAAAAATTGTAGTCACAACCAAAATATTCGTAATGTGCAACTGATTGGTATGACCAAAATAAAGTAAAAAAAACGTATGCGCAAACCACAGTGAAATAAGTGCAATACTCTGCAGCAGCCAGCATCCAAATGTGTCCCCAAATAAAAAACAGATTAAATAAAGAAAAATGTGGTGCTACTTCCAATGTGCTGATTAATATTAATTGTATATATAACTTTCTTAATCAAATATCTATAAAGTGAACCAAAAGATGATGTGGATAATTCATAAAAATAGTGAGCAAAAATAAATACAAATCACTAAGTAAATCAAATCTATGTAGACATTTCAGTAAGCTATAATTAGCATAATAAAAATTGATTTATTTTAAAATTCTTTTTATAGATTTTACTGAAGAAAAACACACATAACATACCGTTACCTAAAAACAACAAATCGGGACATACTAACAAATTCGGCGTATAAATATATGTTAAAAATTAGAAGAATTTGTTGCGCTATAGATCTTTAGTATCAGTTAGTTCAATAAGATATCAGCAGCCAGCACAATATTGAAGGAAGTCAATAACAAGATATATATGGTAAGTGTGCAGCACTTTAAATCCAAAAAAGACAATCCAGGAACAAAAGTTCAATAGTAGTTCAATCTGCAATAGACAGGGAATAGGGAGACCGTCACCAGCACCGGACAATACAGCCGCTTACCCCCATGTGGTGGACCCTCATCACAAAGGTCTCATTAGCTTATGTAAAGTAAGCTCAGGTAAGAAGGAAGCCCATCTATCGCCATACACTTAGTGGCAGCAGACCGGATAGTGGAAGCACCCAACCTAGATGTAACTCCTTGTTCAGAAATTACCCTCCAGCAGTAATCATCAAATATATGTCATCCCATGCAGACAAAAGGAGATAAACCTCATTGCGCAGTACATCATAACAGTATTTATTCAGATAAAAACAATTAAAATTGCACTCACATTGCTGACAAACAAAAGCAAGCTCTGTTTGTATGTATACAGCCTCTCCCCACCAGAAGGATGGCCGCCGTGTCCCAGCATGCAGTAGCGTCACGTTGCCGACTCCTCCCTACGTCGTTTCATGAGAGAATCACGTCATCAGGGGCATGGCTAAACGAACGCTCGAGTAATTTATATATGCTGGACACAGTAATTGATATGCTGAAGTGGGATGTGCTCCAAATACAGGATGTGACAACACTGCTCACAGATATATGAGCACCCAAGTCTACATCCTCTATTAACAATAGAACACCCATTAGATCAAGAAGGAATGTTCCAAAAGTACTATAAACACACTATGGCATAATAAAATGCTAGTATATAATATATACAGGATAATATAATATAATATATAAGGATCTGTATAAAAAACAAATATTATACTCAGACCCAGCGACCTCTTGTGGATTGAGAAAAAATTTCATTCAACCATATAAACATACAAACACATGAATACAATGTATAAAATTGGATTTTCACATACAAAATTAAAATAATACTTAAAAATATATAGGGAGGGAGTAATAGACTATGTCAATTCAACTTCATCAGACACTAGGATAAAATAAATGAATTATAAATTGTTAGCCAAATGGTACTATGTTCCAACAAAACTGTACAAGATATACCCTGTGCTGGAGGGAATGTGAGGGAACACATGCCCATATGTGGTGGTTCTGCCCCGTCATTCAGACTTATTGGAAGGAGGTGTTGAGTCTAATCAAAAAGATTAGTAATGTGGAAATTAGGCAGGACCCCTGGCAATGTTTGTTCCATGCCACAGGTGACTCAAGGAAAACATATAAAGTGGCCATCACACAATTTCTGCTAAACTCAGCAAAAGTAATAATTCCGAAATATTGGAAAGTAAAGAAAAGTCAGACAATAAAGGATTGGTTTAGGGTAGTGGATAGAACTAGGTTAATGGAACAATTAATGTCTATACAGAATGATAATAGAGGTAGATTTCATAAAACTTGGAGTAGTTGGCTTGAGTTTAAATGGTTCCCAATTATATGAGCTATCTGGGTAACAAGACTCTTAGGAGGAGGGGATACAGGGGAAACCCTGTGAGGGGGGTAGTGGTTATGGGCGGAGGGGTTAGGCTCAATCTGGCATTGGGTTACACTCTGCCTCCCTAGGACCTATCCTATCTCATTGTCTCTCTCACTCTCTCTCCCCCCCACGATTTTTCTTCCTTTTTTTTGTGGGAAGGAGGTGGTAGGGGAACACAGGTATGGGTGGAGCTAAGGAGGCACCTTATATAGGTGTCTCGGGACACATTTTACAATAGAGACTTTTCAAAATATATCAATGTAAAATTGATAAGAATAGAGATTGGGGTTTTTTATGGTTAATTTTTGGGGGTTGGGCACCTTTGATAGGGAAATTGGGGAGCCTCTCATAGGTAGGGCCTCCCAGGTCCCCCTTCCTACACAAAAAATGGTATTGCTAGCAAATTTTTCATCCCTAAGTGTGGGGGGGTGGAGGGGGTGGAGGAGGGTGGAAGGGGAGGGAGGAGGGGAAAAATGGAGTAAGGGAACACAGGTTTGCGTGGAACACAGGAGACACCCTATATAGCTGTCTCGGGATATACCTTTCAATATACACTTTTCAATAGATATATGAATATAAAACTTCATTTAGTGAGATAATATAGCAAACAGTCCAAAGTGATAAAGTCCATGTGCTTAGATCCGATATAATAAAGAAAAAGTGTAAAGGATCGGGTGCTCAAACAGCATCAATTTTTTGATAGTTGTGCCCTAGGAGCTCACCTCAATCAAAGACCCCAGTGGGTCTAACAGCGCCTTGATATGATTTTGGACTGTGTGCCATATTATCATACTAAATGAATTTGTATTATGCTAATTGCAGCTTATGGACATTTCTACATAGAATATTTCACAAAAGTGAGTACATCCCTCACATTTTTTATAAATATTTTATTACATATTTTCATGTGACAACACTGAAGAAAATACTGTACACTTTGCTACAATGTAAAGTAGTGAGTGTACAGCTTGTATAACAGTGTAAATTTTCTGTCCCCTCAAAATTACTCAACACACAACCTTTAATGTCTAAACAGCTGGCAACAAAATTGAGTACACCCCTAAGTGGAAATGTCCAAACTGGGCCCAATTTGCCATTTTCCCTCTCCGGTGTCATGTGACTCGTTAGTTTTACAAGGTCACAGGTATGAATGGGGAGCAGGTGTGTTAAATTTGTGTTATCGCTCTCACTCTCTCATACTAGTCACTGGAAGTTCAACATGGCACCTCATGGCAAAGAACTCTCTGAGTATCTGAAAAAAAAAGAATTGTTGCTCTACATAAAGATGACCTAGGCTATAAGAAGATTGCCAAGACCCTGAAACTGAGCTGCAGCGCGGTGGCCAAGACCATACAGCGATTTAACGTGAGAGGTTCCACTCAGAAGGGGCCTCGCCATGGTCGACCAAAGAAGTTGAGTGCACGTGCTCAGCGTCATATCCAGAGGTTGTCTTTTGGAAAGAGACGTATGAGTGCTGCCAGCATTGCTGTAGAAGTTGAAGGGGTGGGGGGTCAGTCTGTCAGTGCTCAGACCATACGCCACACACTGCATCAAATTAGCCTGCATCACTGTCATCCCAGAAGGAAACCTCTTCTAAAGATGATGCACATGAAAGCCTGCAACAGTTTGCTGAAGACAAGTAGACTAAGGACATGGATTACTGGAACCATGTCCTGTGGTCTGATGAGACCAAGATAAACTTATTTGGTTCAGATGGTGTCAAGCGTGTGTGGCGGCAACCAGGTGAGGAGTACAAAGACAAGTGTGTCTTGCCTACAGTCAAGCATGGTGGTGGGAGTGTCATGGTCTAGGGCTGCATGAGTGCTGCCGGCACTGGGGAGCTACAGTTGTGACATACTGAAGCAGAGCATGATCCCCCCCCTTTGGAGACTGGGCTGCAGGGCAATATTCCAACATGATAACGACCCCAAAAACACCTCCAAGACGACCACTGCCTTGCTAAAGAAGCTGAGGGTAAAGGTGATGGACTAGCCAAGTATATCTTCAGACCTAAAGCCTATTGAGCATCTGTGGGGAATTCTCAAACAGAAGGTGGAGGAGCGCAAGGTCTCTAACATCCACCAGCTCTGTGATGAAGTCGTCATGGAGGAGTGGAAGAGGATTCCAGTGGCAACCTGTGAAGCTCTGGTGAACTCCATGCCCATGAGGGTTAAGGCAGTACTGGAAAATAATGGTGGCCACACAAAATATTGACACTTTGGGCCCAATTTGGACATTTTCACTAAGTGGTGTATTCACTTTTGTTGCCAGCAGTTTAGACATTAAAGCGGAACTTCAGTCATTTTTTCATCTTCCCATCTATTAAATCTTCTGCCCTTGTTTTAACTTTGGATAGTAAAACATTTTTTTTTCTGCCAGTAAATACCTTATACAGCCCACTTCCTGTTTCTTGTCTGGTAAAAAGCCTAGGCTTATGACATCATGCACAGCTCTCTCTCACTCTTGTGAGAGGTTTCCAGGAAGGGAGGGGGGATGAGTCATAGGAGGGCCAATGAGAGCTGCAGGGCTGAAGGTGTGCCTCTGTGTGTCTGTGTAAATCCAGGAAGTGAACAGGCAGCAGCTTCAGCTGCGCACAGTTAAAATGGATGCAGCCAGACTCGGTGGAGGGAGATTTTGGCAGCATATTTGTCAAATACAGAATCACAGTATATATAAAATAAAGTGGTTGGAGGGAAGTTTCAGAATAGAAAAAATGTTTTATTACAAATTACGTGAGCAGACTGCAGTTACTCTTTAACCACTTCAACCCCGGAAGAATTTACCCCCTTCCTGACCAGAGCACTTTTTGCAATTCGGCACTGCGTCACTTTAACTGACAATTGCTCGGTCGTGCGACGTGGCTCGCAAACAAAATTGATGTCCTTTTTTTCCCACAAATAGAGCTTTCTTTTGGTGGTATTTAATCACCCTTCCGGTTTTTATTTTTTGCGCTATAAACAAAAATAGAGCGACAATTTTGAAAAAAACGCATTATTTTTTACTTTTTGCTTTAATAAATATCCCCCAAAAATATATATAAAAACTATTTTTTCCTCAGTTTAGGCCGATACGTATTCTTCTACTTATTTTTGGTAAAAAAAATTGCAATAAGCGATTATTGATCGGTTTGCGCAAAAGTTATAGCGTTTACAAAATAGGGGATAGTTTTATGGCATTTTTATCAATATTTTTTTTTTTCTTTTAAATGGCGGCGTTCAGCGATTTTTATCATGACTGCGACATTATGGCAGACACGTCAGACATTTTTGACACATTTTTGGGACCATTGTCATTTATACAGCGATCAGTGCTAAAAAAAATGCACTGATATTGTGTAAATGACACTGGCAGTGAAGGAGTTAACCACTAGTGGGTGGGGAGGAGTTAAGTATGTCCTAAGGAATGTTTCTAACTGTCAGGGGGATGGGCTGTGTGTGTGACGTCATTGTTCTCTGCTCCGATGACAGGGAGCAGAGATCAGTGACACTGTCACTAGGCAGAACGGGGAGATGCTTGTTTATGTTAGCATCTCCCCGTTTTTCCTCCCCGTGAGGCGATCACGGGTATCCCCGCATCGATCGAGTCCGCGGGACCCGCGACCCGATTCACGGAGCTTGCCGGGGGCGCGTGCACGCGCGCCCGCTGACCGCCTCTTAAAGGGGAACGTACAGGTACGTGGTTTTGCCTGTATGTGCCCTTCTGCCGCAGTATATCTGCGTGAGGCGGTCGGCAAGCGGTTAATGGCTGTGTGTTGAGTTATTTTGAGGGGACAGCAAATTTACACTGTTATACAAAAGCTGTACACTCACTACTTTACATTGTAGCAAAGTGTCATTTCTTCAGTGTTGTCACATGAAAAGATATAATAAAATATTTACAAAAATGTGAGGGGTGTACTCACTTTTGTGAGATACTGTATGGTTTACTTTATATTTTGTGATTTGTATTTATTTTTGCTCACTATTTTTATGAATTATCCACATCATCTTTTGGTTCACTTTATAGATATTTGATTAAGAAAGTTATATACAATTAATATTATTCAGCACATTAGAGGTAGCACCGCATTTTTCTTTATTTAATCTGATTGGTATGACTATAGTATTTACGAAAAAAAAAAGTTTATTCTAATTTTTAATGCAGCCAAAACAATAAAGACTATTGCTGACTGGTTGTTATTGGTTACTACATTTTTACCCTTACCTTAATAAATGAACCATGAAAAAGTCTTTACTGCTATATCCATGGTAACTATTACTATTCGCAGCTACTACTAAGCATGTACACATTATAATTAATTTCACACTGGAAAGAACATAGCTGAATTTTTACATTTTCTGGTAAAATGAAACAGCGGAAAATTAAAGTGAGCAATTAATTCACAATACATCCTCAATTAAGCTACATACATGGCTTGCCAAAAAATAAACAATTTAAAGAAAACCTGGCAAAACCTTTATGAATTCACTCCCAAATATCAGCATATTGTTGCACCATGCCAACTCCTACAAAAATACAAACTATAAAAGATTTCAAATATATTAATTTAATCCATCAATATTCAATTTTGTGACAAGCAGGATCTTTCAGAACATGCTAATCCCTTGTACATGCTGTATACAAAAACAATGTAAGAATATGCAAGTGTTAAGGGAATTATTGTAGTCACCTTTACAATAAATCCATCCATATAGGCATGACCTATAAGAATATATTTATATGTAAAGGTGACTGTTTTAGAGCAACTTTGTAACTCTTATGCCGCGTACACACGGTCGGAATTTCCAACAACAAATGTTCGATGTGAGCTAGTTGTCGGAAATTCCAACCGTGTGTATGCTCCATCGGACATTTTTTGTCGGAATTTCCGACAACAAAAATTTGAGAGCTGGTTCTCAAATTTTCCGACAACAAAATCCGTTGTCAGAAATTCCGATCGTGTGTACACAATTCCAATGCACAAAATTCCACACATGTT
This sequence comes from Lithobates clamitans, assembly GCA_037952925.1. NCBI lineage: Eukaryota > Metazoa > Chordata > Amphibia > Anura > Ranidae > Lithobates > Lithobates clamitans. Next base: position 114,241 of record JBBGZY010001336.1, on the reverse strand, counting down.
CGAAATCAAGCAGAAGAGCCGCACTGGCTATTGAACTTCCTTTTTCTCGGCTCGTCGTACGTCTTGTACGTCACCGCGTTCTTGACGTTCGGAATTTCCGATAACACTTGTGTGACTGTGTGTTTGCAAGACAAGTTTGAGCCAACATCCGTTGGAAATAAATCCAGGATTTTGTTGTCAGAATGTCCAATCGTGTGTACGCGGCGTAAGATGTGCACCAATTAAACAAAGAGTAGAGAAGCAAGCCTTCCTATAGGCAGATACACAGGAACCAAGTTCACTGGTGACAATTGATACAGTCTTATTTATTTTTATTTTAGGTACTTATATAGTGCCATCAATTTACGCAGCACTTTACATATACATTGTACATTCACATCAGTCCCTACTCTCAGGGAGCTTACAATCTAAGGTCCCTAACTCACATTCATACATACTAGGGACAATTTAGACATGATCCAATTAACCTACCAGCATGTCTTTGGAGTGTGGGAGGAAACCGGAGTACCCGGAGGAAAACCACGCAGGCACAGGGAGAACATGAAAACTCCAGGCAGGTAGTGTCGTGGTTGGGAATTGAACCAACAACCCTTCCTATTGCTAGGTGAGAGTGCTACCCACTACACCACAGTCCCTGGACAAATATCCCACTGTCCCCTGTTTTTTAGGAATCTTTTTTCTTTGGGATCTAATTTCATCAGAGTTTGCAGTTTAACTCATTTTAAGTGCATCAAAACAAAAAGGGTGCAAAGTCTATAAGTTTGTTTTTGTTAAAAAACAGCAGCAAAAGCTTGACTAGGAAAGCCTGTCCCTGCCAACATGCTCCCTTATGGAAGCAGTGGTCTCTGCAGAGGTCCAACAACCCCCTGACTTGCTGTACAAAGGAGAGATTCTCTCTCTGGAGAGGATAGTATTATATAAACTAGTAGATGTAGGTGAACTTTACAAAAGTGACTAATAACGTCTTATCAGTACAGACAATAACCAGGAACTAAAATTATCTTACACCCTACTACATTTATTTGTAAAAAAAAAAAAAAAAAAAAAAGAGCTTAAAAAAAATAAAGTAGACTCAGTTACCAGCACAGCTCGAAAACTGACCACGTTGTGCTATCATGCCTAGTGTGGTCAGCTTGTAATAGGAAAGCAGGGGGACTGTCAGGATCACCAGGGATATCCCACAAAGGAAGCAATGCAAAGAGAACAGGATACTTTTTTATACAAGTACAAAGTACAGCAGATACAAATCAGAAATTTGAAATGTTGAGTTAACATATTATTTAATGCTGGTTCTGATAGAAAGCTGTCAGAACACACAGCGCATCACAGTTTGTTGCATATAGGACTGTGTAGCCAGAGACCGTTCAGGGTGCCCAAGCTGACCCATGTCCTAAGCTAAAAGCACCTACAATGGGCACCTGAGCATCAGAACTGGTCCATGGAGCAATAGAAGAAAGTGTACAAAAGTAAATAACAGAACATAATATATAGCAATGATTCCCATAATTATATGAATCATAGGAATCATTGCTATATATTATGTTCTCTTATTGAGTCCTGAGGAAGTCTTGAATTGGCAAAACGTTGACCTGCCAATTGGAAGCATACAGATTCTACGTCCACATTTACTATTCCGCTGTATATGCTATCTATGTATAGACTTCCGGTATTCCCAGTAGGGCATTTTCTATGTTAATAATTGGATCTTGCCAATCTTTTAAACCATATTTTAATGTTTATAAATAAATGTATTATGTCTTATATTTTTGTGTGGTCTCCCATATTAAGCCTATAAAGTCCGATCCTTTTGGCGGTGCTTTAGATAGCCAGCCCACATCTATTAAAACTATTAAACTATTTTTTTTTTGCATTTCTTCAGTTGCTTCCTGGTTTCTGAACTAGGCCAAATTATGTCATACATTCCAGGAGTCTTTAGAGGTATTTTCTTTCATTGGGGGAGGGGCTTTCCTAGATAAGCATACCCTCCTGCCTACATGCCTGAGCCGAGGACAGATGGATTCCATAAAGTAAATGCTACATGAATCATTTGAACTTTACTCAAGATGGATCAGCTAGAAATGTTAGGGAGGTGGTTTTTGAAGTGATTTCTCAATAAAATAATGCATATATAAATGGATGGGTGAGTTTGCTGAGAATATCAAAAATAAATTAAATAGTTGAGTTCTGCTTTAAGTTACTTAGGGTATCATTATTAAAAGAGAAGTATGGCCAAAGCTTTTTTAGTCATACCTCTCTTGTAGGTCACAAGAGTGCACTTCTTTTTGATCTCCTGTGATCCAAAGTCAACTAATAGCAGGCTAAAGCATGCTGTCAGCTGATGTCACACTGCTCCAGGCTCTGAAAGTTTCCAGCTATATTGATGGGATCCACACAGCTGCCTGATTGACAGCTGGCTCCGTGTCTCAGCGTGAGGCTGTGTCTGCCCCTTCTCTAGCCCAGAACTCTACTGAGCTCTGGAGGGGCAAAGTGTAGAGCAGTGACTGACACTGTCCCTCCAGCATTCAGTTCTGACAGTCACTGCTCTGAGCAATCAGTGGTCAGTTCTCGGGCTTAGAGCCGACATGGGACAGCTGCAGCATAGAGGGAAGTATAAATGTTTGTTTTTTTAAATATCCCATACTTCTCCTTTAAGTATGAAACATCCTACAGTGTGTGTTATAAGGGTTAATGGCGTATAGATATGGACAATAAACACTCATCAATCAGTAAGCAACCTCAATGAGTCACAGTTGCTTACAATTCATTGCTAAAAATGAGGGAATTCAGGCAATACATTCTCTTTTGTGCATAAAGTTAATGCTTATCAATTGACTGACAAATATTTAGGCTGGGTTCACCCTTATGCAAGTTTCCATGCATCCAAATCGCATTACAGGAGAGCGTGACCGGCTCTCAATGGAGCCGGTTCACACACCTCCGGGGCAGCCGCGGTCTGCACTCGGAAAGGGTCGGTCCTGTGCGTCTTTGGCTCTGAATCAGGTGCGAATTCAGGCAGAAATTCAGACCTGATTTGCACCGGATTCAGTGAAAAGGGACACACCGGACCCCCTGCTGTGAGCTTCGGCAAGTGTGAACACAGCCTCAAATTGATGGAGGAGAAGTCTGGAGTGAGTTATTGGGTCTCCTGTTTCGTTCAGCTAGTGCCATTTGCTTGTAATTTCTCTGCATTCCCACCCTATGATTAAAATTAAAATTCTGTTCGCCATGGGCATACCAGAACAAAACCTTACCGGCACTTCCTAGGCACCACCTAGGCCCAAGTGAGTACCAAGTATGAACTGTAAGACTTTATAATACAAAAATTAAGAAAACCCTGAGTTGTGGACCGTTTCATCTCTGTTACTGGATACCATCATCCTATTTGTGCCTTTCCCTGGCCAACACCCACATCAATATCACAGACTAAAGTTTCTGGCATCTTTTGAACTACAGTTTGCACCAGAACATCCCCCATGCCCAAGTGGGTACCCCATGTTGCAGAGGTTTTCAGGGATGAAATTGCCAAACTTGAGCTACTTTGCATAAGATTAAGCTTTTAAGTTCCCTTATGCACCACCATGAAGTTAAAATTCCAAACATATTGTTTAGTTAAATGTATGCCATATGGGTAAGGTGAAATTATTTCTGCTGCCTTGAAGTTGGATGACACCCTCCTATCCTTTACAGCCAAGAAAGTTACCATTTTAGAGTCAATTTGATCTGCAATTGCCTTGGTGCTGCACCTGTAATCAGTTATAAAACCAGACATTTGTTGGCTCGATTGGTTGAGAGCAAAAGCAACTTTGTCAGTTATCATTCACGGCATGCCTTGATTTTAACTGTCTAGGAAACCATTATATTGATAGGAATAGTTTGGCTTTGAATTCTAAGGCTACTTTCACACTGGGGCGGTGGATCGTCAGCGGTAAATGGACGCTAGTTTTAGTGGCGCTTTAGTGCTGTTTAAGCTAGCTAGCGGGACGCTTTAAACCCCCCCAGAAGGGGTTGAAAAGAAGTTGAAAGAGCCCAAAAAGCGCCGTTGCCGAATAGCTTTGCAGGCGCTTCGGCAGCGCTGTTCATTGATTTCAATTGGCAGGGCACTTTGGGAGCAGTGTTCCCGCACTGCCCCAAAGATGCTGCTTGCAGGACTTTTTTCCCATCCTGCAAGCGCACTGCCTCAGTGTGAAAACACTCGGGCTTTCACACTGGGGCTGCAGGGGAGGCAGTTTTCAGGCACTTTACAGGCCCTATTTTTAGCGCTAAAGCGCCTAAAAACCGCCCCAGTGTGAAAGGGGTCTAAGTTGTCAACGTGTTAGTTTGGTAGGCAGTTATTCCCTCATAGAAACATACTGTACATAGCCATAAGCCAACTTCAGAAATGGAAGACCTGAGCACAGGAAAAGAAAATGTAATGTGGAAGAGTAGATTTTGTCTTTTGTCTAAAGCAGACTGATGACATCATCTCAGCCTAGGCACAGTCACTGGACTGGAGATCAAAGATTGATTTTTACTGATAGATAGTACTGTAACATGTCATGTCACCAATCACCATGACAATGCTTGCTGACCCTTTAATATTGAGTTAATAAAATAACTTTAAGCCCCAAAAAGTCTGACAATAAAGTGTTACTAAACCTGCAACAGTATAAATAGGTCTGTATATCCAGTAAATCATGCTTGTTATACTCAATGTGGAACCTAAGTGGTTAATCCTCTGCATTGTGTAACAAGGCTGTTTGATCCTACATGCAAATCCTTCCCTTCTTGTATGTCTCCAAAACATGTCTGGATAAGACAGAGTTAGTGGAGTCAGGCTGCACATGCTTACTTTGGTGTGTATTGCTAGGGAGCATAGGGCTAATCAGCACTGTCCAGACAGAGGGTCAGGGGTCCTGCATCCTGAGGGGACAGCCAATGCAGTATGAAAACTCCTCCTACAAGCTTTAACCAGGCACTGATAGAAGTCACAAGACTGCTATATACTGCTGATAAGAAAAGGTATTTAGCAGTTTATATTTACTAAAATAACTGCATTTCCATGTTCAGTGTACTGTGGAAGACCAGATGTAGTGAATGCAGGGTCCTGGGTTTAGTAAAACTTTGAAGCACCCAAAACTTATATATAAATATACTATATATATATATATATATATATATATATATGGAACATTTGTTAGTGCTAGAAAATGCCATAATTCCAGTGACTTCTAAGAGTGTCCATTAAATTCTATTACGTGTTTAGAAGCTGAAAGTCAAAAGTTTAGCATAAGAATGGGATTGCATTTCTACCTTATCATATGCTATAATTGAGTTTAGCCAAAGGGTATTTCAGAATTGAATGTGTCCAATAGTAGAGGCAAATTTAGTTGCTAATGCAAAGTTTTATGAAAAGGTATTAAAAGTGAATTAAATCTCACTTTCTTATTAACAGTGTCTCATAGATTCTATTAAAAATGATGTCAAAATATTACGAGAAATCATGCAGCAAAGTAATAGCATTTTCTAAATATCTTTCTTATTGGAAAATGGAAATAATTTATCATGTAACTTTTCATTTACATAAATGATGCAAAAATTTAGGCTGAGCATACAACAGAGCTGATCAACACAGTGCACCCAGTAAAATAATATATCCATCACAGCTGCTGCAGATAAAAAACTGAATAAACGTATTAAAAGACTTGATTTTGTGAACAGATATCAAGAAAAATAAGACAGGTATTTCTGAGTCAAACTGTGTACTGTATGAGAGTGGCATATTTAATTATCACATGCACTGGAAAAAGAAATTGTTCATTTAAACTTTGCATACGTGGTTTACTTTTAACTTATGATTTCCTGGGTCAGTCCGAACTTTTGAAGATCTTTGACTGGAATTGTTTTTCAGTGCTAATAGTTCACTATGTATTAACCATTTGTTGACACTAAATCTTTATGTGTTAATATTTGTTATTTAATGTTTGTAAAATTTATGGAAAAGCAATATTCATAATGCAGACACTATTTGTGGCTGTTAAGTAATACCTAAAACTTAAAAAAAATACTAAAGATTGAATCTGGGTCTATACTTGACACTCAAGATTTAGGCACATGTCAGAGGAACAATACATGACCAATACATTTTGTCTTTCCACCTAATAACTTAATCAATAGCTATATCTTTTTTGTGGAACTGGTTTTAAAAAATAGTTGTATAGAGGGCATTTTTAGAAAATCCAGAGTAATTTTAGGAGCCAAGAAAATATGAAATAAAGTATAATTTTGAGGTAATATTATAACACGTTTTTATGTTTTGTTTTTTACAATAGATTTTACAATTTTTTGCAATACCATTTTTGACAAAGAAATGTGTTAAAATGTACAAAACATGAGCAATTTTACAAAGCTTTCTACAGTAATCTCAGAGGCACTTCCAGAGGAAGGCGGGGTCATCCATTTACGTCACCGGGTGGCCCCGTCTTCCTCTGACGTCACGTGGCATCAGAGGGGGCGGGATCACCCATTTATGTCACAAGGTGGCCCCGCCCTCAGCTATATAACAGCTGTCATCGCAAAGAGGCTTCAGTCAGTGGGAGTTTCCCATGGAGGCGGAGTTGTTGTATTTTTTTTCTCGGGTCGTCAGAATATAAATATAAAGTATAAATATGCACTGATTACTGTATAAATGACTCTGGCAGGGAAGGAGTTAACACTACAAATCCTCTTTCACACTCTCTAGATGAAATCGGAACACTTTTGATTGTATTTTAGGAGGACATAAGACAATAGGCAAAGTTTTGTCAAGCAAATACCCCTAGAAAGCATGAATCATTTTACTTTCACTCAACTAGAATGTAATGGACAAATTTTGAATTTCCTCTTCTCAGAAGGTAAGTTTTTGCTCAATATTGAGAGGTTAATGTTTGGAGTCATGCAACCTGATCCAGTTCACTTTCAGTGAGTAGTCTACTCTCTTTTACTCTCTACTGAAGATTTTCATTTTTATAAAAAGCATCATGATCTATAGGAATTTTTTAGCTTCTTTTTTTGTAAAGTGAGATTGCCCAACTTGCCTACTAAATTATAGCCCTATCTGTCCTGAAAAAAACAATTTATAATATCTTAGGGTCGACTAAACCTAACCTAAAAGATATTATGCGTGGAACAGAGATAGTGCTGAAGCAAAAATAGAAAACAAAATGTTCTGGGACTGCATTTCCAGTTCTCTTACACTTGTTTTGAATTTTTTTGCCATGGCCAAGAAAAAAGTTAGTTATCATTTGCATGACAAATATGATAAACTATATAAATGGAAGCTGATCCAATTTCCTAGGAAATGGAAAGGTATTGTATTGTTTAAAGCTGAACTTCAGCTTTTCATACACTTTACATAGTTTGTTAGGTCAAGCTGGCCCAAACAAACTATGTCCCTCACTGAGATACACTCTACTGTGTTCCAGTTATGAGACTGGAAGACTCGGCTCAAACCCAGAATACAATGCAGTATGCTGTATGTAGCCTCAGCTACATACAGTTTGCACTGCACATCCAGTGGCCTCACGTCAGTGAGGGACATAACTCATTTGGGCCAGCTTGACCAAAACAAAGTGTATGAAAAGCTGGAGTTCAGCTTTAACCACTTCCCATCCAGGCCAATTCTGACATTTCTCATGTAAAATTCATCATTTTTTTGCTAGAAAATTACAAAGAACCCCCAAACATCAAATATGTTTTTTTTTTTAGCAAAGACTATAGAGAATACAATGGCGGCCATTGCAACTTTTTGCATGGTATTTGCGCAGCAATTTTTCGAACACTTTTTTTTGGAAAGTTTCATGTTTAAAAAAAAAATTAAAGTTAGCCCAAATTTTGTGCATATGTGAAAGATGAAGTTACGCCGAGTAAATAGATACCTAACATGTCATGCTTCAAAATTGCACACGCTCGTGGAATGGTGACAAACTTCAGTACTTAAAAAAAACCCATAGGCGAAGCTTTAAAATGTTTTACTGGTTACATGTTTTGAGTTACAAAGAAGGTCTAGGGCTAGAATTATTGTTCTCGCTCTAACGTTCGCGGCAATACCTCACATGTGGCTGCGCTGCTTTCAATCCATCCACTATAGCCAATCAGCGACCAGGCTGAGCGGCGAACTGGAGGTCGGGAGCGAGCGGCTGAGTTTCGAGGTGTCAGGTAAGTAAAAGGGGGGGCTGGGGGCGGCGGTATTGTCAAAAGTTTTTTCACCTTAATGCATAGAATGCATTAAAGTGAAAAAATTTATACATTTACAACCCCTTTAATAGCTCCTGAATAGGAAGCCCACAGTATAGAGCCTGTGTCCAGAGGTGCCCATGCGCAGTGCTAGCTTGTTCTGCATCCACAAAGGGCTTGAATGTATCAAATTCCTTTTTGTTTCAGCATCCTCAGACTCTGAAACCTGGGACAACAGATCAAAATACTAATTTTTAGAAACGTGTTGGTCACAGAATCAGAGGTTTACTTACCACTTATACCTATGCCCATAGTGTAAGTGTGCTGGATTTCTGACCTGTCTCTGGACCTTCATCGACCCCTCGCCTATTTGACTCCATTTACTGCCTTCTGCCTTGTACCCCTGCTGCATGGCTGTCACCAACCTTGGCTTGTATCCTCAACACTTTTCCTTCTTCCTGATTTGATACCTTGCTGCTTGACTGTTACTAGCCTCGACTTGTGTCCCTGACTCTGTTCCTGTCCTTCAAATGTGTACCCTGCTGCCCAGCTGCTATAAACCTCTGCTTGTATCTTGGCTATATTCTTGTGAATTGTTAATTACTGTCCAGTGGTCTACTGTCATCTGGTTTATGCACCTAACAGCAACACAGATCTAGTACTGCCTACAACAATGACACATATGTTACAATGTGTCCTCACATTCCCAACACCACTTTCAAAAGGTATGGGCAGGGGTATAATAGAAGCGCTTGAGGTTAGCAGTGGTAAGCTCCTGACCCCAGAAGGAAAGTACTTTAAGAATAACTGCTGGATTATATTCATGCTTAGTAAAATAGGCTAATAGCTTACCAGCTTTGTTACTCAGCTCAAATATTTTTTGGGAGGTGTGAAGTTATTTCTTTTTAGTCTGCATAACCAGTAGCAGTTCATAAGCTCTCTTTTTGTCTTGCCAGTTTTGACAAGTAGTGCTAGAGGGAGAACTTCTGCCTGCCTGGTTCATTGCAGATTCTGTTTCTCTAGTTAGTAATTCAAAATCTCGGCAAAGAGCCCCAGTGGTATCCACAAAACAACCACCGAGTATGCCCTTAAAGGAATCCCATTTAGGAGAGAAAGAAAAAGTCTGGGCATTATTCAGCTAGAATGGGAAGATAGCTGTAGAGCAGGAGTTAACAACAATTTCAGTAGAAATGTAATCTCCACAACTTGAGACCCATTATATGAGGACCATGAAGTTCCAGGAGTATAGCAAAATGGTCTGATAGGGAGATACTGCACCCCCACCACCTGAGGAAGTAGATTAGGGCTTGTAAAAGTCATATTCAAAGCAAGAAAAGTTACCAAAAGAGTCAGAGTGGCAGGAATAAGCATGACCTCCAGGGTGTCTCCAACCACTTGCTTACTGGGCACCTAAACCCCCTGCCCAGACCAATTTTCAGCTTTTAGTGCTGTCACTCTTTGAATGACAATTGCGTGGTCATACAACACTGTACCCAAATTAAATTTTTTGTTCCCACAAATAGAGCTTTCTTTTGGCGGTATTTGATCACCTCTGCGTTTTTTATCTTTTATTATAAAAATGTAAAAAGATCAACTTTTTAAAAAGAAAATACAAAACCGTTTTATATTTTGTTGATAAATTTTGCAAACAAATAATTTTCCTCTTTCATTAATGTACGCTGATGAGGCTACACTGATGGGCACTGATAGGCTGCACTGATGGGCACTGATAGGCTGCACTGATGGGTATCAATAGGCTGCATTGATGGGCACTGATAAGGCAACACTGATGGGCACTGATAAAGTGGCACTGATGGGCACTAATGAGTGGCACTGGTGGGCACTGATGAGGTGGCACTGATGGGTGGCACTGATGGGCGGCACTGAAGGGCATTGATAGGTGGCACTGATGGGCACTAATGGGCGACACTGAAGTGCATTGATAGGTGGCACTGAAGGGCACTAATAGGTGGCACTGATAGCTGGCACTGATAGCTGGCACTGTTGGCACTAATGGGTGGCAGTGATGGGCACTGATGGGTGGCAGTGATGGGCACTGATCGGCACTAGTAGGTGACACTGATAGGCAGCACTGCTAGATGGCACTGATGAGGCACTGACACCACTGATGGGCATTGATATGTGGCACTCGTGGGCATTGATAGGTGGCATTGATTGCTGGCACTGATGTACTGGTGGGCACTGATTGGTGGGCACTGATTCGTGGCACTGGCAGGTGGCACTGGCAGGCGGTACTGATGAACACATATGAAGTGGCTTCGCCTCTTCCTCACCGATGTCCCTTCAACAGAAGCCGATGATCGGCTTTTTTTTCTCCTCACACTGTCAGCGTGAGAAGAAAAAAAAACGATTACCGATCTTCTGTTGGAGGGACATCGGTCCCTGATCGACCCCTTACTCCGATCTGTGATCACTCGAATCTCATTGACTTGGGTGATCACAGCGCACGCTGCGCGCACCCTTCAGGGGGGCGTGGTGAGCATGCAAAGGGGAGGACTTCTATTGATGCCCTCCCGGCAAAGCAGATCCGCGCTTTAGCCATCATTCAGCTATAGCGTGGATCTGAAGGGGTTAAAGTGAAAACAGTGTTGCCAGTCGCTAAGCTAGGGGTCGGATATAACTCCTTAAACATTTGAGCTGAGGGTCCAACACAGCTTTGAAGTCTCTTATAATGAGTAATGGTCCATCAGCCATGACAAAGACAAGGAAAGTAATTTCAGTAATAAGCACTTGATTGGGGTTGGTCGGAGGAAGATAAACATTAACAATAGGTAAGGGGTTTACCTTCAATAAGAATTTTCAAAATAATATAGTGACCCTGGCGGTCTGTTTTTTATAGATCTAGGACCTCACAATGCAGCGATTTGGCAATGAGAATAGACACCCCTCTAGAATTAGTGGAGTAGATAGCGTTGTAGGTCTCGGCAATCCATACTTTCTTAAGAAACAGCAGTTCAGAGCCCATCAGGTGGGTTGGAAACAGATAGTGTGTGTCTTATGGTGTTTGAGAATGCTAAACACTAAGGACCACTTAACGGAGGACTCCAGACCTCTTGTGTTCCAGAAGACCACCTTTAGCTTAGTAGACATTGGTAATAACACAGTGTAAATATTTGCAAACAGGCGAAAGTTTCAACACATGGACAGATTCAACATCCTTACATAAAAAAAGCAATAAACATGAAGCTAGCAAATTTAAACCACATTTACAAATACATTCCAGGACATAGCAAACAGAGTTTAGGAATGTGCTATCAATGCATTTAGAAAAATTAAGTTGTTTTCTAAATGGCAAAACATGGCAATAACCCACATTCAAATGGATCTATTCTTGTAAAGTCTTTCATTTTAAGTGCATATTAATTACCATAATGTCTATTTAAGAGTGACCACCGCTTCTAGCTAAACACTTCCTCAAATTACAGTGTAATAAAAATGTAATACCTCCAAAGTGGTAACTTGAAAAAGCTAATCTTCCTATGGTTACACTTATGTGATTTAAAGGTATTAAAACAACTGTATGAAAAGTGGTAATGGCATGCAATACATTTCACTGTAAAGCAGGAAACTTACATGCAACTTTTTTTATTTGTAATTTTTGTTTTATTTAAATACTTTCGTAAAATAGTAAGCACGTAACACAGAATGGAGTATAAGACTTTGTTTTCAAAATAGTATTTATATATACACATTATATTACCAGAAGTATTGGGACACCTGCTTTTAAATGCACATGAACTTTAATGGCATTCCAGTCTTAGTCCTTTTGCACCTGTAACAGCTTCAACTCTACTGGAAAGGCTGTACACAAGGTTTAGGAGTGTGTCTATGGGAATGTTTGACTATTCTTCCAGAAGAGAATTTGTGAAGTCAGGCACTGACGTTGGACGAGAAGGCCTGGCTCACAGTCTCAGCTCTAATTCATCCCAAAGGTGATGAAATCCCACCTCGGATTGAGGTCAGGACTCTCCTCCATCCCAATCTCGCTCATCCATGTCTTTATGGACTTTGCTTTGTGCACTGGTCCAAATCATTTGGTGGAGGGGGGTTATATTGTGGGGTTGTTTTTCAGGGGTTGGGCTTGGCCCCTTAGTTTCAGTGAAGGGAACTCTTAAGGTGTCAGCATACCAAGACATTTTGGACAGTTTCATGCTCCCAACTTTGTGGGAACAGTTTGGGGATGGCCCCTCCTGTTCCAACATGACTGCACCCCAATGCACAAAGCAAGGCTTTGCATCGGGCCTATGCTGTATTAAAATTACAACTTTGTGAAAAAAAAATGTATATTTCATTCCTTCAGTTTCTAAAAAATTGTGATAAAAAATTACAACTTCAAAAAACTCCTCATGCCTCCCACTAAATACCTTGGCCTGTCTACTTTCTAAAAATGTGTCATTTGAGGAGCAGGTATTACTGTACTGGCATTTTAGGGCCTCAAAAAATGAGATAGGTAGTCAGTACATCGAGACTGATCAATTTTCATATATATATATATATATATATATATATATATATATATATATATATATATATATATATTATCTCACAAAAGTGAATACACCCCTCACATTTTTGTAAATATTTTAGTAGATCTTTTTATGTGACAATACTGAAGAAATGACACTTACAATGTTTAGTGAGTGTACAGCTTGTATAACAGAGTAAATTTGCTGTCCCCTCAAAATAATTCAGGACAGCCATTAATGTCTAAACCGCTGGCAACAAAAGTGAGTACACCCCTAAGTGAAAATGTCCAAATTGGCCCAAATTAGCCATTTTCCCTCCCCGGTGTCATGTGACTCATTAGTGTTACAAGGTCTCAGGTGTGAATGGAGAGCAGATGTGTTAAATTTGGTGTTATCGCTCTCACTCTCTCATACTGGTTACTGGAAGTTCAACAAGGCACCTCATGGCAAAGAACTCTCTGAGGGTCTGAAAAAAAGAATTGTTGCTTTACATAAAGATTGCCTAGGCTATAAGAAGATTGCTAAGACCCTGAAACTGAGCTGCAGCACGGCGGCCAAGACCATACAGCGGTTTAACAGGACAGGTTACACACAGAACAGGCCTCGCCATGGTCGACCAAAGAAGTTGAGTGCACATGCTCAGCATCATATCCAGAGGATATCTTGGGAAAATAGACGTATGAGTGCTGCCAGCATTGCTGCAGAGGTTGAAGGGGTGGAAGGTCAGCCTGTCAGTGCTCAGACCATATACCACACACTGCATTAAATTAGTCTGCATTGCTGTCATCCCAGAAGGAAGCCTCTTCTAAAGATGATGCACAAGAAAGCCTGCAAACAGTTTGCTGAAGACAAGCAGACTAAGGGCATGGATTACTGGAAGCATAAATCCAGAGATGCAAGCGAAGCAGAGAAGGGTCCCACCGCTCAGGTAGGCACAAACCAATGGAAATAAGAGCCAGTATAGTTTTATTCTTCAAGGGGGAAGAGTCCCAGGTGCTGGCTGATGCAAGATGAAGGAGGACAATCGAGGAAAGTTGGAAGCCGCACACCGGTGTAATGATGAATGCTTTTATTGATAAAAAGCTGTAATCATAAAGGAACACAAAAACACTACAGCAGAAGCGTACAGAAACAGCTGACGCATTTCACACTCATGATGAGTGCTTACTCATAGCTGACATGCATCCACCAACACTAGTGTAGCATTGGACCAGACTGCGTGCGAAGGAGCGATCCCTCAGCTGATCCATCCCAGTCATGCCGGGTCTTCCCCTTCCTTGAGTCAGTGTCTCAGCCGGACTGACGTCACTGACACTCGTGAGATGGAGCTCCTTTGCATCATTCCGCCGTATGCAGCTGCAGTGTCCACCCCCTCACACGCTGCGGCACGTGGTTGAGCAGGCTCTCCTGGGATTACACCCGAACCCAGCAGTATTACAGATTGCGGAGTCATCTTCCAGCTACTGATCCCCCTCCCCCCCTCCATTGCAGGTGAACAGTTTTTGAGAGTTTTTCAGTACAACTCCTCATTGCTCAGTGGACTGCTGGAGATTAAGAAAGCCATCCCCTCTTTTCTTATCTTAACTGCAAGTGAATAAGACTGTATTTTTTATTATTTGCCATTATTTGCCATCTCTTTGAATAAACTTAAAAATTTTTTAAAATATTTTAATAACTGCAGACTGCTTTTTTTAACCCTTTTGAGCGCTGGTGTTTTCTGTTTTCTGAGGTTGTGGAGATGCTAGCACAGTGGTCACCTGCTAAAGTTGATGATGTTGAAGACAAGCCCTCAGCCATCCATGTGGGTCGTTTTCTTTCTAAGATGACTGCAGATGATGATCCAGAGGCCTTTCTGCTAATGTTTGAACGGACCGCTGAGAGGGAAGGTTGGCCTAAAACCCAGTGGGCAGGACTGGTCGCCCCCTTGCTTTCTGGAGAATCGCAGAAGGCCTACTATGATTTGGAGTCAGCAGAAGCGGGAGACTATGAAAAGGTGAAGCAGGAAATCCTGGCGCGACTTGGTGTCACCTTGGCAGTTCGAGCACAGCGGGTCCACAGCTGGTTATTTCGAAAAACGAGAGGCCCCCAAGATCGCATATGTTCAACCTAATTCACCTGGTGAGGAAATGGCTAATGCCGGAGTCCCTGTCTGGGCCACAAATAGTGGAGCGTGTGGTCATGGACTGGTTCCTGCGGTCACTACCAATTCCCCTGCAGAAGTGGGTGAGTCAAGGAGACCCCAACTCGGCAGACAACCTGGTGGAACTCGTTGAAAGGTACTTTGCTGCAGAGAGCCTGGTCACCACCCCTACAGCCCCACAGAATTTTCACCCAAAGCCACGGTCTCCCCAGGCAACGGGTAAGAAGAGAAGTGGGTGGTAAGCATGGCAAGGAAATAGAGGGGAGAATTTTTGGTGCCAGGACTGAAGTTTGGCATCCCAAATAAGGGAAGCCACTGCCTGTCAGCAAACCAAACTGGGGAAACATCAAGTGTTTTCGTTGCCAAGAACTGGGACATTTTGCAGCAAACTGTCCATTGACAGATGAACCAATGCAGCGTGATCTATCTATTAGAAGGCAGTCTATGTTTGTGGCTGTTGAATGCACTGCAGCGCCAAATATGGGAAAACACATGTGCCAAATGACTGTTAATAATAAGCCTATTATGGCCTTGCTAGACTCTGGAAGTCTAGCGACTTTGGTTACAGCTGAGATGGTTGAAACTGTGAATTTTCATGCTAAAAATGTTGCTGTGACCTGTGTACATGAGGATACCCGGGAGTATCCTATAGCCACTGTTCAGTTTAAAACTGGCTTAGGTACGGTGACCCATCCGGTCTGACTAGTGCCCCACTTGGTGCACGAGGCCATCATTGGTAGGGACTTCCCTAAGTTTTGGGAACTGTGGAATGGTTCCGACCCGGTCGCAGTAGCTGACTCAGTGGTAGAGCCAGAACTCCTGGCCACTACTGACAATGTGGGTTCAGGGGATTCCTCCCAGGGCTCCACGGGTGTTCCTTTCTCAGTTATGGCAGGAGAGCTGGAGGAGCCTGAGGAAGTCCCCACAACCAGTAGAGCTGGACAGCCGTCTGCTGAATCTGAGCCTACGTTGGAGTTTGCTGACCTTAATGTGCACAAGGAAAATTTTGGTACCGAGCAGAGAAAAGACCCTACCCTTGTCAGGGCCTGGGAAAATGTAATAGTGATTAATGATGTACCTGTCGAACCAGGGGACAGGCTCTGTTTTCCTTATTTCAGCAGCAATGAGGATTTACTGTATTGTGTATGTAAAGAGAATGATGAAGTGGTTGAACAGTTGATGGTCCCTAAGCCATACAGACGGGTGGTGTTGGAACAAACACCAAAAAGGTTGGTAAAAAGC
This sequence comes from Lithobates clamitans, assembly GCA_037952925.1. Lineage (NCBI taxonomy): Eukaryota > Metazoa > Chordata > Amphibia > Anura > Ranidae > Lithobates > Lithobates clamitans. The sequence goes on along the minus strand of JBBGZY010001336.1, from coordinate 98,182 downwards.
TTTTAAGCAGTTTATGTGGAAACTGACAAGCAGTAGGCTTGCTCAGCCTGGTAGTTAGGGCCTGCATAGTGTATAGTTAGAGCCGAGACACGGCTAGAGTTTTGTTTGGCTATTTTGTTCTGTTTGTTTTTTTCTGAACACTGTACAGCACCTCTATAGACTTGTAAATATTACCATTAAACACTTCACTGTTTGTCACTACTTCCCTTGTTCTGGTATCTGTGCTTGAAAGCCTGCTTATCCCAGGAAGCTTTTGTACCTGTTATCTGTCCCCCGGGTTACAATATATATATAGGTGGGTGCTAAATAGGCTTTAGATAGGTAGATGTTAGATAAATTTGGCCAGGGCCTTACATTTTAGGTCTGGTTGTCTGTTCGGGTGTGGAGGAGTGACAGAATAGAGGGGGGTGTGATCACCTGCACTCTGGTTCAAGTAAGTTCCCCTATCCTTCTGGGATCATGTTCTACAGGGAGGGCTGGATTTGAGGTCAGAGTGATGGGCAGTTTGTGGAGGCCGTCTTGGTCCAATCATTAATTTGGTTGGGCAGGGGCGGTTACACTACTTAAACTGAGCTCACATGCTTCCAGGGGGGAGAGCTGAAAAGGAGCAGTCATGATGTGAGGAGAGGAGCCGCAGGGTTCAGAGACCCCAGCGCTGGATAGCAGGAGGGGACTTGAAGGCTTGAGGGTTCAGAGACCTCAGTGCTGGATAGTCGCCAAGTAGAGCAACTATGTGATCTGGAGAGTGGGCCGGACATCCCAGCCTGGGATGCATCTGATCAGGTGGAGCAGGAAGTAGCTGCAAAGAGGACGTAGTAAACTGGGATTGACCTTCTGTGGCAATTATGGACCGTCGATGGGAGAGAGCAAGGGTGTGCAACCCAGCCGTGCTTATTGGTCTGGTACCTTCCTGAACTGACGCCGGGAGGAATATAGAAGTCAGAGATTAGGGCGGTGATGGCCTGGAGCTTCTAAATATCTACAACCCACAGTGTCTTTCAGAGGGGCATTGGTCAGTTCACTATAGGAGAGGACATTGACTATCATCAGGAACCAAGAAGTAAGAGGCAGCTCATATTCCCATAATCAGCATGTAACATACTGCAAGTAAGTGAATAAAAGTTTCTTTCTAAAAGTTACTGGGCTGTCTACTGGTTGTGAATTCATGCAGGGGTGGAAGAACGGAAACAATTAACATAAAGGCCTGAACAACACTGCAGCTCCCAAAGGAGTAGTGTGCTACATATATATATATATATATATATATATATATATATATATATATATAAATATATATAATCATAGTTTGTAGACACGCAGACTAGATCATTTACACTGATTTGGGTTATTTTTTACCAAAGAAATGTAGCAGAATATATTTTGGTCTAAATTTATGATGAAAGATTATGTATTTACAACATTTTATAACTAAAATTTTATTTTTTCTAAAACATCTGTCTTTTTTTTGTTTATATAGCAAAACATTTTTAAAAAACACAGTGATCACCAAATGAAATGTCTCAAGGAAATTATAAAATTTCATTTGGGTACAGTGTTGCATGACTAATTGTCATTCAAAGTGTGACAGCGCTGAAATCTGAAAAAATGGCCTGGGCAGGAAAGGGGTGAAACAGTCTGGTCTTACAGTGGTAAAGGGCACCTGAGAAAACATACAGCAGCTGTCATTGCTGACTTCCCTTCTGAAAAATCACTGAATGGTTTCCTAGTCTCTTACCAGAAACATGTGTAAAGATTTTTATCTATCTCTGACTTTCATTGGCTGCATTAGAAAGTCAGCATAAGGTCAGGACTCCTTATACAGTATATACACTTACTCTAGGACAGCTCTCCAGAAAGTATTAAAGCCACTGGACTAACAGTCGGAACTGACAGTCATGCTATTCGCATGTAGCCACATGTGTTTACTTGTGGATGTCTGAGCCTGGATAAAGCTGACTTTGGCCAGTGAACATCAATAGGTAAATGTGTGGTGTGCGGCTACATGTGAACAGTGGTGGCCTCTTTCAGGCTGTCATTAGTTTATATACAGTAGACGGACCTCAGCCGCTATTCGCATGACCCGGTCATTCCACTGCAGAATGCAGTGAACCAGCCGTATTAATGTAAAACAAAAGTGCAGTAATAGAGAACTCCTGACCCACACACATATACAGTGCCTTGCAAAAGTATTCACCCCCTTGGCATTTTCCGTGTTTTGTTGCTTCACAACCTGGAATTAACATGGATTGTTTGAGGATTTGCATTGTTTAATTTACAGAACATGTCCACAACTTTGAAGATTTTTTTTTTTATTGTGAAGCAAACAACAAATAGGAAAAAATAACAGAAAAAGTCAATGTGCATACCTATTCACCCCCCTAAAGTAAATACTTAGTAGAGCCACCTTTTGCGGCTATCACAGCTCCAAGTCGCTTTGGATAAGTCTCTATAAGCTTGCCACATCTTACCACTGGGATTTTTGCCCATTCCTCCTTGCAAAACTGCTCCAGCTCCTTCAAGTTGGACGATTTGCACTTGTGAACAGCAATCTTTAAGTCTGACCACAGATTTTCTATTAAATTGAGGTCTGGGCTTTGACTAGGTCATTCCAATACATTTACATGTTTCCCCTAAACCACTCAAGTGTTGCTTTAGCAGTGTGTTTGGGGTCATTGTCCTGCTGGAAGGTGAGCCTCTATCATAGCCTCAAATCACACACAGAGTGGTACAGGTTTTGCTCAAGAATATCCCTGTATTTAGCACCATCCATCTTCCCCTCAACTCTGAGCAGTTTCCCAGTCTCGACTGCTGAAAAACATCCCCACAGCATGATGCTGCCACCACCATGTTTCACTGTGGGGATGGTGTTCTTTGGTTGATGTGATGTGGTGTGTTTGCGCCAGACATAGTGTTTTCTTTGATGGCCAAAAAGTTCAATATTTGTGTCATCAGACCAGAGCAGCTTCCTCCATACATTTTGGGAGTCTCCCACATGCCTTTTTGCAAACTTAAAATGTGCCATTTTGTTTTTTTTCTGAAAGTAATGACTTTCTTCTGGCTACTCTGCCATAAAGCCCAACTCTATGGAGTGTACGGCTTATTGTCGTCCTATGTACATATACTCCAGTCTCTGTTGTGGAACTCTGCAGCTCCTCCAGGGTTACATTAGGTCTCTGTGCTGCCTCTCTGATTAATGCCGGGTTCGTGAGTTTTGGTGTGCGGCTGTCTCTTGGCAGTTGTGCTGTTATGCCATGTTTTTTCCATGTGGTTATGATAGATTTGATTGTGCTTTTAGTGATCATCAAAGATTTGGATATTTTTTTATAACCTAACCCTGACTAGTATTTCTCAACAACATTGTCCCTTACTTGTTTGGAGAGTTCCTTGGTCTTCATGGCAGTGTTTGGTTAGTGGTGCCTCTTGCTTAGGTGTTGCAGCCTCTGGGGCCTTTCAAAAAGGTGTGAATATATGACAGATCATGTGACACTTAGATTGCACACAGGTGGACATCATCTCACTAATTATGTGACTTTTGAAGGTAATTGGTTGCACCGGAGCTTTTTATGGGCTTCATAACAAAGGAGGCAAATACATACGCACATGCCAATTATCAGTTTTTATTTTTGAAAAATAGTTTTATGTATATATTTTTCTAATTTTACATCACCAACTTAGACTATTGTGTTCTGATCCATCACATATAATTCAGATAAAAAAAAACATTGAACTAAAGGCTGTAATGTAATAAAATAGGTAAAAAGCCAAGGGGGGGGGGGTTGAATACCTTTGCAAGGCACTGTAAGGATCTCTTATCTTCCAATGTCGCATTATATCCTCTGTCCATTGATTGGGCCAATGTACAGTATCTAAAACATTTTTGCTATTATTTTGCTCTTTTTGTTTATTTATTTTGTTGTGTCTGAATTCTGATCTGCAAATTCTGCTGTTGTTTACTTACCCCCTTTTCCACCATCACACATCAACACAAACATTCTGTCTTATCTCATTGCAGTGAACCTGCTGAAGGTGTGGATGGGATGCAGAAATGATGATGCATTGGAGTGGGAACTCGCAAAAGAAACTATTAGGGAGACATTAAACATTTCTGCCATACAGGCATAAAGCAGTGACCATGATAGAGAACTGATTGTCTTTGGCTGCAGAACTATCAGCACTAAGGACAGCTCAGAAAATGCCGCTTCTTACCATTCCTTTTATCAAGGTTTGATTAATATTTTATCTAATGCAGTATCAGTTTTTTTCGTTTACATGCATAAAATATTTAGCTCTAAAAACGAATCATGTGATGATTATGAACCAAAGAGGATTAACATGGAAAAAAAAAAAAGTAAGTTTGGTTTAGATTGGGACAAGGGCCCATGCGTGCTGTAATGTGCTGTGTGGTATTTTTACTTTTGTTTTAAACTTTATTAAACCCAACAATCCATATAATTCAATGTGCGACAGCTTGTTGTGATGCGTTATAGCACATCGCAATGTATTATGTAAAACTGCAATAGGTAGTTATTTTTTTCAGCATGAACTTCAGTGTGAACCAAATAAAAAGGACATAATTTGTTTGTAAATTGAGATTGAGTTAGGCAACTCAGCCCAGCACAGTCCAACAACTCTGCTGTGAAAGAGCTCCTGCATAATATTAAACTGCATTTTAATACTTTTGATGGGTAAATAGTACATTTATGTAGATTTGTGCATTAGCTACTTGCCAACCACCAGCCGCAGTTGTACTGAGGCAGGTTGGCACGGCTGCGTGAATCGCCGCCATCGTACGTCGTCTCTTTAATAAGGCTGTAGCAGGCGTGTGCACGCCGCCAGGGGTGCCCGTACCGCGTCCCCGGAGCCAATGCGCATGGCCAGCGGCTGCGATGTTCGCCGGCCATCCGCGATTGCTCCTCACAGAGCCAGAACGGGGATCTGTCAATGTAAACAGACAGATCCCCATTCTTTAAGGGAAGTAGAGAGAGATCTGCTGTTCCTAGTGATCATGAACAGCGATCTATCTCTACACCCTGTCAGAACACTCCCCCCACAGTTATAAACACCTCCCTAGGAAACACTTAACCCCTTGATCGCCCCCTAGTGTTAACCCCTTCCCTGCCAGTGACATTTATACAGTAATTAGTGGCTATTTTTAGCTCTGATCGCTGTATAAATGGTCCCAAAAAAGTGTCCAATCTGTCCGCTGCAATGTCGCAGTCCCGCTAAAAATCGCAGATCACCGCCATTAGTAGTAAAAAAATAAATAATAATAATAAAAATGCCATAAATCTATCCCCTATTTTGTAGACACTATAACTTTTGCGCAAACCAATCAATATACTTTTTACCAATAATATGTAGAACAATAAATATTGGCCTAAACTGATGAATAAATTAGTTTTTTTTTTTTAAATTGGGATATTTATTATAGCAAAAAGTAAAAAATATAGCCTTTTTTTTTAAATTGTCAGTTTTTTTTGTTAATAGCGCAAAAAATAAAAACTGCAGAGGTGATCAAATACTACCAAAAGAAAGCTCTATTAGTGGCAAAAAAAGGACATCAATTTTGTTTGGGTACAATGTCACACAACTGTGCAATTGTCAGTTAAAACGAATCAATGCCGTATTGCAAAAAATAGCCTGGTCGTTACGGGGGAAATCCTTCCAGTCCTTAAGTGGTTAAAATAAACTAAAAATTATGGAGTAACAAGGGGCTATTTGTATCCACAGGTTCAACAATCTACGTCAGTTGACACGAAAGCTGAATTCACACATTGTGCATTGACAGGCCGTTTACTGCACTGTAAAACACCTGTCACCGCAAGGACACAAAGAAAATAATTGATTTCTATAGGTCCCATTCACACTGCAATGCAGCCTGGAGCTACAATGCAGCATACTGCGATAACATGCAGAAATGCTGCAATTTATCGCAGTGCACTGAACAGTACAGAACCGCATTGTGCTGCTGTACAGTGACATGAATAAAATGTACTTTTGTACACTTTAAATAAAGTCTGTACAAAAAAAAAAGGGAGCAGTGTGATGTGCTAAATAGCGTACCACACTGCCCCCTACCGGAGAGTTAAAGAGCTCTGGCAGGTGTCCGTCCTAGTGTGAATTCACCTGAACAGCACACTTTCTGTATAAAAACTGATACAGACTCAAGAGAGGGAGACATTGCCCCTGTACCAAGCATAATAAAACCTCATTAAATGTGGAGTTTAGTTTATGGCACCAGATCACAACAAGGATGGGGTAAACTGAGGATAGTACAAAGACAAGGCAACTGAATTGATAAGGGGCACAGAGGACCTCAGCTATGAGGAAATACTAAACTGAATGTATTCTTCCTTAAAAAAAGAGGCAATTAAGGCAAATGGTTCATATAATAAACCTGGTGCATAATGTTTTTCACCTTAAGGTCATTGCATGACAAGGGGTCACTCTTTGCATCTGGAGGAGGCTTTGTCTTTGCATATGGAAAGGGTTTTTTACACTAAGAGCTGTGAAAATGTGAAATAGAATTCCTCGGGAGCAATTTCTACCCAGCTGAGTAGATTGTTTTCAAAAAGCTGGATGTTAACTGGCCATTAATATTTATAAGGAATAACACCACAGATTGTTGACCTGAGGAGTATCTAATTGCCCTAGGGGATCGGCAAGGATTTTTTTTCCTATTGCCTATTTTCCTAAGTTGAACCAAACTTTTAAAGGGTTTTTCCTGCCTCTGTACAGTATACACTGCGGTTTAAGGTATCTGAGCACACTGGTTTTTCATTTACTTATTTTATTCTTTTGGTAGACCTCAATTGACGTGTCTAATTTCATCTTCACTATATATTTTTTTTTATTACATTGTGGGAATAATGATGAAACCAGGAGGTAACAAAAGTACACCTAAAATGTACTTAGTTGGTTTAGCTATTTTCCATATAAAGTTACATAGTTGGCAAGATGGAATAAAGACCAGTCCATCCAGTTCAACCCTTGTGTGTGTGTGTTTATGTCATTACCATATCACAGAAAATAAATACGATTGTGGATTAAAAATGTATTTATTATGGTTATTCAACAATTTCACAATCTCATATCTTATAAATGTGTAGTTCTGGTGTTCCTTGTACCTGTGCTGTCTGACAGGGAATGTTGGGACTTAATAGTTCCAAAAATGATTGGAGATCCACTACTACGGTATATAAAAAATATTAAAAGCAGAAGAAAAACTTTCCAGCATCCTGACAAACACCTCCACGAAATTCCAAACAATATGGGAACCTTGGGCCCAATATATAGGAACCTCCCTCATACCAGGGGTTCAGGTGCGCAACAACACCTAACCCACACCTAGTCGAATTCATCCTTCAGTACCATTAGAGGTACACAGATGTACTCTGTCTCCCTCCTCGCCCACCCTGAAGAACCCCTCCACCCCCCCTCCCTCCTCACTCTTCTTTTCCTCTCTTTCCACTCTTCTTCCTGTCTTCTACCTCACATCAGATAGCTAACTGGTGGCAATTCAACATGAAGCTACCATACGGTAAACTACCTAGCTTACGGGGATTCATAACCTCCTCAATACTCCTGATGACTCAGCCCAAATGGGCAAAGGAGAAGTACGGAGATTTTCCCACCTGGCACAGCTAGATCCCGTCAGGGGTGCCGGGGTTGGGGAAAGATCCCGTGATGTTTTAGGGACAATACATGGAGACTGATTATTTAGAGTATAGACATTGATATATATCAGGTTGACCCCTCCAACAGCCTTTAAGGCTGAGAAACCGTATGTTATGTTATTTTCTTTCTCGAATTGTAACCTTTATGTCTCATGTTCGAGGAGGCGTTCCCTCCTGTACATTCTAATATGTCAATGCATAAACTGTATGACGTAATTGAAAATAAAAACATATTGAAAGTAAAAAAAAAAATATTAAAAGCAGCAGTGAACAACTTGTATTCATCTCCTAAAACTGCTGAAGACATTCAGGGTTAAGTAAGTAAGTGGGATTGATTTACCATACTTAAATAATAAGTAAGTGGGGTTTATTTACTAAAAGAATATAGCATGTTCACTATGCAATGATAATGTTCACTTTGTGATTGAGGTGAAGCTAAATGAAAATTCACTTTGTACAGTATACCCAATCATGTGCAAGTACAATTTGAAAAAGAGCACACGGTTGGAGGATTAAAGACAGCACAGCTTTTTACTTTGCAAATTGAACATGCTCTACTCCTTAAGTAAGGCTGGCCATAGATGGTGCAAATTTCTTTCCTGCAACCAAGGGGGAATCCAGCAGACTTGTTGTACCCAAGTGGATTGATCAACTTGGTACATTCAGCCTGCCCACTATTGGTTTAAATCTCGGCTGCTTCCTGCTGAACCAGCTGAGATTTGAACCATGTATGGCTGGCCTTAGTAAGCTACTGTTGCAGAGAGTAATACCATCCAAATAGAACATAGCTTACTTTTCCTCCCACTTTCATCTTTCTCCCCTGTGTTGATGTTTAATATTTTATTTTTTGTGTACAATTGAGGAGAGAGAAGTCCAGCCACCAGACCGCACTTGAGTGCACTCACCAGGTAGGTAGCAAGTGTACACTGTAGTATGCCTGAAGCCAATCCTTGGGATAATTAAATACGCTTTCCTGAAGTGGGGCTGTCCCCACACTGCAGGGGTAAATGCTCATTTAGGTCTAGAGGCCACAAAAAGCCAATCCTCTGCTCCACCAACACCTGGCTCTCTCCTCTACTCCCCTATGCTCCAGCAATGGTCTGTTCCCGCACCTTTGCATTTCTAATGTAGGGCTATGGGCTTTACACTGGTCTTGATTATGCAAGAAGACCTGCGACCACTGAAGCATAGGGGAGCAGAGACTGTGGGGACCAGGCCAGCAGTGTGGGGGGGATCCTGTGGGAGTGGAGGATCGGGTGTGTAAAACTGAATTCTGGGCCCCCCCAGACCTAAATGAGCATTTATGCTTTGCAGTGTGAAGGCAACCCTATGCAAAGAAACATTTTTGCTTTCCCTGGAGTTCAGCTTTAAACCAGCAGATGATAGGAGCACACACCTAAAAAAGATTGTCACAGGCCTAAAGTGTAATTTGTTGCACAAAATAGCTATATGATTGAACAACTGGTGGCTGCTTATGGAAATTGAGTGGCAGCTGCCTATGGATCAAATTGATGCATTTGCTCTTTGAATGTTTGTTGTATCCACATCATTGAAAGCTTAATGCAGCTAGGCTCTAAGAATACGGACCACAAAGTGCTGATGTTAAAAGTAATTTGTTAAGATAAAGGTTTAGCCACACAAGACTAAAAGCAGCCATTAGTCATGCATTCCTTAATCTCTATTAACTAACAGAAGCCATTAGCAAGTGCATGAATTTTACAGTTCCCATCGGACTCTCTTGTAACCATCTTGACTTCTACAGCAAAATGATTCTGTTTGGCCCAACTTCACCTGACCTGAATGTCTGCAAACTATTATTTGGTAGATATATCAAAGGACAGACTAACTAATGTCTGTCTGGAAAAAAAGGTTATTATAATAAAAATGTTTTAGCTCAGAAACATATATGGCTAAAGTTTTCTTTTTGTGCTATTGGCCTTTTTATGACAAAAATGTGATCAGTAAAACTATAACTTTACACCAAATTGTAAAAAATTCAACATATTTTTTTATTTGTAATTTGTGAATGGAGAAACCTCTTTTGCCTATGGGTTTAGAACCCTGTGCTTCCATGAGAAAAACCTTTACACATTAAACCAAAATTATACATTTTTCTTTTATACACTTTTATAGATTCATACCGAAACTTGGATATGTGTGCAGGTGTCTCCTACCCCTGACCAAGGTGGCCTCTCTGCTTTATCCCCACTATTGTATTGCACTGAGGTATTTTTGCTCTAATATGAGACTCAAACTTTTCTATATACACAAACAATACCGCTTTTTTTTTTTTTTTTTTTAATGTATTCTCTTTTTTTTCTTTGTTTAGGCTGTACATTTTGGAGCATTTTTCTATAAAGACTCTGAAATTTATTTTGATGTATGCACCGCCTCTTGCTGCCCTAATGTGGGACTTGTGTGGATACCTGGCGGCCTACTCATTACACCTGTGTCCGTGTGACATTTTTGGTGCAGGTCTGCAATGCCGTTTTTGCCCCCAATCCAGCAGTGTAACTACTTGATGACCATTTAGGGCATGCCTTCACGCTAATTCCATGCTGTATGTTCTGCTATGTAAATACATTTTGTGTCATTATTGTTTTTCATTCATGTACTTGTATTTTTATACAGTGTAATTCCTTCCTGACTTTTTGCCCCTAACAAAGGGACGTTTGTGTCCTGAAACACGTTGGGTTGTCTAGACTCTATGGGAATTCATCATTCTGTGTCATCATTATTTTAGTGGTTTGATAATTTTATTTAATAAAATTAGTATTTTTGTATTTTTGCAAATTTGTTGCCGTTAAAGTCCCAGTCCTTTTTTGGGGGGTAACTCTTTCTCTATACTGACTACAGAAGGGATGTTGGCAACCCTGAGTGGTATGGTTGGATGTTCTCTCTCTTTCATATATGAATAGGGTAGCAAATACCCACAAACTTCCTCCCACTGTTCATCCAATCCACTCCACGCATTTATGGTTGTTTTCAATTTATTTGAATTATTTGTTAAATCTTTTGGATATATAGTTTATGGTCTTTGCGTTATAGGGCTTCTAACCCGGTTTGGTCATGTTTCAAGGTAAAGAGTGGGAGGCCCTTATGGCTAATTACTCTAAAAATCATGACAAGGGTGAGGCAATTCAATCTGAATTGTCATCTTTGTGGTCAACTGGGTAAACTGGTTGAGAAGAAAGCAACCCCTTTTTGGCACATGGAAAATTTTGAAAAATACATAAGAAATTATAATAATCCTTATGGTTTGCGCATTCAAATTTTCCCATTGATTGAGAATATCAGCCCCGAATTTCAAAACCAAATGGGAAAATAACTTACAACTATGCACACGCAACATGATGCAGTTGTTGATTGAGGAATACAGGACACGTACCCGTACACTAGAGGAAGATATTGATCACATTTATAGCAAGCTACAATCTTTTAAAATCCTTCCTGCATTTAAGGAACACTAGAAGAGGATCAAAAATCATTTTGATCAGGTCATGGTTGACATCCTTAGGAAGAAAGAAAATAAATTTTGGCGTGATAAAGTTATACAAATGGCAGCAGAATAGCAATCCCGTAGGATTTAGAGCCAAGGGACTAAACAAATCTATAGCTGAGAGGGGTTCCAATTCCTCTATTAACTATTCTGTTTCTTCCTCCTCTCGCAACCGTAGCAGGCCTAGACAAAAACAAGCAAAGCGTCCTCTATCTGGCAATGACCCCAATATGCAGAAAAAACAAATCACGGACACGGCTTTTTCTTCCATTCCATCTATATCTGAGCTGTCGGGTAACTATACCAAAACTGACACACAAGGTGATATCTCTGCTTCTCTCTCTGGTACTGTAGGTGGAGGTCCTGTTTCTTCTCAGCACGCTGGTATACCTTTGACTCTAAACAACAGGGACACTGCTATTGGCCGGGAGCGGGAAAGTGAGTTTTTTCCACAGGACCCAACTCAGCCCCCAAAAACCTAGAAAAGACACCATTTAATGACCATCAAATGGATGACAATATGGACATTATTAATCTGTCTAATCATGTCCAATAAGGAGAGACGGCTTCTTTCAAAGGGTCTATGCTTTTGCCCTGATTCTAACCTGGATGCCTTTGAGGCGATGAAGGATGTTAACTTATTCGCAAGGAAAGTACTTCTTAAAAGTCTTTATTCTAAGGAGAAAAAGAAAGATAACATTGTACAACATGATAAGGACTTGGATGACCTGCTGTCCCTACTGGACGAGCAGGACTCCTTGGATTTAATCGATACCTTAGACGTAGATGTACATTTACAAGAACATACCACCATGGAGACACCCCCTTCCCGTCCAATCAAATTGAAGAACAAGTCGGACAAATTTCCCCCCTTAAACTCTAACCCAAACCTGGCGACTTTTGTTGCTTTGGTAACAACAGAGATTAAAAAGTTAAAAACCCATAAAACATCGGGGAATCTGACTCAACTTGAGAGACTGGCTCTTGAAAATTTAAATAAATGTTACTCCCTTACAATTAAACCCTCTGATAAAGGGGGTAACATTGTAATAATGTCAAACGACCAGTACAGAACGAAGTGCAACCAAATTCTATCCAATAAAGATTGGTATAAACCAATCTCAAGAGCCAGTATCTCTAAATTTCAGGTCAAATTCTATGCACTAATTGATGGTGCCTTTGCACAGGGGATTGTAGATCAAGATACTTGGGAATTCTTATAGACAAAATATCCAAAGATTCCTACGTTTTATTGTCTACCCAAGGTCCACAAGGACCTAGTTTCCCCACCTGGTAGACCCATTGTCTCTGGCAATGGGGCGATTACAGAAAATTTTTAGCATGTGTTTAGACACCCACTTGGGACCCTTTGTGGTGAAACAACCCTCCTATGTACGTGACACTATACATCTTTTACAGAACCTGGAAGGCCTCTATATATCCCAAGATGCTTTATTGGTAGACATTGATATAGAGGCTCTCTATATAGGCTCTCTATAGTTCGATCCCTCACCATTTGGGATTGACGGTCATCAGACACGATCATTAAGAGATGACAAGAAGTTGCATGAATTTATTATTATGGCTTTGGAATTCATATTATTCCACAATGTTTTTTCCTTTGATGGCTCCCACTTCCTCCAGGTACAGGGGGTAGCGATGGGGACTGCTTGTGCCCCATCTTATGCCAACATGTACCTGGGGGAGTGGGAGCAGTCATTTTTGACCGATGAATCCTACAAGCCCCTGCTGCATCATGTAGCAGATTGGTTCCGCTACATTCATGATATCTTTCTGCTGTGGGAGGGCTCTGTGATCAAACTGCAGGACTGTATTTCCGCCATGAATAAAAATTAATTCAACCTGAAATTCACTGTAATTTTTAGTGAAACCAGCATTACTTTTTTGGATGTCACTATAAAAATCATGACAGCAGTCTCTCCAGTCTCTCCGGGGAAAACAGTATTACACGCTTCCAGCCTACATCCCCAGCCTCTCCTAGGTTCAATTCCATAAAGCTAATATCTCAGGCTGAAATGAAACTGTTCAAGTCAGGAATGTTTCATTCGAGAGGCTGGTGCTTTGAGGGATAGGTTGTTACTGCGCAGTTACTCTCGTACATGTTTGAAAAGGGCCTTCAAACATGCCAATGGACGGTCTAGACGAGAGCTTCTATTTGGCACCAGGACCAAAATAAATGACCCACAAGTCATCAGAATAATTACCAAATACAATACAACTTGCTACGGGGGTTAATATATGTCCAGTGCTATATACTCTTTTCACAGAATTGTTATATGCATCAGCTCCTGATGAGGTGGTATTATTCCCCGAAACGCGTAGAGCTTGCAAAGATGCACACCCCAATGACAATTATCTGTGAGGACACTCATTCCTTTTTAAAGTTTTATATGTATTTGTACATGGAGCAATAACGGGAATGTTATTATATACTGTCTACCACTTTTGTTTAATGATTTTTTATTGTTGTTGAGTTTCTGTATTATTCTCATTGCAACAACTATTTTTGACTGTATGTTGTCATGCTTATGGTTGGTCAATAAATGATCTTTTCTACATCCGGTTCCAAGTCCCAAACTGCCCCCCCTTTTCCCTACCAAATACAATAATCAACACAACGCAGTTATGCAGATTATTGGCAGGTTCGGGTATCTTCTACGCAGAGACCCACTATTGAGTCCCCATGTATCTGGGAGTCCAGCTATTACCTATCGAAGGGCCGCCTCACTGAAGGAACTATTGGTCCAAAGTGAATTTGTAGGGGAGTTCCGTAAGGACCCCTGCAAAGAGGTTGGGGTTGGAGGTTGGCGGCTGCTTCATATGACAGTACATGAATACCAGGCAGGATGACATACTCCCGAATGGATGGCCATATAGACCACACCATTTCTTCAATTGCAAAACTGAGGGGGTGGTGTACCTTCTGACATGTCAATGCCATCAATTTTATGTTGGCAAAACTAAGTTGAAATTTTACATCAGAACATCGAGACATGTAACCTCAATAAAGACTACCAGTCCCATGCTCCTATTAGGAAGGCATGTTACTGACAAACATCAGGGCAAATTTCCCAAAATTCAATTTATTATTTTAATTAGGGTTCATCCGAGTCCGAGGGGTGGAGACTGGAACAAGATCCTTCTCCAACGGGAGGCTCGTTGGATCGTGGACCTTGGGGCCACCTCACCCCCATGAACCACCACCACCTCACTCAATGAACATCTTAGCTTTAGACCTTTCCTTGAGGGCTTCAATTTGGGTGGTTGTGAGAGGGAATGATGGGGTGGTTGATCATTTATCTATTTTTTCACCATTCCCCCCCTCTCTCCCCCTCAGGCTGGCTGATTCCCTATCATGTTATGTGGACATAGGGTTGCTATATTTGCTTTATTTCATTTATTTTATTTTACTTTTATTTTTATTTTTCAATTTGACAAATTATGTAACACATTGTTAACATTTTGTGTCTTCTAATCTGATGTATATATTGATGTGCTAATTGTATAATGTTTAATGGGGTCTCTCATGTACCTCAGGTGGGTTTCACATGGATTGGTGAACTGGCATCTTGGACCTTTGCACCCCTTTGTGGACCCCCATTTATCCTACCCGGCACACGGGGGCCCCCATGTCTTTTATGTGGGGGCTTCTGTCTGCGGCCCAGCTTGCGGCTTTGCGTCTTTGGCCCCTTTTTTCTTGGTGCCTGGTGCTTTGTCTGTTGCCATGGGCCGTTTTTTGCGTCGGTGGGTGGTACCTGCAGGGCGCCGTTTTCACAGAGCGATCCCCTCGGGGGCCCGCTGTGTGGGGGACGCTCTTGCTGCCCAGGTTCCATATGGTGGCAATTCTTGGTGCACATCTAGGAGCTGGGACGGCCCTTTGCGTATGGTCGCGTGCCTCCCCGGCATGCGCGTGGCACGGTCCCGGTCTCAGCCCCCCTTGTTTTTTCTCTTTCCCATATTTCTTCACTGGCTTCACTGGCTCCTTTGCCCCAGCAATCGTCATGCCTATTCTTTTTGACTAACTTGCGCGCTTGCGCTGTTAGGACTCCTTGATTCGGCCCTGGACTGTGCGGCGTCGTGCCTCGTTGCTATGGTGACGCAACGCGCATGACGTCATCAGGTCCAAACGTCCGGGGTGGCCTCGCCCCCGTTGCTGCGGTGACTGGATGCGCGCTGACGTCATCACATCACTAGCCGCACCTGTCATCGCACATAAAGCCGGCATCAGCTGTGTACACTCTGTCACCGCTGATGTTGGTGGGAGCCTGTATGCCGTGAGTCATCTTTGACACAACTCTTCAAGGTATGCTGGGTTAGAATGAATTAGCCTCTAAATTGTTTATCACTTAATTCTAGTCCATGTAACGCCACGCACACACGACTGGACTTTCCGGCAGAAAAGGTCTGACGGAATTATTTCATCGGAAATTTCGATCGTGTGTGGGCTTCATCGGACTTCTTCTTTCGAAAATTCTGACAGACCTAGAAATAGAACATGTTTTAAATCTTTCCTACGGAATCAATTCCTATCGGGAAAACCGTTCATCTGTATGCTATTCGCAAGGGCAGCTATTGGCTACTGGCTATTTAAGTCCTTTTTCTAGTCCCATCATACATGTTGTACGTCACCGCATTCTAAACGATCGGACTTTGGTGTGATCGTGTGTACGCAAGTCCGTTTCAGCGGAACTCCGTTGGAACTCCGTCAGAAAAACCATCAGAGTTTATTCTGATGGAAAAAACGGTTGTGTGTATGCGGCATAAGACTACTACTGTATGTCCAAAGGGTAACAATGCAAACTGCATTGTCACCTTGTTAAAGGAAGTGGAAAATGAATGGATCTATTGGCAGGATCAATAGAAAAAAAGCCGTTGTTAACTACTTGCCACTCTTTCACAGTAGATGTGCTGTGACCGAGCGTCAGCTGCAGGTTCAGCAACATGAAATAAACGTTGCTAGTCTGTTTCCGAGTTTAGGGCGTGCATGCGCGCCCCCCCGTTGACCTGCGCTGTGGTTGGATACAACACAATTTTATCAGCAGGACCCACTGATCAGCTGTGTCCCATCACAAACACACATGACTCACACACAAGCGGTCTAGCTGCAGGGAGAAAAAAACAGCCAGATCTGTTAGTAAAAGCAGCACATATTACACCTGTTAGCCACACAGTTAACCCCTGGAATGCCCCAAGATGTTAAAGGGGTTGTAAACCCTTGTGTTTTTTCACCTTAATGTATCCTATGTATTAAGGTAAAAAAACTTCTGGCAGTCACAGTCCCCCCAGCTCCCCGTTTTACTTACCTGAGCCCTGGAATTCACTTGGCGGAGGCGCGTTGTCCCTCTCTGCACGGGGTCCCGGCTCTTGATTGGATAGATTGATAGCAGCCATTGGCTCCCGCTACTGTCAATCAAATCCAATGATGCAGGGCCGAGTCTGGCATTCGTGTCTATGGATGCAAATGCTGGACTAAGGAGCACTCCCGCAATGTAACCCCCGGGAGAGCGATTCTCCTAGGGGGTTATCTGATGTAGGGAGGAGCTGCGAGAGCTGCCGGGGGACCCCAGAAGTCAAGGATCGAGGCCACTCTGTGCAAAACGAGCTGCACAGTGGAGGTAAGTATGGCATGTTTGTTATTTAAAAAAAAATTAAAATCACTTTAACTGTTTCCCAGCCAATGTCATTAGTACACTGACAGAGTACAGTATTATCACTGATCACTGTATTAGTGTCTCTATTGATGTCAGTGTCAGTTATTTAGTGTACCCCCCATCGAGGGACTGTTAGCACCAGATTTCCCACCACACTATCACAGTCCCATTATAAGTCGCTGATCACCCCTATTACCAGTATAGCATCTATAGCTGTGTAAATTCCAGTATACATACCATAATTTGTAGACGCTATAAATTTTATACAAACCAATTAACATACACTTATTGGGATTTTTACTAAAGACATGTAGCAGAATACATTTTGGCATAAATGTATGAAGAAATTAGATTTTTTTTAAATGTTTTATTGGATATGTTTGATTAACAGAAAGCAGAAAATATTGTTTGGTTGTTTTTCAAACATTTCTGTCTTTTTTCATTTATATAATAAAAATGTTATATAGATATAAATTTAATTTGGGTACAATGTTGCATAACCATGCAATTGTTCGGTAAAGTAGCACAGTGATTAATAGCAAAATATACCCTGGTCATGAAGGGGGTAAAACCTTCTGTAGGTCAAGTGGTTAATGCTAGTGGCAGACTGCATTATATATGTTATTTTTCATTTTGCACAGAGTTCTACTTTAAAGTGAAACTATATCTAGATTTCAAGTGATCCTATTAAGAAAAATTCTAAATGAAAATGTTAATAACTTAAAGCTGCCAGGCTGCCGGACTGCCGAATGTAGACTGGATTCAAGTTATTGCATTGGCAGTTGTTACACGTTTACTGTATGTCATTTATTTCTACAAAATTTCAAAGGAAGACCCACTGGGAATGTGAATACAGGTCTGCTCTAAAGTGGTCATACAAAATGTTCTGAGAAAATGCACGTGAAATAGAAACTACTACTCCACATGTAATGCCGG
This sequence comes from Lithobates clamitans, assembly GCA_037952925.1. Classification (NCBI taxonomy): domain Eukaryota; kingdom Metazoa; phylum Chordata; class Amphibia; order Anura; family Ranidae; genus Lithobates; species Lithobates clamitans. The sequence continues at coordinate 80,399 of JBBGZY010001336.1, read as the reverse complement.
CCTAATGTCACCATTACTCAAATTTAGCTGTGTAACAAAATCACTCAACAATGTGCTTACAATGTTGACATACTGTCAGCTGAAATATTTTCATCTTCAATTCAGTTGGTTCATATGAAAGGACAGAATGCTTTAGACCGACTGGAGAAGGATGAAGACATTGATGGTTTTTCCAAGAACTGTACAATGTTAGTGCCTCCGCTCATTCACTGTCATGCTGAGACGAAAAAATGTTATACTGTATATACTTTACTTGTCTTCAGAATTATGTTATATTCTTGCCACTGAGCTGAGCATTTTGTGAGGCTTTCATTGAACAGAATATAGCAGTATGTACCTAAAGTTGTTCATCTGTTCCTGTTACAAGCATATTTATTGCAAGCTAGAGAATGGCTTAACATTGGAGAAACACATTTAGCCACTAATATGTGAAAATATAAGGAGCCATTATAGTATCTAAAAAACAGAGAAATCTAAGGTACATTTGTATTTCCTTCCTGATCTTAAGATTTTAAAATGTAATAAAATATTTATTTTCAGATTTTACAGATTGTTTGCATATAGCGAAGGTCAACCAGAACATCTTCTGAAATGTTGGGAAAGTCATTAGCTTGACTGAACCACCCTTGACACCCCAATCTGGTACTAGAGCCTAGAAAAACTCCCAGTAATTCTGGGTATGGGGCACATTGATACTGATACTTTAGCAGTCAGTCTCCAGGCCCCAGCATAGTCACACCAGGCGTGCATAGCCCTTTTCTAAGTTGTTATCTGCATAAACACGTTAAAGTGGTTGTTAAGCCACTCTGACCTCTTTATACTATCCACGCTGTCTCCTAATGCTGTGTACCCCTGTGGGTGTGTTATTTATAAAAAAAAATGATGTCTATACCTTATTACAGAGCGCCTCTAGGAGCTCACATGACCAGCCACCTCTCTCCTCTCCCCGTCTGACAGCTGCAGAGGAAGGGGCCAGGATTTCCCAGCTGAAGTCAGCCTAGAGGAGAAGAGAGGCGGCCAGTCATGTGAGCGCAGAGCGGCACTCTAAAGGCAGGTATAGACGGCATTTTTTATAAATTACACACACAGGGGCACATAGCATTAGGAGACAGAGCGGAATAGTATAAAAATTGTATAATAGTATATAAAATAGTATAAAAATGAAGATATTTTTCAGCAGCAGGAGGGGGGGGGGGTGGGAACTGTCACTAGCTGACAGGTAGGGAGGAGGGGAAGGAGGGGGGAGGAGGACAGGGTAGAGAAAGAAGATGACAGAGGCAAGTAAACGGACCACGGTGTCAGGGCTCAGCAGCCATGATGGACCGTGATCAGTTTACAGGGGAGTGGGTAGAAACTGGCAGGATCAGCAAGGTTTAACAAGGGGCCAAATTACGCAGCACAAGCACTGTGCTGTATAACATGCTTTAAAGGGACAGGGTCTATTTTTTTAGGGTAACAAACGTTTTAAGAGCAGCAGCCTTAGGGTGATTGATGCAAAATTTGTGGGTTAGCTTATCAAGGGGTACCAGCACATTTCTGCAGACGCTGCCATCTGATCAATGTTAGGGAACATTTTCCATATATTTTATATTTTTACCCTACTGCTATTGTTTCCTTCAAGATAGGCAAGATGAGGTCTGTTATCTACTCTCTCCCTATTTTTTCCTGCCATTTATTGTATATATATATATATATATATATATATATATATATATATATATATATATAATTAGATTTTTATACATTTCTGATGTAATATATCATGATTTCTAATATATTTATTATTGGAATGTGATGGTAAAAACTATTTTGTACTTGTATACAGTGTATATAATTGCATTGGTTTCATGGGTTCTGCCTTGATGCTGGCTTCTGCCATTGCCCTGGAGGTTAAATTAGAGGTGTTGTCGGTACCGTCCATATCTCGGGGAGCCTATACTGTTCCTTGCAATTGTGGTGGTTTGATCAGAATGGATGGGGAACTGGTAAGTGTGTACACTCCCTTCAAGCCTGCTCACATCTGACCCTGGCTGTATTTTGCCCCCCTTCAACCCTGCGGTGAGGGGAGGAGTGTTGCCAGCATGTAGTGTGCAGGATAACATCAACAACACACGGTTCATCCGTGCCAGATGTAACATTATCACAATCTGGAAATTATAGGAAATACAGGAAGGAGTTGTTTCCCCCTCTTCCTTTCTGGACTCAATTTTGGCTTCTTGCACACCTGAGATGCTAACATTGCCCCCTCCCCTATCTGGAAATACTTATAAGGGATTGAGACACTGTGTATCTTTGCTTTCTAATATTTGGAGCCACTGCTACATTATTGAACACCCCTTATCCATGGGCCCTACACAGATACACCATTCCTTGTCCTATTAGTATTGAAGTTGACAGAACTGTTGTATTCATTGCATAGTATACTTAGATATTTGTTTTTTTATATGATTCAAATTCTGGTGGATATTCAGTATGTATTTTGTATGTTATGATGTTGTATTTCCAACTGACAAAACCTTAAATAAAATTGTTTAGAAATTACTTAGATATTGATTTATTATTTGGCTTTATTTTAAATTATTGCATATATACCTGTACTCCCTATGGGCTTGGGCAGTACTTGGTAGAAAAACCTACAGGGCATGGACCTTTGGTTTTATTAGATATGACAGATCATGTACAAACTTTGTAAGTGTGACTATAAAAATAACCAAGCACTTTTTTATTTGCACTAACACCTACATTTTCAGGACAAGCTTTCAGGGTATGCCCCCTTCTTCAAAGTCTAAGCAGTACAGATAGTGATTTAGAAAACTGAGGTTCACATTTAGTCCATTATCAAAAGTTTTCCTTTCCTCAGTGGTTTTAAAGTTCCTTTTAAGAACCAAAACATTCATGTCTTCCATAATGTGGCCTGGTTGTGAGAAATAATGTCCCGCAGATGTGCAGAAATCATCTTTCTTATGTTCCTTATGTGTCTGTGCAAATTCTTAAATTTTTTGGACTTTCTGTCCTGTTTCGCCAACATAAGATCCTTTGTCACATTTTTGCATTGAATGAGATACACAACATTACAGGAGGTACAGCTGTAGGATCCTGTAATACTGAAGGTCCCTTTTGTGCGTGTAACACTTTTTGATGGATTGATTTAACTTGCTGGTTGAACAAAAAAAAACTGATTCATGTATGGCCAGCCTAAGGCTACAGTCTCAGAAAGAAGTGTAGACTTGCAGTATTAGAGAGTCGATACACTTAGCATGAATATGCTTCCCTAGTGGCACTATATCTCAAAAGACTTTTGAAAAGTCTGTGGATGCACTTTGTCTCTTAAAAATATTGTCATCTGAGAAGAATTCCTCTTTGCATCTACTCTGTGTTTAAATGGCAAACATTCTATAGCCTATTTGTAAAGGTTCGTTTAAAAACAAAATAAAAATAACACATGTTATACTTACCTGCTCTGTGCAAGGGTTTTGCACAGAGAGGTCCTGATTCTCCTCCTCTGCGGTCCCCCAGTGGCATTCCTGGCTCTTCCTCTTCTCAAGTTCCTCCACGGAGACTAGCTTTCCCTGGGGGCACTCGTGCGGGCACGCTCCTGTCCTGCTTCTGTGTCTATTGATGCAGACAGAAGGACTCGGCCCACCCCCGGCTCCCGTGTCACTGGCTTTGATTGACAGCAGTGGGAGCCAATGCTCCTGCTGCTATCAATCCAGCCAATGAGGACCCAAGACAGCGGCTGGAGCTGCTCTGCTCATCCCTGTTCCTGGAACGATCGGGTTCAGGTAAGTAAAAGGAGCCTCTGGGAGGCTGCTGCACTACAAAAGGTTTTTCACCTTAATGCATAGAATACATTAAGGTGAAAAACCTTGAGGGTTTACAACCCCTTTAAGGGCTACCACTATACAGGATGTTGCTGCATATAAGACCTGTCCCTAAGTGTAACATGGTTCATAAATTGAGAATAAATGTAACATGTAACTAAAAAGGTTGAATAGATTGAAAAGAGATCCATCACATTGTTCTAGTATGACTTTGTTAATTAACATTTAAAAACATATTACTTAAAAAAGATAAAAGTTTATATAAAAAAGTTATCTTTATTTTATTTTTTTTAAAACGTGGGCAAATTAAGCTTTAATTAAATGAATTAAAAAAAGAAGTCTTTCATTACAGCAGAATATCACATCAGCAAAAATCTATGACATTCATCTATGTGAACCAAATATGACAGTATCATGAAAAGCATTACATTTCTTTTTGTGATTAGACATTCAAACCCAACATGTGGTCTTGTAATGATAAGACATATATGCAAAAATGTCATTCTTTTCTTTGAACTTTGAGGATTTTCATAAAGGGAGACATACAAAAAAGCAAATTGGTTAGAATATGTTCAGTCAACTGAAATTAAATAGAATCCTAGGTTTCTGTCTTGCTGTTTAATACTATATATTTAAAAGTAAAGTCCTTTCTATCGCACTGTTTCATTGCTGTAGGTACACAAAACCACTGACCTCACCCATACTTTTAAATGCACCATACATACTATATGTTTCTACTGAGAGGTGGTACACTGGTGCGACACGACAGCCGTCCTACTTTGGATCCGACTTTGCCCTGCGACATGAAGCCAGCATGCGTCCGAATTTCAATGAACGGGGATCCGATTTGGATCCCCGCCAATGCCCGGCACTGTGTTTGGTATGAATCTTGAGGGGGAACTCCACGCCAAATTTTAAATAAAAAACCGGCATGGGTTCCCCCCTCCAAGAGCATACCAGGTCCTTGGGTCTGGTATGGACATTAAGGGGAACCCCCCTACGCCGAAAAAACGTCGTGGGGGTCCCCCCTAAATCCATACCAGACCCTTATCCGAGCACGCAGCCCGGCCGGTCAGGAATGGGGGTGGGGATGAGCGAGCGCCCCCCCTCCTGAACCATACCAGGCCGCATGCCCTCACGATGGGGAGGTGGGTGCTTTGGGGCAGGGGGGCGCCCTGCAAGTCCCCAAAGCACCTTGTCCCCATGTTGATGACAAGAGTCTCTTCCCGACAACCCTGGCCGTTGGTTGTCGGGGTCTGCGGGCGGGGGGCTTATCGGAATAAGGGGGCCCCCAGATTCCGGCCCCCACCCTTTGTGAATGAGTATACATCGTACCCCTACCCATTCACCTAGGGAAAAGTGTCAATGAAAAAACCCAGTACACAGATTTTTAAAGTAATTTATTAGCCAGCTCCAGGGTCTTCTTCCGACTTCGGGGGTCTTCTACCGACTTTGGGGGTCTTCTTCCGACTCAGGGGGTCTTCTTCCGACTTCGAGGGTCTCTCCGGCGTCTCCTCCCGGTGTCCTGATCTTCTGCCAGCTTCTCCGCTATCTTCTGCAGCTCTTTTGCTAGCGGTGGCCCAGACTCGCCCGTCCCCACCCCCATTCCTGACCGGCCGGGCTGCGTGCTCGGATAAGGGTCCGGTATGGATTTGGGGGAAAACCCCCACGCCATTTTTTCGGCGTAGGGGGTTGCCCTTAAGATCCATACCAGACCCAAGGGCCTGGTATGCTCTTGGAGGGGGAACCCATGCCCGTTTTTTATTTAAAATTTGGCGCGGAGTTCCCCCTCAAGATCATCTGAGCACAAGTCGCATGCCGATGTCGGATCATGTGAGATGGCGATCCGACTTCAATGATAGTCAATGGGCTGAAGTAGGATCAAAGTCGGACCAAAGTAGTACAGGGAGCATTTCTAAAGTCGGAACGACTTGTGTTGGACCAGTTAGGACGGCTCCCATAGGGAAACATTGAATTTCACACGTCATGCGACATTGGCTCCCAATGTCGGAGCGTTTGTCAGACCAGTGTGAACCCAGCCTATTACCACTTTATCTATGTGTACCATTAGTATTTGAAAATTTGGATTTGCTGGGGTTGATTTATTAAAACTGGAGATTGCAAAATCTTGTGCAGCTGTGCATTGTAACCAATCAGTTTCTATCTTAACCACTTAAGGACAGAGCCTTGTTTTGAGATTTGGTGTTTACAAGTTAAAATCATTTTTTTTTGCTAGAAAATGACTTAGAACCCCCATACATTATATTAATATATTAATATATTTTCAGACACCCTATCGAATAAAATAGCAGTCGTTGCAATACTTTATGTCACACCGTATTTGCGTAGCGTTCTCACAAGTGCAATTTTTGGGGAAAAAATACACTTTTTTTTAACTAATAAATAAGACAACAGTAAAGTTAGCCCATTTTTTTATATTATGAAAGATAATGTTACCCCGAGTAAATTGATACCCAACATGTCATGCTTCAAAATTGCGCCCGCTCGTGGAATGGCGACAAACTTTGACGCTTAAAAATTTCCATAGGTGACCTTTAAAAATTTCTACAGGTTACCAGTTTTGAATTACAGAGGAAGTCTAATGATCATGGTGATACCTCACGTGTGTGGTTTAAAACACCGTCTTCATATGCGAGCGCGACTTATGTATGGGCTCGCTTCTGCGCACGAGCTCGGCGGGATGGGGTGCTTTAAAAAAAAAATGTTTTTCTTATTTATTTAAATTTTTTTTTTAGTACATTGTCTTTAAAAAAAAAATTGGATCACTTTTATTCCTATTACAAGAAATGGAAACATCCCTTGTAATAGAAAAAAAGCATGACAGAACCTCTTAAATATGAGACCTTTAACGTTGCTTCTGCCCCCCAATGCTATGGAGCCGAGTGGGGGCCATCTTTCCCCCACTTAGCTCCAGGCTGTTGAGGGGAAAGGACCCAACCGTCTCCGCTGCTACCGACGGCTCCAGTAAGCGGAGGAGATGGAAGGTTGATGCGCTGACGTCATCGCTGACTGCCTTGTCCCGAACGGGTGACTGCTAGCCGGCCGGCTGCTGCTATTGTTCGTGTCTATGCTTTTATCTACTATATGCATGTAAGTGCAACTTTTAAGCATCATTAAATGTCATTTTACTGATTTACACTATGGAGAGCCGTTGTTTTATTATTTTTTTGGGTCCTGCCTACTGATCGCCCATTGGATGGAGCAACCCTGTATGTTTTTGGCCCTTCATTTAGAAGCTGTGGTGTGACGCTGCTTACCATTGATTGTCAGGCTACTTACAAGCTATCCAAAGCTTGGCATCTGGTAAGCGTTTAGTACATACGGTGGTGGATCTTCTAACAAGTTGCTATTGGTGTGACCGTTTTACCTCACCTTTTATTTGTTTGGATGAGTTTTTCCACTGCGTTTTCATTGTTTCCACATCTTCACTGTTGGGACTAATTTTTACTACCCTTTTATGTTGTTACCTCCCTTTTTATGTCACTTTTTTTGGCACTTATATTGTTAATTTTGGTCCATCATGGACTCTTGATCCTTATTTATTTGTACCAATTTTCATACATTATATTCACTTTCTGTACCGCTGCTCACATTTTTATAGTTAAGCGGAGATGACTGTAGCCTCTCCCGCCCCCGATAAAAGAGATCTTGCAGCGAATCCGCTGCTGAGACCACTTTTATCTGAAAGCCGACCGCCGCTGAAGAAGAGGATACCAGCCAGCTAGCTGCTGCCATAACAACGGTATTCCTCCTCAAACAGCTGACGTATAACGACGGTGGACAGTCGGCAAATGGTTAAGCTTGTTCACTGAGGCGGTTTTGGCGCTAGAAATAGCCTCTATATAATGCCTGAAAACCTCCTCCCATTCATTTCAGTGTGACTTTTCACATTGGGGCGGTGCACTTGCAGGACGTTCTGAAAAGTCCTGTAAACGGCATCTTTGGGGCAGTTTGGGAGCACTATATAGAGCCTTCCCAAAATGCCCTTGCCCATTGAAATGAATGGGCAGCGCTTCCAAAACATCTGAAAAGCGCTTCAGAAGCACCGCAACACAGGCGCTTTTAACCCCTTCTTCGGCCCCTAATGCTTGGCGGCCCCAGTGTGAAACTAGCCTTAAGCTTTGACAAAAAACCTGGAAGCTGATTGGTTTCTATGCATGCATTAATACAAGGTGAAGCAAACACACACCACAGGGAATACAATTACCCTAAAACCTAGTTAAAACATCAAAAATATTTGAAAGTGTACTCTATGGCCTCATGCACACTAAGCTTTTCTGAATGCTTTTCTTGTGACAGGAGAAAAGCAGTGTTAAAAACAAACAAATTTTGTTTCTGCATTTTTCAAACATGTTTATGTGTGTTTAGATTGGGTGTTTATACAATTCATTAGCCAGAATATTCATTGATTCTAGCCAATAAAATGAATAAACGCTCAAGTGCTAAAAGCCTTTATAGCATTTAGGTTCTTTTAGATGCATTTATACGTGTTTAGGTACGCCAGGCATTTTTTCTGTCCAAATGTTCCTCTCCTAAACGTATTTTTGATCTTTCATATTTCGATTCCTTTCCCGAAATGCCCCTGCCTCTAAATGTCTCCTACATGGAAACATAGGCTAACATAGGGGGGCATGTAGGGGGAGAAAAATACATGTAAAACGCCTGTAAAATGGGCATTTGGAGCTTTAGAACAGGATGCAGAGATTTGTCTTTTGGGTCTGGTAAGAAATAATACCCCCACTAGTGCAAAGAGAACACAAGTAAGTCTGTTACTTTTCTATGCGAGAAAGGCAATATTACTGAATTAGCCTTTTGGAAATATTTAGTAAATGACAACTTGCCGCTGTATAGAAAAACATTTTGTAATAAAGGATGTGAAGAAAGATATGAGAGCGTTTGGGCAAGCTGGATAGTAGAACCTACAACGGCTTCTGGGAAACCCAAAGAGTGAACAGCCAGAATAATAAGAAAGAAAGTAATGAGATGTTGGATAGGAAAGTGAAGGGGAACAACAAACCACACCATCAACACAAAGGTTTAGGGCAGTGATATGCAATTAACGGACCTCCAGGTGTTGCAAAACTACAGGTCCCATCATGCTTCTGCCTCTGGGTGTCATGCTTGTGTCTGTCAGTCTTGCTATGCCACATGGGACTTGTAGTTCTGCAACAGCTGGAGGTCCGCTAATTGCATATCCCTGGTTTAGGGGGAAGAGTTAATGTTTTTATTTGTTGTAATTATTATTAAGAAAAGTTATGTGAAAGCTCCTGCGAGAGTGAGAAAGTTGAAGATTGAAAGTACATGTTGTAATATGTTTTTCTATTGGAAAATTAATAAAGAGATTTATAAAAAAATAAATAAATTGGCATTTGGCAGCTGCAGTGTGCATGAGGCCTAACAATAAATTTAAATTACTTGTTCCCATTTGGACTGTTAAATATACCAGTGAAAGCATTTTATTACATCTCTTTAATAAGTGAATAAATACAGTGCCTTGCAAAAGTATTCACCCCCCTTGGCATTTTTAGTGTTTTGTTGCCTCACAACCTGGAATTAACATGGATTGTTTGAGGATTTGCCTAATTTAATTTACAGAACATGCCCACAACTTTGAAGATTTTTTTTTTTATTGTGAAGCAAACAACAAATAGGAAAAAAAAGTCCATGTGCATAACTATTCACCCCCCTAAAGTCAATACTTTGTAGAGCCACCTTTTGCTCCAAGTTACTTTGGATAAGTCTCTATGAGCTTGCCACATCTTACCACTGGGATTTTTGCCCATTCCTCCTTGCAAAACTGCTCCAACTCCTTCAAGTTGGATGGCTTGCGCTTGGGAACAGCAATCTTTAAGTCTGACCACAGATTTTCTATTGGAATGAGGTCTGGGCTTTGACTAGGCCATTCCAACACATTTACATGTTTCCCCTTAAACCACTCAAGTGTTGCTTTAGCAGTGTGTTTGGGGGCATTCTCCTGTTGGAAAGTGAACCTCCATCCTAGCCTCAAATCACACACAGAGTTGTACAGGTTTTGCTCAAGAATATCCCTATATTTAGCACCATCCATCTTTCCCTCAACCCTGACCAGTTTCCCAGTCTCGACTGCTGAAAAACATCCCCACAGCATGATGCTGTCACCACCATGTTTTACTGCGGGGATGGTGTTCTTTGGGTGATGTGATGTGTTGGGTTTGCGCCAGATCTAGCGGTTTCTTTGATGGCCAAAAAGTTAAATTTTAGTCTCATCAGACCAGAGCACCTTCCTCCATATATTTTGGGAGTCTCCCACATACCTTTTCACAAACTCAAAATGTGCCATTTTGTTTTTTGCTGAAAGTAATGAATTTCTTCTGGCCACTCTGCCATAAAGCCCAACTCTATGGAGTGTACGGCTTATTGTCGTTATGATAGATTTGATGGTGCTCCTAGGGATCATCAAAGGTGTGGATATTCTTTTATAACCTAACCCTGACTTGTACTTCTCAACAACATTGTTCCTTACTTGTTTGGAGAGTTCCTTGGTCTTCCTGACAGTGTTTGGTTAGTGGTGCCTCTTGCTTAGGTGTTGCAGCCTCAGGGGCCTTTCAAAATGGTGTGTATATGTAATGACAGATCATGTGACACTTAGATTGCACACAGGTGTATATCATTTCACTAATTATGTGACTTCTGAAGGTAATTGGTTACACCAGAGCTTTTTATGGGCTTCATAACAAAGGGGGTGAGTACATATGCACCTGTCAATTATCAGTTTTTTTTTCTGAAAAATAGTTTTATGTATATATTTTTTCTATTTTTACTTCACCAACTTAGACTATTGTATTCTGATCCATCACATATAATTCAGATTGAAAAAACATTGAACTAAAGGCTGTAATGTAACAAAATAGGTAAAATGCCAAGGGGGTGAATAGTTTTGCAAGGCACTGTAGCTGTTCATTTAGCCACAAATCTTGTGAGCTGAAAACTTCTTGTGCCCTCTACCTGTGGACTGTTTTCAGTTAGTACTGTTCCCTGGAATCTCTGTGGATTACAAAAAAAACGCCCTTTGTTATAGAGAAAATAGAGATACTCCCTTAGATGCAATTATAACGGCAACAGCACCACCAAAGCTGTATAAAATAATTTTTATTAATACATATAAAAAATATCAATCACACATGTGATGATCTATAAAAACAGAGCAAGAGAAAATGACAAAATTCATTGCAAACATACAAAAAAGCCTACAGTAAATGCAATGTCACTCTCCATTGTCCATGAACAATCTTAGATACCCAACGCGTTTCAGGTTCAAGCCCTTCGTCAGGGGTATTTTTTTTATAGGAGAATCTAGGTTCAAATATTTGTCAGCATGGAATGAATGGTGCAATGCTCAAATGGGCAATTGTTCAAGCAGAGATCAAAAACTTCACTGCAGCAGATGGCGTCATTGGAGGTCTCTAACGCTGCCCCCAAGCCCAACCAGAATACCCCACGGAGGTCCACACAGTAAATGATTGCAGACAGAGGGGTGATGAATAGGTAACAGGAACAACTTCAGAGAGGAGGGATATCACACGGCCCATGTGCCGTCCTCCCTGGCAGGAAAACAGTACAGGGTGAGGATGGAAGGCTGTGTATTCATGAGGTTTTTCATCTAAGGACCACAAAGGGCCTTGTTTGGCCTGCAGTGTGCATTTATTGATGTAGATTTATCATCATCATAACAGGACTCCTTAGTCTGAGGGATATCACCCTGCAAGTGAACAAATTGTCTGAAAACAAGGCAGCTCCTCCCCACTTATCCTGATGCTAAAAGGGTACTTGAGCAACCACTCTTTGATAAAGGAGTTGCAGACCACTAAATATTACAGGTTAGCCTCCTCCATGTTCTTTCTGCTTTGTGTTGCACTGTTTCAGCCATTATACTGATTACTTTTTACAATTAAATGTAGATTGTGTGTTGCATGTAGATTAATAGTGCATATCCTTGTTCTAGTTTGTAAAGTTTAAGATATGCAGCAACCTTTTTAGTCAATTTTCTCTTTATGTCTTACCTCTTACTATGTCATATACAAATGCATTTAGTGCATTGTTATTTTTAGATTCTGCATTTTATGATCTACATTCATGAAAGTAAGCACACTCCATGAAAATGGTTGACTTTTCAACATATTTGAAGAGGCAAACATATCTTCATTCTAACATTGCCTACAGATAACAATAATCCACTTGAATGAGAGCAACCAGAACATATGCTTTCTTCAATCATTTATTCAAAATATCAATAGATGTAATGGTGTACTGTGAAAAAGGAAGTACTGTTGGTCTCAGAAGCTGGTTTTACCCCTTTTAGCAGAAATTACTTGTTGTAAGCATTTTGCATAACAGTCCTGGACAAATTAGGGATTGTTTGAAATCTATGCCACTTGTAGATTATCTCCTTACAGTTCGATGAATGAATTCACATACATAGCATTTTTTTTTAAATCACTTGCCAAGCTCATAGACACCCACAACTATATTTCTGATGGCCTTAGACAACTCTTTGGGTCTTGGCATAATAACACCACATACGTCAATAGAGAAGAGAGCACCAGACCCAAGATATCTGAGGTTTAAATAAGACAGGTTTCACTTGCATACTCCTTAAGGAGGTTCTAACTATTTTTACCTAATTTGGAACACCTTATTCCAATTTTGATAATTTGAAGTGCTTTTAAATGTAGGGGTGTACTTTATTTTCCCAAATATGTGACAAATCTGCATTTCCATAATTTGGATTATGAGACTGAATACATCCTGTCAACTTTTTGTGTGTCATATTACATCATATTTATCCATAAGCGTTGTTTGAAGAAGATCTGCCTGTTCAAATATGTAAAAAAAAAATCAACAGTTTACGTGGGATGCACTTACTTTTTCACATGACTGTATCCATGTGTTATCTTTTGAGAATTGTTACACAGTAAAGCTGGCCATGTGTGGGTCTGTTTTTTTTTCCATTTAACCTACGGGTTGAACAGAAAAAACAGACCCGATTCCCCCATCCACACATTTGATGTGGAGTCAGGAATCCCCCCCACTATGTCATTGTATTCTGACAGTGAGGAGATTCCCCCACCATTAATTACACAGATCAGCTCTGCATCCTATTGCCTGAGGTGCCGATCGAGCAAGAATATACTGACAGGGTGGTTGAACAGAAGTTGATTGGTAGATCAACTTCTGTAAAACCATGGTGGCCTCACATGGTTTGAAATTTGTCCGGTCGGTCCTGAACTGAACTGGCTAAATTTTGATGTATAACGAGCTTAACACGTACATTTTGCATACATTTGTGAATTGAAACCTGTGATTACAGTTGAACACTAGTTTGGTATGCCTCTTCATTACTTTAATTTAGTCATTTTAGTATGTATGCTTAGTAAAGAGCACCTATAATTAAAGGACTGTAATATTTTCTTAATTGGTGTGAAAAACAACACTAATCAGAAATTACACAACCTTTGTCAAGAGTTAATACTATGGTTATCAAACTCTCACAGTTACCAAAACACAATATTATTGTAGTATTTTAAGGCTAAATCCACAAATGTTGGATGCAGAAGTTTAGTAGCCAGTACAAAGCTGGACAATTCCAAGTATATTCTGAGCCATTTGGCTCGGTTCACACTGTCAGGCTTGGCTGTTGGGTTGACTTGGCAGGTGTCAGAAATACTTGCCAAGCTCCCACATTCAAACCTATGGAGACACGGCCTAAATCCAGTTCCCTTCTGTGCCATTAAACATTTCACTAAATTGCTACTGGGAATCTGATTTGCATTCAATTTTTGCTGCCATCGATTGGCTGTGTGTTAAAACTGACACAATCCAATAGTGACAACAATTTAAAATCTCAACCATCACTATGCTTTGGATGCCAAATCTTAATTGTTATATTCTAGTCAGAATGCTGGAAACACAAAGATCATGAGATGTAGATAGTCATTGTCAAAATAAATGTGTTATGCCAAGCCTCAAAGGGAATTATCGCAAATAGAAACAGATCAATAGTTTCTACTTTGCAATATGTAGTCAGTTAGCAACATCTCCAATATAGTTTGTGTAATTTACAGTCCAATTACATGCGGCACAGAAAAATGTTACAATGTTGAAAGCCTCAGAAAATATATGTTTACTGTAATGTCTATAATTAAAGTGACCCTGTCCCCAGGTTACACTTTGCAAAATCAGAATGTATGAAAATAACACTTACTCAAGCTCTTATTATCCTGCTACTAATTTCCCAGTCTCTGAAGACTCTGAACAGATCTGAAGCTCCCTTTAACCTTGGACACATCCGTGAGTGTCAGATATTTTCTTATTCTAACAGCAGCAGCTGCCCCAAACCCACCTGCTGCTCCCTACTGGTCCTGATGTAACCAGGTTTAGTGGGCATGGTCTCTGAAGACTCTACAATCTGCTGCAATAGAGAAGAGGCTGTGTGATATGTGCCTGCACACACTGCCAGATACAGCAGAGAGTAAACAGTTTCCAATGCTCACTACAGACAGGGTTACCAGTGTTTAGCATACAAACCCTGAAAACCCTACCAGTGGAAAAATGTTGTTCAAAGGTATAACATTATGCTTCTGCGCACAGCTTCTGCACTATAGTTATAGCTGATTACAGAGTATACATTTTCCAAAGCAACAGCCAGCTGAAGACATCAGGTCCTGGGGGTACGGGGGGAGTTAACAGGAGGTTTTGGAGCATCTGCTGCTGTCAGATTAAGAAAGCCTTCAACACTCCCAGAAGTGTTATGCCCCGTACACACGGTCGGATTTTCCGACGGAAAATGTGTGATAGGACCTTGTTGTCGGATATTCCGACCGTGTGTAGGCTCCATCACACATTTTCCATCGGATTTTCCGACACACAAAGTTTGAGAACAGGCTATAAAATTTTCCGACAACAAAATCCGTTGTCGGAATTTCCGATCGCGTGTACACAAATCCGACGCACAAAGTGCCACGCATGCTCAGAATAAATAAAGAGATGAAAGCTATTGGCTACTGCCCCGTTTATAGTCCCGACGTACGTGTTTTACGTCACCGCGTTCAGAATGATCAGATTTTCCGACAACTTTGTGTGATCGTGTGTATGCAAGACAAGTTTGAGCCAACATCCGTCGGAAAAAATCCATGGATTTTGTTGTCGGAATGTCCGATCAATGTCCGACCGTGTGTACGGGTCATAAGAGTTTAAAGAGAACTTTTTAGTCAACTAATTATAAGGATAAAAGGTGTGATATGTGCAACTCCAATTCCAAAAAAGTTGTGCAAAGTCTACATAAAATAGAATGCAATGATTTGCAAATCTCATAAACCCATATTTTAGTCACAATAGAAAACATATCAAGTGTTTAACCGCTTGCCGACTGCCTCACGCAGATATACTGCGGCAGAAGGGCTCGTACAGGCAAAACCACGTACCTGTACGTTTCCCTTTAAGAGGCGGCCAGCGGGCACGCGCGCGCTGCCGGCAAGCTCCGTGAGTCGGGTCGCGGGTCCCGCAGACTCGATCGCCGCAGGGATACCTGCGATCTCCTCACGGGGAGGAAGAACGGGGAGATGCGGATGTAAACAGGCATCTCCCCTTTCTGCCTAGTGACAGTGTAACTGGATCTCTGCTCCCTGTCATCGGAGCAGAGATCAGTCACATGTCACACACAGCCATGCCCCTCACAGTTAGAAACACACCCCTAGGACACACTTAACCCCTACACTGCCACCTAGTGGTTAACCCCTTCACTGCCAGTGTCATTTACACAGGAATCAGTGCATTTGTAAAGCACTGATTGCTGTATAAATGACAATGGTCCCAAAAATGTATCAAAAATGTCCGATGTGTCTCCCATAATGTTGTAGTCACAATAAAAAATCGCTGATCGCCGCCATTTAAAAAAAATATATATTATTAATAAAAATGCCAGAAAACTATCCCCTATTTTGTTAACGCTATAACTTTTGCGCAAACCGATAAATAATCGCTTAATTCGATTTTTTTTACCAAAAATATGTAGAAGAATACGTATCGGCCTAAACTGAGGGAAAAATTTTTTTTTTAATATATTTTTGGGGGATATTTATTATAGCAAAAAGTAAAAAATAATGCGTTTTTTTTTTTTTAAATTGATGCTCTTTTTTTGTTTATAGCGCAAAAAATAAAAAGCGCAGAGGTGATCAAATACCACCAAAAGAAAGCTCTATTTGTGGGGAAAAAAAGGACATCAATTTTGTTTGGGAGCCATGTCGCACGACCGCACAATTGTCAGTTAAAGCGACGCAGTGCCAAATTGCAAAAAGTGCTCTGGTCAGGCAGGGGGTCAATTCTTCAAGGGCTGAAGTGATTAAGCTGAGAAAATGTACCATTTTAAGAAAAAAATAAGGTAATTTTTTTAATTGATGGCAGAAAGACATCTCAAAAAAAGTTGACAGAGGGCAACAAAAAGCTGGCAAAGTAAGTGGTACTAACAAGGAAGAGTTAGAAGAACATTTTACAGGTAATTAGGTTAAGTGGCAACAGGTCAGTAAGGCAGGCCATAGACGGTTCAAATTTGCACGATTCCCCCATCAACACAGACAAGGGGGATCCCTCCTGACAAGCAATTGTCTGCTCCCCGAGGGGGAGCGGGTCAGGGGAAGCCGTCGCCACCAGGAGAAGACAGTGATTATAGCTAGCAGCTGAGCTAGCGATAATGGTGAGTGAATCCTGCAGGCTGGTTGTACCCAGGTTGATCAATCGATCCACTTGGTACGTTTAGCCTGTCCACACACAGTTCAAATCTTGGCTGGGTCCTGCTGAACTGGCTAAGATACAATCTGTCTTTGGCCAGCCTAAAATGATTGTGCATTAGGGAGTATCACCCTCTCTATTTGTCCTGTTTCCCATCATCACTAAGCGTGAAAGTGAAAGAAAATCCTACATTTTGGGTTGAAACCAGAACACTAATAGAGGGGAAACTTTCCAATGGGGACACTAGTTGTTGTGACCCTGGTGACAACTAGGGATTCCCTCACTTTGGTGGGATTTCTTCTAATTTCCTGTAGTGACTATAGGACAGAAATTGAAGGACAATCTCCCTAGTGGCACACAGATGGCAAAAAAGCAAAAAACCTGACAGGGTTATAACCCCCCCCCCCCCTTATGCTATTGAAAATTAAATAAAAAAATGATAAAAATTTCATTTGGGTACATTGTTGCATTACCGCACAATTGTCATTTAAAGTGCAACAGTGCTAAAAGCTGAAAATTGGCCTGAGCAGGAAGGGGGTTTAGGTGGACAGTAGGCAAGTGGTTAAAGGCTAAGTTCAAAATTTGTAGCATAATTTTACTTTTCATAATGAAACAAAGCCTTTATCATGTTTTTTTTTTTTTTGCTTAAGCCATTTATATTTAGTTACTTAGCACTTATGACCATTAGTCCTGCATTGTTTGTGAAGAGGAAAATTTGCAACCAAGGCCTGGAGCACCTTACAGAGGATGCTGCTTTAGACTGGTTGCATGGACGGAGGAAGCCTGTTGGCGCCAGAAATACGGTAAGACAATACCTTTAGGTGCTGCACCCCTAGAATAAACAAGCATTTAACCTAAGCAGGGGGTACTACAAGGTTAGATTTTGAACAACTCCTGAAGTTCAGCTTTAAGGTTAGGTCAAGTTTATATTAAAGGTTAGATTTATGGATTAAGTGAGAGTGAATGAGAAGATTCAGGCTGATATTTAGAAATTACACTTTTTTCTATGTTTCTATTATTATTTGTACATGAATCTGCCTTATATTCTGCACAGCAGTGCTCACACTGGGTCAGTGCATGTTAGCCTAATGCCGCGTACACACGAGCGGACTGTTCGACCAGACTGGTCCGACGGACCGCGAGTCCGGCGGACATTTTGACCGTGTTTGGGCTTCATCGGACCTGCAGCTGACTTTTTCGGTGGAAAATGTGACGGACTTTAGATTTGGAACATGTTTCAATTCTTTACGTCGGAACTCCGCCGGACCCAGTTCCTATCGAAAAGTCAGCTCGTCTGTATGTTAGTCCTACAGACGAAAACTGTCGCTAGGACAGCTATTTGCTTTGGTGTTTTCATGTGCAGGCAAGTCCGTTGATTGGGAAAGTCCATTGGAAGTCCGCCGAAAGTCCGTCAGATAGTCAGTCGGACCAGTCTGGTCGAAAAGTCCGCTCGTGTGTTCGCGGCATAAGACCCCATTCACACTATTAGATTTTCAGCAGATTTTTGTCTTCAGATTTACCAAAACAATATAATATCAGGCCAAACGTTAAGAGTTTAAATTTGTATGCATTCAGGCAGGCCCTTGCACTAAATGGTTTTGGTAAATCTGAAGTAAAAAATCTGCAGAAAATCTAATAGTGTGTATGGGGCTTAACACTGAACATGCTACAGAAGGGGAGACAGCACAAGCACAATCTACATACAGAATATACATTCCCTTTCACAGTCATGCCCCATTCTGAATGCAATACAGATAAGTTCACCTTACTAGGCAGAATAATTTAGTACACTGAAACCATTCCATTTTTTTGCACACAATGCAATGCACTATGAATGCAACATTGGTATAATAACTAGAAAGTGAGATCCGGCAGCCTCTGAACTTATGCATATGAGTACAATGTGAATATTTGTCTTTTCAATCACCTCTGTTAATTATTTATACTTGTGTGAGAGTTAATGAGCCTTAATAAATATCCTAGTGCTTATCAGTATATTACAGCAGTCAGCAGGGACAGAGAAAAATGCAGGATATTTGAGGTATATGTTCTCTAATAAAGAATGATAAGGTCAAAGGACATCTGCGGTAATAAATTGTGTATAAAAATACCCACGTATACTTGATTTAAAAAAGAAATAATGGCCTATTAAACAAGCACAAATGCCTTAGACTCGACCCATAGTTGATTCATTAAAATTATCATACTGTATGAAGTGCTAAACATAGACTGCATGCTTAAATACATTCAACGAGCTGAACTTCTAGAAAAAATGATCAGTAATTCCCACATGTCTGCTGGAGTCATCATTAGAAATGTAAATAACTTCAACTGTCAGACTGTCAATAGAACTGTGACAAATTAGGCAAGTCTGCTGCCTGCTGTATGCTAAACTACATAGAGAAGGGATATGCCGGTGCCAAAGATATAGGATCACTCTCTTGTTATACAGCAACCTCCGAAAAGACAATTTAATAAAATGCAGTAATTCACAAATTAGATAAAAATATGTTACTGCCAGTCTGTCAATGTCCAGATAAATCTATTAATTATATTCTAAAGTTAGTAGGGGGTGATTTATTAAAGGAAAAGAGGCTGTGAATGTTGTTCACTTTGAAAACCATAGATTTACTTTGAATTGTAACTGTAACTGTAATAACTGTAAATACGGTAAACCCGATCATGGGCAAAGGCAATTACAAAAACAGGATTTTTGCTAGCATGTGACTGTTGGGTCAATTCACTAAGAGATAAATACTGCATGAATTTTTGACTTAAAATAACTCATGCGGCACTCCAGGTTCAGAGACGTCAAGAGAATGGTATATCTGACAGGCTCAATGAACGATACTCTTGAGAAACATAATCGCATATGGGAATTATGGGTCTTCTTTGAAAACCCCATAACCTAATGTTCCTTACCCTTGGATGTACCTGTATGGCTCCCTTTTCTATTTCAGGAAACTCCGGGCTCCAGAGGCGGACGGCTACTCCTCCCTCTTCCTCATCCTCTACAACTCTTCTTCTCTTGTTACTTTCTCTTTTCTACCCCTCCCCTTTTTTCTTGTTCATTTATTCTTTGATTAATTGCACAAGGTATAAATGATGTACTATCTGAATATTAATCCGATGATGATACCTCCTGATGATTGTTCAACTAGAGGGTCTATCTCTCTGTTCATTTATATACTCCTCTGCTGAATGTTTACCAGAAGTACTTATAATGCCACAAAGTCGTACTTCCTTGTAACTTTTGTTGTTAATTCGTTACTTCTTTGGAAAATCAATAAAAATTCTCAATTTTCAAAAAAAAAATAACTCATGTGGAAATTATCTCAAAAGTAGTCAATCCACTAAAAATGTTATTTCACAAATGCGTTAAATATTTATGTTTTGCGTTATTTAGCACTTACATTTTTTTGTATTTTTGGCGTTTTTTCGTATTCTTTTTTGTGCGGGCTAACATTGCACACAGCAATATTGTGAAACTATCAAAACATTCTAGGGTGCTTTCAGTCACAGAACAGGCTCCCTCTGATGTTACAATTTATTTTCATTCCTGAGCTCATAAGAGAACATTTTCACTCTGATACATTGTATAAGTTTCACTTGGGCCCTTTCACATGGGCTTTCCGATCAGGTCCATCTGTCAGTTTTTCGGGCGGACATGATCGGAAGCTCCATTCAGCCCTATGGAGTGGCGGATGTCAGTGGCTGACATGTCCGCCGATATCCGATCCTGTCCATGAAATCCAGACGGATGGAAACCCTATTTCGGAATCGGATAGGATAGGATCGGATGAAAATGAACAGGCGGTCTGTTTTCATCCGATCTCCATACATGAGAGCGGGGCTTTGACAGGTCCATCTCCGCACAGTGAGCGGAGACAGACCTGTCATCTGCCTGCTTAGTGGGGATCGGCCGATCGATCCCCCGCTGAGCAAAGCAGAGTCTGTACACGGACAAGCCCGTGTGAAAGAGCCCTTACTGGCCAGTGCAGAGTCCGTCTAATTGTTATTTTGTACTTTTCTAAAATAGCGCCAGCAAACACCAGGTGATAAATAACAAATGTGTGCATTTTTAGTGAATTGACTTTAATGATTTAGCTCATTTTTTTGCGCTATTTACCGCACTATTTTAATAATTTATTCTGGCCTTTGAAATGAATTAATTCTCAAACGCTAAATGTGCCTGTTGTTAATGAGTGTTTGGACATGTTCACACTCGTCAAGCATTTTTTCTGCCAAAATGTTGCTGCCCCTGGACACACTGCCAGTGAGGTTTTTCTGCCTCTAAATGCCTATATGGGCATAGAAAGATAGGCTAACATGAAGGGGTGTTTAGAGGCAGAAAACAAAAAACGCCAGATGTTTTTAGCCCTCAGCATGCATGAGGCCTTAAGGTCAGCAGAGACTGTCTATGGTCTCAGCTTCTGATGTAAGAGGGGAATCTGATAGGGATCCTGTTGTAAAAAAGGGGGTAAACTCTGATGGGGACCCTATGTAAGTGGGGGACTCTGTTGGGGACCTCAATTTAAAATATATGATGTGGTCCTCCCAGCTTCATCTAATTCACTAAGCTCAGTTAACACTGACTTTTCCAATTGAACATTCCCTATTACTTTAGTAATCCAACCTCATTATGTGGCACTTGTAAACAGGTACAACCGATGCCAAGACACAAAGCAGTTAGCTATAAAAGGTGTCAAAGCCACTCAATTTCCACTATTAAATATTCAGCAACAATATAAACATAAAAGAAATACTGTGGCCTAGCTATCGAGCCAGGAGAATTGCTGAATTGTGTATTCGAAGAATATATGCAGGAAGACCTGCCTGGTCTGTAGAGAATTCAGGCAATCATGATACACGAGCTTCCTGATTTTGTGCAAATTGAACAAAATTAACCATGTTATAATTACCATGAAATATACAGTACATCATTCAATTTTAAATACAGATGTTTGGCTATAAGAATAACCCTATCTGGTTAATTCAATGAAAATATATAAAAAAAATGTACAGAATATGTGCAAAGTGCATTTATCTAGAGAATCAACCAGATTTCATTTTAGTCTATTTAGATGGAAATTTACTGTAAACATATTAACCCGACTGCTCAGGTTTCAGTTTACTATGAATAGATCTTAAAACCACAGGCACACAGCTTACTACACAGTTGAAAAAAATATATGGGGACTGTTCCAAGGATCTGTATTTCTACGAGACAGCGCAGCTAGGTCCCCAACTTCTACTGTATAGAAACACAGATGCGTAAAGAACAAACCACAAGACTTCTGCTTGGACAACAATGGAGCAGGAGCATGCTAAAAAGTCAGCATTCTGCTCTCTTTTTTTCTGCCACACATTGTTGGCACTTGTGATCTACGGCAGAGCCTGACTTACTCCTAGGGTCTGAGTATTGCTGTTAGGAGTTTGAAGGAGGCTTTGCTGTCTTAAGGGTAGTTGCTCGCCTGCCATACGGATGTCAGTGATCGCTGTGAGAAGTTTTTCTTTTATGCACACAATCTCTGCACTTTAATAATTTAATAAACAATCACACTTGTGTTAGATCTGTTGGAATCTAGGATGGAAAAGGACCTGGGGGTCCTAGTAGATGATAGGCTCAGCAATGGCATGCAATGCCAGGCTGCTGCTAACAAAGCAAACAGAATATTGGCATGCATTAAAAAGGGGATCAACTCCAGAGATAAAACGATAATTCTCCCACTCTACAAGACCTGGAGGTTGGAGTAAACAGTTCAATCTCTGTATTTGCAGACGATACTAAGCTAATCAGGGCAATAACTTCTCCGCAGGATGTGGAAACCTTGCAAGATGATCTGAACAAATTAATGGGGTGGGCAACTACATGACAAATGAGGCTCAATGTAGAAAATGTAAAATAATGCATTTGGGTGGCAAAATTATGAAGGCAATCTATACACTGGGGGGGAGAACCTCTGGGGGAATCTAGGATGGAAAAGGACCTGGGGGTCCTAGTAGATGATAGGCTCAGCAATGGCATGCAATGCCAAGCTGCTGCTAACAAAGCAAACAGAATATTGGCATGCATTAAAAAGGGGATCATCTACAGAGATAAAACGATAATTCTCCCACTCTACAAGACTCTGGTCCAGCCATACCTAGAGTATGCTGTCCAGTTCTGGGCACCAGTCCTCAGGAAGGATGTACTGGAAATGGAGCGAGTACAAAGAAGGGCAACAAAGCTAATAAAGGGTTTGGAGTATATTAGTTATGAGGAAAGGTTGCAAGCACTGAACTTATTCTCTCTAGAGAAGAGACGCTTGAGAGGGGATATGATTTCAAAATACAAATACCGTACTGGTGACCCCACAATGGGGAAAAAACTTTTTCGCAGAATGGAGTTTAACAAGACTCGTGGCCACTCATTAAAATTAGCAGAAAAGAGCTTTAACCTTAAACTACGTAGAGGGTTCTTTACTGTAAGAGCGGCAAGGATGTGGAATTCCCTTCCACAGGCGGTGGTCTCAGCGGGGAGCATCGATAGTTTCAAAAAACTATTAGATAAGCACCTGAACGACCGCAACATACAGGGATATACAATGTAATACTGACATATAATCACACACATAGGTTGGACTTGATGGACTTGTGTCTTTTTTCAACCTCCCCTACTATGTAACTATGTAGTACTACTGACAGGTTTGCTCTATAACAATTTCTGATTAGTTAGTATGGGTTTCAGCACTAAAGCAATCAACATAATGTCTACCTGAATAAACCCAATCACATTAAATTACCCTGTTATATGCAGAAAAACGAGGAATACTGCTGCTTGGGGGCCCCCCTCCGCAACCCCTTGCACACTGTTGCTGACATCACAGCCTCATTGGAGTTGAGTGTTAAAGGGTAACTAAAGGTTGGCTTTTAAAAAAGAAGAAAAACAAACTTTTTTTTAAACAAACATGTCATACTTACCTCCTCTATGCAGTTGGTTTTGCACAGTGGCCCCGATCCTCCTCTTCTGGGGCCCCTCAGCAGCGATCCTGGCTCCTCCTGTTCTCGAGTGCCCCATTGGAGAGCAGCTTTCCATGGGGTCACTCATGCGGGCGTGCTCCTGTGTCCTGCAGCTGCGTCTATTGACACAGACAGGAGGACTCAGCCCCGCCCCGGCTCCCGTGTCATTGGATTTGATTTGACAACAGTGGGAGCCAATGGCTGCGCTGCTATTAATCTATCAAATCAGGACCCAAGACACCGGCTGGAGCTGGTGTGCTCGTTCCCGTCGCTGAAAAGACCGGGTTCAGGTAAGTAAAAGGGGGGCTCTGGGGGGGGGCAGCTGCATCACAGGAGGCTTTTCATCTTAATGCATAGAATGCATTAAAGCGGAGTTCCACCCAATTTTGAGAGGTGGTCTTAAACGAAAGACCACCTCTCCACTCTTAGTTTTTGGATATTTAAAAAATGTTTTTACTTTAGTACCTTTTTATAAGTACTAAGAGTACTTCCGATCCAGCCGGGCCACGGCCAAGGACATCACATTCTCCCACCATTGTCTTCTGGCACATGTGTGTGTCCCAGAAGACAAGCTGGCCATTCACAAAGCACCGCACGGCTCGCGCATGCGCACTCAGAAACTGGCAGTGAAGCTGCAAGGCCGCAAGAACGAATGGCGGCGCCTGAACCCGATTCGATGGACGGATCAGCCTCAGGGGGGTGACATTGCGGGGTCCCTGGACATGTAAGTGTTTACAGTGTTTGCAGCTGCTGACTTTAAAAAAAAAAACACATTTTGGCTGGAACACCGCTTTAAGGTGAAAAACCTCGAGGGTTTTGGCACTGATCATTGTATTAGTGTCATTAGTCCCCAAAAAGTGTCAAAAGTGTCAGTTAGTGTCCAACTGGCCGCCGCAATATCGCAGTCCTGCTATAAGATTGCTGATCACCGCCATGACTAGTAAAATAAAATTAATAAATAAAAAAAGTATAAAAATATCCCATAGTTTGTAGATGCTATAACTTTTGCACAAACCAATCAACATGCGCTAAGTGGGATTTTTTTTTACCAAAAACATGTAGCGGTTAACATATTAGCCTAAAATTATGAAGACTTTTTTTTTATTTTATTTTTTTTATATGTTTTATTGCAGAAAGTAAAAATCTTTTTTTTTTTTCAAAATTGTTGGTCTTTTTTTGTTTATAGTGCAAAAAATAAAAACCGCAAAGGTGATCAAATACTACCAAAATAAAGCTGTATTTGGGGGAAAAAAGGACAACATTTTTATGGGTACAGCGTTGCCTGACTGTGCCATTGTCAGTTACGTATTGTAAGTAACGTAGTGCTGTAAATCTTCCAGAGGTCAAGTGGTTAAAGATGGAAGTGGTATTAAACCCCCCAAAAAATTATATATTGCAGCTTACAATCCTTAGATGCGGTGGCTGCATTAGTTTTCTATTTTTTTGGCTTTTTTCCCTTTATTTCATCTTGTGATCCGACCAGTGAAGTAGTAAAGTAGACACCTTTGGACAGCAGCGTTGTCAGTCTGCGGAGAGGATAACGTTAAACTAGCAGATTTAGATGGACTTGACTAATAAATTGAAGCTGAATGGCAGCTAACTTGATAAGTAGTTACAGCAAACATTTGTTTTTCCTTTTGGGATAAAAGTTTTACATAAATGAATAAAAGCTGATCATTGTAACCACTCCTGACAGTGTTAGTTTGTCCAGACAGCTTGGTCTGTTAAAGTAAGGCTTCACTCACACCGACATTAGTCCTGCACACAGGTTCCTGCTGACAAAAAAAGAACTGATCCATTTAGATGAGTTTTGATGCATTTAGATACACTTACATACTGCAGCAGGTCGCTGAAATTATATGTTGGCTCTTTAGGCCCGCAGCAAGTCCCCGGAGCTGACACTCGTGCCCGGCGAGCGCGATGTCCGCTGGGTACCAGCGATTGCTTGTTACAGACCGAGAATGGGGATGTGTGTGTGTAAACACACACATCCCTGTTCTCTCAGGGGAGAGGAGACAGATCGTGTGTTCCCACTAAGTAGGAACACCAATCTCTCTCTCCTCCCCTAGTCAGTCCCATCCCCCCTACAGTTAGAACACACCTAGGGAACACCGTTAACCCCTTGATCGCCCCCTAGTGTTAATCCCTTCCCTGCCAGTGACATTTATACAGTAACCAGTGGCTATTTTTAGCTCTGATCGCTGTATAGATGTCAATGGTCCCAAAATAGTGACAAAAGTGTCTGATCTATCCGCCACAATCTCGCAATCCTGATAAAAATCACAGATCGCCACTATTACTAATAAAAAAAAAATAGTAATAAAAATGCCATAAATATATTCCCTTTTTTGTAGACGCTATAACTTTTGCGCAAGCCAATCAATATACGCTTATTGCGATTTTTTTTTTACCAAAAATATGTAGAAGAATACATATCGGCTTAAACTGAGAAAGAAATTTTTTTTTTGGGGGGGGGATATTTATTATAGCAAAAAGTACAAAATATTTTGTTTTTTTCAAAATTGTCACTTTTTTTTGTTTATAGCGCAAAAAATATAAACCGCAGAGGTGATCAAATGCCACCAAAATAAAGCTCTATTTGTGGGGAAAAAAAGGACATAAATATTGTTTGGGTACATCGTCGCCCGACTGCGCAATTGTCAGTTAAACGACGCAGTGCCATATCGCAAAAAAAAGCCTGGTCAGGAAGGGGGCAAATCCTTCCGGGACTGAAGTGGTTAAATGTGTTTAGACATGTGTACACTGCTCTGTTTTTTTTTTTTCAGATACAAACACAGCGGCCACAAATGCACAGGTCGAAATGGCCATATTATTTTGTATGGAGTTGCATACAGAATATGAAAGCTGCATTTTTAATGGCTGTATGAATGGAACATAAGCTGAAAAATAACAGACTTACTGGCTGGATCACCATGTGAAAATAAAGAAAGCGAATACAGCCATCACATCTAAGAATTGATGAGCTATCATTTATTAAAATTTTGTTTTTAGGTTTTAAGTGATTGTAAAGTCTCGTTTTGTTTTTAATAAAAATAACAAACATGTTATACTTACCTCCTGGTCCCTTCCTCCTGTTGAGTGCCCCCACAGCAATCAGCTTGCTATGGGGGCACTCAAGCCGAGTCACAGCTCCCTGTGTCCATTCAGACACAGAGCCATGACCTGGCCCCACCCCCTTTCTCTCCTCACTGGCTGACTGACTGATTGACAGCAGTGGGAGTCAATGGCGCCACTGCTGTGTCTCAGCCAATCAGAAGGGAGAGTCTTGGGAGGGCCGAGGGATTTGTGGACATCACTGGAATTAGAGGGGCCTCAGGTAAGTATTAGGGGGGCTGAGGGGAGGCTGCTGCACACAGAAGGCTTTTTATCTTAATGCATAGAATGCATTAAAATAAAAAACCTTCTGACTTTACAACCACTTTAATACTGCTTGAAACACGCCATTGTTTAGTCCCAATGACATAATCACTGGATCTTTATTCTTCTATATGCAATGCAGACAGATCACAGCTGATTAAAAGGGCTGGCAGAGTGATGTACATATATTACTGAAAACATCATAGCACCTTGCCTCAGTACTCCTATCAAGAGCACTCATCTCTGATGCAAGTAGTAGGCTGGCTCTTGGGAGGATAAGCAAATACTAAAGCACCTACAGTACATGTCATTTTGGAGATGTGAGCGTTCCTAGGAAGACTGTATTTACATGCAAACCACTCTAGGTAACACCCACATGTGATGCAGAGCCTCCACTGAATGCACTGGAATTCACTGAAATCCAATTAATGTTAGGTATTTTCACCACCTGTGTTTACTCATAAGGCTCATTTTACCTTGTTTATTGTTATATATCACATACCCTGACAAGTCAATAATTTCCTGAAAATTAGCATCTTACAAGAGAAGTTTAAAGTTTAAAAATAAAACCATTTATACTCACCTAGGTGGATGAAGCATCAATCGGATGCTGCATCTGTCTCCCGCCGACTCTGCAGTGAGAACTGAGCGATCAAACACCGCTGATTACTCATTTCTTCCCATTTTCCTCTGAGCAGAGAGCTAGGATTGTCAGTCTCAGGATCTCTGCTCTCCTCATCTGTGCTCCCTGGAGTGCTGGGCTGTGGGGGGGGGGGGCAGGAGGGACTGACTCAGGCTCTCAGTGGATCGCTGGGAGGCTGAGCCAGGTGCCAATCCAGGTATCTGGGTGGCAATCCAGGTATCCGACCATATGGTCAGGATCTTTGCAGAGCCTGGACCGGCTCTGCGACGTCAGCCGCTATCAGCTGAAAACAGATCACAGGAGTGCAGAACGAACTCCACTCCTGTGATTCATAGGAGAAATATGGCCAAAAAAAGTTTGGCCGTACTTCTTCTTTAAAGTGTTACTAAAGTCTATTTAAAAAAATAAATAACAAACATGTTATACCCACCTGCGCTGTGCAATGGTATTGCACAGAGCGGCCTCAATCATCCTCTTCTTGTGTCCCCTCGCCAGTAATCATGGCTCTTCCTGGGTCCCCATAGCAAGAGGTTTGCTATAGGGAACACGGTGTCTGCTCACTCTCCGAGCCATGCTCCATAGACGTACACAGCGGGGCATACCCCCGTCCCCCACTCCCCCCTCACTTCATTTGAGTCACTGTGTGAAGAGGAAGAGAGGGGAGAAGAGATGCAGCCATGCACAGTGCTAGATCTCTTCTCCCCTTCCTTCCTCTTTAAGACAGAGGAATATAAAATGGTTTTTACTTTAATGCAAGGGATGCATTAAGGTAAAAAAAATGTTTTTAGCTTTAGTATCACTTTAATTCTGCACTGCTGTGAATAATCTTATTTGACCTTATTATAGCATTTTTTTTAAATGCTAATAAAACCTGAGGACATTGAACTGAGAATAACCAAACTCAAATGCTTCTTAAGATTCCTGTTATATCAATCCTAGCAAGATAAGTACTACACTTACATGAATAAAAGTGTTACAAAGGAGTACAAATCATTGTAGCATACATTAATTAATATCACTGAAGCTGTTCACTTTATATGCTTGTGGGTTTTCTTTTTGTAGGTGTTGCAGTTCTGTTTTTATAGTTTACTTTGTTGGCCATGCACGGCACAAGCTCTTACGCTAAGTAATGACCATTTTATACACAACGGAGACAATCCCATTACACAGGATTCTAGTTACACTACAGAGCCTCCTAGTGGCCATGAGGTGCCTGTGCAGAAGACTTCTGTTGTCATTGCAGGGCATCGTAGGGAACCTGAAAAAGTCTGCAGCACTGTATGATAATACCTAGAAAGTCTACATTCACACTTGCCCTCTTCATTTGTTGTGTTTAAATGCAGATAAAATGATCTGTGAAGCATAAAGAAATGTTAGACTTTTATCACCACCTTCTCCTGTGTTTAAATATACTGTATTTAGACACATTTAAGAGCATTTAATCTGCCCCTGGAATCACAGATTGCTGCTTTCTCGAAATATAAGGAACCTGAATTTACCTAAATGCAGGTAAATGTACAGATGTAGTGAATTATAGCGTCTGAAATTATTATGTACATTGATCTGAATTAGGAAGTGCCCTATAAATGCATGTACTTACTGTATGTCACTGGCCGTGAGGTTGATTTACTAAAGACAAAAAGACTGAATTTGCTCCAGAGCTTAGTAAATAAGCAGAAGATCTGCTGATTTTCAATATCCAATCATGTGCAAGCAAAAATGCAGATTTTTTTTATTTTCCTTGCACGTGATTGGGTACTCTTTGAAGGTTTACTAAGGAAGGTTTTACTTTACTAAGCTCTGGAGCAACTGCACTTGCAGAGTGCACAATCTACCCTATTTATCAGCGTATAACACGCACTTTTCCCCCCTGAAAATAAAAGGGAAAATCATCGGTACTTGTTATACTCAAATATTTACCCGACTGCCTTGGGGGGGCGGTGGCGAGGGCCACTGTATTACGCAGATGGATCTTCTGTTTACTCGACGCTCAGTCATACACAGTCCCGCCTCCTAAACGGCTCAGGGGATAGACATCATATGTCCCAGCATTGGACCGGTGTTCTGTCTATCCTATGAGCCAGCCTAGGAGGCGGGACAGTGTGTGACTGAGCGCCGAGTAAACAGAAGATCCATCTGTGTAATCCGGCAATAGAGAGGCTGAAGATGGGCACTGATCAGGCTGCATTGATGGGCAATAGAGAGGCTGCAGATGGGCACTGATCAGGCTGCATTGATGGGCAATATAGAGGCTGCAGATGGGCACTGATCAGGCTGCATTGATGGGCAATAGAGAGGCTGCAGATGGGCACTGATCAGGCTGCATTGATGGGCAATATAGAGGCTGCAGATGGGCACTGATCAGGCTGCATTGATGGGCAATATAGAGGCTGCAGATGGGCACTGATCAGGCTGCATTGATGGGCAATATAGAGGCTGCAGATGGGCACTGATCAGGCTGCATTGATGGGCAATGTAGAGGCTGCAGATGGGCACTGATCAGGCTGCATTGATGAGCAATAGAGAGGCTGCAGATGGGCACTGATCAGGCTGCATTGATGGGCAATATAAAGGCTGCAGGTGAGCATGGATTAGGCTGCATTTATGGGCAATAGGAAGGCTGCAGATGAGCACTAATCAGGCTGCATTGATAGGCAATAGAGAGGCTGCAGATGGGCACTGATCAGACTGCATTGATAGGCAATAGAGAGGCTGCAGATGGGCACTGATCAGACTGCATTGATGGGCAATAGAGAGGCTGCAGATGGGCACTGATCAGGCTGCATTGATGGGCAATATAGAGGCTACAGATGGGCACTGATCAGGCTGCATTGATGGGCAATATAGAGGCTACAGATGGGCATGGATTAGGCTGCATTTATGGGCAATATGGAGGCTGCAGATGGGCACTGATTAGGCTGCATTGATGGGTAATGACTCTTATTTTGCTTTCAAGTTCTTTATTTAAAATTTAAGTTTTTTTCCTGAAACTTCCCTCTTAAAATTAAGGTGCGTGTTATACGCCAATAAATACACACAGTGTGAATGGCACCATAGAGTCTTTTTCACTTCAATATGCATGTAAGAATTATGCACTTGAATAGATGCTTAAAGGAACACAGGTCTTCTTCACCTTACAGTTTAGTCAATCAGCCCACGTTCCTTTCACCTCAACCCAGTTCAATTAACCCTTTAATACATTAGTCCCCTGATAGTCCATGCAAAACAGCTTCAGAATGGCTTCAAAATGTTAGTTACCTGGCCATCAGGCTGTTGTAATGGCTCCACAAGATATTGAGTCACTCTGCATGCTACAGGTCAATGACTTGTTAAGTACTAATTTAAAGTGTTACTAAACTCAGGACCTTGTATTCACTATATCTAGTCTCCCACAGTACACAGAACATGGAAATGCAATTATTTTAGTAAGTATAAACTGCTAAATACCTTTTCCCATCAGCAGTTAAAGCAGTCTTGTGACTTCTACCAGTGTCTGGTTAAAGCTTCTAGGTGGAGTTTTTATTCTCCTCTGACTATCCTATGAGGCTGCAGGACCCCTGACCCTCTGTCTGGACAGTGCTGATTGGCCCTGTGCTGATCACATGCACCCTTCCAAGAAAAAAATACTCTCTAGCAAAACACACCAAACTGAGCATGTGCAGAGTTCCTCCAAGGCCGTGTTCTATCAGGAGATGGTTTGGGGACAGTAAAAGAAAGGAAGGATCAGACAAGACAGGATCAAACTAGCTTTTTACAAAATGCGCAGGTTTAACCGCTAAGGTTCCACAGTGAGTATAACAAGTATGTTTTTCTGCATATACAGACTGATTTTACTGTTGTGGGTTTAGTAACACTTTGAAAAGAACAACTGCCTAGGAACTAGTACTTTCAGAAGGAGTACAAGAATCACAGTAAACAGTTTACTCTTGGCACAGATTTCCTTTATATCCACAGACAAAAACTGGATTTTATTTATTAGTGTGGTTCCTTAAATGTGGTTCATAAATAATCCATGACGGAGAGTCCATGCACACTGGGCATAAAAATGCTGCTTATACAGGCTTTTGGCCTTTTTTTCTTTAGCTTGCATAAGTAGTTCTATGTTAGCCTATCTTTTCTTGCACATTAGGGAGTTCACAGGCATATTTGCAGAGAAACGTTTTCAGGCACAAAAAAAGAACCCATCAGAATTGCGTTTTTGAAAGTAGCTTTTGGGCAGAAAAAACACTTGACGCACATAAACGTGACATTTAGAAGCATTCTGCGTTTTTAATTATACATTGATTATAGTGAAAAATGAGCAGGGGGGGAATGCTCTGGAAAAAACGCTTATAAAAGCGTATGCCCATAAACTCTTATAGACTATTGTTCAATATATGCCACTATGAGCATTTTTATTCTGCTTTTCCTGCCAGATGTTCTAAATTTTTTTTCAGCTGCCTAGTCTACACTGACCTTTAGGCTGGCCATGCATATTCAATTCAATTTTCTTGTACAATTTAGATTTACCAAAAATCATATAATATGAGGTCAATACTAAACAACTTTCAATTGTATCCAATTAGGCAGGTCCTTGCACTACATCGTTTAAGGTAAATCTAAAGGAAAATTATAGAAGGAAATTGAACATGTATGGCCAGCCTTAGTCTGGCATCACATTGTAAAAAGGCAGCCGATAAGGGTTTAGAACCGGCCCTCTTGTAGGGGGCCTGGGTCCCATTATTCCAACAGGGGGACCTGACAGGTGCCACCCCCCCCACTATGTTTACTATGCCTTTTGAATGAACAGGAATCTTCTGTACAGAGAACCCTGTTCCGGTTCATTCATTCTGCAGTGCAGCTGAGGCTGCAGAAAAAAGTATTGAGGAATCTGTGTCCTCAATCTTTTTCTCTGTTTCAACAGCACCAAATCCCCCCCCCCCCGAGAGGGCTGTAAGAAAAATATTGTAAATAATGTTTGCGGTATGGATGAGTGGTACGTCTTCTGTACAACAATAGCTGCAGATCCTAATTTCACAGGTGTGCAGGTGAGCGGCCCTGAAAACACACTGCTTGCTTTGGGGGCACCTGCATCCGACACGCCTTTCAAGGTTGGTCAGGTAGGCTGTATGGGGCACCATGGAAAAAGACCCAAATATAATCCATAAGCACTTGGCTCCAGGTGTAGCTGTGTTGTTTATGTTACCTGGAATAAACCATGGGGATACCAGTTTTGGTAAACAAGAAGTAGTAGTTTATTGAAGTAAAAGCATTATGGGCCATCCAATCACATGTTTAAGGTGTTAAACAAACCTTCAAGGTTATGTGGTGCCTACATGTCCGCAGTGAGAAAGATCAGAGATGTGTCTCGCCACTCATAGGTTCCGATGATGATTTATGTCAGCTGAGCTGAGCAAGGAATTCCAGGAGCTACGGGGGGGGTGTCCACTGTGTAGATGGCCATAGCGGTGCTGGTGGAGATAAACAACTGCAGGTTGTGGCAATTCACCCCGTGGAGACAACACTGGTAGCGGCGTCTGGCGATGACGTCACTCGCTGCGCTGATGGATGTAAGCTGACATACATCATCATCAGAACCTGTGAGTGGCGAGACACATCTCTGATCTTTCTCACTACGGACAAGCAGGCACCACATAACTTTGGAGGTTGGTTTAACACCTGACATATGTGATTGCATGGCCCATAATGCTTTTACTTAAAACAAAAAACTACTAGTTCTTGCTTACCAAAACTGGTATCCCCATGGTTTATTCCAGGCAACATAAACAACACAGCTACACCTGGACCCAAGCGCTTATGGATTATATTTGCAGCTTTTTCCATGTTTCTTCTCCCCAGGAGTGAGTCCTAGCGGCTAGGGTCAATTACTTTGCCTAACTTTTGGTTTCCTATAATGTTGTCCATCTCATCAGGCACCTGATCATTTTTGTGGCTTGTATGGAGCACCATGATTTCTATGATTTCTAACAGCAGCCCCAAAACTAGATTACAAGTGTGACCCCCACTGGGCGCGTTCACAATATAAGCATGTGCTATGTGCTCTCTTTTTACTTCTAGCAGTGACTTTCACACAATGCTGATATCAGCTGCTGCTTGTAGATTGAATAAGAGCACACTGCACATGCAAGCAGTTTGAATGCGCTAGGGCCTGTTAGGGGCGCACTTCTAACCTGCAGCCCATCCTGCTGTTTAGGCAGGATGGAGGGATTTGGGCTACCTGGAGGTTTTTGCGTATAGACCATGCTTGGCTTATAGAAATGGGATGGAAAAGGAGCACCCTTTTAAAAAGTTGAGCAGTGGAATGCAGTGTCCCTTCATACAATAGACATGTGGGTTGATTTACTATAGAAGTTGAGAATCTGCACACTATAAGTTGTGTGAACATTCACATCGATTTATCCAATCGCGTGCTCACTTTGAATACCCAAACATGTGCCAATGAAGCAAGGAAACAGGACTTTGTTTTTCACATGATTGGACAACTGAAGTGAAAATTCAATCTATTATGTCCAAATTCTATACTCCTTTGGTAAATAAGGCTGATTATCTAACGCACTACAAATCAGGAGCTTTGAAATCTAGACTGTAAATCAATGTCATCAACTATTCTGTCTCACTAATGTTAGAAAATGACATACTGCAGAAGAAAAAAAAAATGTTCCATGCTGTTAACGATAAAGCTCAAAATAAATATATATATTAAAATAGTGTAATAACCTAGTATATCGCAAATTGTAGAGCTTTGCAGTTCTGCCCCCTTTGATAAAAATGATCCTTTCATATTCGTTTCTACACAAAATGTTCTATCAATATTAGAAATCAAATATTCATGAAGCAGAAGTTTAGAAACTAAAATAAGTGTTTTAAGAGGCAACATAGCCCAAGGTATCTATGTGGTGTTTATAGATTTTGAGTTAATGGCTGTGAAATACTAAGATGTGCACCACTGCGTACTCTCTAAAAACAGGTGTTCTGTGATTTCAAGATGCTGTCAGATGTGACATTTTGTGCAATTTACTTACCCCTTAAACATTCAAACAAATAGACACATAATAATTTTAAAGTCAAGTTATCAAGCAAAGCTTTGAAAGCTTGAATTACAATGCACCATTTTTAAATGCTCATTATGCAGTCTGTAACCTTGTATGATTTCTCAGTATTAATAATTTATTAAATGAATATTTTTGCCAATATACTGTCTATACACTACGTCAGGTTCTCAAGCGCATCGTACAGTTTATTGAAGAACTACAGTCAGGATAAAAATAAAGAAGCTTACATAGTCATTCAGGAAATGGGTATTTGCTGCCTCTTTGATGAGATGGGCAGAATGTGCAATGGAAATGCCTCTCCGCTGAGCTGTAGCCAAGGACAGCTAGATGTGGTCATGACTATCTTGGGAAAGTCACAAATGACACGGGTCAGCTTTATTTCTATTACAAGCTCATAACATTAAAGGAGAAAAACAGACCCATGTTATTACTATTAAAATACCCTGCTTGTGAGAGCTTACAATCTAAATGGAGAGGTAACTATTATAAATGGTAATAACAGTGGAAGATGAGTTGATGGTATTGTTGTTATACAGGATTTACAGTATATTGTGTCAATGTGCAATCAATCATTTACTTTATTCATTATTTATTACAAAACGTTGCATGTTGCCGGATTACAAACTGTGCAGATCAAAAGCACCAATATTAAATGTAACCAGTGCTGGTTTGTTTTCTACTTCATTTCTTTGTTCTTGCAGTCAATTCCCATTTGACTAGTAAGCAGTACAGGTCCTCTTGTGACTAGTATACTGACAGCACTATTGTTCTAACCACTGGAATGGATTAACAAACCCTAGAATAATACTTCACTGTGGTGCTGTTGTTAATATCAATAAAGAATGGTTTTAATCACTATTGTTTCATTTACTTAATTTGGATCAATAACTTTGTTCCAGATGAGAAATCTTTCAAAAAGTCAACCTTTTGCTGAAAAAAATGAAAGCGTATGTTATCCCGATATTTTATATTCCTGATTTGTGTCTGTTGTACCATTTACTTGTGATAAAAATTACCCTGTTCTTTGAATTGCTTCCTTTGTGTGAAATCCCTGGTGTTCCTGCACGCTCCCTGCTTTCCAATTGCAAATCCAATTGACCACACCAGGGTATGACAGCACATTCTTCCCAGCGTGGTCAGTTTTGCTGTACTGGGAGCACAGACTGCCTGTCTTGCAATGGCCAAGACTTGTGCTGACCTGCCCCTCTCTGCACAGCCATTGGGAAGATCGATGTACTGCTCTTTCTCTGCATCCTGTTAACACGCTCTCCTGCAGTTTACACCCCTACCTCTTAGGCAGCTGAGAACAAAGGTTATGTGATCACTTTTAATTTAAAAAAAAAGTATATATATAGAGATATATCTCTCTCTCTCTCTGTCTCTGTCTCTCTCTCTCTCTCTCTCTCTCTCTCTCTCTATATACACATACACACACAAATCTTTTGTCCTGCATTTCCATTTTAACCACTTCAGCCCCCGGAAGGATTTACCCCCTTCCTGACCAGAGCACTTTTTGCGATACGGCACTGCGTCGCTTTAACTGACAATTGCACGGTCATGCGACGTTGTGCCCAAATTTGACGTCCTTTTTCCTACAAATAGAGCTTTCTTTTGGTGGTATTTGATCACCTTTGGTGGTTTTTATTTTTTGTGCTATAAACAAAAAAAGAGCGTCAATTTTGAAAAAAAAGCAATATTTTTTACTTTTTGCTATAATAAATATCCCCCAAAAATATATTAAAAAAACACATTTTTTTCTCAGTTTAGGCAGATATTTATTCTACTACATATTTTTGGTAAAAAATATAGGCTTTCTTGTAGGCAAAAATAATAAGGCGAGGTTTACAACCGCTTTAAATACTTTTAATACATGCAGCTGTATTCTTAGTCCAGACAGTCCCCAAGTTCCAAACATACGAATTACATACCACTCCTACTTACAAACAAAGGGAGACAACAATAAGTGAGAGGAAATTACCCCTAGGAAGGGAAATTCTCTCCTCTAGGAGTTATCATGGGGAAAAAGGTTTCTTCACTGAAAATTTATCACCAATCCTTGTTTCTACGACAACCTAAAATTTTCAAAGTCCAATTGTCACAGGGGCAGAGAGTGAGGTGGAATCTTCAAGGGCTTGTCTGAATTTTTTGGAGAGTGGCCAACTTAGCCAGAATCGAATGTTAGCACTGTTCATTTAAACCTATGATGTATTCTAATAAATACTGAAAGCACTAGACAAACTGAGTAAGGGCTCTTTCACATGAAGGGGATCAGTGATGATCCGCCCCGTGAATATCCGCTTGCTCAGCGGGGATCGCTCCGCCGATCCCCGCTGAGCAGCAAGATGACAGGTCAGACACCTGTCAGAGCGCCGCTCTCCCCTATGGGGGACCGGTGATGACCGACCGTAGAGTCCGTTGTCACCCGATCCGATAGCGGATGGAAAAGTAGGGTTTTCCTCCGTTACACTTTTTCGGATCGGAGCGGGTCGGATGTCAGCGGACATGTCACTGCTGACATCCGACGCTCCATAGACCTCCATGGAGTGTCCGTTCAGGTCCGCCGTCAAAACTGACAGGCGGACCTGAACGGACAGTCCGTGTGAAAGAGGCCTTAAGCTGCTTTGCCTATTGTAATAAAACTGAATACTACAGTTCTCGTAAACCCTTCAGCAAGAGAGCCATTGATCAGAACACAAAACTGCCTCCAATGGTGTTGTCTTTTTATACTGTAACCTTTTTACTGTATTTTCTGCTGTTCAATAAGGTAACACATTTGCAGGTTCTGCCTGTGGACCAAAATGTCAGGTAGAAGAGTTGGGTGCCAGCTGCTGGTAGAGTGAGAGATAATGAAAGTAAACAATTTTTTTGCTAGTACCCTAACCATAAACCAGAATTTAACCCTTGTAGTGCGAAGGGAGCCCAAATTGATATAGATATACTTTAGGTAAACACTGTAATATCATATAATACATGCTCAGTGAAATTAGATATCACATTCTCTGTTTCATTAGTACAGCTAGTAATACAATGTGATTAAGTACTAGCGTAACCAATAAAGGTAAAGCTTCTCATTTTACTTATTTTCTTATTCATACCAGTGTATTTGTTTGATAACCATACTTTTAAGGACTAAACTGCATCAGTACAGCAAAATTAAAGTGCCAGATTAATTCTTTTCTGACAACGGGAAACCATTAAAGTGGAGTCCAACCCAAAGGGGGAAGCTTCGCTTGTTTGCACCCTACACCACCGAACACCCAACCCCCCCATGGCCCCCCCCCCCCCCTATTGCCATATTTGGATTGTTTTTGGTGGGGGGATCGGGTTTTGACAGGTACCCGCTCCCACTTCTGAGTAAGACTGACTATCAGCGATCTACGACATATCCAGCCACCACATCCTTTACCCCCCACTGCCTTCTGGGACCTGTGTGTCTCCCAGAAAATGGTTGGACCATTCAGAAAGCGCAGCGCGACTCGTGCATACGCAGTGAGAAACTGGCTGTGAAGCCTGAAGGCTTCACTGCTGTCTCCCTTACTTACAATGCCGGCGCCTGCACCCAAAGCCAATTGACGAATCCGCTCAGGGTGCCAACACTGCAAGATCCCTGGACAGGTAAGTGCCCTTATTTCAAAAGTCAGCAGCTACAGTATTTGTAGCTGACTAGATTTCTTTTTTTACAGACTGGAGCTCCCCTTTAAGTGGGCTGTGACACCTGTGGCTGGTAGGAGGGGTTAATGCGACGCTGTGCCATCTTCAGTCTACCTAGAAAACCACAAGATAAACAAAATCAGAATTTACAGGCATGCATCCATCTCTGTTTGGTACTTACAAATATAAAGAGCATTGGCTGATATCAAGATTTTCAGTAAGTCCGCATAAAAGGTGAATAGCTGATATGAGTATAATGAGTGTTTTGCTCAATTTGATTTTGGAGATTAATATAGAACACCAGCCAAAATATTATTTTGTATCTCTTTATCTGGGATAGAGTTTGGTAGAGTCAGAACTTAAAGTGGTTGTAAAGTTAGAAGGTTTTTTTCTTAATGCATGCTATGCATTAAGATAAAAAGCCTTCTGTGTGCAGCAGCGGCTCCAGCACCCCCTAATACTTACCTGAAGCCCCATATCTCCCCAGTGATGTCCACAAATTCCTCGGCCATCCGGGACGCTCCTCCTGATTGGCTAAGACACAGCAGCAGCGCCACTGGCTCCCGCTGCTGTCAATCAAAGTCAATTAGCCAATCAGGAGAGAAGGGGCAGGGGGTCGAACCAGGACTCCGTGTCTGAAAGGATACAGGGAGCTGTGACTCGGCTCGGGTGCCCCTATGGCAAGCTGTTTGCTGTGGGGGCACTCAACAGGAGGGAGGGGCCAGGAGGGCCGAAGAGGGACCCGAGAAGAGGAGGATACGGGTTGCTCTGTGCAAATCCACTTTAAAGCATTTTGTACCCCAACACTTAATGTTCCTAATGTACCATGTATTTGCATGAGAAAGTATCCTGTTCTCTTTGTATTGCTTCCTTTATGTGAAATCCCTGGTGTTCCTGCTAGTCCCCTTGCTTTTCTATTAAAAACTGACCACACTAAGCAGAAGAGCACATCGTGGTCAGTTCGCTAGCTATGCTGGGAACTCAGTGTACTCTCCTCCAATGATCAGACTTGTCCTGACATGCCCCCGCTGCACAGCCATTCACTGGGAAGCTCAGTGTACTGCTGTTTCTCCTCCCACTGCAGCTGAGAACAGAGGGAGTGTGATCACTTTTACCTTTTATTTCTATTTTAAACTTGAATCAGTTGTTTAACAAGGTGATTGTTTACAATCACTTTAAGTTCAGTGTTTGCTGATCATGTCCTGTTCAGGAGATCTACGTACACTATCTTAACTGGTGACCACTGTCATCATGGCAAAGGGTTCAAAAAACAAAACATTTTCCAATGGGGAAGATGCTTAAGGCCAGATGCTGTTATTCATTGCTGTGGCGATGGCGGGTGGCTGGTTGCCCACACCATGGCAACACATGACTCTAATCAAGGGCAGGTGGCATGCTGAGCCGCCCACAGCATTGAAGTGAAGACAGAAGTCTTTCTCCAGACCTACATCTTTCAACTTCTGCCGTGTTGATGGAGCCAAAAGGAGCGCTCTGATGTGAAGAAGCAACTGTGTAACTGGGGAGCTCTGTGAAGAGGGGGCGACTTTGATGTGATGAGAGGCTCTCATGTATGGGGGGGAACCTCTGATATGAAGGTGGTCATCAGATGTTAAGGTAATTTGATCAAGGTGGTTGTGTGCATTATTCCAGGCACAGGTTTCCCAATACTGTAGTAAGTATTATTTATGTTTTCAATATTTTAGACTTGGGTGCCTTGAGGTTTTGCATACTTTTAAAGGGTGCCATGAAGAAGGTTGAGAAACTTTGATTTATTTTGAACTTTTTCTTCATTCATAGTTACATAGTAGGTGAGGTTGAAAAAAGACACAAGTCCATCAAGTCCAACCTATGTGTGTGATTATATATCAGTATTACATTGTATATCCCTGTATGTTGCTGTTGTTCAGGTGCTTATCTAATAGTTTTTTTAAACTATCGATGCTCCCCACTGAGGCCACCGCCTGTGGAAGGGAATTCCACATCCTTGCCGCTCTTACAGTAAAGAACCCTCTACGTAGTTTAAGGTTGAACCTCTTTTCTTCTAATTTTAATGAGTGGCCATGTGTCTTGTTAAACTCCCTTCCACAAAAAGTTGTATCCCTATTGTGGGGTCAACAGTATGGTATTTATAAATTTAAATCATATCCCCTCTCAAGCGTCTCTTCTCCAGAGAGAATAAGTTCAGTGCTTGCGACCTTTCCTCATAACTAAGATCCTCCAGACCCTTTATTAGCTTTGTTGCCCTTCTTTGTACTCACTCCATTTCCAGTACATCCTTATTGAGGACTGGTGCCCAGAACTGAACAACATACTCTAGGTGCGGCTGGACCAGAGTCTTGTAGAGCGGGAGAATTATCGTTTTATCTCTGGAGTTGATCCCTTTTTAATGCATGCCAATATTCTGTTTGCTTTGTTAGCAGCAGCTTGGCATTGCATGCCATTGCTGAGCCTATCATCTACTAGGACCCCCAGGTCCTTTTCCATCCTAGATTCCCCCAGAGGTTCTCCCCCTAGTGTATAGATTGTCTTCATAATTTTGCCACCCAAATGCATTATTTTACATTTTTCTACATTGAACCTCATTTGTCATGTAGTCGCCCACCCCATTAATTTGTTCAGGTCTTTTTGCAAGGTTTCCACATCCTGCGGAGAAGTTATTGCCCTGCTTAGCTTAGTATTGTCCGCAAATACAGAGATTGAACTGTTTATCCCATCCTCCAGATCGTTTATAAACAAATTAAATAAGAATGGTCCCAGCACAGAACCCTGGGGAACCCCACTACCCACCCCTGACCATTCTGAGTACTCCCCATTTATCACCACCCTCTGAACTCGCCCTTGTAGCCAGTTTTCAATCCATGTACTCACCCTATGGTCAATGCCAATGGACCTTATTTTGTACAGTAAACATTTATGGGGAACTGTGTCAAATGCTTTTGCAAAATCCAGATACACCACGTCTACGGGCCTTCCTTTATCTAGATGGCAGCTCACCTCCTCATAGAAGGTTAATAGATTGGTTTGGGAAGAACGATTCTTCATGAATCCATGCTTATTACTGCTAATGATATCGTTCTTATTACTAAAATCTTGTATATAGTCCCTTATCATCCCCTCCAAGAGCTTCCATACTATTGAAGCAATGAAAAATCGCTTGCATTCAAGCAATGAAAAAACCTTACGGGGGATCTAAGATTTCCACAGTCTAATATGTTCTACTTTAAACCACCACTTAGATGTTAAGTCCCACACCTCCAACCCGGGCACTGGGGAAAACCATTAATAGGTTGAGGACCAATAAGAGGAGGTAAGACAACTGTCCCGTCCATCCCCATAAGATGCTGCTAGAGAAAAAAGTCTCAGTGTTTCTTTCAGTAGGAACAGCATTGGTTCAGTTGCCTATATACACAATTTTTCACAATTTAAAGTTTGTCAAGGGCAATGTCAGCTATAAAACTGTTTTTCTAGTGCTTTGCCAATGATAACAAAAACAAATACAATAGTCAAACAAGTATGCTTTGTGTTTAACATATGGTATTGCCATTTCAGGGAATATTTCATTTAAGAAACCTTCAGATCTGGGATTTTCAATGCTTTACAAACTTGCCTAAGGCATTTACTTTACTTTGTTATCTAAATTCCCAGAGACTTTCTCTGCTTAGTTTGTGCGCCACAATATATATGCATGGTATAAAACAAATTGGTACAGGGACTCAATTAAATTGTCCCTCTGTACAATGCTCAACATTTTTCAAATTCAGATGAACAATGCAAACCTATGAGTGAGCCTAGCAAAATAATCCCCTTTGCTGCCCTAATAACCAGTAATA
The DNA here is from genome assembly GCA_037952925.1 of Lithobates clamitans. Taxonomy (NCBI): domain Eukaryota; kingdom Metazoa; phylum Chordata; class Amphibia; order Anura; family Ranidae; genus Lithobates; species Lithobates clamitans. Next base: position 38,239 of record JBBGZY010001336.1, on the reverse strand, counting down.
CAACGTACTGGCTTACAGGTAAAAACATCAGCGTTCCTACAGCTGTGCTACCCCATGTGACTGCTTTGAGACCTATGAACAGAAATGCCTTGGATTCTCAATAAACACAACACAAGCTGCTTTAAACACTAGGTTTTGCTCAATAACATGGTTAAAATAATGTAATAAGTGTTTAAAGCAAAACAGTATTTTTCAGTAGTTAAAATGACGAGTGCCATTTCTCATAGACTACAATAATTATTTCAAAAGCCTGCAAGTGCGTATGTGAAAGGGAGAGGTAACAAAAACTGTTTAAAGTACACCTGGCATTAGAGAAATAAGAAGGCTGCCATTGCTTTCCTCCTGTAGCCTGAATTCGGATGTTTTCGTTTGGAACATGTTTGTCTCTGTTCTCCGATAGTTCGTCAGCCAACATTTCGTCAGTCCTAGTGCCGGTTTGATTGGCTAGCGTGTGATGATGTAATTGTGTATGTGTATGGGAGTTTTTCATAATAGCACATGGCCGATTACAAAATGGTACTGTACTTTCTACATACCCTGTTTCCCCCAAAAATAAGACCTAGCGTGATTGTCGGTGATGGCTGCAGTATAAACCCTACCCCCCAAATAATTCCTAGTTAAAGTCCTTGTAGGTCTTATTTTCAGGGTAGGGCTTATTTTCGGGAAAATAAGGTAGGGCTTATTTGGGGGGTAGGGCTTATATTGCAGCCATCACCGACAATCACGCTAGGTCTTATTTTCAGGGAAACAGGGTACATAGCTAAGGGTACAGAAGATTGTAGGAGGACAATGAGGAAGGTAATTATTGACAATTTTTAGTTTTAGATCCACAGTTCCACTTTAAAGAGTATGTCCTGGGAAAGCGTTTGTAGTTTTAGATAAAGTGTGGAAATATAAGAACCCCTGTTAGATTTCCCCAAATATAGGCTTACTTTACACCTGTGGCAGACCTTACAGCCCACCAGAACCGAGACAGATCTGCAGTAGATTGCTTTCATAGTTATTTGTCAAATGGTGATGAGGTTGTCATCTCCTCGCTGTCTGTTTTATCTCCCACCACAGTGCTGCAACCAGGGTATCATTTTTGCCACAGTCATGAAATGACTGGGTCACGGGTATGATTGGAACGTATGTATTTGTATATTTTGAAGCTTTGTGCTGCCCCAGGCATGTGCCCACAAATGCCATTTGAAGAAATACAGTCCTGCTGCCAGCGCCATGTGAATATCTTGGCACATCCCAATGCAGATATCTCCCCACTTATTGTTCTCAGAGGTATCTGCTTGTCTACACCCACTACATAAAAGGATCCAAAAACCTATAATACTACAAGTACAGCATTTGTTTGTCATGTATGCTGAGCCATCTTATTCACCAAAAAGGTTAAAAAATAGTGCAAGATTCAGAAAGTAGTTTTTTTTTTTCAATCCATATCTGTTATGTCAAATGTCCACCTAGTACTCTCTAGGAACAGAGTTCCTTCTGCAATTTTCAGATGGATCAGTGATACGTTTTCAAAAGTTTGTCCAGCTGGTCCTTTTTTCAGTTGCCATCAGTTCTATTTAACAGCAGTTCAATGAAATCCTATTCAAGTATGTGGGCCACTTGGGCTAAACAAGCATTTGTAGATACCCAATTAGATTGTATAGGTAGGTGTCTGCTGTTGACATAAAGTGCATTAAAGAAATAAAAATAAAAACAAATAAGAAAAATGCATGAAAAAAATACTTATCTTACTTTGCTTCTCTTTCCCTTTCCTTTGCATTGTAGACATAACTGGATCTCACAGAGGGATCTTGGAAAAACTTAAAGCGGAGTTCCACCCAAACATGGAACTTCCGCTTTAAGGGAAGGTGACTCCCTGACATGCCACATTTGGCATGTCATTTTTTTGGGGGGGGAGCGGATACGCTCTTTTTAGAGGGTTTCAGCTCCCACTTTCTCCCGGGGCACTGCGGCAAGTTCACCTCTCTCCCCTCCCTCTCGGCAATCATCTGGGACACATCACAGGTCCCAGATGATTGCTCAGCCAGTCACAGCGCGCAGAGCGGCTTGCGCATGCACAATACATGCCCGGCTGTGAAGCAACAGCCGGGCGCCCACAGTGACAATATAGGTGCCGCAGAGAGGAGGGGAGACGAGCGGGGCTTCGTTCCCCCGCATCGCTGGACCCTGGGACAGGTAAATGTCCGATTATTAAAAGTTAGCAGCCGCAGTATTTGTAGCTGCTGACTTTAAATTTATTTTTTTTTGGGATCTCCGCTTTAAAGTGATACTAAACACACACTGTTTAATTTAAATTATCCCTTTTCTTTCTCTATGTAGATGATGGCACAGTAATTATTTTAATTAAAAAAAACAAAAACATCTAAGTACTTTCTTTCCTAATTGATATACAGCTGTCACATGACCCAGCTCTTTCCCAGCCTGTATGTAAGTAAACAGTGGCAGGAGGAGCTTCTAGTCATGATGGCCACGTGTTTCAAATAAAAAAACAGCCTTTGGAATACAGAGTAAAATAACATCCATAAACTGTTTTAAATTGGCATACAAGTGTATATTTGAAATAAAATCTTTATTATTTTTGGCAATAACATGGTTTGGGTGGATTTCTGCCAGTCACAGGCTGTGTCACGCCCTTTCAGCCTGTGTCTTAGAATAACAGGGAGGAGAAGCCTCCAATAATCAAGACATACTTCATTGTGTTTAGCTGGTTAGTGGACATGGAGGAGGAGGGAGTGGGCTGTCGTTACCACTGTGTATACACCCACGTGTAACTCTATAGGCACATGGGCTGCTCAGATGTGATCAAGGCGGAAATGCTCAGGGTAGAAAATACACTGAAAAAGGAGCATGTGCACTAGTTGCTTTGTAAATCCCCAACTGCATTGAGGACATGGACAGGAAGGGGGTGGGAGCAGAGAACAGCAGGGTCAAGGTTTTTTGCAGAATACAGAAAACGAATCCCATAGTGACTGTGTGAGCATGTACAGTATGTGATATTGTGTTTGCTGAACTTAGTACAAGGTCTGACTTTACTCATTAGAATGTATCTTTATTGGTTTAGAGTAGTTGGAACAAAAACAAAACCATTTAGGTGGCACGGTGGTGTAGTTTGTAGCACTCTCGCCTAGCAGTAAAAAGGGTCGCTGGTATGAATCCCAACCATAACACTACCTGCCTGGAGTTTGCATGTTCTCCCTGTAGCTGCGTGGATTTACTCCGGTTTCCTCCCACACTCCAAAGACATGCTGGTAGGTTAACTGCCTTCTGTCCAAAATTGGCCCTAGTATATGAATGTAAGTTGGGGACCTTGGATTGTGGGCTCCTTCAGGGTAGAGACCGATGTATGTGTGGAGCGCTGAGTACATTGACGGTGCTATATGGGCACCTTAAATAATAATAAATGAGCATCTTAATGAGACATAATGTACAGGGATAGGGACAATTGTAGACACGCATCCACACTCACTCAGGTTGAACTGGATGGACTGGTGTCTTTATTCAACCTTACTAACTATGTAACTATGTTACATTTTTACTATTGGTTACTGCAGCATGCACATTTCTCATGCTTTATCAAACCATCTGTTGGTGCATGTTTTATATAAAACTAGCAAAGGTGTGTCAGGCAAATTGTAGTAAATGACCTTCATGTGTATTAGAAAAGTGAGAAAATGAACTTTTAATGTATTGGTGTTTTTTATAATGCCTTGATTTCTGTGAAGAAAGTATATAAAAAATCAATTAATAAATTAACAGATAAAAAGCTGTGTCTATGTACTAAAAATGTGTATAGATAGAATGAATAAAAATACAACACACAGGGTCAGAACACATCACATCATGTCAACTGTGACTTTTTAAATTACAGTCAGAACATGTTACATGTCAGCATGTGGAAACATTCTACTCTGTAATCATCTGTCACACTGACGCACACCTGTCACTATGGTTATACCGGAGACATGGATGTGAGTTTGGAGGTTTGAGGAGCAGATAATAGGAATTACTACACTGACACTGACTGACTAGGTAGTGAGGAGCTATTGGTAGGCAGTATTCACAATGGATGTCATGGGAGCTTGTCAGGATGGGAGGCAGCATGACCAGTGCTAACTTCTGCATAGTTCTTGGTGCAGGGTAATCTCCACCCCACACTTCTGCCTGTTAGGGTGCAGGGTAATCTCCATCCCACACTTCTGCCTGTTAGGGTGCAGGGTAATCTCCATCCTATACTTCTGCCTGTTAGGGTGCAGGGTAATCTCCATCCCACACTTCTGCCTGTTAGGGTGCAGGGTAATCTCCATCCTATACTTCTGCCTGTTAGGGTGCAGGGTAATTTCCATCCCATACTTCTGCCTGTTAGGGTGCAGGGTAATCTCCATCCCACACTTCTGCCTGTTAGTGTGCAGGGTAATCTCCATCCTATACTTCTGCCTGTTAGGGTGCAGGGTAATCTCCATCCCACACTTCTGCCTGTTAGTGTGCAGGGTAATCTCCATCCTATACTTCTGCCTGTTAGTGTGCAGGGTAATCTCCATCCTATACTTCTGCCTGTTAGGGTGCAGGGTAATCTCCATCCCACACTTCTGCCTGTTAGGGTGCAGGGTAATCTCCATCCTATACTTCTGCCTGTTAGTGTGCAGGGTAATCTCCATCCTATACTTCTGCCTGTTAGGGTGCAGGGTAATTTCCATCCCATACTTCTGCCTGTTAGGGTGCAGGGTAATTTCCATCCTATACTTCTGCCTGTTAGGGTGCAGGGTAATCTCCATCCTATACTTCTGCCTGTTAGGGTGCAGGGTAATCTCCATCCCACAGTTCTGCCTGTTAGGGTGCAGGGTAATCTCCATCCCATACTTCTGCCTGTTAGGGTGCAGGGTAATCTCCAACCTATGCTTCTGCTTGTTAGTGTGCAGGGTAATCTCCATCCTATACTACTGCCTGTTAGGGTGCAGGGTAATTTCCATCCCATACTTCTGCCTGTTAGGGTGCAGGGTAATCTCCATCCCACACTTCTGCCTGTTAGTGTGCAGGGTAATCTCCATCCTATACTTCTGCCTGTTAGGGTGCAGGGTAATTTCCATCCTATACTTCTGCCTGTTAGGGTGCAGGGTAATCTCCATCCCACACTTCTGCCTGTTAGGGTGCAGGGTAATCTCCATCCCATACTTCTGCCTGTTAGGGTGCAGGGTAATCTCCAACCTATGCTTCTGCTTGTTAGTGTGCAGGGTAATCTCCATCTTATACTTCTGCCTGTTAGGGTACAGGGTAATTTTGATTGCATAGTTCTGCTTGTTAGGGTGCAGGGTAATTTCCATCCCATAGTTCTGTCTGTTAGGATGCAAGGTATTCTCCCTCCCATAGTTCTGCCTGTTAGGGTGCAGGAACATATTCATTGTATAGTTCTGCCTGTTAGGATGCAGGGTAATCTCCATCCCATAGTTCTGTCTGTTATGCCTGTTAGGGTACAATATGATTTCCCTTCCACAGTTCTGCCTGTTAGAGTGCATGGTAATCTTCATTGTATAGCTCTGACTGTTAGGGTGCAAGGTAATCTCCATCCCATACTTCTGCCAGTTAGGGAGCAGGGTAATCTTCATTGCATAGCTCTGACTTTTAGGGTACAAAGTAATCTTCATCCCATAGGTCTACGTGTTAGGGTGCAAGGTAATCTCCATCCCATTATTCTACCTGTTAGGGTATAAGGTAATCTCCATCCCATAGATCTACCTGTTAGGGTACAAGGTAATCTCCATCCCATTGTTCCATCTGTTAGGGTGCTGACCCATGTTCAATGCATTGCTCTGTGTGTTAGGTTACTGGGTAATTGTAACACCATAGTCCTGCAGTTTAGGGTGCAGGGCATTTTCACTGCATTGCTCTGCCTGTTAGAGTGAGGGATAACCTTTACTGTACAGCTCTGATGGTTGGGGTGCAGGGCATTTTGTCTGCATAGCTTTTTGTTAAGATGCAGAGAAATTGTAACTCTGCCTTCTAGGGTGCAGGGTAATCTTCAGCGGTTAGCGCTGCCTATTAGGGTGCAGGGTTAATTTCACTGCATACCTTTTCCTGGCAGCGTAAAAGGTCTTGGAGGGGCAGTGAGCTTCATAGGTAATCATCAGTCATGGTGTGAAATTTTGGTGTAAATGGAGACTCTTTAGAAGGATTGCTGCAGTACTGGTGGGCAGAAGTTTATGGTTTATACTGCCCAAGGACTCCTAACACGTACCTTGTATGTACTATACATCAGATATATCTGCTCCACTAGTGATTCCAGATTTGGCAGCACTGAGTGCATCCTTTACTGAATGCTTACATACCGAATGGCAAATGTCAGCATTATCCTAATAACTACACGGTTTTAAAGCAGTAAAGCAACCTAACATAGGAGAAAAATGTATTCTAGTAATATACAAAAAGTAGTCTAAACGTAAGTCTAAAAAATTACATTGTGCATGCTCATCATAAATTTTATTTTTATTACATTTACCATTGTATTTTATTTTATTTATTATGACTTTGTTTTTTGTTTTTTACTTTTTATGTAGTACACAACTACAAAGGGTTGTCTTTACCAGTATAGGTATTTACCATTATAAACTAGCTTATGGGAATAAATGTGGACATTAGTCAGCATAAAGACATATGAAGAATAAAAATGATCGTGAACATTTATCTGCAGGAGATGCATTGTCCTGAGACGCAGACAGGGTTAAAGAATACCTCCAAGCTGACATTATCCAGCTGTAATAGATACAGTGGCCAGACAATGAACAAGAAACATATGACAGACACATAATCTATAACAGCACACTACTAGAACACCACTGGAAGTAAAACATAGTGCTTTAGCGAAGTTTATCTTTTGTTATGTGGATAATTAAGTCTGGCTGCTTCTTGGAATGTTACCCCCAACGGATCATATATAAAATACAACTAAGGCACAACTTAAGTGGAAAGGCATCATTGATATACTAAATGGAAATGCATTACATGATTTACTTCAGTTATACCTTGACATCACTTTGATACCTGAACACAGAAGGATGTGTACTGGGGTATCTACAGTATATGTCTACATCAATGCCAACAAGGATAAGAGCAGAAAGCACAGCATGATGACTGAGATGACAGGCACAATCGGTGGAACAATCAAAAACAAACATAATAAATGCACTTACAGCAGCCAGATTAAAATATACAGAAACCCTAAGTGGATGACATTTGTTTTCCTAAAGCATTGTGTACAATAAACAGGTTTCATGTTTTTTTTGGTTTTTTTACTGCTTTCACTTTTTTCATTCAATTCTGCATCGTAGGGCTTCTGATCTCCCCCCATCCTTTTGCAGCCATTTACTGTCTACATGCATGCATCTCAGCATTGGCTACATGTCATTTATCAGGATGGTGACCACGGTAGAACATGCATGTGCAATTAGTTTTGGCACATCTGCTTCAAGTTTCCATTAAAAGCCCATGTGACATGGTGACCAAGCAGGACAGCCATTGGGAGACAGAGCATTGTCACCCTGTAACAGAAAGTTACCTAGCCACATAGTTATTAGCAGGTTGAAAAAGTCCAACTAGTTCAATCAATAGAAAGAAAAAAATAAATAAATAGAAACCTTTATATACAGAACCCTATACACAAGTGCTTGAATAAAAAAACGTCATGGAGAGATCACCAGGTATTATTTTAATGAAAGCTGTAGATTTGGAAAGATTAAAAATGACTTTTGAAATGACAGAGATTATTATTATTATTAGGATGTTTAATATTATTATTATTAATATTTTTATTAGATTTTTGTTATAACCGGTTATCATTTTGATAAAGACTACATGACATTTTTAGTAATTGAGTTTACATCTAATTTAAGGCTGGGTTCACACCATCACTGCATATGGCTCCCAGCAGGGGTCCGCTGCGTCCTCGTTCACCGTTCCGGGTCCAATTTCAGCCTGAATTTTGGGCTGCATTCGGACCTGAAACGGACCAAAAAATGCACAGGGCTCCTGTGCAAATTCGCACCGGAGATATGTGAACCGGCTCCATAGAGAGCCAGTCATAATCTCCTGCTATTGCGAATTGGATTCGGAGAACCAACATCCAATTTGCAATGGTGTGAACCCAGCCTAAGGGTACATGCACATTTTTAGTGATTGGACTTACATCTACTTTTAGGGTACAGACACATTTTTAGTGATTGGGTTTATATCTACTTTAAGGGTACAGACACATTTTTAATGATTGGGTTTATATCTACTTTAAGGGTACATACACATTTTTAATGATTGGGTTTATATCTACTTTAAGGGTACATACACATTTTTAGCGATTGGGCTTACATCTACTTTAAGGGTACATACACATTTTTAGTGATTGGGTTTATATCTACTTTAAGGGTACATGCATATTTTTAGCGATTGGGCTTACATCTACTTTAAGGGTACATGCATATTTTTAGTGATTGGGTTTATATTTACTTTAAGGGTACATACACATTTTTAGTGATTGGGCTTACATCTTCTTTAAGGGTACATGCATATTTTTAGTGATTGGGCTTACATCTACTTTAAGGGTACATGCATATTTTTAGTGATTGGGTTTATATCTACTTTAAGGGTACATACACATTTTAAGTGATTTGGCTTTCTACTTTAAGGGTACATACACATAGGGGTTTATTTACTAATGCTGGAGAGTGCAAAATCAGGCTCACTTTTGCATAGTAACCAATCAGCTTCCAGGTTTTATTGCCAACGCTTAATTGAACAAGCTGAGGTTAGAAGCTGATGCATGCAATTCAATTTTTATAAAAATGGATCTTAATGCAGATGTATTGTTTCAATGGGGACATGGGCACACAGGTGTGCAAATATGCACTGCATTCAAATGTGTAACCAAAAATTAAAAAAACCTGCACCTGAGGACATGCATTTTATGCACATATGCATGTACACGGCTATACACAGAAGCCAAAAAAGTGCATTTTGGGATTGAAAACAGAGGACAATAAGCTGATTTAAGCGCATCTAACGCAAGCATTTTACTGAACATTGACGCAGGAACTGTTGTGCCAAAAAAACAAGCCTTTATGATCAATAGAATTCTCATGGCAGCCTAAACTGGCAGTTTTATGAACAATATAATAGCTCATGGCAGGCATCCTGATAAAACAACATTTGTAAACTATACACACACACTGGAATAATATTGCTCACTGCAGTTGCTGACTGTTTGTACACATAAGCAAGTTGCACATTATAAGAGAAGCAGAAGAGTTGTATTTGTCGTTGTGAAATGGCAGTTACTGCAAAGGGTTAACCAATGAAATGACAGTTGTGTTGTGGTGTCAGGGGTCAGAGGTAGGTTGCACTTACCTGTGATCTGCTGGTAGGGGACAGTGACCAGGCTGAATCCCTTAGCACTATACGCCTGTCTGACCTCATTGCAGCTCCGAGCCTTCATTTCAGCACCGGCACAAAGTGACAGCAGCACAGCTCCCCACATCCAAAGCATGCTGCAATCCAATGTCCCCCCCAAATCTCAGCAATACTTCCCAATGTCCACAAATGGCATCCAAGAAAATCCGAATGTAGTGCCTCGCTGGGGATCCCGACAAATGGAAGAAAAGTTTGGATGAGGATCCTGGGAGGGAGGGATGGTGCAGGGAGCAGGAGCCTAGGCACGACTCACCTGTGTGTGTGCAATGACAAGGGACACTACACATGTCACACTGAGCCTCTCCACTCTACATAGTGCACACACTGTACACAGCACAGCCCTGACCCAACACCCGGCACCACCAAATCCTGGAGACACACAGCGAGAATAAAACGTGCTCTACAATGCATTGCCTCAATCTACCAACAAGGCTCACAAGGAAATGTGGAGTGGACTCTGCCTGGCAGCACACCATCTGGAATAGCCTAGCATTTCCACACATCCTTCTGTCATTCCGTGGAGGATCACTGCAAAACACTGACTACTATTCCAATGCTCTTTTCTTCGTCTCTACTTAATACAATGTCTAGAAAAAATGCAGCATTCAATATTTAGCCAAAGAAATAAAAGGGGAATGGTATTTAGTACGTTTAGTAACCCCTTACCACCCAAGGCAATTCTGACACTTCTCTCCTACATGTAAAAAAAAAATATTATTATTTTTTTGTTGTTGTTAGAAAATTACTCTAAACATATATTCAATATGTTTTGTTTTTTTTTTTTTTGTTTTTTTAGCAGAGACCCTAGAGAATAAAATGGTGGTCGTCACAACTTTATATCCCACACAGTGTAATGTATAAAGAGCATAGAGTATAAGGTAAAGTATAAAGTATAAAGCACGGTATGAAGTATAAAGTGCATAAAGTATAAGGTAAAGTATAAAGTATAAAGCACGGTATGAAGTATAAAGTGCATAAAGTATAAGGTAAAGTATAAAGTATAAAGCACGGTATAAAGTATAAAGTGCATAAAGTATAAAGCACGGTATAAAGTATAAAGTGCATAAAGTATAAAGTATAAAACACAGTATAAAGTATAAAGTGCATAAAGTATAAGGTAAAGTATAAAGTATAAAGCATGGTATAAAGTATAAAGTGCATAAAGTATAAGGTAAAGTATAAAGTATAAAGCACGGTATAAAGTATAAAGTGCATAAAGTATAAGGTAAAGTATAAAGCACGGTATAAAGTATAAAGTGCATAAAGTATAAGGTAAAGTATAAAGCACGGTATAAAGTATAAAGTGCATAAAGTATAAGGTAAAGTATAAAGCACGGTATAAAGTGCATAAAGTATAAGGTAAAGTATAAAGCAGGGTATAAAGTGCATAAAGTATAAGGTAAAGTAAAAAGTAAAGTATAAAGCACGGTATAAAGCGCATAAAGTATAAGGTAAAGTAAAAAGTAAAGTATAAAGCACGGTATAAAGCGCATAAAGTATAAGGTAAAGTAAAAAGTAAAATATAAAGCACGGTATAAAGCACAGCAATTTTTCAAGTGCATTTTTTTTTGGGGGGGGGGGGGGGGGGGATTGTTTCGTGCAAAAAAAAAAAGAAAACACTAGCCCGATTTTTTTGCATAATGTGACAGATGTAACGTCGAGTAAAGAGATACCTAACATGTCACGCTTTAAAAATTGCGCATCATGGAATGGCATCAAACTTCGGTACCTAAAAATCCTCCATAGGCGACGCTTTAAAAATGTTTACCTGTTTAGAGTTACAGAGGAGGTCTTGGGCTAGAATTATTGCTCACGTTCTAACGTCCACGACCTTTGTATGCGTTCGCTTTCAATTTTCTTTTCTTTTTTTTTTTTTTTTTTTTTATTGTTTATTTTTCTATTTTGACACTTTCCTTTCACTTTTTTTTTTTTTTATTACTTTTAGTCCTATTACATGTAAACATCACTTGTAATAGGAATAGGGCATGGCCGGTCCTATTTACACCAAGATCTTGGGTCTATAAAACCCCACATCTCGCCACTAGGCTGGAAAGCCTAAAATCCCCCCCGCCCCCCCCAAAAAAAACGATCGCAGCTTCCCAGGCAGTGTTTACAACTGCAGAGGCCAGGCGTGAAGTCATAACGTCACACCTGGCCTCTGAAGGTCATAGAGACTGCCGGGAACCATTTGGCCTGCAGTATTCTCTAAGGTGAACTTTCACTGCCGGCAGATTCCTTCTCCGACTCGCCGATCGCACGGGCAAGCCGGTAGAAGCACCGGAGGGCAGCGGGACGGGGGGATGTCCTCTTCTGCCGCCTGTAAAAACAATCAAGCACTGAACAGCCGCTCTGATTGTTCTTACGGTAGAGGGAATTGCCCGGTAAAAAAGAAAATATCTAAAGTGATCCCTGTAACTGCAGGTATCATTTAGATATCCTCACTCAAAGTCTGTGACCTCATATGACGTCATTGGGCGGGAAGTGATTAGGCTGCTTGGATGCAATGCACATTTCTATAAATGATCGATCTTTTCTCATAGCAGTAATCAATTGACAGTTAAAGTGGTATTAAACCCAAAAGCAAACATTTATTAAAAATATACTGTCATAGACATAGGTATGTGCAGCCTATTGCATTAGGGTGTGCACCCCAAAGCTCAAACACAGCCTTTCTCTGCAGCCTCAGCTGCATGGGACAGGGAATAAATGGGAAATGATCTGTGCTGAGCGGCTTCCTGTTCATTCACAAAGTGAAGCATAGTAAACACAGCAAAGTAAACTGTGTTTACTATGCTTCAGTTATGAATGAACACCGTGAGTGAGTGTGTTCATTTAGAAAAGGAAGGAGCTGGTAAATGGTATATCCCCCACTCCCCATCCTGAAAAATCCCCCACAGCAGCTGGGGTGAGAGGAGGGAAGCCAGCAGCACTGTGGGAGGGCCAACACAGGGGAAGCCCGATCAGTAGGGGGAATCGACACTGCACGTAGTGAATAGGGTGTGCCCAAGTACACCCCCTGCACACACCTATGATCATAGAGCAGAGCAGACTGTATCTGTGTCTGCACTGCATATGCAGTGACTTTAGGGCACACATATGAATTACATAGGTTCTGTGGCTGATTAAAGCAGTTGTGAACCGCTGCCTGCTTTTTTTTTTTTTTTCTTACCTGCAAGGCAAAGGCATAATGTGCTAGTATGCATTGCATACTAGCACATTATGTGAAACTTACCTGAAAACTAAGCCTTCCAGCGATGCAATGTCATCGCTAGAGACAGCTTCGATCTTCACCCGTCTTGCTTCTGGGTTTGTGGATTCCGGCTCTGTGACTGGCCGGAGCCACGATGACGTCACTCCCGCATATGCGCGCAGGTGGCCGTTCCTTCAGAGCGCATGCGCCAGTGATGTCATGTACATTTACATGTACAGTAAATATGCGGTGCACGTTTTAGAAGATATTTACACTACCTATAGGTAGGTGGACGCTTACTTCCTTTTTAAGGTGGTAGTTAAACTCACTTGGTGCCTTATCTGCATTAAATTAGCCTCAGAACCTGTGTAGTTCATATATGTCTGGGTTTAAAGGGATGAGGTGGCAACTTTATGCAGAGTGGACACAGAGCTGTCATCTGCCCACTCCACTTTGCTCAATAAGGGATCATCAGGCAGATCACCTGCTGAGCAAACAGATTTCACCCATGTGAAAGGGTCCTTTTAGGGGGTTGAGGGCAGTAAGGGCTCGTTTACATTTGCAGCAGTGGCAATGGTGATGGGATGATAGGGATGACATCAGTGGTGGTGGACTGATGTCATTCCTATCCCCACCACCACTGATGTCATCCTTATCCCCACCACCACCACTGATGTCATCCCTATCCCCACCACCACCACTGATGTCATCCCTATGCCCACCACCACCACCACTGATGTCATCCCTATCCCCACCACCACCACCACTGATGTCATCCCTATCCCCACCACCACCACCACTGATGTTATCCCTATCACCACCACCACCACCACCACCACTGATGTCATCCCTATCCCCACCACCACCACCACTGATGTCATCCCTATCCCCACCACCACCACCACTGATGTCATCCCTATCCCCACTACCACCACCACCACTGATGTCATCCCTATCCCCTCCACCACCACTGATGTCATCCCTATCCCCACCACTACCACTGATGCCACCCCTATCACCACCACCACCACCACTGATGTCATCCCTATCCCCACCACTACCACCACCACTGATGTTATCCCTATCCCTACCACCACCACTGATGTTATCCCTATCCCCACCACCACCACCACGACTGATGTCATCCCTATCCCCACCACCACCCCCACTGATGTCATCCCTATCCCCACTACCACCACCACCACTGATGTCATCCCTATCCCCACCACCACCACTGATGCCATCCCTATCCCCACCACCACCACTGATGTCATCCCTATCGCCACCACCACCACCACCACCGATGTCATCCCTATCGCCACCACCACCACCACCAATGTCATCCCTATCCCCACCACCACCACAGATTTTATCCCTATCACCAACACTGATGTCATTCCTATCCCCACCACCACTGATGTCATCCCTATCCCCACCACCACCACCACCACTAATGTCATCCCTATCCCCACCACTACCACCACTGATATCATCCCTATCCCTACCACCACCACTGCCACTGATATCATCCCTATCCCCACCACCACCACCACTGATGTCATCCCACCCACCACCACTGATGTCATCCCTATCCCCACCACTACCACCACTGATATCATCCCTATCCCTACCAACACCACTGCCACTGATGTCATCCCTATCCCCACCACCACCACCGATGTCATCCCTATCCCCCCCACTACCACCACCACCACTGATGTTATCCCTATCTCTACCACCACGACTGCCACTAATATCATCCCTATCCCCACCACCACCACTGATGTCATCCCTATCCCCACCACCACTGATGTCATCCCTATCCCCACCACTACCACCACTGATATCATCCCTATCCCTACCACCACCACTGACACTGATGTCATCCCTATCCCAACATTGATATCATCCCTATCCCCACCACCACCGATGTCATCAATATCCCCCCCACCACCACCACCACCACTGATGTCATCCCTATCTCTACTACCACCACTGCCACTGATGTCATCCCTATCCCGCCACTGATGTGATCCCTATCCCGCCACTGATGTGATCCCTATCCCACCACCACCACTGCCACTGATGTGATCCCTATTCCACCATTGATGTAATCCCTATCCCACCACCACCACTGCCACTGATGTCATCCCTATTCCGCCACTGATGTGATCTCTATCCCTACCACCACTGCCATATTCTCTATCCTGCCTCTGATGTCATTTCTATCCCACCACCACTACTGTCACTTGTTTCTTGCACCTGGGTCCTGAAGGTGATAGTTACGCCTCTGATTTGAGGTTTAGGGGGCTTTAGCCCCCCAACCACTGGTTCAGCATCAGGGGCCTGTGTCACATTCTGTTTTACACTTGTGCAGGAGGGGCAGTGGGGGCCACATACACAGGAACCAATCCTCTCCATTTTTCCTCTGCAACCGCTGAAAGCCAGCTTCTGCTCCTCTGCATCCTGCCTGCATTCAGTAACTACAGGAGCAAATTGTTCATTACACTAATCAAAATAAAAAAATCTAAATTCTAAACCATTTCATTTCATTGTGGTCCAAGACCAGTTACCAAATGTCTTAAGTGGCCTTGCTCTTCGAAAGGTTGAGCACCCATGATTTATTATATTGCAGCTCACACAATTCTTAGATGAGATAGCTGCA
Organism: Lithobates clamitans; assembly: GCA_037952925.1. Classification (NCBI taxonomy): domain Eukaryota; kingdom Metazoa; phylum Chordata; class Amphibia; order Anura; family Ranidae; genus Lithobates; species Lithobates clamitans. The sequence continues at coordinate 22,931 of JBBGZY010001336.1, read as the reverse complement.
TTTCCTTTTTTAGGTTTTAGGCTCTCCAGTAGATTGTATCTGTTTACATGGATGCAACAAACCATCCTTGGCTTCAATTTGTTAGTGTATTTAAATCTGCTAATATATTTAACACTCCCCTCCTAGACTGACAACGCTGCTGTCTGCTGTGCCCCTGTTTTTCATTAATCCAGAGTTGTGTCTCATCAAAGTTTGGTTCACACTACTGCGGCTCTGCAGGCCGCATTTGCATGGGTATGGCAGCCCATTCACTTGCATGGGCTGCTGTGTGTACGTTTCATGCAGGAAAAAGTTTCCTGCATCACATTGAAAAAGCAGTGGCCAGAAAATCGCATAGATGTGTGGGGGAGCCATTAACAATAAATGGCAGCCCGTGCATTTTTAAAGAGCAACGTGTTTTGGATGTGGGTAGTTGCAGGCCCGATTCCTGCACCTGCCCACAATAGTGTGAACCTAATACAGGAAGTGTGTTACTGGCCAGATCACCAGTTGAAAACAGAGGGAAAAAAGCCAAAGAAAAGAAAACTAATGCAGCCACAACATCTAATAATTGGTAAGCTGCAATATAAAACATTTTTGATTTTGGGTTTAATACCGCTTTAAGATACCATCATAAGTTATCGATCACATCTCTGTCTCCACCATTTATTCTCATCACTTGATCACTCAAAATATAATAATATTTATACACAAAGTGCCAATAGATGCAAAATGCTTGATAATTATCCACCTTAGCCAATCGACTCAGTTCGACTGAATGCAATCAAAATCAAGTCTAAACTAATTAGAAGGAAATTTATGGCAATTTGATCATTTTGATAGAATTGCACATCAATCTGATAATAAAGCATGTGTGGCCACCATTAGGCTAATGATACATGGGCGACTCCGCCACTAGCAATCCTACTGCTGACCGTTTGTCAGAATCTATAAGGATCACTAAAGCTCCATACACACTATCAGATTTTCTGCTGATTTTGTGCTTCAGATTTACCAAAACCATATAATATGAGGTCAAACCTTAGGAGTTTCAATTTGTTTGCAATCAGGCAGGCCCTTGCACTACATGGTTTTGGTCAATCTGAAGACAAAAATCAGCAGAAAATCTGATAGTGTGTATGGGGCTTAAGAGGCTGCCTGTTTGTTCTTAAAGAATCATTTCCTCTGTAGCTGAGGCATTAAAGCTGGATTAAACCCATCACTTCATTCCAAAAACAGTTACATTCAAGGCATGCTATGAATGATAACTGTCACAAGTGCTTGTGTTCTCAACAGAACTGTCATGCCATCAAATGGCTGGTATCATGTGCAGTAACCTGGCTATTGTCAGGCATTTTTTTTTTCAATCAACCAGCCAGCTGATCCCAAAAAAATGAACCAATTCCCTCATCCACACATTCAAGGTGGATGAGGAAATCCTCCCCACTGTGCTATTGTATTCTGACAGCAGGACTCCTCCACTGTCAGAATGCACTGATCAGAGCTTGCAGCCTTGATCCAGTCTGTTAGCTTGGAGAAGGGAGGAAGAAGGGAAAGAGAGAAGCAGGGGAGTATCTTACCATTCTAGGCTATGTGGTTGTGTGTTTCTGGTGATGCACAGAGTGTATGGAGGCACATCTCTAGTCCCTGCATGCAATGGCGGCTTCATAGGATCCTGCAAGACAAACAAGCCACCCTGAAGCAGGAAGCTGGGGGCAGCGACCATGAAACCAACTTAAACAGAAAAATGGGCAAAGACTAAAGGATAAAAAGCTGCACACTCAGTAAATGATAAAACCAGCTACTGAGAGTGCTTTAAAAACTGAAGGTTTAATATTACTGTAAGCTGGCCATATATGGAGTAAATATCAACCTATCCCCAGTGAACCACTCTGCCCAAAATCCTTAAATCTGGAAATCCAAGAGGCCAGGCAGAAAGGGATTGGCCAAACAGTGACTGCAGCCAATCAGCTGCAGCTACTTTTCAGGTATTCTGACAGCCACATGTGCTGTCAGCATACACTAGCCAACAGTGAGAGATTCATCCATCCTTGCTATTCAGAAATCTATGACTGGCCATACATTATTCAATTTTCTGGTACAACTTTCCTTTACGTTTACCAAAGAAGTTGCGCTCAGAAGGTTCTTTTTTTATCTTAATGTGGATAAGGTAAAAAAAAAATTCAGCCTTGCATTCCTTTATCTGAATGTAATGGGTTCTCTGAATAGGGAAGAGGATTTTCCACCCCCTCTATATCTTTCTCCGAATGTGTTTTAAGATATCCATTTTTTTTAAGTTACCTGGACTTTCTTTATGAGCTCTAACATCCATAGCTTTGCCAACTCTGGCTTCATCACAATTTTTTCCAGATTTCATACAGAAGGTCAGATTTAGGTAAAAAAAACAATACAAACAAATAACTGGCCTTTGCAGCAAGGAGCACATGGAAGGGCGACGCATGTCAAACAAAAACAACGAAAATTCCCAGCTCTACTTACTGACCAGTCTGCAACCAACCAAATTATCCTGTCTAACAGTATGCATTAAAAACAGGGGTTTAGTTTGCACACATTTGCAAATACATGTGTAAGCTGCAGGGTCGCTTCACAGCACCTCAGTATTATCTGCAGGCCTAACTCTAAATTTTGAGAGCCTCCATAGTGGAAGCACATACATTATAATGGATAGGCAGAGAGCAGGTGAGCCTGGAGGGAGCCCACCTCTTCTTAAAGGCATAGGGGCACAATGGACACCCAGCACACAGTACCTAAAGGTAAAAAACAAGGATGTCCTTAGTTGAGATAATGTAAGGGATAAGTGACCTATTCCCGGTTCACAAGCATCGGTTCAGTTAAATCTCATCTCAAGTTCATTCAGAATACTAAGAAATTAGGAACCTACCTAAGGAACCTACCAAACCTTTTTTTTTTTTTTTTTCTTTTTTTTTACACCAAGGGTGTCGCTAATGCATTTTTACACAAGACACTTCCATGTAATGTTGTACTCTGTGCATCATTTCCTCATGTTATATTTGGCCCCTTTCACACGATCGGACCGTTCAGGTCCGCCTGTCAGTTTTGACGGCGGACCTGAACGGGCGATCCATGTTAGCCTATGGAGCGTCGGATGTCAGCGGAGACATGTCCGCTGACATCCGACCCCGTCCGATCCGCTAAAAGCAGACGGATGGCTCTACGTCCAGATCCGTCGCTGGTGGATCGGATCGGGTGAGATCTGACGAAAACGGACACGCTGTCCGTTTTCGTCCGATCCCTCCATAGGCGGCAGCGGCGCCTGACAAGCCCCTCCCCGCTCAGTGAGCAGAGAGGGACCTGTCATCCGCCGGCTCAGCGGAGATCAATGGACAGATCTCCTGGTGGGCCGGCGGACCGAGGCGGGCTCCTTGGAAGCGGAGTCCGCCTCATGTGAAAGGGGCCTTATACTTATGTCGTGGGGTTAATTGGAGAGTGCAAAATCTGGTGCAGCTGTGCATGGTAGCCAATCAACGTCTAACTTCAGCTTGTTCAATTAGGCTTTGATAAAAAATACCTGGAAGCTGACTGGTTTCTTTGCAGAGCTGCACCAGATTTTGCACTCTCCAGTTGTAGTAAATCAATCCCATGGTGTCTGTAGATGCCTTTCCTGTATGCCACTATGCTGTATTTTGCCTCTGCTGACATATGGCATTGATTATAATTCTTCAGAGGATTGTATGAAACATTTTCAAATATTAACAAATAGTGCTGCAGTACATGCTGTTTTGCTCCTATTATATTTATATACATATGGTCCTTTTGGGATTTTAATGGCTAGAACCCTTTATAATTTAAATACCCTGTTGAGCAATATAAGTATTGAATACCTTCATGTATAAATTTATGTTAAGGTGCACCAACCACATACTAACAACTGTTGTATTTGTACAACGTATTTTGTCTTTGTACAGATTTAGGTATCTGTATCCTCTCTGCTCTTTGCAATGTCATTTGCTGATTTATATTCACTTACTAGCAAAATCGCCGACACCCTGGTATACAGGCAAGCTGAAATAGATCACATAGTGGAGCAATTTGGTCAACAAGAAAGTCCATTTACTGCAGACACTGCCTATCTCCAGCAACAATTAGAATTAAATTCAAAGAAAATTATAGAGTATAAATTGCATTCTGTCACCTTGGTTGAGTACCTAAAGGTGAAAGGGATTCTAAGAGGCCTGAGACTAGATATATGCCCTACATTTTTTTGTAATAATAAAGCATTTTGTGACAACTGGTTTAAAATGTTGAACCACTGTAGTTTAGATCTTATAGCTCTTACAGTGCAAGGTCGTCAAGGGGATGGTGAAAGATTTGAAGGTATACGCTCCTGGGTGCATTGCTGGTTACTGAGGATTATACATCATTCCATAAAATGCAGAACATATCCGCATTTACACATGGAAGATTCCCATCGGTTTAATAGAACCAGGTGACAGCCAAGGAATCAGTCGAAATCCTCTTTGCAATTTGATGTTAATACTGGTGAATGGTCCACAGGCCTGCAGCCTTATTTTTAGACACCAATAGAAAAGGCATAGAAAGAAGACAAAGAGGGGCCACAAGCAAGGCTGACATCCTAGTGAGCAGTTCTACGAAGAGTTATGCCCTGTACACACGGTCGGATTTTCCGACGGAAAATGTGTGATAGGACCTTGTTTCGGAAATTCCGACTGTGTGTGGGCTCCATCAGACTTTTTCCGTTGGAATTTCCGACACACAAAGTTTGAGAGCAGGCTATAAAATTTTCCAACAACAAACTCCTATCAGTTAAATTCCGATCATGTGTACACAAATCGGACGCAGAAAGTGCCACACATGCTCAGAATAAATTAAGGGATGAAAGCCATTGGCTACTAACCCGTTTATAGTCCCGACGTACGTGTTTTACGTCACCACGTTTAGAACGATCGGATTTTCCGACAACTTTGTGTGACCGTGTGTATGCAAGACAAGCTTGAGCCAACATCCGTTGGAAAAAACCCATGGATTTTGTTGTCGGAAGGTCCGATCAATGTCCGACCGTGTGTACAGGGCATAAGACAACCAAGTCAACATAATGGTCAATTTATCATATCACACATTGGGGTTGATTTACTAAAACTGGAGAGTGCAAAATCTGTGCAGCTCTGCATAGAAATCAGCTTACAGTTTTTTTTGTTTTTGTTTTTTAATGTCAAAACTTAATTATACAAGCTGAAGATAGAAGCTGATTGGCTACCATGGACAGTTGCACCAGATTTTGAGTGCTCCAGTTTTAGTACATCAACCCCATTGACTGCTGATCAAGGGCCTTACTTTTGTGGGTTGGGTACATAAATGATATTATCTTTATCTGGCAAGACACTGACATATCGCTTTTGTAGTCTAATGGTAACCACACACATGTTGACTTTATTAGCGATTCATGTGCAATTCAGTCAAAGTGATCATCTCCACAAAGCCATCCAAAGAGCCATAATTTCCCTTCTCATAGATTTAGACTCAATTTGGATTGGATTCAATCAAACTGACTTGATCAACCAGGGATCAGAACCAGACATGATCATACTTTGAATGATCTGATTATGAGATTACGTGGTGGAAACAGAAATGCAATCTGTGACAGACCCAACCTGGACAGGGGGCTTTGGAGGAGACTAGGAGTAGGCCTCCTACCCTCTGATTATGGCCCATGGAAAGAGCAGATCTTTCTCCAATGATGGACGACCACGTGATGAACACTGACAGCGAGGCTTGGATTAATTCTCTGAATATGGACAATAAAGTTTCCTTTCTGGAGTGGATGGAAAGGTGTAATAATATTATTGTGCAGGTTAATGGTCAGAGGGAATATGGTGGCCCTCCTGCAGACTGGGTTGGAGAGGCTCCTTCACCTGGGACAGATACATTTATTATTTAAGAGCCCTCAAGAAATCTATGAAGATAAATTAATTCCACCTTTTCAGACTGCTGGAACATTGTATGAGCTTTGTCTCATAGACTGTTGTAGACTGTTGTCAGCATTCTTGGATAATTGTGATCCCACTATCATTTATGCTGAACTACAGTTCCATGTTGGTACACATCTTAAACGTGCAGGTGACACGGTGATAGCAAGTTATTGACAGATTTTTACAAAAAGCCAAACAATTACAACCATCATCAATCTTTCAAACAGGGTCTGCCTTATTGTCAGTTTATAAGGATAAGGAATATTACTTTATCAAAAAAGCAGTATCTAGAACAGGCTGTAATTATGTTGGAGGATTTTGTAAAAGGAGGATATGAACAAAATAAACTCCAGATAGCTTTTAATAAGGTTCTGTCTTGTAGCTGGGACTCCTTGCTCAAATTGAAATATACAGGTCATGTATTTCTCTCATATTTAAATTTGCTGTAAAATCTCTGCAAGTATGCAATATCATAAGACACTGGCGTGTAAATTGTAGCATTCCACAACATTTAAGTGTGTTTAAGGATCCACCGGTGTTTTCCCATAAGCACTCTTTAAGTTATGTAGATGCATTGATCCAGGACAGTTACTGCACACTAAAGCACTTGTAGGTGCCACTCTTGCCATCTGTCAGACCTCAAAGACAGGCTACAACAGTTCAGTGTGAAGGTGGCTCTCCTTATTTCCTTTTTGCCTCTAGTCACATGACCAAGCCAACTATAAGCTATCGGGGAAACTGTACTTGGGGAAGATCTACTGGAGGAATCTGTATTGATGGGAGGGTTGAGATCTTTACTGATGGGGGGAATCTGTACAAGTAGGATCTTGGGAGAGCTGTACTGGGGAGGGAATCTGTACTAATTGGGGGAGATCTGGAATTTGGCTTGGGGACAGAGTTAATTTTCTGTGTACTCTGGCTACTAACCTGTGTATTGTGTTCTCCTAACCTGACCTCTACATTCTGTGTGCTAACATACCCCAAACCCTACATACTCTGTACATTACACACACCCGACTCCTGCACTATGCTTTTGCACTCTTGCTCTCTGTGCATTACGCACTTCTGACCCCTGCACTCTGTATGTCACACACTCCTGACCCTTGTTCTCTGTGTCTTATGCACAGCTAACTTCTGCAGTATGTGCAGTATGTACTCTTGCCACGTTTGTTTGTGTAATATGCATTCCTAACCCTTGCACTCTTAACTGTATGAGGTGTGTGCCCCTGACCCCTGAACTCTGTGCCTAACATCCTCCTGGCCTGCACTCTGTTCAATATGCACTTTTGACACCTGCTTTCTGTGTCTTATGCACTCCTCACCTTACTCTGCACTCATGTTATACATGTGCTTCTGACCCCTTCACTCAGTGGCATAACTAGAACCTTCAGAGCCTCGATGCCAGAAACCATGAAGGGACCCCCAGACATGGCCCTTTCCTCCGAGCCAGTGGCGGAACCCTATACGTCCGTCACTGCCTACACTCCTGCGCCCTGTGATCCCTGCATTTTATACAATATGCTGTGTGCTTCATACTCCTGACCACTGCATTCTTTATATTGTACAATAGTAATAGCTGGTTACCAAGTAGTCACTGACTATGCCAATGAAGTTCTGTACAGAAAACATTTGTAATGGAAGAGTTATTTTTTCTTTTTTACAAATGTTCATGCTGAGATCTGTACATGTCGTTTAGAGTCTCACAGTAATGAAATTATATTTTGTGGGTATGTAGGACTGTGGCATATGTTACCATGTACACAGTGAGCAGGCTCAGATTTTAAGCCCCTCCCACTATTAGCACTATTTTGACATCCCAACAACTTGCCACAGCAAGCTGTTGGTGCCATCTAATTATTCTCCTTTGGTTGCCCAGAGCTAAATCCCCCCTAGGAAAAAATCATCTACAAGCAGGGCTTTTTTTCTCAGAGAATAGGTTCAGGAACCCACCCTCGCCAGTCAACTCCCCGCCCTCAGCCCCACCCACTCCCGCCCACAATCCCACCGCTACTGCCCCTAATCTCGCCATTGCTTGCTTGGGGAAGAGAAGTAAAATAATACCAAATAATGAGTGTGGTCAAGGCTCACAACTGCGTTTCACACACAATTCGAAGTTCAGGAAAGTGTAACACACAGTTGTGTTGTGCAGTGGATGAGTGTGTATCACTAAGAGTGCATAAAAAATATTAGCATCCCCATTCATAGCTCAACTCCCACCCCCCAGTCAGGGAGGTCCCCCTCCACTTGTCACCCTCTCTCACCTTCCCTCCCCATCTGAAGCTCACTGTCTCCCACCTGTCTATAGGTCACCTTCTCCCCCTCCCTTCCTATACACAGGTCACCCTCTCCCCCATCCACAGCACACCCTCTCCCTCCCTATACACGTCACCCTCTCCTCCCAATACGCAGGTCATCCTCTCCTCGATATACACAGGTCATCCTCTCCTCCCTATACACAGGTCACCCTCTCCTCCCTATACACAGGTCACCCTCTCCCTCCCTATACACAGGTCACCCTCTCCTCCCTATACACAGGTCACCCTCTCCCTCCCTATACACAGGTCACTCTCTCCTCCCTATACACAGATCACTCTCTCCCTCCCTATACACAGATCACTCTCTCCTCACTATACACAGGTCACCCTCTCCCTCCCTATACACAGGTCACTCTCTCCTCACTATACACAGGTCACCCTCTCCCTCCCTATACACAGGTCACCCTCTCTTCCCTATACACAGGTCACTCTCTCCTCCCTATACACAGGTCACCCTCTCATCCCTATACACAGGTCACCCTCTCCAATACACAGGTCACCCTCTCCCTCCCTATACACAGGTCACCCTCTACTCCCTATACACAGGTCACCCTCTCCAATACATAGGTCACCCTCTCCCCCTCCCTCCCTATACACAGGTCACCCTCTCCCCCATCCACAGCACACCCTCTCCCTCCCAATACACAGGTCATCCTCTCCTCCCTATACACAGGTCACCCTCTCCTATACACAGGTCACCCTCTCCCCCATCCACAGCACACCCTCTCCCTCCCAATACACAGGTCATCCTCTCCTCCCTATACACAGGTCACCCTCTCCTCCCTTTACACAGGTCACCCTCTCCCCCATCCACAGGTCACCCTCTCCCTCCCTATACACAGGTCACCCTCTCCTATACACAGGTCACTCTCTCCTCCCTATACACAGGTCACCCTCTCCAATACACAGGTCACCCTCTCCCTCCCTATACACAGGTCACCCTCTCCCTCCCTATACACAGGTCACCCTCTCCTCCCTATACACAGGTCACCCTCTCCAATACACAGGTCACTCTCTCCCTCCCTATACACAGGTCACCCTCTCCCTCCCTATACACAGGTCACCCTCTCCTATACACAGGTCACCCTCTCCTCCCTATACACAGGTCACCCTCTCCTATACACAGGTCACTCTCTCCTCCCTATACACAGGTCACCCTCTCCAATACACAGGTCACCCTCTCCTCCCTATACACAGGTCACCCTCTCCTATACACAGGTCACCCTCTCCCTCCCTATACACAGGTCACCCTCTCCTCCCTATACACAGGTCACCCTCTCCCTCCCAATACACAGGTCACCCTTTCCCTCCCTATACGCAGGTCACCCTCTCCTCCCTATACACAGGTCATCCTCTCCCTCCCTATATACACAGGTCACCCTCTCCCCCATCCACAGGTCACATTCTCCCTCCCTATACACAGGTCACCCTCTCCTTCCCTATACACAGGTCACCCTCTCCTCCCTATACACAGGTCACCCTCTCCTCCCTATACACAGGTCACCCCCTTCTCTCCCCATACACAGGTCACATTCTCCCTCCCTATACACAGGTCACCCTCTCCTCCCTATACACAGGTCACCCTCTCCGCCCTATACACAGGTCACCCTCTCCAATACACAGGTCACCCTCTCCCTCCCTATACACAGGTCACCCTCTCCCTCCCTATACACAGGTCACCCTCTCCTCCCTATACACAGGTCACCCTCTCCTCCCTATACACAGGTCACCCTCTCCTCCTTATACACAGGTCATCCTCTCCTATACACAGGTCACCCTCTCCTCCTTATACACAGGTCATCCTCTCCTATACACAGGTCACCCTCTCCCCCATCCACAGGTCACATTCTCCCTCCCTATACACAGGTCACCCTCTCCTTCCCTATACACAGGTCACCCTCTCCTCCCTATACACAGGTCACCCTCTCCTCCCTATACACAGGTCACCCCCTTCTCTCCCCATACACAGGTCACATTCTCCCTCCCTATACACAGGTCACCCTCTCCTCCCTATACACAGGTCACCCTCTCCGCCCTATACACAGGTCATCCTCTTCTATACACAGGTCACCCTCTCCTCCCTATACACAGGTCACCCTCTCGTATACACAGGTCACCCTCTTCTCCCTATACACAGGTCACCCTCTCCCTCCCTATACACAGGTCACCCTCTCCGTCCCTATACACAGGTCACTCTCTCCCCCCTATACACAGGTCACCCTCTCCTCCCTATACACAGGTCACCCTCTCCCTCCCTATACACGGGTCACCCTCTCCCTCCCTATACACGGGTCACCCTCTCCCTCCCTATACACAGGTCACCCTCTCCCTCCCTATACACAGGTCACCCTCTCCTCCCTATACACAGGTCACCCTCTCCTCCCTATACACAGGTCACCCTCTCCTCCCTATACACAGGTCACCCTCTCCTCCCTATACACAGGTCACCCTCTCCCTCCCAATACACAGGTCACCTTTTCCCTCCCTATACACAGGTCACCCTCTCCTCCCTATACACAGGTCACCCTCTCCTCCCTATACACAGGTCACCCTGTCCTATACACAGGTCAACCTATCCTCCCTATACACAGGTCACCCTCTCCTCCCTATACACAGGTCATCCTCTCCCTCCCTATATACACAGGTCACCCTCTCCCCCATCCACAGGTCACATTCTCCCTCCCTATACACAGGTCACCCTCTCCTTCCCTATACACAGGTCACCCTCTCCTCCCTATACACAGGTCACCCTCTCCTCCCTATACACAGGTCACCCCCTTCTCTCCCCATACACAGGTCACATTCTCCCTCCCTATACACAGGTCACCCTCTCCTCCCTATACACAGGTCACCCTCTCCGCCCTATACACAGGTCACCCTCTCCAATACACAGGTCACCCTCTCCCTCCCTATACACAGGTCACCCTCTCCCTCCCTATACACAGGTCACCCTCTCCTCCCTATACACAGGTCACCCTCTCCTCCCTATACACAGGTCACCCTCTCCTCCTTATACACAGGTCATCCTCTCCTATACACAGGTCACCCTCTCCTCCTTATACACAGGTCATCCTCTCCTATACACAGGTCACCCTCTCCCCCATCCACAGGTCACATTCTCCCTCCCTATACACAGGTCACCCTCTCCTTCCCTATACACAGGTCACCCTCTCCTCCCTATACACAGGTCACCCTCTCCTCCCTATACACAGGTCACCCCCTTCTCTCCCCATACACAGGTCACATTCTCCCTCCCTATACACAGGTCACCCTCTCCTCCCTATACACAGGTCACCCTCTCCGCCCTATACACAGGTCATCCTCTTCTATACACAGGTCACCCTCTCCTCCCTATACACAGGTCACCCTCTTGTATACACAGGTCACCCTCTTCTCCCTATACACAGGTCACCCTCTTCTCCCTATACACAGGTCACCCTCTCGTATACACAGGTCACCCTCTCTTCCCTTTACACAGGTCACCCTCTCCTCCCTATACACAGGTCACCCTATCCTCCCTATACACAGGTCACCCTCTCCTCCCTATACACAGGTCACCCTCTCCTCCCTATACACAGGTCACCCTCTCCCTCCCTATACACAGGTCACCCTCTCCTATACACAGGTCACCCTCTCCCTCCCTATACACAGGTCACCCTCTCCTATACACAGGTCACCCTCTCCTCCCTATACACAGGTCACCCTCTCGTATACACAGGTCACCTTCTTCTCCCTATACACAGGTCACCCTCTCATATACACAGGTCACCCTCTCCCTCCCTATACACAGGTCACCCTCTCATATACACAGATCACCCTCTCCTCCCTATACACAGGTCACCCTCTCCTCCCTATACACAGGTCACCCTCTCCTCCCTATACACAGGTCACCCTCCCCTGCCTATACACAGGTCACCCTCTCGTATACACAGGTCACCCTCTCCTCCCTTTACACAGGTCACCCTCTCCTCCCTATACACAGGTCACCCTCTCCTCCCTATACACAGGTCACCCTCTCCTCCCTATACACAGGTCACCCTCTCCTCCCTATACACAGGTCACCCTCTCCTATACACAGGTCACCCTCTCCAATACATAGGTCACCCTCTCCTATACACAGGTCACTCTCTCCTCCCTATACACAGGTCAACCTCTCCTCCCTATACACAGGTCACCCTCTCCTCCCTATACACAGGTCACCCTCTCCTATACACAAGTCACCCTCTCCTATACACAGGTCACCCTGTCCTATACACAGGTCACCCTCTCCTCCCTATACACAGTTCACCGAACGACAAAGGACTTTACAAACTACGAATCATTATCACGAATATATATACATACATAAGTATCGAATTTCAACTAATACAAAAGAAATTATAGCAGATGTAACAAATGAATTTGTCATGATTCGAGATTCAGTATAACGAATATCGACACTACAGAAATAACAAATTATCCGAAAATGAATTAACATAACATAACATAACGAATATAACAGAACGAAATTATGTATTTTACGAATGACAATGAACCGAAACTAAACAAAATTTTCCATTGTGCACAAGTAGGGATGAGCCGAACACCCCCTTGTTCGGTTTGCACCAGAACATGCGAACAGGAAAAAAGTTCATTCGAACACGCGAACACCGTTAAAGTCTATGGGACACGAACATGAATAATCAAAAGTGCTAATTTTAAAGGCTTATATGCAAGTTATTGTCATAAAAAGTGTTTGGGGACCCGGGTCCTGCCCCAGGGGACATGGATCAATGCAAAAAAAAGTTTTAAAAACGGCAGTTTTTTCAGGAGCAGTGATTTTAATAATGCTTAAAGTCAAACAATAAAAGTGTAATATCCCTTTAAATTTCGTAGTTGGGGGGTGTCTATAGTATGCCTGTAAAGGGGCGCATGTTTCCCGTGTTTAGAACAGTCTGATAGCAAAATAACATTTTGAAGGAAAAAATCCATTTAAAACTACTCACGGCTATAGCATTGCCGACAATACACATAGAAGTTCATTGATAAAAACGGCATGGGAATTCCCCACAGGGGAACCCCGAACCAAAATTTAAAAAAAAAAATGACGTGGGAGTCCCCCTAAGTTCCATACCAGGCCCTTCAGGTCTGGTATGGATATTAAGGGGAACCCCGGCCAAAATTAAAAAAAAAAAATGACGTGGGGTTCACCCTAAATTCCATACCAGACCCTTATCCAAGCACACAACCTGGCAGGCCACAGGAAAAGAGGGGGGGACGAGAGTGCAGCCCCCCCTCCTGAACCGTACCAGGCCACATGCCCTCAACATTGGGAGGGTGCTTTGGGGTAGCCCCCCAAAACACCTTTTCCCCATGTTGATGAGGACAAGGGCCTTATCCCCATAACCCTGGCCGGTGGTTGTGGGGGTCTGCGGGCGGGGGGCTTATCGGAATCTGGAAGCCCCCTTTAACAAGGGGACCCCCAGATCCCGGCCCTCCCCCCCGTGTGAAATGGTAAGGGGGTACTTACCCCTACCATTTCACTAAAAAACTGCCAAAAATGTTAAAAATGACAAGAGACAGTTTTTGACAATTCCTTTATTTAAATGCTTCTTCTTTCTTCTATCTTCCTTCATCTTTTGGTTCTTCTGGTTCTTCCTCCGGCATTCTCGTCCAGCATCTCCTCCGCGGCGTCTTTAAAGGGATATTACACTTTTATTGTTTGACTTTAAGCATTATTAAAATTACTGCTCCTGAAAAAACGTCCGTTTTTAAAACTTTTTTTGCATTGATCCATGTCCCCTGGGGCAGGACCCAGGTCCCCAAACACTTTCCATGACAATAACTTGCATATAAGCCTTTAAAATTAGCACTTTTGATTTCTCCCATAGACATTTAAAGGGTGTTCCGCGGCATTCGAATTTGCCGCGAACACCCCAAATTGTTCACTGTTCGGCGAACTTGCGAACAGCCAATGTTCGAGTCGAATCCCTATGCACAAGTCTAGTGCTCCTAATCTCAGCTCGTTACCTGTATAGAAGACACCTGGGAGCCATAAATCTTGCTGATTGATAGGGGATCAAATATTTATTTCACTCATTAAAATGGAAATCAATTTATAACTTTTTTGAAATGCGTTTTTCTGGATATTTTTGTTGTTATTCTGTCTCTCATTGTTAAAATAAACCTACCATTAAAATTATAGGGGATCAAATACTTTTTTCCCTATCTGTAGGTGTATTTTAAATGCTAGAGACAGAATATCAACCAAAAATCCAGAAAAATCACATGATACAGATGTTATAAATTAAGTTGCAGTTCCGTGAATAATATTTGATCCCCTACCAACCAACAATAATAAGAAGGTTCTCCTAACGAGAACTTGTTATGTGTTGTGGCAGAGCGAGGCTCTGTCCCTATAGAATTATATTGAAGGTGGACACAGAGTTTGCATGTCTGCTGACTACAGAGCTACAGAGCATAGGTTTTGAGGGGAGGAAACTGCTCTGGCAGTTTTCTCCGGATTTTGCTATTGCCGGGTGGGACTCTGTCGTTTGGAGATTCCTAAGAGTCTTGGGTGGAGGGGATCTCCAACCCTGTGTCCGGATCCTGTAGACAGCCAGCAGGGTGTGTGCCCAGGTGCACACAGCCCATATAACGAGGGGCTGGTGAGAGCAATAGAAGGTGGAAGGTGGAGTGTAAAGACATACCCCTGTCAGGAAAACTGTCTACCTTGTGTGAGACTACATCCCTGGTGAGGGGAGGACATCTTTTCTGAAAGAATTAAAGTGTCCAGCCTTGAGGCACAAGGTTGCAGTTAATTACATATGCCCTACCAGCAATATATATCTATATATATCTATATATTTATAGATCTATATATATATATCTATATATTTAGATCTATATATATCTATCTATATATAGATATATATATATATATATATCTATATATATTGTTTAAGAGTCACTTCAGATCAACCAGTGATCTGTGAAGCACATACAACATTAATTTTGTAGCACTATTATTACTTTATTTCAAAGGTACTTTATATTACATCAATTCTCCAGCAGTTTTTCATAAAGATATGCACTATTAACACTTTAT
Organism: Lithobates clamitans; assembly: GCA_037952925.1. NCBI lineage: Eukaryota > Metazoa > Chordata > Amphibia > Anura > Ranidae > Lithobates > Lithobates clamitans. The sequence goes on along the minus strand of JBBGZY010001336.1, from coordinate 7,581 downwards.
GTCTAGGATTTATATATATTTTTTTGGATTTTGAAAGTATATTCATAGGAATCACTTTATTTATATGCATCTCTATAGACAGCGCAGCATTACCCATTTCTTTTGTTTTTTTTTTATTAACCCTTGCACAGCCAGAGCCAGTTTTGCATTTTTTGCAAACATTTAAAAAAACATTTTAGGCCTGAAGATTACATAAAATCCCCCAAACTATAATGTATTTTCTGAGAGTAGACACCCTTTAGAATAAAATAGTGATAGTTTCATTTTTGATGTCACGTGATATTATTGTAGTAAAAAACGCAATGGGCGGGTCCTAATGACCAGTATCGTTAGTTAATTCAGGTAACAGGTTACTTGCTCACCTAATAGGGTGGTGTTCCTTATCAAAACAGGAGAAGTAATCAAAATAAAATGGGGGTGGGAATAGGACCCAAGGTGTCCTTACCTTAAGTGAAGGAAAAGGAACCATCTGAGGTTTAACCTGATATAACTTTATTAGAACAATTAGTAGAAAAAAGACAACCTGGATCCTGAACAACGCCGGGGCTTACGAGAGCTGAAGGAGGCACCAAATTTGGTGATCAAGAAAAGTGACAAGGGGGGCAATGTGGTATTGCTCTCAACAGAATACTATGAAAATGAGATAAAAAGACAGGTAAATGACTGATCCACCTATGAAAAACTTCCTGCTAACCCCTTTACCTCTATAACCAGTGAGCTGAATTTTAAACTTATGTTTGCGCAGGAAGCTGGCCTCTTTTCGTCTCGGAATGAGTAGGAGTATCTGAAAGTGAAGGAGTTTAACACCCCTACCATCTACATCATTCCTAAAGTCCTTAAATCCCTGACAAACCCACCAGCATTACCCATTTCTTTTGGGTTTTTTTTTATTAACCCTTGTACAGCCAGAGCCAGTTTTGCATTTTTTGCAAACATTTAAAAAACATTTTAGGCCTGAAGATTACATAAAATCCCCCAAATCATAATGTATTTTCTGAGACTAGACACCCTTTAGAATAAAATAGTGATAGTTTCATTTTTGATGTCACATGATATTATTGTAGTAAAAAACGCAATAGGCGGGGTCCTGATGACCAGTATCGTTGCTCAATTCAGGTATCAGGTTACCGGCTCACCTAATAGGGTGGTGCTCCTTATCAAAACAGGAGAAGTAGTCAAAATAAAAGGGGAGTGGGAATAGGACCCAAGGTGTCTTTACCTTCAGTGAAGGAAAAGGAACAATCTGAGGTTTAACCTGATATAACTTTATTAGAACAATTAGTAGAAAAAAAGACAACCCAGATCGTGAACAACGCCGGGCCTTACAAGAGCTGAAGGATGCACCAAATTTTGTGATCAAGAAAAGTGACACAGTTTCAGCGGTGAAAGGTCCTCTGGAGAAAATTGGACCGTATCTCCTGTAACTCTCCTTGTAGGCATTGATGTAGTGTCTCTTTATACATCTATAACCCATGCATGGGGCTTGGCAGCAGTAGCACACTTTCTTGACCAGAAATTTCCACGTATGGGACCTCAGAATGAGTTCATCCTTGAGATGCTGCAGTTTGCCTTGATTAATAACTGCTTTGAATTCTTAGGGGTCTATTACAGACAAATACAAGGCACCTCCATGGGGGCCCCTTGGGAACCTGCCTATGCATGCTTACATCTTGGTTATTGGAAAGAGGAAGTTGTCTATTGCTCTGAATCTTATCTAGACCATGCCAAATTGTGGCTAAGATTTATCAATGATGTCCTGCTGCTGTGGCAGGGGTCTGTTGAATCCCTTGAGGAGTTCTTGAGCGAACTGAATGAAACGCCTAACATTCACCTACGACTTGAATGAAATTTTTGGACCTCCTAATAAGGATAGATGGAGACCATCTGTCCACGAAAACGTTTTGTAAGACAACAGCAGCAAACACCCTTCTTGAGGCAACCAGTCATCATCCTAAGTCCTTGGTCAGAGGTATACCAACGGGGCAGTTTCTGAGAATTAGACGGAACTGCTCACTGGATCAAGACTATCAGGCTGAATCAAAGCAACTCTTTAAAAGGGGTTACCCGCATAGATTTTTAAAGAAATCAAGAAAACGAGCATCCGCAATTGACCGGAAAGAACTGCTAATACCAAAGAATGACCAAGATGCCAACAAGAGCCTTTCTGATCAAGTGAAAATCATCACCACGTTTGGTACTCAGTGGGAAGATGTGCAAATGATCTTGATTAAACATTGGCACGTATTGATTAGAGCTCACCAGATGCCTTCTATAGTTGGCCCTAAACCCTTTATGGTAGCAAGAAGAGCCAAAAATCTGACTGATGAACTCGTCAGATCTGAATATACCAGAACTAATCCACGCAATTGGCTCACGGACCTGCCTCCATTGCGAGGGATGTATGCTTGTGCAAAATGCCATATTTTTAGATTTGTAGATAGATCTGACTGATTTACAGATGCAACAGGAAGAAAGGTGTATCAAATTAAACATTTCATTAACTGCAATACTACACGAGTACTGTATATGCTGGAATGTCCCTGTCATAAACTGTATATAGGCAAAACAAAGCGTCCCTTAAAGGTCCGTATAGGGGAACATCTCTTAAGTATTCATTCCCCAGATGACGATACCCCCATAGGAGAACACTTTTCAAAATATCACATTAGGGAACCAAACGGACTCAAAATTAAGGGGTTCTATGCCTTAAAACTCCCAGTAAGAAGAGGTGACTTCGACCTGGTACTTCTTCAAAAAGAAAAGGAGTGGATTTTTCAGCTGGGGACGCTCGCACTGAATGGATTAAACACTGAGCTGAATTTACAGGTATTCCTGACTCCGTAAGTTGATCTCGACCGAATTGAGCGATTGTCAAAATATCATACTAAGCCTCAGTTTGTACAAATGTCTGTATATGCTTTACATTCATATCTAAATACAACTACTATTGAATTTAATAGATGTGATTAAAAGCATATAATGTCAATTTGTGAATGGCGATTTTACCTCATATATCAATGATTATATACTATGAACTGCAATAGTCATATACTGCCACAAGATGGCAATGGTGTAAAAACACAGTCTGAATTCCCCTATGGGGTTAACATGACCAAGTCTAGGCAGGACAGGACAGGACAGGACATGTAACAGGAAGTAATTCCCTGAGTGTCACTCTGAATGCCTACAAAAGGATTCTGTCCATGCAAATACTTCACCCTGAAGAAACCCACATCACAAGTGGGTGAAACATGTCGGTGTGTGCGCCTACACATGCCCTCTGCCGATAGCCAACCTGGGCTTTTCATCACTCTTTAGCCCTCATCCTATCTCCGCAAACTGGAAATCCATGAACAACCGAAAACTGGAAGTAAATGACCAGGCGGCCCCATGCTGGTTTTGAGTGGATAACATCCTGTGCATGTCACTAGGACTAGAAATACAGAGATTTGCATCCTGCACACCTGTAGACCCCTGCAAAGAACTCTGGATGCACCACCTTGTCGCTGCAAATGAGGACCAATCTAATATCGTCTAAACAGTGAGTCTCTTTTCAACTGGTATGTCCAGCAAGCGATCACAGCCTGAACATTTTTTTTGCGGCTCTGACTATATTTTCCTATCCAACCTATATGCGGTGCTATCTTTACTAATGCAGCAGCTCTATAGGCATATAGGGAGTCTAGAGGTCCATGGTTAAGCACAATACGGGTACCGACTTGTACTACCAAGGTTTCCCGGAACTTACCTCGTCTAAACACATGTAAGCATTATTTATTAAGTCACACTTAATAACTTGAGATGATTGAAACATGTGGATGACTGGGATATGGCTGAGCTCATTGGCATGCGTTTTTAAGTGACAACGTCGTCAGCTTTTACCATGTGCAATCTCCTATTGTTTATGTTTTCCTTTCAATGATAAAACATTTTTTTTCTACTAATTTTTCTAATAAAGTTATATCAGATTAAACCGCAGTTTGTTCCTTTCCCTTCACTGAAGGTAAGGACACCTTGGGTCCTATTCCCACTCACGTGATATTATTACAATGGTTTCTAAAATGCAAAATGTCAGTAAAAAATACACTAAGTTAATTTCAGGGCATACAAATCCAATATTCCAATTTTTCTCTTTTGGAAAAATCTAAAAGATGAGGTTGCACTGAGTAAATAAATGCCCAACATGTCAAGCCTTAAAATTGCATGTAGCTGTGAAATAGCATCACACTTCAGTGCCCTATATATTCCATAGAAATAAACTATACCTGTGAACAAATCTAAATAGCTTATACATATTATGTATAGAGCCAGATACTGTAGGGGTGTTACCACATGTTAAGACAAAAAATTCTAAATAAACCCTCTGCATACTGCTATATACTGTTCTAACTTTGCGTACTTTGCAAATAAACAGGGATTTTTAGTTCACATGCATTGCAATGTATGTTTAAGGTGGCCAACTGCGTCAAAGTAATCCCTTTCTGGCCAGGCCCTAACTACACTATACTAATCTACACTACACTTCATTACTCTAATCTAATCTACTCTGCCCTAATTCGCTCCACTTTGCCCTAACCCACTCCACTCTGCCCTAACCCCCCCCACCCTAACCTAAACTGTTCCACCCTGATACGCTCCATCCTTCCTTAATCCGCTCCACCATGCCCTAATCCGCTCCTCCCTGCCCTAATCCGCTCCTCCCTGCCCTAATCCGCTCCTCCCTGCCCTAATCCGCTCCTCCCTGCCCTAATCTGCTCCACTCTGCCCAAATCCCCTCCACTCTGCCCTAATCCCCCTCCACTCTGCCCTAATCCTCTCCACCCTGCCCTAATCCGCTTCACCCTGCCCTGATACGCTCCATCCTTCCTTAATCCGCTCCACCATGCCCTAATCCACTCCTACCTGCCCTAATCCGCTCCACCCTGCCCTAATCCACCCCACTCTGCCCTAATCCCCCTCAACTCAATCTCCATCCAGTCTGTGCCCTGTCGGGCCTATCTCCATCCAGTCTGTGCCCCACTGAGCCTATCTCCATTCCATTCTGTGCCCCGCCGGGCCTATCTCCATCCAGTCTGTGCCCTGCCGGGCCTATCTCTATCCGGTCTGTGCCTCGCTGGGCCTATCTCCATCCAGGCTGTGCCCCACCAGGCCAATCTCCATCCGGTCTTTGCCCCGCAGGGCCTATCTTCACCTGGTCTGTTCCCCACAGGGCCTATCTCCATCCAGTCTGTGCCCCGCTGGGCCTATCTCCATCCGGTCTGTGCCCCGCAGGGCCTATCGCCATCCGGTCTGTGCCCCGCAGGGCCTATCTCCATCCAGTCTGCTCTCTGCCCTAATCCGCTCCACCCTGCCCTTAACTACTATATCATATATTAAAAATATATACATTTTATACAACAACAATATACTTTTTTTGTATTTTATTTATTTATTTATTTTTTAAGTTTTTATTTTATTTTTTTATTTTTTATTTTAACAATACTCTTCACTATCCTGCTGTACACCTGAAACAAAAAAAAGCTGTTACACATACATGACAAGAAGGTTATGACCAAATTCATCCATTTCATATTCAAACTGAAGGTTGATGAGGTCTTCTAGAGCTAGGGTGGGTATCTCCCAGTATTCGATCCTCCGGGGCACTCTTTTGTTTCCATCCTGTGGAGGAAAAAAATCAATCAAAGCTCTGCAAAGAGGGCATGTATTGCTTTGCGCTCTCCATGTTCCGATGCAGGTCGAGTGAAATAGGTGGGAGCAGGGTAGAGTTGTATTGTCCTCTCCCACATCCATTTCACTCAAACAGATGGAACAGGTGGGCACCTCCTGATACTCCCTGGCCGGTGGTCTGGCTGGTGCAGGCTGGTCCTCAGCAACGATGCGGTCCCTTGGAGATCGACTTCTATTGGGCCTGGCATTCTCTCGCTGCTGCCGAAGAGCTGCTCGTGTTCGGTGAGCAATGGGTGAATCCATGCCTGTAATAACAATGGCAGAGATTTCAGCATTTCTGTCATGTAACCCTTTCTATCACAATTTTAAACTTTTGATCACCTCTGCAGTTTTTATTTTTTGCGCTATAAACAAAAAAAGAATGACAGTTTTGAAAAAAAACACTATTTTGTACTTTTTGCTATAATAAATATCCCAAAAATTAAAAAAAAATATTTTCCTCAGTTTAGGCTGATATTTTAGGCCGTACATATTGAGCTTTGACAAAAAAACCTGGAAGCTGATTGGTTCCTGTGCAGAGCTGCACCAGATTTTGCACTCTCCAGTTTTAGTAAATCAACCCCACTGTTTTTTGAAAATGGCACTGTTAGACGGCGCACTATTTATGTTTCACAGCAGTTTCTCTATTTGGTTTTCTTGTATAAAATTTAAAAATGCAATAAAAACATATTAAACATAAAGGCAGAAGGTTTTTAACCTTAATGCATTTTCTGCATGTGTTAACAACCTTCTGCATGCAGCTCTCCCCCTTACACTTACCTGAGCCTGATCTTGATCCAGTGCTATGCACAAGAGCAGAGGCTCTCTCTGCTCTCTCCCTCTTCATTGGCTCAGAGACAGCAGCAGGAGCCAGGAGCAAGAGGGCAGGGGCAAATGGACACACAGAGCCAACTCAGGAGCGGGCCCATGTGAGTGCCCTCATAGGAAGTGTATTGCTGTGGAGGTACTTTGCAGACAGGAGTACCCAAGAGAGCCAGCAGGGGGGCCCGAGAAGAGGATCGGGGTTGCTCTGTGCAAAACCATTGCAGGTAAGTATGACGTGTTTGTTATCTCTCTCCTTCTCCACCAGCCATCCAGAGGCTCTCTCCTTCTCCACCGGCCACCCAGGGGCTCTCTCCTGCTCCACGGCCACCCAGGGGCTCTCTCCTGCTCCACCGGCCACCCAGGGGCCCTCTCCTTCTCCCACATCCACCCAGGAGCCCTCTTATTTTCCACCGGTCACCCAGGAGCCCTCTCCTTCTCCACAGGCCACCCAGGGGCTCTCTCCTTCTCCCTAAGTCACCCATCGGCTCTCTCCTTCTCCACCGGCCACCCAGGGGCTCTCTCCTTCTCTACCGGCCACCCAGGAGCCCTCTCCTTCTCCACGACCACCCAGGGGCTCTCTCCTTCTCCCTAAGCCACCCAGGGGCTCAATCCTTCTCCAGCCACCCAGGGGCTCTCTTGTTCTCCCTAAGCCACCCAGGGGCTCTTTCCTTTTCCCACGGCCACCCAGGGGCTCTCTCCTTCTCCACCGGCCACCCAGGGGCTCTCTCCTTGTCCACCGGCCACCCAGGGGCTCTCTTCTTCTCCCTAAGCCACCCAGGAGCCCTCTCCCTCTCCACCGGCCACCCAGGGTCTCTCTCCTTCTCCACCGGCCACCCAGGGGCTCTCTCCTTCTCCACCGGCCACCTAGAGGCCCTCTCCTTCTCCCACATCCACCCAGGAGCCCTCTTCTTCTCCCCCGGCTGCCCAGGAGCCCTCTGCTTCTCCCATGTCCACCCAGGAGCCCTCTCTACCGGCCACCCAGGGTCTCTCTCTTTCTCCCTAAGCCACCCAGGGACTCTCTCCTTCTCTACCGGTCACCCAGGGGCTCTC